>JAMXBD010000225.1:0-1364517 GCA_024138025.1 Combretum micranthum
AATAGATTGAGAAATGTCTCATTGAATAGATCTAGGCTATAAGAGAGATTGCTCATGATTCTACATATAGGATTGTGAAATCTTTTGATGAAATTTATGTTAACATTTAATTCCTAATTTTAATGCAATATTAGTTTGCTATTAACTAGGAAGAGATTCTAGTGGATAAGGTTAGAGTTAGACATCAATGATTTGGAGAACAACATTGATCTATCTATTGAATTCAGTAGTTAAGGAAAGTAGTAATGATATTCTAGTATGGTTAATGTGCATGTTTAATCTAATTGGTGGAGCAAGCCTAAGTTTTGCATTGTATTATATCAGTAAGTGGATTTAGTGATTTACAATGGTGAACTATTATCTATAGGGATTGATTAGTGTAGCTATATATATAATTCACTCAATTTAATTGTTAGGTTAGACAATAGTTAAAAAGGTGATTATTGGTACTTACCGATCTCTATGGAGATGACCCTATGCTCTACCTTATATTACATGTGATAGGTGCACTTGCCTAGCATTGATAACATTGTAGCAATAAGATCATATGATTTAATTTATTAAAACTAGGTCAACTATACACACATCATGGAGTGATTAGTAAACAAAGAAAAAAGTTAATTTTCAGAATAATAAATGCTAAAACCTAAAATTTTCTTATGTATAGAAATACTACAACAATCAAAACTTGATATGACCAATTTAATTTCATTATAATGAATGATATCAATCTAAATAAAAATAAAAATAATTAATTTTTAATATAATAATTTAAACAAAAAAATATATGTTTGAGTTTTTTAAAACAAAAATGGACCCTGAATCAATCCTCAAAGCAATTACTCTCTTTATGGAATCAAATTGCTAACTAAACAGTTTCGAAAAATAACCCAAAATTATAGTATGGTTCAGTTTGGTCTAGATTGGTCCGATTTGGTTAGTCCTTTGCACAGCCTTACCTATTAGTGCATTTCTTCATAAGGCCCATTTAAAGTATTTTTTCTCATTGAAGGCTTCCTCCTATTCCTAACAGTTATACGATCATTATGAAAAACTAATAATATTGCAACTTTTATAAATATATAATTTTGTCTAATCATTCTAATGGATTGGATGGTGAAGTCCCCGTAATAGTATTGGCTCAATGGTGATTTGCAAATGTGATTTAAATGTCAAGTTTAGATAGAAGGTTTTATAAATATCTTATACTTTAATCTAAAATTGTCATGATATTGTTAGTTTTTTATAATGATCGAGTAGGATAATCCTCATTAACAAGGGAAAAAAAGATAAGATAGTACTGATTACATCTAAATTTCAAATTGAAAATGTATAGGGACCGGATAATACCTAAATGTTTACTAAATTATATATCATAGTAGAAGTTATATGGTCCAATTTAGACATCGGCACGGTTCGGATCGGTTCCAGACCCGAACTGAACCGGAACCGCCAGAGCCGAGGCAGTTCATGGTTCCACGGAACCGCCGGTTCTGACGGTTCCGGTTCCGGTTCCACGTGAACCATGAACCATGTTTATTATTCTTCTTCTTCTTCTTTCTTCTTTTTTATTTAACAAACCGACCCCCTACACCTCCCACCCCCTCCTCCTCCTTCTCCCCCGATACCAAAATCATTTCGTGTTCTATGTGTGCGTTTTTTTTTTTTTTTATGGTGGGTCGGAACCGGTGGAACCACCGGTTCCGCGTGACGAACCGCTAAGACCTGCTGGTTCCAGCGGGTCCTTCGGAGATTCATAACCGTCTCCGACGGGGCGGTTCTCGGGTACGGAACCGCGGGGATGGTTCGGGGCGGTTCGGTTCAGAACCGTCCCGTGGTGATGTCTAGTCTAATTCTTTATGACTTATTCCAACAAGAGAATTAGGTACCAGGCATATATAACATCTTTTACTTTATACCATCTTGTAGCTTCTATTTAAATTTATATGGATGGATGTAGGTTTCAAAGTGTCTTGTACATATTTAATAAAAATTCAGTTAATATTGAACATTACAAAATTTGATATATTTAATTTATCACCGGCACAAGGTCGAAGCCCAATTGCCCATTATAGAATATCCTTTATTCCTTTACCTCCTCTTATTTTCCAGAGTACTATGATGACTTTACATCGTTAAAATGTTGCAACTTATAATATGCCATATGATTTGGCTTCGTTGTGAGCATAAGAAAATATAATTTGACGTGTTGAATTTTTTATTTTCTGTCTTATTATTTGTGACAGTTCTTTCACGTGTTAAGAGTCTTATCATTTTTCATATCCAGCATCAAGTGTAACACATGGCATGTATTCCAGAGACCAGATCAAGCATATCTTTCTGAAGAATGAAGCTAAAGACGATGCAATATAATCAGAAAATATAATACATAGGAAGATCTTTTTATATAATCTATGTTTTGACTCTCGTTACCAAGCCTTCACAATTCGTTACATCCATGTGGTCTTTCTTTTTTATAGCAAAAACGATTACGGTGTTTCGGAATTGTTTATATTATTCTAGGATAGATGATAAAAAAGGCAGCCAATAAACAAGAAAAAGAAAACGAAAAAAAGTCTACAATGGCAGTTGCGTGGACGGAGCAACATTAATCAATGATTAAAAAAAAAAGTGAGGTTTTAACTGTCAAAAATTCTAAAATAGTTGCGTAATCTCATTGTAAACATTATCCTTCAAAAGTTTTAATGATTAAAGTAAAAACGAAAAAAAAATCTTACGATATATACTATGGAGGCTTCTATAGTTTTGTTTCAATCAATTATCTAATAATTAAAATATATATAATAAGTGATATTTTAAATATTTTAATTTTATAATCATGATTTTATATAAATCTGAATCATTAAACAACTGATAAAATCGGTTTTGTTAAAAACAACATCATGGAACCACAGAAGTTTTCCACATTATATACATTAAGAGCCGGAGAAACAGAAAAAAAAAATAGAATGATATTTAAGTTGGGCGACCAATGGCACCATGATACAACTATTAAATATATTTAAAAAAAAATTCATCACTTCAAAAATATACATGCAAAAAATGAAGATTTACTTTCGAATTGATACTTAGTGTTCTTCTCAATTAATTAAAAAATAAATATCCTATTTGGTATTTGAACTTTATTTAGTTTTAATAAATTACTATGAAAAACTTGTAAGTATCATTTAAAACCTACAAAATTTCCAATATCATTTATATACTTAACTTAATTCCCTTAAGATAGCCAGTTGTAAGATGGATAAAATTATAAAAGTGGATAAACTTCAAGTATCGAATTAATACCTTTTAGACATCAAAGGGTTGATTGAAAAAAGAAGAGCTCAAGCACAAATTATGATTCCTTAGAATTCATGCCAATATTAGCTATGTATAATTGTATATAAATTACAAAGCTATATGTGTCTGTGCGTATGTATTTTTTTTTATATATATATATGGAATGGAAAGCAAATTTGAGCCGAGGAAGTAGAATACATATTCGTATCACTTGCAAAGTAATATAAGTGATTTATTTATATCATAATAATGATTAAGTTTTCCATGTTATAGCTGTGTTTGTCATAATTGTGTATCATGTTATATTCGGTTTGTCTGATTCCATTTTTATTTATATCATGTCTATGTTGATATTATCATATCATGTCTGAAATTATGAACTTTTTAATTCATTTATCGTAAAATAAAACCCATAAAAATAAATCACCTCCTAATATTATTATACATGCTTCAAGTTAACTATAAATTCTATTTTTCTATTTTATATGCTATATATATGTTATTTGGTCTTAAATGAAACATTGCATGCTTTAAACTGGGATCATTAACTTTGACCATACAAATTTGGTCAACCCATTTAGCAACCATCGGCTTAATAGGAGATATGATTAACCTAATTTTGATGAGCTACATCTAATCAATCTAATTAGAAATCGTATCAGGCTAATTTTATTCAACATAAGTAGTACGTCTTATAACATATAATAAATAACTTAAATCATTTATCGTTTCGATTGTTAATTAGTTTGTTTGAGGCCATGACCCTTAATTATAATCTTTATTAATTATTGTGATAGCTTCATGATGGTCTTCATAGAACAAAGGAAAATAATTTAAAAATTTGTTGACTAATGATGACCACTATCAAGCATTGCTTAATCATATACATAGCTATAGTAAATCTGCATCTTCCGATGTATTATACATTTTACAAGATGGATTGCTATCTTTAAAATATATTATCCGGTGAGCCAACATGTTACGGGGCTAGCTCCTGCACAAAGCACAATGACATTTATATATTCTCCTGAGAGAGATAGCGATTTGGTTGCTTTCTCCTTAGACTCTCTCTTTAGCTGTGTGTGTGTGTGTGTGTCCGTGTCTTTTTTTTTTCAATTTTATTTTATTTAATTTTAGTTCGGGGCAGATGTGTCTCTTTAGCTATATAATTATTTCTATGTGAAAAAAAAAAAAAAAATTGGCAAATGTCGCTGGAGTTTAATCCCTGATTTCTAAGCATTAAAATTCTCTTCGCGTTAACTATTTATAGTATTCGCAAAACACTTCCCGGAAAAATTAAATGAAAGAATTTCTTGAAATAGGCATGACGTTACTATTATATTAGTGCTTTACTACATAGACAAGATTTTGCAAAAAAAAACTGCTATGTTATGGGGAAAATCTATGGTCCTTTGTACCAATGCAATCATGATTTAATATAAATTTGAGCTGTTAAACAATCAATATAACTTATCTCGTAAAAGAAGGACAAGAGTCACGAGACCATAGAAATTTAAAAAAAAAAAAAAGGCTCTTCCTACATATACCAAGTTGTGGTACCCATTTCATGTTAATATGGTAAATTATAATATAATGTATCAATGTTTCGGGTAACTTCATTTAAGGTATCAATGTTTCAAGTGATTAAATAGATGAATCGATGTTTTGCAAAGTAAATCAAATGAGATGTCAATATTTTGCAAAGTTCATTTAAGGTATCAATATTTTCATTAGTTTTCACTTAATTTTCATCAATGGTTAATTATTAATATTTATTTATTTAATTTACAAAAAACATTGATATGTATTTTTAATAATTTAAAATATTAATAACTTAAATGAATTTATCCTTAAACACTGATTTAATCACTCAAAACATTAATACGTTGAATAAATTTACCCTTAAACGTTAGTAGCTTTTGATTTAATTTAGCTTATATTAATATCTATATTTATTTTCCTTTTTCACATGAGGTGCCTCAAATTTTATGTTAAAATACCAGCAAGTAAGAATAATATATATATATATATATGTGTGTGTGTGTGTGTGTATTTCACTTTTCTCATAAATCTGCTTTTCCACAATAGTGTAATCAATTTTGAAAAATATGGATAGTTTTAATTTTAACATTTGACGACTGCACCTAAAAACCTTTATTTGATCCTTTTAACATACCTATATTGCAGCTGGAGGGATCATAACTTTGACGAGGACTTTACTTCAACCAAAAGTGCTTTCTAGAAGTGAGAGAAATACATTTCCTTTATATTGCCTATATATTAGCTGGATGAGCTTCACATGCATTTAATATTTGCCTATATATACATGCGACGTAGCATCCCATTACCATCCTCTAAACACCGAGTACTATTATTTTTCCAGACAAAGTCCACATACACTCTATTTTGATTTACAATTCAAGAGTGGCTTATTAAGAGAAATAAAAGATGATTAGAGTATCGTAAATGCTATCAAAGGGGAAAGTGGTAATGATGGGAAGAAGATACATGGAAGAGTTGTGTTGATGAAGAAGAATGTTTTGGATTTCAATGATTTCAATGCCTCGGTTCTTGATGATGTTCATGAGCTGTTAGGGCAAAAAGTCTCCCTTCGGCTTGTTAGCTCTGAAAATGGTGATCCCGGTAAGTGTATGCGCTCTCGTTTTTTCCGGTTAGTAATCTCGTTTTCTCATCACAATTCTTATATAATGAATGAGTTACTCTTGAGAAGTGCCTCTTGAATTTGTTATATTTTATTTTGTCATTTTTGAATATACAATTTTTAGCAATATATATATACACACACACAAATATTATGAACTTGGTTTATAAATAATTACTAGTAGAATTGCGTGTGAAAAAAATTAAAATATAGCGGTATAATAGAATTTGTATCATATTAAATAAGTGACTCAAATTAAATCCTTTGATCATTAAAAAAGTGAAAAAAATTTAAAAAAAAAAAACACAAATTTGAAAAAAGCATTGTAAATTAGAAAGAAAAGAAGAAAACAAGACACTAATTAAAAAAGTATGCTAATAAATGCTGATTTGCTTTACTGAAAAAGCCTCCATTTGTCCACGAAATTAATAAGAAAAATATGATAATTGAGGAAGGATATACGATGTAGTAAAGTTAGAATGTTCATATAAAATTACATTACATGTAACTAAGTTAATAGAAACTTCTATAGTCAGATTGGCAAGCTACTTAACTCATGATTTGATCATTAAAATAATTATAGAAATTAATATATTAGTGATGAATGATTCAATTATGAATAAACATGAGTGGTGCAATAAAATTTTACTATGTCTTTGACCTCCTTATAGATCAACTCAACGGTGAATTTTTCATATCTAAATTAAGCTCCACCAAATATATATATATATATATATATATATCTGTGTGTGTGTGTCTATATATATATATATAATCCACTTAATGTATCTCGTCCATTCAAATTTTGTGCGCAATCCAATGCATTCTTGTGCCCTTGTCTCCAGTGATTTCATTACCTAGCTATACCCCAAGAGCCACTTCTGGTCCATTCCCTGTTCAGATTACCTTTTATTTTGGATAACTACAAATCCATTAACTTCCGGATGTATTTGTCTCCAAGTTGTCCATTTATCATAGAAAATCGACTTTGATGAACTTCTTTTAAAATTTTTTTACAACTTTGACAATTATTTGTAACATCCTGCTTTAACAGTCAGTAATTTCCAAACCAACATGTGAATCAACCTATATAGTTAGTCCAAAAGAAATAGATTCCAAAATTTGCAATATATACATATATTACATGTATATTGTTTCACCTACTATTGGTTAAACCATTATACTATAGGAAAATGTCAAATTTTGTATCTTAATTTTTCATAAAAATTCAATTTAATACAAGAACTTTAAAGTTGTCAATTTAATTAATACCTAATCAAAATTTTCATGATTAATTTTACTTCCTCATGCAATACCATTTGATCTATTTTTGGCTTGAAAGAGACTGTCTATTAGTGTTTAGATAATATTAGAGAAGATAGTAATCATTCGATGATAGGTTGCTTTCTTCAGCTTAGCAAATTGTGCAAAAGTATTGAGAGATTAATAAAAACAGCCATCAAAAGTTTTATTGAATATTAAATTTGATTATTTCAAAATTTGAATACTAAATTAAATTTTCATGTAAAGTATAGGTACAAATTTGACATTTACCCTTATGATTAATTTTCCAGAATCTATTAGGATTTTACATTAATCTATTGCATTATCCTTAATTTATTATTGTATCTAATGGCTTTGTCAAATAAGTAAAAGGTTTAACTTATAATTTTATAAATTAGTAACCAAAATTATGTTATGAAACCTTATAGAGTTTCAATAATGTCAATATATATAATGTCGAAACTGTTAGCTAAATTTTTTGTAGTGTTTTGATTTTAGGCTTGTTGTTAAATATTATACTCAGTCAAATTTTTACTTATCAAATTTACAACTTATACCACATTGACTTGTCAATTAAGAACCGTATCCAACAAGTAGGTTATTACAACGGTCCAAAAAAAAAGTAAATAAATAAACAAGTATGTTATTACGATGGATGTGCTACAACCAACAAAAACACAAGCAAAGTCTCACAATTCAAAAAGTAGTTGTTAAATCATTTACCATGTCATAGATCACCTATGAAAAAAAAAATATTGATATTACACGTCAAATAACTATCAATATAAAATTGATATATGATAATGATAACGAGAGGAAGTTTTCAAAAGACAACTTAAGATTTGTAAGTTAGTAGATAATAATACCATGTGCTGGTTCCACTGAAGCATGGCAGGGATGGTTGCTTGGCCGCCAAGCGCGGCGACTTGAGAAATTTCGGTCTTCAATTCCAGTATCCATTGCACGGTTAGCGGTGCAATAAATTCAATAAACGTGGATGGAAGATGGGACACACCATCCCTAATTTAAGATTACGAGAGTTCGGTCAGGTAGCCATCAATATCAATGATAGTAGACATCTTCCGAATCGGGTCCAAATTGGGATACGAGAGAAAACTGGTCACGGCGTGTCCCTCTTCCAGTCTTGTGGATCCACCACTCGGTGGATCTAATTCGGATCCATCTCGAGGATCTGGTGGTCCAAGCAAGTCAAAGAGGGTCCGTCCGATTTTTGGTTTAAAAAAAAAATATATATTTTGGTTTGTGGAATTTTTCTTTAAATATGCGGGTTGGACCCGTAGAACCCACCTTGTGAACCAGCAAATCCATGGGTCCTATCCACCCCACCGCCCCCGCAGAACGGTTTCGAATCCATATTTTTTGGACCCTGATCCAACAGGTCAGATCCCGATTCAAACTCAATTCCAACCAGGGAAGATGTCTAAATGATAGCGGTCATTTTCATATAATAATAGGGAAAAATTAGAAAAAGAACTCATATCACCTTTAACGTGACAATATTAGCATTATAATATGATGGTTTTAGTTATGATGTTTTAGTAATATGTATCAAATTTGAAATTTTAAAATTAAAATTTTCATATCACTATGATATCATTATATCCCTAAATCACACATGATCTAAAACAATAAAATAAATAAATTATTTAGAATAATGAAATCAACTTTTCCATCATAACCAAATTTGATAGGAAAACGTAATCTGAATGGATACAATACAACTGCGCTTACAAGGGAAATGATATCTTAACTGTTGAGATGAAATATTTTTACTCTTTTAAGTATGAAAAGATAAATCAAATTATATGGGCCTCAACACAAAAATGGATTCCCAAAATGGAAATCGAAAGTGGATAAAGCACATATTTCAATTGCTCCATATCCATAGATTATTCAAACGAGAACCAGATCGATCTAAATAAATGCATCAATTGTTTAGAATAAGACAAATACATAGATTTTTAAGGATAATTAAATTTGATACAAAAACGTACAATGAGCTCAATTTGATCACAAGTATTTATTTATTTTACATGTTCCCCTCTCCATCTCTTTCTAAAATTTGAGGGTAAATTTAGAAGAGATGAAATTTTGTATCACCGTATTAACTGCTTAAGAAAAGGTTTATATTGGTGCAATTAAAAGATTATTATTTTTAGTGATTAAAAAAGAGATCAACATTGCATAAAATTATATAATTAATGAATTTTCTTTTTATATTCATTTGTCATCCACTAAAAACGTTGATATTTTATTTGCACTATTTTGCATAATGTAAATTATCCTTTTCCATACTACTTAAAATGTTGTTACTCCAGTTAAACTTATTCCAAAAAGTTCATCATTCCAGCGTAAATTTTTCTAAAATTAGATATAAAATACAATCCAATTTATTCAGCAACACCCTAAGTAGAAGAATATTCGAAGTCTTTTAGACAATCATTCAAGAAACATTTGAGAATATTCTTGAAGCTCAAAGTGAAACTTGTAAATTTGAAACTACTAACCTTCTATTTCTTTTTCTTTTTTTTTTTTTTCCCTTTTTGTTTTTAAGGTTTTCCGGGCCAGCCCATTGTTTTATATATGCAAACCACAATCATTATTACAAGAACCCAAGACATATACCGACGACAAGAAATTCCAAGATACATCATTTTTGCCTAACTTCTTGTAAAAAAAAAAAAGAAAAAAAAATTCTTCAATAGAAAGTATCCTATCACAAGCAATGAAGACTATAATTTCTCATGAATAAAGGAAATTAGAGTATGCTAACTTTGATAAACACATAACATGTTTTTACTAACTTTATAAGATGCAATGAAACATTTATATATTTTCTATTATCTAGTTCTATAGTTGGTCGGTAGAATAATTATTTTATGTAATTACTATTGGCAATTACTTCGCAATATCAAAGGGATAGCCATACATCTATTTTTTTTTAAGTCTATATTCGTAAGTACCCATAAGATCCTTTGCCTAGTAGTCAATATCCTTGAATTATTGAGGTGATAGCATGTTTGATATTTTCCAGATATATTCTTGATATAACACTAATATGTTATTTTAAATGTAACTTCTTTATTTAATTCCTTATAAATTTGCAATTCTACCATTACCTTATTTTATTTTGCAAACTAAATGTGCAGTATCACCCTCTATCACTAATGAAAACCATATTTTAATCGCCTCTAGTTTATATAAAATATAATGAAATGAAACGTCTATAGTGGAAACAAAAATAAATTAATTGTCTTTCTCATCAACCCCATCACATCCCACAGTTTCTTTGTCCTTTTTACTTATTTCCGACAATAGTTATATTTATTTTCTTATCACAACACTAAAACAGTATTTTATTCAATCAAGTGGCAGAATCCGGATTTATTTATTATTTTAAACATTAAACTAGTAAATAGAACAGTAATGATGTGAAGCCACCATTAAAATTATTTTTAATTTCTATGTTGATGTTCAATTAAAACAAGTATATTATAATTTAGGGAAAAAAAATCCTTTTTTGAACCTGAACTTTGACGAAACAGTCCATAAACTTTTAAAAAGTTTAATTTTATACATAATTAAACTTTCCATGCCCCTTTTAGATATCTGAATAATTTAAAAAGTCAACTTTCATTCTTAATTAAACTTTTTGTTTCCCTTATGATTACCTCACTCTTTATTATTTCTTGAAGTAGTCAACAAGTGTCAAATAATAATTGAGAAGGTAGTATTTAGAGATATAAAAAGTTCTTAAATATGAAATAAGACTTGTTAAAAGTTCATGTATCTAATTGTTTATTTCGTCAAAATTCAGGTATCAAAAGAGGTTTTTCCCCATAATCTAAATAACACCACGAGCACCATTGAAGCTTTATAAAATTTGTGGACATATATGTTAGTAAGCTAGTAGCTTTATTAATGCATAAATCCGATTAATCTATCCCATGACCTTATCTAATTTTTTCGTGTATGCTATTGACGAAAATGGGCAAGATGCATTTATTTCTTTTGGTCTGGGTCATCGTAGACGTTGGATGGACCAGTCATTATGGTATGCAAACAATTAACAATTAACATTTTACGTAGAAAACTATAAATATTTTACTCTATCGTAAAAATTGTTTAAATATAAATATATATAGATAGATCTTATACATAAAACTCTACTACAATTTATATATCATATAGAATTAATATTGTAAATGGTACATAAATGAACTTTATTTACTATGTTAATAATATGAATATGGATTTAAAAAAAATTCATCATGTGAATTTTATACAATATTACACCTCAACCTTTTCTTTTCATATTCAAGATTTATCACAATCCTTCATCAAAAAGCAAATCCGGGGACAATGTTATGATGCTATTGATCGATGTTACCCAAAAATATAGACATGCATGTAGTGGCCTTAAGCATGCCTACACGTGAGATTCAAGAATATACACCTAGGAATGAAGTCTATTTGGAGTCTTTTTATTTTTTCTGGTCGTTTTAGCATTTTATTTTTGTCATTTTGAAATAAATGTTTATCAAGAAATATACATAAATAAAAACAAAAAAAAAACAAAAATTTTTACTCATAAATAGATTAAACAAATAAGATACAAATGAAAACTAGATACAAATAAAACACAAATAAAAATCAAATAATCCAAATAAACCCTTATAAGGTCATTTGTGTTTAGTAAAATATTTACTTGAATTCAATGTATTTATCTTGATTGAATCACAACTTTAATTGAATTCATGTTGAATTTTAATATTGATCAAATTCGAATTGAGTTTGTATGTTAGAATTGTTTGATCAAATAATGCATATATATTTCTTGGGGGAGGGGGGTGTGGTGGGGGGTGTGTGTCTCGGGGGGGGGGGGGGGGGGGCGCGCGCGCAGGGCAGTGAATTTAATTTGTATCTGAACAATATTGATGAAGTGATGGTTGATATTTTTTTTTTTTCATTGGAGTTAAGTTTGAACAAAATTGACCTTGAATTCGACTTCATCAATCGATCCTACCTCCTACACTAACAAAAGGTCTAAATATTTTATTCTATTGACTCTTTATTTATTTCCCAGAAAATGGTTTGCAAGGAAAACTAGGAAAACTAGCATATTTGGAAAACTGGATTACCAAAATCAGTGTATTGGCAGAAGGGGAATCTGCATACAGTGTTACATTGGATTGGAATGAAGAAATAGGACTTCCAGGGGCTTTCATTATCAAGAATCAACATCATAGTGAATTTTATCTTAAGACACTTGCACTTGAGGATGTACCAGGCCATGGCCGAGTCCATTTTATCTGCAACTCCTGGATTTATCCTTCCAAGTATTATACAAGCGACCGTGTGTTCTTCTCTAACAAGGTAAATTAGTTTTGATAATTATGATAAAGGTGGCCACTGGTATGTGATAGTTGGATGTAAAAACTCATGTTTTTAAGAGATAAATGGTTACAAAATATATTATATACATTAGAAAAAAATTTATTGGTATTTTTGTAAAAATGATAAAGTAAAGGCTAAATATGTTCAACTTTAAGAATTCATTGTATATTTATTTTTTTGAAAGAGATCTATATGGAACTTTTCATCTTTTTAGTATCTATTTTTTAACAAACATGTTTGCTAAATTAAATACCAAAAAATTACAAAATGAAGGAAAAAATTGAACAAGTAGATAATTTATTTGTTCTAAAGTATTACACTCTTTTAATTTTCTATTAGCATGATAATGTGGTACAATTGTTAAAATTAAAAATAAACATAATACTTTAAATTCTAGACTTCATTTTAGTTCCTACTTTTTCATAACTATCACGACTTTATGGGCATTTTCCGTTCATAATTTTCTAGGAACATCATGGCATTGTATGCATACTGAACACAACAAACAGCAACCACTTCAAATTTGTACAGTAACAGAAATAACTGTCTAAACCAAATCTACAAATAAAGCTCTTGATTCAGAATACATGTGAAGTAATATCATCCCAATTAATTAAATTGTTTGTTTGACGAGCCCTAGTAAAAGTTTGTCTCGTTTTATGTAATAATACACTATATCTATAATATTAAACTTTTAAATTAGATAGCTAATAAATTTTTAAATTAGATAATTGTAGTACTAAACTGATAGGGTGTACCATAGTATCGTGCTATCATGGAATTCTAGAATAATATCCACACCTAGATGAGGGTTTAATCCAATAAATTTTCATCTAGTAAAAATCTTTAGTTCTATGAATAACTGGTTGTTGATGTTTGATTTGAATTTGATGAACACTTTTTTTCACAGACGTATCTTCCAAGCCAAACACCACCACCTCTAGTGAAATATAGAGAGGCAGAATTGGTTAACTTGAGAGGAAATGGAGCAGGAGAGTGTCAGGAGTGGGATCGTATATATGATTATGCTTACTACAATGATTTAGGAAATCCTGATGAAGATCCAAAATATGCACGCCCTGTTCTTGGTGGCTCTCAGGAATTTCCTTATCCTCGTCGTGGAAGGACTAGCCGGCCACCAACAAAAACAGGTTGGAGGCTATAGCAGGCAGATGCATTTAAATCTCTTGCTATTTCATCATTCACTAATGAGATAATGATTCTACAAATGAGATAAACACCATAGTTAACATTATTCATAGGATGGATAATGCTGATCATATGCTTTTTAGTACTAAATGAGATGCTTTAATATTTTTAGTTATATTTCCTTATCATTTTCTTAGATCTTTAGAGTCAACAATAGGTGAAATGCAAGTCACTATAATAATGAAGGGTAATGGGTGTCAAGTATCAGAAAGCTATCACTTAGGTTGCAAACACATGTTAGGATAGCTTCTAAAGTTTAGAACAGGTTTTAAGATAAGTTATATGCTGTAGGAGTAAGGTTTTAGAAATCTCATGAGACAACAAAGAAAACAATCAATATTTGGGAACCAAAATGAGAAAACAAGATAGTCTAGGCAAGTAAGGTATGCTTACATTTTGATTGAAGATTAACGAGGTTTTCTTCTGCTGTTTTTGCCTTTTACATTGACAGATCCCAAAAGTGAGAGCAGGATACCTCTACTTGAGAGCTTATCAATCTATGTTCCTAGAGATGAACGGTTCGGGCACTTAAAATTGTCCGATTTCCTTGGTTATGCGCTTAAATCAATAGCTCAATTTTTCAAGCCTGAGCTTGAATCCATCTTTGATAAGACTCCAAAAGAATTCGATAGCTTTCAGGACGTGCTTGATCTCTATGAAGGAGGTGTTAAATTGCCTGAAGGTCTGCTTGAAAACGTTAGAAGAAACATCCCCTTAGAATTGCTCAAGCAGATTCTTCCAACTGATGGCGAAGGGCTCCTTAAATATCCCCTGCCAGAAGTTCTCAAAGGTAACATGATTACATCTAAGTATGTTTGCTTCGTGGAATCAAAACTTTGAAATTGTCAAATATTGTTATAGTAATCTCAAAATATTGCAGTTACAAGTGACTTTTTAGCAATACTGATGATGGTACTAGTAGTAGTAGACAAAGGTTGTAACTGATGATTGGAATTGATGATTTTCTATTACAAAATTGATTTATGTTCTAAAATAAAGGAAATCATATCTTTATTGTTGATTAGTTGCTAGATCATCAAAGGTCGGCCACTATTGTTGTCTCTTACCACCATTTATAGCTAATAGCCATGGTGTTATTATGTATAATATAATCATAGTTCCTTACTCTCTTTCAAGTAGAAGACAAGTCCGCATGGAGGACAGACAAAGAATTTGCTAGAGAATGCTTGCAGGAGTTAATCCTCTCATCATTCGCCGTCTGCTGGTAATATTTAACTTGCATTTTTCTATTGCTGCCTGCATAGTAAAATGTTTACAAATCATAGTGATGATTTTCTAAAATAGCGTGCTTAGAAGCCTTGATAAATAGCTTACTGTATATTTGGCACTAATGCAATATGGAGCCAACCTCTGACGATACTTTGCAGGAGTTAATCCACTCACTACTTGTTTTTGAGTTTTGCTTAATTAACTAAGTATTTTAACAGGTACATTGGTCCAATCAAGTAATGCATTGACATAAAAAATAACGACAACTATATATTGATACAAAAGATTAGCTTGTTATTTTATCCAAGAAAAAATTTTTACAATATCGATATTCTTCAAGGGGTGCAGGTACACTATTTTGGAAATTGCTATAATATCCTAATATCGATATTGTTGTTTAAAATCAAGTTATATGATAAAATGCAGGAATTTCCTCCCACAAGCAAGCTAGACCCCAAGCGGTATGGCAACCAAACTAGTTCAATAAACAAAGAGCACATAGAGAATCGGTTGAATGGCTTGACAGTAGATGAGGTATTCATCTTGCTTATATAATTGTTACAATTAGACAACTTTTTGCTTAAAGTTCAAAGTATCTCTCAAAGAGAATGTGATTGAATTCTTAACCATCAAAATTCCTTTTGGTTTAATGAACTATAATTCATTGAAACTTCTTAGTTTAAATGTGCTCAATAGAGAGCAATTAAGTAGATGGTCTATGATGCACCAAAGGCAACACCCTAAAGCATTATATGGTAAAGCAGAAATGCCTCCAAAAGCAATGCTCAATTGTTATAGTTTCTTTATGAAAAAAACTTAATCATACCATCTATCCACATTTGGATGTAGACTCTCAGGAACAATCGGTTGTTCATAGTGGATCATCATGACTCACTTATGCCATACATAAGGCGGATAAACATGACATCTACAAAATGTATGCTACTAGGACGCTCCTCTTCTTGAAAGATGATGGTACATTAATGCCTCTTGCAATAGAGCTAAGTTTGCCACACCCAGATGGAGATCAGTTTGGCAAAATCAGCAAAGTCTACACTCCAACTGACCAAGGTGTGGAAGGTTCCATTTGGCAATTGGCTAAAGCTTATGCAACCGTAACAGATTCTGGCTATCATGAGCTTATTAGCCACTGGTATGCATCCATCAAATTCTTTCCATTGATTTGTTTTTCACGGTTCTTTCAATTTAAACTTTGGACAAATTGCAGATGTAACTTTAAAACTATCGGTTATGTGTAAGACCCCTTGTAAATTTTCAAGTTATCTTTCTTAGTTTTTGAAAATACACACTTATATCATAAACCATCCCTAGAGCCTAAAGTTATAGCTGTTAATGGATCTTTATTGGCAGTTTTGAAAGCTTTAGTGCCTAGTTGAAGTAAGCACATATTCTCAAAACTTATGGGAAAGTCAAGGCATTTTTAGGAATTAGAGGGTCTATCTACACCTGATCAATAGTTTTAAAGGTGCATTTGTCATTATCTTTAAAACTTTGTAATTGCCAGGTATTACCACAGTTATCATAAGCAACCATGATAGCTTGTGGTTCTCACAGGGTAGGTTGTGATTTGAAGCAATAAGAGCATCAAATGAGTTTTGGTGGTATCTGTTAAATAGATTACTAGAAAATAATTTCAGAAAAGACTTTCAATCACCACTTTTTGTTCTAGTTTATCATCACCATTGAACACAACCTCTACCTTTTCCTCTAGTCAATAACTTTTTCACTAAATGCCCTAATGACCGAATAAAACCAATTGAAATTACCAAGAGGAAAAACTATATCATTGGAAATATTAAATTACGAAAAAATTAAAGAAAGGTGGTAAACATTTTCCCAAAATAAACAACCAATGTTATTCACAGTCTGTCTGATTGCAATTGCAGGTTAAATACTCATGCGGCAATTGAACCTTTCGTAATTGCAACAAATAGGCAACTGAGTGTGCTTCACCCCATTTACAAGCTTTTGCATCCTCATTTCCGTTACACAATGGATATCAATGCACTTGCCAGACAAATCCTTATTAATGGTGGTGGGATCCTTGAAGATACTATTTTCCCAGGAAAGTATTCAATGGAATTGTCATCTATAATTTACAAGAACTGGGTGTTCACAGAGCAAGCGCTTCCAGTTGATCTTATTAAGAGGTACTAAAATACAGAACCTGTTACATATTTGTTTGAGAAATGAATTTATTTGAATTAAAATATGCCAAAGGTGGATTGCTACACCAGACACAAATTGATACTTAGTCACAAAAACACAATACACAATACTTGTAAAAGAAAAAATAAACCGGCACATTGAATTTTATGTAGAGAAACCAAAATAAAAGGGTGAAAAATCATGGTAGAACTAGAATTAACATATCCACTATAAGGGAGCAGAAATTGTACAGTAATTGTTATGCAACCTCAAAATAGTAACTAAGCAAGACCACTATGCTGTTGACTCAGGAACCATCACCAATCCACTACATCTAGCATGTTAGATTAGGGACATAATATATTATTCCTCCCATGGTAGTCACCTAGCAGGGCTTAGACAGATTGCATGCCTCCTTAACCCGATGTTTCATCTTTGCCATTGCCCCTTTACCTATGTGCACGAACAGGGTTCCGTTAAAAATTTAAAACACATTCTAACATATGCTTCATATTTATTAAAGTGGCACAACTATGTTTTTAATATATATATATATATATATATATATGTATGTATATTTCATGTCTGCATTAGTTTAACAGGGTTCCATTTTACTCATTTGGTATAATCTTTTATAATTTCAACAGAGGAATGGCCGTTGAAGATCCTGATGCCCCACATGGGCTTCGTCTATTTATTGAAGATTATCCTTACGCTGCTGATGGCCTTGAGATTTGGTCAGCAATTAAGACATGGGTAGAAGATTATTGCTCCTACTACTACAAGAATGATGCCATGATTCAAGAAGACAAGGAACTGCAATCCTGGTGGAACGAACTAAGACAGGAAGGTCATGGCGATAAAAAAGATGAGCCTTGGTGGCCAAAGATGCAAAACCTCAAAGAGCTAGTAGAATCATGCACAACTATAATATGGGTTTCATCTGCTGTCCATGCTGCTACAAATTTTGGGCAATATGCCTATCAAGGATATCTTCCTAACCGCCCAACACTTAGTCGTCGGTTAATGCCTGAAGAAGGAACTCCTGAGTTTGAAGAACTCGAGTCTAATCCTGAAAAAGTTTTCCTGAAAACAATCACAGCACAACTTCAAACTCTCATAGGTATTTCACTTATAGAGATTTTGTCAAGACATTCTACTGATGAAGTATACCTTGGACAGAGAGAAAGTCCTGAATGGACAACTGATGTTGAACCACTGCAAGCATTTGAGAAATTTGGAAAGAAGCTAGCAGATATTGGGGAAAAGATAATTCAAATGAATGAAGAACCTCGATGGAGAAATAGGATTGGACCTGTCAAGATACCTTACACTCTCCTTTATCCGACTAGCGGAGATGGGATGACTGGAAAAGGAATACCTAATAGTATTACTATATAAATCCATTTAATTGTGGTTTCATTAAAAATGATGTATCCTAACTCTTTCTTTGTTTGTGGACTCTCAGGTGTGTTTGCTTCAAGGATTAGACTTCTTTATTCAATATTTATTGTAATCAAGACTTTCTAAGTTTTATTTAGTTGCAGTAATCTCTATACATAAAGATAATCAAGTCACATTGAAGAAAATGAGCACCATCAGTTGAGCACATGGGATACTAAATGTTGGAGTGCTCCAACGTTTTGACAGTAAATATTAAATTGTTGATCATTAGAAGAATTTTATCCCTAATTTAAAAAATTAGGCATAGAAGCCTAAAGTTGCAAATTGTATGCATTAATAGAAAGTGTAACCACTGTTATAGAATAAATATTATAGCTCACACCATATCTATAAGCTCAAACTTTTAGATTATATGGTTATATTGTTAACCTCGACATAGTATCAGAGTATGAGGCCCAGAATTCAAATCCCTATGCACTCATCATAATCCTATTGAAATATTAAGTTGTCTACTTATCTAGCCTTTGTCAAAGTCAAAGTTCTGGCCCACGAATAAGGAGGAATGTTGTAGAATAATATATAATATCTATAAGTTTAAGCTTTTAAATTAAATGATTGTATTGCTGACCTTAACAACCACAAATCTAACCATTGAGGTGTTTCTCCTCATGGAGATACATACCTTCTCCCGCTATCATTCCCTTTTTCCATTAGTCAATCTTTTCCTACTGCATGGCCTCAAAGAAAGCAAACCTTAACAGTTCCGTTCCAATTACAGGCATACAAACCCTGCTATTGCAGCATAAGATTATTTTTCCCTAAACAGATCTATTCTTGCCAAAAAGATCGATGAGCTATGTGATTACTGAACACTCAGACATTAAAAATGATTTCTTATACCAAAAAATTCTATTTTAAACCATCCAAGATTTAAAGTATCTTTTGCACACTTTTTAAACAAGTGACATCTAATTGGGAAAACAAATAAGGACATTATAAATTTATTCGAAATCATCTTTTTGACAAATATGGACATCGAGTTGTATATTGGAATGTGATATACTAGAGCAGTATAAAAGATCCATGGAAATGCAAGAGCAATTACTACTAAACTTGAAATACGATTATGATAAACCAACTTACAAAGCAAAGGACACACTTATATTAGCTAATGAAAAGTGATCAGAAGAATGGACTATGTATGTTGAGTTCATATCACTTTAATTACTTTAGCTTTCTGTCTAACATCGGTATGTTCATTTGTGTAAAGAATAGAGTACGGGTGGCGGAAATAGTGACAAACTTATATTCATTTGTGTTGATCCTTACCTTGTCAAGAGAAGCATTACCATCCCTTTCCACTAATGCCATTATAGTTACTTCAACTAGCCTTGTGGCTAACATATGCCCCCTGAAAATGTGCATATATATGACGGGGCCATTTGTTGCAGTTCTCGATCAAAGGATTAGAGTAAGTACAAAATAGTATACCCTTATGATAATGCTTTCTGCTCGGGGCTGTGAGCTTCCATATCAGCTATTCATTCACCAGATTGCCCTAGTACGTTTACAGTCACAGCCCTCACCATGATGCTTCACCAGTTTGATGCAAGTTAGCCTCTAAGATCTACAAGTTCTGAACTTAAAAGTCTGGATCTCAATGTTCTTGATTCTATTTTTTCTGCTTTTATATTGATAAAGCATGACCTTATGTCCTCATGGCATTTGTTATGTACTCATTTATAAAACCATGTAATTTAATCTCTCAATATCAAATTCTCTAACTTAATGCATCTTCATCACAACCAAACTCAATTTTTGAATCTCATTGTATGGTTTTCCATTCCATTAGCACTATATTTTAGGTTGCCCTAATTCCACACAAGAGATACAATAAGTGCAGTTGATTTAAAACTTAAAAGAGTCCTTTAGGAATATATCATAGTTTGGATTTGCATTAGTGTCTTCATAAATTTTTTAAACCATTCACAATTCGCTGAATTATATATAATTGATCAAGTAAGAGCACAAGTTTCATAGGTGCGACAAGAAAAAGCATACACAACACTTAAAAAGGGGATCTAGAATCTAAAATTCCAGCTTGAATTTATAAATCCAGCAGTATCATGGCAAGACTATACATTACTATCTTCACAATGGAAAATCAGCAACTTGAATCAAGCTCAAAAATCCAAATTTTAACAATTTTTATCAAGCTCGAGGACAAAATTACTTTCACAACTTAAAAGAATAATTAAACTATTAAAGTGATGGAACATTTAAAGTGTGATAGGTGCAAGCAATTCAATCAAACTATGTTCCATATAATAAAACTTAGCTTTCCTTATTGTTTTTGTTTAAGTCAATCCTCACCAATTCTATGCATGGATAGAAGAAATAGCGGATGAAGTCTGAAATGTCTATTTATCAATTTTTCCTTTAAAGATTTATAAAATCATTTGCAATTGGTTCAATATTTAGTTTTTTTTTCACTGCTTCAAGATGGAGTAAAGGTATGAGAACAAACTTCCTCAATTTTGCCTTTTTCGCCAATACCTTCTCATTATTTGCTAGGAATTTTTTAGCTAGGATTTTGTTGTAAGGATGAACCAAGCTAGGTTTTCGACATGACGGCATGGAGTTGGCAGCTAGAGAAGTACACTCTATCTTGTTTCAAATCAGCGAATCGGGTAATGTAATTGATAGACCGTGAAGAAAGCAATTGCATTGGGCCTGGATTTACTGTGTGAATTTAGTTTTGTATGGGCCAGCTTATTATATTATAGGCTAGTAATAGTTAGTTAAATATATAATTGTTTATATAATAAAGTTATAGGCAAAAATGGCACAAGTCATGATCCTCTGCCACTTCTCAAAATCTGATACAAATAGAAAATATTGTAACTACTTCATTATCCTAAATATATACGTGGATAATGAATAGAGAGGAATATACAGAAATATTGTAAAGAATTAGTGTTCTCTATATTCGGAGATACATGTTAGCTAGCTAAATTGAATATCCCAACACCAATTGGTATCAGAGCCTTGTTGGGTGGATGGTCAAGACTCGTAGTAGCGATCAAATGGATGAATCCATGAAGTCCTTGCTTAAGGATCAAGAAGAGAGGCTGCTCAAGACTCTTACGGACATGTTCAAGCAGCAGCAATCTACGCTTGACCACTATGGTGCTACCTTGGTAGACTTGCAAAAGAAAGTGAACGAAGTAGTTAGTCCATGTCAGATGTAGTTTGGAAGCTTAGGTGATGTAGTGGGTATGGGAGGTATCCCACCTAGCAATTCCAATGCTAGAAAGAAAAAGGTAGTTCAGAGGGATTTCGTGACAGCATGAAACACCTTATCAACTAACCACTAAAGCAACACATTTGGGGTTCCCTTCATTTTTGATGAGGACTTAAAATCTTGGTTAGTTAAAGCAGAACATTTCTTTGAGCTAGATGATACACCATATAATTTAAGAGTTAAGGTTGTTGCAAAGCATTTAGAAGATCTAGCTTTGCACTGGTATCATTCTTTTGTTCAGAATTGGGTATCTCCTACTGCCACTACTTCGAGCGAGTTTGTGTTAGGGTTACAACAAAGGTCTGGGATAGGAACCTTCGATGATCCCATGGCCTCGCGTGGTTTCTAATGATGTTGAGATTGATTCTGCTACTGTTGAATACACTGAGGTTGCTGCATATGCTAATATTTCATTTTCTGATGTTGATCTACTGATGAAAATGAAAACTTCTCATTGAAAATGGAATATGATGACTCAAACTGCTTGTGATAAATGTTCTTGGGTCTGATTCCTATCAAGTTTGTCCATTCTTACATTCAACTTGAACAAACTTTCTTGAATAGCCGTTAGCAATTTTGCCAACATGTCCACATCTATTTGCTGTGAGAGCTTTGTCTTCTACTTGTGTTGTCATTTATGATGCAGGTGCCATTGCAAGAAAACCTAGAAATCTAGAAAATTAAAATCCAAGAACAAGCATAAGCATGATCAAGATCAAGAAGTAACGAGAGAACCAAAATGTTAAGCCCAACTTACTAAAGTTGGTCTAGCCCTCTACTAATACTCTGGCCTTACTTCATTTTACCCATGCCAATCCCATTCTAACCGTACTTTCCCAATTAACTCACATTGCCTCTTTTCCTCTCACGAACCTTCCTAGATAATTCTCTATCTCAAACCTTAAATTTATCTTCTCCTTTCCTGCAATCTACTACTGTACTAATGTGTTTATGTTTTCTTTTCAAGTATACTCAATCTACACTAACTCTTGGCTTTCAAGCTACTAAATGCTCCTTAACACGACTGTATTTCTATAAATCTAACTAATTATGTTAGATGCCTTTTTCCTTTCTTTCATTCTTGTATTTATAGATGTTTACGTGATAGTTAGTTGATTGTTGTTCTATTACAATCAAATCTAACTAATTATGTTATGAAACTACTATTTATTACTAAAATCAGATCTATTTGTCTAGTTGTCATTGTCTTCTATTGTATGGATTGTAACAGCTTTACATAGAACGAGAACGAAATGAATAGCTACTCCCCTCAAGTAAACGGACTGATAAAATGTCGCATTTGAAATGATTTTCTTTGATAAATTTGGTAATATAAGTAGAGAGGAAACTACCAATACATTAAGAGGAGGTGATTGTATACAATTATCTTAAATGCTCAAGATAATGCAATATAAAATCTGAGTATTTAAGATAATTGCAAGGGATTACTCGCTTCTTCCACATGCACTTGTATTTTTAGTTCTATTCCTTGGAGAATTTTCCCACGTTATATTAGAATGTTGTTAAGCATAGTATGTTTCCAGGCCATTGACCAAAATGTTACTTCTACTAGTGGAATAGTAACCAGGGACGATACGGTCCTTCAAATTGTGTTTGACTGGTGATAACAGATTGAGATATCAAATTTGTTGTTATTTCAACTTTTAGTTGCCTTCATCATGGAGAGAGCAATAGCATCATTGGTTTTGCTCTGGTGGGCTTATATTAAATAGATCGTCGATTGCTCATTATTAAGTAAGGTCAAGGAAACTAGATCAAATAAAGGTACAATCCATTTCTGAGATTGGAAGAATTGCTCTAAACTAAATAAATTAAGCATTGCCCAGAATAACTACTTGCAGATTCCGTTCCAGAAGAGTTAGTTAAGATGCAATGGTGTTGTTTGGGTTCTAAAACCACAATCATGAAAACTAGTCTGCCGTAAAACTTTAATGACCTGTCATAAGTTTCAATTCCTTCGAATTCGTTCGCCTCTTCATAAGGAACATAGTATCGCCTGTTCCATTAAATCTCGAAGAAAATGAAATGCATGGAGCAGAAAATCAACAAAGCATTGTGGACTTCTCTCTTCTTTTACCACAATCAAATTGAAGCATCCTTATAGCCACTTAGGAGCAAATCACAAATTTCTTCCAAGATTTGGAGAAAAGGTAAAAAGAAAGTGGCAGAACTACCAGCTTTCATCATCTGCATAAACTACCCGAAGTTGACCATGCCATCTCTATCCACATCAACCTTCTCGATCATTTTCTTGCACTCTTCTATTGTTCTTCCACGCTTCAAACCCAAAGAAGCCAACACCATCCTCAATTCCTCCACCGTGACGAACCGTTCCATCTTTTTTAATCCACATCAACCTCATCTTTTTGATCCATCTCCATTCACATCCATGTTTTCAATCATTTGCTTCAAGTCATTATCTTCAATATCATGGAAATGCCTTTTGCTTTGTACTCGTGAGCTTCTATATCAGCTATCCATTCACCGAATTTCTCTGGTATGTTTACAGTTGCTGCCCTTGCCATGATGCTTCACCAATTTGATGCAATTAGGCCTTCGGGATCTACAAGTTTTCAACTTAAAAAGTTTAAATCTCAATGTTGCTGATTCTTCTTTCTCCGCTTTTAAATTGATAAAGCATCACCTTATGTTCTTATGGCATTTGTTAGATACTAGTTTATTCAACCATGTGATTCAATCTCTTAAGACCATATTCTCTAACTTAATGCATCATCACCGCAACCTAAACTCAACATTTGAATCTAATTGTATGGAAATTCCCATTACACTAGCACTATATTCTTAAATTGATGAAAGCTACCACCTAATTCTACACAAGAGATATTATAAGTGCAGTTTATCCTAAACTTAAAAAGAGTCCTTTGAGAACATATCATAACATTGATTTGCATTATTCTCTTCAAAAATCCTTTAAACCATTCACAATTTTGACGAGTTATATGCAATTGATCAAGCTGAAGCACAAGTTTCATAATTGAGACAAGAAAGAGCATACACAACACTTGAAAAAGGGAAATTAGAATCTGAAATTTCAGCTTGATTTTATAAATCCAGCAGAATCATGACGTGACTATACGCTACTATCTTCATAATGGAAAATCAGCAACTTGAATCGAGCTCCAAAATCCAAATTTTAACAGATTTTTTCATGCTCCAAAAATGAAATACTTTCACATGTCAAAAGAATGATTAAAAGGATAAAAACAGTTAAAAGTGTGATGAGTGCACTCAATTCTATGCATGGACAGAGGAAATAGGGGATTAAGTCTGAAATGTCTTGCTCATCAATTTTTCTTACGAAGCTTTACAGTATCATTTGCAAATGATTCCATATTTGCAAGTATGCTTTTTATTGCTTCAGGTTGGAGTAAAGGTATGAAAATACACGATTCCTCAATTTGGAATTACATCCTGTAATTGCAAATATTGCCTTTTTCGCAAAACCTTCTCTTCCCAAACAAAATAACCCCAAACTCTCTCTCACAGGCATAAATTGCACAGCTTCCAAATTACACCATACATCCTGCATTGCGTTGCTCCCGGACTGATCCATTGGCACGTATATCATATGACTTTTAATAAGATAATCTCTCTCGTTTATTTCAAGGTCCAGTGGAATGCATCAAGCACACCCAATGAGAGCTATAATAATGACATAGTCTGAAGATGAAAGAAGACATATGGAAATAATGACCACTTTAACTCTTTTTATAGAAAAAAATTCAGATAAGAGCAAATACCGATTAGTAGAAAGGCCAAAGGAAAAAAAAAAAAAGGAAACTTAATTCCTCAAGATGGAGAGAGGTAACCAGAAGCAATAGTGCCAACATACCGATTTTATGCAGGTTTCTTTTTTTTATAACTTATTGATTATTAGAAACAAATCATTTGCAAATTCAATATTAATTAACTTAAATTACACGACGAACAAAGTTAGCTAGAAAAAGCAACAAGAAAGTAGTATTATACTAATCTAACCTAATCGAATTCATCCAAAGCAAATTATCATGTTGTGGTGCCAAATCACTTGACACAGTGAAAGATTTAAATCACAAACTGTTGATTCGCGCACAAATACTAGAGCGTGATCTTGAAATAATTATTGATTCTAAGAATACCTAGCTAAATGGCATCCAAAAATCTAAAATAACAGAAAAATTCTAGTTTTGAGAAAGACGGTAAGGGTAAAATTTATATTGAAAAACTAAAATTTGTCAACAAAGGAAAAAGCACTAAAAAAAGGAAAACAATGATAAGTAAATGATATTCAAAAGATATTCTTTTAAATCATGATTTAAAAAAAATATCCTATTGAATCCTATTCAAAAGACATTAAATCCTATTTAAAGATGTTAATGAAAAGCTATTAATTCTCTAATTCAATACTATTAAAAGATATTAAAAAAATATTGATCCAATCATCATTGACTGCATCATCACTGTTGACAATAATACATACCTTGTCCAGAAAAGCAGTGCCCTCCCTCCTACCAGCGCCACTGAACTCAGCTGTGATGGGATATGAGAGTTCATTGGGTGGTGTTCCCACTCAAACAATTGGATAGATCAATGCATCAGCATACGGCAGATCGTAGGCCGTAACAAGCTAACTTTCTTTCCCCGTTTTTTTCCCATTTTCCAGATTTCTCTGACAAGTTCATAGTTGTAATTCCACCTCCAGGGCCTGCAAGTGTCAACTTAAAAGTCTGAATTTCCAAAACGCTTAATAAGGTATACAAATATTCATGTGTTATATCTTCGGCAACATGATCGCTACTTGGAGGTGGTTAGAAAGATTCCTTGTGAGATCTGACAGTAGACATTTGAATAAAGTACTCGTTTAAAAACAATGAACAAAATGAAAAGCACTACTATAATTATGATGGAAGATGATCATAATTAACCTAATAGATGTAATATCATTATCCAGTTCCATGAAATATTTTTCAAGTCTGGTGGATAGTGAAAGGTTTTCACATTCACATATGAATAACTCATTCATCAGATGACTCAAAGATTGGTTTAACACATGCCTTAGCCTTTCTAGAGGTTCTGATTAGATTAAATTACCAAGGCATGCAAATGACGGTTTCTTGAAGGAATTAAACTTTGCTCAATCATGGTGGTCTATACCGTGCTTAAACATCCTCAGCAAATGATATGTTGGTTTACCAAAAAATTTGTTTCTATGTTGGACCACTATTTTAAACCATCAAAGGCTAAAGTACTTTCTACACACATTTTGAAACAAGTGGCGTCCAATTGAGACAACAAATATGGACAAAAAATATTATCCAAAATCATCTTTCAACAAATATGGAAATCATATTGTATTGGAGAGCAATATACTAGAGCAGTATAGAAAATCCACGCAAATACAAGAGCAATTACAGCAAAACTTGAAAAATTGTACAGAACATGCTATGATTATGTCATACTTAGGATCTGTTTTGAGTTAATGTCACTTCAATCAACCCAGCTTTCTATCTAATAGACAACTGATAGACTTATATCCTATTGTCTTGACACCTACCTTCTCAAGAGAAGCATTCCCATCCCTTTCCACTAATGCCATTACAGTTACTTCAGCTGGCCTTGTGCTCAACATATACCCCCTGAAATTGTGCATAAAGTGGCCTTTGGTTGCAGTTCTTGATCGAACAATTAGAGTCAGTATGAGAGTGCTGTATACCCCTATAGCAACACTTCTGCTCCAAGGTTTAGCCACCATATCAGCTATAAATTACCAAATTCATCCAGTATGTTCATAATTGTTGCCTTTCCCACGATACCGCATCAGTTTGATGTAATTCTGCCTCCAGGATCTGCAAGTATTGAACTTTAAAGTCTGAATCTCAATATTACCGATACTTTCTCTTCTGCTTTTAAATTTATAAAGTATGACCTTCCGTTTTCATAGATCTTGATATCCTTGTTTATAAAACCGTATAATTCAATCTCTAAACATCAAATTCTCTAATTTGATGCATCATCGCCACAAGCCAAACTCAAAATATAAATCTCATTGTAAGGAAATTACAATTCCGTTGGCACTGAACATTAAACTAAAAAAAACTAACAAAAATACAATAAATGCAGGTAATTCCAAACATAAGGAGAGTCCCTCGCAAACATACCATAGATTTGGATTACTATCCAAATTTAACAGGTTAGCCTCTCCATAAATTTAACAGGTGAGAAAAAACATAGGACACTTAGCAAATGAACTTGGAATCTAAATTTCAACTTCATTTTGTAAATCTAGTAGTATCATGAGAAGACTACATTACTAACTACATAATGAAAAGTCAGCAACTTGAATTGTGCTCAAAACTCCAAATTTGACCAGATTTTATCAAGCTTCAAAGCGAAGTTACTGTCCCATATTGAAAGAGCAATTAAAACGATGCAAAAATTAAAGAGTAATAAGGGGCAAGCAATTCACTCAAAGTATGTTTCAAATAACGCAACTTTAGCTTTCCTCTTTCAATCCTCAGTCCTAACCAATTCTATGTACAAGACAGAGGAAACAGGGGATGAATCCTGAAACAAACTGCTTACCAACTTTCCTTCTAAAGCTTTTATAGAATCACTTTGAATGGTACAATAGTTGCAAGTTTGCTTTCTATTGGTTTAGGATGAAGTCATGGTATTAAAATGAGCTTCCTCAACTTATAATTACATCATTTTATTGCAAGTATTGCTTCTTTTTTTTTTTTTTTTTTTTTTTTTTTTTTTACCCTCCTTCTCCTCTCTACCCCAAACACCTTCTTTTTAGTTGCTCCAAATGTTCTTTTTGCCCAGTTTTCTCACAAGCATATAAATCACACAGCTCCCAATCCACACTCTACTTCCTTTGTTGCAGTGCTCACTTTACTGATTCAATGGCATGTATATTACAAAACAGAAGTGTATTATAGGAAGATATATATCTTGTATCTCAAAAATTCTTCAAGAAGTCAAAAAAAAAAAAAAGGCCAAACCACAACATAATTGTTTATTCGAATTCAGTTTGAATTTCACAATCAAGACAAACCAGATTTCATCTTCTGGCAAATATGGACATCATATCGTCTATTGGAATATCATATGCTTGAGCAGTATAAGAGATCCATGTCATTGCAAGAACAGTTGCTGCAAAAGCTGAAAATTATACACTTCATGCTATAACTATGATATACACACACTTACAAACCTAACAACACACTTATCTAGTTATTGAAAAATGTTCAAGAGAGTGGAGTACGTATGATCTGTTTGAGATAAAAAACGCTTTAATTACTCCATTATCTATCTAATAGACAGGTTGATTTTTAAACAACATGGATGAATTCTGAGCATTCCAAGTGCCTCACTTGCAACCCAGAAATGCATCCCTTCAAATTCTTCTTGACATATCCCTCTCCTCTTGCCTATTTTTTCAAGCCTAAGGCTTAGCTTTTTCTTAGAGAACTGAACATGCTCTGTTTTACAAATTTTATCCTTTTCGTGGAGAAGCCCCAGGCCCTCATGTATTGTGTGTTGTTTTCAATATGGTTTGATAGAGAGACAGTACAAAGTGCAATTATGTGGTGTCAATCAAGATAATCGATTGTGTTGACACTTACCTTCTCAAGAGAAAACATTCTGTCCCTTTCCCTTGCACCACAAGACAACCCCCCTGGAAACATGCAAATATACAAGTGGCCATTAGCTGCAGTTCTTGATTGAAGTGTTTACGAGAGTGGTATATATACCATATACCCCTATATACAAGTGAGCATTAGCTCCCGTATTGTTAGCTATCATATCAGCTATCATTTACTAAATATCTGTCGTATGTTAATGTTTCTAATATGAGTCTACTGTATGAATTTACATGATACAGTCTATTGACTGCTCTAAACATCAAATTAGAGATAAATGCTTATTTTTTGCGAATAAATGTTGTAGAGACGCCTGGAACCTTCAAGTTTTAGCAATACGGTGTATACTTTGTTTTGCTGCAATTGACTTTAGTACACGGAAATTTCCATTCCATATTAAAAATTATAATAGTAATTTTCACATATTAAAAATTTTAAATGAGTGAAAGTAATAATTAAGACAGATCACATTTTTGGTCATTTTTAAAAGCAAAAGATTTGTAACATTGAAAATATACTTTTAAAGTTCAAAAATTTTAGTATATAATGACCAAAAGGAACATAGTTCGAAAGACCCAAAACCTCATTTCTCCAAAAAAAAAAAAAAAAAAAAAAAAAACCATCTTCAGCGAAATTCATTCCATTCATAGCTCATAATTAATTAATTACAGTGATGAAACACTTAACTATACAGCTGAAACTGGAACATCCACAGAAATTAAAAGTAAAAAATATCAAAATTTTCTTTTTAATTCTTTTTTTTTTTCCTTTTGTGTGTGAGACAGAGAAGGTATTACCCAGCAAAATCTCTTTACAAAACTCCCATAATGAGGCTAGTCATCATCATTATCTTTTCCATGGCTCTTTATGTTGTAGTCCTTTAGATTGCTAATAATCCTTCACCATCCCTACATATCAAATAAATACCAAAAATAGAAAAAATAAATCAATTACGATAATGCTTTGTTTTTTTGATAATCTACAATAAAATGTTGTTATTTATGTATCTTGATTTACCAATCTATGCTCTACACTTGCGACATGAGCAATCTTAGGCCACTCCTCCCCACTGTCTTTCTTGCACTTCTTCTCTAGCTCTGGACATTCGGAAATCAACAACCTCTCCAAGGACTTCAGCTGACCCATGCTTTCTGGAAGTGATGTCAAATTCGGACAATGATGAATTTGGAGTAGCTGAAGTGATGTAAGCTGACCTATGCTTTCTGGAAGTGATGTCAAATTCGGACAATTATAAATTCGAAGACATTGAAGTGATGTAAGCTGACCCATGCTTTCTAGAAGTGATGTCAAATTCGGACAATTGAAAATAATAAATTGTTGAATTGATGTAAGCTGACTCATGCTTTCTGGAAGTGATGTCAAATTCGGACAATCATGAATTTGAAGTTCTTGAAGTGATGTAAGCTGACCCATGCTTTCTGGAAGTGATGTCAAATTCGGACAGAACAGAATGTGAAGTACTTGAAGTGATGTAAGCTGACTCATGCTTTCTGAAAGTGATGTCAAATTCGGACAACGATGAATTACAAGTAGTTGAAGTGATGTAAGCTGACCCATGCTTTCTGGAAGTGATGTCAAATTCGGACATTGACCAATTACAAGGTCTTGAAGTGATGAGAGACTTTGAAGCCAAGTACTATGCCACCTTGCTGCCTTATACTTCTCTATTCTAAAAGAACGTAAACCTGTAGGTGGTTGGAGTCCTTCTAGCACGATTTCATGATTTTCAATAGCCTCGGCTTCGTCATATCCACTTCCTGCTGTATCCTCCCATATTATTGTTAACTCATCCAAAGAATGCTTTGCTTTAATATTTGCATTCTTGGACTCCACAACTGCATTTTCTATGTGACAACGTATCAATATAGTGAGCTTTCCTCTCAAGTTGTTCAAGCCACTCAAGTCACTTAGCCTTGCAGAATTCTTAGGGCTGGACTTACTGTCTCCAACAATGAAACGTGTTAACGTGCGTAAAGAGGTCAATTGCCCCAAACTCGCGGCATATGATTCATATTCCTGTTAAGTTCATCAATAACAAGATGCTTAAGGCAGCTTAGGCTTCCAATATCATAGGGCAATTCTTTGAGATTCGGACAATCACTTAAGTTCAACATCACCAGATTTTGCAAACCTTTTATGGAACTAGGAAGATGTTCCATTTCTCGACTATAAGAAAGATCAAGATGAGAAAGGAGCTTCAACTTGCAAAGAGAGCGCGGCACCACCTTCATGCTAGTATGACGGAGGGCCAAAAATCGCAAGCACCTAAAATTTGATAAGATTCTAAGGCATGCAGATTCATTTAAGGCACTAGTTTGCGGACCACCAAGTAACAGCAATGTCCGCACTTTTGTGTTTTTACGTTGAAGCTCTCCTAGAATTTGATCAGATAAATCATCATTTGACCCATAAGATATATGACGAGTTCTTGAATGGGCTGTTTTCACGTCACAATTCTCCGCACCTGCCATTTTGCATGCTAAATCATGTAAAAGATCGTGCATTTTGCAACTTAATACGTTGCCGAAGCGATCCCTTCCTACATCTTGGAAAAAGGATCTTTGCACAAGGTCCATGAAATATTCATGTGCTTTGTCTTCAACGTCACAATTGCTACTTGCAGGTGGTTGAACAAATCCTTGTGAGATCCAACAACTTAATAAGGTAGACTTTTTAATATGGTAGTCCTTTGGAAACAACGAACAAAATGCAAAGCACTGCTTTAATTGTGATGGGAGATGATCATAACTTAACCTTAGAATAAATTCAATGTCATTATTCAGTGTGCAAAGCTCATCCTTCATAAAAAGTTCCCACTCGGCCTGAGTTTTTCGAAATAACGCACCTCCAATAACCCGAATAGCCAAAGGATTGCCGCCGCACTTCTCGACTATTCTTTCCGCATATTGTTTTTCTGGCTTACTTATCTCCTGCGACTTTTCAAAAGCAGATGCCATAAACAATTCCAGAGATGCATTGCTTGATAGGGTTGGAAGATGATAAATGTTTATCGAACAAGTAGCATTTGCAACTACTACACTGCGTGTGGTAACAAGTATTTTGCTTCCTTGTGCCCCTCCATCTAACAAATGCTTCAGATTGAGCCATTCTTCTTTCTCTTCATTCCATAAATCATCAAGAACTAAAGATACTTCTTCCCATTAATTTCATCCCGAAGAGTTCTTTGCATTTGGTCCATGCTCATGGAAATACATGGTGTTTTTGTTGTCGTGGTGATAATATTTGCTACAATCGTCTTCATATCAAAAATGTCTGAGACACAAACCCACACGCTGTCTTCCCCAATCCACCCATCCCAACAATTGAAATTACAGAAACATTCTCTTCTGCATTGGGATTGATCAGAAGTCTTATTATTTCTCTCTTGTCATCAGCCCTGCCAATCACTATTTCTTGAGGTATATATGAGTGCGTTTCCTGCCGTATTCCACATCCAATCTTCTCTCCCGTTACAATAGGGGGTTCCTCTAGATGAAGCGACTTATCAGCTTTGGCGCCATCTATCTTCGTTATTACATCTTTCAATTTTTTTGCAATCTGCAACCTGAAAACAAGCTGGTTGGAGCTTGAAAAGAAAGTGCGAACCTTCTTCACAAACTTATTTTGGCTCCCTATACCTCTCAGTTGAGCTTCAACAGAGATCTCACCAAGCAAGTCTTCAGCATCATAAAGAGCATCTTTCAGTTTCTCAAGATAGACCTCGGCTTGATGGCTCTTATCAGATTTTTTTTCAGCATCAAGCAACACAGATCGTATGGTGATAACCATGTCCTTCAGTTTTTTAACCTCATTGCCAACACCCCATAACTTTGAAATTTCTTGAAAAACTTGTTTAGAAAGAGCACCAATGATATTTTCTATAATATTAAAAGAAAAGATTCTGCCATTTTTTTTTTTTTTTTTTGGGTAATCAACAGAGAGGAAATTGCGAACTATAATAGTTGCAAATGAGACTATGACAGGGAACGCCAGAAGAGAAAAAAGAAAAAAGGAAATGCAAGTGTCTTGGTCTGGTTCGATCGTTGGCTGAAATATCTGTCTTGTGTCTTGTCGTTGTTACTGCCTTATGAGCTGTCAAAAGTAAGTCTTTTCTTTACTTGTCCTTCTCCACCGTCACTTTTCTACCAAGCATTTCAAAGTTTTAAAACGGCTAATTTTATTGGGCATATTTAATCTGCAGTTCAAAGAGGGTGATTCCGTAAGGGCCGGACTGGCCCATGAGCCGAACTTAAAAGAAAATTGAAGTTTAGGAGCCAATCAAAATTTTAAATAAAAAAATAATTACACGATGACATATTAAGATAATTTCTCATACGTCATAGAGATGGTGGATTATAAATGCATTACATATATTATAACATTCTTATTAAATATATATTTAATAAATTATTCAAAAAAACTTGTATTTATATGCAAGTAATTAAAATAGGGATTTATACACGGTATATACGAAATTTATATACATATATATATTGCTTCAGCCATTTACTTTATTTTGTATGTTTATCACGTAAATAGTTGCAATTTATCTTGCACACTGGTGTTATCATCTCGTTTTATTTTTCTCAAGTGAAAAGAAGTTGAGTTAACGTCATTCCTCTTTTATTGTAATAATAAAAATAAATAAATAAATTTGGTGTGTAAAGATTTGATGATATCACAAACATCAAAAGCCATGTACCAGTAAAATTTAGTATCCAAAGTTTCCATCTAAACTTTATATCCTAATATAAAACGTGATATACATATCAATTTAGCATATCCTGATTTAGAAATACAATTTTATAATATAATTTGATAATTTTTTCATATTAATTATTTATTATAAGAAGGTAAGCACGCATTTTATCCATTTTTCACATACTTATTTTGGCTCCTTAGACCTCTTCATTGGATCCCTTTATCTATTAGTCTAGTATATATAGATATCTATTATATGTGGGTTAGTTTCCATGATCACATCAAATTCTTAGTCATAATAAGCCATTTTACTTAAAAAAGGGAAAATTACAAATAATTTCTTTTAACTTTAACCTAATATAATATGTTCTCAAAGAAAGGGAAAAAAAAAACTTTAATATAACTATGAATAAATCATAAACTTTTAAATGTTACAAATATACTTAAAATATCACACTTATCGACTAGACTAGTTAAATAGCATCCTTCATCCTCGTAGCCTAATTCTTGACTATCCGTCATTCCAAGGACTTTTGTGTCGTTGTTATTGCTTTTTAATCTCATTTTCCTTGGGGTTTCTTGGTGCTTTCCTTTTTCTTATTTCATCTTTGTCGGCAAGTCTCATCGGAAAATTAGGTTATGCCCAAGGAACCCAACACTCCGGACCATAGATATATTTCTTTATGGCAGCTCTAGCCTCTATTTATGGCTCTTTTAAAAATTTGTTGTTGGTACTTACTCTATATTTGTCCGGAATTGTCGTTACTGCTAAGAATAGTTATATTTCGTAAATCATAGTAGATTATTTCATTTTAAGAGTTAAGGTTTTTATTTATATATTAATTTGATAAATTCCATTCAGCATTAAATAATTGGGATGACGTAAATTAGAGTTAATATTCCATTTATCAATCGGTTTGAAAAAGAAAGAAAATAAAATAAATACCAACTATATAAAAAAAACTACAGAAAATATACCATTATATTATCGCGTAGTCCGATGACTGTTATGCTACAAGAAATTTTTTTGGTTGTTATAGCTTTTATTTTCTCTCCAAAGAACTTGTGGTTGGTTGTTAGTTGTTGTGCTTTTATCTCATTTTCTGGGGTTTTCTTGGTGCTTTCTTTCTCTTGCTTCATCTTTGTCGGTAAGTTTCATTGGAAGTTTAAGTAATTCCATAGGGACCCAAAAATAATTCAAATTTTAACTTCGTACCGTAGAGATAATTTCCTTACGGTGACTCTATTTATGAGTCTTTTTAAAAATTTGTTGTTCGACTTTCTCTATATTTGTCCGGATTTGCCATTTGCACCAAGAATAGTTATATTTCGAATATCACAAAACACATTATTTCATTTTATGGAAATCGTACGTGGAACTGATGGTCCAATAAATCAAAATAAACATAATAATTATATTAATTGATATATCAATCATTTTAGTAGATTAATTTAAATTATTAAAAGACCAACAGACTTTTTTTTTTTTGGGGCCAACAGAGACTTTTATTAAAAGAAATATGATCTTATAGTTTATTTGGTTTAATAGAATAAATTAGGAATGGCAGATTGTCGAATGTCGAGGGAAAGAAATTGGAAATGATGTATTTGAATTATTTCATGTCTTTAAATGATGAAGGGGATAAAAAATGAATGAAGTCTTATTCATATAAAAATAAGATAAAAAATAATATATATATTTTTTTTTTATTTGAGAATTTATCGTATGAAAAATAGTACAACAATAATTTCATTTAGGCAATAAAGAGTCTACAGTACATTTTACACAATAAGATAAGATAAAAGGTTAAATTACTTAAATGGCCTTCAGAATAATAAATAATTTTTAAAAAAGCATCTATAATATTATATGTCTTGGGACCATCCACGTGCTTCCCCAGTACTTTAATCAATCAGGGTACTTTTTCACGCCAAACAATGTCTTAAAAGCTGTGTATTGACTTTGACTTGACATGGCTCATCGATCTTTTGATAAAATATCTCTGTCGTTCCAAGGGCCTTGTGTGGTTGATACTGCTTTTCATCTCATTTTCCTGGGGCGTTCACTTTTTTCCTCCTCCATCTTCGTCGGCAAGTCTCATCGGAAGATTAGGTAATTCCCCAGGAACCCAACAGTGATTCAAATCCTTTACCTAGACCCCAGACCACTGATATATAATTTCTTTATGGTAGCTCTATTTATGGCTCTTTTAAAAATTTGTTATTGGTTATTGTACTTGCTCTATATTTGTCCGATTCCTGGTAATTTTACCGTTTCATTAGAAAAAATATAATAATATTATATTAAACTGAAGGTTAAATATAAATAAAAGTCAATAAATAACTAAAGACTTGTCGGTTAAAAATAAGAAAAATAGGACCAAAATTTTTTTCTTCAATTTAGAAAGTTAAGCTTTTTATTTATATATCAAGTCCATAAATTCCATTCAACATTAATCAATTGGAATGATGTAAATTATATTGTATTTATCAAGTATATATTATAAAAACAAGTTGTTTGTTATTTTTATATTATTAGTTTATAATTATCTATTTATTTTTATTATATATTTGATATAAAAAGAAAACAACAGAAAAGCAAGCAAAAAAAAAAAAAATTCAATATCAGCTATCAACAACTCATTACCTGCTACGTGGCCTGAAATGAGGTGAAAATCTTACTGCCATGCCTTTAAATTTTCTAACTATAAAATTATGAAACCTGGGACAGTTATCGCTGTAAAATCTACGGGGCAGGAATCCTATAGAACTTTTAAATTTTCTGAACTTTTTAATAAATTCTAAATCTATGTGATTCTAAAGGCTGATTGTATTTTTGCCCAAAAAACGCTTATTATGTTTGGATACGTGTAAAACATTAAAGTAGAAGAAAGGTTTTTGTTTCTTACGTATTTAAATTATTAAAACAATTTAAATAAGAGTAATGGTAAGTTGACGGACAAAAGTTAAGTTATTATGAGGCGGCTGCGGAAAAGTATGGACTGATTGGAAAATTCTACAGCGTTGTCCATAATTTTGAGGGAATGGATTTTGTTGTTTATTTAGCGGCCCATTTCAAACCTAACAGTAATTACATCATTAAATTAATATATAAATTATTATATTTGTTTTGATAGGTAGGTAATTGATTAGATAGATACATTGATTACATCATCAAAATTTCCAAAGGGATACAATTAAATCATTATGAATTTTACTTTTTTTTTTTTAGTTTTTTACCTTTACATTTAACCCTTAGTTGTTAAATATTATTATATAATCAAACTTTTACCGGTTAAATTATGCTCTTGAAATTTAAAGTTACTGTATACCACCGATGGAACTTTTATTTATCAAAATTATTAACTCCATTGTTGTTTTTATTTGTTTAAATATAATATGATATCTAATAAATTATTTTTAAAACTTATTTTCCTACATAAGTAATTAAAATATTAATAAAATTAATTGTTTCATATAAATTCTACAATACTTAAATGTTACAGTTTCTACAAAAATTAAGATAACAACATAAAACTTTAAAAATAAATTCACTTTACTTTGTTCAACCTAGTACAAAAGTAGTCTAGCCTATATTTGAGCTCCAACTGCTACATCTTCTTTATACTCCTAAAATTTATTTTTATATTTGCACCAAATAATATCAATTTTGATTATTAAGGAGAGAGTTAAACAAGGAGCTGCTTGGCATAATACTTTACTTTATATAATCGCTATATATAGTTAATTTGGCTACCAAAAGGCTCAAATAATAAGTTAAATCTAACTGTGGAGGCTAGTTATATCAGCTTAAGATTGGAGGACGCCTTCTACATCACATACTTAAACTTGAGACTATCGAGATAATTCCTTTGTATTGGCTTCCTTAATGATTATTTTAGAAATTTGTTATTGGACTTACTCTATATTTTTTTCAGGCTAATTCTAAAGAGTTAAGCATTTATATGTTAATTTATGAACTCCAAAAATAATTATTTAATCGGGATAATGTGTATTGTATTATTTTTATCAACAAAACTTTTACAAGATCATTTTGTTTATATTTTATATTATTTGTTTATAATTGACCTGTTTTTTTAGTTGTGTATGAAGGCTTAGCAAGGCTTATTCCTTTAATAATTTTTAGTTTTTTACTAAAGTTTTTTGGTGTGATAGATCAATTTTTATTTATTTATGTATTTTAGGCTTGCATCTGTTTGTTGCAGCATTTTTTCAGAAGGTTGTTGTTATTGTTATTATTTCACCATTTAGATAAGTTGAATAAAACATGGTTTTGTTTCTTATATTTTTTAAATGCCATACTTCCTTAATAGATTATATTTTCCACTCTTTCTTTAACTATCAAATTGCCTCTCTCTATCTGCTACTCAAATTTTTAGCCAACGTCTCTTTCCTACATTAGTTGATTTTTTTTTTTTAATATTCAATTACATATTTTAAGTTTTGTCTTTTATTATAATGAGTCTTAATAATTTAAAAAATGTGCAAACCTTTTTCGTAAACTTATTTTGACTCCTTAGGTCTCTCTCCATAGAAATTTCATCAAAGCAAGGCCTTAGCATCATAAAGAGCATCCTTCGGCCTCCAAACCTAATTCTTGACTTGATTGTATAATGACCAATACTCTAAAATTTTATTTAAAGTAATTACCACCACGTATAATACTTAATATATTACAAGCTCAGATTTCATTGAATGATATGTTTATTGTGAATATGTACTAATCGATTTTAAAATTTTGAAGTCATATAATTATATTCTTTCAACAACTGGATTTAAGGATTTAAAAATTTACTTTATAAAAATACTTTATATTCTACTCCCACTTGAGTAGACCATCTTTCTAAGAAACAAAATTTTATAAAAACGTTTTATAATCTACTTTCAAGAGTAGATCAACTTTCTTAAAAACGAAGTTTTTTAACGATATTACAAAGCATATGGGCTTCTTAACTAAGCCCTTAAAAGAATATTACAAACTTAAAATATAAATCCAACTCTTAAACAAAACAAAAAACAAATACAAATGAAAATCCACGGTCCTAACCTCTTCACTTATCCTACATCACCCTAAAACCCGAGCCAAGCATCATCTTCGTCAATACCAACACCTCATCATCGTATCATCATCATCGCCATCAATCATCATCAACAACAACAATATCACCATCATCAACATCATCTTCTTCATTAACACAGCACTTGGAAAAAGAACAACTACAATGATAATGAACCAAAGCTCAGTAAATAGTAGCACGGGCACACACGGAGTAATACACGAGCTTTAACTAAATGCAACATAGCAATAATAGATTATTATCTCTACTTTAAGTTAAACAAATTAACACTAGAGCACTCACACTTCAAAGTAATCCTGGGAAACGATTTACTATCTTTGGCCCACCACCGCAGCAATGGAAGAGCGTGCAGGTAGCCCCTGTAGGCAACTATCCTAGGGCATGAATCTGGAGGTTTTGAGTAACCACAGCTACTCATAAGGTTGATATGAGCATGACGAATACTTATATCTCCGATATAACTGATAAATAAAAAGTAATCTCATATAGGGTTTACAGCCGTTACTCAACTTTACTTAACTTAATTCATAATATCACATAAATTAATTGTCCCCATAAAACATGAACTAAATCATATTATATCATTTTAAGAATAAGTAAATATTACACCAATACCATATACCTTATCAATTACTTCATGAGCCACCTATGAATGTCATTGCATCATGACCGTGATAGCCTAAGTGCCTAAACTACCATGCCCAGTGGGACAAGGTTACCACTCCCGGACCAAATTCAACAGCACATGCACAAACAACACTCATTGATTATCAAACCATCTTTAAATTTTAATTCATGTTAAAATATCTATTATAACAATCATCACGTAAGTTACTGCGTACCTTTTATATCATTTCCAATTGTTTCACATGTGAATCCTAGAGATAGTGTCCATTACTTGATAGAAGCTCTAATAATCTTATTTCTTTTTTGAGAGGGGGTCAACAATTCCTTTACAAAGTAATTAGAGATTCATTTAGTTTAATTAAACTTAGATTTACTAACTAACTTTGGTTAATACAAAAAACTATACTAAATATAATTGGTTATCAAAACACTTATATCAAACTTTTATTAAAACCCTATTTGATAAGACACTAATAAGGAACCTCACTACAGCTGCAAATATCGCCACGTCAAAATATGGACAATTCTCATTCGTCTATCAAAGTATTTATTTTCACTTTATTCATAGTCTCTCATTATGAAAGCATCAACAAAACATTCATATACAAAAACATTCATTTCATAAGCAAACACAAATTTGAAACAACATTTTCCCCATGCTATTTATGGTTTATTCCAACTCATTAAATTAAGCTAATTATTAACTCTTAACTCATTTTAACTTAACCCTAGCCAAATTAAGTTAATCATTTAATCCAATTACTAAGTTAAGATAATTACACTTAATCAATCTAATTCATTTTAGCTTACTTAGGCCTATTTAGTCAAGTTAGATTAAGATTGATTAACTATGTTCATTTTATATCTAAAATTCATATTAACTCAAGTCTATATTAACTTAACCTTAGCCAAGTTGATTAATCTTAATCAATCTAATTCATTTTATTTTATTCAAGTTCATTAAGTCAAGTTGAACTTACATTATTAACTAAGTTCATTTTATATCTAATTCTATATTTAATCAAATCATTTATTAAATCTATAAATCCACTTAACTTATGCTCAGTTATATCATTCAACAAACATAACACATTAACTATAATTTATCTATTTCATTTTAGCTTAAAAAGATTCATATTGTGCTTAACTACATACATTTAACTAGTAAAAGAAATTTTAACTTTGTTTGGAAAATATGGTAGTTGGAAAGAAAAAAATTTTGACCTTGAAACTTTTATAATTTACAAAAACTTAAAACATAAAATTTTATATCTCTTTTTAAGCTTTTTTTAGCCTTTTAAATCACCTCAATCCAAGTTCGGATAAAAAAGTTACAAGCAAAATAAAAAAGAACGTTACAGCAAGGAAAACCAGACGGATATAATCAATCATTTAATCTAACTACTAAGTTATATTTACCGATCTTACCAAGTCATTATCATATATCTATTAGATTCTTAACTAGTCTAGTTCATAGTAATTCATTAAGCCATGTTGAACATAGGTTGATTAATTAAGTTTATTTTATATATAAGTGTTCCAAACTTGTGTTATAAATTCCTTAGTCTATTGGTCCTTAAGAAATTATAAAATGTTATACTCAACTACATATACTTAGCTTATAAAACAAGTGCTCAATAGATTTGAATATGTTTGAACTTGTTTTATGTTGTTTTTGTTTATGCCTATATATTGCAATTTAAAACAAATATGTTTAAGAACTTGATTCTGTTAAAATCCTCTAAAACTTAAAACATAAAAGGTATAGAGCTCTCTCTAAGCTTTATGTGGCATCTTGAATCACCCAAATCCGAGTCCAGATGAAAACTTTCCACACATACTGTATGACAGAGTATATGAACTCAGGAACCTTGCACTGAAAGTGATACACCTTACCATATATGACGTATGACAGGGTGTATAAACTCAGAAACCTTGCACGGTCTTAAAGCCATACATCTTCTCATACATGTTGTATGACAAGGAGTATGAACTTAGAAACCTCGCACGATCGTAAACAGAAAATCATTCACCTTCCCATACAGGGCGTGTGATAGCGTGTATGAACTCATATGACTTTTCTTACCTTTTTTCACATCATTTCATTAATTTTTACCCATTTTACTTCCATCAAAACATCATGCAAGCTAGTTTTCATTATTTCTTACACTTATATACACATCCAACAACATCAAACCCTTCCATCAAACCTTATACCATCAACTTCTCATCTACACATATTATAACACAACTTAAATCCTAACTCACATACTCTTATACTCATCATTCACCAACTTCATCACAATTTCTACTTTTATCCAACTTCAAAACATCATATGCATGTGATACCAATAGTAAAAATAAGAAAAACAACAACACTTATCTGTTAGCAAAGCATGCACGAGGATCTTCTTTTCTTGTTATTGAGCTACTTCCAACATGATTTCCTTCTCTTATTTCATCTTCTAACTTTAATTCCTCTTCTGGCCTTCTTGCAATTGAGATTTCATGGTTGAATTTAAAAAAAAAAAAAAGAGAAAGAAGATAAAGGAAGAAGGAAAGGAAAGAAATGAGAAACAAAAAGTGTCACACCCCACCCTCGCAGGCGACGGCGATGCGATGCCAGGGCAGGCAAACCCATCATTGGCCCTCTAGTGGTAATGGTCGACACCACCATTGCATCATGGTGACCCCAACCAACGCATGCCCCAAAGGGTACCACAGACACTATAGGTATTGTTACCCTTAGGCAGAATTGAACCCTGCGGGGGTGGGGTGTGACAAAAAGAAGAGGATATAAAAATGAAAAAGGCAAAAAAAAAAAAAAAAGAAGGAAAGGCAAAGATAAGGATTAGGAGAATTAAATATATTTTTAGATTAAAGTATTGGATTTAAACCTTTCTGATAATTATCTTTAGTTTTAAAAATAATTAGAAAATATTTTGAGAACATATATATTAAGAATTTATAACTTGATATAAAAACACAATTTAAAAGTTTAATTTATGAAAGTCTGATATTTACTTCGGATTTGGGTCTAAAATTGATATTTTTAAATAAGTAATTGATTTCAAAAACTAATAAGATCTTAAAAAATGAAAGAAAACTAAAGTTTAAGGGTTTAGGAGATTTCAAAACATTTAAAATATTTGTTTTGAGATTTAAGATTGAAATTGAAGAAAAAAGAGTTTACTAAAATAAATGATTGAGTAAAAATTAGATAGTTTGATTTATAAAATAGATAGAAAAAGAAATATATATTTTGAAAAGAATATTTAAAATTTCAAATCTTACTTTAACCTATTTACTAATTTAGTTATAACAAAACATCTATTTTTATTCTCTATTGTCTACTCATATTATTTGTTTGAACTATCTAGCTATATTCAAAATTAACTATCTATTATATTATTCAATTAAACCATTTCTAAATTAACTAGGTGAGAGTTCAGAGACTTTCAAATTTTTTTCATAAGATTTCTCGTATGCATTCAACAACATGGCTTGTAAAGTGAAAACCGTGTGATTTAATTTTTCAAGCTCATCTTTAACACCCCACACTCGTGAAATTTTGGGAAAGGAAGAGCACCAATAATATTAACTGTGAGAAAAGAGAACTTATTCATACACCATATGTATTATAACATTATTTTAAATGTATATTTATTGATTTAAACATCTAATAAATTATTTTAAAAACTTTTATTTATATAAAAATAATTAAATAGTAATAAAATTAATCATTTATAAAAACCCTACAATACTTAAATGTTTCATTTTCTATACAAATTAATATAAAAAATAAAAATTCAAATTTCAAAAAATAATTTACTCTTGTCCGTTTACCCATAGACTGACTCGGCACTCCATATGCCTAGCTCTTATTGCTACATCTCCTTATACTCCTAATATTTATTTTTATATTTGCACCAAATAATATTAATATCCAAAGAAAATTCTGATTATTAAGAAACTCTTTGTGGGAATTCCTTCAAAATGATACTTATTATTATTTTAAATTTTATATGTATTCCAAAATAAACCTAAACCAGTCGAAACAAAAAGATTTAACAAATGAGTTACTTAACATGATACTCTACTTTATTTGCTATATAGTATCAGTTATCATAAATCAAACTTAAGATTGGAGGAGGCCTTCTACATCACATTCTTAAACCTACGACCATGGAGATAATTTCTTTATATTGGCTCCCCTTGTCATTGTTTTAGAAACTTGTTGTTGGACTTGCTCCATATTGCACCACAAGAAATTTGCTTTTTCGCAGCCAAACTATGGCAAGGACGGAACTTTAGGCAGCGAGCTTGCTTTCATTTTTTTCTAGTTTTTTATCGCAGGGATCTAGTCCCTGCAATAACTTTTATATAATATTTTAATATTAATTTTTTTAGTTATTCAAGAGATTAGAGTGGGTTGTTATTTTTAATCTTTTTTTATTTTTTTTTACAAATAATTATCCTATTAGATGAAATGCAAGGCGATCCCTTTGATAGGCTACTGCTAAAAATGAAACGTAAGGCAATCCCTACAATAGGCTACAGCTAAGAAAACTAATATGGCACACAAAACATCCTGATATTTATGGATTATATCAAAAAGCTAAAAAATTTCAAAACAAAAAAATTGAAATAAATGACTTATATATTTGAACAATGCAAGCAAATCATTAATTGGGTTTGTAATAATAAATAATTAATTATGAGTAATTTTTATCTATATTAATGATTTTATGATACAATTATATTGATTTTTGTTGTGGGAGACCCATATTTATTTATTTGATGATGGAAAATTTTCTATTGCATTTAAACGAAAATCATGTTATTTGACTCCATATATTTTTAACATATATTCATAACATTTTTTTCTTTAAAAATTTAGAAATGCAAAACTTTTAACTTGTAACTTTAAATGAAATTTTCAATTTCACTTTTCTTCTTCTTTGTTTGTCTCTCACTTTCAATCATTTTTGTTATTTCTTTAGTTTTTGTTTTTTAACCCAGTACTATCCTATAAGATTTTACTAGAAAATATCTATTGATTTGATGGCTATCTGTAGATTTCACAATAACTACAAAATCTTAACTAACAATATAAAGGATTATGAAAATAATCCTAAAAAACAAGTAAAATAAAAAGTGAAATTCATAATAACAACAAAACAAAAAATCAAATCTCAACAAATAATTAAATAAAAATAAAATATGCCCTGAAAAATGATATTATTGTTTTATCAAGAGATATTATTTATTTCGTTAATTTTTTTTGCCAGTATTTCACTAATATTTAGATAAAATTTTCACTTAGTACTATTGTGTTAGTTTTCTATATGACATAAAAAAAAGTAAACTATTTTATGTTTCAAATTATTAGTCTTGTGTATGATTTAATTGATTAATAATGTTACGTTCTAAATTTTATTATCAATAGATTCAATTCACTATACATAGTTTTTTTCCAAAAATCACTTGTAGATTTCATGTAACTAAATTCAATTTTACTTCTCATTTTTCCCTCTTTCATGTTTATGCATATTTGATTTATGTTATACATATCTCATTTTATAATGATAAGTGATTTCCCTTTTGAAAAAAAAAATGGATATCTCTAACTTGTTCTTTAAGAAAAACAAATATATATTATTTTCCATATGAAATTTTAGCCTTATTATCATATTATATTTTATCACAACAATTAAAAAATTATATCCTTTTTCATCTCAAATTTTAATTCTACTCTGACATTATACTTTAGCACACAAACATAGTGAGTGCGTTGTTTGCTAGTTTTTTTATACAACATATATTTACTCCTTTTGTATGTACCTCTAATTTTATAGCAATAAAATTACTTATTTTATTAATATCTTACTGCTAAAAATCTATCAATAATTAAAAAATTTTGAAGCTATATTTAATAAGAATTTCCCCCCAAATATATTAATACCTAACAAAATTTTCTACAATATATTTAATAAAGAATTCTCAATAAAAATGAGATTAAATAAAAGAAATTGTTAAATAATTTTCTTAAAGGACTAACAGTAATATATATTTGCTGTAAGAAAAATAAGGAGCTATTATAGAAAAGTAATTATTTCGTTTTTAATTTTAAAAATAAAATCATAATCGATTTAATGTGAATAAGATTTTAATTTATGAAGAAGACAAATAACGCATCTTATGAAAAAAAAAATAATTGCAACTTTTTTCAATTAAAGCAAGACACATCATAAAGGAAAAAACATCATATTAATTTAGTGTTTATTTTTCATAAACTACCTATGTTATAGCTTATTATAGATTTTCTTTTGACTACTCATAATATGTTTTAGTATTGATTTTCCATTTTTTCAATTATAATTCTTCATTTTGATAGAAATTTAATAATTAAATGAGATTATGGGTGATAGTTTATGATTCAAATTTTTACTATACGTATCTCTATATCAGTATGTCATTTAATTCACACATATCTATTTTATTCATATCCCATTTTACTTTATTCATATCTCATTCTATTAAAGTTTTTATCATAGCCTTCGAAAAATGTAGTTATTCAATTTATGTAAAAAAATCACATGGTTTAGATGATATATTGATAATTTTTCAATATAATTTGTTAAGATATGATAAGTTTCATAAATAAAAAAAGTACATTTAAAATTTTTTATTTAACTCTATCTATTTATTATCTTTAAGATGGCATGCAACTTCACTTTCTAATCTTCTTATTTAAAATTTTATTCCACTCTGGGAAAAGAAAAACTTAATAACTACTTCTTCCTATTTTTTGAAACCACTTCCTCCAATGGTGGAAAAAATGGAGAAAAAAATGACTCAATAACCACTTCTTCCTACATTTTAGAAAACTACTTCCTCCCCACTTACACTTTTATTTCTCCATATTTGTAACTATTCTTGGCACGTATTTTCACTTTAAACTAACAAGTTCAAAATTCTTTGCAACGAGCAATTCTTTTTCCTCTCTTTACCATTGCTTAAGCTTTGGTAATATTCATTCTATCGATTTTCTTTCCATCATCGAATAATATTGTTGATACAATGTATTTTTACCACTATTTCAGTATTATGAAATCTTGCTCTTTGAAAAGAGAGATAAATTACATCACCTTTAGTGTATTTCTCATTTGACAGGTATGTAATGCTTTGTTGTGTTTATTTTATTTTCATGAAAGATAAATTTTTATTCTTTTTGTTTCACCGTTAATTTTTAAATCTTTTGAAAATTGATTTGAGTTATCATATGGAGTTATTGAAATTTAATGTTTGAATTGAAATTAGTCAAATGGTGCAGTTTTTAAGTCTAGATTTGTTTTTACTTTTATTTACTTATTTATTTTTTCTTGATAGGAACACTTAACGTAATTCGACACAATGAATACTGAGGCGACAAAAGACTGTACCAGCAAGACAAGTTATATTGACAAGCATGGGATGTTTTATTGTGGCAGAAATAACTCCTCAGACTATAACTTGAAGAAATAGTGTTTCAAGTTCCATGTCAAAGTTACCAGATGCAAGTTTCAGAATTTTTTTCTTTTTTTTCTTTATTTTTTTAAGAGAATATTGTAATTAATAACAATGTAACTAGTTATCATTGTGTATAGAATGAAGATAAGATCTTTCTTTAACTTTCCTCTCCTTCAACTTTCTCTCCTGCCTTATTCTCTACTTAGATCTTTATTGCCCCTTTGTTCACAAAACAATGTTATTACTCAATTTAATATAAATATTAAATAAATACATGTTTTATATGGTATTAGCTACATAAGTATTTTATGACATGGATTAAATGTAATATTAATTTATTAATTAATTTTTTCCTAAAGAAAATGTCATTTATAAAATGGATAGTGTTGCTGTTACAAACGACATATGGCAGGGACATACATCCCTTCCATATCATTAACACATATGTTAAATATTTTAGAAGGGATGTGTGTCCCTGCCATAAGGGGGAGCTATGGAAGGGATGCCATCCCTGCCCCTGTTTTTCGCAGGGACAGTAACTTAATAGCGCCAAGAATTGGAAGCGAGATTTACCTCCCTGCTATAACTTATGGCAGGGAATTTTTCTCTTTCGAAGGACTAACAATCCCTACCATAAATCAAATTTTTTGTAGTGTTGTGTAGACTCATTTTAAAGAGTTAAGCTTTTACATATTCATTTAGAAACTCCAAAAAAACATTAAATAATTGGGATGGTGTAAATTATATTATATTTATCAACGAAGTTTTTACAAAGTCATGTTTATTTTTTATAATTTTTTGTTTACAATTAATCCTTTTTTTGAGTTGTGTTTGAAGGCTTAGTGGGTTTTTTTTTAATAACTTTTTATTGAAATTGCTGGGTGTAATCAATCGATTTTTATTTATTTATTTACTTTAGGCCTATATTTGTTTGTTGCAATACTTTTTTCAAAAGATTATTATTATTATTATTACTATTATTATTTCACCATTTAGGTAAGTTAACTAAAATATGGTTTTGTCTCTCTTCCTCAATGAATTATTTTTCCATTCTTTCTTTAACTATGAAATTTTCTCTCTCTATTTACTACTCAAATATTTGGCCAATACCTCTTTCCTACAATTTCAATTACCTATTTTAAGGCAAAAAAAAAGAAGGTATTTTATGTTTTACTTTTTATTATAATGAGTATAAGTAATTAAAGAAAGTGCAGGCGTTTTTCACAAACTTATTTTGGCTCCTAAGATCGCTCAGTCGGGTCTCAATAGATATTTCATTAAGCAAGCCGTCATTAGCCTCCCAAACCAATCATTGACTTGATTTTTTTCATAAGATTTCTCTGTTGCGTTAAGTATTAGGAGAAACCGTGTTATTTAATTTGTCAAGCTCCTCTTTTAACACCAAACACACGTGAAATTTCTTGAAAAACAGGCTAAGAGCACCAATAAGATTATCTGCGACATTAAAAATAACTAATTCTGCCATTATTTTCTTTTTTTTTCTTTATTTTCTATTAAACATAGAGCAAATTCAGAACTAAACAGGATGCTTAATGAGGACGATAGTGTGTGAATGGCTGAAATGTGAAAGTATGATCTCTGTTAATGATAAAAGAACAGCTGTGTATTGACTTCGACACGACATCCTCCATCGCTCTTTTGATAAAATATCGCTGTCGGTTGAAAGGACTTTTGTGTGGTTGTTATTGCTTTTTATCTCATTTTCCTGGGGCTTTCTTGGTGCTTTCCTTTTTCTTTCTTCATCTTTGTCGGCAAGGCTCGTAGGAAGATTCGGTAATTCCCCAGGAACCCAACAGTAATCCAAATCCTTCTCCTGGACCCCAGACCATACATATATTTTCGTTATGGTAGCTCTATTTATGACTATATTGTAAAAATTTGTTGTTGGCCTTACTCTATATTTGTCTGGATTCATGGTTCCCACCCACAATTTGATCGGTTTGGCTCGGCTCAGATTAGAATTTAAATCAAATCGAATTATATTTAAAATAGTTTGATTTGAATCCTTAATAAACCAAACCATTTTAAAACTATTGGGGTTTTAAACCAAACTACTTTAAAATCATCTTTAAAAGTATTTACTTCTAAATATTAACGGTCAGTTGAGTTCCAAAGGAAAAAAAAAAAGATATTTAAATTGAGGAGTGTTGTATAAGAACTAAAGTTACTTATCATTATATGAGATTATGTATTTAATAATTTCAAATATACTCATGGTCTCGTCTTTAAAATATTTCAATTTAAAGTAACATATATTCTTAATAAATCTATAACACTAATTAAAAAAATTATTATTTTACATTAATTTCATATTTATTTATGATATTATTCTCTTACAACATATTTAAATTTACATCATACTATTAAAATGGTGTGAAAGTTTTGAAAATAATAATAAGGAACATTAAAATTTATGATAATCTTTTCTATTGTTTTAGGAAGGCTTCAAAATCAATGAAATAAAATAGGAAAATATACCCATCGGAAAGGGAAAAAATAGGAAAACATACAATAAAAATTTTGAAAATAATAATAAAGGATATCATGATTTATGAAAATTTTTTCTATTATTTTAGGAAAAGATTTATGAAAAAGAAAACAATTAGTGTGTCAAAGATGTGCAAAGTATTAAAAGTTTATATTTTATGTTAAGGAATGAATGAAAAAAAGAAAATTAAATAAATATCAATTAGAAACTATAGAAATATATCATTATAGTATCATATGGCCTATGCGATACTAATTTTTCTAGCATGTCCCATAGTGCGATGACAGTGATGCTATAAAAATTTGAGGAGCCTTATCCTTATTTGGTTCTTATAGCTTTTATCTCATTTCCTGGGGTTTTCGTGGTGCTTTCTTTTTCTTACTTCATCTTTATCGGTAAGTTCCAACAATAATTCAAATTCAACTTGGGACCATAGGACTGGCCAAAAAAACTTGGGACCATAGAGATAATTTCTTTACGGAAGACTCTATTTATGGTTATTTTTTAAAAATTTGCTGTTGGACTTTCTCCATATTTGTCCGGATTCGCAGTTCCTACTAAGAATAGTTATATTTCGAATATCATAAAACATTATTCATTTTATGAAATTTGTACACATCGTAAAATAAATCAAAATAAATGTAATAATTATATATACTGATATATTAATCATTTGAATAGTATCAATATAAATTATTAAATAACCAAGGCACAGTTTTGTTAAAAACAAAAAAAGCCCTATACTTTATTTGACGTGATAAAATAAATTTGAGAGGAATTCGAATTATCTCATATGTTTGAATAATGAAAGAGATGAAAATGGTTGGAGCTATTATTATAAAAAAAAAAGTAAAACATGATAATAAATTACTTAATTAAATGACCATAGAGGATAATGAAAATTTTATAAAAGAGTGATGTCTGTTCGTTTCATGTTTCATCATATTATAATTATTCTGACATAATATTTTTTATTATTTTAAATATATATTATAAAAAAATACTAATAAAAAATTAATAGTTTTATTCATAAAATAATTAAATAAATATATAAATATAACATAGGTATACTGTAGTCGATACGACACAAACAAAAATTCGAAAATCTAAATAGAGCAATAATGGTTTATTTGGATAGTCTGTTTTTATCTGTATTTGTATCATTTTTAAAATAATATGTATAATATATTTAATTTATATCTATTGATAAAAATTATCAATTTTTTTATTATATTTATTCTTTAATAAATAATTTATTAAAAAATATCTATATCATACAAAAAAAGCCACACAAACAGACCAATTGGTCTCTTAAATGTGAAAGCATGATCTGTATTATTGATAAGATAAAAGGCTGTGTATCGAGGTTGACATGACCTCGGTCATCGCTCTTTTGATAAAATATCTCTGTCAGTTCCAAGGACTTTGTGTGGTTGCTATTGCTTTTTATCTCATTTTGCTTGGAAAAAAAAAAAAAAAAAACATCAAAATTTCGTTACATTGTAATTTAAAAAAATTAAGTATTTAAAATCTTTTATTTTCTAAATTACAAAATAAAAACACTTCCGACACTCCTTGGATTTTTTTCCCATTTTCCGGCGCTTTCTCGGTGCTTGCCTTTTTTCTTACTTCAACTTCGTCGGCAAGTCTCATCGGAAGACTAGGTAATTCCCTCGGAACCCAACAGTAATTCAAATCCTTCTCTTGACCTCAGGCCACATATATAATTTCTTTTTAGTAGCTATATCGATGACTCTTTCAAAAATTTGTTATTGGATCTCTATATTTGCCAGATTAGCGTTTGTAGTAAAAATTATATTGTTTTATTGATATTTAAACCTTAAAATAAATATAACAGTATTATATTAAAACAATGGTTAGATATGAATCTTAATCATTGAATAACTAAAAATATCTCTGTTAAAAAGTAAAATGTTAAATTTTACTTCAATTTAGAAAGTTAAGCTTTTTTATTTATATGTTTATTTTATAAATTCCATTTAACATTAATTAATTGGAATGATGTAAATTATGTTATATTTATCAACATAGATATTATAAAACAAGTTGTTTGTCATTTATATTATTAGTTTATAATTATATATTTTTTGGTTATATTTTTATATAAAAACAAGACAATAGAAAAGCAAACAAAAAAAAAAAATTAAAATTCAAAATCAGCTATCAACAATTCAATACATGCTACGTGACATGAAATGGGGAATAATCTTACTGCCATGCCCTTAAAATTTCTGACTATAAAATTATGAAACCCGTAAAAGTGATAAATGTAAAATCTACAGTACAGGAATCCTATGATACTTTTAAATTTTTTAAACTTATCAAAAATGTTAAACCTATGTTATTAACATTAAAATAAAAACCTTAGTGTATTTTCGCCCAAAAAACGCTTATTATATCTGGATACATCTAAAATATTAAAGTAAAAGAAATTTTTTAGTTTCTAACATATTTAAATTATTAAAACAATTTAAATAAGAGTAATGATAAGTTGATGGATGAAGTTAAGTTATTATGAGGTGGTTGTAGAATAGTATGTAACCGGTAGGAAAATTTATCCAAACCAATTCATTGGTTATTTAGTGGTTCATTTCATACTTTAATTATAATTGCATCATTAAATTAATATATAAATTATAATATTTATTTTAACGATTAGATAATTGATTAGACAGTTCCGTTGGTAGCACTGAAAAGGTTTTCCTATGAATTTTAAGTTTTTTATTATTATTTTTTACTTTGACATTTAACACTTGAAGTTACTAAATATTATTATATACTCAAACTGTTATTGGTTAAACTATATATGCACTTGAAATTTAAAGTTACTGAATACCATACTAATGTGACTTTTACTTATCAAATTTATTTCTCTTATAATTATCTTTATTGGTCTAAACATAATATAATATATAATAAATTATTTAAAAATTATTTTTTATATAATAATAAAAAATTGATAAATTAATCGTTTCATATAAACTCTATAATACTTTTTTTCAACCCTATAATACTTAATTATTTCAACTTTTGCACAAATTAGCGTAACAAAATAAAACTTTAAAAATGAAAAAATGAATTTACGGTCTGTTTAGCCTACAAGGTCAGGCTAGGAGTAGGAAATTTTTAGTCATGTTTATTATTTATATTATTTGTTTACAATTAATCCTTTTTTTGAGCTGTTCATGAAGGCTTAGTGGGGCTTTTTCTGTTTTTTAATAACTTGTTATTGAAATTGCTGGGTGTAACCAATCGATTTTTATTTATTTATTTATTTTAGGCCTATATTTGTTTGTTGCAATACTTTTGTCAAAAGATGATTATTATTATTATTATTATTTCACCATTTAGGTAAGTTAACTAAGATATGGTTTGGTATCTCTTCCTTAATGAATTATATTTTCCATTCTTTCTTTAACTATGAAATTTTCTCTCTCTATTTACTACTCAAATATTTAGCCAACACCTCTTTCCTATGTCAGTTAATTTCTTTTTATATTCAATTACCTATTTTAAGGCAAAAAAAAATTACCTATTTTATGTTTTACTTTTTATTATAATGAGTATCAGTAATTAAAGAAAATGTAGGCGTTTTCACAAACTTATTTTGGCTCCTAAGATGGCTCAGTCGAGTCTCAATAGAGATTTCATTAAGCAAGTCTTCATTAGCCTCCAACCCAATCATTTTTTTTTAATAAGATTTCTCTTTTGCATTAAGTATTAGGAGAAACCGTGTCATTTAATTTTTCAAGCTCATCTTTTAACACCACACACCCATGAAATTTCTTGAAAAACGGGCTAGAGCACCGATAAGATTATCTGCGAGATTAAAGATAACTAATTCTGCCATATTTTTCTTTTTTTCTCTTTTTTTTTTAATTTTCTATTAAACATAGAGCAAATTCAGAACTAAACAGGATGCTTAATGAGGACGATAGTGTGTGAATGGCTGAAATGTGAAGGTATGATCTCTGTTAATGATAAAAGAACAGCTGTGTATTGACTTCGACATGACATCCTCGATCGCTCTTTTGATAAAATATCGCTGTCGGTTGCAAGGGCTTTTGTGTGGTTGTTATTGCTTTTTATCTCATTTTCCTGGGGCTTTCTTGGTGCTTTCCTCTTTCTTTCTTCATCTTCGTCGGCAAGGCTCGTAGGAAGATTCGGTGATTCCCAGGAACCCAACAGTAATCCAAATCCTTCTCCTGGACACCAGACCATACATATATTTTCGTTATGGTAGCTCTATTTATGATTATTGTAAAAATTTGTTGTTGGCCATCCTCTATATTTGCCCGGATTCGTGGTTCCCAGCCACAACCTGATCGGTTTGGTTCGGCTCGGGTTAGGATTTAAATCAAATCAAATTATATTTAAAATAGTTTGATTTGAATTCTTAATAAACCAAACCGTTTTTAAAACGTTTGGGGTTTTAAATCAAACTACTTCAATACCGTCTTTAGAAACATTTACTTCTAAATATTAACAGTCAGTTGAGTTCTAAAGAAAAAAAGAAGATATTTAAATTGAGGAGCGTTTTATAAGAATTAAAGTCACTTATCATTATATAAGATTATGTATTTAATAATTTCAAATATACATATTGTCTCGTCTTCAAAATATTTCAATTTAAAGTAACATATATTCTTAATAAATCTATAATGCTAACTAAGAAAATTATTATTTTGTATTAATTCCATATTTATTTATAATATTCTTCTCTTATAACATATTTAAATTTCCATTATACAATTGCACTGCTTTATTTTAATTTGATGCGTGTCTACTAGTTTTATGAAGAATTTAAAATTAATAAAACATGGTGTGAAAGTTTTGAAAATAATAATAATAAGTTAAAAATAAGGAACATTAAAATTTATGATAATCTTTTCTCTTGTTTTAGGAAGGTTTCAAAATCAATGAAATAAAATATGAAAACATATCCACCGGAAAGGAAAAAAATAGAAAAACATAAGCAAAAATTTTGAAAAAAATAATAAAGGATATCATGATTTATGGAAATTTTTTTCTATTATTTTAGGAAAAGGTTTATAAAAAAAAAAAAAAAGCAATTAGTGTGTGAAAGATGTGCAAGGTATTAAAAGTTTATATTTGATGTTAAGGAATTAAAAGCCTATTCTATATATTTTTCAGACGTGTAAAATATTACTTGTTTAATATCACTAGATATACAATACATTTAATGGTTTATATGTAGAATTATAATACAAAATATATATATATATACAATATTTATATTTATAAATAACATTAATATGGTTTAAAATATAATTTATATTTCATAAATTGGAATGAAATCACAATTTCTCATAATAGATCTACAAATTGAAATCTTACTCAATTCTCTTTTAATGATACATCTAAACGCAAGAATGATATTATAACTCAAAATTACAATTTCATTTCATGTATATTCTAATATACAACATACATACATAATATTAGAGCAAAATGTCAGGTGTAACCTTAATATATAATGTTCAAGAGTTACAAATGGACACAATGACTCTTATTTTTTTTTCACTTTTTTAATGTAAAGCAGTTCAATTTGAGTTCAAATAGTTTGATTCGGTTTGACCCCTTGAATCGAGCAATAACTGTTTAGACTCTTCTTGAATCGAATAGTAATTGTTTGGACTCTTCCTGAGCCAAATCGTAAATTGAGTCGAAATATAGAAAATCACATTTTGCAGTTTTGTTTCGTTCAATTTGGTTTTGATTCGGTTTTATGAACAACCTTACTAAGAATAGTTATATTTCACAAATCATAATAAATTATTTCATTTTAGGAGTTAAGGTTTGTATTTATATATGAATTTCATTAATTCCATTCAGCATGAAATAATTGGGATGATGTAAATTAGAGTTTAATTTTTATTTATTGATCGGTTTGAAAAAAAAAAAGGAAATTAAATAAATATCAATTAAATGAAAAAAAAAAACTATAGAAATATATCATTATATTGTCATATGGCCTATGCGATACTGATTTTTCTAGCGTGTCACATAGTGCGATGACTGTGATGCTATAAGAAATTTGAGGAGCCTTATCCTTATCTCATTTCCTGCCGTTTTCGTGGTGCTTTCTTTTTCTTACTTCATCTTTGTCGGTAAGTTCCAACAATAATTCAAATTCAACTTGGGACCATAGGACTGGCCAAAAAAACTTGGGACCATAGAGATAATTTCTTTACGGAAGACTCCATTTATGGTTATTTTTAAAAAATTGGCTGTTCGACTTTCTCCATATTTGTCCGGATTCGCAGTTCCTACTAAGAATAGTTATATTTCGAATATCATAAAACATTATTTCATTTTATGAAATTTGTACACATCGTCAAATAAATCAAAATAAATATAATAATTATATATACTGATATATTAATCATTTGAATAGTATCAATATAAATTATTAAATAACCAAGGCACACTTTTGTTAAAAAAAAAAAAGCCCTATACTTTATTTGACGTGATAAAATAAATTTGAGAGAAATTCGAATTATCTCATATGCTTGAATAATGAAGGAGATGAAAATGGTTGGAATCTATTATTATAAAAAAAAAAATAAAACATGATGATAAATTACTTAATTAAATGAACATAGAAGATAAATAAAAATTTATAAAAGAATGATGTCTGTTTATTTCATATTTTATCATATTTGGATTATTTTGATATCATATTTTTTGTTATTTTAAATATATATTTATAAAAAAATAGATATCAATAAAAAAACTAACAGTTTTATTAATAAAATAACTATATAAATGTAATATGGATATAATGTAGTCGATATGACACAAACAAAAATTCGAAAATCTAAATAGAGGAATAATAGTATCAGCGAGATTAAAGAGAACAGATTCTGCTTTCTTTCTTTCTTAAGTCAAAAGAACTAGAGGATGCTTAAACCTTGCGGACCGTGAAGATGAGAGGAGAACGATAACGCTGCACGATTCTCTGAAACGTGAAAGCATGATCTCTACTGTTGATAAAGATAAAAAGCGGTGTATCGGCTTTGACATGACATCAGTCATCGCTCTTTTGATAAAATATCTCTGTCAGTTCCAAGGACTTTGTGTGGTTTTATTGCTTTTTATCCCATTTTGTTTGGGGAAAAAAAAGAACGACATCAAAATTTCTTTACTTTGTAATTTTCAAAATATTAGTATTTAAATTTTTAAATTTTAAATTTTTTTATTTTCTAATTTACAAAATAAAAACACTTCCGACACTCATTTTTTTTTCCAATTTCCTGGCGCTTTCTCGGTGCTGGCCTTTTTCTTACTTCAACTTCATCGATAAGTCTCATTGGAAGATTGGGCAAGTCCCTCGGAACCCAACAGTAATTCAAATCCTTCTCTTAGACCCCATGCATAATTTATTTTGGTAGCTCTATCCATGACTATTTTAAAAATTTGTTATTGGACTTACTCTATATTTGTCAGATTAGCGTTTGGAGTAAAAATTATATCGTTTTATTGTATATCTAAACCTTAAAATAAATATAACAATATTATATTAAAACAATGGTTAGATATGAATCTTAATCATTAAATAATTAAAAATAGCTCTGTTAAAAAGTAAAATGTAAAATTTTACTTCAATTTAGAAAGTTAAGCTTTTTTATTTATTATTTATTGTATAAATTCCATTCAACATTAATTAATTGGAATGGTGTGAATTATATTATATTTATCAGCATAGATATTGTAAAACAAGTTGTTTGTTATTTATATTATTAATTTATAATTATATATTTATTTTTAATATATTTTTATATAAAAACAAGACAATAGAAAAGCAAAAAAAAATAAAAATAAAATTCAAAATTAGCGATCAATAATTCATTACATGCTACGTGACATGAAATGGGGAATAATCTTACTGCCATGCCCTTAAAATTTCTGACTATAAAATTATGAAACCCGTAAAGTGATAAATGTAAAATCTACAGGACAGTAATCCTATAATACTTTTAAATTTTTTGAACTTTTCAAAAATTTTAAATCTATGTTATTATCATTAAAATTAAAACCTTAGTTTATTTTTTTTTCCCAAAATAGGCTTATTATATTTGGATACATCATTACATATTTAAATTATTAAAACAATTTAAATAAGAGTAATGATAAGTCGCTGGATGAAAGTTAAGTTATTATGGGGTGGTTGAAGAATAGCATGTAACCGGTAGGAAAATTTTATGGTCCTAATAATTTTACCGAAACCAATTCATTGGCTATTTAGTGGAACATTTCATATTTAATTATAATTGCATTATTAAATTATTATATAAATTATAATATTTATTTTAACAGTCAGATAATTGATTAGACGGTTCTTTTGATAGCACTAAAAAAGTTTTCCTACGAATTTTTTTTTATTTTTTACTTTTACATTTAACACCTGAAGTTACTAAATATTATTATATACTCAAACTTTTATTGGTTAAACTATTTATGCACTTTAAATTTAAAGTTACTAAATACCATACTAATGTAACTTTTAATTATCAAATTTATTACCCTTATAATTATCTTCATTGGTCTAAACATAATATAATAATAATAAATAAATTATTTTAAAAACTTATTTTTTTTATATATAAATAATTAAAATAGTAATAAAATCAATCGTTTCATATAAACTCTATAATACTTTTTTTTCCCAGCCCTATAATACTTAAATGTTTCAACATCCGCACAAATTAATGTAACAAAATAAAACTTTAAAAAAGAAAAAATAAATTTGCGGCCTATTTAGCCTACAAGGTCGGGCTTGGACTAGGAATTTTTATCCGTTTAATCCATGGACTGGTCTGACTCGTATGCATGCTATTAGTGTTATGTCCCCTTTGTAACTCCTAAAATTTATTTTTATATTTGCACAAATAAGATCAATATCTCAAACAAATTATGATTATTAAAGAGAGAGTTGAACAAAGATCTGCTTTACATAATACCTTATTTTATTCGCTATATAGGGTTGATCGGCTACAAAAAAAGCCTGATAATAAAATCAAATCCACCTGTTGAGGATATATCAATTATCATAAATCAAGCTTAAGATTGGAGGGTGCCTTCTACAATCTGCATCACATTCTTAAACCTGAGAATGTTGAGATAATTTCTTTGTATTCCCTTTATGAATGTTTTAGAAATTTGTTGTCGAACTTATTCTACATTTACCCAGGCAAATTTTAAAGAGTTGAGCTTTTATAAATTAATTTATGAAATCCAAAAAACATTGTTTGATTGGGATGAGGTAAATTGTATTATTTTTATCAACGAAGTTTTTACAAAATCATGTTGTTTATATTTATATTATTTGTTTATAACTGATTCTCTTTTTCTATTTTTCTTTTTAATTTGAGTTGTGTACGAAGGTTTAGTAAGGCTTATTCCTTTAATAACTTATTACTGAAATTTATGGGTGTTTTACGTAATTCTGAGCTATGATGAGAAGTACCAAAATATATGAAATTCATTTCCTCTATCCAAAGACTCCATCTCTTTCTTCTTCTTCTTCTTCTTCTTTTTCCTCCAACTGTTGCAACAGTTATCAATATACATTTTCTTTTCCCGCTAAAATTAGTTTCTGAAAAATCAGGAGAGTTTGCTGAGAGACTGGCGGAATGTTAAAGGGCAATTATGGGCAAGTGGTAGCAGTAGTAGGTTGACTCCAGGGAAGCAATTTATGGACTCCACACCTCTTATTGATTCAAAAAGCACTGAGGCATCTACTAGTGCTTCCGTAGATGATTGTGCTGCTGTTGACTCTGGATCTGTGCCCTCTACTTCAAGGGTAGTTGAGGTAATTGACGTGTTAAAATTACTGAAGTTTTTCTTAAAATTATGTTGTATGTGTTTTATATTATTTGTTTATAACTGATCTTTTTGTTTTTTTTAGTTGCGTACGAAGGCTTAGTAAGGCTTATTCTTTTGATAACTTATTACCGAAATTTATGGATGTAATTGATCAATTTTTATTTTTGTATTTATTTTAGGCCTATCTCTGTTTGTTGCAATATTTTTTCAAACAGTTATTATTATTTATAGGTATGCAGTGACTTGAGTGTTTTTTATTAGGATAGACATTTTAAAATGAATTAATATTTAAAGGTGGCTTAAATAATGGTTACTTGAGTGTGTTTGTGTTGTTTTTGAGAATCGATCCGATGACTGATAACCTTGCATGATGATATCAGTATCATCTTCATCAATATCATCTTATCAACAACAAAACCTGTAAAAAGAATAACAACAACAAGGATAAGCCGAAGCCCAATACACAGTAACACAATCACACACGGAGTGGCACGCGAGCTTAACTAAATACAATGCATCAATCCATAAGTTATTATCTTTTCATTAAAATAAAAAAAAAATCAACAATGGAGCACTCACACTCCGGAACAGCCAATGGGAATCTAGGAGTCCTGAGTAACAGCAGCTGCTCAGGGGGTTGATATAGATAGACCAGATATCTATATCTCCTATATCTAACCGATAAAGAATATTAATAGCATCATCTAGGGTTCACACTCCACTTATCCCAGTCTATAACATCAATTAGTTTAACGGTCCCATACCTGTGAACTAAAACATATTATTTCCTCCCGAGCCTAAGTAGAGAATATACCGATACAGTTAACCCTATTAGCTACCCACTTAGCCAATAAAAGAAACTACCATTGCATCATGGCGAACCATTGCATTATGACAAAGGATTGGGCTAAGTGTCTAAACTACCGTGCCATTGCATCATGACAAGGCTGTCGCTCCCGGTTCCGGATTCAACGACGTAAAGCACAACCAACACTCATAAATTATTAAGCCGAGTTTAAGTTCTTAATCCATATTAGACACCTATCCTAACATCCAACATGCAAGTTACTGCGTACCTTGAATATGAAATCCAAACATAGCCTCGGAAGGAAATTTCAGAAGATAAATCAGATATCCACTTCTGTTAAGGAAAGAACTCGTATAAGAAACTAAACTAACATAATCATCTACTTCATCAAAATCATATAAGAACTTAAGTTATTTACCCATTCATCTCAGACTCATTTTATTAAACCCTATTTGATGAGACATTAAATAAGAACCCCACTATGGCTGCGAAGATCGCTCCACCAAAATATGGATAGTTCTCCTTTGTCTGTCAAAGAATTTCTTTTCTCTTTATTCATAGTGTTTTATTACAAAAGCATTAACAAAGAATTCATATATCAAAAACATTCATTTTCCAAGTATACACACATTTGAAACAACATATTCTCCATATTATTCAAAGATCATCCTAATTCATTCATCTAAGCTAATTAATAGCTGTTAACCCATTTTAGCTTAACATTAGCCAAATTGATTAAAATTAGTCATTTGATTCATTTACTAAGTCAAGTTGATTAAACATAGACGATATAATTTATTTTAGCTTAGTAAAGTTCATTAAGTCAAATTGGACTTAGATTAATTACTAATTCATTATATATCTAAGATCTAGTCACTTAATCCCAAGTTAGCTTAAACCTAGCCAAATTCATCAAATTTAAACAATCTAATCCATTTTAGTTCATTCAAGTTCATTTAGTCAAGTTGAACATAGGTTTGTTAACTAAGTTCATTTTATAACTAACTTCTAGATTTAATCTAATTATTTGTTAAATCTATAAATCTACTTAACCCATGTTTAATTATGAATTAATTCACTTAACACATCAAATATCACTTATCTATCTCATTTTAGCTCAAAAAGATCCATTTCCTAAGCAAAAACACATTTAACAAATAAAAACAAGTTTTTGACTTTGTTTGAAAAATACAATAGCTGGAAAGAACTAAAATTTAAGCATCGATAATTTTCGAATTTGTAAAAAGTAAAAACATAAAAATTTTAGATCTCTTTTTATGCTTTCCAACGCAATTTGAATCACCTCAATCGGAGGTTGTATGAAAAAGTTATGACTAATTTACAAAACAGTGTCGCAATAGGAAAGAAATCCGAGAGCGCAACACCCTTGGCAAACGGCCGTTTCCAAGGCCATTTGCTCCAAACACCCCTCTAAATGGGGCCGTTTTGACAAGTGTTTAACTAATTTCATGAATTCCCTATTTCAAACAAGAATTTTACAAATTTTTACACTTCAGACCTTCACCAAAACACTTGACAACCATCATACTGCACCCTATATCTATTCTAACATCTTCAAGCATGCATAAACTTCACATTCACCACATCAAACATCTCAAACTTCATCAACCTCCATAACTACTATTCATCATCTTCTTCCTCATCAAAACCTAAATTCCATCAACCATGAAACCAACAAATACATATATAAACAACAATCCTAACTCATTTCAACATCAATTCATCAATTAGATAAGAAAACGACAAATAAAAAAAATATGAATTGAACTAGAAAACTTATCCTTTTGGCTAAATCATGCAACTTCTTGCACTTCTAGCTTTGATTTCCTTATCTTATTCTCATATTCTACTTGATTCCTCCTTTCTCTTATTGAAATTGAGATTCATGTCTTGAATTTGGAGAGAGAAAGAAGAAGAAGAAGAAGAAGAAAGAAAGAAAGAAAGAAAGAAAGAAAAGAGAAAAACGTAAATGAAAAAGAAAGAAAAAAGGCAGCAAAAGAAAGAAAAGGAAAGGAAATGATAAAATTAAATTTATATATTTTAGAAATAGGGTATAGGTTTAGAATTATCAGATCAATATCTATAGTTTCAGAAGTATTTAAAAGATGATTTCTGAATCGATAGATTATAAATTAAGATCTTAAAATAAGAACTTAATTTAGGAATTTATTTTAGATAAAAAGATATTTAATTGGAGTTCGGGTTTAAAACTGATATTTTGAAATAAGCAAATGAACTCAAATTTTACTAAGATTTAGGAATTCGTGTTTAGGCTAAGAATCAAGAGTTTAGGAATCCTCTAAACATTTCAATGACTTGTTTAGAGAATTTAGGTTTCAAATCTCAAATTTTATTTAATTAATTACTAATCTAACTTTGTCAACTTGTTTATTTATATCCTATGATTAATTTAATTCATTCAAATCTATCTAAACTCAATTTTTAATATATGTAAAGGTTTGGGGTATTTTAGTCGAACTCGACCAAAGCTATGCAAATTTGAACTTCGTCAAGTCTTAGTCTTGAGCTTGTTGCGCCCTAACCTTTGAACTCTTTGAGCCCTCGATGATCCCCTTGACTAAGGCTATACATTTTTAAGCTTTGTCGAGTTTTGGTTTAAACTTGCCGCACCTAAACTAGTAGACTTGTCAATCCCTCGGTAAACCCCTAAACCACTAATTTTTCATTTTTTATCTTGTCAAGCTTTAGCCTTAAACTTTGTCGTGCATTGAAGAGTGAAGACATCTAGCTCTCGACTAATATTGTTTTTGCTAAAACTTGCTAAAACTCTACAAAGATGCACAACGTACACACGTATTTTTGACTAATTAAGTTTAGTTTACAATAATTGGATAGTTAATTATGTATTATATTGTCTCATTAAAATCCATATTGAACATACAAATTCAACAATCTCCTTCTTTTTTATGAGGACAATTATTCATCATTAACTCATTTTTAATTCAACATATCCCCCTTAATTAAGCATATAGATTTCAAAGAAATTTTCTTAAGTTTAATTCGGAGATATGATGCTTAATTCTAGGAAAATACAAGCTACACTTAATACATCATTTTTTTTCTCTCCTTTTGTATTTATCAAAACGAACTTCATGTATGTTTGTCAATTGTGGATTCTACACTTCTCCTCGTTTGTACTCATAAAAAAAATTGATAGACTAATGATATTGCAAACAAGAAGGGATGCACAGATAACATACAATTTTCAGCAACACAATAGTTGCCTCATAAGGAGGACTTCAAATCAATGTCTTACAACAGAGGGCTTTATAGATGCCTACATTCATGTAGGACTACACATACTTTTCTTGTCACAGAGGACTTTACACACTTGCTCATATACGTAGGACTTCACACTTCCTCATCACAGAGGACTTCACGCATTTGCCTACATACATAAGACTTCACACTACCTCATCACAGAGGACTTCACATACTTGTCTCAACACATAAGGACTTCACATACAAATGTTTATGCGCATGTAGGACTTCACACATTTGCCTCAACATAGAACTTTTATTCATTGCCTCACATATATATAACAGACTTTTTAAAGTAGAACAGTTACACCCATTACAAAAGCATATATGAAGTGTTTTGTAATGTAGTTCCCCTGAATGCAAACCACATATTGTTGGGTAGCCATGGCAATTTGATAGGAACGTCTTAAATGAGGAGCATCCAAATTGTTATATTGTGCAAAAGGATGGTAAGACCTTCACTTTGGCTATTCAGGTTATTAAAGGTATGTCATTTTTGTGAAGAGCTACAACAAAATGGCTATATTTCAAGCAAAACAAGCTACAAAATTTAACATAGAAGGATAATGACATAAGCGCTATTCTTAAGCTAAGTTATGATCATCTCCCATTGCCTTTAAAGCAATGCTTCGCATTTTGTTCATTGTTTACAAAGGGCTACTCTACCAAAAAGTCTATTTTAATAAATTGTTGGATCTCGCAATAAAATGGATACTAAAGAAATAATAATCTATTTTGTAAGGATCTTTAAGTGAGAACAACAAATAGTACTTGGACAATAGTTGCTCTAGGCACATGACTAGATACACATCTAAGTTCACATCGCTAAACTCAAAAGATGAAGGGAGTGTGTCACGCCCCCAGAGGGTACCCTAAACTTGTAAAAATCCATTTTTATGTTGTTGATGATAACTTCTTTATTTAGTGATCAGTTACATAATTAAAAATTTAGTTTCAAGTTCTTTTATTAAAGAAAACTTATACTTTTAAATATAGTTGAGACGATATCATTATATACATGCATGTATTATGAGCATGTAGTATGTAGATGATAAAAATATAAGATAAGAAGCAGGTTAATATTAATAAGTAAGATAGCAGTAATAAGCAAGATATTATGGTCAAGTATTGAGAATCTTAACTTCATCAAGGTAACCCGGTCGAGTGTTGAGAGCCTTAGCTTCATCAAGGCAACCCAGGACTTTATCCTAAAAAAAGAGAAAAAGAAGAAAAAGAAAAAGCAAGAACAATAAGATCATAATAATAACAACATAATATGAAATTTATTCATGAATAAGAATAAAACATGAACATAGTATTACTTTTATAACATTTGAATATTTTAGAAACATATACAATGGTCATGTCAAGTTACATGACATGGTATAAAGAAATTGATAAGAACTTTTACCTAAAAGAAAGTATGAAAGTGGTAGTAGAAGAAATGTTGATTAGTGTTTATATGTGTAGGAAATGTGTAGAAAAATTGGGTAGTAAAGAAAGAAAAGAGAGATTTTAGTAGAGAGTGTTTAAGGAGAGGATTTGGGAGAGTTTTAGTAAGGTGAATGAATGTGTGAAATAATTGAAGAGAGATGGGGTATTTATAGAATTTTTGGAGTGAAAATTGTGTGAATTAAATAAATTGAAAAGGAAAAATAAATGTGTGTATGAGAGAGAGAGGGGGCCGGCGTGAATATGAGGGAGGAGAGACAGAGTTTATTTTTATTTTGTTTTGTATTTTTGTTAATTAAAAGTAATAAGATGTAAAGTTTGATGTAAATGAAGATGTATGAGAAAAGTAAAAAGTAGATAATAAATTTGTAGAGTGTAGAAAAAGGTGTAGAAAAAGTAGAGATAGGTGAATAATAATGAATAGTATAGAATAGTAGATAAGACAAATTAATAGCGGTAGTAATGAAAATATGCGTAATTAAGCTATATATGATATTTTTAGATATTGAAAAATTATAAAATTGATATTTTTGAAATGCTTGTATTTTTACGAATTTATTAGTATTGTCGGAATATTTTTACCGTCTGAGGTACCAGGTCACGGTTTTCAAGAACTGATCCCGTTCGGATCTAAGAGATACTGAAAATTGTCGAATCTGATATTTTTTATGCATCACTATATTATTACAAACTATTATCTACTACTATCTCAATTTAGTTATTTTGGGATTAAGAACACGGGATTACCAGATCTAATCTATTATGGTTTGATACGTATTTATTGACCTTAGGGTTTCTGGTTGAATTCTGGTTTAGAGTTTGAACATAACCATACCATAAAATCTAGGGGATTACAACTATCCATCGTAAATGGCAGCATAACCTCCCTATTCACTTTTACCTCTCCCGAATCATTCATCATTGCAACTTATAAGGTTTTGGGTGTTTCATCATAAGTAACTTAAGAATCTCCACCAGATTGTTACTAACAACGTTCGTATTGTTACCTCCATCTATAATTAAACTACGTCCCTTACCTTGAACAATAGCCCTTGCATGAAATATGTTTTCTCGCTGCTATTCTAAATTATTCTTCTTCACCTGTTGTGTACTCAATGTATGCCTAATCACCATGGCCACATTAGATGTGTCCACATACTCATGATTAGTCACATCTTCTAATTCAGACATCTCATCATCTCCTTCATTTTTCACTCTTACTAGTAGTGTGATACTCATCATTTCCCAAAGCTACCTTAGCTCTCTTATTAAGACATTGAGAAGCTATATGACCCACTCCATTACCCCTGAAAAAATGTAAGCAGCTATAATGTGATTGAGTTTCGGTCTTTCTTGTGCTTCTATTAGCACTATCATCCTTGGTTGCAGTTTGTACAAGCTTTGACTTTTGTTTAACTTTATCATCTTTCCTCCAATTCCCCTTCCATGGAGTGGTGGACAAAGAAGCACTCTTACTGAATTTCCCCTTTCTCTTCAACTACTCTTCAAACTTAAGATCCATCTAATACTTATCCTCTAGCTCTACATAATGTTGCAAATCAATCCGATTTGCAATCTCTCTATTTAGCCCTATCAAGAACCTTACCATTGGGGCTTTCCTGTCTTCCTTAATATTAGCCTTCGTCATTAAGGTCTCTATCTCCTTAAAGTACTCCTCTACACTCCTACTTCCTTGAGTAAGACCTTGCAACTTCTGATACAATCCCCAGTAATAGTGGCAAGGAATGAACCTCTTCCTCATAATTGTTGTCAACTCCCACCATGTACTCACATGACCCTTTAAATTCCTTCTTCGATTAATGATTAGCTAACTCCACCAGATGCTAGCATAGTCATTAAACTCTACTACAACAAGTTTCATCTTCTTTTCATTAGAGTATTGATGGCAAGCAAACAAAAGCTTCATCTTCCTCTCCTACTTGAGGTACGCATTTGGATCATTGCAACCCTAAAAAGATGGAATCTTAAATTTAATGTTATGCAAATTATCATCAATTCTCTCACCTCCGTGCCATGCCTCTTTGTGTCATCTTTCTACACCTCTAGCAATAGTAGGCATCACATACTCAAAGTCATTGGCATATTCCAACTCCTCGTGATAGTACTTCTACTTCATGTAAGGTGTCGTATTATATTAGGAGAAATCCTCTCTTTCCTATCAGCCTTTAACTGTGTTAACCACTCATCATATGGGGGCATCTTCGCCATCATCTGTTTCATCATGACCATTATCTCTTCTAACTTGTCATCTCCTCCACTAGTCCTTTTGTAAACCCCTAGATTTTTATGGTAAGTTCATGCGTAAACCCTAGAACCAGAAGTCAAACCGGAATCCTAATAGTCAACTAGATTAACAACAAACCCTAGTGAATCCAGATCCGGCAATCCTACGCTTGAAAGCCTAAAACAATAAAAATAAGATAACCTAGGAGTATAGTTTGAAATAATGTATTATAGCCTAAATAGATTAGATTGGCAAAAAATTCGCTCATTTCAGACCCGAACGAGGTTAGTTTGTGAAATTAAGGTACTGATACGCAAAACAATAAAAATGTTTCAAAAATATATTTACACTTGTAATAAGATGAGGAATCGTAAAATAGCAATTATAGAATTTTTTGGCTTCTAAAAATATCAAATATAGTTCGTTTACATGTATTTATTTTACTATCAGTATTTTATTTGTCTAATCTACTATTGATTTATTATTCACTACTATTCATTATTATTAATCTATCTCTACTTTTTCTTACAATCCATCTCTTACAATCTATAAACCTATTTCTTACATTTATATTTCAAATATTACTTCTTCCTAAACTTCTCTTACACTTTACTTACTTTCTTTACTAAAATTAATTTTTAATCATTCTCCTCTCTCTTTTCTCAAAATGGTCGGCGATCCTCTCTCTCTCTTTCCCTCAAATTATTTTCTTTTCCAATTATTTTAATTACCTCTAATTTCCACTCCAAAACTCCATAAATACGCCATCCCTCTTTCATTCTTTACACACTCTTCTACACATAATAAAACTCTACCAAAATCAAACTCAAACTCTCTCTCTTTTCTTTTCTCCTAAAAGTGTGACCCTCTTCTTCTTCCCTCCCATTGTGATTTTTACAAATTTTCTCTATATCCATTCTCCATCTTTCATCTTCTAAACTTAGGTAAACCATTTAAACCCTCTCTTTAATTCATGAAAACATAACATGAACATCATGTATGTTTTGATTTCAACATCTTCCCATCAGCTTATGCTAGGGAATGAAATCATGAAAACAATATCATGTTCATGTCTCATTTTGAGCTATGCTAAATTTTTGTTATGTTATATTCATGCTCCTAACACATCATTCTATATGATATTAAGTACAAGTATATATATAGTTCTAGAGCCTAAAGCTCCCTAATCTAATATTTTAATTTACGTATTTATTTCCTTGCTATTTATTTATTTCATGCAAATAATTAAGATTAGTCATTGTAGTCTTAGATTTGTCATCATCAAGTCAAAACATTTTTCTTCTTTTTCTTTAGGACCTATCCATAATCTAAGTTTGGGGAGCCTTGACATATATCTTAGACTCCTATGCTTTTCTTTTATTTTTTCTTGCTTTTCTTTATAAGACTTGCCATTTCTAAGTCCGAGAAGACTTGAATAAAATCTAAGACTTCCACAATTTTCTTTCTTTAAGCTTTTCTTTTATTTTTATGGAACTTGTTCATCTCTAAGTTCTAGGAAGCCTTGATACAAGCTAAGACTTCCATATTCTTGTTCATATATATATAATATATATATATGCTCATTTAATTCTCTAAGTCTTTTATTTTCTATAAGAGTTTTTTTTTTTATATAACATAAAGTTCATATTCATGCATGGTCATAATGTTGTTGTCTTCATAAAAAATTTCAAAAATAATAAAAGGAGTTTTTTTCTTTTGTGAAAATAGGACTAAACTCTCAAGAAAAATAATTTTTAACACTTTGGAGAAAATTTCACTAAGACTTAGGATAATGATTCAACTATACTTTTTCCAAAATATTAAAGTAAATCTATTGTTGAATTTTAATGTTGATAATTCTTTGTTATGCAAAATTTTCTTAAAAACTTATTTATACGGCTTATGCCAATACCTTGATGAACACTAAAAACAAAACAATTTTTCCAAGTCGAAGTCCAAAATCAACTAACTACTTGAAAATCCATTTAAAAAATAAAATGATAACAACTTAATGAACCAAGTTTTTAAGAAGTAAACTTTTTTTTTTTTTTATGAAGTCAAGAAAATATTAAAAATGATAGTTTTCTCCTAACAACTCAAAAAGAGATTTTTGTAAGCTTAACTTTTTGAACTTCTAAAATAAATTGTTTTATGAAAAATTATTATTGAGACAACATCACTAGAATCATGCATATAATATAAGTATGCATCTATATTAAAGGGTTTTTCAACTATATAAATTTCCATGTATTTGCTACAGAATATTTGGAAAATGTAAAACTTGGAAAAGTGCAAGTTTTATGGGCTGGAGCATGTTGATCGGATCTATACCGACCATTTTAGAGCCCAAAAGGCTTTAAATGTTAAAAATAATATTAGAAATAGATAGATCCTTTCGAGTAAGTAGAAAAAGACTACTAATATGCGAACTTCCGAATTAAAATGAGCAAGTTATGACCATTTTAAGTTGGAATTCCTCTTAATACGAATTCTGACAAGAATAACAAAATAGAATTAGAAAATTTGAGTAGAACTTGGATGAAATGCTCATTTTGGGTATTTCTTTTGTTTAGGTGATGAGGACCAAGACCTTCTCTTTCCCGAAGATTACTTTGAATGATAGAGATTGCCATGACCGAGTGAGTTTTCCTTTACATTTATGTATTCATACATGTGCTTGTAGAATAGAGCACTAGATTTTGGGAAAAGATAAAATTTGGTATGCATGTAAGATTATCATGGTAATTATGTATCTGAATCGTTATGTGTGATCAATGAATGATAAGTATATTGAAACTCGATTCGTTAATTAATGTAAATTGTCTTTATGTTTGATGCTATGAGTGTGAATGTTGGTTGATCAACTTAAACGAGATTAATTATAGATCGGAAATCCTTTATAACTAAATTGATTATGCATATCATTTAGAGAATCATATTCGCATTTTAATACTACTCCTTTACGTAGGACCGAAAATATAGGCTGCCTAGCTACATCTTAATGAATTAGGGCATTCAAGGAATATAACTTCATGGTGTATGTAGACATCTCATTTGACATTTTTTGTCAAAATAAATACTTAGCTTACTATATACATAATTAAAATAATTAATTTTTGCATATTATAAATGTTAAAGCTAGGAATGAAAAATAAAAAATTAAAAAATTAAAATTAATTAAAATAATAATCATAATAAATCAATTTAATAGAAATAAATATAATAGATGTAATATGGATAAATGTAATTTCAAAATTCGTAAAAAAAAAAAAAAATTTTACTGTTCATCGTCTTCTAGCTTTGGCCGCCCGATGCCAAGTTTGAGAGCTTTTTTGGCTCGGTTTTCGATCCGTTTTTTACAAACCAAGCACGTTTCTTAAAAATAGGCGCGGAGTAGTTTATATTGGTATAAAATTTAGTTGTTTTCATCAAGAGAAAGGGTTTGAAATTTGAATTCGAAAATTAAAAAAAATTCGTTTTTAGTTTCCGGAAAAAATGCAAAATCCGAGATTTTTGTTGTTTAACGTTCAAAATCTAACGGTAATGACAGCTATTTTTATGTTAATGACAACTAATTAATAGTTGTAATTCGTTTTTTCGGATTAAAATAAAAAGCCCCAAATTTAGATCTATAAATAGAGGAAGAAGAAAAAACAAAAAGGAGGACAGAAAACAAAGAAAAGAAAAATAAAAAAAAAGCATTTGATACGCCAAGAATTCGAGAACTTTCATCACGTTGAATCCGTTATCGATCGTTTCCGTTTTCGTCGCCGCCGATCGTTCGATTCGACTTCTCCAGACGCAAGGCTTGAGGGGACTTCATAGGGAAAAAAAGGAAAATTGAAGTTGCTGCATGCTAACCCATCATTAATCATTATTGTCCAATCCATTTGCATGGTCTCCAGTCCACGGTGAAAGCAAAAGGAAGATCCATTCTCCAACATTACGTAGAGCCATTATCATTTATTCTTGAAGAACCTCAAGAGAGAATCAAAGACCCTTCTTCTACATCAATCATCATCATCATTATAAAATTCGCTCGTCGCTCCATCTTCATCCTCACTACTGCTAAAGCCTGCTTCCGAGTCCGACATCGGCAAATACTCACCGAAACTTCATCTTGGATTCCAGGTATGTTCTCATCCTGTTTTGTTTTTTATAATAATAAACTATAATAATTTGTAATAATAAAATAAAGGAAAAACTTATACCTGTATTAAATGTATGTAATCCTGAATGCTTTAGATTTTCAATAATAATAACAAATCCGGTGCAATAGTAAACATATGAACATTGTGATTGATTGATATTTGCCTTTGGAAATTGATAACTTGTATGAAAATACATCATAAAAAGTCCTAACTTTTTTTTTTTAATATAGCATCTTGTTCATAATATCTTGTTAACTCGATTCTCATTATAATACGTTGTTTATAACACTTTGATTGTTCATGATAATTGAACCTTTGTTTACAATATTTGTTAATCCTCATCGAGATTTCATAATATCTATGGCATGTTCCATTAATGTTTTGTTAATATTAACTTTTTAATGAATTCGATTTTTTTACTATAAAACTTTGTTAATGAAGTTTTAATAATCTAGATTCTACCGTGATATGCTGATTGTCATATTGATATTTCCTTTAATGAATTAAAATTTGTAATATGATTAGTGATTCCATGATTTTTGTTCTTATTCAAATTGATAATAATAATGATGATAGAAGTAGGAAAAATAAAAAATTAGTATATAATTATAATATCAAAATCTGTTATGAATGTATTGTGTTATTTTGAAAATTCAAAATATGTAAAATTAGTAGTAGCTTTAATCATGATAGTATAGTCATCATATTTTTTTAAAATGAATGATTGTCTCATAAACTTGTTTTAAAAATATTAAGTTGAAATTTTAGGATCTAATTTGTCATGACATAGTTTTTTTGAATGTTCTATCTTTTTGCATTAATATAGTAATGATTTTATTTTCTTGTGATAAAATTGATTTTTTTATATCATGTTAGGTATGTGTTCATAGAATTACATTAAGATCTTGTTATTGATAATAAATATAATAATGCCCTAATCATAAGGAATATATGAAATTTTTTTAGGTTTAGGTTTACAATATTTGAATTGTGTGATCATGCATGATGATAGTCATTAATATTCCTTTTATGCCATGATGTAGTGATGACCTTGATTGTAATAATATTGAATTTTATGATTTCACCATATATGAAACCATATTGAAATCGTGCCTTTCATAATGTAATGTCAATGATATATAAATCTTGATTATGCTATGATATTATTTTGTTAAAATTAGCTTGTTAAATATTGATATTCCTTATAATATTTTTATTCTTTATGATATGTATGATCAATTGATATGCATGATATGTGGTTATGATTTTTTGTCCAAAATTTTTGCCACCTAGAAAAATCTGATTTTCCATAAAATTGCTAAAACCTAACTTAATAGATTTAGGGTTCATGTTAAAAAAAATATATATATTTTTTCATAAAATTAACAAACTTAATGAACTTAAAGCGAAAAGATTTCGAAAAATCCTAAAATTAACCAACAAATTAAATTTTTCTAAAAGAACTACGTGTGGTCTGATCCCGATTAGCGGGTACGTAGGCACCTAAATGGGCGACTTAAAATATGTAAAAAATTATTTTTGTGAATTTATTTGATTTGTTTAGTTTAGAATAAGTGAATATTGATAGAATTTGATAAGATTTGAATATTTCGAGTTTTTAGATTATATATGGTTATTGATGGAATTTGATTAGATTAGTATTTTTGTGCATATTAGACATATGTTTAGATTTGATAAATAGTTTAGATTTTGAAATTAGGGTTTAAAAGAAAGCAATTTAAATATGGAAAGTTAAAGTGGTAACCGTTTAGGTTTTAATAGGTTAGCCCCCGAACTCAAGTTAATTTCTGGTTCTCGTTTTCAAAAAACAATTTTTTTGCAGATTAGTAGCAAAACCAAAATAAACCTACCCATCGGTTTTGGTTTATTTTTTTCTCGACTTTAGTCGAGTGGCGACTCCAAAATATTTTTAAAATTAAAAATTTCCTTTAATTCTTAGTCGAGGATTCGTATTGAACGGGTTAGGGTTTAGTACGAATCGGATTAAAGGAAATCGAAAATATCTTGCATATTTGTAGATATTTGTGCTAACCGTGTGCTTATGTGCAGAGATTATCTATATAGAGTTTGGAGGGGATATTTACTTTTGAAAAAAAAATGTGTGCTAGATGTGGTCAAACCTGGGCCACCTTAGGTAAACTTAGGACGGGAGGCACCAGTAGGTCTCGAGTGTTGTGGTTACCCACCATTCGAGACACGAATTAGCCTCCCACTCCAGTTAATGTGGCCCATGGCCCATTAATTGGGGGACCTTTAGAACCCACCCTTCTTGCATCCACTACATGAAGGAGATGATGATCAAGCTTTGTGGCTAATCAAAATGTTTTTCAAAATTGCTTTACAAAACAAAAGCTGAATTTATAGGAGTTAACTTTTCCTTGTAATCCGTTATGTAAATGTGTCTTGTAAAATCCTTGTAACCCGTTTTTGTATTTGTATTCAGTTTAGTGTACCATGTAAATGTATATACCGTGTTGTAACACATCTCTTTGTAATAGGTAGAATAAAGAAATGGCAGATAGTATGTGGGCCCGTCTTACTCCCGAGATCCATGTTCATGAGCCTACTAGTCCGATGCCCATTTTGAGCAAGTGGTTACAAACTTTCAAGCCAGAACAAAGAAGATTTATTGAAGACCGTTTGGGACCTATTCTTTCTCTACCAAAGGTCCAGGTCCCCATTCATCTTTTTAGGGCCTTGGTTTACTTATGGAATGTTGATGAAGCCGCCTTTTGCCTTGGTGAGCACACTTTGAGTCCCACTATTGAGGAATACACGAGGCTTCTTCAAGCTCCACCAACTCATGCGGGAATATATGCTCCTCAACTTAGTAAAGGGCCGATCAACTTGTTCAACTCCTTTTTAGGAATTAAGAAGACCGATGTGTCTAAAGCCCTCAAGAATTGCAATTTGTTCTCCATTCGGCTTTCCGATTTATTCAAGTGGTTTGGATCTCCAAATAGTTACAAGGACAATAAGCCTATCTTCTGTGGAGGTGTAGTAGCATGGGAGCAAAATCGCATCAACGCCTTTATAGCCGCCGTATTCGGTACTATCCTCTTCCCGAATGGGGATCTTTTCATCCACTATCGCGTAGTGGAATTAGTGGACCATTCTTAGCGGGAAAGTCTTATATCCCGGCCTTGCTCGCTGAACAAAATAGATCTCTCAACCATTTGAAGAAAAAGGGCATGGGAAGTTCAAGTCTAGTATGGCACTCTTGATAATATGGTTTGCAAGCCACACTAGAGATTATGGGAGCAATTTGAGTCCAGCTTGCCACATTAGAGATAGTTATGATCTTATTTTAAGCTTTAGTGAAAGAGTTCGCATTCAAGATCTTCCAAGGACCGATGAATGGGTGCACTTACTCCAAGATCTAGAAGCTCACAATTTCCTTTGGGTTGCTAAATGGTTCCATTCTCCTACGGCAATAACCGAATGTAGGGAATATGCGGCAATTCCTTTGATTGGTTTGACCGGGTCCACGGGATATTATCCGGCTTGTGTGATAAGACAATATGGAGCACTTCAAGATATAACTAGCAAGCCATCATTAAAGGAGTTTACTATGGAGTATGATGACCCGAGTGTTCCTTTGGCACAAAGAGAGAGAAGGCTAGGATCGATACAAGCCAAATGGGAGACAAGAGAAATCAAGACGATCTACATGATAGACCCCATTAATACTGAGACGAAGAAATACCGAGCCACTAAAGAATACATCCTCACCAAAGGGCAAAAGTGAACGAGTTGGAATTTCAAGCTCCGAGATGAAGAAGAAGGATCGAAAGATGGAAAAGGAAGTTCAAGATTCTCAAGGCAAGGTTCAAGCACTTGAAGCTCAACCAAGGATGGCAAAAAGGACTATTGAGGAGCTGAAGGACGACGTTCAGAGTGTCCTAGCAAGATTAGGCGTTTGGTTTAGGATGATTTTCTTTGTTTAGCTTTTCGGTTTTGTCATGTTTAGGTCATGTATTTGACTCCTTGAGTAAATTCAGCTTTAATGAAATAAAATGGTTTTTTGCTACAAAGTTTCATCATCATCTCAATTTACATGCGCATGCGTTTTTCTTTTCCATATATATATTCTTGTCTCTACATGTTCTTGTATATTCTTTGCTACCGTTTATTTGTTTTTGTGTATATATTAACCGCTAACCGTTTGCTCATTTTGTTGAGATATATATAATAATATATACATTTTCTTCTAAACTATGGAAATTTTGTTTTTGAACACAGTTTCTAAAAGATAGCTCCTAAACGGTCAGACCCGGTTCGAAGTCCGATCATCACTAGGTCTAAATCCAGAATGGCTAGCAACAACGACAATAATTCTGGTAATTCCAATGCGATGTCCGAGCAAAGGCTTACTACTTTGGAACAAATGGTATTCCGAATGGCCGAACAAATGAATCTTCTCACGCAAAACCTTAAGGCCCCTCAAGATACTACCGCAGGACATTCTGGGGTAAAGAAAGGAACGATAGTCAAACTATTGAGGAACAAGTAATTAATCATGACCACTAGCCATTGTGAAACCGATTCTTCTGAGTTTAAGAAGGAAATTGAGGCTCAAAACAAAGAAATGGAGAAAAGGCTTCTTTCTCAATTCAATGAGAAACTCAAAGTTTTTGAGAAAATGGAAGGATTTGATCAAACTGGAATCACAAGCTTTCCTACAATCGAAGCGGGAGCTTTCCCGAGAAGTTCAAGATTCCCGACTTTGAAAGTATGATGGTACTGGTTGTCCAAAGTTGCATACTAGGCTCTATGTGAGGAAGATGAGTCGGTACACTCAATATGAGCAATTCATGATCCAAACTTTTCAGGATAGCCTTACCGGTCCAGCTTTAGCATGGTATGCTCATTTGGATCTTGATGAGATTAATACTTGGGATAAACTGGCTAGGGCTTTCTACAATCAATATAAGTTCAATATTGAAGTGGCCCCTTCTATGTGGGATTTAAGTAATATGAGGAAGAAGAAAGATGAATCCTTTAAGGAATATGCTCAAAGATGGAGATCAATGGCATCTATGGTATCTACTGTTGAGATGCAAATTACTCTTAATTATTGGGAATAAATTAGATTAATTTGTTATTAATTTTATAGAAATTATATGGAATCGGTACTTAATCGTGATTTATATGAATATCAGGTCTTTGAATCTAAAAAAAGTGAAAAATACAAGATTGGAGCAAAATTTAATCAAAGGAGAAAAATTACATTGAAAGCCGGCCATGGCAAATTTAGGCCGCCAGCGTAGATGTGTAACTGCCAGATGTGTAACTGCCAGTTTACATTAAATGATGACCTTTCAATTACTCACTTTTGTATATAAATATCCTATAGGGTTTCTTTGATAATTCATTCCATATTTAGATACAATTTTGTAAGAAAACCCTAGAGAGAATTCTAAGGGTCATGAGTGGCTAAACTCTAGATCTAGCCAAAGTATTGCTACATATTCAATTCAAGATGGATTGTGAGACCAAAGTGGTTTAATTTCATTGTTCTTATTCTTGAGTATTTATGTTTCATCTGAATTATTTGTTGTTGCTTGTTATTCATGTATGACTTTGGATCCGGTTATATAGATAGCAAACAATAATAAATCAATTAGGAATTCATATCCGTAATTGTATGAATCTCTTAATATAAGTGATGAAACAACACGATAGTCATAAAATAGATGATTATTGTTGTTGTTGATGAAATATAATCTATTCTAAATGATCCATGCTCTATGAGATTGTTGATTAGGTTAGGTCTCTCTAATTTCTAATGCAATTGATAGATTAAACCTTAAGAGCTTGTTTAGGGTTGTCTATTCGATTAAGATAATCAACAATCTTATCTTGGTTATTTAATACCTAAGGAGAGATTAATTTTCAGAGCTTATTGAAAATTATAACTAACCTATTCAAAATAAGAATAAAATATTTGAGTCAATGATCAATCCCAAGAATTGAATTGTGGTAAGATTTGGTTGGATATTTTCCTAATATAGAATTTTCGTATTTAGATATAGAATTTATTTAATTGTTTGATTTCAAAACCCCCCAATTTTTCTCTTTTAATCTCGATAGAAACTTGGGAATTTTACCAGTCCCTGTGGAGACGATCCTGCTCACTCTATTTACAAATATTTAAAGCAGGTTGATTATAAATTATTATTTTTGTTGCATTCGACACCTACCATCTACCCCTATCCCGGAGAAAGATTTGACATTCACTTTCATCAATACTTTAGAAGAAACCGTTCTTTACTCATCTCATTGGCACACACACTTGCTAATTTCTCTGAGATAGTATTAGCCGGGTGTAGATTGAAAATGCCATTATTACTGGGAGGATCCACGTGGAGAAAAAGGCTACAAATTTCAAGTACTCCAACAATAACAAAGGGAAGGATACCACTGTTAGTGTAGTCAGCTCAACCCCATACACTAAAACCATACTCAATCTACACTACCAGCAAACCCCAAAACACTAATCAACCCTTCACCGTTCACAACAACCACAATCCCAAAACCAACCATTCAATAGACCCAGAAGCAGTTCACCAAAATTCCTGTACCCCTTAGCCAAGTTCTAGCCCGGCTTAGAGTGACAATCTGATCACCTTTGAAACACCTAGAGAAGACTACAAACCCAGATATAATAACCCCGAGCAAAAATGCGATTATCATTTGGGGAAAATAGGTCATTCTACTGACTATGTTGGAGGCTTCGGAACAAGATTCAAGACCTCATTGATGCTAAATTGGTCCAACTAGATTTCGTTGAAACCCGACCCTAATGTCAACACCAATCCTCTCCCAAACCATGGGCCCCTCGATCAACATGATTACGATTGAAGAACCCGAGCCTTTTATCGGATTGATCCAGTCCAATCCAAGAAGATAGTTATCCAATGTCAAGAGAGCAGAAGAAGCCCATATGAGGTGAAATCGATGAGGTATCAATTCCATGTGCCCATTGCAACGAGACTATAAGCCGCCCGTTCAACTACCAAGCTGTTTATCAAGTTCCTAGACCCCATGGTCGGAAAACTTGGGAAGCTTCAGAGCCCGAAAGAGAGAAAACATTGGCAGAGGAATTCTTCCCACTAAGAAAAGATACGAAAAAGGAGGAGGAATCTGATGAGAAAACAGCCTTGACCAAGATTATGAAGATAAGTGATTATAAGTTTGCTGATCAACTCGCTAAAGTCCCAGCTCAAATATCCTTAATGGGTTTGTTTAATGACTTCTGAAAAACACTGGGAGGCTCTCTTTAAGAGACTCAACAAATCAAGGTTCCGGAAGGTGTTGCTACTGAAACAATGGAACATGTAGTAAATTCAGTATTTGCTTTGGATCAAATCTCTTTCTCACCTGATGAGTTGGGAGCAGGCACTAACATACGAAGCCCCTATTCATAATGGCCAAATGTAAATGAATGATTGTGCCCGAGTCCTCATCGATAATGGGTCGTCTTTGAATGTTTGTCCATTGGCTACTTTGAACTTACTTGGTATCGATGCATCTAACCTCCGGTCCAGTTCTACTATGTTAGAGCTTTTGATGATCCAAGAGAGGCATATCAGGAGAAATAGGACTTGGCAGTTACTATTGGCCCACAAGACTTTATATTCCGTTCCAGTTCTAGACATACCAAGATCATTCATTGTTACTTGGAAGGCCTTGGATTCACTCAGCTGGGGCAATACCGTCTAGGTCTGCATCAGATGGTCAAGTTTATAACAAATGGACAAATCGTTACGGTATTAGGAGAACAAGACATGCTATCTTCAAAGACACGGCTATACCTATATTGGTGTGAAGAGGATCCGAAGACTTTGGTTTACAATCTTTGAAGAAGCCAATATGATTCAAGAAGAGGGACATTTAGGAACATTTGGACTGGGATATGTCCCTACTCCGGTTGAGAGAGAAGAGATGAAAAAGAAAGCTCGAAAGAAGAAAGGAGAAGAATGGTATAACACCTATCGAGTCTCCAGACATCAAAGTCACATTCCCACAACCGGCTCATGTCCAGAAACCAGACATTTGCATCGGTTATGGAGCCTTCTTGCAGCTCCCATCAGTTCGGGAGTTGAATAATTGGTTCACTATCCCCCTTAATAACTCTAGGGTTACCTTTGAGTAAGGGTTGAATTCATGAAGGGTTTTATGTTTTGTTTCTTTTATCAATTGCTCAAATGTACTCCATGAATCATAGTCATTAATAAAGATTCTTTGTTTCTCTTTTCTCTCACATTTCTTCCTTTTTCTCTTTCTTTGCCTTGCCTTTTTCAGATCTGATGATAATGGTGAAAGTAAGAGATATCTTGCTGCGATAGATAACGAAAATACTGATATCATTTCTAACCCTAATGAGTTAGTCGTTGAACATGACATTAGTGATCACACTGGGATAGAGAAAAGTTGGCAAAAATATGAACAAGGCAGAATTGAGATCAGTGAACCTACAGAAGTAGTGAATATTGGAACTGAAGATGAGCCTAAAATTTGAAAATAGGCCTACCTTATCCGCTGAGCAACGAGAAAGATTGATAAGATTATTGACTGATTACTTAGACGTGTTTGCATGGTCCTACGAAGATATGCCTGGTTTGGATACCTCTATAGTGGTTCATAAATTACCAACTAAAGCAGATATCAAACCAAAGAAGCAAAAATTAAGACGATTTAGACCAGATATCTTGCTCAAGATTAAAGAAGAAGTAAAGAAATTGTTGGAAGTCGGTTTTATAGAGGTATCCGATTATCCTGAATGGGTGGCTAATGTGGTTCCGGTACTTAAAAAGAATGGAAAGGTTAGAGTTTGTGTAGACTTTCGTGATTTAAACCAAGCCACGCCCAAAGATAATTTCCCCTTACCTCACATAGATGTCTTGGTGGATAATACGGCTAGAAACCATCTATTTTCATTCATGGATGGCTTTTCGGGATATAATCAGATTAAAATGGCAGAAGAGGATAAAACTAAGACAACCTTCATTACTACTTGGGGAACATTCTGCTACAAAGTCATGCCTTTCGGCCTTAAAAACGCCGGGCAACATATCAAAGGGCGATGGTCACCTTGTTTCATGACATGATGCATCAAGAAGTCGAAGTATATGTAGATGATATGATTGCTAAGTCTAAGGAATGAGGATCATGTGGAAATATTGAGGAAATTATTTGATAGATTACGAAAATTCCATCTTAAGTTGAATCCCGAAAAGTGTACATTTGGGGTGACCTCAGGGAAGTTGTTGGGATTCGTAGTCAGTCAACAAGGAATAGAAGTTGACCCGATAAAGTTAAAGCCATACTTGAATTACCTCCCCCGAAGACGATCAAAGAGGTCAGGGGCATATTGGGACGCTTGAATTACATTGCTCGGTTTATATCTCAATTAACCGACAAATGTCGCCCTCTATTCAATTGTTGAGGAAAAATGCAGCTATTGATTGGGATAAAGATTGTCAAGAAGCATTTGATGAAATCAAGCAATATCTGATGAATCCACCAGTGTTAGTAGCACCAACACCTGGTCGCCCTCTTTTCCTATATTTGACGGTACTTCCTGAATCAATGGGAGGTATGCTTGGACAGAAAGATGAAGATGGGAAAGAACGGGCTATTTACTATTTGAGTAAGAAATTCACTGAAGGAGAACAGAAGTATACTGAAGTGGAAAGAACCTGTTGTGCCGTGGTGTGGATCATGCACAGACTGAGACAATATACATTGTATTATTCTATCGAGCTTTATACGAAACATGATCCGTTGAAGTATTTGGCTCAGAAACCAGGGTTGATTGGGAGAATTTCCAAATGGCAGATGTTGTTATCAGAATTTGATATCACTTATGTGAATCAAAACTCAGTTAAAGGTCAAGCACTTGTAGATCAACTAGCCGAAAACCCGGTTGAAGATAATGTGATGATGGAGAAGCTCAATTCCCATGAAGGCATATTGCTGGCAGATAAAGAATCAGAACAGTCTACTCCTAAATGGAAGTTTACTTTGATGGAGCAGCTAATGTATGCGGATGTGGAATTGGGGCAGTCTTAATATCACCAGATGGTAAACAATACCCCGCTTCAGCAAGATTGACTTTCCCTTATACTAATAATGTGGCAGAATACGAGGCTTGCATCATGGGCCTCAAGATGGCACTTGACATGGATAGATGATCTTGAAGTATATGGAGACTCCTCTCTCATCATCTTTCAAACACGAGGAGAATACAAGAAGGATGCAAAATTGGTGCCTTATCATCAATATTACTAGAATTGGCACAGAAATTCAAAGAAATATCATTCACTTATATGCCAAGAAACCAGAACCAGTTCGCGGATGCATTAGCCACATTAGCATCTATGATTCAAATCACTGATGGAGTTGAGATCCAGCCCTTAAAGGTTCGCATTGAGGAAGAACCGGCATTTTGCTTGAATACCGAGGAAGTCCCAAGGAAAGATCCCTGGTATGCTAATATCAAAGAATTCCTCCAAGATGGCAAATACCCTGAAAATGCTTCAACAAAGGAGCGAAGAACACTAAGACGCTTAGCAGTTCATTTCATGCTCAGTGGTAATACATTATACAAAAAATCATTTGATACTACTCTTGAGATGCGTAGATGAGGCGGAAGCAGATATGTGTGAAGGAAGTCCATGAAGGGATATGTGGACCTCACATGAATGGATATATGCTAGCTAAAAAGATTATGAGGATGGGTTACTTCTGGATAACTATGGAATCAGATTGTATTAAACACGTGAGACATTGCCACTTGTGCCAGATATACTCCAACAAGATGAATGCTCCTCCTAAAGAATTGCAGTCATTATCTTCACCTTGGCCCTTCTCAATGTGGGGTATGGACATGATAGGACCAATTTCGCCAAAAGCCTCAAATGGTCACCGATTTATATTAGTGGCGATCGACTATTTTACTAAATGGGTTGAAGCATTCTCATACGCTAATGTTACCAAAGGAGTAGTTGTCAAGTTCATCAAGAGAGATATCATAGCCAGATATGGAGTCCCTGATACAATCATTACAGACAATGGTACCAATTTGAACAACAAATTAATGTCTGAATTGTGCCAAAATTTGGATCAAACATCGGAACTCTACCCCATATCGACCTCAGATGAATGGGGCAGTTGAAGCGGCCAACAAGAACATCAGGAAAATAATAGAGAAAATGGCTATCACTTACAAAGATTGGCACGAGATGCTACCCTTTGCACTCATGGCCTATCGAACATCCATTAGAGTATCAACAGGGGCAACCCCTATTCATTAGTCTATGGTGACAGAAGCAGTTTTGCCAGTTGAAGTTGAAATTCCATCACTCAGAATATTAGAAAACCGAATTGAATGAAGCTGAATGGGTGAGAAATAGGATTGATCAGTTAAATCTCATTGATGAAAGGAGGATGACCGCCTTATATCATGGTCAGCTTTACCAGCAAAGAATCGCTCGAGCATTCAATAAGAAAGTTCGCCCGAGAAATTTCAAGAAGGAGACTTAGTCTTGAGAAAAGTACTCCCAATGTTCAAGATCCTAGAGGAAAGTTTACTCCTAATTACGAAGGACCATATGTAGTAAAGAGGGTGTTGCCTGGTGGTGCACTAATTTTGACTAGAGTGGATGGTCCAGATTTGAAAGACCCTGTAAATTCTGATGCGGTCAAGTTGTACTACTCTTGAGAAATTAATGAAAATTCTATCAAGTTCAGAAATGTGTTGACTACTTTGTCTATGTGTGATCTAATTTTTGTTATCTATCGACAAAAAGATATCTCTAGCATCCCAATCATCAGATCAATCATTGACCATCCACTTCAATTGATAAGCTTTTCTTCCCTTATATCTCTCAAAATTTTTAAAACATGAGTGTACCGTGAGAGAGAGATTTGAGCAATTGATAAAGTTATAAAAACATTCTAATACTTTGAGATTTGATCTTTTCTTAAAGAAATGCCTATTTCAGACCAATAGAAGTCGATAAGTTCAAGCTGCAAAGTAAGGGAGATACAAAGAACCATCTCCTGTATCGTTCCGACATCAAGACCATCAAAAGAATCCAATTACCATCAAAAGACAAACAGAGATACTCAATTCAAAGGATAGCCACTGTGAAGAGCTCTAGCCTGACGAATAAACCTAGTGATGAGCGGACTTCACCAAGTGGTCTGACAAGTTTAGAAGCTTCTATAAGAATCTGGTAAGTTTTGAAAAAAAAAAAAAAGAAAGAAATAAAATGAATATATTGCTAGAATTAAGTTTTTCAGGAAATTAGCTCTAGAAGCCATGCGAAGCATGAGGAAATCAAGATCTCAGGACATGAGATTTGGGGATCAGAACATGAGACCCAGTTCAAGAATGCATAACCAAATCAAATGCCAGCTCAAGGAGCGCGTTTGAACCAAATCATAGGCCAGCTCAAGCGCCTATCCACATCAAGTGCCAGCTCAAGGAGCGTGCTTGAATCAAATCTAAGACAAATGCTAGCTCAAGGAGCGCTTATCCAAATCAGGTGCCAGCTCAAGGAGCGCGCCTAACCAAATCAAATGCCAGTCAAGGAGCGTTTGAACCAAATCATAGGCCAGCTCAAGGAGCGCCATCCAAATCAAGTGCCAGCTCAAGACGCGCTTGTATGAAATCTAAACCATACTAGCTCAAGGAGCGTCTATCCAAATCAAATGCCAGCTCAAAGAGCGCGCTTGAACCAAATCAAATGCTAGCTCAAGGAGCGCTTATCCAAATTAGGTGGTGCCAGCTCAAAGAGCGCGCTTGTATCAAATATGAGACAAATGTTAGCACAAGAAGCGATCCAATTCAAAAGGCATTTCAGAACATGAAGCATATCCGCAGAAAATGTGAAACGTTTCAAGAGTCTTTAGGATCGCGAGCTCGGTGGAGCGCCTTCCTTCTTTGTTTTCAAGCTTAAGGATCGCTAGCTCAGAGGAGCGCCATCCTTCTCTTCAAGAACATGAATCATTTCTATTCGAGAAAAAACTTCATCTCTGTTTAAGAAACAATTCTATCTCCGTTCAGAAAATGACCTCTTTTCAGGTAAGGACTCAATATATGAGACCTGAATCAAGGGATGGTTCAGTACATGAAACATCCTTGCCCAAGAAGTGATTCAATAATCATATCAGAACATGAAAAGCTCTCATCCCGCTCAAGAAGTGGGAATTCCAAATGAGGTAATGTCAAAATGAGGTCTACTTTATCTTTGTGATAAGGTTTTGACAAACCTCTTCACAAAGAGGGGCAGCTGTAGACATCTCATTTTGACATTTTTTGTCAAAATAAATACTTAGCTTACTATATACATAATTAAAATAATTAATTTTTGCATATTATAAATGTTAAAGCTAGGAATGAAAAAAAAAAATTAAAATTAATTAAATAATAATAAATAAATCAATTTAATAGAAATAAATAATAATGTAATATGGATAAATGTAATTTCAAAATTCGTAAAAAAAAAAAAATTTACTGTTCATCGTCTTCTAGCTTTGGCCGCCCGATGGGCCAAGTTTGAGAGCTTTTTTGGCTCGGTTTTCGACCCGTTTTTTACAAACCAAGCACGTTTCTTAAAAATAGGCGCGGAGTAGTTTATATTGGTATAAAATTTAGTTGTTTTCATCAAGAGAAAGGGTTTGAAATTTGAATTCGAAAATTAAAAAAAATTCGTTTTTAGTTTCCGGAAAAAATGCAAAATCCAAGATTTTTGTTGTTTAACGTTCAAAATCTAACGGTAATGACAGCTATTTTTATGTTAATGACAACTAATTAATAGTTGTAATTCGTTTTTTCGGATTAAAATAAAAAGCCCCAAATTTAGATCTATAAATAGAGGAAGAAGAAAAAACAAAAAGGAGGACAGAAAACAAAGAAAAGAAAAATAAAAAAAAGCATTTGATACGCCAAGAATTCGAGAACTTTCATCACGTTGAATCCGTTATCGATCGTTTCCATTTTCGTCGCCGCCGATCGTTCGATTTGACTTCTCCAGATGCAAGGCTTGAGGGGACTTCATAGGGAGCAAAAGGAAAATTGAAGTTGCTGCATGCTGGCCCATCATTAATCATTATTGTCCAATCCATTTGCATGGTCTCCAGTCCACGGTGAAAGCAAAAGGGAGATCCATTCTCCAACATTACGTAGAGCCATTATCATTTATTCTTGAAGAACCTCAAGAGAGAATCAAAGACCCTTCTTCTACATCAATCATCATCATCATTATAAAATTCGCTCGTCGCTCCATCTTCATCCTCACTGCTGCTAAAGCCTGCTTCCGAGTCCGACATCGGCAAATACTCACCGAAACTTCATCTTGGATTCCAGGTATGTTTCTCATCTTGTTTTGTTTTTTTTAATAATAATAAACTATAATAATTTTGTAATAATAAAATAAAGGAAAAACTTATACCTGTATTAAATGTATGTAATCCTGAATGCTTTGGATTTTCAATAATAATAACAAATCTGGTGCAATAGTAAACATATGAACATTGTGATTGATTGATATTTGCCTTTGGAAATTGACGACTTGTATGAAAATACATCATAAAAAGTCCTAACTTTTTTTTTTTAATATAGCATCTTGTTCATAATATCTTGTTAACTCGATTCTCATTATAATACGTTGTTTATAACACTTTGATTGTTCATGATAATTGAACCTTTGTTTACAATATTTGTTAATCCTCATCGAGATTTCATAATATCTATGGCATGTTCCATTAATGTTTTGTTAATATTAACTTTTTAATGAATTCGATTTTTTTACTATAAAACTTTGTTAATGAAGTTTTAATAATCTAGATTCTACTGTGATATGCTGATTGTCATATTGATATTTCCTTTAATGAATTAAAATTTGTAATATGATTAGTGATTCCATGATTTTTGTTCTTATTCAAATTGATAATAATAATGATGATAGAAGTAGGAAAAATAAAAAATTAGTATATAATTATAATATCAAAATCTGTTATGAATGTATTGTGTTATTTTGAAAATTCAAAATATGTAAAATTAGTAGTAACTTTAATCATGATAGTATAGTCATCATATTTTTTTAAAATGAATGATTGTCTCATAAACTTGTTTTAAAAATATTAAGTTGAAATTTTATGATCTAATTTGTCATGACATAGTTTTTTTGAATGTTCTATCTTTTTGCATTAATATAGTAATGATTTTATTTTCTTGTGATAAAATTGATTTTTTTATATCATGTTAGGTATGTGTTCATAGAATTACATTAAGATCTTGTTATTGATAATAAATATAATAATGCCCTAATCATAAGGAATATATGAAATTTTTTTATGTTTAGGTTTACAATATTTGAATTGTGTGATCATGCATGATGATAGTCATTAATATTCCTTTTATGCCATGATGTAGTGATGACCTTGATTGTAATAATATTGAATTTTATGATTTCACCATATATGAAACCATATTGAAATCTTGCCTTTCATAATGTAATGTCAATGATATATAAATCTTGATTATGCCATGATATTGTTTTGTTAAAATTAGCTTGTTAAATATTGATATTCCTTATAATATTTTTATTCTTGATGATATGTATGATCAATTGATATGCATGATATGTGGTTATGATTTCTTGTTCAAAATTTTTGCCACCTAGAAAAATCCGATTTTCCATAAAATTGCTAAAACCTAACTTAATAGATTTAAGGTTCATGTTAAAATATATATATATATTTTTCATAAAATTACAAACTCAATGAACTTAAAGCGAAAAGATTTCGAAAAATCCTAAAATTAACCAACAAATTAAATTTTTCTAAAAGAACTACGTGTGGTCTGATCCCGATTAGCGGGTACGTAGGTACTTAAATGGGCGACTTAAAATATGTAAAAAATTATTTTTGTGAATTTATTTGATTTGTTTAGTTTAGAATAAGTGAATATTGATAGAATTTGATAAGATTTGATTAATTTGAATATTTCGAGTTTTTAGATTATATATGGTTATTGATGGAATTTGATTAGATTAGTATTTTTGTGCATATTAGACATATGTTTAGATTTGATAAATAGTTTAGATTTTGAAATTAGGGTTTAAAAGAAAGCAATTTAAATATGGAAAGTTAAAGTGGTAACTGTTTAGGTTTTAATAGGTTAGCCCCCGAACTCAAGTTAATTTCTGGTTCTCGTTTTCAAAAAATGATTTTTTTGCAGATCAGTAGCAAAACCAAAATCAACCTACCCATCGATTTGGTTTATTTTTTTCTCGACTTTAGTCGAGTGGCGACTCCAAAATATTTTTAAAATTAAAAATTTTCTTTAATTCTTAGTCGAGGATTCGTATTGAACGGGTTAGGGTTTAGTACGAATCGGATTAAAGGAAATCGAAAAAACCAGGCTCGACAGTGTAGCCAAGCCGGATCGATCACTATAGATAAGGAAAATCCAAGGACTAGTAGTATGGTTGATTGGAACCCCAAGAAGCGTGTGTAAAGGTCGTTGGACCCATTTAAAGCATTCCCTAACCCCTGAATGGAGGGTGCAAATCCATTCTACATACGTCATCGGATAGTCGTATGTACTGTTTAATCATATGTTGTTGCATATCATATGTTTGCTAATGGACTTGTTTGATTGAATTATCATGGGTGCATTTTCGTAAAGAATTTTCTCACTAAGCTAATTGTGCTTATCCTCAACAGATTTTTGATGTCGCAGGTCAACCATTTTGGACCCGAGATCACTTTTTGGTTTGGTAAAACGTATGCTTTTAGGAGAAATCTATTCAAAGACATTAGATAGATTTCCTTCAAAATATTTCAAGTTACAGTTATTTGTTTAAGCAATGTTATGTAAGAATTATAGTTTTAGTGATTTATCAAGGGAATACCCCATAGAAGTTGTAAAAACTTATATTTTGATGAAATATATTAGTATTGTCTTGCATGTTCCATTGCTACTACCTTAAAATACATAACTCCACTAGCATCCTTTTGTCATAAACATACGCTTTGTACTGATGTAAAAGCTTCCGAATGACTAAGGTAGTCATTATGAAGTTTTAATATTGTGTACGATGGACTATTATGTTTAGGGTAGCCGTTGGGACAAGAAAAAGAAAACCTCACAACACTCTCTCTCTGATGTGTTTCACTTGTATTTTTAATGACACTCAACTCTCGTGTGTTACACAAATACTCTATTGCTCTCACCTCATTACCCTTTCAATTCCTCATCTTGTGGCTCTTTAGAGAACTTGCAACCTTAATTCCCAAATTTTGCTCCTGCGTATTCAACAAAAAACCTAATTCCCTAACTGGAAAATCTCAAGGATCATAATCTTTGATGACTTTGATGGGCTTCAATGAATTCTACTTTCACAAGAAAACTATTCAACAAAGTGTTTTTGTCCCATTTTCTACATTCCTTTTTCTTTTTTAATATATATTTTTTTATTTTCTCCTTTTTTATATTTTTTTCTTTTCTCTTTTTTTTTTTAACAAGAACACTAAAGGAACAAAGGCAGATCAACAACTAATAAGATTAAAATATAAGATATGGACGAATTGAGTTAGGGCTTGGATGTAGCATCCTCAATTCGAACCAGATTGCGGTGATTCTTAGAAAGCCTTGCTCTGATACCAAATCGATGCATGCTTGGCATGGTTTGCTAATTCTAGGACTCTAAGAATGAAACGCGAACCTTGGCCTATTGAAATATCCAGAATAAAATAAGAGGTATAATTGAATGTGACCCTAGAACTGAGAATTCCACAAACCTTGTTATAGATTAATGGAAAAACCTTGACAAAAAATTGAGTAAACCTAGGAACCTTGATAAAGATCATGACCGCTTTAATAATACCAACCAAGAATCTTGGCATGCGAAGCACACAACAAGAACATGATTCTTGAAGAGTTCAAGTTCTTGAAAGAACCAAAGAGAATAATAACTCTCAATATGTTAGTTTTCATCAAAAGTTGTTTGTCGTACAAATGACCAACCTATTTATAAGCAGAAAGTAATCTAATAAAAATTAGGCAACAAAAGAAAAATGTGTAAATGTTTATGCCAACGTAAAAGCTGGTGGCCTTGAAACTCTAAGTCGGCGGTGTTGGCATGTAGGCCGGTAGCCTTGGGCCGGCCTTAGTCTTACCTCATTTGTTGTGTCACATACTCCTTCTAAGTTGTATAAACAACAGTAAATGTCTTCATTTCTGACTCGAAATCGACATCATTGAACTTTGAGTAATCTTCAATAAACTTCTACACAAATCCTGGGAACTCTTCCCAAGGCTTCTGGGCTCTATTTCGTGTAATCATTCCCTCAGGTACTTGAAGTGAGCGTGTACGACTCAGTGCAGTTGGATTCCCATCATTTACCGCAGTAGATCCTTCATACATATTTTTAAGATTATCCTATATTTTTTCAGCTGATTGATAAGTGTAAATTCTACTAAAAATAATTTCATTTAGGCTACAATACAAAATATTCATAGCAATTTCATTTAATTGAACTTCCTCTTTTTTGACCTTTGAATAGTTAGACTCATCTTTGCCTTATATAACTATGGGGTCATTTTCAATTATACTCCATAAAAACAAGTTTTGTGCTTTTATAAAAATTTTCATTATACATTTCCAATATGCATATTTACTATCGGCTAGAATGGGTGGCTTATTAATAGCTTGACCTTCCATATATCCTAGAGTGTTACTAGCCATGATTATATACTCTAGATGAGATTAAGCACTTATCATAAAGTTCTAACTTTGATACAAATTGTAGAAACCTAATAACACCCAAGAATGCAGATTATGTAATAATTTTAATTCTTTTTCAAACTTTAATGTCTAATTCGTGCATAACAATAAATATGCAATAATAATAAAGAGATAGAGCTGAAAAGGATCATACCGGGATTTAGCGTAGAGTTTGGTCTGGTGCTGGTCTCTACGGTTCACAAATAATCCCTTACTCAAGGAGGACGTCACACACTTTATTGCACACTACCCAATTTGCTCTAATGAGCTACACGACAACATAATCACCATCACAAAGCAAACTTATGTTATGCCTTTACAACAAGCTCTCTAACACACTAGACATAACTCAAGATTCCACTAAAAATACTCAACATCTTATATTATGATGCATTTAGAAGAGATTGCAAATTCTATAACTAAAGGCACTGTACATTTCTCTCACTTCACTCAATTACATAAAAATACAATTAAGGCTCTGAGAAAGTGTTTACAAGGATAGAATAGTAATAAATGAACTCAATCAACACCTTTCAACTACCTAAACATTTCAATTTATAATTTCTCCAAAAGTCTTAGCTGTTACTCCTAAAAACATAACAAATGGTCATGCATTAAATATTCTAATGACCAGTTGAAAAACATAAAGATTTTAAACTCTTTGCAACTAGTTTGTACTTCTTTGACCCCTCTCTATTGGTCATACATTCTATTCTTCAAGTGGTTTGGACTTCTTGGAGTCTTATACACTTGTCCACTATTCTGTGCTCAACTGGTTTGGACTCTCTGTTAAAGAGTCTGAACTACCATAATACCTTTTAACATTCTCTAACCTGAATAGACATTCTATGTTCCAAGTGGTCCTGACTATTTGGATACTTATGGATCAACACACATTCTATAGTCCAAGTGATCCAGACTCTTTGACAAGTTGTCCGGACTACTTAGACTAGATTCTTCTAAACAGCCTCTAAGTGGTCTGGATTCTTTCCAATTGATCCTATTAAAGGGACCTAAGATAACACAATTTAAATACGATTTTATATAGAGAAAAAAAAAATTCAGCACCACACATCACAAGAAGATACGACTATAACACAAATAAACACGATTAGCTTATTGACCAATTATATGTATTCTTTATACCAATGTGAATTAGACATGATTGAAGGCATGGACACGACCTTCTAACATCAATTGTCAATACAATTTTAGGGTTTTTAATGCTATTTTTCTAATTCCTTTTTTTCCCTCCTAACTTACTCTAGGAAGCTAGATGAACTTACTTGAATTCTCGCTATCAATTTCCACAAACTACAACTTTGCATTCACTTGAGGAGAACTATTTATCCGAGTGAAATTGACCCCCTTTTTTTTTTCTTTTAAAGTCATGAAGATTACATCACCTAACATAAAATAAGCCCCTAGCATGCAATTACTTACATTATATTTTCTAAGAATCTCGTTACACACTTTATACTTCACTTCTTTTTTATCGCTAAAGGCTGAACAACATAGAAAACCCCTCCATCAACAACTCTGAATTGAAGTGACGCAGCAAGTAATTGTAGATAAAACAAGAGCACTTACCGAGTGATCTAAAACACACAATGATTGCATATGATGCAATCTTAAAGAGGAAACTCTCTCAATTTAGGATTTAAAAAGTACGTCCTATGTTATATCTAGAAAGACAAGTTAAATGACTATTTATATTGTTACAATAAAACCCTAAAAGACAAATAATAAATAATAAATAATAAATAATAAATAATAAATACAATATAGGTTTGTAATAAAAGTCAATGATTAACGCTTGAAATAAAAGCTGGCAGCTTATAATTAATGCTGACGGTTTTAAACTCAAAAGACGAAACTGTCAAAATTATAGGCCGGCTTCAATGCCGACGGCATTTCTTCCAAGGTAGGCAGTGTTTGGGCGGCTTAGTACTCTTTCTCCTCTCCTTCTTGGACGACTCCCTTTTGTTCAAACACATGTCTACCATGTCGTCCACATCATTCTCTCCTACCTGAGAAAAACTTGTCCTCAAGTTTAGGGTTGAATGTGGATATAATGGAGAATCGTTAAGGTAGAACAAAAAAAGATCAACAACATTGAATGTCTTGGAAATGCCCATCTTGTTAGGATTTTCTAAACTACGAAGTCTATCTTCAATGGTAGTAATTGATCGACATAATCTGTATTATAACCACATAACTTCCTATTACTTTCTCTCCTTATCATATAATTGATAGCTCCAATTGACTTGGTAATTAAATCAATCTCATCACAACATTTAAGTGCATCCTCTATATGGGGAATTGTTGAGCCTGGATTTTTCGTTTTTGGTTTCATTTTTTTAATCCAATCCGTATTAAACCCAAACCCTTTTAATACGAACCCTCGACTAAGAATTAAAAGAAAATTTAATTTTGAAAACAATTTGGAGTCGCTACCCGATTAGAATCGGAAAAAATTTATAAGTTAGGATTAATGGGTTGGTTAATCTTAACTTAGCTACTAGTCTACGAAAAATTTGATTTACAAACCAAACTTTATAAACAAAAAAAATTTAGATTCGGGGGCTAACCTATTAAAACCATATGGTTACCACTTGAAATTTAAAATTTAAGTTTATCCTTTTAATGCTAAAAAATTTATTAATATAAAAAAAAAAGAAAGAAAAAAAAATTCAAATTGTAATATTTACAAGTTATTATTGCCATTTAAGGAATAAAAAAATCATTATTTACATTAATATTTATAAATAAGTACAAATAATATTGATATTTACAATTTATTATCAAAGCTTACAATATGAACACTGAATTAATTCAAAATTAAAATAATAAACCAAAAAAGGTTTTTTTTTTCATTTTTTATATCACCCTGGAGGTGCTTACGCACCCGATAATCAGGATCAGATAACACGTTGTTCTTTTGAAAAAAAAAAAAACTTTCAATTTGTTGGCCTCTTTTAAAATTTTAAATTCTTATCACTTTAAGTTTATTAAATTTTATGCGTTTTAAAAAAATAGATATTTTATGGTGATTACTATATCTATCAAATTAGATTTTTAACAGTCTTATGAAAGTTACATTTCTAAGTGATAAAATCTTTTTGAAAGAAACCAAAAAAATTCAAATCACTCATCAAACATGTCAATTATAGGATGAAAGTTTCAATTTTATCAATTATATGAACATATCTAATTATCAAGATACTCAACCCTTCTAATAGTACAAACTATACATATTACCAAGTTATCACATTCACTACTAAAATTACAAGAAAGATAATTCCATACATGAGCATATATATTAATTCATACGTATTCTTTGATTTTAAATATAACATATCACACACAAAACATTAATTTTATTATCCATGTCATGCCTTGGTCATTAAAACATACTCTTTAATATTATATTATTTTTTTGCATTTTTCCTATTTTATTATTTTGTAACATTATCTAAAATATTATAAAAAAAAAACTACGTCTACTATACAATATACTCATATAGTGTTACTGTTTTACTATTTTCCTCCTTTTTTTAATTTTATTATAATAGCATTAATATTATTATTAGCATAAGTTTTACTTATATTATTATAATAATAAAATAATGACATGAATAGAAGGACAGCAACTTACTTGGTCTGATCGTGTAGGACTTGTACAGTTCCGTCGCAATGCCGATTCGGACTTCGAGTTAGATCGATGGATGAGAGAAAAGGCTAGTGAGATTGGACTTGATTGTTCCGGTAGTGTTTGAAACGGAGGGAGACGTCAGCTAAGCCCAGTTTAACAGCACGAATACTGTGGTGATGTCTATTATGTTCATGTAAGAATCGATGGTGAAAGTTTTCGGAGCAAATTCTAGCAGCTTCGTGGCTAAATAAAACTATCGATTGAGCTTATCCCGATTCTTTCTATCCCAATCAATCCGATCAAGTTCTTCCTAAAAACTCAAAATCAAAGAATTTTTCCTTCAAACCCTAACTCTCAAGAATTTCTCTGATTTCAACTTTTGTGTATTTCTCCTGTGTGTGTTTTTTTGTAGACTTCTTTTCTGATTTTTTTGTCTGTGTTTTTCTTCTTCTTATTTGATGGGTATTTATAGATGCACTCATCTACCGCTCACTTATCCATTCGCTGACACGTGCGTTTACCTTTTCTAACAGCTCGCTGACACGTGCGCTTACCTCATACAACCAATGAGAACATGTGGAAAAAACATAAAGAGAAAAAAGGCAATTTGCCACCTTACAGGATCGAACTCATGTTTCCCTTATGCATACTTATGACTTATCTATACAGGCTGTTGGCATGTGCCTTGTTCTAGTGTGCACTTAATATATATTTAAGGCCTCCTAATTATATAAACTTATTTAAATAGGTTATTTATTTAATTCCAAATTAATTTATAATAAAAATTAACATTATATTAAACTCAAAAAAATTTATAACAATTTATATGTATATTTTTTTATGGGTTTAATATAATATTAACTTTTATTACAAATTAAAGCCTTAAATGGGCAAAAATTGAGTGTCTACAGGAATGATACAGCTTAACCCATCTAATTGCTTCTTGATATTATCTGACACCTTTTCAGTCTTCTCTTCTTTATCAACTATCATCACTTGTTTTACAATCAATGCATGTACAGTTTGGGATTTCTTCATAACATCTTCCACTCCTTCTCTGACAACGTAATTGTAAGAAAGGAACATCCCTCTACTTTGGAAGTTTCATGATGTTCTATTGATTTTTCAATTTCTTTATCTACCTTCCTTAAATCATTATTTTGTGCCAACGTCATAAATTATGTGGTACCTTCACATAACAATTTCCTTCCCTGATGACATCTTTGATGTTGTTGAAATATGATCTCCTCATAATCAAGAGGAAGGAATTTATCTTCTAATAATAGCTTCATTCTATACCAAGTTCTAATAGGCGTTTTCCCTTCATGACTTATCTTTTTTTTTTTTTTGTAATCTTTCTTACCATATCGATCATAGCCTTTCAATCTACATGCCACCAATCTCACTTTTTTTCTCTTCAAGAATCTCTATATATTCGAAGATCCGCTTAACCTCACCAATCCAATCAATAAAATTCTTATTCCCTAATTCTCCTCTGAAATATGGAATATTTATCTTTGGCTTGAAATCATTCCATCTATATTCATTCCTATCTTTATAATATTCATCAAAATTATGACCTCTACCTTTATATTGACATCTAACACTACCATACGCCTTACCTTTTCCAGATTTGCCACCAATGCCTTGTCATCGTGGTAGCTTTTCCTCCATCAATTCGTCTTCCTCATTAGAATCATCTTCATAAGCATGTAAGCTACAATTCAAGGTAACAGGTCTAATAACAGGATCGATGTGCACATACTTTGCCTTTAGTCGTCTCCCATAATAGTTCTTGTTCCTATTGGCATTAGATCTATCGATTAGATCATCAAAGCGCCGTTTGAAACATCAGAATCTTTGACCCATGTTATCCAACATCACCTTTGAGCCTATGACTCGGTTCGTAGGGCTTCCATATCCCGAACAACGTCGATGACGCGACCGACTTCCAAACTGTCGTCTCTTGACATCTCCACAGGAATTTTTCCTACTTTGATACCAATTTGACGTAGCGAGTAAGTATAGATAAAACAAGAGTACTCATTCAATGATCTAAAACACACAACGATTATAAAGGATGCAATCTCAAAGAGAAAACTCTCTCAAATTTAGGGTTTGAAAAGCATATCATATGTTATATCTAGAAAGACAAGTTAGATGACAATTTATATTATTACAATAAAACCCTAAAAGACAAATAATAAATAATAAATACAATATAGGCTGGTAATAAAGGTTGACAATTAATGCTAGAAATAAAAGTTGACGGTCTATAATTAATGCTGATGGTTTTAAGCTTGAAAAATGAAACTGTTAGAATTGTAGGTCGATTTCAACGCTGGTGGTGTTTCTTTTAAAGACGATGGCATTTATGCGGCCTAGTACTCTTTCTCTTCTCCTTCTTCGACAACTCCCTTTTGTTTAAATACATGTTTGCCATGTCATCCGCATCATGGAGAGAATCGTTATTGGAGAAAACAAAAATGAAATGAAAACCCACTTACCTTGGGAATTCTCTAAAAATTGCGATGAGAAAAATTATTAAAAAATTGGCCGAAGTGGGGCAGGGGGTGGTGTATGTACTTCTCTACGTATTAAAGTATGTTATTTGTTGCTAACTTGTGTTGTTTCAGATGTTGTAGCCTCTACTAAACTAGGATTTTTTCACCACAACAAGGCTAAATTCTTTGTTGTAAAGCTAATTTCACCCATAACATGGTTAATTCCTTGTTGTAGTACTCGTTCACCATTTTTTTGGAGCAATGCTTATTTCATGACACAAATGTCACACTTAGCATCCAATTGGAGTGCCTTAGTGATTGGAATTTTGGAAATCACGAGAGTTAGCATGTTATAATTGTAAAAAAGTTTCCCTTTCATAACAAAATAAATTAAACAAGGATCCATCTTATAGTTATAATAGACTGACTTTAGCATTTCTAAAATCTCAATGGTAACATTGGAACATGACTAAACAGAAATGGCATGTAGATTCTACCTCATTTCAACACAATGTCTATTAAAGTATCATCAAGCAAAATCACTAAATTCAACTTTACCTCAAAATAAAAGAATTAAATTAGAAAAATTAGAACTTAAGACACTAAACTATTCAATAATATGAATGAATGTATTGCCTTCATCCCTAGAAGTTTCTTAAAACTTAAGGCTCAATAAATCTACATTCCTCATCCTCAAAAAAATTCAATGAATTAAATGGCTCTAAATTCTCATAAGCAGCATATATCATTTACAAATTACCCAATGAAAACTAAGACACACGTGTGGGTGTTACTACCTGTTTGAAAATGGTCTAGAAAGAGGTAGTAAAGGTAATAATTAACATATTAATTGGATACTATGCATGATAAGTTTGAGCAATGGATGGTAATTGATATAAAATTGAGGTGCAAAACGTAAAGCTATCTATTGGTTACAAATGTAGAAAATTCTATGGTCCATGGTGGATAGAAAAGACTCATCCCTTTGTATTCTATGGTCTATTAACATCAGATGTATCCCAATCATAAAGGAAACCATTAATACTTTTACACTAATATTTTATGATATGAAGTATCAATATAGATAGAAAAAATCAGCTGTGATTTGAGGAAAATATTAACAAGAATTCTTACTTCCAAGCCCATTTGTTTTTCTTGGGAACTTTATAGTTCCATCACAGAATTGTCTTGCCTAAAATATTATCATTAAATTGATTATAATTAGTGTAAAAAAATTAGGGGTTTAAATTATGGCTGGAATAGATCTAAACCATTTAATGATGTAATGAAACCGATCTGTTATAACCACCATGAGACCATAAAATTTTCCAGTTCTTTTGATGCCAAAATATTTATCCATCATCATCCCCTTTCACCAAAATTACAAAATCTTTAAGATAATCATTCTAATTGTATTAATTATTTGCAACTTTTTAGCATCTGTATCATCACTAGTTTTATTTTTATTGTATTTAGGTTACTTGATCGTAACGTACCACAACACAAGTCATGTTTTTGTATTTATCCGCATTTATAAATGTTTATTTTTCAACATGTCAACTAGACGTGATTTTTGGCATTACATCGCTTGATTTTTCAACAAATTACATATCGACTAACTTGAATGCATGCATTAAACAAGGAAACTGAAAGAACACCTTAATAACTTCCTTCAATTTGATGCTTATTGCTTTAACGACAGCAAAAATGGTCAATAGCACTGTAGTCCAATTGGTAACATCACCGGTCTCTCATGTCCTGTTGTAATAAGAAAAAATAATATCGATAATAATTGAGCTTAGATAATTCTAGCGATTCGACTCATTACCGTGGACTACGACCAATTCCATCCTATCAACCAATCTTGCTGAGGCCCGTATATACAGTGGCTAATCCAACAAAATTTTATAATGCTAAATTCAATTGAGTTTGAATTAACGTCGCTATTGGTAATGCCTCCGTCAGATCCTATTGATTTTTTAATTTATTTTATCATTACAGTTATAATTTTATTTTTTGTACTTGTTATATTATTATTAATATCATAATAATGATTCATATTAATTTATTTATAACCCAAGCCCATCCTTTAATCATCCTGAACCAATAGACACAATCCAATAAGCCTACTCTTATTATAAATTACTCATAAAGCTGACATTGACGTTCTGCAGACTATAGTAGTTAAAATTAACATGATGCAGCTCGAGGTATTAGGTGAACAGATGAATTATTGTTCGAGTCTTAATGCCAAAAATATGCAAAAGCCGTTGAGTTGATAATCTCTCTCTCTATATATATATATAAATATTATAAGTAGAGATTATTGTTCTTCTATACGTATTGTATGATATACTTTCTTTTTATCTTTTAATATTGCAGTGTGAAATGAAAAGTATCTAACGTGATGATTTGGGGTCCTGGTGGGCAGGAAATCGCCTAGATATCTAGCGTGAATAAGTGTCGGTCTTATTTGGAGAAGAAAAAAGAGCAAACGGGCCGTCTTATTTGGGTTCTGCTTGCTAAGTGGTCCGAACTCCTTGTTTGCTGAGTGGTCTGGACTCCTTATTCAATGATCCAGACCATTGGGAATTTTGCGTCCATAGAAGCTTCAGGTACTCCTGACTCTTTCCAACTATTCTGTACCATTGGGCATTTTGTTGACACATCTCTTGAAGCGGTTCGGATTTGTTACAGCTAGTCCCAACCTGTTATAAAGGTCCTACAAAAAATAAATGGCAAACATGCACAGTTCCGGATCATTGTAAATTGATTCGGACCAGTATGCTCATATCCTTGACAAATAATATTATAAGATTAAGCAATTTTGTTATAAGATCCAAACCTGAAAACATCAAATCAGTTTACTAAAATATGTCAATTTAGTCAGTATAGAATTAACTTGGTTTATAATTTTTTCTTATTAACATAAAATGTAAATCTTTATGTTCAATAATGCTCACCTCCTAAAGTAACAAAATTCCAACCATAGCATAAATGATTCCACCAAGGTGATTTACTATAATTGACAAACAAATAGTAATTCATTCGCATTGAATTCATAGGTTTTTATCAAAATTTATATATCCCTATGATGAATTCATTCAAAAACCCAAACTTGTGTTCATTCGAATTATTAGGTTTCTTCTGAGTATCTTTAATCATAATCTATCTAATCGGTATAAGCCCAACACAAATTAAATAAATAATAAACAACAATGATTAAATATCCAACTAATCACAAGTCAACATCGGATGAGTTCATTGATATCAATTCATCAAACCCATTAATACAATACCCATGGCATTTACACACGACATCCCAATTGATTAATCACAATCAACCATTTAACGTAAGAGCATCCACATATGAGTTCCTTGATACAAAAATCGTGTCAAGTATTTCACTTTTTGAGGTTCCTTAGAATATAGAGAATTATCTTAACTCTTTTTGGGTCCTTTATAAAGGATTCTAAAAAAAAAGTTATTTCATATTATTTTTTCATTATTATTATGAAAAAGTAATGATATTGCATAAAATAAATGAGGCTCACAAAAATGTAAAAAGAAGTGAAGAAACTCATGTGTAGAACCTTACGAATAAAATAATGAAATCTTTTGGGAGGAGAGTTCCTTAAGGTGCTAATATGATACTTAATTTGAAAGATCATTTAATGTAGTTGAAATAATTAAATTTTGGATTGTTCGAGCCAGTAAGAGAAATCCTATGAATTTCATAAGTGTCTCATGGTTGTATTTTTTTACATTTTTCTTGTTCAAATATTTAGGAACTAAGACTATTCTAATAATCTTTTTTGCCATGTATAAACTAACAACAATTACGATAAGTACGGAAACTAAAGCTTATAGAAATATGGATACCCCGATACATCGAAACCCATTACCCATGGATAAAGAAAAACTGGACTTTATGAAAAAAATGATCGAATGTTATGCTCTAATAAAACAGATTTAGAAACACCTTGTAAATGGGATTTAAATATAAATATTATTTATTTATTTGGGCTTGACTCATGGGCCGAGTAACAGGGTCTAATGAGTCCAGTTCAACTATTGGGATGACTTGGAAAGATTTGGCTCAGTGGGCTTGGAATAGGGATTGTTGGGCCGGCCCGCCGTATCCAACTCTTTCTCAGTTAGGCTCATGCACACACAAGAGATGACTACAGGCCTTGGCCCACGAGGAGCCATTCATGATAAGCATGAATTGATCTTGCTCCATCTCATCCGTCAATCACTGAGGTGATCTGACGGTCGTCATCTACGCCAAGTGCCTATAAATATTCAGTTACTTCTCCTCCTCATTTAGAACTTCTGGAGAGAGAAGACAAACAATAGTCTGTAAAGGAGGTTCTATTCAGGAAGATCAAACAAGGCAACTCAAGTGATTTCTATTCCAACTGCTCAAGAAATGTAAGGTTGACGTGCGAGGTCTACTCAAGCTTCCTTATCTGTCACTTGTGCATTTGAGACATTGAGACTGTCTGTTCCTCCTCCCTTGTCATTCTCTCCAAGCCATCCTGTCATCAAGTGTTATTTCCTCAACAGCACTCTGAAGTCACGTGCCAGGCGTGAAATCCACGTGACGCGTGCGTGACCACTATAATTGAGAACCCTACATCTATATTTTGGCGACTCCACTGGGGACTGAGGACTTTGACAAAGTCGTGATGGCATCTCCAAGAAGAAAGCTAAGTAACACTGATGACAACGTGAATCAAGACGTCAGCAACCCTAACCCCAACACTATTGATCCAAACATGCCAACATTGGAAGATGCCAACACTAATGTCAGCGCTAATCCTGCTACCAACATGCAAGGCATTATTGTTGATAATGCGCAAGTAATACGTACTATACAAGAAAGCAATGCAGAGACGACACAAACCATTCAAGAGAACACCCGTGCTCTAAACCAGTTCTTGACTACACTCACCTGCCTCATACCAGGAATGGCTGCTAATGCTGATGCACTCCAAGGTGTAGCCTTACCGAGACTTACCGTAGTTGTGCAGCAAAGCGCCCCCTCCTTATCCCAACCTACCACCACTCCTACCATTCAGGCAAATATGCCTCAAGGGTTGAATGTGCAAACCCCATCACCACAAGTTATAGTTGAGCAGCCACCAGCCCTTGAAGTAGATAACACAAGAGCTCAACTGTCGTCATCCTCACATGTGTACTCTCGTGTCAGCCTGAGTGAGATCGCTCCCTCTCTTAATTCTAATTTTTCTTAAGCACCAACTCCTCCAATTGTATCGGTGGCATCAGTTGCACCAACTGCATTGACTCCATCTGTTGCACCAATGATGCCAATTGCCTTAGCTGCACCAGCTGTACCATCAATATCTGTGCCAAGGGAATCCTTTATAACAAAGGAAAACTTGGACATTTATTTGAAGGAGATTCAAGCTAAGTCTTCTATAATAGTGCTGGACTTAAAGCTTCCATACCATCACCTGATTGCCGCAAAGCCCTATCTAAAAGACTATGTTAGTCCTAAATTCATGTTATTCGATGGCAAGAAGGGTAGCGCTAAAGAACATTTGCTAAAATTAATTGAAACATTAGAAGTCTACGGGTTTGAGGATGATTTAAAGCTGAAAGAGTTTTCTAAGTCTCTAACCAAAAAAGTATACACCTAGTATGTCAATCTCCCCTCAGGTTCCATTGACTCATGGGGAACAACGTGCAAGTTGTTCTTGGAAAAGTTCTTCTCTACTCAAGAACAGGTCACCATCACTGATATAGGAAGAACAAGGCAAAAGCCGAAGGAAGACCTTATGGACTACATTGAACGTTTCAGAGAACGCTCTTCAGATATTCAAGATGCTTGTGATGAGAAAGAACTAATAAAGATCTGCATCCAAGGGATGTTCACTGAATACGCCGTCCACCTCGAGAATCTCAATCTGTGTTCCTTTGCTGCTCTCGTTGAGAATGCGTGAAGGACCAACAACTCCGTATCCAGACAGCGCGGAGAAGGTGAAAGGTTTAGAAAGAGAGCTGCAAATTTTAGCTCACTCCAAGGAGAAGACTCTAGAAATAACAAGAAGCCAAGGAACGATAAACCAACGAGTGCTCCTCCAGCACTTTTGTTCCCTTGCCCTATGGGGAAGGTTCATGCCGTGCTTGACCAATGGTTAAGAGATGAAAGCATTAAGCTCCCAAGGGTCGAACACTTCCCTAATGTAGCCGAGAAGAATGATCCTAAGTTTTGTAGATTTCATAAGACTGTAGGTCATCCCACTAAAGAATGTTGGACATTCAAGAAGATATTCAATGAACGAATCAATAATGGAGAACTCGTCGTTGAAGGTAATGATGTATGCAATAATCCACTCCCCACACACAATGCTTAGCGGGGTGCTGCAAGTGTTGCTCATCATGATCTAAGAACTGAAGAGGAAGAAACAAGTTAACAAAGTTGAAAGCCATGTTATGCCTGATGGAAAATGATGTGTTATTTAGGATCGATCTATAGGATCAGAAGGAGCCTTCATGTCATTTTCAATATATTAAGAGTCTTTGTATGCAATTGCAATTGATGTATTTTTTTCATTATTTGAATAAAATTACGGCTTGCATTCTCAAAGCCTTTTTGATACGATTTATTGTGTTCTTGTTACTTTATGATTTTCTTTCGTTGCTGCAAAGTTAGAGATTTGTCTCCTTAGCGCATAAAGATAGTTAACATGGCAAGAATAGAGCATTAATTACATACATTGCCACTACTTAGTAAGAGTGTAATCTCCTAATTGCACGACGACATGACAACATATTGAGCTTGTGTACTGCAGACTGTTAAGAGTATTGACTCTTAGGCGCGGTACAAGCCATTGCAAAGACAACCTCCTTGGTAACTCATACTGGGCAATCAAGTAGTGGGAAACACCCACTTGACTAATAAAGCTAGAAATTTGGATCCCAGGTGATAAAATGCCATGATTGCTGCTTAAAGCACGATCAAGTACTTTCTTAAAAGGGATCATTTAAATGCTATCATTGGCAAGTAAGAGTCTTACTCCAATGCATTAAAATGCTTCAAGAGGTCCCTTAGATCATTGAGTCTAAGCAAACCTCATATTCATGATAGTCAATTGCAATCATAATATCTTAAACATCACTGCTGCATGGTAGGAGCATTGTCTCCTAAGTGCATGATAACATGCTTTACTCATAGTGCTAACTGGTGGAAGCATTGACTCCTAGGCGCATGGCAGCATGGTGTCGTACCTACACATGGTATAAAGCAATGCCTTGGTATCACATTTTCCATGCCTTCAAGCCCAGGCGACTCCCTGGCATCATGGCTTCCATGCCTTCAAGCCCAGGCAACGTCCTGGCATCACGACTTCTATGTGTTTAAACCCAGGCAATGCCTAGGCATCACGGCTTCCGCGCCTTCAAGCCCAGGCTACACCCTGACATCACCTTTAAGCCCAAGTAATGCCCTGGCATCGTGGCTTCTATGCCATAAGCTAAACTTACACCATGCCCATTACATTTTTATAACATGGTGGTTGATTCACAAGGTGTTTCTAGTTGCGGTATATCTAATGTCAAGAGATCATTGAAATAATGTAATAAAGTCTCAACATCTACCGGAGTTGCTATCTTGCCTCAATGAGACATGTAGCAACTTGGGGAGGAAGGTCATTAACAAATGCAACATATAGCTCTTTACCGCAGTCATCTAAGCAAAATAGTACCTCAACATAAGCATTTTCAGAAAAGGCTAAGGATTCTTGATAAACCAAGTCTAGATGGAAGCATGAAGCTTCTCGCTTATGTATGGGGCAAGATGTGGATTTGCTTCAACATTAGTAAGTTGTAGAAATGGCTGCTCCAACATAACATTGAATTCCCCTGATGGTGTCTCTGGAATCGGCACGCAACTAGGGCTCGATTATTGGAGTTCACCATCAATGGGGGTTGTTGCACATGACATGGGGCGAGAGGATTTATCCTTGAATGTATCTTTAGAAGTAATGTCATTTAAGCAAAAAAGTACGGTTTCTTCTTATCATCATAGGCGAGCTTTTAGGCCACCAGTAAAAATTCTTCGAGGTCGTGCTCTTCGCGTGAAGTCACAGCCACAACAGTATTAATAAACCTAGAACAGTGCAAGTACAAAAGCATGACCACGTCTTCAAGAGTTGGTGATATCTCCCCCATGCGGTGATGAATATATGAGTCTGGGTGCTCAAGCGAGAGATGATGGCATGCCACACTTCCATCTTACTCATGTTGACAAACTACAAGCAAGCGGAGATGGTGATGGCCTATAAATGTTGGCTTGTTTCAAAAGGTTCACATACTTCGGATGGTCGGTGGCGTGGTCTACCTAATCGCTCCATCCAGATGGTGGCTCCTTGAGGAAAGCAAAGTGTGTACTAGAAAGAGGCAGCTCCCTTCACTCGTTCCAGAAAGGTAGCATCGAGTCCCCCTTGATGGTGTTACTGGAATCGACACGCGACTTGGGCACGATTATTCAAGAGTCACCATCGGTAGGGGGAGTTGCACACAACTCAGGACGAAAAGCTTGGTCCCAAAATGTATCTTTAGAAATAGTGTCATCTATCCACTGGTGTTGTGAAAGCTGAATTTGTGGCGGATTGCCGTCTTGGTGCACTAGCAGGTCCTTTTGCTTGATGACTTCGACGTGCTTGCCTTTGATCTCCTTCTATGTTTAGGGTTTGACTGCGATGTGTGTCCTTCTGCCTAGCAACTTGGACTCCGGTGGCTTGATTGCTTCTCGTTCCCTTTGGTTTGACAACTTCAATATGTTGAGCTTGATTATTCTTCGCCTCTTTCATCATCAACTCTTATCGGCCTTTCTTGAGATGATGCCTACAAAGCAAAAGACAAAACATTTAGAATTGATGAAACCAGGTTTTCTCTTACTAAACAACAAGTGGATATATATGAATGTATATGTATATTAAAAGAAAAAAAAAAGGGCAAGGATCCAGATCGCCATTCTCGGAGCTTGACTCCTTGTGAAGACTCGGTACATTCCTAGACTGGTCGAAAGTCATATCTCGTTCTCCTCAAATCCATCTGGAGTCGCACTCAGCAATCAGCTAATGCTGTAGTTGAAATTGCGCATAAATGCTTCCCAGAAGTGGAATCTAAGGGAAGGGAGGGGGGGGGGGGGGTTTGTGATGATGGTCTCGAGGAGATCGTTAAAGATGACGTAATATCGGCTGTTGCTATTGTTTTGGCTAGACAAACTCATGGCGCGTACACATGTGCCAGCCCAGAACAAGGCACGTCGACAAGAAGCAAGCATGGCTCACACGCGCGTCTTCTTCTTTGTTGGCTTCATGCCATATGTTAGGCCAGATTGTTGTCCACTATTGCCTCTAATCAATCCTTATGATGTCACTTCTACTTTGACTACCAATGACATAGACCTGTTGAGAAACATAAAGCTAGATAAAATCAGGAACAAGATTAAGGAGGATATATGAAAACAAAAATCAAGGAAGAAGAAAAGCATGATTGTTAAAATTATAGGAACTTCAGTTTCTTAACTCGATTTGGTGATGTCGCTAAAGCTTACGGATTATGAAAGGAAAGAGATCATAAGGTAAGTTATGTGACTTTCATGGAAAGGTGTTTCTATGCAAAGCAATTCCAACAAAAACAAGATGCAGTATTTGTGTGTATTTAGGATATAAACCCAAGATAGAGATATGTGAGTATATACATTGGCGTGGATTCGGATCTATAATTTCATATTAAGATATGTTGGCTTTCCTCAATATGTCATATAAGATATGAAATTGGTTAAAAAAAAGGGGGAAGAATAGAAGACGAACATACTATTTAAATTCGTGCAGTTTAGATTGAGAGAGATGGTTGAATACGTATGTGTGGGTGTATGTATATATTTATATATATATATATATTCGATATGGAAGATATAAAAATGGGAGGAGATAAATACGAAGATTTCAAGTTTAATATTTGACAAAAATCGGTGCATTCGATGATATTATTGGAAATAAATAAGTTAGTAAAATACGATTATCCCCATACGAACGGTTATGTTGAAGATACAATCGATTTGTTGAAGATTCAAAGCAAGAAGAAAATTGGATTTGAGCCGATCTTGTTAATTGGCTCTTGAACATTACTTGCCGCATTTTTTTTCATAAGGTCTGGTGAGGAAGACGACATGTTACAGTGCCTTGGTGTGCTCACGCGTGGCCATCTGTGCACTTGCATGAAGATAAAAACACGCCTCAAGCACTTCAAGGAAGACTCGAACCCAAGCTTCTCCATTGTGCTCAATTAAGCACTTACTCTGGGAATATTAAATTATACCACTCAATTGTGGAAACATCTGGGTTTATATACTATATTGATAACAAGCCAACCGAGAATATATAAATATATATAGGATGGGAGCAAATCTTTTCTTTGGATAATTGTATATTAGAGGTTTGTGATTCGATTATTGCGTGCGGCCATGGATGTTGACGATAATATTATGGGATTTTTCCTTTTTGTATCAACGATGTGGGATATGGATAATTAGATTTTTTTTATTAAAAAAAGAAGAAGTATGAGGAATGATGAAATTAGATTCGGATATGAGAACGATTATGGCTGCACCAATGGTATGTTATTACTATAATTGAACGAAATAGGAAGCGGCAGGGATAAGAGATGTTTATATATATATATGTATGTACATTTCTATAATGACATAAGGAGAATGGGATCCGTAGCCATCAAGGTTATACATAAAAAAAAAAAAAAAAAAAAAAAAAAGAAAAGAAAAGAAAACGGAAGAAAATGGAAAGATCAGCGAGTCCTGGAGTTGTTCCTTTGCTAATATGTATCTCATAATTCAAGTGATCATCGTAGGGTTTAGTAAACTGGTTGAGAAGATTTGAGGAAAGATATTCTTGATGATATCTAGATGGTTGAAACTGAGTTGATGCAGCTTAAAATATTTAGGAAACATTTGAGATCATCCCTTGCTTATACCGAATGTTCAGAGATTCGACTCCAACATGGGATCATCAATATTTGGGCAAGAACTTGAATATTTGCACATATCCTATAAAGGATATGATCATACTTTATTATTATTATTATTATTATTATTATTGTGGAATCAAATGATAATCCATCAAGAAATATCTGAAGTCGGTATATATATTATATATTATATGTATATCCACTTTGTTGCGGCTCGCTTGTAGGGAGATTCGGAAAGGTGCACACAGATATGTGTATATCAATGATGCTTTACTCAACTTCGTGTATTAGTTACACAGATGATAGATCCGTGTGACTTTATTTGATAAACAAAGGTGTTTTACAAGGGTAAGAGACAAATATTTGATCTCTGATTATGGGATACTTGTTTGAGATAATTTGAATTAATCTATTATTGGAGTACGGTATTGATTTGTTTTGGAAGACACAAGGAAATCATGTGTTATCCTGTTGAAGGAACACGAATTGCCATGGACCACCTTATGCGCATGAAACCTTGGCAAAATGTCCATGATGGGTCGTCATTGGAATAACAATACAAAGCAAATGGTGGGGTTTACGTGCGGGTTTGCTATACTTCGAAGATATGATATGCATCTTCCATGGGATAAAATAATAATAATTGTCATGATAATAACGATGAGATAAGGCGATAGAGAGAAGGCATAATGGGAAGCTCCTCCAGGATCTAAGGTGATACCACAGTTGGCAACTTTTATATATATATATATATATGTTTTACAACTTCCTTGTTTACTCTTGGTTATCCACTATTACGAAGAGGCCTGATGAGAATGTAAAGAATCATATATATTCATGGTATCGATATCAAATGATTACATGATCTAATATAGATATCGGATAGTTTCAAAGGGGGTAAGATCATTCAGATAAATATAAGGCAATGCGTGCAATTGGACTGGTGCTGCAAGTTCGCGCACTATAGTGTAATTATATATACAATAGAGTTAGTTGCAATGCTGGCGATTGGCTTTTACTTTACGATTCATCAGTAATAAATGAAGTCTTCAATTCTGTAAAAGCACTTGGCAGCATCATGCACCGAGTATTGATCAAGTTACCTATAAATGTAAACAATGCCAAAAAATACTTGAACTCTATCCGAGAATTTTGCTCAGGGGGTAAAATGTAAATGGGCTTTAAATATAAATATTATTTATTTATTTGGGCTTGACTCATGGGCCGAGTGATAGGGTCTAATGAGTCCAGTTCAACTATTGGGATGTCTTCGAGAGATTTGGCTTGGTGAGCTTGGAACAGGGATTGTTGGGCCGGTCCACCGTATCCAACCTTTTCTTAGTTAAGCTCATGCACACACAGGAGATGACTATAGGCCTTGGCCTATGAGGAGCTCATTCATGATAAACATAAATTGATCTTGCACCATCTCATTCGTCAATCACTGAGGTGATCTGACGGTCGTCAATCACTGAGGTGATCTGACGGTCGTCATCCACGCCAAGTGCCTATAAATATTTAGTTACTTCTCCTCCTCATTTAGAACTTTTGGAGAGAGAAGACAAACAATAGTCTGTAAAGGAGGTTCTATTCAGGAAGATCAAACAAGGCAACTCAAGTGATTTCTACTCCGACTGCTCAAGAACTGTAAGGTTGACGTGTGAGGTTTACTCAAGTTCCCTTATCTATCACTTGTGCATTTGAGACATTGAGACTGCCTATTCCTCCTCCCTTGTCATTCTCTCCAAGCCATCTTGTCATCAAGTGTCATTTCCTCAACAGCACTCTGAAGTCATGTGCTAGGCATGAAATCCATGTGACGCGTGCATGACCACTATAATCGAGAACCCTACATCTACACATCTTAAATGGATTTTCTTGATTAAAGTCTTCAAACAAAACTTACAAATCCAACAAAAATTGGCATTGCTTGGCTGCATCCGATCTCCCTTAGAAGTGTGCTAGAGAACATGCTGAAATTTCAACTTCATTTTGTAAATTAATCCAGTAGTATCATGACAAGAATTTTAATTAATCTTACTCCAAATTATATGGGATTTTAGTGATCTCCAACACTGAGTCACTTTCACGTATTCAAAGAGCAATCAAATTGATGCAACAGTCAAGGTGTAATAATGGCAAGAAATTCACCATTTTTATGTATGGTCAGAGGAAACAGGGGAAGTTCTTTTAGGCCAGATTTTCTCTCAAGCGTAAATTACAGAGCTTCCAAACGATGCCATACATCCTGCATTGTGGTGCTCAAGGACACCAATTCAATGTCACATATATTACAAAACTTTTAATAAGATAATCTCGCTTATTTAGTTTAAATTTCAATGGAATCCATTGAGCACATCCAATGAGAACTGTGATACATGAAAGACATGGGATTCATGACCACTTTACCTCTATTAATGGAATATGTATATATACATTAGTTCTAACACCTTCTTGATGAGAGTAACAGGAAGCATCACGATGACATTTGCAAATTTAAGGTCAATTAACTTAAATTACATGATGAACATTCTTAGCTTGGAAAATGCAACTGGAAGAAATTGCAATGATAATATATACTAATCATATCAAACAGAATTTAATTTAAGCAAATTATGTAGCAGTCCCATATTACTACTGAAGATGATACTGACCTTCTTCAGAGAAGCAGTCCCATCCCTTCTATGGTCACTACAGTAATTACTTCAATCAGCCTTGCCCCAGTATATGCCCCCAGCCCTGCATGTGGCTGTGATTGGATTTGAGTGGTCATTGGATGTAGTTCTTAATAACAATTAGATCATTGGCAGTAACAAGCCTCAGGTCACTTTCACAGGGCCTTTTTTTTTTTTCCACCTTTTTCTTTTTCCCCCATTTTGCAGCTTGTTTGCTTCAAATTGATAATTTTAGCAAACTGCAGCATGGTATAACTGCAATGTTCAGCTGCATCTGGATCTTAGCAGCTTGCTTCATCAGGTTAGAGGTGCTCCATGCAGCTGCTTGTGTGATATAATTGCAGCTCAGATTATGTTCTGATGGAGCTAGCATCAGCTGCAATCGAATATAGGTCGGATAACTTGAATGCTTGCTGTACTTGCTATTTTCTTTCTTTGGTTCAACACTTCTTTTTCAATTACTGTTACAAGAGAAAAGGCATTAAGTGAGTACTTTGATTTGAAAATCTACCCTCTTTTTCACATGCTGGTTAAGATGCAAAGGAGTAAAACATGAGAATAGGATCCTTTCAATCACAAGTTACAACTAAAGAGCAAACATATTTGTTGACATGTCATTTTCTTATGATTGCAAAAGAATTCATCTTGGATTCAAAATAGCCATTAGTCATGATCCATTTTTTAGATTCATCAAAAACAATTGATCCAAACACATTTAGTTTATCAACTTTGAGAAAAAATCCACTATAGAAGCACCCTAATCATGCAAAGTGTGCAATAAATGGAGATAAATGTGCAGTTTTGCACATTTATCACTTTGCCTAGGAAAGGTACTTCAAGATAACTCTGGCAGAAATATTGAGCACAAGGGATATTATGTGTTGGAGCAAACACTTTTAATGATATTCAACAAGCTAAATTTGAATTGTCAATCAACAGGAGAGCTTATTCTTAATTCATATATTTAGACATAGGAACCTAAAGTCGCAGGTCGTATGCATCAGTACAAAGTATAACCACAAATCTAATTATTGACCTGTTTCTCCCTCATGGAAATACATACGTTCCTACACTATCACTCCTTTGTTTACAATAAGTTGAGCTTTTCTTACTGCATGGGGGAGGACTTGTCCATATCCAGCAGTTTTTTGCAAAATAATTGCTAGATCCTGAACAGAATTGGAAGCAGAGAGCCAGGACATACAAGAGCTAGTGGAAGCGACCTTGATCGATCTCCATGATCTCACAGCATGTCAATTTAATTACTGCATCAGTAATGATTTAATGGACAGAAACACATGTTGTGAAGACTCAAAGGGTGCAAACAACAGTCTCATGTTTGCAGCATTCCAACAGATATCTTCCTTGCAAAACCTTCTCAGATATTAACATACGCCTGCTATTGAAGCATAAGATTGTTTTCCCTTAAAAGACCAATCATTGTTACAATTATGATACACCAACTTATAAAACAAAGGACACACTTTTCTTGCTAATGAAAGTATTCAGGAAAATGGAGTATGTATGTTATGTTAAGTTCAATACCACCTTAATTACTCCAGCTTTCTATCTAATAGATGGGTTGGTTTTTGAAACGATAATGAAGGAAGAGAGTACTGGTAGTGGAAATAGTGATAAACTTATATTCAATTGTGTTGATCCTTTCCTTCTCAAGAAAAGAATTCCCATCCCTTTCCACTAATGCCATTTTAGTCACTTCAACTAGCTTTGTTCCCCAACATATGCCCCCTGGAAATGCGCAAATATATTAGTGGCCTTAGGTTGCAGTTCTCGATTGAAGGATTAGCGTAAGTACAGGAATGGTATACCCCTATGGTAACACTTTTTGATCTAGGCTTGTGAGCGTCTATATCAGCTATCAATTCACCCATTTCTCTGGTATGTTTACGGTTGCTACCTTGCCATGCCAAAGATGGACATAAAATTACACCAGAACTTCAAACTTGTACAGAAAATGCTATGACTATGATGCATCCTTTTACAAAGTGAAGGGCACACTTATCGAGCAAATGAAAATTGATCTGGAGAATGGGAGTATGCGTGATCTTCTTGAGTTCAATGTCACTTTAATTACTCTAGTTTCTATCAAATAGACAGGTTTGTTTTGAAACAACATGGATGAAGTAGATAAAAGAGAACAGATGGAAGAAACAGTGACAAACTTATATTTGATTGTGTTGATGTTTACCTTCTCAAGCATTCCATCCTTTTCACTAATGCCATTATAGTGACTTTAGCCTTGTGAGCTAACATGTGCTCCCTGTTAATGTGCAAATTTATGAGCAGCTATTGGTTGCATTTCTCGATCAAAGGATTAGAGTCAGTATGAGAATGGCATACCCCATGATAACACTTCTGCTCCAGCCTTGTTAGCTACTATATCAGGCTTGCTGACTTTCCCATAATACCTCACTACTTTGATGGAATTCTGCCTCAAGAATCTACAAGTTTTGAACTTAAAAGTCTGAATCTCAATTTTTTTGATACTTCCTTTTTCTCTTTTAAATCAATAAAACACTATTATGTTCTCGTGTCATTTTAAATCTTTAAACATCATATTCTCTAATTTAATACATCATCATTGCAAGCCAAACTGAACATTTGAATCTCATTGTACCGAATTTTCCATTCCATAAGTGTTGTACTCCAATAATTGCAGTTAATTCAAAATTTAAAGTGAGTCTTTTAACAGCATATCATAGAAGAACAATTGAATTCTTCGCTGAATTATATCTAATCGATTAAGCCAAAGCACAAGTCTCATAACCAAGACAAGAACATTGGTATAGGACAATTCAAAAAGGGACATTAGAATTGAAAATTTCAACTTCGTTTCATAAATCCAATAATATCGTGATGAGAATATGAATTATCTTAATAATTAAAAAAACAGCAACTTGAATTATTCTCAAAACTCCAAATTTACTAGGTTTTTGTGAGCTCCAACACCTAGTTACTTTCGTGCATTAAAAGTGCGATCAAATTGATGCAACATTTAAAGTGTAACAATGGCAAAAAATTCGCCATTTCTATGCATGGACAAAGGAAACAGGGGATGAAGTCTGAAATGTCCTGTTAATCGATTTTCCGTTCAAAGCTTTACATAATCATTTGTGAGTTTGTTTTTTATTGATTAAGGATGGACTACAGTTATGAAAATGAGGTTCTCCAATTTAATATTAGATCATTTCATTGCAAAAAAATTGCTCTTTCCCCCAATACATCCCTTTTTTTTTTTTGCTGGAAATGTTATTTTAGGTCAGATTTTCTCGCAAGCATAAATTACACAGCTTCCAAATGACACCTTGCATCCTGCATTGTGGTGCTCAAGGATAATCTCACTCGTTTAGTTTAAATTCCAGTGGAATACATTGAGCACATCCAATGAGAACTATGATATGAACACGAAAGAAGACATATGGGATTCATGACCACTTTTACCTTAGTTTCTCATGACAACATACAAATGTTCTGTAAGCACCTGATAGCAGTGGTAGAAAAGTTCAGATAGGAATAACTGGAAGCATCACGACAACATACAAATATTATGGAGTTTTTTTTTTCTCTCCTACAACTTATTGAGCCTTAGAAACTTATCATTTGCAAATTTAATGTTAATTAACATACAAAACAATCTTAGATTGGAAAAATGCAACCAGAAGAAATTGGGATGATATTATACTAATCAAACCAAACCGAATTTAATTTAAGCAAATTATGATGTAGTGGTGCTATAGTACTGCTGAAGATGATACTTACCTTCTTCACAGAAGCAGCCCCATCCCTTCTACGATAGCCACTATAATTACTTCAATCAGCCATGCCCCAGTATATGCCCCCAGCCCTGCATGTGTCTATGATCAGATTCAAGTGATCATTGGATGCAGTTCTCAATAAATAAATAAATAAATAAAAAGAAAAAAGAGTATCAATGCATCGGCTTAGCCCAGATTATTGGCAATAGCAAGCCTTAGGCCACTTTGGCAGGGCCTTTTTTCTTGTTTTGTTCCCTATTTTGCCAGCTTTTAGATCTGCAATTTTTAACTTCAATGAATCTCCTTATTTATCTTTCTTCTCTCTCTTCAATTCAACAAGGCTTGATCTCATTAAACCCACCATGAAAATTCTGCTTAGAATTTGACAATCTGCCATAAAGAGTAGCTTCAATAATACAAAAACGTAAATATAACAGTTATTCTTTTGGATGGTAGATCTGGAAATACATTAATCTCTCCATAATTATTATTTATTCCAATAGTTATGACAGATCAGATTTTATCTTTTGAACTACAATTCAAAAAGAGGGACAAACACGGGGAGGAAGGGGGAAGGGGAGTGGGAGGGAGAGGGAGAGAGAGAGAGACCCAGCAGCATCCCACTGTAGAACCCCGATGATTGTCCTTCTCATTTTTCACATCCGTGCCTTCACAACATATCAAACAAATGTGAATCCATTCATTTGTGGTTGCATTAAGATTAGCTCTCTGTCCGAGGTAACTTTGCCGAGGAAAGGTTTCTTTGAGATCACGCAAGGAGATATTATGGGCGGGTAAATTATACTAGTGGCCATAACATTTGAGCTAAGTTCATATTTTATTATAATGTTTAAAATAATTTATTTTGGATCACAACATTTAGAGAATAAGTTTATTTTAAATTATAATATTTGAAAAAGTGATTCAATTTAGATCACGGTGGACACGTGTCACATTCTCCTGTTAACATATGTCTCTCTTTCTTATTGATACGTGTTTTTGTGACTTGAATTGAATCATTTTTTCAAATGTTATGACTCAAAATAAACTTATTCGCTAAATATTATGATTCAAAAAAACTTTTTTAAACATTGCAATCCAAAATTCTGTTGTTCTGAAAAGCAAATATCCCATCCCATTAATGTTTTAGGAGCCTTCTTCTTGTCTTCATCTATGATTGATTTCACACTATGTCCCCTATAAGTATTGCATTTACCTTATTTTTACGTGGGTTTATATGGCCAAAATTTTAAAATTGATGGATGCACCTGCACCAGCTCCAGCTCCATGCAACCATCCCATCATTTTTTTTTTCAATAGAACGATAAGGGAAATTTTTCCACAGACAAATCGTGGTTGAAGTTTCATTTAATTATTCCCTAATAAGTAGAAGAGATTGACCATTAAGGCAACAAAAATTTTACGATTATACTAGCGTGGACGGATGCACCACTAATTCAAAAATTTAAAAGGAAAAAAGAAAAAAAGAAAAAAAGGGATTTAACGACTAAAAATTCTGAAATGCTTGTTTATTTTCCTCCTAAAACTTAAATAAAAAGAAAAAAAAACTAATTTCAAAAGTACATATAGAAAAATGAAGACTTACATTTAAATTCATATTTTGGTGTTATTGCTGATTAATCTAAATGAGAGCATCCATACAAATATTAGCTATAAATATGAATATAAATGAAATAGAAAATTATAGTCAAGCCGAAGAAATACTTGTGACGCTTTAAGTTGGTTTCGTTAACTTTGACAAGATATAAAAAGATATAGGATAAATATAGGGCCAAAAAGGTTGAATCCGTCTACTTTATATTTAGCAACCACCAGCTGGTCTATTAGTTTTATTTAAATCGAAGTAAAACGTACATCTTCTAATTAACATATAACAAGTAGCATAAATCACTCATCATTATTGATCATTAATTAGTTTCGGTTAAGACCATGATAATTGTAATTCTTATTGTTGTTTGTCATGGTCCACAATGATCTTTACAAGATAAAGGCAAATGATTCCTTGGTTAGCAACGATACACAAACCATTTCTTTAATAATACATCTTCTAATGTATAAGTTTGGTCATTTTTATCTTTAATGACCTCTATTAGGTGCTTGAGTAGGATAAATCTATAACTTAAAAAGGTTTTTAACGGCTACTAATGTCATATATAAAAACAACCAAATTTAATATTTTATCAAATAAAATAAAATGTGATAGTTAAACATAAAAACCCAGCTTTGTCTATTAATAGGAATCTCAACGAAGTGGTGTCTGGTACAAAAATTTAGATTAAAAACCAGGTGACGATTATCTTAAATAATTTAAGAGATAAAAGCTACCTAAGAAATATAATCATTTCCTTCCAAAGCATAATTAATAAACGCCACGTAAGCCAACAAGCTCTTGCATGATGACAATTCTACACTTCTTAGTTGTAGAGCTACAAACAAGCCAAGCTATTCACGAGCTACTCAAACTCAGCTCGCTTCAGGCTCGACTTGGCTCAAGATCGATCAGTAAACAAGCCGAGCCCAAGCTCAAAGTGAAGCTCGTTTATCTAAACAAGCTAACCTCAAACTTTGATTAGGCTCGCAAGCTGGCTCGTGAACAAGCTCGTTTAGGCTTGTGAGTGGGCTCGCAATTGGACTCATTAACAGACTCATTAATAAGCTCGTTAATAGATTTGTGAATTTGTTTATGCATAATATATTACCTATAACTATATAATAAAAACAATAAAAACTAATTTCTATATAATAATAATGTAAAAACTAATTTCTATATAATAATAATGTGCGTATATATATATTATAGCAACACTTATATATTATATTTTAGGTTTCAAAAAATAAAAAACAAGTTATCTACATGAGTTGAGCTTGAACTTAAATTTTAGGCTAGATAAAAGCTCGTTAGGTTTGATAAAAAGCTCAACTTGGCTCGAGCTCATTGCATAAATGAGCCAAGATCGAACCTTAATTTTAGGTTCAATAAAAAACTCGATTCGAGCTCGCTAAATTTTAAATAAGTCGAGCCCAAGCCTTTAAAAGCTTGGCTCAGCTCGGCTCAGCTCGGCTCGGCTCGGCTCGGCTTGACTCTTTTGCAGCCCTACTTAGTTGCTAGGCATTTTCCTTGCGAGAAAAAAAGGAAAGGATTGCAAACATCTACAAACAGCTCGTTCACCTCGCTGTATGAAATAAGGATGAAACCGAATTCTAATTTAATGGAGTGTAATAGAGTTATAATAATTATTATAATGTAGACTAGTTGTATAAAAAAAAAAAAAGAAGTAATTATTAGAGTAAAAGTAAAATATCTATAATGCCTCTTGTCTTTATTATAAAGAGATGATATAAATTAAAAATACAATTCATGTGTGTGGGAACATTAATTGATATTTATCATCTTGCATAATAACAATTTATCATGAATTGTTATTCTTCAAAGTAAATATCATAATAACAGTTTTATATTGAATCATGAGAGAATGAATAGTTATTCTACTAAAGTAAATCATTGTAAGTTTTTTTTTATTGGTTTTTAACGGTTCGGTCCTTCATCTTGATGATCAAATAAACTGAATAATTTTTCCGATTAAGATATTAGAAGTTATTCTACCAAAACCATATGAAAAAAATTTTCTAGAATTGATGTAAGAGTTCTTAATATTAGTACATTAGTGTGTCAGTGTGGGTGTGTCTATATATGCATAAAAGATCTTGAAAAGGAACTATGATGGAAAAGGTAAGCTAAATCCTCACATATACCAAGGTGCATTTAAGACACTCGATAATTGTCCTTTCAACGTATGCCTATAGTACAGTTAGAGAGATGAAAACTTTAATTAGAAGGATTTTAATTCAACCAAACTTGTTTTTAAAGACAAGAGAAGTACTTCACACAATTCATTATAACTAGATAAGGTTTCACATCCAACTCGTCACATGCACTAAGAAATGGTGTATTTTGTACGTACAATATATATTTAAAATTTTACTAATATTTATCATGCATATATAACACAATGCACTATACATCACGCACAAAATCACCTATACTATTTTGATTTCCAACTCAAGAGTAACTTTAAGAGCTAAGATGATTAAGACCAACACTGCAGACATGAACTTTTACATATTAAATCGATTTTTTTTTTCGGCTATAACTTATTAAGGGTTTGATTGGCTAGCTTTTTTCAACGGATACAAATACTTTTTTAAATTTTTTTAATAAATTGTTTATTTAAAAATAAATACATATAAAAAAGATGATCATTTTCATGAAAATATCATATAAATCAAATATAGATAAAATATAAATATAAGTCGAATATATTTACATATATCGTTTTGATATAGATACATAAATATATTAAGCTAAACAAGTGAAAAATAAATTATCTTGGTACTAACACTGCATGTATGATGTGCTAAACCATTAAAACCATTCTCTAAACACTTCATATGGGGAGTTGAGCTACTAAGGTTTTCTAGAAACATATTTACCATACCATAAATCACCCTAGCATAGTTAGCTTGGCCGCTAAACGTGGCGAGTCGGGAATTTCTCTCTTTAGTCTCCGTTGCACAGTCGATCACCACATACTGCTGTGGATTGGAGATGGGACACAGAGACCTATGCCAATTTGGGTATACGACTTCAATCAGATGGCTATCGATACCTTTTTTCCACATTCATTTTCTCTAGAAGTCTCGGCTATTAATTCATCGTTCCTCCACATCAGAAAGTCTTTATCCATATCGTATTAATTGGTGATGATGTGCTGGCATAATACGGGCTAGGTCAGCTGTTATAAATTCGGAATGGGAATATATAATCATTTAGAAATTTTATTTAGGTTAATTACAATAACCTAATTATGTTTTACCCTATCCTAATAAATAAATAGATAACCTAAATTTTATATAAAGTATTAAGATTATAAAATATTAAAATAGTGATGTATGTTAATGTCTTATTAGTCTAAGAAAATTAATTTAATATTACCAAATAAAATGAAATAAATAAAATAATGAAAATTATTTTAAAAACCCAAAACATTTTTTTAAAAAGTGAAATTAATTTTTTAAGAATAATAAAATGCTAACACTTGTTCTTAAGAAATTATCAAATAATAATGACACATTTACATTAAACTCGGGTAATCTATTTATCAAAAAAATTAACACTTGTCACGTGCTTGCAAATAGGCCAAACCATTTGTACGATTTTTATAATTAACCATTTTATTTATTATTGGTTGTTTCTTTATCTATTTTTATTATAGACTGTGTTAGGATATAAGTGAGAGGTCAAAAATTTTTCTTGTTGAAGGCTTCCTCCTCTTCCTAACATGTGGCATCAGGGTTGATAGTTTGGATGAGAAACTCCTATGATTGGCTTCTCTTGGTGGAAAAAAGAACTTTATAATGGTGGCTCATGCGTAAAAACCCATGATGTAAGGTGAGTGGATAGGTAGTAGGCTACTCACTGAGTAGATTTAGTGGAGTCAATTTGACAAGCTTTTAATAAGATTGTGAAGCTTACATTCAAGAGATAGTACACAAGCTCATAATGGAGACTCATACTTGAGGGAAAGATTATTAGGATAGAAGTGTCAGGCTAGAAAAGTCCTATCGGAATATATGAGGATCATGCGAAGGATTTGTAAGAGGGAAGACTCATTAACTTAATACTTTAAAGTTGTTGGTTATATATAGTGTGAAGCCCATTAGTAGGGGTAGCTAGGTATTATGCTATCCTGTCCGAACCAAATCGAATTGTATGTTAGCATTTAGTTTTTCTTTTAAATTCAAATCTAATTATATGATGTGGTTTTTAATTTTTCCGAAAAAAAAAAAAAATCTTGGTACAGTTTGGTTTACAGTTCAAGCTTTTCATTTTCAAAATAAAAATACATTTTATCGAGATGTTTTGATTATATATTTATTACCACTAATGCAAGTACAAATAATAACATTTGAAATTAATTATTTATCCAAATAAATATAAAACTAACTATAATTATATAATAATAATCCCATTCTTTTGAATTATTAGAACTACAATGATATATTGACTCAATAAAATTATAAATGCTAGCCTAATATGAACTTATGAGTAATTATCAACTACATAAACCAATGAGTAATTACGTAATACAAGTAGACTGACAAGGTTATTTACTCTATTAGTTCAGGATTAATTTGTTCAGTTGTGATCTTAATTGTGCTTGATTTAAGAGAGTTTATACTTAATTTACAAACATATTCATTTCAAATGACTAAGGACTAATTTTCAACATTTAGATCAAGATGGATCAAACTTAATATGAAAAATAATAGATCAAGGCCCCATCATGCCATCGGCTACATTGTTGATCTATTCAAGTGAATAATTGAGGAGTACTATGGCTAAGAGAGGGGAGTACTATTAAGTACAGTAAATATAATAATTCCCATGCCAACTGTGATGAAGATGGTGATCTACACTAACTCCATTTTAGTTATGACGTTGGTCGTAATATGAAGAAGATGTAAGGGAAGTCAGTGGAGATCATGGGTTCATTTCAACCGTGATCTAATATGGATCGAACTACACAACACAGTATCGTGAGCGTGATTGGATAGTGAACAATCTTCATTCATGCATTATGGACCTCATTGCGGTCCTGGTGTATATGAATAAATTGTTTCCGAAAGTATCACTTGCCTTGTCCCAAGTTGTGATCCTTTTTGGATGATCGGAATTTATCTTATCACAGCCTAAGTAACAACCATGTTGGAGGTAATGATATGCCTGCTTCCACATTATAAATTGAATTAACTACTTTTTAAAGAGGGATGAAGGCTAATGGAGATGTAGAACAGATGCCATTCGTGTCTAGTCACTTATGTGCTATAAATACAAGATCCATACATTACAAAGAAGTCATCCAATCATTATTGTAACATCGAAACATGCAAACCTAATTAGTATATGTGAATTGTACTTGTTCATAGTATGTGTTAGAGATTAAGTTAGTTGTGTATGATTTTCCTTAAAGATTCTTGAGAGGGAAATAAGGAGGAACATTGTTGTAAGTCATGTAGTAAACAACCGACATTGTGCAAGTAATAAAGTGTTATATTCATGTTTACCCATTATTGTTCATACATGATTTCGGCTATGTTTGTGTATTGCATGATGTATGAGTAATGCGATTAGGTTTGACACTACGATATAGCATATACTCTAATGTTAGATATTGTTAATTTCCTTAATTTCTATAGTTAATCTTCAAGGCAAACTAATTTTATATAGTGCACGATATGGGATTAGATTAGATTTTTTTAGAAGTAGATTGAGAATCGTCCCGTTGAAAAGATCTAGGCTATAGGAAGAGATTACTCATGATTCTACATATAGGATTGTGAAGTCTTCTTCATAAAATTTATATTAACATTGAATTCCTAGTTTTAATGCAATCTTAGTCTACTATTAACTAGGAAAAGATTCTAGTAGATAAGGTTAGGGTTGGACATCAATGATCTAGAGAAAGACATTTATCTATCTATTGAATTCAGCAGTTAGGAACATAATAATGATATTCTTGTATGGTCAATGTGCATTTTTAGTCTAATTGGTGGAGCAAGCCTAAGTTGTTGTATTCTATTGTATCAGTAAGAGGATTCGGTGATTTACAATAGTAAACTATTATCTATAAGGATTAAGTAGTGTAGCTAATATATTAATTCATCAATTTAATTGTTAGGTTAGAAAATAGTTAGAAAGGTGATTACTAGTACTTACCTACCCCTATGGAGATGACCCTATACTCTACCTCTATATTGCATGCAACATGTGCATTTGCCTAGCATTGACAACATAGTAGGAATAAGATCATAGGACTTAATTTATTAAAACTAGGTCAGTTGTACACACACCATGGCCTAATTAGCAAATAAAGAAAAAAATTAATTTTCAGAATAATAAATGGTAAAACCTAACATTATCTTATTTGTAGAAATACTACAACAATCAAAACTTGATACAACCAATTTAATTTCATTATAATGAATGATAGAAATCTAAATAAAAAATAAAATAATAATTTTTTAATATAATAATTTAAAGAAAAAATATTTTTGAGTTTTTTAAATAAAAAATGGACCTCGAATCAAACCACATACCAATTACTCTTTACAGAATCGAATTGCTAATTGAACTATTTCGAAAATAACCCAAAATTATAGTATGGTTCAGTTTGGTTCGATTTGGTTAGTCTTTTTGCACAACCTTATCTATTAGTGTATTTCTTCATAAGGCCCATTTAAAGTGTTTTTTCTTATTGAAGGCTTCCTCCTAATCCTAACAGTTATATTGATCATTATGAAAAACTAATAATTTTGCGACTTTTATAAATAAATAATTTTGTCTAATCATTGTATTGGATTAAATGGTGAAGTCCCCATAATAGTATTGAGTCAATGGTGATTTGAAAATATGGTTTAAACGTGAAATTTAGATAGAAGGTTTTGTAAATATCAGATACTTTAATTTGAAATTGAGTCTCATGATATTATTGGTTTTTTATAATGATCAAGTGGGATAACTCTAATTAAAAAAAAAAAAGATAAGATAGTAATGGCTGCAACTAAATTTCAAATTGAAAATGTATAGGGACCGGATAATACCTAAAAGTTTACCAAATTATATATCATAGTAGAAGTTATATGGTAGTGTTGGATTCCAATTCTTTATGACTTATTCCAATAGGATTAGGTACTAGGCATATATAACATCTTTTACTTTATACCATGTTGTAGCCTCTATTTAAATTTATACGGATGGATGTAGGTTTCAAAGTGTCTTGTACATATCTAATAAAAATTCAATTAATATTGAACATTACAAAATTCGATATTTTTAATTTATCAGTTGCACAAGATCGAAGCCCAATTGCCCATTATAGAAATTAAAAAACATATATAGGAATAGGATATCTTATATTCGAAAAAAAGTTTTATATCCCAACCCTGCTGTCCTCATTGTATCTCTGCAAATCAACATCTAACACGTGTCAAGAAGTGTTTCCTATATTTTAGGAATTTTTATATTTTTTAATTTATTTAATATGTCTCAAATGTTTATTATGAAATAACCAAAAAATTAATATATTAAATTGATTTGCTTATATATATTTAATTGATGATTTGTGAGTTAAATTGTTATAGTTAAGTTGGTATAATTTAATTTGATGATATATCAAATTCTTAGTATGAGAAATTCTTGTAATTGAGGTATATATGTGTTAGTAAAATTGTAGTAATATATAAATTTGTTGGATTGCTTAAATTAGGTGTATGTGTGTTTAAATGTGAACCTTAGTAGATTTTGAAGCCCCTAAACTAAGCTCAATTCTAATTAATTTCAAGCAACCCAAGCCCAAACACATGCATATCCTAAAGCCCATGTTTTTAGCATCTTCCATAAGTTTCTATAATGTCCTAAAAGTCAAAAAGTAAGCCATAAATATCACAATCCAAAACAGACCTTATCTCCATCGTCCTTCTCTCTCTCCATTTTCTCTATCTCCCAAGCTTAAACAAACCCAAATTTCATCCATTAAAATTCCTTTTAGGTCACCACAAATAAGATTCAAAGCTAGGAAGTAAGATACAAGATTAAAAGAAGTGGGGATCAAGTTAAAAAAATAAGAAAAACAAGCTTGATTGCTAGAGCTAGCTCTAAAGTAAGAAAAGCTAATTTCTTGTTTATTTTGTTCAATCATGATTGATGTTTATGTTAGATAGGAAAAGAACTTTGATGTTTTAAGTGAATTAGAGACATGTTAGTATATATATTGTGTTGGATAAGTAAATAGGTATATGTATCCTAGGTGTTTGATGAAATAAAATATGGAGTTTATGATGATATGGTGCATATATGGATATTGTTAGTGATAAGTAAGTAGAACTTGGATGATTAGAGTAATAACAGAGGTTAACAAGCATAAATAATGAGATTATGTTTTTGAGTTAAGTTTGTTGTGCATATATGTGTGAAATGAACTCATGTAAGCAAGTGAACTTAATGATGTTTGATATTGTGTTCATAGACTAGTTTTGGCATATTTTTACAAACACCTAAGAGTTTAGTAAAGGTTTGGAGGATATAGGACTTCAAAAATTTTGAAATAAGTACCATAAGATAAATGCCCTGTTCATCACGAGCGTTATCGATGCCGTTATTCCCTCGGATTTGTATTTCCCTGTTGAGTACGGCCATTACATGGCCCATTATCTCCTCTGGATGTTTTAAAAAGCTTGATACAGCCTAGATTACGGACGTTGTAAGAAATGTATCTCCTTTGTGTGGTTTTTAAAGGTAGATTACGGCCGTAATGAAGCTCATATCTCATCAGGTTGTTTTTGGAAATTTTTTATAAAGCTTATTACGAGTGTATTCTTCATTACGATATCACCATCGTAATAGGGGGTGTTATCTCCTATTATGGGCTTGCTAAGGCTATTTATGTTCATCACGACACAAGATCACGGGTGTGATGGTGCCTGTGATACCCATCACAACCTTTGTCAAGGCATGATAGTATTCTAGTATGTTCATATAAAATAAAATAAAGGTAAATAAATAAATCATTGATGATAATTAATAGATGGTTAATGAAATATGATATCAGTATTTATGCTTAAATGAGTAAAATGTGTGATGATTAGAATCTTATTTAAGTTTAATAATTATTTAATGAGTTAATATATATTGTGAAATAAGAAGTTTAACATGAAATGATTTTCTTGACAGACTCATACACTCAGTTGGGTTTAAACACAGGTCTATTATATTATAGATCAGATTATTGAGGTACATAATAGCTTGCTTGGTGATTGTTAAGTTAGACATGCTGTAAATGAACTTAATTAAAGATGAGTTAAAAATTGTTTGCAATGGGTTGTGCGTGTGCCGTTAAATTTGGTCCGAAGAGCGATGAACTTATCCGAGCAAAAATGGTATTTAGGCGCTTTGACAACATTGTGATGATGCAATGACTTTTTTTTTTACTATGATGAAATGGTACATCATGATGTAATGGTGATTTATGAGTGGTTAAGTGGGTAATCGAAAAAACGGATAGTATCGGAGTAATGTTTGCTTATTCTTAAGATAAAATAATATGATTTAGTTCATATTTATGAGACCAGTTAGACTAGATAATATTATGGATTAATTAAGTAAAGTTGTAACGGTTGTTAAACCTAAATGACATTACTACTCTATTTCTATAAGTATATGAATTATAGGTATTCAGACTGCCTATAACAACCTCTGAACAGCTATTATTACTTAAGTTAGGATCCCAAATTCTCATAATTGTAATCGGAGTTTGAATACCCATATGATTGGCTTACTTAATCGAAGATAATTAAATTATTGATTATTGCATTACATTTAGCTTAAGTGTGCTTGCCACTTTGTATTTGCTTGTGTTATTGTGTATCGGACCTTTAGCTCATGATGCTGCTTTGCAGCTGATGTTGATGATGATTGCTATGAGGATATGGGTTATGAGACTAATTGAGAAGCCTTCTTGATGAGTGGGATGGTAAGGAACCCCGGTGCAAGCAAAATTGTTTTATTCAAGTTTTCTAAAAGACTTTGAAAATAAAATGTAATTTTTGATATAGGCTTGTGTTGGTAATATAAGATGTTAAGTTTTATTTTCAGGTTTTTATGAAAAACAAGTTTTGTAATCTTTTGAAGTGTCATTGGTTGACACTAAGGTTCTTCTAAGTTTTGTAAAGTTGACCTACTCATGTGTTGAGTAGTTGTATGTTTAAGTTATATGTTTTAAAGTAAGTCTAAACAAATAATCGATACAAACATCTTCTTTTTGGACAACTTTACATATAATACTTGAGTGTATTATAATGCTTAGGAATTATGGATATTAGATAGGCCGGATCCTTATATATTGATAGAAATACAATGAAGACAGGATGTTGAAGACAACAAACATTTTTTCTCTTATTACTTTACCTTCTCTTATTTTCCGGAGTACTACGATGGCTCTAAATCGTTAAAATGCTGCAACTTATAATATGCCATATGATTTGCTTCGTTGTGAGCATAAGAAAAAAATAATTTGACGTGTTGAATTTTTTTTCTTTTTGTCTTATTATTTGTGACGATTCTTTCAGTGTTAAAGTCTTATCGCCTTTTATTTCCAGCATTAAGTATACTATATGGTATATATTACTCCAGATCAAGCATATCTTTTTGAAGAATGAAGCTAAAGACGATGCAATGCAATAAGAAAATATAATACATACGAAGATGTTCTTATATAATCTATGTTTTGACTCTCGTTACCAAGCCTTCACAATTCGTTACATCCCATGTGGTCTTTCTTTTGATAGCAAAAACAATTACGATGTTTCGGAATTGTTTATATTATTCCCTGACATTTAGGAGAGATGATAAAAAAGGCAGCCAAAAAAAAAAAAAAATGTCTACAATGGCAGTTGCGTGGATGGATGCAACATTAATCAATAATAAAAAAAGTGAGGTTTTAACAGTCAAAAGTTCTAAAATACTTGCCTAATCTCATTGTAAATTATCCTTCAAGAGTTTTAACGATTAAAGTAAACAAAAAAAATCTTACGATATATATTATCGAGGTTTCTGTAGTTCTGTTTCAATCAATTATTTAACCATTAAAATATATATATATAATATAATAAGTAATATATTAAATATTTTAATATTGCAACTGTGATTTTATATGAATCTAAATTATTAAATATCCGATGAGATCGGTTTTTTTAAAAAACATAACGGAACCATAGAAGTTTTCTATATTATATATATTAAGAGCTGGAGAAACAAAAAAAAAAAAAAGAATGATATTTAAGTTTGGTAACCAATGGATCATGACACAATTATTGCATATATTTAAAACAAAAATTCATCACTTCAAAAAATACATATGAAAAAATGAAGATTTACTTTCAAATTCATACTTAGTGTTCTTCTCGATTAATTAAAGAATAAATTTCCTATTTGGTATTTAACTTTATTTAGTTTCAATAAATAGCTATAAAAAATTTGTAAGTATCATTTAAAACCAACAAAATTTCCAATATCATTTATATACTTAACTTAATTCCCTTCAGATAATCAGTTGTAAGATGAATAAAATTATAAAAGTGGACAAACTTCAAGTATCAAATTAATACTTTTTAGACATTAAAGGGTTGATTGAAAAAAGAAGAGTTCAAGCACCAAATATGAATCCTTAGAATTTCATGTCAATATTAGCTATGTTATAAATGACAAAGCTATATGGTGTGTGTTTATATGCATGATATGGAATGGAAAAATAAATTTGAGCCGAGGAAGTAGAATAAGTATTCGTATCAATTGCATAATTATGTAAAAAATGAAAAAATAATATAAGTGATTTATTTATATTATAATAATGATTAAGTTATCCATGTTATAGCTGTGTTTGTCATAATTGTGTATCATGTTATATTCGGTTTGTCTGATTGCACTTTTATTTATATCATGTCTATGTTGATATTATCATATCATGTCTAAAATTATGGACTTTTTAATTCATTTATCGTAAAATAAAATCCATAAAAATAAATCACCTCCTAAAATTATGCTTCAAGTTAACTATAAATTCCATTTTTTCTATTTTTATACACTATATATATGTTATTTGGTCTTAAATGAAACTTTGCATGCTTCAAATTGGGTTCATTAACTTTGACCGCACAAATTTGGTCAACCCATTTAGCAACCCATCGGCTTAATGGGAGATATGATTGACCTAATTTTGATGGGCTACATTTAATCGATCTAGTTAGAAATTGTGTCAATCTAATTTTATTCAATATAAGTAGTACGTCTTATAACATATAATAAATAACTTAAATCATTTATCATCTTGATTGTTAATTAGTTTGTTTGAGGCTATCTTTAAAAGATATTATCCGGTGAGCCAACATGTTACGGGGCTAGCTCTTGCACAAAGCACAATGACATTTCTATATTCTGCTAAGCGAGATAGCGAGTTTGGTTGCTCTCTCCTTAAGGCTCTCTCTTTAGCTCTGTGTGTGTGTGTTTTTAATTTTATTTTATTTTATTTTGGTAAGGGGCAGATGTGTCTCTTTGGCTATATAATTATTTCTATGTGAGAAAAAAAAAAAGGGCAAATGTCGCTGGAGTTTAATCCTTGATTTCTAAGCATTAAAATTCTCTTCGCCCTAGCTATTTATAATCATTTCGCAAACACTTCTCGGAAAAATTAAATAAAGAATTTCTTAAAATAGCCTAAATTACTATATTAGTGCTTTACGACATATATAAGATTTTGCAAAAAAGCTAATCTGTTATAGGAAATGCTACGGTCCTATTTCACCGATGCAATCATGATTGAGTATGAATTTGAGCTGTTAAACAATCGACGTGACTGATTTTGTAAAAAGAAGGACAAGAGTCACCGGACCATAGAAATTTCCAAAAAAAAGTAAGCTCTTATTACATATACCAAGTTATGTCCCCATTTCATGTTAATATGGTAAATTATACTATAAAGTATCAATGTTTGATGTAAGTTCATTTAAGATATCAATGTTTCAAGTAATTAAATAGATGAATCGATGTTTTGCAAAGTAAATCAAATGAGATGTCAACATTTTACAAAGTTCATTTAAGATATCAATATTTTCATTAGTTTTTAGTTAAGTTTTCTTAATTTTCATCAATGGTTAATTATTAATTTTTTATTTACCTTACGTTACAAAATGTTGATATCTATTTTTAATAATTTAAAATGTTGATATCTTAAATTAATTTATCCTTAAACATTGATTCATCTTTTTAATCACTCAAAACTTTAAAACGTTAAATAAACTTACCCTTAAACGTTATTAGCTTTTGATGTAATTTAGCTTATATTAATATCTATACTTATTACCCTTAAACGTTAGTAGCTTAAACCCTTTATTTGATCCTTTCAACATACCTAAATTACAGCTGGAGGGATCATAACTTTGACGAGGACTTTAACCAAAAGTGTTTTGTAGAAGTAAAAGAAGTACATCCCCTATAATATTGCCTATATATACATGCAACGTAGCACCCCATTACCATCCTATATATACACTCTATTTTGATTTACAATTCAAGAGTGGCTTATTAAGAGAAATAAAAGATGATTAGGAGTATCGTAGATGCTATCAAAGGGGAAAGTGGTGATGATGGGAAGAAGATACATGGAAGAGTTGTGTTGATGAAGAAGAATGTTTTGGATTTCAATGATTTCAATGCGTCGGTTCTTGATGATGTTCACGAGTTGTTAGGGCAAAAAGTTTCCCTTCAGTCTGTTAGCCCCGAAAATGGCAATCCGGTAAGTGTGTGCGCTCTCGTTTTTCCGACAATAAAAGATTATTACAATTCTTATATAATGAAACAGAAATCAAGTGAGTGAGTGAGTTGAATAATGAATATTTTATAATAACCCTAATAAATGAGATATTATTATCAACCCTCATATTAATGATGGTCAACAAAATCTTTAAAGATTGTGGGGTTACGTTTTTCTTAAGTTAACCTTGTTTTATAAATAGACCCCTTTAGCCTAGTTTTGCCTTGCCTTTCCCTAAGAAAAAACCCTAGGTAAGTGGGTCTTTCTCTAGTCTTTTTCAATTAATTATTTTGGGTTATCTTTCTTATAAGGTTCTTTTCATATGTTTGAAGGAGATTCAAGATCTAGTGAAGAAACCCTAAAGTGGATTTAGAGATTTGTGGTTTCGATTCAAAATAAAGGTATGATCTTTATTATAGTTTTCTGATTTCTAAGATTTATAGATTATAGGAATATGATTATGCCGATTAAGAATAGTTAATTGATTGATTTAGGTTTTTTGTTTCAAATCTAGATTTGTAAGTTCTAGGTAAGTAAGGATCCATCCAATCTTATCGTTAAATGAAATTTTATTTGTTGTTGTAAATCGAATTGTTAATTGGAGATTTTATATATGTATTGAAGGAATTGTGGAGATATTAGAAATTGAGAAGAAAGCTGAGTTTGAAGGTTTCATTGAATTATAAACAAAGGAGACAGGTGTGTTAACCTCTTTTCATAGATCTATGATTAGGGTTATAGATCCTTTGAGTAAGGTTATGAAATTAAGGATTAGGGTTTAATTATGTGTTGCAATTGGAATTGGTTAAGATATGCTGTTGATCAGGAATATTCGTGGGATTAGGGTTCTATTCTTTTAAGAAGATCTGTTGGTGGATTAGAGTTTGGAAGCGAATCCAGGTACGACCATATCTTGTTTTTTGTTTGTGCTTGTAGGATTAGACATGCATATAAACTGAACTAACCTTTGCAAGCTTTTAAAATTATATGCTGCTTGTGTTTAGCTGCAGTTAGTAAAGACCACGACAAAAGTGTGATACTAATGCTGGCAACCTGATGATCCTTGTGTGGCGGTGTCCCTAGTGGAGTTGCGTTAGAAATGATTCTAGTAGATTAGGAGTTGTTACCAGCTTAATTGTGGAACGCAACTATATATATATACACTATTTTATACTATGATTTTCATTGGGGTCATGGGTTACTTCGGGTTTAGGATTAGTCATGAATAGTTCTAAATTGTGTTGCTTGTTGGTTAATCAAAAGATAATAAACCTGTAGATGTTGCATAAGCATATGATGCATATAAATTTGCTTAATGTGTGTTCACGTGCATGTGTGTATGGTATGGCGTAGGGCGTTTTCGCTCAATCCTTTATTTTTCAGGTGCGGGTGAAGATGATGTTGGTTGAGAATTGTCTGGATATAACTTTTATATTAACCATGGGGGGCGACGTTAGTAGATTCGACTTTCCTACTGGTGACTAACAGATTTTGGATAAAGAAGAATAGGAGAAAAGATCTTTGAAGACCATACAAAGTATATAGAGTTTGTTTAGATTATTACTGAAGATGTTTATAAGATAAGTTGTTATGTTTTGGATTTTATATAAGTACTTTTGGATAATATCAGTTTATGTTTCTAAGCGACGAATTGAAGTAATGATAAATTCAAGTAACCTTTTATATGAAATTTGGAGATAATTATATTTGTGGTTTAGTATTTGATAGCCTTGGCGTATCGTTTTTAAGAGAATGACACATGACGAGTTGTAATGCCGTTAAGTTAGGGCGTTACAGCTAATTTGGTATCAGAGCAATAGGTTATGATCTATTAGATTTAAGTTTTAACTCCTTAGGACGGTGAGCAATGATGAGAGGGGTAGAATACATTAGGGTTCTTGATCCTATCTAGATTAGTGTTGCTTTCATCCTATAGTTATAGAGTTTTGATCCTTAAGTTGGATTACCCTTTTATTTTGTGGAGATATGTTTGTTTGTGCTAGTAGGATCATATCTTATAATCCCATAGTGTTTTGATCTTTTTGGATGGTTATAACTTAAGATATTTAGCATCCTTACCTAAGACATGGAGAAGAGGTCGATCTTTTATCAAGACAAATCAACAGTTCAAGGTATAAAAAGGAAGTGTACCAAATGTATAGATCGTTTAATATCAAGGATTTCAAGTGGCTTAAGAATACCTATTTTTCAAGTGTCAAGGTTGGGCAGTGACAGGTTTTGAAAAAGTTGTTCCTTAGGTATTTTATTTCAAATGTGGACAATATGGACATCGAGCCAAAGAATGAAAAGAGCCCAGAGGGCAAGTGCTTCTTAGGATTATGATACAAGTGCAAGTTTTCAAGCATATTTGAGAAGTTTGTTGTTTTGTTATGAGGAGGTAGTTAAGAGTGTGCTTGCAGATACCTTTAGGATATGGAGCAACGTTGACTTGGATTTGTAAAGAATTTGGATATAAATATGGAAGGTGACGTTTTACCTGCGAATATTATAGTAATGGATATGATAGGAGTAGACCCGTTGAGGAAACATAATGCTGTATTTGGATCTAGTTATGGAGTTGAATTTATTGATAGAGATCATTTTGTGCATAAGCTTGAAGTGCAAGGACCTTCAATGTTGCTTACACATGAGTTGTAGGAAAAGTCAGTTTTAGTAAATGTCAGTTTTGGCAATAGGAGATGAATTAAAGATTGATCTTACGAGGATACAAATCCTGAGTGAATATTTTGATTTAATTCCAGAAGATCTACTAGGGTTACCGCTTGAAAAAGAGATAGAGTTTTGTATTGATCTGGTGTTAGATACCTTATCTAAGTCTAAAATACCGTATCGTATGGCTCTAATAGAATTGGAGGAATTAAAAGTTCAATTAGAGGACTTGCTTAAGAAGAAGTTCTTTAGACCAATCGTATCACCTTGAGGTGTTCCAGTGAGTTTGTGAAAACGAAAGATGGGAGCATAAGGTTATTTATAGATTATAAAGAGTTAAACCTGGTAACAATTAAGAATAAGTACCCGTTGCTTAGGATAGATAATTTGTTTGATCAGCTGGCAGGAGTGCAAGTATTTTCTAAGATCGATTTGAGGTCTGGATATCACCAGCTGCGGATTTAAGTCGATGATATTTTCAAAGACAGTTTTCGGGATCAGATACAGGCATTATGAATTTGTGGTTATGCCTTTCGATCTTACAAATGCCCCAGTTATATTTATGGATCTTATGAAAATGGTCCTTAAAGAGTAAACGAATTCGGTTGTAATAGTGTAGATTGATGATGTTTTCGTGTATTTAAAGATTAAAGGAGAACATAAAGAACATTTGAGATTAGTTTTGAGAACGTTACAAGAAGAAAAGTGGTATGCCAAGCTCACCAAACATAAGTTTTGAGCTAGTGTTTCTCTTAGAACATATTGTGGACGGAAATGGAATTTCAATAAATCCAAAAAGGAGAAAGTTATAAAGAATGGTCAACTCTTAAGAATGTGTTGGAAATCAGAAGTTCCTAGGAACTGCAAGATATTACAAGAGATTTGTAGAGGATCTCTCAAAGGTTTCTAAATCCTTTAATAAGAATGACTTAAAAGGGAGTGAAGTATGTATGGGATGATAATTGTGGAAGTAGTTTCCAATAGTTAAAAGAAAAGTTAGTATCTGCACCGGTGATAGCTTTGCCAATGAGTAGTGAAGAGTACATTATTGGTATTGATGCTTCTATACAAGATCTGGATTATGTTTTGATGCAAGGAGGTAAAGTTATAGCATATGCATCTAGATAGTTAAAGCCTTATGAAAAGAAATGACTCACTCATGACACCGAACTGGCAGTCATAGTTCATACGTTAAGGAGTTAGAGACACAAATTATGTGATGAGAAGTGAAAAATCTTCATGAATAACAAGAGCTTGAAGTATATCTTCAACCAGAGAGAATCTGAATATGAGACAAAGGAGGTGGTTGAAACTAATAAAGGATTTTGATACGGATATATAATATCACCCTGGAAAAGCGAATGTTGTGGTAGAAGCTCTAAGTAGGAAGAGGAATGAGAATTTAGCGGCTTTGGTCACCTCAGAGAAATGTTTGTTAGATGACATGAGAAAGATCATGTTGAAGAGTTGAGAAAAAGTATTGATATAACCAATATAAATTAAAGAATAGTTAAATCCTATGAAGATATTAATGTGCATGTGGAACGACTATTGCAAGAAGGAAATATGATCTTAATGAATTGTAAGATAATGAATGATGAACAGTGATGACATGTGCACTAATCTATGATGATAAATTTTGGGATGATTCTTAAAGAAAATCTATATGAAGATATAAATTGTTAGATAAAAAGCAAAACAAGTTTTAGAGGACAATTGGAAAAGTACGATGAATAAATAAAAGTTGTGGATTGTCTACTGTGTTTAACAGGGGTGATAAAACTAACTAGCAGATATATAGATGCTATGATCATATGAAATAACAGAGCAATGTAAGGTACGATCATTAGAGTTAGAGTTGAAAAATCTTAAATTCCATTATTTGAGTTTTCTTATTGTTAATTGAAGGATTATAAGGTGACTACGTCCTAACGAAGTTTCAATGGAAATGGTGGTAATTAGAGGTAAAGTATAATGGTTTAATTGTGTTAATGAGTTGGAGTGAATTTTCCACATGCAATCTACAATTGTTTTGGAGGACATAATGATTGATTTATGAACTAAGATAAAAGTATATAATCAAAGAAGATCTTTTGTTGAGAAGTAGATTTAATAGTTATATAAGGATACCCAATCAAAGTGAAGAACAATCACTTAATATTGGGCCAATAAATGGATTTGTATGGTGAAACCCTAGAGACAAAGTACATTAGTAATCTAAATATCAAAGAATTATCGGAACATTAGGAGTAATGATGTCAAAGGAAGAGTTAGAAGTCATCCGATGATTTTAAAGGTTTACTTAAGGACATAAGTATTAATTCTAATTTTCATGTATATATTGATGTAAAATATAAGAAAATATATTGGAGATTGAGAAAACATATTGAAAGAAGTATGGTTAGTTAATGAGTATTTTGAGATTAGATGAATGATATGCAAGTGATGTGAATTATTTTTGATATGGAACAATAAGGATAAAAACTAAGTTGAATCAATAGAAGTACAAGTAACACAGTGACATTTAGAGCTCCAGGTTAATGTAAGATTTGACTTTTGGAATTTAAATTGGGAACTATAGTTATGAGATTTTTAGCTTTCTAAATATCGCTCTAGAAAACTGAATTGGAGATTTAATACAATGAGGTCGAGGCAAGATTTCTTGATGAATATTGTTAATAAGTTTAAGTTATAGTCAAGAGGTGTTGTGAAGTAATAGAGGAAGTGAATCCAAATTGAGTGGTGAAAGTTAAGAATTAAAGAGACGTTGATGGAATTATATTCTAGCTAGCAGATATAATTATGAAGATGGGTCAATATGGTGTAAAGAATAAGAAGCAAGAAGAAAAGGAGTGACAGAGAACTAATGGATGCATGGATAAAAAAAGAGATAGTGATTTGGGTAACTTTCGAGGATGAAAGTTCTTTTAAGAGGGGAGAAATGTAATATAAAGATAAATATTTTATAATAATCCTAATAAATGAGATATTATTATCAACCCTCATATTAATGATGGTCAATAAAATCTTTAAAGATTGTGGGGTTGCATTTTTCCTAAGCTAACCTTGTTTTATAAATAAGCCCCTTTAACCTAGTTTTGCCTTGCTGTTCCCTAAGCAAAAACCCTAGCTAAGTGGGTCTTTCTCTGGTCTTTTTCAATTAATCATTTAGGGTTATCTTTCTTATAAGGTTCTTTTCATATGTTTGAAGGAGATTCAAGATCTTGTGAAGAAACCATAAAGTTGATTTGGAGATTTGTGGTTTCTTTTCAAAATAAAGGTATGATCTTTATTATAGTTTTTTGATTTCTAAGATTTATAGATTATAGGAATATGATTATGCTGATTAAGGATAGTTAATTGATTGATTTAGGGTTTTGTTTCAAATCAAGATTTGCAAGTTTTGGGAAAGTAAGGATCTATCCAATCTTATCGTTATATGAAATTTTATTTGTTGTTGTAAATCGGATTGTTAATTGGAGATTTTATATATGTATTGAAGGAATTATGGAAATATTAGAAATTGAGGAGAAAGCTGAGTTTGAAGGTCTCATTGAATTATAAACGAATAAGATAGGTGTGTTAACCTCTTTTCATAGATCTATGATTAGGGTTATAGATCCTTTGAGTAAGGTTATGAAATTAAGGATTAGGGTTTAATTATGTGTTGCAATTGGAATTGATTAAGATATGCTATTGATCAGGAATATTTGTGGGATTAGGGTTCTATTCTTTTAAGAAGATCTGTTGGTAGATTAGAGTTTGGAAGCGAATCCAGGTACCAACATATCTTGTTTGTTGTTTGTGCTTGTAGGATTAGACATGCATATAAACTGAAATAATCTTTGCAGGCTTTTAAAAATTGTATGTTGCTTGTGTTTAGCTGTAGTTAGTAAAGACCACGACAGAAGTGTGATACTAACGCTAGCAACCTGATGATCCTTGAGTGGCGGTGTCCCGAGTGGAGTTGCGCTTGGAAATGATTCTGGTAGATTAGGAGTCGTTACCAGCTTAATTATGGAACGCAACTGTATATATATATATATATATATAATATTTTATACTATGATTTTCATCGGGGTCATGAGTTACTTCGGGTTTAGGATTAGTCATGAATAGTTCTAAACTGTGTTGCTTGTTGGTTAATCTAAAGATAATAAACATGTAGATGTTGCATAAGCATATGATGCATATAAATTTGCTTGATGTGTGTTCACGCGCATATGTGTGTGGTATGGCATAGGGCGTTTTCACTCAATCCTTTATTTTTCGGGTGCGGGTGAAGATGATGTTGGTTGAGAATTGTCTAGATATGACTTTTATGTTGACCATGGGGGGGTGACGTTAGCAGATTCGACTTTCCTACTGGTGACTAACAGATTTTGGATAAAGAAGAATAGGAGAAAATATCTTTGAAGACCATACAAAATATATAGAGTTTGTTTAGATCATTATTGAAGATGTTTATAAGATAAGTTGTTATGTTTTGGATTTCATATAAGTACTTTTGGATAATATCAGTTTATGTTTCTAAGAGACGAATTGTAGTAATGATAAATTCAAGTAACCTTTTATATGAAATTTGGAGATAATTATATTTGTGGTTTAGTATTTTATAGCCTTGGCACATCGTTTTTCAGAGAATGATACGTGGCGAGTTGTAATGCCGTTAAGTTAGGACGTTACACTGACTATACCCCCAAGAGCCGCTTTTGGTCCATTCCCTCTTCAGATTACCTTTTTATTTTGAGTAACTACAAATCCATTAACTTCCGGATGTATTTGTCTCCAAGTTGTCCATTTATCCATAGAAAATCGACTTTGACGAAAATTTTTAAAAAATTTTTTATGACATTGGCAATTATTTGTAACATCCTGCTTTAACAATCAGTAAATTCCAAACCAACATATGAATCAACGTATATAATTAGTCCAAAAGAAATAGATTCCAAAGAGTGTAATATATACATATATATGTATATAATTGTTTCACATACTGTTGGTTAAACCATTATACTATAGGAAAATGTCAAATTTAGTATCTTAACTTTTCATAAAAATTCAATTTAATACAAAAACTTTAAAGTTGTCAATTTAATACCTAATCAGAATTTTTGATGATTAATTTTACTTCTTCACCCAATACCGTTGAATCTATTTTTTGGCTTGAATGAGACAATATTAGTGTTTAGACAACATCAAAGAAGATGGTAATCATTCGATGATAGGTTGCGTTCTTCAGCTTAGCAATTGTGCAAAAGTATGAGAGATTAATAAAAATAATCAAAAGTTTGATTGGATATTAAATTTGATTATTCATAATTTGAATACCAAATTAAATTTTCATGTAATGTTTAGGTACAAGTTTGACATTTACTCTTCGGATTAATTTTCCATTATCTATTAGGATTTTACATTAATCTATTGCATTATACTTAATTTACTAGTGTATATAATGGTTTGTCAAATAATTAAAAGGTTGACTTATAATTTTATAAATCAGTAACCAAAATTATGTTATGAAACCTTATAAAGTTTCGATAGTGTCAATATATATAATGTCGAATAAATTATTAGCTAATTTTTTTTGTAGTATTTAGATTGCTGGCTTGTTATTAAATATTATACTAAGTCAATTTTTTACTTATTAAATTTACAACTTATACCACATTGACTGTCCAATTAAGAACAATATCCAACAAGTAGGTTATTACATCGGTTAAAAAAAACAATAATAAGTAAATAAATAAACAAGTATGTCATAAACAACAAAAACACAAGTCAATTCTCACAATTCACATAGTCGTTGTAGAATTATTTACCATCAATATAAAATTAATATATGATAACGATAACGAGAGGAAGTTTTCAAAAGGCAACTTAAGATTTGTATGTTAGTAGATAATAATACCATGTGCTGGTTCTGTTGAAGCATGGCATTGATGGTTGCTTGGCCGCCAAGCACGGCGACTTGAGAAATTTCGGTCTCCAATTCCAATCTCCATTGCACAGCTAGTCAGCAGTGCAATAAATTCAATAAACGTGGATGGAAAATGGGACGCACCATCACTAATTTAAGATTACCAGAGTTCGGTCAGGGAGCCATAAATATCAATGATTACAGTCATTTTCATATAATAATAGGAAAAATTGGAAAAAGAACTTAAATCGCCTTATAATGATATTAGCATTATAAGATGATGGTTTTAGTTCGGTTTTAGTAGGATGTATCATATTTGAAATTTTAAAATAAAATTTTTCATATCACGATGATGCCATTATATCCTGGATTACATATATGATTTAAAATAATAAAATAAATAAATTATTTAGAATAATGAAATCAACTTTTTCATCATTACTAAATTTGATAGGAAAATGTAATCTGAATTGATACAATACAACTGCACTTATAAGGGAAATGCTATCTTAACTTTTGAGATGAAATAATTTTATTCTTTTAAGTATGAAAAGATAAATCAAATTATATTGGACCTCAACACGAAAATGGATTCCTAAAATGGAAACCGAAAGTGGATAAAGCACATATTTCAATTGCTCCATATCCATAGATTAGTCAAACGAGAACCAGATCGATCTATAAATAAATGCATCAATTGTTTAGAATAGGACAAATACTGGTAATTTAATTTGATACAAAAATGTACAATGAGCTCCGTTTGATCACAAGTATTTATTTATTTGTTTTACATGTTTGCCTCTACATCTCTTTCTAAAATTTGAGGGTAAATTTCTTTAAAAGAGACTTCATCATTTTAAGTGCTTAAGAAAAGGTTTGTATTAAAAGATTATTATTTCAATTGGTTAAAAAAATATATCAATATTATATAAAGTTATACAATTAATGAATTTGCTTTTCATATTCATTTGCGATCCACTAAAAACGTTAAGCTTTTATTTGCATTATTTTGCATAATATAAATTCTCCTTTTGTATACTATTTAAAATGTTGTTACTCCAATTACATTTATTCCAAAAAGTGGATCATTCTAATGTAGATTTTTCTAAAATTAGATATAAAATACAATCCAATTTATTTAGCAACATCCTAAGTAGAAGAATATTCGAGTCTTTTAGATAATTATTCAAGATGTATTTGACAATATTCTTGAAGTTCAAAGTGAAACATGTAAATTTGAAACTAATAACCTTCTATTTCTTTTTTTTTTTTTTCCTTTTTGTTTTGAAGGTTTTACGATTGTTTTATATATCGAAACCACACTCATTATGACAAGAACCCAAGATACATACTGACGACAAGAAAGTCCAAGATACATCATTTTTGCCTAACTTCTTGTAAAAATTAAAAAAAAAAAAAAATAAGCAGTAGAAATTTTGCTATTTCAAACAATGAGGACTATAATTTCTTATGAATAAAGGAAATTAGAGTATGCTAATAAGTTTGATAAACACATAGCAAACCTTTTATAAGATGCAATGAAACACTTATATATTTTATTATATATCTAGTTCTATAGTTGGTCGGTAGAGTAATTATTTTATGTAACTACTATTGGCAATCACTTCACAATATCAAAAGGATAGCCATGCATTTTTTGTCTAAAGTCTATATTCATAAGTACCCATAAGATCCTTTGCCTAGTAGTCAATATCCATGAATTATTGAGGTGATTGCCTCTTTGATATTTTCCAGATATATTCTTAATATAACACTAATATGTTATTTTAAATGTCACTTCTTTATTTAATTCCTTATAAAATTGCAATTTTACTATCACCTTATTTTATTTTGCGAACTAAATGTGCAGTTATCACCCTCTATCTCCAATGAAAGCCATATTTTTAATCGTCTCTAGTTATAAAAAATATAATGAAATGAAACATCTATCGTGGAAACAAAAATAAATTAATTTCTTTCTCGTCAACCCAATAACATCCACAGTTTCTTTGTCCTTTTTACTTATTTCCGAAATGTTATATATTCTTATCACACACTACAACATTATTTTATTCAATCAGGTGGCAGAATCTGGATTTATTTATGATTTTAAACATTAAACTAATAATTAGAACATTAATGATGTAAAGCCACCATTAAAATTTTTTCAGCTCAATTGACAATTAACAAGTATATTATAATTTAGGGGAAAAGTCCTTTTTGATACCTAAACTTTAACGAATTAAATAATCAGGTACATAAACTTTTAAAAAGTTTAATTCCATACCGAATTAAACTTTTGTATCTCTTTTGACTGTCTAACTCTTTTATTATTTCTTAAAATAGTTGAAAAGTGTTAAATAACGATTAAGTAGGTAGTATTTAGGGGTAGTAGATAAAGTTCGATTAGATATGAAGTTAGAATTTTTAAAAATTTAGATACCTAATTATCCATTTCGTCAAAATTTAAGTATCAAAAAAGACATTTTTCTATAATTTATATAACACCACGAGGCACCATTGAAGCTTTACAAAATTTGTGGACATAGATGTTAGTAATTTAGTAGCTTGATTAATGCATAAATCCGATTAGTCTATCCCAGAACATTATCTAATTTTTTTTGTGTATGCTATTGACAAAATTGTGCAAGATGCATTTTATTTTCTTTGGTGTGTGTCAACGTAGAAGTTAGATGGACCAGTCATTATGGTGTGCAAACAGTTAACATTTTACGTAGAAAACTATAAATATTTTCCTATATTGTAAAAATTGTTTAAATATAAACATATAGATCTTATACATAAAACTCTACTACAATTTATATATATATGTATATATATATATATTATAGAATTAATATTGTAAATGTTACATACATGAATCCGGGGACAATATTATGATGCTATTGATCGATGTTACCCAAAAAATAGACATGCATGTAGTGGCCTTACGTATGCCTGCACTTGAGGTTCAAGAAAATGCATCTAGGAATGAAGTCCATTTAGAGTCTTTTCTCTTTTTTTTTTTTTTTTTCTCCTCATCATTTTAACTTCTTATTTTTATCATTTTATGCAAATGTTTATCAAAATATATATATATATATAGATGAAAAACATATATTTTCACTCATAAATTGATTAAACTGATAAAATACGTGTAAGATACAAAAAAAAAAAAATTAGATAATCTAAATAGACCCTTATAAGGTCATTCATGTTTAGTAAAATATTCACTCGAATTCAACGTACTTATCTTGATTGAATCACAAGATTAATTGAATTCAAGTTGAATTTTAAGACTGGTCAAATTTGAATTGAGTTTGTGTCACGACTCTAAATGGGGGCCTAACAGGATTTATCTAAAGCCATCATATCAATGTGCACCCGTAACATGAAAGCCGTCTTGTATGTCAGAGTATACAAGATTCTATTTATTTATAAATGTTTATCATACAAATGATATAATATATTACAGTATTTCAACTAGAGAATCTGGTTTTCAATTTCCACCAAGATCGCAGAGAATCGGTATCCTCACCAAATAGTGAAATTGGGTTTCAAACTACAACATACAAAATTCAAAATTCATCTAATTTACATACTAAGTTTCCATATCCTACATCTCTATCTTCAATAAAGCTTGTTGGAGAAGCTCTCTTCACACATTCCTAGCCCAATCCCAGCTAGTAATAATCCTGCACAAAAACTGTAGGGGGGTGAGCGAACCACGGGCTCAGTGAGTTCATTCCTCACTACTACCGGTCACGAAGTTATCAAACATTAATTATACACTCATGCAAATCTATCTACACACAATATGAATGCATACGTGATGAATGCAAGCAACACATCTATGGGGGTCCGGAACCATAGACGATGTAGATTTACCTGTCTATACTTTAGTTGTCTCCCATACTTACCCGCATGGGACACCTCGCCTTATCCGTACGAGGCTGCCTGGTGGTTGCGTCCATCTAGACTCACCCAATGCTTAACCGCCATTGGTAACAACAAATATTTCTCAACATGTTCACGTGATTTACGCTGGTTAATATTTAAATATATATAATGCCAATTTAATGGCCATTCTTATAATCCATCACCAATCTATGGTGAATCGCACAAGTAGACCCCTACTCGGGTAACATCTACTGCCAATACGAACCATCACCTATAAAGGTGAATCCGCGAATAGACCCAAACTCAGGTAACATCTATCGCCAAGTGACCAATGGACCCAAATTCAGGCCACATCCACTGTCACAATAATACTCGGAAATGTCCCATATTTATCTCATAAACTCTTTTAGTATAAATTCTTCCTTTTCAAAGGATATAAAACAACCCGGAATATTCCAAGTCGGATTTCTTTAAAAATACATTTAAAAATATTTTGATTTCAAATTCGGGACATTTCCTACAAAGGGATCAAGCACATGCGACGAGTATATCCAATTAGTTTAGTTGAATTATTATTTTTATCCATTTATTCAGGTGATCATGCGGATGATAACACTCACATCAATCAGTCATTCCATACAAGCAATACAATCAACATAACAACAAACAGTAGCAATCACAAGCAAATAGTAGATCATCAGAATTCCCTCACCTATGGTCCTCGCTAATCTGTTGTATAAGCTACTGGACGTCCGAGAATGGATCTATTTTCCTATGAAAGGAAATAGCAGAGATTTATTATTGGATTATTTCTGTAAGAGAAGTCTTCCTATAATTTAAAGGTATTGATCTCTATCGTCGGATATTAGACTAAATCCGTCATATTAATTACTGTATCGTTAAATAATTTAATTGAATCCTCATAGGTGTAATTATTTCGTATCAGTACTTGATACAGTTTTTGTTAAGGTTTTAATTTCTATAGTAAAGAATATTTATCTATTATTTGTTTTTATTTTCCTTCTTTTGACTTTATTTGTTATCTATATTTTTATTTAAGGGGGTTTGTCTTAGAAGATTTTTATTTATTAATTCTTTGCCCGTCAACCTTATCTATCTCTTATGTTAGTATTTTTATTTATTTAAGGGTATATTCTAGTATTTATATCTTTCAAGAATTATAAAAATCGTATTTAGATATATCAAATTTCTATTATATTTCAGTTTCGTTCTTATTGTAAAACAAACTAATTTTAATACTACAATATTATTAGTAATATTAGTTTTGAAACATTAATATCAATATTAGTAATAATATAAGTATAATAATAGCAACTATCTTCATACTATTAGTAAATAATAACAGTAGTGACAAAAATAATAATAGAATTACTGTTAATATAAATATAATGACTTTAATGTAAAAATAACGGTATTGATAATTCTAATGAAAATATCAATAATACAAAATACTATAGGCAGTAGTAATAATAATGATAATAATCATAACTATATTAATAGAAATAACAATAGCATTTATGTTGGTTGAAAACGGAATGAATTTCTAGTTGTGATTTCTTATTTGTTTGAAATCCGATTTCGTTGTATAAATAGTCGATTTGGTAGTACTCGAAGAGTGCTTTGTAGTAGTGAAATTATTTTTTAAGGAAAGACTTTTGTACAATTTTTAAATTTATGCAATACATGCATAGACTTCAAGTAAATTTTAACAATTGTAGTCAATACTTGTTTTGATCATATCTAACTCATTTCTAATCCGTTTTTGACGAATAAATAGTCGTTTTCATAGTATTTTCCGAGTACAATCCATTAGTGGTGTTATTTTTATCAAACAAAGTCATTAAGGAGGCGAAAAAGGCAGAAACAGCACGCTTTGTTCGCATAATTATGGCAGCCAAAATCTAAATTTTGTTTTCGCAATATCTAATTCGTTTCTTATCCGTTTTTAACAAATAAATAGTCGATTTCATAGGATTTTTCATGTTCTTTCCATTTTTGTGGTTGTTTTTAGCTTAAAACAAACACATCAATACAGTTTATTCATTCTTCCTAGGTATATACATAAGTTATCTAAATTTCAACTTAGCTTTGTTGTAGTTTAAGTGTGGCTTTGGTTTTTCCTTTCTAAGACTTGAATTTCTACACTTAGAAATCTTCAAGCTGATGTATTTATATACTAAATAATCTAAATTACATAAATATACCATTATATTATTCTTGATAAATTTATAAGACGAATTCTTATAAATCAACATAACGAATATTTGAACTTAACGTAATTCTTACCTGATTGGATCATAGAATGACTTTAGCTCCTCATTCTTGATGAAGTTAATAATCTGAAGAGAAAGGTTAGAAAGATGAGTAACTAAGGAAAACTAATCTAGCTAACTAGTATATATATTTGTTCTATTTTCTTACCTTATTGAGCTTGGTTCCAATCTATGGTAAACCAAGACCATCTAGCTTGGTCTTTGATGTTGTTTAGGTTAGTTAAATTGAGTTTCGATTGTGGTTGATGAGTTTTGAAGCTTAGATAATACTATAGGATATAAACAAGGGATGCTCTTTATTTTTGGAGTGTGTAGACAAGGTTGATAAAGTGAGCATTGAAGTGGAGTGTGGTAAATTTGTAGTGGTTGTTTGAGAGAGATTTTAGATTGTGTTTGGGAAGATTTTAAGTTGGTTTTGTAGCCAACTTAAGCCTATATATGTATATAAAGGTTAGGCTAAGATTTAAACACAAGAGAGGTGTATTGGACTTAGGAATGTCTCATTTTACAGCTCCAATTTTAGATACGAATTTGGCAGTTTTGGATTACAAATTTGGACTTTGTTTGGGCAATTTTTGTTTATTTAAAGGATATTTATGGGTTTGTTTGCTAGTAATTTAAGGCTATTAAATAGTGGTTTATTTGGTGCATTTGTAGTCCAAGTTGGCTGAGAAAAATCGGAGCAAATGAAGGGTTATATATCATGCTTCAGCTATTGTTTTCGGGTGGAATTTATGGTGCGAATTTGAGAGCAAATTTTTTTTTTTGACGAATTTGTGTGAAATTTGTGGCTAATTTCAAGGGGAATTAAATGTGGTTGTTTGGTAGTTAATTAAGGTTGTTTATGTGTAAAATAGGGCTCAAGGTGCAAGAAAAATCGGTCAAAATTGTATGAAACAGCTGCCAAAAATCAACATTTCTGCTGCTGTTTTGCTTGCTGTTTTCCAGGTTGGTTTGCATGATTTTTGATGAATTTTCTCTTGTTGTTTTCTATCTAGTAAATGGTGTTTGGGGTGGACATTTGAAGGCTTAAGATTGGTGTTTAATTAGTCAAATATATCAACTCAAATGACCTTGGAATTTACAAAAATCGGAATTCAAATTGCTGCTATATTCTTGTTGGTTTGTCCCCTGCTACAGCTGGTTTGTTTTATTATTTGAAGACAAATTCGGTATTGTTTTGGTTGTTCTCCTAAGCTAATATTCTTAGTATTTAATGTTGATTACATCTGGAGTATTTTAGTTGGAGTGTATGTCGTTTTCATTTAAATTTTAGAGCTCCAAAATTTAGATAAACTTGGACTTGGAAATTAGAATTTCTCCCTGCTGCTTCCTGAACATGATGCTCTGTTTTCCAGCTGGGACTTCGACTTGCTGCTGTTGAGTTTGCTTATGTGCCGTGCGTGGAGAATTCTGTGTGTTTCTAGTGTGAACATCCTCTGTCCGTGTTGTTCCAGCTGGAAAGACTAAATTGTTTTTTCTGTTCTTTTGTTCCAGCTCAACAGATCAAAGACAGTGCGAATCCATTCCGTGCGTGAAGGAATTCGTAGCTAACATCGTGGACATGCTCTGTTCTGGTGCGTGAAGGATGTGTCAGCTCGTTCAACATTAGTTTCTTCGACCTTGGCTGCTGCTGTGCGTGGAATTTCCTGCTCGATCAACTGCAGCGCTCAGGATAAACCGCACCGCTCCTCCTGCTGCTTCCAGCGGCTTCCTTGCTGCTGCTGCTTGTTGACTCCCGATCAACGTGGATGCTCCAGGCGTTGCAACGTGAAGATGCTATGCCAGGAATTGATCTGCAACGATTATCCGTGTTTGGAAAGATGCTGCAACGTTGAAACGTGCCCCTGTTTTCAACCGAGCATTTTCAAACCCCTGCTCGAACTTGGCGTCCTCTGTTTCCCGTGAACTCCTTCAGCGGTGATTTGCATTTGTGATATATATATATATTTATTTGTTTATGATTTGCTTATTAGTTTAATTAATTTATTTTAACCAATATTAATTTATAAACATATACTTATAATAGTTAGATAAGAATTTTATTGGAGTAAAATTATCTAAGTTACTACAAAAACTCTAAATTATTTATACGTACAAATTTTTATTTCCGAGTTTACACAACTAATTGTTTTTAATATTTTAACTTACACAATTAGATTTTTCAAGTTCAATAGATTAATCGGGAACCAAGTCTTATAAAATTCAGGGTTTCCTAATAAGTATAATAGTGGGTTTGGAATTTTCACTTTAGATCTAGATTAATATTATTGATCAGTATTACTATCGATTATGTATTGATAATGTTAATAAATCCTCTTTTGAATTATTGTTCTATACCGACAAACTCTATCATTAAACTGTATCTTATCGGTTTTGAAATTTAGGGCTACTTAATATTGTTAATAGATAGTTTGAACGCTATTATTTCGTTATTTAACAAGCGTAGGATTTATTTTCTAAGTATTGAACTTAAGGAAAAAGAATTCAGTAATTTATATTAACGATTGGTTTATCGTTGTTTTATATTATTCGATATCATATAAGTTTAGTTTGTATTTTCAAAATTGTTATTGGTAACAATTTTAATCTTGCTAATTATAATCAAATTCATTTACACTTTAACATTTTTAAATCGAAAAAAATTTGTGATTTCTACTACTTGTTTCAAATATTCTATATAATCTCATATTACATTTTTAGTATTTGTTATCATCAGATTACGTAAAATTTGGGGGATTACAGTTTGTATATCAATATTGTTTGATCAAATAAAATATGTGTATTTTTTTTTTTTAAAAAAAAAAGGGTTAGTTTGTATCTAAACAATCTTGATCAAGTGAAACTTAAATTTTTTTTATTCGCATTGAGTTTTAACTAAGTACCTTGAATTCGAGTTCATCAATGGACCTTACCTCCTACGCAATCAAAATGTCCAAATATTTTTATCCTATTGACTCTGTTTTTTATTTCCCAGAAAATGGTTTGCAAGGAAAACTAGGAAAACTGGCGTATTTTGAAAACTGGATTACCAAAATCAGTGTATTGGCAAAAGGGGAATTTGCATACAGTGTTACATTGGATTGGAACGAAGAAATAGGATTTCCATGGGCTTTCATTATCAGGATTCAACATCATAGTGAATTTTATCTTAAGACACTTATACTTGAGGATGTACCAAGCCATGGCCGACTCCATTTTATCTGCAACTTTGGATTTATCCATCCAAGTATTATACAAGCGACCGTGTGTTCTTCTCTTATGAGGTAAATTAGTTTTGATAATTATGGTAAAGGTGGCCACTAGTATGTGATGGTTAGATGTAAAAACTCATGTATTTTTAAGAGATAATTGTTTACAAAATATATTATATACATTAGAAAAAAAAAAAATTATTGGTATTTTTGTAAAAATGAATATAAAGTAAAGGCTAAATAAGGTCAACTTTAAGAATTCATTGTATATTTAATTTTTTGAAAGAGGTCTATGTGGAACTTCTCATCTTTTCACTATCTATTCTTTAAAAAACACGTTAACTCAATTAAATATCAAAAAATTACAGAGTGAAGGAAAATAAATTGAACAAATAGATAGTTTATTTGTTTTAAAGTATTACTCTTTTAATTTTCTGTTAGCATGATAATGTGGTACAATTGTTAAAATTAAAAATAAATATAATACTTTAAATTCTAGACTTCATTTTATTTCCCACTTTTTCATAACTATCATGACTTTATGGGCATTTTCCATTCTTAATTTTCTAGGAACATCATGGCATTGTATGCATACTGAACACAACAACAACAACCACTTCAAATTTATGTAGTAATGTCTCATTTGGTACGCAGGAATTACTTGGAATTGAACGGATTGGATGTGATGGAATGGAATGAGTTTGGGAATGACAAATCCATTCTTATGTTTGGAAGATTACATGGAATGGAATGGATAAAAAGTACAATTGCTGGGAATGTCATTAGTAATAAATGCAAAATATAAATACATGACAAGATAAAAAAGTAATTACGTTATAGATAATTAATAAATGTGGAATGGAATCGTGATTCCACCTTCTAAATGGAGGAATCGAATTCCTCTTCAAAGTTGGAATCGTTGATTCTAAGGAATCGCAATTCCGGCTTCTAAAAACGCTTCCAAACACAGGGAAAGGGAATAAAAGCTAGAATCACGATTCCATTTCGGTTCATTCCTGTGTACCAAACGTGCCATAACAGAAATAATAGTCTAAACCAAATCCACAAACAAAGCTCTTCAGTCCGAATACATGTGAAGTAATATCATCCCAATTAATTAAATTGTAGTACTAAATTGATAGGGGGTACCATAGTATTGTGCTATCATGGACTTCTAGAATAATATCCACACCTACATGAGGGTTTAATCTAATAAATTTTCATCTGGTAAAATCTTTAGTTCTATGAATAACATGGTTTCTGATGTTTGACTTGAATTTGATGAAAACTTTTTTTCATAGACGTATCTTCCAAGCCAAACACCACCACCTCTAGTGAAATACAGAGAGGCAAAATTGGTTAACTTGAGAGGAAATGGAACAGGAGAGTGTCAGGAGTGGGATCGTATATATGATTATGCTTACTACAATGATTTGGGAAATCCTGATGAAGATCCAAAATATGCACGCCCTATTCTTGGTGGCTCTCAGGAGTTTCCCTATCCTTGTCGTGGAAGGACTGGCCGACGACCAACTAAAACAGGTTAGAGGCTATAGCCAGTAGATGCATTTAAATCTCTTGCTATTTCATGATTCACCAATGAGATAATGATTCTACAAATGAGATAAACACCACGGTTAACATTATTCATGGGGTGGAGAATGCTGAATCATATGTTTTTTAGTACTAAATTAGATGCTTTAATATTTTAGTTGTATTTCCTTATCATTTTCTCAGATCTTTAGAGTCAACAATAGGTGAAATGCAAGTCACTGTAATAATGAAGGGAAATGGAGAATCTTCTATTGGGTTTCAGGTGGGTGTCAAGTATTAGAAAGCTATCAATTAGGTTGCAAACAAGTGTTAGGATAGCTTCTAAAGTTTGGAACAGGTTTCGGGATAAGTTATATGCTGTAGGAGTAAGCTTTTAAAAATCCCATGAGACAGCAAAGAAAACAATCAATATTTAGGCACTAAAATGAGAAAACAAGATGGTTTAGGGCAAGTTAGGTATGCTTACATTTTGGTTGAAGATTAACGAGTTTTTCTTCTTTTTTTTTTGCTTTTTCCATTGGTAGCTCCCAAAAGTGAGAGCAGGATACCTCTGCTTAAGAGCTTATCAATCTATGTTTAGGGATGAACGGTTTGGGCACTCAAAATTGTCCGATTTCCTTGGTTATGTGCTTAAATCAATAGCTCAATTTGTCAAGCCTGAGCTTGAAATCCATCTTTGATAAGACTCCAAAAGAATTCGATAGCTTTCAAGACGTACTTGATCTCTATGAAGGAGGTGTTAAATTGTCTGAAGGTCTGCTTGAAAACGTTAGAAGAAATATCCCACTAGAATTGCTCAAGCAGATACTTCCTACTAATGGCAAAGGGCTCCTTAAATATCCACTGCCAGAAGTTCTCAAGGGTAACATGATTACATCTAAGTGTGCTTGCTTTGTAGAAGTAGACCTTTGAAATTGTCAATTATTGTTATATTAATCTCAAAATATTGTAGTTACAAGGGACTTTTTAGCAATACTGATGGTGGTACTAGTAGTAGTAGATAAAGGCTGTAACTGATGATTGGTGTTGATGATTTCTATCACAAAATTGATTTTTGTTCTAAAATAAAGGAAATCATATCTTTATTGTTGATTAGTTACTAGATCATCAAAGGTCGGCCACTATTGTTGTCCCTTACCACCATTTATAGCTAATAGCCATTGTGTTATTATGTAAAATATAATCATAGTTTCTTACTCTCCTTCAAGCAGAAGACAAGTCCGCATAGTGGGCAGACAAAGAATTTGCTAGAGAAATGCTCACAGGAGTTAATCCTCTCATCATCCACCGTCTCCTGGTAATATTTAACTTGCATTTTTCTATTGTTGTCTGCATAGTAAAATGTTTACAAATCATAGTGATGATTTTCTAAAATAGCGTGCTTAGAAGCCTTGATAAATAGCTTACTATATATTTGGCATCGATGCAATATGGAGCCAACTGCCGACAACATTTTGCAGGAGTTAATCCACTCACTACTTGTTTTTCAGTTTTTCTTGATTAACTCGGTATTTTAACAGGTACATTGGTCCAATCAAGTAATGCATTGATATAAAAAATAACGACAACTATACATTGATACAAAAGATTAGCTTATTATTTTATCTAAGGAAATTTTTTTACAATATTGATATTCTTCAAGGGGTGTAAGTACACTATTTTGGAAATTGCTATAATATCCTAATATCGATATTGTTGTCTAAAATCAAGTTATATGATAAAATGCAGGAATTTCCTCCCACAAGCAAGCTAGACCCCAAGCGGTATCGCAACCAAACTAGTTCAATGAACAAAGAGCACATAGAGAATCGATTGAATGGCTTGATAGTACATGAGGTATTCATCTTGCTTATATAGTTGTTACAATTAGACAACTTTTTGCTTAGAGTTCCCAAGTATCTCTCACATAGAATGCGATCGAATTCTTAACCATCAAAATGCCTTTTGGTTTAATGAACTATAATTCATTGAAACTTCCTAGTTTAAATGTGCTCAATAGAGAGCAATTAAGTAGATGGTCTGGGAAAGCAGTTGCACCAAAGGCAATACCCTAAAGCATTATATGGTAAAGCAGACAATGCCCCTAAAAGCAATGCTCCAACTGTTACAATTTCTTTATGAAAAAAATTTAATCATATAGTCTATCCACATTTGGATGCAGGCTCTCAAGAACAATCGGTTGTTCATATTGGATCATCATGACTCACTTATGCCATACATAAGGCGGATAAACATGACATCTACAAAAATGTATGTTACTAGGATGCTCCTCTTCTTGAAAGATGATGGTACATTGATACCTCTTGCAATAGAGCTAAGTTTGCCCCACCCAGATGGAGATCAATTTGGCAAAATCAGCAAAGTCTACACTCCAACTGACCAAGGTGTAGAAGGTTCCATTTGGCAATTGGCTAAAGCCCATGCAGCCATAACAGATTCTGGCTATCGTGAGCTTATTAGCCACTGGTATGCATCCATCAAATTCTTTCCACCGATTTGTTTTTAATGTTTCTTTTAATTTAAACTTTGAACAAATTGCAAATGTAACTCTAAAAATACTAGTTATGTGTAGGACCCCTTAACTCTATCTTTCTTAATTTTTGAAAATACATGCTTATACCATAAACTATCCCTAGAGCCTAAAGTTTTAGCTGTTAATGGATCTTTATTGGCAGTTTTGAAAGCTTTAGTGCTTGATTGAAGTAAGCACATATTTTCAAAACTTATGGGAAGGTCAATGAATTTTTAGGAATTAGGGGGTCTATCTACACCTGATCAATAGTTTTTAAGGTGCATTTTTCATTATCTCTGAAACTTAGTAATTGCCGGGTATTACCATAGTTATCACAAGCAACCTTGATAGCTTGTGGTTCTCACAGGGTAGATTGTGATTTGAAGCAATAAGAGAATCAAATGAGTTTTGGTGGTATCTTTTAAATAGATTATTAGAAAATAATTTCAGAAAACACTTTCAATCACCGCTTTCTGTTCTAGTTTATCATCACCATTGAACACAACCTCTACCTTTTCCTCTAGTCAATAGCTTTTCACTAAAAGCCCTAGTGACCGATATAAAACAAATTGAAATTACCAAGAGGAAAAACTAAATCATTGGAAATATTAAATTATGAAAAAAATTAAAGAAAGGTGGTAAACATTTTCCACAAAACAAACAACCAGTGTTCTTGACAGTCTATCTAATTGCAATTGCAGGTTAAATATCATGCGGCAATTGAACCTTTCGTAATTGCAATAAATAACTAAGTGTGCTTCACCCCATTTACAAGCTTTTGCATCCTCATTTCCGTTACACAATGGATATCAATGCACTTGCTAGACAAATTCTTATTAATGGTGGTGGGATCCATGAAGATACTGTTTTCCCAGGAAAGTATTCAATGGAATTGTCATCTATAATTTACAAGAACTGGGTGTTCACAGAGCAAACGCTTCCTGTTGATCTTATTAAGAGGTACTAAAATACAGAACCTATTACACATTTGTTTGAGAAATGAATTTATTTGAATTAAAATATGTCAAAGGTGGATTGCTACACCAGACACAAATCAATACTTAGTTACAATAACACAATACACAATACTTGTAAAAGGAAAAATAAACCGGCACATTGAATTTTATGTAGAGAAACCAAAATAAAAGGGTGAAAAATCACAGCTAGGGAGGAGCAATTTCTCCGGATCATCCCTCGCACCAGATCATCCCTTGCAATCGAGTCAACGTACTTAGGCTGGACATCTTCACCATAGCGCGTGCGAAGTCCATCCTAAAGGTGGAACCATCATCAGCGTTTGCCTCTACCAGCCTTGCAGTTCTCGGATCTGCCATCAGTTGCTGATCGGCATGTAAAGATCCTCTCCCTTGCGTCAAGTTCCGGTAATAATGGGTGTCAAAGCCTGATCCCGATAAGATGGAAGAGTGAAGTCCTTGGCTTCCATTGCCACATTTCGTCTCAATTCACCGTGAAAAATCAGAAGGCAAAGTCGGGTCGGCTGGCCAGTTCCTGAGAAGAAGTTGTGGAGGCTGTTTGTAATGAATGGCATCCAATCTTGCCGATGTTATGAGCCCCTAGTTCACATATTAGGCGGAACTCATCAAAAGCCAGAAAGAAAGAGTGCTACAAAATGAAGGGGGGGTTAACAAAAAATTACCTAAGAGGCTGACGGCATCTCTAGTTGTGAAACCTCTGCCGCAGAACAGATCAAGAATCGTTCTGATGTTTTCATTTGGATTTGGGATTTCAGCCGTTGCCTCGGAGAAGTAGGATTGGACACAGTCTCTTCTACCCGTTAAAAGACAATAAAAAGGGCCACCAGCCTAAGATCATCATCATCGTAATCATTAAATTAAAGAATAAATGCCAAAAGGGTGAAAATAAAAGGGGAAAAAAAAGAAGAAGAAGAAAGAGGGATATTAGTTATTAGCAGTAGAGTACCAGGAGAATGCCTTCTCTTGTGGCAAGTACAAGAATATAGGCGCAAGAAACCACTCCGGGACGGTGATTCTCCATCTCGGACTTAATTTCATCGATGAAATCGAATCCCTAGTGTTTGGTTGTGGATGGCATGCTTCTCTGTTAATCGACTGCTGTTGCCACCCCTGTCGTCCAGGAACACCGAAGCATCACAACCCTGCAAAGTCCATTCAACCAAACAAGAATCGATAAAGCTACTGACTAAATCAAGGGGGAAAGAAAAACGAAAAAGAAAACAAATAATGTGAGGAAGCAAAACCTGGATGAAGCAGTCGTGGAACATGAGTCTAAGTAGACCCGCAGGGATGTCCAGGCGTTCTGTATAAATATCACCCATCTTAACTCTAATGTTATTCTCGGCTTCTGGGCATGAATCTCGATAGAAATCGTATTCCAAGTCCATCTGCGGATCTCCTGTTGCTTGCAGCAACATTGGCTGCTCAGCGAGGAAATCAGGCTGAGGAGAAGGAATCCTGTTCCACCGGATTCCGTATGAGAGGAGAACGGAGAAGATAAGGACAGTAATCACCCATCTTTGAGACAATTTTTGGGAGGTTAATCCATCTTTGACCTTCAAATTGAATTTAACTGATGATAAAAGATTAAAATATCTAAATAAATCAAATAGTTCATTCTTGGTTTAGTGAAATCTGCTGAAAACATCAAATTATCTGTTATTTCAACTTTTAGTTGTCTTCATCATGGAGAGAGCAATAGCATCATTTGTTTTGCTCTGGTGGGTTTGTATTAAATAGGTCGTTGATTGCTCATTATTAAGAAAGGTCAAGGAAACCAAATCAGATAAAGGTAGAATCCATTTATGAGATTGAAAGAATTGCTCTAAACTAAATAAATTAAGCATTGCCTAGAATAACTACTTGCAGATTGCATTAAGAAGGGTTAGTTAAGATGCAATGGTGTTGTTTGGGTTGTAAAACCACAAACATGAAAACTAGTCTGCCATAAACACTTTCAAGACTTGTTTCTGTCTTGCTAAAGTTGAGCAACTTTGTATTAATTGATGATAACTAGAGATGTCTGTCTTTTTCCTCTTCCTCATGAATGCAGTATAATCAATACTAGAGTTTGGATGTTTTGTTCTTATGCTAGGTCCTCGTCCTTCCATTTCTACAATCAACTAAAATTCCACTAAATCCAATTGAATGATAGCTATCATGGGTGTTCAGTCATATCAAGCTGTAATTATCAAAAACATGACCTCCCATAACTTGTAATTCCTTGGAATTTGTTCCCCTCTCTTATTAGTTGCTGGCGAGCTTGTGTTTTTCCTATCATTATTATTTAAAAATAATAATAAATTTCATTTGATTCGTTCGCCTCTTCATAAGGAACATAATATTTCCTGTTCCCTTGTAATCTCAAAGGAAATGAAATGCACGGAGCAGAAAATCAACAAAGCATTGTGGAATTCTCTCTATTTTTACCACAATCAAACTTAAGCATCCTTATAGCCACTCAGGAGAAATCACAAATTTCTTCCAAGATTTGGAGAAAAGGTAAAAAGAAAGTGGCATAGCTAATTTGCTATAAAATTTCTACAAATACAAGTATGTCAAGCTGAACTCAATACAGCAAAACCACCAGCTTTCATCATCTGCTTAAACTCCCCAAAGTTGACAATGCCATCTCCATCCACATCAATCTTCTCGATCATTTTCTTGCACTGTTCTATTGTTCTTCCATGCTTCAGCCTCAAAGAAGCCAACACTGTTCTCAATTCCTCCACTGTGATGAACCCGTTCCATCTTTTTTAATCCACATCAACCTCATCTTTTTGATCCATCTCCATTCACATCAATCTTTTCAATCATTTGCTTCAAGTCATTATCTTCAATATCATGGAAATGCTTTTTGCTCTGTACTCATGAGCTTCTATATCAGCTATCCATTCACCGAATCTCTCTATTATGTTTATAGTTGCTGCCCTCGCCATGATGCTTCACCAATTTGATGCAATTAGGACTCCCGGATCTACAAGTTTTCAACTTAAAAAGTTTAAATCTCAATGTTGCTGATTCTTCTTTCTCCGCTTTTAAATTGATAAAGCACCACCTTATGTTCTTATGGCATTTGTTATATACTAGTTTATTAAACCATGTGATTCAATCTCTTAAGATCATATTCTCTATCTTAATGCATCATCACTGCAAGCACTATATACTTGAATTGATGTAAGCTACCACCTAATTCTACATAAGAGATACCGTAAGTGCTGTTTATTCTAAACTTAAGAGAGTCCTTTGAGAACATATCATAATCTTGATTTGCATTATTCTCTTTAAAAATCCTTTAAACCATTCACAATTTTGACGAGTTATATGCAATTGATCAAGCCAAAGCACAAGTTTCATAATTAAGATAAGAAAGAGCATACACAACACTTGGAAAAGGGAAATTAGAATCTGAAATTTAGCTTGATTTTATAAATCCAGCAGAATCATAACATGATTACACACTTCTATCTTCATAATGGAAAATCAGCAACTTGAATCGAGTTCCAAAATCCAAATTTTAATAGATTTTGTCATTCTCCAAAAATGAATTACTTTCACATGTCAAAAGAATGATTAAAAGGATAAAAACAGTTAGAAGTGTGATGAGTGCACTCAATTCTATGCATGGACAGAGGAAATAGGGGATTAAGTCTGAAATGTCTTGTTCATCAATTTTCCTTATGAAGCTTTACAGAATCATTTGCAAGTATGCTTTCTATTGCTTCAGGATGGAGTATAGGTATGAAAAAACGCGATTCCTCAATTTGGAATTACATTATGTAATTGCAAAAACTGCTTTTTTTCACGTATATCATATGACTTTTAATAAGACAATCTCTCTTGTTTATTTTAAGTTCCAGTGGAATGTATCAAGCACACCCAAGGAGAACTATAATAATAACATGGTATGAAGATGAAAGAAGACATACGGAAACAATGACCACTTTAAACTCTTTTTATTGGAAAAAATTCAGATAAGAGCAAATACCAATTACTAGAAAGGGCAAAGGCAAATAATGGAAACTTAATTCTTCTAGATGGTAAAGAGGTAACTGGAAGCATAGTGCCAGCATACAAATTTTATGCATTTTCATTTTTTTTTAAGCTTATTGATCATTAGAAACAAATCATTTGCAAATTCAATATTAATTAACTTAAATTACACAATGAACAAAGCTAGCTAGAAAAAGCAACAAGAAAGTAGTATTATACTAATCTAACCAAATCGAATTAATCCAAAGCAAATTATCATGTTATGGTGCCAAATTCCTTGACACAGCAAAAGATTTAAATCACAAACTGTTGATTCGCGCACAAATACTAGAGTGTGATCTTTATATAACTATTGATTCTAAGAATACCTCGCTAAATGGCGTCCAAAAATCTAAACTAACAGATCAATTCGAGTTTTGAGAAAGATGGTAAGGGTAAAATTTATATTGAAAAACTAAAATTTGTCAAAAAAAGGAAAAAGCACTAAAAAAAGGAAAAACCCTAGTAAATGATATCCAAAAGATAATAATTTAAATCATGATTAAAAAAATATCTTATTGAATCCTATTCAAAAGACATTAAATCCTATTCTAAGATGTTAATGAAAAGCTATTAATTCTCTAATTCAATACTATTAAAAGATATTAAAAAAATATTGATCCAATCATCATTGACTGCATCATCACCATTGACAATAACACGTACCTGCCCCAGAAAAGTAGTCCCCTCCCTTCTACCAGTGCCACTATAGTTACTTCTATCAGCTTCGCCTTCAGCCCTAAACTCAGCTGTGATGGGATATGAGTGTTCATCGGATGGTGTTCCCACTCAAACAATTGGATAGATCAATGCATCAGCATACCGCAGATCATAGGCCGTAACAAGCTAACTTTCTTTCCCCATTTTTTCCCATTTTCCAGATTTCTCTGACATGTTCATAGTTGTAATTCCACCTCCAGGGCCTGCAAGTGTCAACTTAAAAGTCTGACAAAACGCTTAATAAGGTATACGAATATTCATGTGTTATATCTTCGCATCATGATTGCTGCTTGGAGGTGGTTGGACAGATTCCTTGTGAGATCTGACAGTAGACGTTTGAATAAAGTAGTCCTTAGGAAACAATGAACAAAATGCAAAGCACTGCTATGATCGTGATGGAAGATTATCATAATTAACCTAAGAATAGATGCAATATCATTATCCAGTTCCATGAAATGTTTTTCAAGTCTGGTGTACTGAAAGGTTTTTACATTCACATATGAATGACTCATTCATCAGATGACTCATAGATTGGTTTAACACATGCCTTAGCTTTTCTAGAGGTACTGATTAGATTAAATTACTAAGGCATGCAAATGATGGTTTCTTCAAGGCTACATCGTGCTTAAACATCCTCAGCAAATGATACATGTTGGTTTTACCAAAAAAATTTGTTTCTATGTTGGACTACTATTTTAAACCATCAAAGGCTAAAGTACTTTCTACACACGTTTTGAAACAAGTGGCATCTAATTGAGACAACAAATATGGACAAAAAAAAAAAATTCCAAAATCATTATTCGGCAAATATGGATATCATATTGTATGGGAGAGCAATATACTACAGCAGTATAGAAAATCGATGGAAATGCAAAGAGCAATTACAGAAAAACTTGAAAATTTGTACAGAACATGCTATGCCTGTGTCACACGTAGAATCTGTTTGAGTTCGATGTCACTTTAATCACCCCAGCTTTCTATCTAATTGACAGATGACAAACTTATATCCTATTGTGTTGACATTTACCTTCTCAAGAGAAGCATTCCCATCATCCCTTTCCACTAATGCCATTACAGTTTCTTTGGCTGGCCTTGTGCTCAATATGTGCCCCCTCAAAATGTGCACATATATGAAGTGGCCTTTGGTTGCAGTTCTTGATCAAACAATTAGAGTCAGTACAAGAGTGGCATATACCCCTATAGCAACACTTCTGCTCCAGGCTTTAACAACTATATCAGCTATAAATTACCAAATTCATCCAGTACATTCATAATTGCTGCCTTTCCCATGATACTACATCTGTTTGATGTAATTCTGCCTCCAGGATCTGCAAGTTTTGAGCATAAAAGTCTGAATCCCAATATTACTGATACTCTCTTTGCTTTTAAATTTATAAAGTATGACCTTACGTTTTCACAGAACTCAATACTTGTTTATAAAACCTTGTAATTCAAACTCCAAAATCAAATTCTCTAATTTGATGCATCATCGCCACAAGCCAAACTCAAACTATAAATCTCATTGTATGGAAATTTCAATTCCATTAGCACTGAACTTTAAATTGAAAAAGCTAACAAAATATAATAAATGCAGGTAATTCTAAACATAAGGAGAGCCTCTCACGAACATAGCATAGATTTGGATTACTATCCAAATTTAACAGGTTAGAGTCTCCGTAAATTTAACAGGTGAGAAAAAACATAGGACACTTAGGAATGAACTTTTTCATCCATCTCCATTCACATTGATCTTTTCAATCATTTGCTTCAAATCATTATCTTCAATATCATGGCAATGATTTCTGCTCTGCACTTGTGAGCTTCTATATCATCTATCCATTCATCAAGTTTCTCTGGTATGCTTACAGTTGCTGCCCTTGCCATGATGCTTCACCAATTTGATGCAATTAGGCCTCCAGGATCTACAAGTTTTGAACTTAAAAAGTTTAAATCTCAATATTGCTGACCTTCTTTCTCCGCTTTTAAATTGATAAAGCTTGACTTTATGTTCTTAGGGCATTTGTTATATACTAGTTTATTAAACCATGTGATTCTATCTCTTAAGATCATATTCTCTTAACTTAATGCATCATCACAGCAACCTAAACTCAACATTTGAATCTCATTATATGGAAATTCCCATTCCACTAGCACTATATTCTTAAATTGATGAAAGCTACGACCTAATTCTACACAAGAGATAGAATAAGTACGGTTTATTCAAAACTTAGTCCTTTGGAACATATCATAATTTTGATTTGCATTGCTCTCTTTAAAATTTCTTTAAACCATTCACAATTTTGATAAGTTATATGCAATTGATCAAGCCAAAGCACAAGTTTCATAATTGAGGTAAGAAAGAGCATACACAACACTTGATAAAGGGAAATTAGAATCTGAAATTTCAGCAGAATCATGACATGATTATACACTACTATCTTCATAATGGAAAATCAGCAACTTGAATTGAGCTCCAAAATCCAAATTTCAACAGATTTTGTCATGCTCCATAAATGAATTACTTTCACATATTAAAAGAATGATTAAAAGGATTGAATGGTTAAAAGTGTGATGAGTGCAAGCAATTCTATGCATGGACAGAGGAAATAGGGGATGAATCTGAAATGTCTTGTTCATCAATTTTCCTTATAAAGATTTACAGAATCATTTGCAGTCGATTCCATATTTGCAAGTTTTCTTTCTATTGCTTCAAGATGGAGTAAAGGCATGAAAAAATGCGATTCCTCAATTTGGAATTATATCCTGTAATTGCAAAAAATGCCCTTTTGCAATACCTTCTCCTTATTTGCTGGAATTGTTTTCCTACCAAACCCCCGCCCCCCTCTCTTGTCTCCCTCTCCCTCTCTCTCTCTGGCATAAAGTACACAGCTTCCAAATTATACCATACATCCTGCACTGCATTGCTCCCGAACTGATCCACTGGCATTTATATCATAGAATTTTAATAAGATAATCTCTCGTGTTTAATTCAAGTTCCAGTGGAAAGTATCAAGCACACCCAATGAGAACTATAATAAAGGCATAGTATGAAGATGAAAGAAGACATGGAAATAATGGCCACTAATTCTTTTTATGGAAACAAATTCAGATAAGAGCAAATACCGATTAGTAGAAAGGCCAAAGCCAAAAGAAAGAAACTTAATTCTTCAAGATGGTAAGGATGTAACTGGAAGCATAGTGCCAAAATACAAATTTTATGCAGATTTCTTTTTTAAACTTATTGATCATTAGAAACAAATCCTTTGCAAATTCAATATTGATTAACTTAAATTCCATGATGAACAATGTTAGCTAGAACAAGCAACAGGAAGATATCATTATACTAATCTAATCTAATTGAATTCATCCAAAGCAAATTATCATGTTGTGGTGCCAAATCACTCGACGCGGCAAAAGATTTAGGAAAATATCACAAACTGTTAATTCATGCATGAATGCTAGAATGTGATATTCAAATAACAAATAAATTTAAGAATACCTAGGTAAATGGCATCCAAAAACCGAAAATAATAGATAAAATAGAGTTTTGGGAAAGACAGTAAGGCATGCAATTTATATTGAAAAACTAAAATTTGTCGAAAAAGGAAAAAGGACTAAAAAAAGAAAAAACCCTAGTAAATGATATTCAAAATATATTCTTCTGAATCATGACTATAAAAAATATCCGATTAATCCTCTTCAAAAGACATTAAATACTATTAAAAGATATTGAAAAAATATTGACCCAATCATTATTGACCACATTATTACTGTTGACCATATTGCATACCTTCTCCAGAAAAGCAGTCCCTCCCTTCTACCAATGGCACTATGTTACTTCAATCAGCCTTGCCTTCAGCCCTGACCTCGGCTATGATGGGATAGGAGTGTTCATCGCATGGAGTTCTCACTCGAACAATTGGATCGATCAATGCATCAGAATACCACAGATCATAGACTGTAACAAGCTAACTTTCTTTCCCCATTTTTTTCCCATTTTCCAAATTTCTTTGACATGTTCATAGTTGTAATTCCACCTCCAGTGTCTGTAAGTGTCAACTTAAAAGTCTGAATTTCCATAACGCTCAATAAGGTACACAAAATATTCATGTGCTATGTCTTCAGCATCATGATTGCTACTTGGAGTAGACATTTGAATAAAGTAGTCCTTTGGAAACACTGAACAAAATGCAAAGCACTGCTTTAATTGTGATGGAAGACGATCATAACTTAATCTAAGAATAGATGTAATATCATTAACCAGTTCCATGAAATGTTTTTCAAGTCTAATGGATAGTGAGGTTTTTACATTCCTATATGAATGACTCATTCATCCGATGACTCAGATTGGTTTAACATGTGCTTATAGCCTTTATAGATATTCTGATTAGATTAAATAACCGAGGCAAATGATGGTTTCTTGAAGGAATTAAACTTTGTTCAAGTATGGTGGTCTATACCGTGCTTAAATATCCTCACCAAATGGTACATGTTGGTTTCACCAAAAAAATTTGTTTCTATGTTGGACTACTATTTTAAACGATCAAAGGCTAAATTACTTTTTACACATTTTTTGAAACTAGTGGCGTCTAACTGAGACAACAAATATGGACCAAAAAAAATTATCCAAAATCATCATTCAACAAATATGGATATCATATTGTATTAGAAAGCAATATACTAGAGCACTATAGAATATCCATGGAAATGCAAGATCAATTATAGCAAAACTTGAAAATTTGTACAGAACATGCTATGACCATGTCATACTTAAGATCTGTGTTGAGTTCAATGTCACTTTAATCACCCCAGCTTTCCATCTAATAGACAACTGATAGACTTATATCCTATTGTCTTAACACTTACCTTCTCAAGAGAAGCATTCTCATCCCTTTCCACCAATGCCATTACAGTTACTTCAGCTAGCCTTGTGCTCAACATATACCCCTTGAAATTGTGCATATATATAAAGTGGCCTTGGTTGCAGTTCTTGATCGAACAATCAGAGGCAGTATGAGAGTGGTGTATACCCTTATAACAACACTTCTGCTCTAGGCTTTAGCCAACATATCAGCTATAAATTACCAAATTCATCCAGTATGTTCATAATTGCTGCCTTTCCCACGATACCACATCAGTTTGATGTAATTCTGCCTCCAGGATCTGCAAGTATTGAACTTAAAAGTCTCAATCTCAATATTACCGATACTTTCTCTCTGCTTTTAAATTGATAAAGTATGACCTTCGTTTTCATAGAACTTGATATCCTTGTTTATAAAATCGTATAATTCAATCTCTAAACATTAAATTCTCTAATTTGATGCATCATTGCCACAAGCCAAACTCAAAATATAAATCTCATTGTATGGAAATTTCAATTCCATTGGCATTGAACATTAAATTGAAGAAAACTAAAAAAAAAAAAAATACAATAAATGCAAGTAATTCCAAACATAAGGAGAGTCCCTCACGAACATACCATAGATTTGGATTACTATCCAAATTAAACATGTTAGAGTCTCCGCAAATTTAACAGGTGAGAAAAAACAGAGGACACTGAGGAAAATGAACTTGGAATCTAAATTCAACTTCATTTTGTAAATCTAGTAGCATCATGAGAAGACTACATTACTAACTACATAATGAAAAATCAGCAACTTAAATTGTGCTCAAAAGTCCAAATTTGACCAGATTGTATCAAGCTTCATAGCCAAGTTACTGTCCCATATTGAAAGAGCAATCAAAATGATGCAAAAATTAAAGTGTAATAAGGGGCAAGCAATTCACTCAAAGTATGTTTCAAATAACGCAACTTTAGCTTTCCTCTTTCAATCCTCAGTCCTCACCAATTCTATGTACAAGACAGAGGAAACAGGGGATGAAGCTTGAAACATACTGCTTACCCACTTTCCTTCGAGAGCTTTTATAGAATCACTTTGAATGGTACAATATTTGCAAGTTTGCTTTCTATTGGTTTAGGATGAAGTCATGGTATTAAAATGAGCTTCCTCAACTTATAATTACATCATTTTATTGCAAGTATTGCTTCTTCGTTTTTTTTTTTTTTTTTTACCCCCCTTCTCCTCTCTACCCCAAACACCTTTTTTGTATTTGCTTCAAATGTTCTTTTCGCCCAGATTTTTCACAAGCATATAAATCACACAGCTCCCAATCTACACAATACTTCCTTTGTTGCAGTGCTCACTTTACTGATTCAATGGCATATATATTACAAAACAGAAATGTATTATAAGAAGATATATATCTTGTATCTAAAAAATTCTTCAAGAAGTCAAAAAAAAAAAAAAAAAAAAGGCTAAGCCACAAACATAATTGTTTATTCCAATTCAGTTTGAATTTCACAATCAAGACAAACCAGATTTCATCTTCTGGCAAATATGGACATCATATCGTCTATTGGAATATCATCAGCTAGAGCAGTATAAGAGATCCATGCAATTGCAAGAACAGTTACTGCAAAAGTTGAAAATTATACACCACATGCTATAACTATGATATACACACACTTACAAACCTAACGACACACTTATCTAGTTATTGAAAAATGTTCAAGAGAGTGGAGTATGTATGATCTGTTTGAGATTAAAAAAAAAAAAAAAAAAAAAACGCTTTAATTATTCCATTTTCTATCTAATAGACAGGTTGATTTTTAAACAACATGGATGAAGTAGATAATCGATTGTGTTGACACTTACCTTCTCAAGAGAAAACATTCTGTCCCTTTCCCTTTCACTAATGCCATTTTAGTTACTTCAACTAGCCTTGCACCACAAGACAACCCCCCTGGAAACATGCAAATATACAAGTGACCATTAGCTCCCGTATTGTTAGCTATCATATCAGCTACCATTTACCAAAATATATGTTCTGTTAATGTTTCTAATATGAGTCTACTGTATGAATTTACATGATACAGTCTATTGACTGCTTATTACTTAAGACCTACAAAAGTGACTAGTATGTACTGAACGTATGAAGAAATTTTTTTTGGAACAACCTGTACTTTTTAAGGAAAAATTTGGGAAAAAATGTTGTAGAGGCGCCTGGAACCTTCAAGTTTTAGCAATACAGTGTATACTTTGTTTTGCTGCAATAGACTTTAGTACATGGAAATTTCCATTCCATATTAAAAATTATAATAGTAATTTTCACATATTAAAAATTTTAAATGAGTGAAAGTAATAATTAAGACAGAACACATTTTTGCTCATTTTTAAAAGCAAAAGATTTGTAACATTGAAAATATACTTTTAAAGTTCAAAAATTTCAGTATATAACGACCAAAAGGAACATAGTTCGAACGACCCAAAACCTCATTTCCAAAAAAAAAAAAAAAAAAAATCATCTTCACGAAATTCATTCCGTTCATAGCTCATAATTAATTAATTACAGTGATGAAACACTTAACTATACAGCTGAAACTGGAACATCCACAGAAATTAAAAGTAAAAAATATCAAAATTTTCTTTTTAATTCTTTTTTCTTTTTCTTTTGTGTGTGAGACAGAGAGAGAGAATATTACCCAGCAAAATCTCTTTGCAAATAATCCTTCTATTGCAGTCCACAGAAATTAGAAGTTTAAAACTGGAACATCATCACCGTGGCTCTTTCTGTTACAGTCCTTTAGATTGCTAATAATCCTTCACCATCACTACATATCAAATAAATACCAAAAATAGAAAAAATAAATCAATTACGATAATGCTTTGTTTTTTCGATAATCTACAATAAAACGTTGATATTTATGTATCTTGACTCACCCATCCAAGCTTTACATACGCGACATGAGCAATCTTAGGCCACTCCTCCCCACTGTCTTTCTTGCACTTCTTCTCCTGCTCTGGACATCCGGCAATCCACAACTTTTCCAGGGACTTAAGCTCACTAATGCTTTCTATAAGTGATGTCAAATTCGAACAATTAATAATATGAAGTAGTTGAAGTGATGTAAGCTGACCCATGCTTTCTGGAAGTGATGTCAAATTCGAACAATTAATAATTTCAAGTTCTTGAAGTGATGTAAGCTGACCCATGCTTTCTGGAAGTGATGTCAAATTCGGACAATTATCAATTTGAAGGTCTTGAAGTGATGTAAGCTGACCCATGCTTTCTCGAAGTGATGTCAAATTCAGACAACTACTAATTAGAAGTTCTTGAAGTGATGTAAGCTGACTCATGCTTTCTGAAAGTGATGTCAAATTCGCACAACAATAAATTCGAAGTTGTTGAAGTGATGTAAGCTGACCCATGCTTTCTGGAAGTGATGCCAAATTCGCACAACAATAAATTCGAAGTTGTTGAAGTAATGTAAGCTGAGCCATGCTTTCTGGAAGTGATGTCAAATTCGCACAACCATAAATTTGAAGTTGTTGAAGTGATGTAAGCTGACCCATGCTTTCTGGAAGTGATGTCAAATTCGGGCAATGATCAATTAGAAGTTCTTGAAGTGATGAGAGACTTTGAAGCCAAGTACTATGCCACCTTGCTGCCTTATACTTCTCTATTCCAAAAGAACGTAAACCTGTACGTGGTTGGAGTCCTTCTAGCACGATTTCATGATTTTCAATAGCCTCGGCTTCCTTATATCCACTTCCTTCTATTTCCTCCCATTTTATTCTTAACGCATCCAAAGAATGCTTTGCTTTAATATTTGCATTCTTGGACTCCACAACTGCATTTTCTATATGACCACGTATCAATATAGTGAGCTTTCCTCTCAAGTTGTTCAAGCCACTCAAGTCACTTAGCCTTGCAGAATTCTTAGGGCTGAACTTACTGTCTCCAACAATGAAACATGTTAACGTGCGTAAAGAGGTCAATTGCCCCAAACTACGCGGCATATGATTCATATTCCTGTTATCTTCATCAATAACAAGATGCTTAAGGCAGCTTAGGCTTCCAATATCATAGGGCAATTCTTTGAGATTCCGACAACCATGTAAATTCAACATCACCAGATTTTGCAAACCTTTTACGGATCTAGGAAGATGTTCCATTTCTCGACTATAAGAAAGATCAAGATGGGAAAGGAGCTTCAACTTGCAAAGAGAGCGCGGCACCACCTTCATGCTAGTATGACGGAGGGCCAAAAATCGCAAGCACCTAAAATTCGATAAGATTCTAAGGCATGCAGATTCATTTAAGGCACTAGTTCGCCACAAATCACGTAACAGCAATGTCCGCACTTTTGTATTTTTACGTTGAAGCTCTTCTAGAAGTTGATCAGATAAATCATCATTTGATCCATAAGATATATGACGAGTTCTTGAATGGGCTGTTTTCACGTCACAATTCTCCACGCCTGCCATTTTGCATGCTAAATCCTGTAAAAGATCGTGCATTTTGCACCTTAACACATTGCCGAACTCATCAGTTTCTACATCTTGGAAAAAGGATCTTTGCACAAGGTCCATGAAATATTCATGTGCTTTGTCTTCAACATCACAATTGCTACTTGGAGGTGGTTGAACAAATCCTTGCGAAATCCAACAACTTAATAAGGTAGACTTTTCAATAAGGTAGTCCTTTGGAAACAATGAACAAAATGCAAAGCACTGCTTTAATTGTGATGGGAGATGATCATAACTTAACCTTAGAATAAATGCAATGCCATTATCCAGTGTGTAAAGCTCATCCTTCATAAAAAGTTCCCACTCGGCCTGAGTTTTTCGAAATAACGCACCTCCAATAACCCGAATAGCCAAAGGATTGCCGCCGCACTTCTCTACTATTCTTTCAGCATATTGTTTTTCTGGCTTACTTATCTCCTGCGACTTTTCACAAGCAGATGCCATAAACAATTCCAGAGATGCATTGCTTGATAGGGCAGGAATTTGATAAATGTTTATCGAACAAGTAGCATTTGCAACTACTACACTGCGTGTAGTAACAAGTATTTTGCTTCCTTGTGCCCCTCCATCTAACAAATACTTCAGCTTGAGCCATTCTTCTTTCTTTTCATTCCATAAATCATCAAGAACTAAAAGATACTTCTTCCCATTAATTTCTTCCCGAAGAGTTCTTTGCATTTGGTCCATGCTCATGGAAATACACTCTGCTTTTGTTTTCGTGGTGATAATATTTGCTACAATCGTCTTCATATCAAAAATGTCTGAGACACAAACCCACGTTGTTGTTTGAAAATGTTTTTGAATAGCCTCATCATTGTAGACGTATTGAGCAAGTGCTGTCTTCCCCAATCCACCCATCCCAACAATTGAAATTACAGAAACATTCTCTTCTGTATTGGGATTGATCAGAAGTCTTATTATTTCTCTCTTGTCATCAGCCCTGCCAATCACTTTTTCTTGAGGTATAAATGAGTGCGTTTCCTGCCGTATTCCACATCCCATCATCTCTCCCGTTACAATAGGGGGTTCCTCTAGATGAAGCGACTTATCAGCTTTGGCGCCATCTATCTTCGTTATTACATCTTTCAATTTTTTTGCAATCTGCAACCTGAAAACAAGCTGGTTGGAGCTTGAAAAGAAAGTGCGAACCTTCTTCACAAACTTATTTTGGCTCCCTATACCTCTCAGTTGAGCTTCAACGGAGATCTCACCAAGCAAGTCTTCAGCATCATCAAGAGCATCTTTTAGTTTCTCAAGATAGACCTCGTCTTGATGGCTCTTATCAGATTTTTTTTCAGCATCAAGCAACACAGATCGTATGGTGATAACCATGTTCTTCAGTTTTTCAACCTTATTTCCAACACCCCGCAACTGTGAAATTTCTTCGAAAACTTGTTTAGAAAGAGCACGAATGATATTTTCTATAATATTAAAAAGAAACGATTCTGCCATTTATTTATTTTTTTTTTTTTTGGGTAATCAACAGAGAGGAAATTGCGTACTATAGTAGCTGTAAATGAGAAGATGATAGGGAACGCCAGAAGAGAAAATAAAAAAGGAAATGCAAGTCTTGGTCTGGTTCGATCGTTTGCTGAAATATCTCTCTTAATTGATATAACCCATTTCAAAAACCGGCTAATTTTATTGGGCATATTTAATCTGCAGTTCAAAGAGGGTGATTCCGTAAGGGCCGGACTGGCCTATGAGCCGAACTTAAAAGAAAATTGAAGTTTAAGAGCCAACCAAAATTTTAAATAAAAAAATAATCACACGATGACATATTAAGATAATTTCTCAGACGTTATAAAGATGGTGGATTATACATGCATCACATATATTATAATATTCTTATTAAATATACATTTAATAAATTATTCAAAAGAACTTGTATTTATATACAAGTAATTAAAAGAGTAATAAAATTAATCGTTTTATATAAACCCTATAATACCTAAATGTTTAACCTTTCACACAAATTAATATAAATGATAAAAATTTAAAAATAAAAAAAGATCTTCACTTTACCTGATTAGCTCGTGGGCCTAAGTAGACGTGTTTGGGCCAAGAATTTCTTACCCGTTTAATCCATGAACTGGCCTAATCCGTTTGATTCATATACCAAGTCCTAATAGCTACATCTAGGGCTGGGCAAAAAAACCGATCGAACCGTGAACCGAACCGGACCGGACCGAACCGAACCGAAATTTCGGTTATTTTTTGAAACGGTTCAGTTCGCGGTTCGGTTCATTAAAGATAAACGGTTCGCGGTTCGGTTCGGGACCATGAACCGAACCGTACGGTTCGAACCGAACCGTACGGTTCGAACCGAACCGAACCGTTTTATATATTAAAAAAATTAAATATATTATTTTTACTCTTAATTTTTTTATTAATGGTATTATCTATGTCACAAATTTTAAAACAATTAATTTTTTTAAATAAATTAATTGTTTTTAAAATTTTTTACTTAGATATGTGTTAGTCATTAGAATAAAATTAGATTTTTCATAATATGTTTCAATTGTTATGTTATCTATAAGTAAGATAGATTTTAGAATATAAACTCTAGTATTTTAATTAAAAAAATTAATTGTTGTAAAATTTTCTTACCTAGATATGTGTTATTCATTAGAATAAAATTAGATTTTTTATAATATGTTTTAATTGTTTGTTATCTATAAGTAAGGTAGATTTTAGAATTTAACCTCTAGTATTCTAACTTTTGCATATTTCTTTTCCATTTGTCTTACTAATTAATCTAGTTCTGTTATTTAGTTACTTATTGATTTATATAATTGGTAATATGTTAGTTAGAAGCATACAACGAATTACATTTTATGTCTTCTATTGAGATAAAGTCTAGTATATCATTATAGTTCAAGATAATTCAAAAAAATGAGACTAGTCATAGTTATAATTTTATAATGGATGAAATCTTTTTCCTTCCTATAAGTTTTACATGTTTATTTGATAAATGATTAATTTTAAATATTATTGTTTATATTTGCATTAGTGATAAGAAATATGTAATTGAACTTTTTCGATAGAATATATTTTTTATTTTATGAAAAAACGGTTCGAACCGCATACCGAACCGTTTTTTTTCGGTTCGAAAAAATTACGAACCGAACCGTATGGTTAGGTTCGAATTTAAAAGAAAAACCGAACCGTCAATTATGGTGCGGTTCGGTTCGGGATACAAACCGAGCCGAACCGTACCGTGCACACCCCTAGCTACATCCTTTTTTTACTCCTAATATTTTATTTTTATATTTGCACAAGATAATATCAATATTAAAAAAATGTAGTTATTAGGGAACTCTTTGTTTTCTTTGTGAACTTACAATTATTTTAAAATTTATATGTATTCCAAAATAAAGCTAAACCAATCAAAACAGAAGAGAGTTAAACAAGTAGTTAATTGGCTACCAAAATGCCCTAAAGAATTAATCAAATCCGACAATGGAGGCTAGATATATCAATTATCAAAAATCAAGCTTTAGATTAGATGACGCCTTCTACATCACATTCTTCAACCCGAGACTATTTAGATGATTTATTTGTATTGGCTCCCTTTACGATTGTTTTAGAAATTTGTTGTTGGACTTGCTCTATATTTTGTCCAGGTTAATTTTAAAGATTTTAGCTTTATTATATTAATTTTTGAAATCCAAAAAACATTATTTAATTGGATGATGTAAATTTTATCGTTTTTATCAACAAAGTTTTTACAAAATCATGTTGTTTATTTTTTATATTGTTCGTTTATAATTGTTTTTTTTTTTTTTTGAGTTGTGTATGAAGGCTTAGCAAGACTCATTCCTTTAATAACTTTTTTAATGAAATTTTTTTGTGTAATCGACTACTTTTTATTTATTTATTTATTCCTATATAGTTTGTTGCTATTTTTTTCAAAAGGTTATTATTATTATTATTATTATTATATTATTATTATTATTATTATTATTATACCATTTAGATGAGTTAAATAAAACATGATTTTGTTTGTTATCTATTTGAAATGTCGCACTTCCTTAATGAATTATATTTTGCATTCTTTCTTTAGCCATCAAACTGCCTCTCTCTATTTACTAAATGTTTTGGCCAACATCTCTTTCCTACATTAGTTGATTTTTTTTTTAATATTCAATTACCTATATTATGGTTTGCTTTTTATTATAATTAGTATTACTAATTAAAGAAAGTACAATCACTTTTCACGAAATGATTTTATGTTTAGAATCAATAATAATAATTACTTATTTAAGATCTAAATGAAATAATTATCAATATAGTGTTTAAAATCGGGATTTATACACGGTATATACAAAATTTATATACTCTATATATATATATATATTTATATATTGCTTTAGTGCCATTTACTTTTTTTGTACGTTTATCATGTAAATAGCTGCAATTTACCTTGCACACTAGTGTTATCATCTTCTCTTATTTCTCTCAAATGAAAGGTGTTGAGTTGACGTCATTCTTTTATTGTAATAATAAAAATAAGAAAATAAATTTGGTGTGTGAAGATTTGATGATATGACAAACATCAAAAGCCATGTACCTGTAAAATTTAGTATCCAAGGTTTCCATCTAAACTTTATATCCTAATATAAAAATGTGATATACATATCAATTTGGCATATTCTGATTTAGAAATATAATTTTATAATATAATTTGATAATTTTTTCATATTAACTATATATTAATTATTTATTATAAGAAGGTAAGCACGCATTTTATCCATTTTTCACATACTTATTTTGGCTCCTTAGATCTCTTCATTGGATCCCTTTATCTATTATTCTAGTATATATAGATATCTATTATATGTGGGTTAGTTTCCATGATCACATCAAATTCTTAGTCATAATAAGCCATTTTACTTAAAAAAGGGAAAATTACAAATAATTTCTTTTAACTTTAACCTAATATAATATGTTCTCAGAGAAAGGGCAAAAAAACTTTAATATAACTATCAATAAATCATAACCTTTTAAATGTTGCAAATATACTTAAAATATCACACTTACTGACTAGACTAGTTAAATAGCATCCTTCATCCTCGTAGCCTAATTCTTGACTTGACGTTTTCGTAAGATTTCTGTTTTGCATCAAGCAACACAACTTGTATTGTGAAAACTGTGTCATTTAATTTTCCAAGCTTATCTTTAACACCCCATATCGTCAAATTTCTTGAAAAATTGGCGAAGAGCACCAATAAAGATAACTAATTCTGCCATTTTTTTTCCTTTTTTTTAAATTCTGTATCAAACATAGAACAAATTCAGACCTGTAGAGGATGCTTAATGAGGACGATGGCGTGTGAATGACAGAAATGTGAAAGCAGGACCTCTGTTACTGGTAAGATAAAAAGCTGGGTATTGACTTCGATGTGACATCCCTCGCTCCTTTGATAGAATATCTATCCGTCATTCCAAGGACTTTTGTGTGGTTGTTATTGCTTTTTAATCTCATTTTCCTTGGGGTTTCTTGGTGCTTTCCTTTTTCTTATTTCATCTTTGTCGGCATGTCTCATCGGAAAATTAGGTTATGCCCAAGGAACCCAACACTCCGGACCATAGATATATTTTCTTTATGGCAGCTCTAGCCTCTATTTATGGCTCTTTTAAAAATTTGTTGTTGGGAGTTGGGACTTACTCTATATTTGTCCGGAATTGTCGTTACTGCTAAGAATAGTTATATTTCGTAAATCATAATAGATTATTTCATTTTAAGAGTTAAGGTTTTTATTTATATATTAATTTGATAAATTCCATTCAGCATTAAATAATTGGGATGACGTAAAATAGAGTTAATTTTCCATTTATCAATCGGTTTGAAAAAGAAAGAAAATAAAATAAATACCAACTATACAAAAAAACTACAGAAAATATACCATTATATTATCGCGTAGTCCGATGACTGTGATGCTACAAGAAATCTTTTTGGTTGTTACAGCTTTTATTTTCTTTCCAAAGAACTTGTGGTTGGTTGTTAGTTGTAGTGCTTTTATCTCATTTCCTGGGGTTTGTCGGCAAGTTTCATTGGAAGTTTAAGTAATTCCATAGGGACCCAACAATAATTCAAATTAAGCTTCGGACCGTAGAGATAATTTCCTTACGTTGACCATTTATGAGTCTTTTTAAAAAATTTGTAGTTCGACTTTCTCTATATTTGTCCGGATTTGCCATTTGTACTAAGAATAGTTATATTTCGAATATCACAAAACATTATTTCATTTTATGGAAATCGTACGTGGAACTGATGGTCCAATAAATCAAAATAAATATAATAATTATGTTAACTGATATATTAATCATTTTAGTAGTATTAATTTAAACCATTAAAAAACCAACAGAGACTTTTATTTTTTATTTCTTTGGCGAACAGAGACTTTTATTTAAAAAAATAACATCCTATACTTTATTTGGCATAATAAAATAAATAAGGAATGAGAGATTGTCAAGGGAAAGAAATTAGAAATCATGAATTTGAATTATTTCATGTCTTTAAATAATGGAGGGGATAAAAAATCAATGAAGTCTTATTTTTATAAAAAATAAAATAAAAAAATATATGCGTAGACCTTTCATTGAGGGTCTGTCATATGAAAAATGATGTAACAATGATCTCATATGTGATACCGTATGCGGCATAATTTTTTCATTTAGGCAATTGAGGGTTTATCAATATTTTACTCAATAAGACATAAGATTAAATTACTTAAATGGCCCTAAAAATAATAAATAACTTTTAAAAAAGTAATTAAAAAAAAGCATCCATAATATTATCAGCGTAATTAAAGACAATGGATTCTGCCATTTTTTATTTTTTTTCTGTTTTTAGTCAAAAGAACCAGAGGATGAGGAGCAGCTGTGAAAGCATTATCTCCATTATCGATAAGATAAAAAGCTAAATTTATGTGATTCTAAAGGCTTATAAGCTTAGGAGAAAATAAATACGAACTTGTGATTGTTGTGATTTTTCAAGATATATGGGGATATTCTTTTTAAAACATAAATTTGATACATTTTATATGTTTTATAAATTTGAAAATGGTTTTTCTATTGTTGCTTTAAAAACCAATCATGGTGAATAATTTGATAATGCTTTGTTTATATCTTTTTGTAAAGAATATGGAATAAGGATCTTTTTGGTTTGTCGTTTTGGTGTCAAACAGATACTGAACCAATATTGATATGATACAGATGAAAAATTGATGGTTTTTACTCATAAACTGACAAAACTAAACTAATACTGAATTGATACAAAAATGATATCGAATCGATACTGAACTAATACTAATGAAAAACTGACAATCTAAAAAGGCCCTAAATCATAACTTTTCATCACCTTATACACCTTAACAAAACGGAGTAGTTGAAAGAAAGAATAGAATTATATGAGAAATGACATGCTCTATGTTAAATGAAAGTTGAATAGATGAATATTTTTGAGCTGAGGTTGTTGCAACTACTTGTTACATAATGAATAGAGTATATATTGACCTCTTTCTACAAAAACATCATATGAGTTCTTTCGTGTTAGAAAATCATCTGTTTCATATTTCATATGTTTGGATGTACATGTTTTGTGAAAAAAGAATGCAAATAATTTTAGTAAGTTTGATGAATAACCAGATGAAGCTATCTTTTTGGGATATTCACAAAATAGTAGAGCATATCATGTTTATAATAAAACAACAAAATGGGTTGAAGAATCTATTAATGTGTGTTTCTTGATGAAGTGAAAGATGATTTTGACAATGATGATGTGTTTATGCATGTAAAAGAAGATAATGAACCTAATTCTACTATTTCAGAAACCAAATCGGAAGATAAATCATATGAAATCTTAAAAGCTAGTAAAGCAGAGACTAAATCAGAATGCAAATATGATGAAATCTTAAAATCTGATAAATTAGAAAGTAAAGTAGAAGTTAATCTGGAGACATGTTTTGATAAACTCAAAAGTTCAAAGACATGGAAGTATAAACCATCTCATCCCCTTAGTTTAATTATTGATGATATACAATCAGAAATAAAAACCAGATCTAAGTTACAAGAACTTGAAAATCATTTTGCTTTGTTGTCAAAAATAGAATCTAGTAATATTGATAGAGCTTTAAATGATAATAATTGCAGTAATGTTATGCAAGAGGAACTAATTCAATTTCAAAAAAATAATGTTTTGAACCTAGTTACTAGACCTCAAGATAAATATGTTATAGGCACAAAATGGATGTTTAAAAATAAATTAGATGAAGATAGAAAAATTGTTAGAAATAAAGCTAGTCTTGTAGTTAAAGAATATTCACAAAAAGAAGTAATAGATTATGATGAAATATATGCACTTATTGCTAGACTTAAGGCTATTCGTCTTTTGCTTGTTTATGCTTGTTTTAAGGATTTTAAGTTATTTCAAATGGATGTTAAAAGTACATTTTTGAATAATTATATTAAAGAAGAAGTGTAAGTTGAACAACCATCTAGATTTAAAGATCTTTTTAAGCTTAAATATGTTTTTAAGTTAAGAAATATTTGTATGAACTAAAACAAGTACCAAGAAATTGGAATAAGATACTCAGTAAGTTTCTCATCTTAATTAAATATCAAAGAGGTACGATTGACATAACTTTATTTATAAAGTATTATAAAGATGATATATTAGTTGTATAAATATTGTAGATGTACAAATTTGATTACAAAGGCCTTGAGCCTAATTCTTATTTGGATTTAACTCTTTGGGCTAATGTGGCAGAGTTTAAAGAGTTAGGCCCAATCCAATTGGGATGATCATGGGAGTTTTGGCATGGAAGGCTTGGAGTAGGGCCCGTTGGAATTGGCCCCAATTCCAACCTTTCTCAAGTTGGCTCACACACATTGTAAATGAAGGCCTTGATGGGCTGGGTCCATAAGGGAGCCCATATTCATATCCATAATGAGAGGGACTCATCCTGGCCGTTGGTTGTCTGTCTCATTGACGGACGACATCGATGGCCAGATTCTCTATAAATACTCTTAGTCCTTCTCATTTGGAAAGTGAAATCTTGGACAAACACCGTGCTGTCGGATTTCCATTTGTGAATCGATTACTACTCACTCAAGAACACACGATATTCGTGGTACTTAGTGAGGTTGATGCTCAATAGCTCCCTCGCCTGTCACACGTGTGTTAGAGCCTATTGAGATTGCCTACTCCTCCTCCCTACACGATACTCTCTTGATCATCCTATCACGTGTTGTTTCCCTAGGTCACGCGTAGCGCGATAGTCACGCGACACGCACGTGATCGTTGCATCCGGATTCATACCCACACATTTTTGGCGACTCCACTGGGGAAGGGAAATCAACACTTGTGTGATGGCACCTCCAAAGAAAGAGACCTACCGATCCCACTGAGAGTACAACTCAAGAAACTAATGTTAATCTCGAGGCCGCTGAACATGACATGCCAGCACTTGAGGATGTGAACCAACCTACTGGTGCTCAAATCGACAATGCTGCGATCTTGCGTGCTGTGCAAGAAAATACCAAGCAAGTCAATCAATCAATGCAAGAGTCTGCAAAACAATTCCAACAATTCATGACAATATTTGCTCAGTACCTGCCTGGAATAGCTGCTATTGCTGCCACGCAACAAGGTGCGACTTCGTCGACCCCTGTTGTTGTTGCGCAACAACGCGCTTCTCAGGCACCTCAAGTTGCTCCACCTGCTAATCCTACTCCTATTCCTGAACAAGATCCTACCAGAGTTGGAGAGCAAATCCCTCCATTAGAGCCTGTAATCACACAACCGCTTGCACCTCAGGTAATGAATACTGGAATTCAACTTGGAACACCATCAACTTCCCAGCCTGCATTACATGCTCAACTTGGAGGATCTTCATCCTCACAGGCTACACCACCAATTGTCATTGGTGGACCCACTGTTCAACCCAATGCAACTTTACTCCAAACGGCCACTCCAGCTACACCAGTTGAAGTTACTACTTCAACTCCTAAAGGTACTTTCGTCACGAAGGAAGATCTGGACATGTACCTAAGGGAAATACAAGCTAAGTCTGATGTGGGAGTATTGGATCTCAAGCTCCCATACAATCAACGTATTGCTGCTAAGCCATACCCTCAGGACTATGTGAGTCCCAAATTCATGCTATTCAATGGTAAAAAGGGAAGTGCCAAGGAACATTTGTTGAAGTTCATTGAAACACTAGAGGTTTATGGATTTGATGATGATTTAAAGTTGAAAGAATTTTCTAAGTCCCTCACAGAGAAAGCGTACACTTGGTACGTCAATCTTCCCCCTGGATCTGTAGATTCATGGGCAACCATGTGCAAAATGTTCCTAGAGAAATTCTTCTCCACACAAGAACGAGTGACCTTGACTGATATGGGACGAATCCGTCAAAAGCCCAAGGAAGACTTGATGGATTATATTGAGCGCTTCAGGGAGCGTTCACTAGACATCCAAGACATATGTGATGAAAGAGAGCTGGTGAAAATTTGTATCCAAGGCATGTTTACTGAGTACGCGGTGCATCTAGAAAATCTTTCTTTAGCTTCATTCTCCACTCTGGTTGAGAATGCGCGAAGGACTAACAATTCTTGCACGACAGAGGAGGAATGAAGTTTAACAAGAGAGAACCATCGGTGAATTTGGCTCAAAGTGAAGATTTCAAAGAAGGGAAGAAACCAAGAGTTGAGAAGCCCAAGGGTGAGAGGGCAAAAGAAGCACTAACATATCCTTGCTCAATGGGAAAGGTGTACGCTGTGCTAGATCAGTGGTTAAGAGATGGAAATCTCAAACTCCCAAGAGTAGAACGTTTGCCAACTCAGGAAGAAAAAAATAATCCTAAATTTTGTAGATTTCACAGGATTGTGGGGCATCCTACTAAGGATTGTTTTACTTTGAAGAGGATCTTTAATGAAAGAGTTGAGAATGGTGAACTTATCATCGAGAATAATGATGTCAGGAATAACCCACTTCCAGCTCATGGCAATCAACGTGGTGCTGTGAATGCCATTACCCATGATCCTACTATAATGGAGTCAACAGACACACAGCTAGTTGGGGGACATGAAGAAAATGACAATACACTCAAAATTGAAACTCATGGGGATGATAATGTCATCTTTACTTTACTAAAGACTTCAAATTTTAAGAATTTCTTTGATCTCCTTGGATTTGATGATCATGCACGATTTGCAGCAACGACTGTACTTAACCAAATTGCGCAAGGTCATTATAGTGGATGCGACATAGTTCAACCTAAGAAAGGAGTGGTCTCTACAAGGGATTATGCAATTACATTTACTAGAACTGATGCACTTGAAGAACTTCAATCACAATCGTCCTTTGTATGTAGAGAGTATACTCAATGGTTACCCCATCAAGAGGACATTTATCGATAATGGATCCTCACTCAATATCATGCCCATGTCTACTTTCAAAGCTGCAAGAATAGATATCCGATACTTGATGAAGCATCCCATCGCAGTGAATAGTTTTATCGAATCTTCTACAATGACAATGGGTTATGTCAAAGCAAGTTTTAAAGTTGGGCCCATTCATAGCCTTGCTACATTTCATGTAATTGATGCACCGGTGTCCTATCACCTTCTCATAGGAAGGACATGGCTGCACGAGTACAACATGATACCCTCAACACAACATCAGTGCATGAAAGGTCATTGGAGTGGAAGTGATATCCTAATCCATGCGACAAAGAATCCATTCAATCGTAATGAACTCCACTTTGCTGAAGCTACCTTTTTCTATGAACATGAAAATGAAGCAGATATGACTTTAGTGGAATCCACGGAATCACTACCCACAGAGAAGAAATTAAGACTCAAGAATTTAAAAAAGAAAGAAGCGTGGTTGTCGTGGAGGTGTAAAGAAAACAAGAAGGCTTATGATAGGATGGAAATGTAAAGCAGTGCATGAATTGAAGAAAGAGCTGTTTATGACAAAGAGTGTTATTATCATATCTCACTCATTTCCTTTTTGTTTCTGTGTAAACAAAGCATTAGATGCTTTTACCTAATGAATGAACTGTATTACTCAATCAGTGAGTATTGTTCGTGAAAATATGATGGCATGATCACTTATTTTCTTTTCATCGCTATTGTCGCTGCAAAGTAAGAAACTAATCTTCTTAGCGCGCAAAGCTAGTTTAAAAAAAAAGGGGATCGATCAAATTGAGTAAGATTACCCTTTAGTAATGAAAGAAAAACAATAACAAATATAACATTTGATTTAGACATCGTTGCTGACGGGTCAGAGCTTAGCTCCCAGGCGCACGATGTTGATAGCTCATCACCGCTTTCTTCTTGGTATTTCTAGTTGTCAAGTAGTGGAGATAATCCCCTTGACAACCCCTATTGAGCCAAGTAATCCTTGGCATATGGTATTCTACACAAGTACTATATAGTTGAGTAGTGGGAAATACCCCCTTGACTAATAAAAATTTATCGATAACAAATGCTATCGCAGCATGAGCGCGATTGATAACAAATGTTATCGTCGCTGCATGAGCGCGATTGATAATGAATGCTACTATCGCTACATAAGCGTGAATGTTCATTTTCCTTAAATGGATTGTCTAAACATCATTGCGAGGAAGTAGCAGTGCTACTTCAATGCACATGATAATTCCACTCATCTTTTATATTAGATAATATTGCTGCTTGGTTGAAGCTTTGCTCCTAAGCGCGTATGATCAAAAAAAAAAAGCATGTTTTAAAACTAAGTGTTGTATTTCAATGACAATCCTTGTTATCTAGACATGCTCTTTGTCTGTGATGCCTATAATAACTCTACAAGTGTCAAAGGGATTGAAGTGATCCTACTACTACGTCTTTTCATGTGTTGCAATCATATGAGAGCTACTACTCCAAAGCGCATGATGACTAGATATATCACCAAGGCGAAAATGAGTATCAAGAATATAAATGGATATAGAGATGATGAGTTGATTTTATTGTCCTAGTCAGTTTCACATATTCGATACAACTCATATTGAAAGGAAGAAGGGAGATAATATTGCATGACCAAGAAGATTACAGCAAAGAAAGACACGAGTAGATGCCTATCACAAATCAATAATGTGCAATGCACATTTGTGATGCTTGAAGTGCAAAATGTTTGTTTGAACGTGATCCTCACTTATGCAACGATGCATGAAGTTCATTTATGCAATATGCTCAAAACATGTACGTGCATGTGACACTAGCTTCCATGAAAATAATGCTTGTCTTCAAACAAAGTCAATATGTTCCTTCAAGGTATGGTAATGATGGCCCGAGCAAATTCAAAGGAGCGTAAGACGCAACATCCAAACTTGAGTAAAAAAAAAAAAAAAGGGTATCGCATGCGTTATGAGCTGTGACAAGCATAGGTGCTAGATTTATACAAAGCAAGTGGGGCAATGATATGTTACAGAGTCTCAAGAAGCTCTGGAATAGGATTCATTATATATGGTGATTTATATTTGGAATGAAACCATCAATCATTATCCATATTATTGAAGTGAAAGTCCCCAAGGGTCATTTTAAAAAACACGACATACGTCATCAACAACTTGTCTCCTACCATTTAATTTTCTAACAAAGACAATGATGCATACCAGACAGTTGTCTACTTTGGAGTATTTACTTATTATGATATTGTTCATTTACAAGATGGTGAAGAAAGCAAGTTTGATACAATGAAAATAATAGATGAAGTTGTTTATGCAAAACCTTGATTTAGAGGACAATATGTACTACTTGTGAACTCAAATTAACAGCATGAGACACACACAACAAGTGTATTAGCTACCAAAGTATTGCATTCATTCACCAAACGACTAGGTGCACAAGATGAGAAAGAGTCCCCTCTTACAGTGGTGCGGTTCCAAGATCGTCGCATGGGCGAGTGAGACACAGACAACTGAGGAGAGCCTCTCTCATAGCGGTGCGGTGCCAAGATCATCACGTGAGGAATGGAACACAGACGTAATGTGCGGTTCCAAGATTGTCACGTAAAGTTTGGGACACGGACGACTAAGAGTGTCATCATACAGTGTATGGTCTCAAGATTGCCATTTATGCGATCGGAACACGGACAACAAAGAGCTTTGTCTTAAATATCATGAGACACCATAGTCATTTAGTGAATGAATAGAATACATGATAGACAGGAATGTTTGAAGTTGAGTATTCTTTTGGCACATGTTCAAGAATCATTAACAGTTGATGACATTAATATGAGTTCATAAAACAAGAAAATCATACTTACAAAAATAAAGTCAAAAGGCTACGTGGTGAAGGTTCAACACTTCAATCTAGAGCCCTGCATTGCTAGAAAATGAGATGGGTTAGTTTTACAAACAAGGAAGGTTTCACTCATGCAAAATTTTATTGTCATGAAGACATATATAATAAAGAAGTAGACACATTCTTTGACAAATACTAAACCCACTTATGATGGCTCTACAAGATAAGGAATTAAATGGACAAAGGCATGAAGCACATATACAATTTCCCAACGCAATAACCAAATGCCCAAAAATAGTCTTTCATGTTATTTTGGTATGCATAAGCCAAATTCAACACAATAGAAATCATTACATGATAGCATACTAGTCACCAACCGTTTCACATATCACATATCGAAGTGAAGGCTTTGTCAATGTCAATGTCATCCCAAATCCCTCAAAACACAAAAAAAAAAAAAAAAATCCACAGTTTCTCCTACATCTATAAGGTATAGCAGATGGTTAATAGTAAAGCTTTGTCAATCAATATACAGGTTGCATCTTTCTTGTCTAATGAAGAGAGGATGAATGTTCTTGTTGAACCAAATGTGCATAATATATTTGCTAGAATTCCTGATTTTGGATTTATACAAACATTTTGTAATCAAGACACCAGTAACCTCCATGAACTGATGGATTTGGTAGTATGTTTGGGCGGAGATGGCGTGATCTTGCATGCTTCAAATTTATTTCAGGGTATTGTTTCCCATATGTGGTTCAATCTTGGATCTCTTGGATTTCTCACTTCACATAAGTTTAAAGATTACAAGCAGGATCTAAAGTAAGTCAATCATGAAAATGCTGCAGCAGATGGTGTTTATATAACTCTTAGAATGCGTCTACATTGTGAAATATTTCGTAATGGTAAAGTTATGCCTGAAAAAGTATGATGTTTTAAACAAGGTCATTATTGATAGAGATTCTAATTCATACCTATCAAAGATCGAGTGCTATGAGCATGACCATCTCATTACAAATGTGCAAGGAGTACCGCTTATTCAACTGCTGCTGGAGGATCCATGGTACATCCAAGTGTGCCTTGTATGTTGTTTACACCAATCTATCCACATTCCCTTTCTTTCAAGCCTGTAATACTTCCGGACTCCGCAAAGTTGGAGTTAAAGATTCCCAAAATTTGCCATTCACCTGGAGAATTGCTTGCATGAGGCAAGAGAGGAAGCACAAACCCATCTTTGTGTAGCTGATCGTAGGGCGTCAGAATATCGTGTACTTCGTGCATCTGCTGGAAAAATGTCTGCTCTCTTTGAAAGACTTAGAGCCTGTCTATTCTCTGGGGAATGTGGATGCCTTTGCTGATTCATTGCGTGCATTAGCTCATTCCTTGAACAATTCCATGAGTGAGAATGAAGATGATGGTACTGCTGAATTCCAAAAGTGTATCCAGTTACTTTCCGATAAAGTTGGTTTCTTGTCCCAGCATCGTGAACAGCTCCCTGACAAGTATTAAAAGATTCAAGCAACAAATGAGCAGTTGAGGAAGGAATTAGAAGAGAAGAAAGAGCTGCTAAAGACACTATATGCAAAGCATCAATTTGAGAAGTTGGCAAACAAGAAAAAAAAAAAAATCCTATAGCCACCTAAAGGTACATGAGCTTGCTGCTCTTGTTCTCAACTCACATGGGCATTATGAAGCAATTAACAGGAACTGCTCGCGTTATTATTTGTCTGCCGAATCCGTGGCCCCATTTGTAGACCGTTTCCCAAGCCGACCAAACTAAATCGTTGGGCAGATTATCCATGTTGAGCGCCAGAGGATCTGTAAACCCCCCAGTATTTTCATAATCCTTAAAAATAATTTTAGAAGTATAAATATCAAAGACCCGAAAAATCAACTTGAGATTAAAACTCAATTCTAAGACCGAGTCAAATACCGGAAACGAAACCCTAAAAGTTGAACCAAGTTAAAAATTTTTATAAGAACAAAAACGAGTTCTCTCAATCTTGAGAAAACGAGAACCCTGAAATAAAATATAAAGTCCAATTACCGATATAATCAACGTCCGTACGTCGATTAAATAATCTACCCAATTCCTAAAACGCAAATCGAAACAATAGATCCAAATACCGCTTAACAACGAGATGATAAAATCCTAAATCCTTCAGAAAATTTTAGAATCACAAAATCCAAATTTTCCATAAAAGTCAAATCGAGTCAACTCATAAACCTAGACTCGGTTAAACGATTTCGAGAACTAAAAACTATTAAATAAAATAAAATAAAATAAAACAATAAATTTCGAGCTAAAATTCTAAAACGCTCAGACTCGAAAATTATACGATCTTACGAATATCTCGATGAAAACGGAATTCAAAACGGAACCCTAAAAGTCAACAAGCCTATAACGAACCCTAGTAGTTAAGATCCGGCAATCCCGCGTTTTCAAACCCTAGAAAACGAAATTAAGTAAATAGCCTAGAATAGTTCGTAATAACGTAGGTAACATAAAAATATCAGATTCGCGAATTTCGAGTGACCTTCGGACCCAAACGGGATCGGTTCTCGAAAAGCGTGTCCCGGAGCTCGGAATATTAAAAATATTCCGTTTATACCAATAGACTCGTAAAAATACAAGGATTCCAAAAATATCAGTTTTAGAATTTTTCGGTAGCTAAAAATTACAGATATCGCATTATTACGCGTATTTTTATTACTACCGGTACTTTAATTGTCTAGTCTACTATTCATAGTACTTTTTCTACTATTCATTACTATTCACCTATCTCTACTTTTTCTTACACCTATTTCTTACACCTACATATCTATTTTCTTACTTTTTTCATTTCCAATACACCTTTAATCACATCAAACTTTACACATTACTTCTTTATTACACAAATCAAATAAAACAAATCATTCCTCTCTCACATACCCCAAAACCGGCGCCTCCCTCTCCCATTCATCTAATTTTTATTTCTTTTCAATTTATTTTATTACACTCTTAATTCCTCCACAAAATTCTATAAATACCACCTCTCCCCTTCTCATTTCTTCACACCATTCCAAAGCAAAGAAATTATGCCAAAATCCTCTCCAAAAACTCTTCTTTATAATCTTACAAGAACTCACTTCTTGTAAAAAGAAAACACTCCTCTTCCATTACCAAAGAAAGTTTCTTTTCAAAGCCTCACTATCTACCACATATCACTACTCACATAATACCCATTCCATCTACCATCTTCATATCTCTTACATACCTTAGGTAATATTTCTTCCATCTATTATTCATCCATGTCATGTAACTTAACATGACTATGGTGTTGTTTTGAAACTCATATGAGTAGTAAAAGCAACAACATGTTCATGTTTTGTTCTTGTACATAAGCTTCCTATTTATTATGTTGTTATTATTGTTATTATTATATTATGTATATATGTATATATATTTACTTAGAGCATATAAGCTCATTTGGTTATTTATTTACATTCAAGTTATGCAATTTATTTATTTATTTTATTAAGACTAGTCTTTCTAGTCTTAGACTTGTCCATATCAAGTCAAAACAATCTTTTATTTATTTTCTTTAATCTTTCGGGACTAGTCCATTCTTAGTCCCGGGATGCCTTGATAAAGCTAAGGCTCCAATTCTTGATCGGGATTCCTTGATGAAGCTAAGGTTCCAATGCTTGATATTTTATTTTCTTATTATTATTTTTTCTAGTATTTCCTTATGTTCTTATTATTTTATATGCTCATGTTACTTGCATCTACATAATGTTAATGTCTCAACTAAGTCTAAAAAGTAGAATTTCATTTTATTAAGGGAACTCAAAACTAGATTTTCTATCATATGGTTTGTCACAAAATATGAAGTTTTATCAAACAACATAAAAATAAAGCACTACAAGCTTCCCAAGATTTTCCTAAAATGACGAAGATAGTTTTATAAGAATAAATATCTTCTTTATATTTCATGGTAATTTAAGTTTTAAGAAAAATAAATCGTTAATGTTGAAAACTTAAATTCTTTTCTAAACTAAGGAACAAACTAGTTTTCAAAGTTAATATAAAAATCAACTCATGAAGAACCCACTTAGGAAAAGTAATGATTTTTTTTAAATTCTAAAAGAAAGAACTTGTTTTCAAAAGAATATAAAGTAAGGTTAGCAATAATATATTTTATCAATAAAAATGATTCTTTTCAAAAGAAATGAAAGAACAAGTTTTAGAAAGCAAAAGCTTATATTTTAGAAATAGATATAAGAAAACAAGACTCATTTTCTAAGATCATCTTAAATAAACAAATTATGAAAAGGTTTTTGACAACTTAATATAGTTTGATAAATTAACCTTTTATCACTAGAAATGAAATTTATGAAAGACTAGGGTTAAAGGGAAATTTGTTTGTTTTGGAAAAAGGAATGAAGGAAATAAAATAAGAATATATTCATTTGTAATAAAAATATAAGGTTTCTTCTAAATACTTGAAAAGAAACTATCAAAGTTAATAGTTTTAAGATCAAAATGAATTGTTTTATAAATAAATTGTTGAGACACTACCATTAGGATTTTTGCATATAAAGTGAGCATACCTATATATTCAAAGTGTTTATCAAATATATATTTATATGTTACAAAAGGATTTTCTTTAAAAAAGTTGAGTTAGAAAATGGATTTTTGCAAAAGTTTAGAAAATTCGTTTTAAATCTGTACCTGACGTTTTCGGAACCCAAATGACCTTTATGACCAAGATAAGTTTAGAAATGGATAGAACTTTTCGAATAGGTAGAAAACGGTATATCATATGCGAAATTCCGAGTTAAAATGAGCAAGTTATGGCCATTTTAAGTTGGAATTTCTTCTTATACGATTTTACCACGAATTTTAAGTAAAGTTTAGAATCTCCAAAATAGAAATTCATGAAATACTTATCCCGGGTATTTCTTTTGTCTAGGTGACAAAGGACACGAGGATACCCTACCCGAGGATTTCTACGACTAAGAAGATAGCGAAATGGACGAGTGAGTTATTCCTCCTAAATTCGTTACTTGCTTGTGCTTGTAATGTAGTAGCATTAGTATACTAAGAAAAGATAAAAAAATATATTTGGGGATTTCGGGATTATACATATGATTCTATGTTTATGCGTGAAATGAGAATTAAGAATATCGCAACTTCGATCTGCTTGTTTAAATAATTTTGTTTACTTACTTGTACGATTGTTTATTGATTGCTAAATTGATTGATCGCCCCTAATAAACCTTAATAAGGTTTGACCTAAGAACAATAAAACGTTCACGCATAGCATCCATCGAGTCACATCTATCTCAGAAGGCTGCTACTCCTACGCGTAGAGTTGGATTGGCTGTGATCGTGCGGTGCCACGGGCCATGTTCCTTCCTGGAGAATCCAAATCGCTCGGGGAAAGCGACTCTAGGTTCGGAGCCGAGCCAACCGAACGCTGTGGGTGAGGACCTGGGGACTAGCAGTAGAAGGTCGAGGACCTTCAACCCCGATTCCCTAACCTTTGATACGGAGGGGTAAATCCGTTCTATATATGGTTTCCGGACAACTATATATATTCGTGTAATCATGTGATTGGTTCATTGTATGCATAGCATATGTGTGATTAAATAAATGAACTTGTTTGAAAATGTGGTGCGAATGAAAAGGAATATCTCACTAAGCTAAGTTGTAGCTTATACCCCTATAGATTTGATTGAAACAGGTATATTCGTGGATTAAATTTGAGGATCATGACATTAAGGAAGTCATGGACGACGATTAAGGATATGGAATCATACGATGAAGAAAGTTGTAAGGTTCTTTATATGTGCTAACCTTTATGATTAGTGAGGTACTTTTATTTAAAGACAATAGAAGAATATGCCCTTAAGAATTGAAATGTGATATGTTTATGTTCTATATTCTCTTTGCCTTGTTACTTATTTATTATCGATATAAATTGCGCTACTCCGATGCGTTCCTTAGTTGTGATGTACGCCTTGTGCATGATATGGAAGCCTTTGCGTGACTAAGGTAGTCATTCCTAGGCTTTAGTATTGTGTACGGCGGACTGCCACGTTTAGGGTACCCCTCGGGGCGTGACAGGATCCCATATCCATCTCACAATGATAATAATAAAACGAATCAACAATATCAACTCGCATCTGACTTAGAATCAAATAAGTGGTCCTTGAATTCACGATCAACTTCAAATCCATTTGGTCTCCCTACAGGCTGTGGATTAAAAAAAAAAGAAAAAGAAAAAATTAAAGCTGCAAAAACACAAAGCTGAGAATATTTTGAAGAGAATAGGTCGTTCGTTTGTATCGGAGACCAATCAAATTATGATATCTGTCCATGGTATAAAATTGTACCATGTCCTTGTGTTGGTGCATGGTGTCCTTGTGCTAGTGTATATGGAGAAATTAGAAATATATATATATATATATGTATATATGGGAGAAAAGAGCATAAAAGTAATGCCCTCTATGTTTGTGCTGGGATATATGTTTGCTCTGAAATATACAGAAGAAAAGGACATGAAAGCAATGCCCTCTGCGTTTGTGCGGGGATATATGAAACATTAGCTAGTACCATGGCAATAAGAATGATGACACCTGTTCCTGTCAATACATCTAGATACACGACGAAACTGGCCATTTTCACATTACAGAGGAGTAAGCCACGCGACCCGACCCGCGCATGTCGTACACAGGCTTAAATTACTCCATTGAAACGCTCGAGCTTTAACGTAGTGCAGGCGCTTCAAGTTGTCCACTGATGCTGGGAATGCCTTGTGTGGAGCTTGAAAACTCTAATTGACTGTTGGCGTAGATATGTTGCAGCTGAACTACTACGCATTTGTTTTCTTTTACAGCTACTGTTTTAGTAAGTTGGTGTGTAGTGGATCCTTAGACGATGTTGTTCGATCGTGGCTATGAGAGCTACTGATGAATGTTCGATCAACTTATCACTACTACAGCTGGGCATGATGGAGTTTATTGGGCACGTCTGGGCTTAGGATGAACTCAACATGGACATTACGATGAATCTCTTGTTGGATGTTTATTTAGTTTTCCTTTATGAATCGAAATGTGGGGATATTGCTGATACATTTTGACCAAGTGGTGATCGGACTGTCCTGTCCGAGTTCCAAACTCGGAACTCGCTTCTACTGATCATAGGTTGATTTTATTTCATAAAATAAAAACACCGTTGGATGGGATAGTAGTTAAGTGACGAAGCCAATATGGTTCCTCTTTCTGACAATGAATGACGAACCAAACGGACACACCTTACAACTAGAAATGCCATATAGATAGCACGTCAAAGGTGTTTGCTGTTCTCTCGTGGGATAACTTAATTTCCCAGTACCATGCAGAAAAATCCTTCAACAAAGTGTTGGGTCTATTTTCACGAATGATACGCGAAAACCAGTTCCTTGATGAGAATACATTTAGCTTGGTGATAAAAGCTTGTGACGGCCTTGATTTGATTAAAAAGATTCATGGTAAAGTTGTTTGTCATGGTTTTAGTACTAGTCCAATAGTTTGTAATCGGTTGATTGATGCGTATTCAAAAAGTGGGTGCATCGAATATGCTAGAGAGGTTTTCGATGAGTTATGTGTGAAAGACAGTATTTCATGGGTTGCCATTCCTTCCGGTCTTTCTCAAAATCAGAAAGAAAAAGAAGCTGTTAAATTGTTCATCCATATGCATGGTTCCTGTATTGTTTCAACACCTTATGTTTTATCCGTTGTTCTAAGTGCTTGTGCGGAAACTAAGTTATTGTTTGAATCTGGTGAGGTAGTTCATGGACTTGTTATTAAGCAGGGATTTTCTACTCAAACTTTTGTTTGCAATGCTCTAGTATCGTTATACTCTCATTGTGAGAAGTGGATGTCAACCGAAAAGGTCTTTAGTGAAATGGAAATTAGGAATCAAGTAACATACAATGCTCTTATCCCGGGACTTGTTTAGGGAGGATTCAGTAGAAAAGCTCTAGACCCCTATGATAGAATGCAGGTTGATTGCTTTAAAGCAGACATTGTGACGGTTACAAGCCTTCACAGAAGAATGGAAAGTGGTGATGTTGGATCTTTAGGAAAAGCTATTGGGAATACTGCAATGGATACAAATTCTGAAGAAAAAGAAAGTAAGAGTAGTTGCTGCCTGGTTGGTTAAGTGGATTCGACTTTGGAAAGCATCAGTGATGAGCAGTTCATTCAATTAGGCATTTTCCATTTAATGGTATTGGTTTATAGAACAATGGAAAATTCTGAAATATGTTGCTTGTTTGTGGAGAAGTCAGGGATTGATGCTTTACTGAAGCTTTTATTACGGCCTAGTATTTGCTCAGTCGTTTGAAGGAATGTCTATAGCCTTACATAGTACCATGGTTTTCAAGGGTTTTACACAACATCACTCAGCTCCACTAACACGCGCATTCTGCACTGCGCTTCGGGAACATTTGAACAAGGCTCTGACTGCCTTTTATGCTATTACTGGATCCTTTTTGCTCGAATCCAGTGTGGTCCCAGATGAGAGAAATTTGCAAACGGAAGCAAAGATGTTTTGGAAGATATTAGGCGTGTGCATCGTGAAATTATGTGGCAGCTTGCTCTCCTGGAAGATACAAAGCTTGATATGGAGGATCAGACTGCAGGTTCTGCAACTAAGTCACATCAGTCTTAGTTAAATATAACTGAAAATGAAGAACCGAACACCAGGATCAATACTTATACCATGCTGAGGCCACTATGCTGTCTTGAAGGATTCATGACAATGGAAAGCAGAGCACGAAGACCTATAACTTTTGCCTCACTGGGATTATCTTGCTTAAGCAATTCCAATACCATGTGATTCATTCCAAAGTCAAGATTATGTTCTGCTATAATCAAGCTCTAAGGTCTCAAGGTCAAAATATTGAAATGAAAAGCGGAGATTGGATATGTCCAAGTTGCAATTTCATGAACTTCGCAAGAAATATGAAGTGCCTAGAATGTGATCATGCACGGCCAAAGAGACAGCTAACTAGTAGGGAATGGGAGTGTCCTCAGTGTGATGTTGTGAATTTTGGGAGGAATATTGTATGTCTAAGATGTGATTGAAAGCATCCAGAATCACCTCCTATCGAATGCTTGATTCCTCCAAGGCCAATGTCATATCAATAAGCAAGTAGTTGCAGTTGCTAAGAATTGAGTTTGTAGACAGAAAAGCCAAGAGATGAGTGAAAGCATCACTTCCACTGGCAAACTTTGTTGGATCCATCTAAGAAACGTCAACAGACCAAGCTCTTTTCTGGTGTTCCATAAATCGTGACAAAACCCGAGCGGTGCCTGCATCTCATATCCAAACTACTCCAGCGTAGTCAGTTGAAGCCAGCTGTAGCAAAGTACTTTTCATCACAGTTGAAACCAATGGAGCGTATAACATTCGCAGAGTTAAGTAGATCCTTACTTCTGAGGGTTCCATGGACTGCAAACTTGCACAAGCCTTCAAAAATGTTCCAAGGAATCTACTATCTAAGCAAGAAAGATTGACAGTGGAGTTTCAATAAGAATTTGATATTCTTTCAAAGCTTCACCATCCCAATGTGGTGGAACTTTACGGTATTGTACAAGATGGCCTTGGAAGAACACTGGCCACTGTGACTGAATACATGCAAGCAAAAGTTGTAGAAACCGAGGCATGATTAGACCAGTTGTTTACCGAGCAAGACTGATCAATAGCTTATGCATAAAAAAAAAACTGAGCTCTTCACAAATGTGCCAAGCTGCTCATGATAGACCCAACATCGTTGCTACTATTCTCATGTCCAATTTGCTATGTTATAAAGATCAATGCGAGCAACACTAAATCTCCAACAGCCACACGATTAAGCAAAATGGTGCACTCCAGGATGTTGAGCAAACAAGCACTACTGAGCTTTGTTTCAGCTATCTCAGCGTACCAGCCATAGGATAGAACGCCTACCTGACTTCCATGTTGATCAAAACAAATCAAAGCAGATATTCACCAACCTAAACCGAGACAAATCGAGTTTTACTATAGTTACAATACTGAGATGCAGAGATCACCTCCTCCAATTGAACACTCGGGAGATCAAATGGAGCACCCAAGCAGGGCAATTCCGAGCGCTCAAAACACAGCAGCATGTTGATCTACTGCACACATGCTGCCCTGTTGCACCAAACAATTTCCACACATGAATGAGCTATTGATGTTACATGCGAACTGGATGTGTGGCGAGCTGATCGAACTCATTTTCTATGTCACATTGACCAAATCTGCTGCAATAGAAAAAGTGCCTCATGATCTGCGGAAGGCTAAGTTGATACTGGAAGAGGTATTGTCTGTTCTACCTCTTGATGGATTAGTTGATTCATCAGCATATGCTACATGGTTGAACTGTATATCAGCGTTGGAGAATAGATTCAATCCTGGAGGCCATCAAGATGGTCCTAGACAACTCCAGTCATTATTTAGCTCTTATGTTCATTCGGTCAAAAAAAAAAAATATCCAATCAATGAGATGCATCAGGATTGCTATCCCTACAGTAAGGTTCTCCAGTTACTTTGAGTTTGGGCATGAGCTTGCCAGCTTTAGCTCGCAAGCAAAAGAATCTACTGTTGGGAAATCGCTTAAGCTGCTATCTAAGGGAGCATCGGTCTAACTGCTCAGAATAGACGTTCTGCAGCTCTTTGCTCTTAAATTTGGAGTATGGGGAAATCCTGCTAAAATATGTTCACAATGATTTTGAAGGCAAATGCTTGCCTGAAGCTGTCCGATTAATATTAAGATTTTCAAGAAGAAAGCAAGAATCGGTGGTAGTATGATGCATCCGTCAACTTGGTGATACTTAGTTAAGTATAAAGTTGAGACCAGCAAGCTAAGTATGATCAAAGATTTCATAAAATGCAAGTAAAATCAACTCGCCGAGAAGGATCATTTATATGGAACAGAAGCGAAAGATGAATTCATATACAAAGGAAAACATGCCGATACACCATTGTTTCAGGGATGGTATAATTTCAATATGAGACAATATGCTCATCAGATGATACTACAGGAATATCTCTCAAAAGAATTCAATTATTTGACGGTGTTGCACCAGATTCCTACATTGCAAGCCATTAAGAAATTAACACACCAAGCAGCAGTGCAGCTAAGTTGTAGCGCACATGCGCTAGATAAGACTTTTATCATTCGAAAGGGCTTAATTAATGCCCAAATCCTTTCGATATGACCCGAAAGACTTTGGTCAGGAGGTAAAATGTAGATGTACAAATTTGATTACAAAGGCCTTGAGCCTAATTCTTATTTGGATTTAACTCTTTGGGCTAATGTGGCAGGGTTTAAAGAGTTAGGCCCAATCCAATTGGGATGATAATGGGAGTTTTGGCATGGAAGGCTTGGAGTAGGGCCCGTTGGAATTGGCCTACCCAATTCCAACCTTTCTCAAGTTGGCTCACACACATTGTAAATGAAGACCTTGATGGGCTTGGGTTCATAAGGGAGCCCATATTCATATCCATAATGAGAGGGACTCATCCTGGCCGTTGGTTGTCTGTCTCATCTGACGGACGACATCGATGGTCAGATTCTCTATAAATACTCTTGGTCCTTACCTCATTTAAAAAAAGTGAAATCCTGGATAAACACCGCCGTGCTGTTGGATTTCCATTTCTGTGGATCGATTACTCGACTTACTCAAGAACACACACGATATTTGTAGTATTTAGTGAGGTTGATGCTCAGTAGCTCTCTCGCCTGTCACACGTGTGTTAGAACCTATTGAGATTGCCTACTCCTCCTCCCTACACGATACTCTCTTGATCATCCTATCACGTGTTGTTTCCCTAGGTCACGCGTAGCGCGATAGTCACGCGACACGCACGTGATCGTTGCATCCGAATTCATACCCACACAAATATATATCGATAACATAATATTTGGATCAACTAATAAAAAAAATTATAAAAAAATTTACAAAATTTATGCAAGCTTAATTTGAAATATGCATTATTGGTGAACTAAATGAGAAGATGACAGTGAACACCGGAAAAATGAGAATAAAATGGATGATGATAGTGTTTTGATCTATCGAGAAGAAGAAGAAGGGTGTCTTGATCTGGCTCGATCGTTTGCCGAAATATCTGTCCTAGTCTTGTCGTTGTTACTGCTTTATGAGCTGTCAAAAGTACGTCATTTCTTTCCTTGTCCTTTTCCATTGTCACTTTTTGCTACCAAGCATTTTAAGTTTTATAAGCACTTATTTTGTATCGTATTCCTGAAGTGAAACTATGCATAACATACAAAATTTGCACTCCTAAAATTTAATACAGCACACCTTACAGAATCTGCGGTTCAAAGAGGGTGAGTCCGCGAGGGCCGGATTGGCCCAGAGCCAAACTTCAAAGAAAAGAGAAGTTTAAGAACCAACCAAAGTTTTAAATAAAAAATAATTATACGATGATATATTAAGATAATTTATCATACGTTATAAAGATGGTGGATTACGCACGCATCATATGTATCATAATATTCTTATTAAGTATATATTTAATAAATTATTTTAAAAACTTGTATTTATATAAAATTAATTTAAACAGTAATAAAATTAATCGTTTTATATAAACCCTATAATATTTAAATGTTTAAACTTCCACACAAATTAATATAAAAAAATAAAAATTTAAAGATAAGAACAGATCTTCACATTACCCGTTTAGCTCATGTGCCTACATAGACGAGCTAGGATCAAGAATTTCTGGCCCGTTTAATCCATGGACTGACCTAATCCGTTTGGTTCGTATGCCAAGTCCTAATACTTACATCCTTTTTTACTCCTAATATTTTATTTTTATATTTGCACAAGATAATATCAATATAAAAAAAATCTAATTATTAAGGAATTTTTTGTTTTCTCTGTGATTCCTTTAAGATGATACTTACTATTATTTTAAATTTTATACGAATTCCAAAATAAAGCTAAACTAATTAAAAGGGGGAGAGTTAAACAAGGAGTTACTTAATTGGCTACCAAAAAGCCCTATGAATTAATCAAATCCAACAGTGGAGGCTGGATATATCAATTATCATGAATCAAGCTTTAGGTTGGATGACACCTTCTACATCACATTGTTAAACCTGAGACTGTTTACATAATTTCTTTGTATTGGCTCTCTTTATGATTGTTTTAGAAATTTGTTATTGGACTAGCTTTATACTTTATCCAGAATAATTTTAAAGATTTTAGCTTTTTTATATTAATTTTCGAAATCCAAAAAACATTATTTAATTGGGATGATGTAAATTGTATTATTTTTATCAACAAAGTTTTTACAAAATCATGTTGTTTATTTTTTTGTATTATTTGTTTATAACTGATCTTTTTTTTTTTTTTTGAGTTGTGTATGAAGGCTTAGCAAGACTTATTTCTTTAATAACTTTTTTAATGAAAAATTTTGGGTGTAATCGACCAATTTTTATTTATTTATTTTAAGCCTATATTAGTTTGTTGTAATTTTTTTCAAAAGGTTTTATTATTATTATTATTATTATTATTATTATTATTATTATTATTATTATACCATTTAGATAAGTTAGACAAAACATGATTTTGTTTCTTTTATATTTGAAATGTCACACTTCCTTAATGAATTTATTTTGCAATCTTTCTTTAGCCATCAAACTGCCTCTCTCTATTTACTACTTAATGTTTTGGCCAACATCTCTTTCCTACATTAGTTGTTTTTTTTAATATTCAATTACCTATTTTATGTTTTGCTTTTTATTATAATTAGTGTCAGTAATTAAAGAAAGTACAATCATTTTTCACCAAACAATTTTATGTTTAGAATAAGTAATAATAATAATTACTTATTTAAGATTTAAATGAAATAATTATCAATATAATATTTTAAAATCAGGATTCATACACGATATGTATGAAATTTATATATATATTGCTTTAGTACCATTTATTTTATTTCGTGCGTTTATGGCGTAAATAGCTGCGATTTACTAGCAACATATGTCGCGAGTCAAGTGGCAGATGATGAAAGTTAATAAAAAGATAGCTTACCTGCGTGTGAAGTGCTGATGGAATTGGTGTTTTCTCCCAACATACATATACACATATATATACACACACATATACTTCAACTAGAGGAAAAGTATTAAGATAATTTAAATTACATTAGTTAAAGATAATATTGTAATTCCACATTCATGATATATATAATATGTTTTTGTGCTAGGATTAGTTTACCTTTAACACACTTTTGACCTTTAACAACTTTGACTAGATCTGGATCTGGCTCATTCATGTGCTAAAATCTGTCCAAGAACATTGCACTTGTTTGCTGTCGTCCTTTATTTATTTATTTTTTCCTACTTTTTTTATTTTAATAGTTTAACAAGCAGAACGGTCAGTACAAAGACGGGCAGGGAGCTGAACGGGAAAAGCTCGAGATCGGTGTCAGTAACATGGTGTTTTGAGATTCGACACGTGATTCTACGGGAGAGCCGATGTAGATGTAGATCTGAGTTAAATAAAATCATAATTTAACCAAACTTTGTAATGTCATGACAAAAGTAAGATCAAGTGATCTTGTACAACTAGTTTTACAAAATGCAAAATGCTAAAATAAAAAAAATTAAGTAAAGCTTAAAGGGGTATATAACATGTGTTTTATTGTAATCACTGTTCCAACTATTCAACCTGGCAAGGCCTTAGAAATCTATTCTATAGTTTATAACATGGATAATTGTAATGCAATTTGTGTTTTGAAGTATACATAATTTAATTACGTTAGAATTATAAATAATGATTTTGTAGGTTATGCTTTGAAATTCGATTTAAGTTTTCAAATATTAATTATAGTTTCGAGATGGATCCAATAGCCTTTAAAAAGTATTGATATACAAAATTATATATATTTTTAATTTATGTTATATGATAATTAGTATATAATAAAATATTAGGATAAGTTATTAAAATATGGTTGGGATGTACCCATAAAATAGAAAATTGATGGGGTGAAAAATTTATCCGACAAAGGTATCGTGAGTAGCAGTGGAAAGGGGCGTTGAGTGACAGCGACCGTGGGAACTGGGAAAGCTTTTGCTAAAGCTGCAGGAAGACAAATTAATGGTTGGGAGGAAGACAAATTGTATTATAATGTTACCTTTTCCGACCACCAAAAATGCGCTTCCTTGCATATTTTTCGGTCCATTGGAACTGGGAGGAAAAGAACATTAAGGAGATTAAATTTTGTTTCTTCTATATTTTAAAAGGGGAGGTTAAAAAGAAAGAAAAGCAAATTAGGGAAACATGATTTCTTAGGAAATTGAAATTGTGTTCTAGAAGAAACAATTTTAGGTTTTCTACTTGAAAATACTTGTAAAATAAGAATTAGTAGTGACAAATATAATATTAAAAAATTGATTTAATGTTCATAATTAAAAAGAGATTAATAATTTTTTTTTCCAAAAGTTAAATAGTAATGTACTATAAGGCTATTGGTGCTAATTTTTATTTCTTTTTTTTTAACCAATAATAAATACGTATATTGTCATTGATATTTGATACTGTGTTAACATCTTAAAGAGTATAATAAAGAGCATCTTCTAGTCTCCCAAGTCGGTTCTTGACTTGATGGCGTTTATCATATCTCTCTTCTGCATCAAGCAATGAAGCTTATGCTGTGAAAATGAGGCTGTTCAATTTTTTAAACTCCCTCTTGACATCCCATTGCCGTGAAATTACTTCATATTGGTAAAGGAAGAACATGAATAATATTACCTGCGAGATTAGAGGGAATGATCCTACCATTTTTATGTGTAAAGGAAGAACATGAATAATAATGCCTGCGAGATTAAAAGGGAATGATCGTACCATTATCATTCTTTTGTTTTTTTTATATAGTAATCAACAGACAGCAAATTAAGAACTAATTTCACTTTTACTATGCATATATAGTTTGAAATTAAATAAAATTGAGTGGGTTATGAAATGATAAATTCATTCATATGTCCCTATAATAGCAATTTCATTATAATCTTATTCATATGAAGAATTATTATAATATTTAATTAATCATAATAGAAATTTTTATTACAAAATACATAAAATAACCATTCATTACTTAAATACATTAATAGAAATTTGACGTTAGAATTGTTTTTTCCCAAAATACTCCAATTTAATTAAAAAACTAACAAATAAAATTATATTACATCTCTATTCCACTCTTCAGGATTAACAATTTTAGTACAACTTTATTCATTCAGCAAAATTAACAAACAAGAAGCATTCATGGAACGAATGCATATAAAGTATAATTATGAAAAATGTCCTAATAATAAATATAAGTTATAAATATACAGTACAATAAAAGGGTAATTAAACTATGCATATGATTAATGAAACTGGAATTGAATAACAATTTTAGCGTTAACAAGGCCGAATGAATGAAATTTCTTTAAAAGTCAAAATCGCAATTCCACTCCAGATCTATTCCTAGTTAAAGTAAAGTGAATGCTTAAAGTTGTAAATGTGAAGAAGATTTGAAATTCTTTGGTCCTGTCATTAATTTTGATAGGATCGATCCCGTCGTTATCCAACGACTTACACAATATCCAACGGTGATCAAATAACTAAAATAGTTAATATTTCAATTAATATATTTATTTTAACGGTTAGATCGTTGACTGACTGTCTCATCAATAAGATCATAGAAGCTCTTGAAGATGATGGTAGTGTGTTAAAAACATTGAATTCAATTATTGAATAGATTCATGAGTGGTCTTATAACCTAGTAATATATATATATATATATTATATATATATAGAGGGAGAGAGAACTACAGTTTCCTTTTTTTTTTTTCGTTGTTTCTCTATTTTAGTTGTAATTCTTTATATATATATATATATATTATTTTAGTCTTCAATGTTCATAAAAGTTAACAAAATATCATTAGCTTTTCTATTAGTTTAGGATAAGTAGCACATTTTGATTTGCTTAAAATTATTAATATAAAATATTATAAATAATTTAAGATAACTTTAAAAATAATAATATATGACAATAAATGAGAAAATCTTTTAAGTTATAAAAAGGATAATGATTTTTTTTTAATTATAAAACAAATGAGACTGATGTGTGTTTTGTCTGTGTGTTGTTTTTGGATGCTGTGTTTTGGGAGAAGGAAAATGAATAGTAAAAAGGGAGGGAAAGAAAGTAAAAATGACAGTGAAAAATAAAATAAAAAAGATATATAAAGGAAAGAAAAAAAAAAAAAAAAGGCAACTCAATATCCTACATGTTAGAGTGAAATCTCTTGTTGTTGATATTGTTGGTTTTTTTTTTTTTTCATCTAATTTTTTTGTCTATGCAATGTCTATGGGTATTATTTAACAGCAGTAGCGAACTAAAGTACTAAAGAAGACACTATTTATAACAATTTATAAATTAATAATTTTAGATCAATTAAAACGCACTCTAAAACTAATAGAAAAATTAATAACATTAGAAAATAACTCACTTGTTAACTTCTGTAAATATTGAGGATACTAAAATAGAATAAAACAAAAATTTAAAACTTAATTAAAAAATCGTGGAGAGTTGAAAACTAGTTTTCTATATTATATATATTATATATAATGTCAGGTTCGGTACGTGGGCTTTTTTTTTTTTTTTCCTCCCCTCTTTTAATTCAGCCAGGCAGCGATATAAAAATAATTCATGCTTGGATGGTTAGCGTTTGTCTTCTTCTATTGGTGGCTTTCCTGCAGCTTTCCTTTTTTTTTTTTTTTAATAATCCAACCGGCGATCATTATGTTCATTAATAAACATAAACTCAATACAGAACACATGTTATTTGTTGTTTATATTATTATTTTTTTATAACTACATCTTTTTTATCATTATATAGTTGATATATAAAAGGAAAATAGAAATAATAATAATAATAAAGCATTGCCCCTTTTTAAAAATAAATAATTAATTAATTTAAAAAAAGCACTTAATTCACCATGTCCCACCACATAGCTTAAGATGTAACATACTACAGGTCCACAGGTAAACCGCATACCTTTTTTTATAACGAACCATGCCTTTAAGGACTAAAAAATAGTTATTGCCAACAATCTTCGATGGCTTTGTCGTATTTTGAATTTCATTAAATCTTTCTAATAATATTAAGTATCAGATTGTTAGGACAAGAATAAATTTCTATTATAAAATTATCGTCACTAATTCTATTTAAAAATACATAACTTGTCTTATTAATTTTTCATTACAAAATTCTGTTTCAAAATATCAATTTTCTTTTAATGCTATAGCATATGGAATAATTGAAGCATACTATATAAATATTTAATACTATGATGACAAACTTAGAAAAAGAACTTCCATAGTGAAAAAAGTGATTCTTTCAATTTTATTCTTTATTGCTTATTAAAGAGGATTTTCATCTACTTAATTAAGAAAATTTAAGGTTGAATAGTGATCTTTACGAAGATAAGTATAGTTGCATAATACATAGAGTTTAAGTATCTACTATCTCACTTCATCCTCTTAATCTTACATTGCAAATTCTACTTAGTTATACAAAACGTTATACCTCAAGTAGGGTTTAAGACATTAACAGTTCTGTCACGTATAACACTTAAATGTTATATGTAAAGTGTAACCATCTCTTATAATCTATGCATACAAGGGTGGACTTATTTTAATTATTTTATTATTATTTTTTTTTTTATTTTTGAAGTATAGCCTCGTCAAGATAACCAATGTCTCTTCCTATTGGAGCTAGAAATGCAAATAAAACCTTTCTTAAGGGGTGTGAGTACTATTGTAGATTCCGACTTTAACTCATCGTTTGGTTGCTCATGGTCAAAGATAGCTCATTTTACACAAAACTCGCACATAAACTAAATTGTAGCTTGTACATGAGATATCAATAAAATTGTCTTATTCTCCATTCAATTCTTGTCTGCGTCCCTTTTTATTTATCGTTGGTTACATTTTGTTGCCTTTATGTGTTGCTTATAGATCTTAAGGCCCAATCGTTGGTCATACAGAGTTATGTTAAGGCTTACTTACTACTATAGAGGCAGGATAATAAGCATTATGGGGTTCAAGTGTGTTAGTGAAAGCTCTGGACCATAACAATCGGTATTAGAGCCTAAGTTATTTGATGGAAATCTAGCTACATTGAGTCCTATACGTCCACTTCAAGCACTTGAGGGAATGATTACGCAAAAAAAAAGTCGAGAAGCTTCGAGAAGAGTTCTAAGGAATTGTGCATAAGTTTATTTAAGATTACTCAAAATTTGTCGATATTGATTTAGAGTCGAAAATAAAGACATTTACTGTTGTTTATATAACTTAGAAGAAGGATGTGAAAAGACAGATGACCCTAGACTAAGGCTAGCTTAAGGCCACTGGTCTACATTTCCAAAGCCACCATCCTACGTATCAATGCTACCAACTTAGATTTTTAAGGCTACCAGCTTTTACACCAGCATAGACATTTACACATTTTCTTTTGTTGCCTAATTTTTATTAGATTACTTTCCTTTTATTTTAACCTATAAATAGGCTTGGTCATTGTATGAAAAGAAACAACTTCAAAGATTAATATGATTGAGAGTTTATTCTTCTCTTTTTGGTTCTTTCAAGAACTTGAACTCTTTAAGAATTGTGTTCTTATTGTGTTCTTTGCATACCGAAGTTCTTGATTGGTATTATCTGAGGAATTGCAATCTTTATCAAGGTTCACAGTTTTACTTAATCTCAAGTCAAGGTTTTTTTCATTAATTTATACCAAGGTTCGCGGAATTCTCAGTTATAGGGTCACGTTCAACTATACCTCTGATTTTATTCTGCATATTTTATCGGGTCAAGGTCCACATTCGATTCTTAGAGTCCTAGAATTTGCAAAACCATTCCAAGCACACGTCACTCTTGTTCATTGAAGTTGGAACCAGCTCATATGCTCCAAATTGTGCCGGAAAGTGATCTAGATAAGGCATTCATCACCCTCAGCGTTGACTATGGAGATTTCTTGGAACAAATAATGGGTGAATATGTTTCAACTATGAGTAATGATGAGAATCTACCCATTTTAGATGAGGACAACCATAATACAATAGATGGTAAGGACATAAATCCTACACACAATGAACGAGACATTAAGGATGTCACATGAACGATGATATAACATAGATGGTACATGAGAATATCTGTGTTGAGGTTGACATAGGACAATAAGATGGTAATTACAAGGATATTGAATTGGAAGAAGATAAAGACTAAGACCCAGTGTAGGAGGATCTTTTGTTGAAGAGTCAAATGAAGATGAAGAGCAGGATCGAGAGGATGACCTTGTAGAGTTAGATTATGACCTCTTTGGTGGACACGATGATTATTAAGAAATTATATCTCAAAATAAGAGAAAGAAGAGCAAAGGAAGACTAAAGTCAATATAAGACCTTCCTGCTCAAAGATTAAGAGTAATTGTTGATGAGATGGATGAACAGGATTGTGATTATGCCCCATCTAGTAAATTATATTCTGAAGAAGACTCTAATGGGTCTGAAGAGGACTTTGATGGGCCTAAAGAGATCCACTATCAAGAGTTTAACGATGATAGGGACATGAGAAGCCCAAATATCATTCTTAGGCTTAAGTTTAATAACTTTAACCAATTCAAGATTGTCCGCTAGAATTATCCATAAGAAATAGATTTCAAGTCTACTTTACGCAAAATCGTAAGAGAATATATGCGTGCAAGTGCTATAGTGAGTGCTGCAATTTTAGGTTTTATGCAACCGGGGTACCAAAATAGTATCCAACTATTCAAATTAAGGCAACCAACTTTGACCATATGTGTCAAAAGGTGTTTAGGAACTTCTACGTGATAGCTAGGTGGCTAGCTAGTAAGTATTTGGAGAGATTAGGGCATATCCAGCTTGGATTCTTATTGGTTTCATTGTTACAATGGAGGAGGACATGTAACACCCTGAATTATACGTCTATTTTATTTTTGATAATTGTTAAATAGATAGTAATGTCTGGTAGAAATTTTAGAAATGTCCGAAAAACCATCCCCGCTTTTCGAGAATTTAAATATAGGTAATTACCAACATGGACAATAAAAGACTTAATTAAAATAAAAATATAAGCATAAATTATACCTATATCAAAGAAAAATTTTCCGTAAGATATAACAATAATAATATGATTAATATATAAACTAAAAACCAATAAAGATAAGTAAAATAATAAATTAGATCCCAAAAATAATTCAAAAGATACAAACAAAAGATAAACACTATAAATTTATAATAGTAGAATATAAATAAAGTCAAATTAAAGATAATTTAATTATTAACAAGTCATAAAATACCAAAACACTAATAATTAAAATCCTTAAAGGATAAATTATAATTTACGAAAATATATATTAAAGTTGCAAAATAAAAATCTTAATTTCAAAATTTTAAGTATACCATAGTGTTCAGAATATTTAATATAATAAATACGTAAATTTTTATCTAAAAATAATATCGAATGAATATTTATTATACGTGTTAATTAAAACTCAAAAATTAAAACTTTCCAAACGATTTTCATTTTGGTTTACTCTCCACGCCACTTTTCCCCATAAATTTTCTAATTCTCTCTCTCACTCTCGTCTCATTCTCTCAATTCTCTGTCTCTCTCCTATATTCCTCTCTTTCCGGAAAGTCTTCGATAGAAGACTTAAAAAAAAAAAGGTTACTTCTCCGAATCGGAGAAGGAAAAAGAAAAAGAAAAAAAAAAGAGGAAGAAATCTTCTCCGACCAGGAGAGAAAGAAAAAAAAAAGAAAAAGAAAAGAAAATAAAAAGAAATCTAGAAGCTCCTCCGATCTTCAAAAATTCGTATCTTTCACATACGATAATCGATTCCAATTTCGAAAGTGGTGTTGTGATCGTGGCGATACGCTCTTCAATTCAAGACCACACAAGGTAAGATTTTGACCACTCTAAAATTTTACTATTATGACACGGTACGTAGAAGTTTTCGTAATATTAGGAGTTTTAATATTAGTTTTTATTATAAATGTTTACATGCATATATAATGATAATAATATAAAATTATGTTATGCTAGTATGTGTATTTAGACTAGTTGATATTACATTTCACTTATCAAATGGATAATAAATTGATAAATAAAAACGCTAGATGATGGAAAATTGATTTTAATTTTAGATAATTAATATTTAGAGTCTATTTATTAGTAAATAGAAATTTAGAGGCAAATCACTATGGTTGAAATATACTCGATAGGATCAATAACTGATCAAAATCTTCTAATCTAAAGCCCAAATCAAAATTTTGATTTCACAAACATGAAAGTTATAATATTTCAATCCTATATAGACTAAAACCTTAGTTTATCCTATCAGATCTGGAAATTCTAATCGTGTAGGTGAAAAACCTAAATCTATCCGATTCTGTAGATTTAGAATTTAGTTTTCAATCTGAAAACAATGTAAGAAAAATATGGAACATTAACTATGGAGATATCTATAGTGTAATACTGAAAAATTCTCGAAATACTAAAAGTTAAGCATGCTCATGACCCAAGATGGGTGACCTCCTGGAAAATGAATAGTAATTTTTCAAAACGAGTGATATCTCGATAAGTATAATTCAAAGAGAATAATTAGTGGTTTAGAATTGAATTATTAGATCCTTAAAGTATATCAGTTAGCAAATGATGATTTAAAGATAAATCGTTAGGATTGAGATGTAACCGTTAAAACTAGATATTAGGTATAATTTACATAAATAAGACTCAAACTAAGATTTTAATATCGAAAACACTAAAACAAAAATATTTTTAACTTATATAAACACTCGTTATGTTTTATGAAGTAAAACTTAACTAAAGAAACAATTAGAATTAAGTAAAATAAACCTATAGCATAGTTCCAACATTTAAAAAGAATAGAGATGTTCTATGACAAGTTTAAATAATTTAAATCACACACAACACATACTCATAAGTAGAAATGGAATTAAGGAGGAAAATAAAAATTTAGAAAACCCTAGAACCTTATAATAAAAATTTCATCCTTATAAGAAAACTTAAGAAAAATTTTACTTGAATTTGATAAATGAAACATATTCGATTATTCGATCAATAAGAAGATTGGATATGTAATTAAACTTCAATATGTGACCTTATATACAAATATAAGATTCAGATCATACGCAAAAATAGGATATTAATAGATAAACTTGATATGATTTAAGTATTATATAGATAAAAGATATTTAGCTTTAAATCTATTAGATATACTCCATAACAAACCTATATGGACATATGGAGATTTCGACACATATAAAAGAATAAGATTCATAGAATAAAATTTAAGTAATTCAATTACAAAATTAGAAAATTAAGATAATATAAATTGTAATTGAAAGATTAAACTTAACCAAGAATTCCGTAACTCTAAGTATAAAATTTAACGCTTATAAGACTATAAGGATATAAAGTATAGATTAATGGAAATCATAAATATTAGCTAATATAATCAAATTAAGTAAAGTTACATACTTGAAATAAGATCAAGACAAGGAAAAATGAAAATAAATATAAATGTATACGCTTTAACTAAAAAGTAGAGTAATGAACTTAAATTAAGTATAATCACTAATACTTGATGAAATAAACATAAAACAAGGAATCAAACTTGAAATAATAATTAAGAATACAAAACAAAAAAGATAGATACAATTGTGATACCTTTCGGACCCTTAAAGTAACATAAGGAAAAATATACAAAATGATTAGTTTTAACTTGATAATTAAAAACTATATTCGATAAGTTTTCCAATGACTACTCATGCTAAAATCTAAGTTAAAACGAATATAATATGCCCAATTTAAGATTTCGTGATTAAACTCGATATTTGAAAATATTTAAAATATTGTTCTTAAGAAAACTAAGATTATACGAACTTTATAGTTTAACTTACGAAGCATAGCCTTTACAAGCTTCAAAATGACTAATTATGTGTTAAGGTTGGATTAAGAAATGCTAAAACTCGAGTTTAAGACACAAAGACACAATAGGTTTCTTTGTATGAATAATAGTATAGTAATAAGTATCCGTTATCTAAATTCTCAGGGGAGACAGATCTTTCTTCAAGTTTTCTTATAGACTTCTACGACCATTAAGCAAGGATAAACAGGTGAGTATATTCCGATGACCTTCATATCTACTTGTGCTTGTAGGTTTAGAGTATGATACTTTGTTAATATAAATTAAATGATTCAAGTATGGGGTTGGGAAATTTACACTTGTGGTTGCTTGTGTTTGTTATCTGTGTTGAAAATACTATACATTATTCTGAATGTTAAGTATTGAGTGTTGATTAATCATTTTGATCATTGTGAATGTCTGATAATTGTTTGATCGCCAAATAAATAGACTTAATGACTATTGGTGTGATAATTATAATATTGATCATGCATTGCACGATTACATGTAGAAGGCCATCACCACTACACTTTGACTCGGATGGGCCAGATTGTCCCTTGAGGACGATGAACATGGAGAACCGAAGTGGTATATGCCTAGTGTGTACCATGGGCCTTGTTCTAGGGGAATGCGAACTAAGTCATCCAGGGGAGACGGCCCACCTCCTAGGATCGCGCCGGGTCATTGTTAAGGATATATTGCTTCAATGGGATGTTGTTATATGTATACTATTTTCTATATATGAAAAACTCCTTAAATAAATTTGATTCCCGAAGTATTAGCGGTCGGGTGCTGATGTGTGGATGTACCCCAACCCCAGATTCGGAGGGCGTAAATCCGAATATATATGTGGTTACCGGTTGGCCATATATATCTGTTCATTTGCTTGTCTGCATTGCATATGCTTGTTTAATAACTTGTTTGCTTTTGCTTGAATGGTATCGAGCGAGGGTATACTTCACTCAGCTAGTTGTAGCTGACTCCCCAACAGTTTGCTTTTGCAGATAAGTTGAATACATGGATGGGATAGGATTTGAGTGCAGAGCGTGACAAAGATCAAGTTGTACGAAACTGATAGAAGATTGAGAATTTGTTAGGATAAACCCAATTGAGAGAATAAATATGAAAATGTAGTCTTTTTCTTAACTTAAACCTAGTTGATATGTTTTTTTTGTTAAACCTAGGTTTACCTCATCTTGTCATTTGGTAGGATATCTGATTCTCTGCGGTCTTGTGATCTGTGGAAGTTTCGATATCCAATAAATTAATTTCATAATAAACTTATATATGTATAATACAATGAGAGGATAATTAATTAGAGTCTTGTAAACTCTGACTTACAAGGCGATCCTCATGTTGCGGGTGCACACGTGATATGGCGATTTAGGGCAGTCCTACTAGGCCCCACATAAAGTCATGACAGGACACTAGTTTCACCATTGTGCACATGTAATAGCATGTATTATAGGTATAACCAGTAGCCTGAGTAGTGCATAGATGATTGCTATAGGTGAACACTTACATGGAAGTGTACAAGTACTACATAAACCCAATAAAATGTGAAGAAATGTGGCTAAAGTCATCGTATCAAGTGATTCTACTCTAGCTACTATAATAAGTGCAAAGAAAAATAAGTAGGAAGGTTACAACTAGGAAATAGAGGAGAAACAAAATTATAAAAAACAAAAAAACAAAAAACAAGCAACAAAAGAGTTACTAGGAAAGGGACTATTCGAATTACAAGCAAAGTTTGTGGATATAAAGGCCACAAGAAAAGATTGAATATGAAGAGACAAAATAAGGTACAAGCAGGTGCCCACATAATTATTTAGGTTTTATATTTATGAAATGTTGGCACAATATTTTCAAATATGTGGAATGAGAGGAAGAAGTAAGGACAAGATTCAACATACTTAAGCCAGGATACACAATAAGCACAAGTTAGACATGACAATCCTGAGGTGGTTAACATGCATTCACAACCTATAGTTCAACCAAGCTAAGATACACAACCTAGTCAACATTAAAGCCAAGAAGCCTGTTGATGCACAAAGGGCCACATTAGATTCTGGTGACATAAATAGGAAGATGAAGGGTGCAAAATGAAGGATGCACCCATGTTGTCAACTTAAGTTATTGGTGGTATATATTTTGGGACATCTTTTGAAGTAGATTTATGCATGGATTGTGTAGAACTTATTTTTTAGTGTGTGACTAAGTTATCAACTTAAGTTTGCATGGAGTATGTATTACGTAAAACTTCTTTTTCGTTGAATGCATTTTTTTTAGTGGTATTGTTATTATGCCACAAATCATTGATTTGTATTGGTTTTTTATACAAAATTGACCAAATTCAATAGTCATACAATTTTTCCTTTATCATTCAATACATGCAAAGATGGTACATCACAAAGTAACCTTGAATGACAATTAAATATAGTTGACAAATTCAAACTTGTTCATTACAATCTTACATTACAACAAAGAATTGGTGGCACCACTATCTAGGCAAAAAAAGGGAACTAGATCAGTTAGCTTTCAATAAGGACAATTCCATATACCGTTATTTCATAAGGCACCAAATCAGTGCAACTGATAAGAATAATACAAACCAACCTAAACAAACACCCACTACCTCAACATATCTCTCGTTCCCTTAGCTTTAAAGATTCATCTTTCCTTTCTTTTTGCAATCAATCAACATGATTCTACAAGCCTAAGATAATTACTTTTGCTCTCTTTGAAATTGGTAGATCCACATACACAAAGAATCCATAGCTTATATTTTGCTGCACATAGAAAGAGAGAGATCAGATGCTATAACTCAATGAAAACCATACCTAATTCTAGTACAGCTACTAATCCCATAATGCCTACAATTGTAGAAGCAATGCCTAGGTTGGGCATCCGTTCAAACCGTCTTTAACTCATAATTCACATGCATGGTGATAAATAGTATGACTTTCATCTTCCTTTGCTTGAATATGCCAAAAAAAAAAAAATCTTTTTAGTGTTTCAATCTTTTAGGTTTCATAGTTTGTTTTTGTCTTTGGGTAGGCTATCAGCTTCGAATGACGAAGAAAGAGAGAGAAATGGTTAAGTGAGAGAGATTTAATTGAAGAGATAAGAAAAAAAATCATAGTCAAAGGGTCAAATTGATAAAGAAATATTAAAATAGGAGAGATAGTCAATTAATGAGAAGAGAGAAGAAAGATGATGCATTTGGAGAGAGAAATTATTTTTTAAAAAAGATTTCTCTTCCATGTAGCTTCTTACATGAGAACAGTTATATGTAAAATGGGTGCAACTTTTAAAAAGCTCGAGTATTTTTATGGTACAAAACATTTTTTTTTTGTACAATTCTATTATAATGCAAAACTTTCTAGCACCACCAGTAAATCAACCCATTAAATAACATGTAATTAAAATTAATTACTAAAATATAACATTAAAATCACATATGTTAAATGTATATAGTAGTTGTCATGCCCCGAAATGAAATTAAGGCATACCTAGTATAGCTGTGCATAACACATAAGGATATCTAAAAATATATCATTTATTATAATCGTTTACTAATTAGTTTTAACCTTTGAAACTTTTATAATTAGATTATGGAAACAACTAGATTAGTAACTGAAAATAAACTTTCATAATTACATTAATAAAAAAACTACTCGCTTGAGTAGATATCATATATATTTACAGATTAGTACCAACCACTGGTACTTCAAAAATGAATATAGAGAGTCTAGTCTCTCAAAACATAATAGTGAGTTTAGTATATCAAATTACATAACATAGGCTTACAGATGAGCCTTTAACAAAATACAAGTTTGAAAACTAAAATTAAAGTCTTGACAAAAACATAATACATTATGTCCAAAGGTCCTAATTGTCACACTCTTCGAGACACTCCTCGAAATCTATGCCATAACCCATGTAGTCGTATGGATCATTATCAAGGTTATCAACACTTGAAAAAGAAAAAAGTGAGCTGAAGCCTAGTATAACAATAACATAAAGCACACATAAGATGAACACAAACACTTAATCTAATGTAAAGAAACAATCCATAAATTATATTTTTTAGTCTTAAGTGTAACAAAACAACAATGGAGTACTCACACTTCAAACAATGCTCCATGGGAATTTACAGGTTCTAAATAGCAGCAATTGCTTAAAGGATCGGTATAAGCAACCCGAATACTTATATCTCCAATAGGAACATTTAAAATAATAGATTCGTCTAGGGTTTATAGTTGTTATACATCTCTACTTATCTTATCCATAATAGCATTTAATTCAATTGGTATCCATAGTCGTGAATGAAGTCATATTACTTCTTCTCAAGCTTAAGTAAACGTTACTTTGATATTGTTTCCCTTATCAGCTATCTATTGAGCCACTAATGAATTATCATTTACAATGATTGAGGGTGGCCTAAGCACTTAATTATTATGTTGGCATCATCTAGCAAGGTTGTCGCTCCTTGGATCAGATTAAACGACACAAGCACAAGCAAGACAATCATTTATTAGGCCGTCTTTGATTTTTAGTTTATTTTAAAATGCCTATCCTAACAAGCAACAAACATGTCACTGCATACTTGATTGAACTAATATATCTTGCAAAAGATAGGCACAATCGAGTAAAGAGATCTGTTTCAAGGAAATCATTTCATATTGGTTCAAATATCATTCCATAATTCAATGTTAAATCCGCATTTATTTATTCAACTTAAGTAAGATTATATGTAAATACTTAAATTAGTATTTTACGAATATATATATATTTATTTATTCCTTATTATTATTATTTTTTTTAATAGTAACAAATAGGGGATTTATCACGACTGTGATTAAGGTCATGATTCTCATCACTAGCACTATCACGTGCGTGATAGAATGTGTCTCAAATTAAAAAAAAAAAAAGAAACGATCATGGCCCCTCACAACACCTGTTATGGGGACTGTGATATGCATCGCTCCTTATCATGCTGTGATCAAGGGTCTTTATTTTTTGAAAAAGTCATAGAGGAGATCATGCCCGGCGTCATGGCCATGATCAATATATAATTGACAACAGAGTATCACAGGCCAAATCATGCCCATTTTCATCCAAAAACAAATCTTCAAAGGAGGAAACCTTACATAACGCACGTGACACGCAAAGAACCAACCTTATGTTATTTATTTCCAAGTTTTTTATATTTTACACACACTAATAAGTTAATATAGTCTATTTCCAACAAAAACATTTCAATATCAACATATCTTTTAAATATCAAACTTCGACAAGTTCATATACATACTACACATTCATTTACAGATCTTTTATTTCATCAAACAAACAAAGCTTATGATACATGTGTTTAAGTAGTGAACTATCAACTTTGTTACTAAAATCTTATTTGTCTAACACCATTAACATCAATAACTATGTATTCAACTATAATTTAATATGCAAACTAAATACACTTGTCTAAGAATTTATTGAAATAGAGATTGAATTGGTGGGAGAAATAAGCAAATTAATGAATAGAGAAAGTAAGTATTACTTTACCAAAATTGAACTTGACTTGCAAATATAAGCTTGAGGAAATTTTTAGTGAATTTAGAAAGAAAATTTGACGAAGAAGATGAGGATTTTCGTACTGAAAATGGCTTCTACTATAGGGTGTATTAGGAGGTAAATTGTTTTGTAAATTTACTTGCATAATTATCTTCTAAAATAAGAGAAGGTGATCTTTGACTTTTGCACCTTATTGAAATCATTGATTGTGTGTTAGTGCATGATAAAGAATAGGCTATAGGCTATGAGTTTGTGTTGAAGTAATAGGGCTTGGGTTCTAGGCTTCTTTAGGTTTTAGAATTTTAGAAACATGAAGATAAAATTAGCATAAGGCTTAGCTAATTTGAATTAGGAATTTATTTAAGTATTAAGATAGCTTGAAATGATTTGTGATGCAAATTCTTATGGATTTGGGAATTTAATCCACATGGGAATTTAGAAATAAAGTGGTTAAATGAAATAGTTGACAAATTAAGATGAGTAATTAGTTTTATGCTAATATACCTAATCACAAATTGATATTTATATAGTTCTACTCACTGAACTATTTGCAATCAATTTCTATACTAATTAACCAATAATATCTATCTAGTTAAGTTTAGAAAATTTGGGCTATTTCAATAGTACTACTAGTTTAGCGTATATCGTGCATTGAACATGTGATTCATAATATGTATATATCACATATAGAAAGTGTGAACGTATGAAGAAAGTCAGTCCTTTACTTTTACTCGAGCCTAGGAGTACAAATGAATTAAGCCAGTTCATAAACTACTCGAGTTTGGCTCGATGTTTACTTGAGCTCGATCCAAGAATAGTGGAGTCGAGCTCAAGCTTAAGTTACTCGAGTAGTTTATTGACCTAGGCGCGAGTTTTGTATGTTTAACTTAATTAGCTCTAGAGCCTAATCGAGTTCTATTGAGGGTCAAGTTAATATATTAATCGAGTCAAATTGACTTTTACTATGAATATTATTTAAATTAGAATTAAAATAATTTTAATATAAATTGAGTCTAAATGAGTTTAATCAAGTCAAGTTCAAGCTAATGTAGTGTTATTTTAAGATGAGCTTGATTTTGGCCTTGAGCTCGTGTTTTGAAATTTTCAGTCGAGTTTACGTTCAAACTCAACATTGCACCGTTTTGACTCAACTCAATTTGTTTATAACTCTATTCGAGCATTATGATATCTCTCTCTCTAATCTCTGCTTTCCCTTCTCCTCGCATTCAATTGGGCTTTCATTGTCTTTTAGTCGTGTCATGTTGTCTCTCCTCTACACGTGCCTGATTACTATCGTTTCAATTACCATTTACCCTCCCACAATTCACGGATCCTAACTGTCCATGCGGTAAAAGCCGCGACATGCTTAAAACAAATTATAAGTAATAAGGCTTAAAATAATTAAAATCAATATATAATAAATAAACCACAAGTATTTAAAATATTATGTATTATTATGAATCTCAGCGTATTACATATCCATAATTTTCAATAATTCGTCCTTAACTAGGGTAATAAAACTTAACTAAAACAACCATTTATTTTATGTTTTGAAACTCTAAAGCGGATTCCCGATCCCACAAGTTGAGATCATCATCACAACACATAAGCTTCTCCTGTACTTAAAAAAAAAAAGTCAACAAAGGGTGAGCTAAAGCCTAATAGATAGCAACACATACACACAAGATATGTACATAGATTCCTATACTAATGGGGCGAGCATCAAAATGGTGAGTCACATTCCTCTAAAATACATTTGATATAACTTTTTTTTGTTCGGGTGGCCCTTACATTTGATACCATTTCACTCATCAACTATCCACCGAGCCATAACAAAATGGTGTAAGCGCTTAACTACTGTGTCAAGGTCAGAGACCTTAACAAGGGTATCGCTCTTCAACTTGAGATGACCATACAATGAGCAACATACTTTATTAGCCGATTTCACATATTAGTTAGGTTATTAGCAAGTTCTATCCGAGTAACTAACACACATATCTCTATCATTGTCATACATATCATTGTGTACGTAGAATAACTGATCCCTTGCGATGAAATTCTCAACTAGCAGAGGTATAAATATTATGTGTTGAAGTGATAATTGTGTATCAGTACAATGATAGGTGTAAACTGAGATAATTGTGTATTAATATAATGATAGATCTAAACTATTAAATCAAATTTCCTATATTATTCTACAATAGGTTAAGACCTTATATTTACTTGAGGTTATCAATTCAATAGTTAAAATTTTTATTTATTAGCTTAGCTCGGAATAACATAATTCAATGTCTCAATGACTTGATTAATGCGGAAACTTTCGTACGATGGTATCATGTGTGGCGCCGTGGCGGTATCTCATAAAAAAGGAGATGTTCCCAATTTGTTCGGACTGGATTCGTATGTTACAAACAATCATTTTCAGACTCAAATATTAACATGCGTAAACTAATAAGGATTACATGGCTAAGTGTCATCACAACAAAACCAACTAATAAAACACGCATATTAACCCATTTCAACATTCCTAAGTTGACAGCGATGTTTGCAACGAGCAAACAATTGACATAATTCCTTGTTTTGCATGTATTATTTATAAGAAATAATTTACCAACTAACATTATACTAGTAATATAAATTGCGATTTAATGCGTTGTGTTTCGAAAGTAGGATTTAGGATTTTAGAAGTTAATATATTATATATGGGAAAAGTATCGATATATAGAACTATATTTTCAATGTATGTTATATGATTAGTATACATTATTAGGATAAGCTATTAAAATACAGTTAGAATATATCCACAAAGATATAATATTGGTAGAATTAAACTATAACCCGTGGGCCAAAAAAAAAAAAAAAGAAAGAAAAGAAAAACCAATAACCCAACAAAGATGCCGTGATCATCGGTGGAAAGGAGCCTTGAGTGACAGCAAAAATGAAGCATTCGGACCACTTTTAGCAATATTATACTGAAAACTCTAAAGCAGTGGGAATGCTTTTGATAAAGCTGTAGGAAGAAGGCAATTTTAAGCTTGGGAGGAACGAGGAAGTCAAGAAGGAGCGGCTACTACATTTAGGTTGTAATAATATATAGGACAGTGCGTTCTCTTTCCCACCGACCAAAAAATAAAATAAAATAAAATAGAAGAAAGACATTTTCTATGTGGAACATTATATGACTAGTCTTCATTTCATAATTACCAGAATTATGAAATAAGATAGTACAAGAAAGCTCGAAACAGTTCTTATGCAACTTCAAATTATTTTAGTTAGGGAAAAATTGCAGCCACTGGGCTTATATTAATGTGCCTTTTGCCAAAAAGGATTTCTATTTTTTTTTTTTTTTTTGTTTTGGTCATTAACAGAATCTCACGTGACAGTCTGAAAAGTTAAAATAAATTACATGATCATATGACTAAGCATGCCAAATAATAATTTAAAGAAGACGATTAGTAATAAATATTTTAAATTAAGCATTTTAAAATATTATATCATATTTATAAATAGTAACAAGTATCATTTTTCAACATATTATAATGAGATTTTAATAAATTCGGTTTTTATATAAATTTATTTTCTTTAAGGCATAAGCCTTCATCAATCTTATTTAAACATTTCATAACTTGGTATTTTCGGCTTCACATTATGTGACATCTTTTGATTATATTATTATTAGCAATGGGCTTGTCCTAATCTGTTTTCTCTCTCCTAGTTAACATCATGCAATTTAATCGTTTGATAGCCATTATTATGGGATGGATTAAATTATACAATGTCAGCAAAAGAACTAATCAAAGTGAGTTTTAATCGGACAATTTTTTTTCCAATTTAACCTATTGATCCTCAAAATTTTAATATTCATTTTGATTTAGTTGATTACTGCTCCTAAAAATTTCACCTAATAAGGTACTTTTAAAAATACCAATAGCAAATTGTACCAAAATGATAAGAGCATTGAGAATGTAGAACCTTCTTTCGATAAATTGCAATTTTACTAAAAGAGAAAAAAATAAAAAAAAAAAACACACACAGAGCACACACAAAGAGGGAGAACAGTTTTAGATGTGAATAGTGAATAGAATGTACACTGTAAAAAATTCCAACATATGAATTTAATTTCTAAAATATCAAAAAAAAAAAAAAAAATATATATATATATATATATATCTATAAGTTCCCAACACTATTGATAACACTTTCAAACTAGCACATGGTTTAACCTCTTTAAAAAAGAAAAAAAAAGAAGATATCAGAGTAGGATATTTGGTGAGGGAGTAATTGAAGGTTTTATGAGCAGAGACATTTAAGATTAAAATTAAAAATAGGGTGAATAGATTCTTTCAATTTTGATTACAGTAAAAGGTTTCATGAGTATTGATGGATATTTAAGAAAGAGTTACAAAAGATGTATTATTAATTTTTTATATGCTTTTTAAATTTTTCATAGTAAAATTTGAAAAGAAGAAAAATAGATAAATTATTACTTGTAATAATTTATTTTAACTTTTCAAAATATGATGTAAGATTTCATTGACATCACATTAAGGAAAATTCTTAAATGTATGAGATTAAAGAATGTAAGCCCTTAAACACATATTTTGTAAATTGAGGCCCTATTTTATAAAAAACATACAAATATACGCGATCTTAGGTCTTAGTGCCGTAATTAAATCGGTATTAAAATTCAATAGACAAAAGATCACTTATCAACAAAACACACACACACACATCTATACTATTATTAAGTGCATGCCAAGTCTTCTGGGGATTCTGTATTTTTTAAAGTACCATTTTATACTTAAATGATTAAATAAAATAATTAAATCATATATCATAGCCACTTAGATTAAAAATATTTAAGGACATAATAGGAAACTGAAGTAAATTTTCCGTCTCCTATTCACACCGTAATAATATTAAAATATCACCAATCCTTTCCTGTCCGATTCACTAATCCATGCTTACTTCTTTCTTATCTAAAAAAAGAAGAAAATAAGCAATATTTCCTCCCATTTTATAGTTTATCACCGTTCCAGCTTCCCCAGTGTAAAAAAGTAGAACTTTTTGATCCCATCAAATTAAGATATTGATTTTTTTTTTCTTTTTTAATTCCCTCAGGCAGCTTTTATGATAGATGGTTTTTCTCTTACTCAACCACGTCCCTCCCAAACCATATGAAAAAAGGGAATTTATTTATATACAAATATGGTTAGTAATATTGATATTGATTTATAGCATATTCATTTTTGTCTTACAATATGGTTCTCATGATTTATATAATGTACATAAATTGTAAAAAAGAATAAACTTCTATAATATTTGATCTACCATAAAAATTTTAGAATGTAAATATGTGAATGAAGAATTTTACAAACTAACGGATAAAACTAAAAAAATTTATATGATTGAAAATATTCAAAACATTTTAAAATTGCTAATTGAAATTGAAAAATTTTATAATTTGATTGTAAAAATAAAAAAGTTTTAAAAAATTATTATTTTTAATATACGTATCACAAGGGCACGTTTGGTCAGTATTTGTATATAGATATCTATCTACGTATGGTGCATACATGCTGAAGAATGCTGATGGGAGGTAATAAGGACAATTACATGATTATAGCACAGCAATAATAGACATTAAATAAATAGTAATTTCTTATTTTATAATTAAAAATATTTTTAGAATAAAATATACTTTTTGACTAGAAACAGCTATTGCTCTACTTAAGGGAAGGAATAAGGATTTCTTATTTTAATAGAATTTTATATGAATAACTATTCAATTAAACATAGTGTAATAGTTTAGGTATATAGATATTACTTACGATATGTATTATACTCATTTTTCCCTTAGGAAGTTAAATTAGTTTATAACCGTGTACAGGTATTAGCACATACCGACATACGTATAAATATCAAGCCATATGTCTTACATTTATTATCTCCTGTGCGTGCTATTAACAGTTAACTTGGATGCAGGATGGTTAATGGAACTTTAACGTGATTTTAGAAGTGTTAGAGTCATTTTTCTATTGGGCCTCAAACTCAAGTTTCGCTTCCTTCATTCCTAAGATGCAGCCCACAAAGCAAGGGTAGTTTAATGGTGGAATTATTTAACTAAATTGTAAAATGCTGTTGTTTTATAATTTGGTCTCGTACAAATGGTTCGCTATTCAGCAACCCCTCAAACTAAACCAAATAATTTTCTATTAAAAAATAAAAGGCCACATTTTTTATTTTTGATTTCTATCACATTGCATTCTAACCGTAGCTTCACAGTATAACATTTTTATTTTCTATCTCAACCTTCACAGTACACTTTTTTCCCCCCCTTCATTATAGTTTCTCATCTCTCAAATAGACTCACATGCCTTTGTTATCACCAAAGATGGTAAGATACGTCATCATAATGATATAATGTTATATGATCTTCATTCTTGCATAATTTTTACTCATTTTGAACGTTCGTGTTTGGATTAAAATGCACTATTAGTACTATTAACTAGAATGAGATATTGTTTTAAGCAACTCAAATTGAATTTGAATCAAATCAAACCAAACCACATTTAAGCGGTCTAGTTTAGAGTCATGAACCATTAAAAGCAGTTGAGTTCATTAAAAGGTTAAATCAAATTGTTTCCAATGTAGTTTAGTTCGACTCCTAATTTGAGTGGAACCAAACCATGAATACTTTTACTCAAAGTTGAAGCCTACTTAAAGGATAAAGACCAATGCTTATGTTAGACAAATGGTAGTCATATGCTTGGCAAGAGAACCTAGCAATGTGCACCTTCCTAAGACAAGCAAATATATTGGGACAAACAAGCTTGCTACTATAAAGCCTTTGATCTAGAAGATCTCGTGGGGCTTAGGGGAGTGTAGTAAGGTAGGCTCTCTCTTGACTGTAGAGGGACATCTCAAAGAGATTTCTTTTTATACACTTTACTCTATAAATCTCTATATGTCTCCAGAAAGACATCTCGAAGAGGTTTCCTTCCATACACTTCACTCTATGAATCTCTATACGTCTCCAACCAAGAATCATTTTAGTTTAGGTGCCAGTATAATTCACTTCTCCGTTGCACTTAAATGGTTGGTACTATATTTCCTACTACTTGGAACCCTATACTGACTTGAGCATTGGAGTATTTGCATCAAAGCCACCCTAGTGCTACTTAGTTCACATTTGATATACCTTATTTTCGCTAAATTAAGCTTGAAAAATGTGTACATAGAACTATGTACATATTCATATCGTATGCACATACTAACAAGAGAAAGCCAAGTAGCTTAATCATAAGACACACACACACACACACACATATGGGAGGGTTCAGCTCTAGGTGAAGGCATAAAATATCTTTTATTTTCTACACATGTAGAGGACACATGGCAACCAATGATAGCCTACGTGTTCGTTGACATCAATGTCTTCATCTTCTTCCCCACATGAAGCATGCTCAACACTATCCAGACTACCCACTTTGGAGCAATTTTTTAGCACTTTAACTTTGCAATTTCACCATTTTGATAGTGAAATTGCAAACCAGACATGGAATTCTTAATATTAATGCTAAACTTGCATTAATCTAGAGTTTTTGTAGGTTAAATCAAAGAGGAAAAATTAGGAAAAACCATTTCATCACTTTCAAAAAAATATCAATATTTAATATGAAATTGTATATTTAAGTAATTTAAAAGATATAGGAAGCTTCTAATTGATACTTAAGATGCATATACCAAGTTCAATTAGAATATGTCATCTAATTTAGAAAATTTCCAAATTCATGCTAAAAGATAACCCACCTAGATTCAAAATTACCTAAAATTGACAAATTTTGATGCTAATTTGTAATGCTAGCAAGTATAAATAGGATACATACATGCTTATTCAGGGAGTTTTGGCTCTCAATTTTTTCAATTTTGTGAAATCGTGTTCTTGATTATACATTAGGGTTTTAAATGCTGACGTCTTCATTTCTGTGTTTATAATGGAAATTGGAGAAATCTAAGGTTTTAGGAAGCTTCAAGGTGTCAAGATCTGTAGTTTAGTTGTTCGAATTGCAGCAAAAAGCACAGGGACACTGCCAACCAGGAGCACCACTGCTGACCTCCATGAAACCTCACGAAATAGCCATTTTCGGCTGATATCTATCCCAACCGATGACGCCGGACTGCTCGTTGTCCCTCTTTGGTCCGGTCTGACACACTTTTAGCCATCATGCCGCCCTCAGGGGGTTGAATTCTGACTTCGTTGGCGAGCCTGACCCGAAAACTCAACCCATCGCTCCTCTGGCCGTTGCCTATTCTCCAGCGTTGGGTAAGTTTTTTACCTTATTTCCTTTTCTTTTTTATTTTTTAATAATAATAATTAATAATAAAAATAATAAATCTGATGATAAAATTAAATAGTATTAATAACAAAAATATACATAATAATGGTTTGGATAACGTGAATGTATGTATTGGAAATTTGAAAAATTAATGATTTAGTAATAGTTTTTTTTTTCACCTAATGAATATTTGTTGCCTTAAAATTGATGAATAATTGTTTTATATTTCCTTGAATTAGAATCATATGAAACTATTACCAATAGTGGCTTTTATATCATAATACCCGATTTTGGAATATTTGATACTATGATGTATGTGTTCGCTTTTTTTTTTTTGGACTTAAAAGATTCATCACATTAACTAACGATTGTTAAATACATAGGGATAAGATCCAACAGATAACATATAATTCTGTGCATCTAAATGGATAAGCTTCAAGAGTTGCGAAGAGGGGTTACACCACCAATCCATATGACACATCTCTCTCCTTGTCATTGAAACTACCCAATCGACAACTAAATTGCCTTTCTAGAGACATGACACACAAAAAAACTAGTGGGCCTAAATCAAACAGATTCTAAATTTTAGCTAAAAAAGGGCTGGAGGCCCAATGGAGGTTAGAATTCTTCCCTAGGACTGCTTCAATAAGACATAGACAATCAGATTCATAGTTGATATTTGTCCAGCCCATATCCATGGCTAATTCAAGCCCAAGTAATAATGCTTTACACTCCACTTCCTCCGCTATCAATCCTTGAGACCATTGCACGGCCAAAGATCAACTTCCCTAAAGAATCTCTAACCAACACATTGATAGCACGATCATTTGCACTTACCCAAGACTTATCCACATTTATTTTCAATCTATCTATCAAGGGTTTCATCCACTGATTCATAACCTCTTATGCATCCTTTTTTTCCTTTTCAAAAAAGTCAACTCCTCTATAGATCTCATTCACTAAACCTCTTGCATGTCCTAAGGCACCAATGGATTTACTTTTCCTTCTTTGAAGAAAAACTTACATCTCTTTTTCTAAATGTACTAACCACCACGCTAACTTTCACTCTGAAATCAGCATTTATTCTGCCATTGATGAAAGAGATCTGTTCAAACTAGTCTAAAAACCAGCCAATCTTATGTTTTTCGATGCGAATTCCAAGGCTCCCGAACCAAATTGGTTGTGTCCACTCACACAAGAGGATAGCATGCTCAGTTGTTTCCATCTCCCCATAGAAAGGGAACGAAGGGTCTAGTGCAGCTCTATGTTTCCAAAGCCTCTCTAAAGAAGGGAGACTACTAAATCCAACTCACCATAGGAAGTATTTGATCTTGGTAAGGTCTTCAGCTTCCAAATCCTCTTCTACTGTGTTTTTATGTTTCCTTGGATGACAATGTTGACTTAAAGCTTACTTTTGTTTGTTTTGATTTTAGATGGTGATATACCAGTTTGGCAGTGTAGATTCCATCTTGAGCACGAGGCTAGATGACCTTGTCCGCTTGTTGAGGACAACCCAAAGGTATGCTTCTAATCCCTCCAGTTCCTTGTCTGATAAATATTGTTTGAGCTTGGGGATGTTCCAAGACATTGTGTTTGGATCTATGAAATCCTTAACCTTAGATCTTCTATGAATTATGTGCTCCCAGGATTAGGAATAGCTTTAGAAATCATAGGACCTAACGATCTTTAAAAAAGTTGATGTTTTCCCCTAATCCCAATTGCTAGATTTCTTCTTTAAAAAATTGCTCTTTCCTTTTTAGATGCTACTCCATGCCCAAGATGGTTTACCTCTTTGAGCTGCTGACCCAAATTCACTGTCAAGAAAATGTAAAGCCTTTAGCATTCTAACCTACAGGTAAGGGTGTGTAGAAAAACTGAATGTTTAGGATAACCGAACCGAAACTGGAAAACCAATCCAAAAAAAGGTCAACCGATCCATCGGTTTCGGTTTAGGATTAACATTTGTAATTTTTTCGGTTTTTAGTTTCGGTTTTAGTTTTTAGATTCTAGAAACCGATGGATTCGGTTAACTGATCCGTAATTATAAATATATATAATTTATAATATACCCATATAATTATTTTTTTAGTGTTATCAATATAAATTATGTTAAAAATGAATGATTCAAATAAGAAAAACAAATGCATATATGTTTGAAAATTAGAATGGTGGTGTTTGATTGAGATTTTTTATTGAGCTCAATTGATCAAGGTTGATAAGAAAACATGAGTAAAAGGCTATTATGATGATTATCTTGATGGCACTATATATTAACAACTATTTTACATGTCTTACATTCTTAATTTATAATTTTTAATATAATTATACAAAAAAATACTCTAATTTTTTTCACGGATATATTGAAAAATATGGTTAACCGAAAAAAGGGGTTAACCGTTAAGATGGTTAACCATTCATAATGGATTGGTTTAGGATCAGGATATTGAAAATTCGATTATTACGGTTAGAATAAAAAAATGGGGCCACGGACCGGTTAGCCGAATCGTGAATACCCCTACCTACAAGTTGGAGGATCCATTTTTATCCTCCATGCAATCTGGTGAACAAAGCTAGATTGAACGAATGAAGGTCTTTAAAGCCCATGCTTCCATACTCTTTTGCCATAGATAAATTATCCCAACTCTTCTAGTGAATTTTATGTTCTTCTTGTCTTTGTCCCCAAAAGAATTTCGTTATAATTGCTTTACTTCATCGCACCATTTTAAAGGGAAACAAAAACAGGACATTAAGTATGTAAGGATAGCTGCAACTATTGATATGAGTAACATCTCTGCGCCAGCCTCCGTTAGGAGATTTCTCTTCCATCCTTTCAGCTTCCTTATGATCTTATCTTTAACAAACCCTAGAGCTTGATATTTAGATATCCCCCAAAGCATGGGCAGACCTAGATACATACCTGAACTATTAGAGATAGGAATGCCTAGTGTATCCTCAATACTTCGTTTTACTTGGTCTTCAGTATTGCTTCTAAAAATGATACTTGATTTTCCTAGGTTGATCTTCTAGCTGAAGCTTTACAATATCTATCTAATAAGTCTAATAGCTTTCTAACCTCCTCTTCTTAGCTTCTGTAATATACAAATAAATGAGTTATTAAGAAGAGTCAAAGTGTCAAAGGGTATTAAATAAGAAGATTATATGGTCAAAGTATAAATATGATTGTGTTGTGTTCACACGATAGAGACTTGATTGAAAATATATTTGGTAAAGTGTACATCGGCTTCAACACCACCAGCATATATTGAAAACTGTCAGCATATCTAAAGTGAAGGAGATGAAAAGTCATGATTTTTATTATATATTTCTTCTTTGTTCTCTATTCCAACATGACCCTGAACCTAGCAGACATCCTCTGGCGTATTCATAGCCGTCAAGATGATTCAGTAATCTGGATCAGGTAATCAAATCATCAATTTTCTTTTAGGTTTCATAGATCTATCAAGTTCTTAGAGTATTTATACTGTTTTGAAGGAGAAAGGGAGAATCGTTTTAGTTTTTTTTTGGAGCATTTGAAGATTGGTGTTTAAGGAAGGTTGAGCATCAGATCCAGGTAATTTGATAACCATTCTTTCTTTAAGATCTACAAATCTACATTTCCTTAGAATTTGTTGTTGTTTTTGAAGGGAGATTAGAGAAAACCCTGATTATCTTGAAGATCTGGATTTGGTGTTAAAAAGGATTCGATAGTCCAAATCAAGTAATAAGATCCCTATTTTATTCTATAAGATTTTACAGATATATTAGTTTCTTAGAGTATTGTTTATGGTTTTCAAGGAACTTTTGGAAGAGGAACCCTAATTGAGTTGGAGTCTGATTTTTGGTCATCTAAAGGATTAAGGATCGATTCTAGGTAAGTTTCTATAATTTCAATCTAGAGATTTATGTATTTGTAATTTCTTGTTGATTCTTTAAGTCTGTTTGCATGAAGGAGGATTGTAAGCCCTGGAAAATTTCAATAAATAATTCTAAAGATGAACTTTGGAAATAAAACCCTGAAAGTCACTCCGAGTTAAAACCGAACTTCGACAAGTCCCAAATTCCGAACGAATCTAGAAATTCTGAATTGTGAGAAAAATAAGAAACCTCAGAAATAAAATAGCAACCCAATACAATTCCATTCTAAAACCTCTATGTACGACAAATTTTATATTTAACTCCAACTTATAAATTCGGATAAAATAGAGCCCTAAAACAAATTGTTAAGAAGTGAATAGTGATTAGCTTTTGGGAATAAAACTCAATCCAAAAGAATTCCGAGAACGTGGTGAGATATTAGATACTTATGAAAATCGACCTTAAAATAAATCTCACCAATCAGATATGTCATATAAGTATAGAATATCAGTTTCCATCTTGGAAATAGTGTAAACCGGAAAGTCAACCGGGAAACCTGAGTCCCCAAAACTCCAAGAAACTCCGTAACCTAGATCCGACAATCTCGTATTCCTAAACCAAGGAGTTGGAATAAGAGGAAAAGGTGTAATCGGTTCGTATTAAGTCTAGGATGCTCTGGAAAGATGAGATTAACGAATTTTCGATCTATTCCAATCCAGTCAGGTACCGACTTCGAAAAGCGCGCCCTGAGATCCGCAATATTAAAAATATGTTATTAATGCCGTTAGACTCATGTTTTATAATGATCTTTAAAATATTTTTCAATAGCTAGAATTTCATGATTTTTGCAAATTTATTTGTATTACTATATTACCGGTAATTAGGGGGTCTTTCAGTACGATCTACCACCATTCATTACATAATTTTATTTTTATTTTTATTTTTATTTTATTTTTATTTTCGTTCTTGTAAAATATACCCTAGCTTTGTAGTAATCGAATAAACTTCGAAAATCGGAAAACGAAACCCTATATCAGTCTAGTTCGAGCTTAATGAGAGGAGCTTAGAAACCCTAGATCCGGCTTTCTTTTGATTTCATAGCAAAAGAAGTTTTATAAAATAAATAAATATGAATTATCATTCTAAAGTATATTTTAGACCTTTGAAAGTTTTAAATTCGGGAATTTTTCAATTCTGGGCCTTCCCGAGCTCAATTACGGAAAAACGTGCCCCGAGACCACGAACTCAGAAAAATGTTCTGGGATATTCATTAGGACCGTAATTTTATAAGGATTCCAAAAATATCAATTTTATAATTTTCTGGGCTATAAAAATTACAATTATAGCCTTTTCCCGTGTTTTCGTTACAACCAGTAAAGTAGATGTCTTGTCTACTATTCACTAGTACAACCTACACTACAAACTACCCATACCTTATTCTTACATCCTTACAACTACTCATTACATTTTCTTTTCCAAGAAAAGTTTGTTTCCAAATTAATTATTACAAATATTACATTTTATTATTTAAATTACAAATTTTATCAAAAATTCAATTTTCTCTCTCCCTCCCCTATACTTGGCCGGCGCATTCCCCTCCCCATTTCCCTCCAATTTGTTTTATTTTACTCATTTTATTACAAATAAACCCTAATGCACATGATATATAAACTCATCTTCTATTCTCTCTCTTCATTTTCACTCTTCTAAATTTTTGCAAAGGTTGAAAACCCTCTCCTTCTCCTCCTATTGCAGCCGTGACACACACACACACATGCACACACCTCCACAAGTTTGTTTCATCTTCTTTTCTTCTTCAAATCATCCATTAGATGATGATTCCAAGCTTTGTTAGCCCTAAATCTTGTAATGACAAGACCATTCTTGTGTGTTTTCCACTTTTAATCCCAATGAGCATGTGCAAGTGACATAAAAACACTAATACAAGAATCTCAAGCCATCACAAGAAGTGGATCTAGTGTTTAAAAGAGTTTTGTTGGAATCTCATCTTGATTCATGCATGTAAAGTAGAGATCTAGCATAGAAAGTTATGTTCATACCATGAAACTTATGATTCATGCATTATATACATAGATCTAGTGTTTAGACATTCATGCCTTCATCTACATTATGTTCATATGAGTATTTTGAGCTTTCATGCATTAATGATCATAAAAGCCTAGCCTTGCATGTGTATGAATGTGTTAGATGGTAGATCTTCATGTATAGGAAATAAGAAACTAGAAAAAGAAAAGATTTGTACTAGGAATGTTTTATGGAAATTCGGATGATTTTGAAACCCTATGTTGAAAACCACCAAAACCACTTTAAAACTCATATTTTTCATAAAAAAATGGAAGGTATATGTGGTAGATGCCCTTAAGGAATGATTTTCATGAATTTAGATGAGTTTAGGCATGAGAAAAATGTAAGACATGTAGTGGCGTTAGGATGAAAAATATTGAGATAGTAAATCATAATCAAATTCGTATTTTTGGATGATGCCCACATAAACACTTAGTATCCAAGCTTAGATGGCATGTTCTATGAGTCAAATGGAGTCCTTAGGTAATGGGTATATTGAAGCTTCAATTTTTGATGCCTTAAACAAGTTTTCTCATAAAGAAAATGCAAGAAAATGAAATTTACAAAATTCGGATTTTTATAAGTAGCTTGTTCAAAAACATAGTTACCCAATAAAAAATGTGGATTTTTATGCATAAATGAAGGTCATAATAAGTATAGATATTGGGAACTTATTTTTAGTTGGATAACAAGAAGATTTCAAGAAGAAAATTATGAAAACCTTAGGGAATGTAAGGTTGGAAATAATAGCTTTTTTATAAGTGGTCATTAAGGAATTTCTTAATAATTAGGAGTCCATGGGAGTTCATCATCAAAGATCATCAAACCATGCATATATTGAGTTCATTACATGATAGTCATATTAGGAACGCATTCATATACCATTTGTACACGAATCATCAACTAGGAACATTTCTATCAAATGCAAAACAAATTTTCGGAATTGGAGATTTTACGGAACAGATCTGATCCCACTGTTCTGTGACCTTAATGTTTTCAAAACTTGAAAATAATACTAGAAATAGATAGATCTTTCGAAGTAGATAGAGATCGATATAAAATTTGCGAAATTCCGAGTTAAAATGACCAAGTTATGGCCGTTTTAAGTTGGAACTTCCGCAAATAGCGAGAATTCCGATTTTGTGTAGTTTAGATTCCTAGCTTGAGATTCTTATTAGGCTATTCTTATTTGGTAGGTGATCCCGAGCACGATGATACCGTATTACCCGACCACCGTTATTAAGAGACCGGCGTACCATGGCCGAGTGAGTTCCTCTTCCAATTTCAATTATTGCTTGTGATTGTAATGATAGCCGCACTAGTTGCTAGGTAAAGATAAAAAGAATGATTATGCATGAGGGGGTTAGTTGGGAGTTATGATTGTCTGTTGTTGATATGCGGAATTGAACTTAAGAATATCGAAACCGGGTGATAAGTTGTTGTTTGTATAGAGATGAGTTAGAATTGATTGTCTGCGAACATTGCTTGGCCACCTAAAAGAATTGGATTAATCTATTATTGAACCTCAATTATAATTGAACTCATTCATATTACGATGGGGATGGAGCATTAGCATTTGTTGGTTAATCGTGATCCATAAAATGAAATGTTGTTTAGTTGACCGTGAGCTTAAACGGCGTCGTACCGCAGGATTCGTAAATCTGCTAACCCGGGATGGAGGGCGCAAGTCCATCCACATATGATTTCCGGCTGGTCATATGTTTGTTGAACTCACTCGTTTGATGTATTTCACTTGGCTGATTAATTACTTGCTTGAATGTTTGTATTAATTGTGATTCGGAAGTTTTCACTCATTAAGCTAGTGTAGCTTATACCCTAATAGTTTCCTGTTGCAGTATGAATATCTTTAGCTATCTCCGAGGACCCGGGGACATCAGGTACAACTCTTAGAGGTTGAGGAGCTTTTGTTAAAACCGGGACCTAAAAATAGAAATGGATTTCTAATCCTGTTTCTCGGGACCAGTGTCCGAAGGATAATACAAGGAACTTTGTGAGCTTGAGAATTCTTAGCATTGTTATCGGGGGTATGCCCCTTAGTTCATGTAATAGAATAATTCTCTGTAAAACGGTTATGATTTACATTCTTGCTGCTATGTATGTCTCCTTAAGCTACTACGATACAAAGTATGGTCTATGTATGTTGAAAGTAAGCCTTACACCCGATGTTCAAACTCAAGGAAAGACTAAGGTTGTCTTACTTGAGTTTAAATGTTGAGTGTGGCGGACTGTCACATGTAGGGCACACTTTGGGGCGTGACAAGGATTCTAAGGTTGGAAACATCTGTTAGGGAGATTTGTTATTTTGGAGGAGTTTTGAATTTTGATCAAGGAGACAGGTGTGAATTTCTAATTTTGTTGAGATTAAGGTTTTAAATGTAGTTTGGATTAGAATTTTGTAATGAGAATTTTATTTTGAAATTTGTATGTTCATATTGTTCGGTTTCTAGTGAATTAGGGTTTGTGTTTTAAAAAGAGATTTGGTGAATTAGAGCCCTGTTTCTAGAATATGATTAAGCTTTGCTATATGTACTTGTAGGATTAGACTTGTTTGTTGTATGTGTTGGAGGATCAGAATTCTAAATTGATTTAATTTTATATGACAATAAGAACTTATGTTTGCTACTCGTGTTTGGCTTTGGTTAGTAAAGACCACACATAGTGTGATACTAACGAAGCATCCTGATGATCTATGTATGAGATTGTCCCTAGTGGACTTATGCATAGAAATGATTCCGGTAGATTAGGTTTTGGTAGAGGCCGCTATATGTGGATGACTCTCCAACACCAATATATATATATATATAATTATCTATTTTTTTATATGTTTTTTTTTATAGATTCATGAGTTACTCCAGATTTGGAACTAGATACATATGGTTCTGAATTGTGTTGCTTGCTAGCTAATATAAGATAAGAAATGATGTTTGTTGCATTAGAAATAGTTCTATTTGATTTTACAGGTTGTGTGTGCATATACATTTGTCTGTAGTTTGACGTACTGGGCTTTTTGGCTCATTCCTTTCATTTTTCAGGAACAAGTGCAAATATAATTTATTATTATCTATCTGATTTTGACATATTTGTGGATGATGGAGATGACGATAGTGGACTGGATATTCCTGCTGATATTTAGACCACCTGGAAAGCTTTGAGATTGAGTTGAAAGCTTATGGAATCTTCTATCTTTTAAGAGATTTCTAGTTTTATGAATTAAGACCAAGTTACGAGAACTACTTTATATTTCAAAGTTTATGATTTAAAGTTAACTTTGGTTTAAACTGATTATATTGATTAAGAGATTTACATTTTTGAGATGTTTATAAATAGGTACCCTTTTATGTGAGTATTGGAATTTATTATCAATGTTTACTTGTAGTATAGTATTGTTTAGTCTTGGCGTGTTCTTACAAAGAGAAGGATACGTGGCGGGTTGTAATGACTTCATGTTAGGGCGTTACAGCTTCCATGAAAAATGGTGAGTCATCTGTAAAAAAGAGATGAGAGAGCATATGGTAAGATGATTTCATTATCAAACTTGAAAGATCACCACTTCTCACATATTTTTCTATCCCCTATGACAGGATGTCCACCACCAAGATAAACAAATATGGTGATAGAGGGTCTCCTTGGCATAATCCTCTACTAAGTTTGACATGTGCTACCCTCTTTCCATGTAAAACAATATTGAATTCCACAGAAGTAACACATTTCATAACCTATTCGATCCATTTATTGTCAAAACCATATCCATTTATCCAAAATTGTCGATAAAATATTATTCATGTCCTCCTATGTTATCAAATTCTCCTCCTCTACCCATATACCATCCTTATTCTTTATCTTCAAGACTCTATTTTTGTTTGTTTTAGCTAAAGTTAACTGATGAAAGAAGGCAGTATTTCGATCCCTAAAATTCAACCAATTGATCCTAGATCTTTGGTGCCAAAACTTCTCCTTCTTCTCCTATTAAGTGTTTAGTTCCCTAAACAGCTCCTCCTCCTCTTCTATATCCAATTCATTCAAGTTATTTTGTATATGAGCTAGCTTTAGAAGAGTTTTGTCGATTTTTTTCCTATCGTTTGGAAAACATCTCAAACTCCATCTGACCAAGTTATCCTTGCATTCCTTTAGTTTTAGCATCAAGGATTTCCATTTGCTGGGGTCCTCTCCGCGTCTCCAAGACTTCTCAACCACCTCTTTACATTCTTTGGATGATAGCCACATGTTTTCAAATTTGAAACTTTTCCCATATTTCTTTCCTTCATTAAATAGTCGAACAATAAGTGTTGCATGGTCTGATGCAAAGGAAAGCACATGTTCCACATTACACCTAGGAAAACTTTCAATCCAACTAATAGTAACTAGTCCTCTATCAATTCTCTCCCTTACTAGCTTTGAACAGCTTCTTCTATTACTCTATGTGAATTTCGGCCCACCGAATCCCAAATCTTGTAAGAGTGAATCATTAACAAATTCTCTAAAACCCAATCATAGTCCTTCTATCCGCTCCTCTTCCTCTTCTTTTTCATGCTCATACAAAATGGCATTGAAATCTCCTATGCACAACCATTTCTTACGCTTCTCAACCAAAATCCTTAGACAATTCTAAAGAGATATTTTAAGGAAAGTCAGTAGTTGAGTGCACCTAAGAGACACACCCAATTGACTTACCATCAGTCCACTTGATCTCCGAGTCAATAAAAAAGGCAGAATGTTGTAGGATATTCACTACCACACTATCATTCCACCATAAAGGAAGACCCCTTGCTAAACCCCGACGATTGACATATAAACTTCTACCAAAATGAAGCTTATACCTCGTCTCTCTAGGGTACTTTCTTTATTTTTGGTTTCCATTAGGAAAACTATATTAAGATTATACTTATATAATAGGCCTTTTAGATTTTGAACTATCTCGGGAGGTCCAATCCCTTGACAGTCCCATCTTAGGAAACTCATGGCTTCCGTGTGGCTGTTCAAGGCCAGCCACCACTGCCCCTAACCTCAAAGATTTCAATCGGAACATCAACCCATTCATTCACTTCAGTAAAAGTTGTTATTTTAACTTCCTTTCGCATTTTCTCCTTGAACTGCCTCTGCTCTTACTCTTTCCATCCACCTCCCTTCTATCTTTGTGACTTGCCTTATCATATTTTTTATATCTTCTTGTGCTAGAAATCACTTTTCCCCTCCCCCTACTTCTATCTTACAGCGTAAAGCATCTGCCATCAGCTTATCTTCCTTTTCTTTTTTACACCTTTTATAAAGACAATTATCCTCTCCAAACTCTCCACTCCTCTTCAAGGAAAGTTTATCTAAACCAATGGCTATTTCATGAGGAGCCACATTAGATCTATTAGCTTGTTAATGAGAACATTCAACTTCGGCTGAACTACTAGGTATGCTCTTTGCCGAGAGATTAACCTCCAGATCACACTCCAATCTTTCGTTCTCATCAAGAGTAGGAGTAAAAGGGTTGTTTAGAATAAAGTTAGGCTCAAGGTCATGAGAGATGGCTAAGGGAGGTAGTTCTAAGTGTTTGGGTACTGGAAAGGACGGGATAAGAAGGGGGAGGTGGTTTAGGATGAACCAAAAACCAGAAGGTATAAGTTTGGGGGGATAAAGGTGGTTCACAGAGTTTAAGGGCGGATTAGGTTTAGCGAAAGAAGGAGATGGTTTTGGTAAGGGAAGGATAAGATTGATCAAAGGATAAGAATCTTGGCGATTAAGATCAGAAGAAAAATCATGGCTCCTCAACATGTTGGGGTTATGATTTTCTTTATCCTTTTCTTTTCCTTTTGCTTCCATTGGTTCAGTCTTCCACTTCTCCACATTGCTTGCTCTCATACCTGGCCCTAAACCAACATCCTCATTTTTCTCATATTCACGGCTCTTGTTTAGATGCCTCAATCTTTGATAGTTAAAGCACCAGCCACCAGTCATTAAGTCTTTCATATTTCAAGAAAAGTATAGAGCTTAATGATGTTTTAACTGACCATTTCCTGTATCAAATCTTAGAAACTCCCTAAGTATTAATCATTTCGAAGCGATACTACGGGTGACATTCTTCATTGCCACTTAGTTCCCGTAGAACCGACGGAACAAAGAAAACCTTGGAAGAACTAACACTTTAGAAAAACCAAGCAGTAATAGAGAACCAAATATTAAGACGTAGCAGGCTGTCACCCTTTTTATATATGCAATAATGCAGTATGTGCAATGCATGACCATGTTATTTAATAAGTCAATAATTCTTATTCAGATTTATGGCGATCATACATTATACACAGTAATTATCATACTATTTCACATCATCATACAATAGTATTATCACTTTTGTTAACTCGTTTTGGCATCACAAGCAATAAGCTCAAATTCGAATTCATTCTCATCAGGCATTTCATAACAATTGTATTATCATCTTTGCATTACATATGCTACTAATCACAAGCACAAGTAATATAATATGAATGAGTTACTTACATGCTCATATCGGCTAGTCGTAATAGTCAACTAGAAAATCCTCTATAGTATCAAAGTCACCTAGATGAATAAAAATATTCATCAATAAAACATATTATATAACTAGACTCCTATGAGTATCTAAGTATCCTACATTGGTATTTGGTTTTGTTTCTATTACTATATTAGTCATTTAATGGTCTTATGATGACAACTATTATTTAATATATTTTTTCATTTTGTTTTTCTTGATGTTGTTTGATTTAATATTTTTTATTAGGTAGTTGTAGAATTTGCATTTAGTAGATTGATATGTTTATCATTGCTATTATCACTATTTTTATATCGTTCTTTTAGTTAACATATCATGGTAACTAGTATTTATTTCTTATTATTTAGTTTCGTCATGTTTATCTTAATCTACTTCATAATAATTATCTGTCAATTTTAGAGATCACATTATTCATAATTTTCTTACTTAGATTTCCATTCTTGTATATTTATTCTATATAAAACAAATATAAATAATGTTGCTAGTAACAAAATATTTTCTTATAGTTTTAGGGTTTATTTTCATTTTGTTTTTCTTGATCTTGTTTGATATTTATATATTTTTATTAGGTAGTCGTAGAATTTGCATTTAGTATGATATGTTTATCATTGCTATCATCACTATTTTTATATCGTTCTTTTAGTTAACATATCATGTAACTCGTATTTATTTCTATTATTTAGTTTCGTCGTGTTTATCTTAATCTACTTCGATAATTATCTTGTCAATTTTAGATATCATATTATTCATAATTTTATCTTACTTAGATTTCCATTCTTATATATTTATCTATATAAAACAAATATTTAATAATTATTGTTGCTAGTAACAATAATATTTTCCTATAGTTTTTAGGGTTTAATACTTCTCAAATATTAAACCTATTATTATTATTATTATTATAAATAATTTGTATTTATTTATTTACTTAGTAAAAATTTGTTTATGTTTATATATATATCATATATGTTTATTATTATTATTATTATTATTATTATTATTATTATTATTATTATTATTATTATTATTTGTTTGTGTAAATCAAACTTCACACAAGAGGATTATACGTGTACGTTAGCTACAACACTGTCGGCGTTGAAACCTATATGCCGATATTCCTATGTTTTACATGTTGTTTTGCATCAGCGTATGCTGGCTGTAGGCCAAGAGCTTTACAACGTATACCGGCTTCTACGTTGCTGGTGTAGAATTCAAATTTGCTGGCATCCGTTTATTTTACGTAAAAATAAATTTTACGTAGCTTTTATTCTAGTGTAAGCCATCTCAACACTACTAGCTTACTCGTATATGCCACCGGCGTTGAGCACTTATACTGCCGACGTAAAGGTAGTGTGGACATTATTCATCATCTTCTCCGATTTTCTTCAATTCGAAACTTAATTTTCTTTTAATATATGTGTATAATACTTATTTTAAAACTACTCTTAAGTGTTTTTCTACACTTACATGCATTATTCGTGTTATATCAATACATAAAACATTTCATAACCATTGTATTACATAGTTTCTAGATCCTACAAAGATGATAGCATGGATATATAAAGGTTAGGGTTGAGTATTACCTTGTATAAGATGGTATAAGGGTGTTAAACTCCCCTCTAGAGCTAGGTTCGAACCTAGGGTTAATAATAACAATGTCAAAGCTAGAGTTCTAACCATAACTAACTAAAAACGAACTTTAACTTACCTTTCTTTGTTCCTTTCCTTGTATTAAGTTGTTTGAACTATATTATGGAGTTGTGTTTGTTGTGTGTTTTGAGGGTTTTTGCTGGACGAATTTAGGCTATTCTTGGATGTGTTTAATGTGCTGTTTCTTTCTTCATTAATGTAGTTTATATATGCATGGGAAAACTAAGTTTCTACAATTTTTGGCCAAGGGAATAAGATTTCTATGAACAAGACAACTTACATTGCATTTATTTGTTAGCCTTAAATGAGCTTGCTTATTTGGATTAATTTGATTGGTTTTTCCCATAATTTTCTTGACTTTGTTGCCTTTTTTTTACCCTTTTCCCTCGAGAATTCGGCTGGCAAATTTCAATGAATTTTTAGTCGTATATGAGTTGTAATTTGCATTGAATTTGAATAAATTATAATATAATAATAATAATTAATTAATTAATTATTTTAGTTTTAGAATAGTTTATTAAGTTAAACGGGTACAATATTACAATTATAAAAGTTTCATCTCCCAAAATTTATATAAAGCTTCCATAAATTTTTTAGGGTATTATCGGGTTCAACTTTGGATTGAAATTTTACGCGATAAATTATTCTTAGAGTTTTAGCTCCCATGATTAACGTTTTCTAAGCTTAATAGGCCTTTTTTTTTGTTTTAGACTCTTATAGCTTTAGAAATCTCTAACTAAAATATTAATGTGATCCAAATATTTAATTGGAGTTTATATTATGAGTTATGGATCTGTTTTTGTTTTTATTATGTATTTATAACCCTAACGGTTTATCTTTAGGTTATTGTTTTCCAACTATAAACAAAATTAGTTATTTACTCTTTATTGCATTTTCTAAATTATTCTTATATCTTGAGTTTTCGATGCCTACTATGAAATCTTATTAGTAATATTTAATACTATCTAGGAAACTTTATTTTAGGGTTTAAAATTATATATAGGTTCATTATGACTTGTGGTTTTATTCTAAGGCCTTGGTTGAGTCTTATATTAACATTCTATTTCTATTTGTATAAAAATCTTGGGGTTTACAACAACCTGCTTGGAGCCAACCATGGTAGTTTAGGCGGTTAGGTTACCCCTATCATTTTTAATAAAAATTTATAAGTAGCTCAACAAGTAATCGATAGGAAAATGGTATTAGTGTAACATTTGTTTATTCTTAAGAGGAAATAATATGATTTAGTTCACATTTATAGACACAGTTGAACTAGGTGATATTATAGATTAAGTTAAGTAAAGATGGGTAACAGATGTGAATCCTAAATGAGATTACTATTTTGTAAAGTTATGGAGGAGATATAAGTATTCGGGCGGCTTTTATCAACCCTAAGCAGTTGCTGTTACTTAGGATCCCTAGGTTCCCTAAGTATTGTAATCGAAGTTTGAACACTCTAATGTTGACTTGTTTGACCTAAATAGAGATAAATAATTCATTGTGTCTTGCATTGCATTACCTTAGCGATGTATGCCACTTTGTATTTGTTTGTATTTCTGTATACTGGGCCCATGGCTCACCTTTTCCTTTATAGGTGTCACTGAAGACAAATTCTATGGTTCTTTGGGATATGGTAATGGTTTTGAAGAATTCCTTAAGGAATGGGACGACTATGATTTCTAGACCAACCTATGCAGTTTTCTTGGAAAGAGACTCATACAAGACTTTGTTTTCAAAATGTAATAGTATAGATTAAGAGCTTACTCATAAGCCTATGTTTTGTAATACAAGGTGCAAAAACATATGTTTTTATAACTTTTGAGGTATTAAACTGATGGTACTATTACATTAGTTTATATAAAGTTATTTACTCCTAGATGAGTATTTTGTAAAGTTTTGTATCTTAACAGATTAATCAAATAATCGGCATAAACATCTCTTTTACAGATGGTCTCATGTGTAATACTTAATTATTATACGTGGCCAGGGGACTTGACATGTCTAATAATAGAGGTAATGCAAATCGAGTCCTTATAGTGATGTCTCGATTTTTGGGTTTTAAAGAAGTTATACTAAATACGATTTCAACATGATCATACTGGAGGGTTATGTTGGGAACAGAGGTATTACACAAGTTAAAAATGACCATGCCGATGGTGATATTGGGATTAGAGGCTCAACATAACTTTTAAACACAGACCATGTTGGAGGAATGTGTTGAGACTACATGGGAGGCAACACGATCATGTTGGCCGAAAAAATAGCAACTTTTAAAATTTTCTTCAACATGATAAGCATCTTTCATTTCCTTTATTCATTACAAGTGAAAATCCCTTTCTAACATTTTTATAAACTAAATACCCAACAAGTTTTATTCTAACCCAAGAGTTAAAAGGAAAATTTACTTGAATCTTACAACATTATTCTTTGTTATAGCATTTTTCACAAATCTTACAACATTATTCTTTGTTATAGCATTTTTCACATACTTAAATGCCCACTAACTACCATCAAATTATCTTTATAAACTTAGACACAATTCTCACATAAAATTTTCTCCTATTCTTCATCAATCTTAGACTCAAGAATTTCATTGTCACAAGCTGTGCATTTTTACGAGTTTGAAAACCATAACAATTATTTTTTCCCATCCTTTTTGTGTCAAGATTTCATATAAAAAAATAAAAAATAAAAAATGGAAGGAACGATGCTTGAATGGTTGCATTGTATTGGCAAATGATATGTCGTAACTTGAGAGGGAGAAATTACCGAAGAGGAAATTGAGAAAGATTGCTACGTTGATTTTCGGAACCGTTTGAAATTATTTCTTGTTTAGTATTTTTTAAATAATTATTAAATAAGGTGTAATTAAAAATTAATTATCAAAACACAACTTTAAAATCATATTTGTAACACACCGGATGGATAAGCAGCAGATATTAGCCACATGTTGTGTGTTTATAAATATGATATACCTGTGTATATGGTGTATATAAATCCGATAGACGTTTAACTTCCTGTTGTTTTGAAAAGCAAATATCCCATCCCATTAATGTTTTAGAAGCCTTCTTCTTGTCTTCATCTATGATTGATTTCACACTATGCCCCCTATAAGCATTGCGTTTACCTTATTTTCACGTGGGTTTATATGGTCAAAATTTTAAAAATTGATGGATGCACCACCAGCACCAGCACCAGCTCCACGCAACCATCCCATCTTTTTTTTTTTCAATAGAATGATAACTGAAAATTTTCCACAGACAAATCGTGGTTGAAGCGTGTGATTTACGTAGAAAATAGTATATTTCATTCTTAAACGCAATTTAGTGATGATATAAAAATATTTTATCTTATTTTATATATGTAATATATGTTGAAAATTGTCTGTCACATTTTATAGATGTGATTTCACAATGGATTTTGATCTGTTTTTCTCATTTAACCTTTATTTTAGTGATTTTCATTTTTTTTTACATATCATAGCTATGTAGTTCACTCTGAAGGGTTTAAACCATATTCCTTTTTTTTTTCCTATTTTTTTTCCCTTGTTATTTCTCCCATGACCGGTTTATTCAAAGAAAAGGATTTTAATAAAAACCCAAATTTCTACGAGCTTGCATAAGAGCCTGAATCGATATGTACAGTGTAATGTAAAAAAATCGAGGAAGATCTTTTATATATTATATAGAAAAAGAAAGGGCACAATACGTTTCCATTAACGTAAAATCTATACAATATGTTTGGGTTACTTATGAAACTAAAACTTTCATATAATTGGTTATCCCACATTGACATGGTCATATGTTTTTAAAAACAAACTCCTGCGAAGTTTCATTTCATTATTCCCTAATAAGTAGAAGAGATTAACCATTAAGGCAACAAAAATTTTACGATTATAGTAGCGTGGACGGATGCACCACTAATTCCAAAATTTAAAAGGAAAAAAAGAAAAAAGGGATTTATCGACTAATAATTCCGAAATGCTTGTGTATTTTCCTCCTAAAACTTCAAAAAAATAAAAAAGGAAAAAAAAAAGTAATTTCAAAAGTACATATAGAAAAATGAAGACTTACATTTAAATTCATATTTTGGTGTTATTGCTGATTAATCTAATGAGAGCATCCATACAAATATTAGCTATAAATATGAATATAAATGAAATAGAAAAACATAGTCAAGCCGAGGAAATACTTGTGACGCTTTAAGTTGGTTTCGTTAACTTTGACCAAGATATAAAAAGATATAGGATAAATGTATCCATATGTTGAGCCAAAAAAGTTGGTTCCATTTACTTTATATTTAGCAACCACCAGCTGATCTATTAGTTTAATTTAAACCAAAGTAAAACGTACATCTTCTAATTAACATATAACAAGTATCTTAAATCACTCATCATTATTGATTATTAATTAGTTTTGGTTAAGACCATGATAATTGTAATTCTTATTGTTGTATATCATGGTCCACAATGATCTTTACAAGATAAAGGCAAATGATTCTTTGTTTAGTAACAATACACCAACCATTTCTTTAATAATACATCTTCTAATGTATAAGTTAGGTCATTTTTATCTCTAATGACCTCTATTAGGTGCTTGAGTAGGATAAATCTATAACTTAAAAGGGTTTTTAACGGCTGCTAATGTCATATATAAAAACAACCAAATTTAATATTTATCAAATAAAATAAAATGTGATAGTTAAACATAAAAACTCGTTTTTGTCTATTAATAGGAATCTTAACAATGTGGTGTCTGGTACAAAAATTTAGATTAAAAATCACATGACGATTTTCTTAAATAATTTAAGATAGAAAGCTACCTAAGAAATATAATCATTTTCCTTCCAAAGCATAATTAATAAACGCCACGTAAGCCAACAAGCTCTTGCATGATGACAATTCTACACTCCTTCGTTGTAGAGTTGCAAACAAGCCAAACTATTCACGAGCTATTCAAGCTCAGCTTGCTTCAGGCTCGACTTGGCTCAAGATCGATCAGTAAACAAGCCGAGCTCGAGCTCAAAGTGAAGCTCGTTTATTTAAACAAGTTAACCTCAAACTTTGATTTAGGCTCACAACTGGCTCATGAATAAGCTCATTTAGGCTTGTGAGTAGGCTCGCGATTGGACTCGTTAACAGACTCATTAATAAGTTCGTTAACAGATTTGTGAATTTCTTTATGCATAATATATTACCTATAACTATATAATAAAAATAATAAAAACTAATTTCTATTTAATAATAATGTGTGTGTGTGTGTGTGTATTATAGCAACACTTATATATTATAGTTTAGGTTTCAAAAAATAAAAAAACAAGCTATTTACATGAGTTGAGCTTGAACTTAAATTTCAGGCTCGATAAAAGCTCGTTAGGTTAGATAAAAAGCTCGGTTTGGCTTGAGTTAATTCCATAAACGAGCTAAGGTCAAGCCTTAATTTTAGGCTCAATAAAAAGCTCGGTTCGAGCTCGCTAAATTTTAAATAAGTCTAGCCCAAGCCTTTAAAAGCTCGGCTCGGCTCGGCTCGGCTCGGCTTTGCTCGGCTCAGTTCAACTCGACTTGGCTCTTTTGCAGCCCTACTTAGTTGCTAGGCATTTTCCTTGCGAGAAGAAAGGAAAGGATTGCAAACATCTACTAGCAGCTCATTCACGTCGCCGTATGAAATAACGATGAAACCGAATTTTAAGTTAATGGAATGTAATAGAGTTATAATAATTATTATAATGTAGACTTTGTATAAAAAAAATAAAATAAGTAATTATTATAGTAAAAATAAAATAACTATAATGCCTCTTGTATTTATTATAAAGAGATGATATCTATCATTTTGCATAATAGCAATTTATCATGAATTGTTATTCTTCAAAGTAAATACCATAATAACAGTTTTATATTAAATCATGAGAGAATGAATAGTTATTCTACTAAAGTAAATCATTGTAAGTTTTTTTATTGGTTTATATCAAATAAACTGAACAATTTTTCCGATTAAGATGTTAGAAGTTATTCTACCAAAACCATACGAAAAAAATTTCCTAGAATTGACGTAAAAGTTCTTAATATTAGTACTTTAGTGTGTGTGTGTGTGCATGTGTCTATATATGCATAAAAGATCTTGAAAAGGAACTGTGATGGAAAAGGTAAACTAATCCTCACATATGCCAAGGTGCATTTAAGACACTCGATAATTGTCCTTTCAACGTATGCCTGTTGTACAGCTAGAGAGATAAAAACTTTAATTAGAAGGACTTTAATTCAACCAAACTTGTTTTTAAAGACAAGAGAAGTACTTCACTCGAATCCATTATAACTAGATAAGGTTTCACATCCAACTCGTCACATGCACTAAGAAATGGTGTATTTTGTATGTACAATATATATTTAAAATTTTACTGATATTTATCATGCATATAACACAATGCACCATACATCACGCACAAAATCACCTATACTATTTTGATTTCCAACTCAAGAGTAACTTTAAGAGCAAAGATGATTAAGAGGGTTTAGTTGGCGAGCTTTTTCAATGGATACAAATACTTTTAAATTTTTTTTTAATAACTCACTTATTAAGAAATAAATACATATAAGAAAAATGACAATTCTCATAAAAATATCATATAGATCAAATATAGATAAAATATAAATATAAATCGAACGTATTTACATATATATTTCCATATAGATATATATATATATATATTAAGCTAAACAAGTGAAAAAAAAAAATTATCTTGATACTAACACTGCATGTATGATGTGCTAAACCATTAAAACCATTCTCTAAACACTTCATATGGGGAGTTGAGCCTAAGGTTTTCTAGAAACATATTAACCATACCATAAATCACCCTAGCATCGAGTCAGGAATTTCTCTCTTTAGTCTCTGTTGCACAGTCGATCACCACATAATGCTGTGGATCGAGATGGGACACACAGACCTATGCCAATTTGGGTATACGACTTCAATCAGATGGCTATCGATATCTTTTTTTCACATTCATTTTCTCTAGAAGTCTCGGCTATTAATTCATCGTTCCTCCACATCAGAAAGTCCTTATCCATATGGTATTAGATGGTGACGATGTGCTGGCATAATACGGGTTAGGTTAGCTGTTATAAATTCGGAATTGGAATATATAATCATTTAGAAATTTTATTTAGGTTAATTACAATGACCTTATTATGTTTTACCCTATCCTAATAAATAAATAGATAACCTGAATTTTATATGAAAGTATTAAGATTATAAAATATTAAAATAGTGATGTATGTTAATGTCTTATTAGTCTAAGAAAATTAATTTAATATTACCGAATAAAATGAAATAAATAAAATAATGAAAATTATTTTAAAAAGCCAAAACATTTTTTAAAAAAGTGAAATTAATTTTTTAAGAATAATAAAATACTAACACTTGTTCTTAAAAAATTATCAAATAATAATGACACATTTACATTAAACTCGAGTAATCTATTTATCAAAAAAATTAACACTTGTCACGTGTTTGCAAATAGGCCAAAGCATTTGTACGATTTTTATAATTAACCTTTTATTTATTATTGGTTGTTTCTTTATCTATTTTTATATATACTGTGTTAGGATATAAGTGAGAGATAAAAAATTTTTCTTTGAAGGCTTCCTCCTCTTCCTAACATGTGGTATCAGGGTTGATAGTTTGGATGAGAAATTCCTATGATTGGCTTCTCTTGGTGGAAAAAAGAACTTTACAGTGGTGGCTTGTGCGTAAAAACCCACGATGTAAGGTGCGTGGATAGGCAGTAGGCTACTCACTGAGTCGATTTAGTGGAGTCAATTTGACAAGTTTTAATAAGATTGTGAAGCTTACATTCAAGAGAGAGTAACCAAGCTCATAATGGAGACTCATACTTGAGGGAAAGATTATTAGGATAGAAGTGTCAGGCTAGAAAAGTCCTATCGGAATATATGAGGATCATGCGAAGGATTTGTAAGAGGGAAGACTCATTAACTTAATACTTTAAAGTTTTTGGTTATATATAGTGTGAAGCCCATTAGTAGGGGTAGCTAGGTATTATGCTATTCTGTCTGAACCAAACCGAATTATATGTTAGCATTTAGTTTTTCTTTTAAATTCAAATCTAATAATATGATGTGGTTTTTAATTTTTCCGAACCAAAAAAAAAATCTTGGTACAATTTGGTTTGCAGTTTAAGCCTTTTCATTTTCAAAATAAAAATACATTTTATCGAGATGTTTTGATTATATATTTATTACCACTAATGCAAGTACAAATAATAACATTTGAAATTAATTATTTATCCAAATAAATATGTAAAACTAACTATAATTATATAATAATAATCCCATTCTTTTGAATTATTGAACTACAATGATATATTAGACTCAATAAAATTATAAATGCTATCCTAATATGAACTTATGAGTAATTATCAACTACATAAACCAATGAGTAATTACGTAATACAAGTAGACTGACAAGGGTTATTTACTCTATTAGTTCAGGATTAATTTGTTCAGTTGTGATCTTAATTGTGCTTGATTTAAGAGAGTTTATACTTAATTTACAAACATATTCATTTCAAATGACTAAGGATGAATTTTCAACATTTAGATCAAGATGGTTCAACTTAACATGAAAAATAATAGATCAAGGCCCCATCACGCCATCGGCCACATTGTTGATCTATTCGAGTGAATAATTGAGGAGTACTATGGCTAAGAGAGGGGAGTACTATTAAATACAGTGAATATCATAATTCCCATGCCGACTGTGATGAAGATGGTGATCTACACTAACTCCATTTTAGTTATGATGTCAGTCGTAATATGAAGAAGATGTAAGGAAGTCAGAGGAGATCACGAGCTCATTTCGATCGTGATCTAATATGGATTGAACTACACAACACAGTATCGTGAGCATGATTAGATAGGGAACAATCTTCATTCATGATTATGGACCTCATTGCAATTGTGGTGTATATGAATAAATTGTTGCCGAAAGTATCACTTGCCTTGTCCCAAGTTGTGATCCTTTTTAGATGATCGGAATTTATCTTATCACAGCCTAAGTAACAGCCATGATAGAGGCAATGATATGCCTGTTTCCACATTATAAATTGAATTAACTACTTTTTAAAGAGGGATGAAGGCTAATGGAGATGTAGAAAAGATGACATTCGTGTCTAGTCGCTTATGTGCCATAAATACAAGATCCATACATTACAAAGAAGTCATCCAATCATTATTGTAACATCGAAACATTGCAAACCTAATTAGTATATGTGAATGTACTTGTTCATAGTGTGTATTAGAGATTAAGTTAGTTGTGTATGATTTTCCTTAAAGATTCTTGAGAAGGAAATAAGGAGGAACATTGTTGTAAGTCATGTAGTAAACAACCGACATTGTGCAAGTAATAAAAGTGTTATATTCATGTTTACCCATTATTGTTCATACATGATTTCCGCTATGTTTGTGTATTGCATGATGTATGAGTAATATGGATTAGGTTTGACACTACGATGTAGCATATACTCTAATGTTAAATATTGTTAATTTCCTTAATTTCTATAGTTAATCTTCAAGGCAAACTAATTTTATATAGTGCACAATATGGGATTAGATTAGATTTTTTTAGAAGTAGATTGAGAATCGTCCCCGTTGAATAGGTCTAGGCTATAGGAAGAGATTGCTCATGATTCTACATATAGGATTGTGAAGTCTTCTTCATAAAATTTATATTAACATTGAATTCCTAGTTTTAATGCAATCTTAGTCTACTATTAAGTAGGAAAAGATTCTAGTGGATAAGGTTAGGGTTGGACATCAATGATCTGGAGAAAGACATTTATCTATATTGAATTTAGCAGTTAAGGAACATAATAATGATATTCTTGTATGGTTAATGTGCATGTTTAATCTAATTGGTGAAGCAAGCCTAAGTTGTTGTATTCTATTGTATCAGTAAGAGGATTCGGTGATTTACAATAGTAAACTATTATCTATAAGGATTAAGTAGTGTAGCTGATATATTAATTCATCAATTTAATTGTTAGGTCAGAAAAATAATTAGAAAGGTGATTACTAGTACTTACCTACCCCTATGGAGATGACCCTATACTCTACCTCTATATTGCATGGAACATGTGCATTTGCCTAGCATTGACAACATAGTAGGAATAAGATCATAGGACTTAATTTATTAAAACTAGGTCAGCTATACACACATCATGGACTAATTAGCAAATAAAGGAAAAAAAATTAATTTTCAGAATAATAAATGCTAAAACCTAAAATTATCTCATTTGTAGAAATACTACAACAATCAAAACTTGATACAACCAATTTAATTTCATTATAACGAATGATAGAAATTTGAATAAAAATAAAAAATAATTTTTTAATATAATAATTTAAGAAAAAATATTTTTGAGTTTTTTAAATAAAAAATGGACCTCGAATCAAACCACATACCAATTACTCTCTTTACAGAATCGAATTGCTAATTGAACTATTTCGAAAATAACCCAAAATTATAGTATGGTTCAGTTTGGTCGGATTTGGTTAGTCTTTTTGCACAGCCTTATCTATTAGTGTATTTCTTCATAAGGCTCATTTAAAGTGTTTTTTCTTGTTGAAGGCTTCCTCCTATTCCTGACAGTTATATTGATCATTATGAAAAACTAATAATTTTGTGACTTTTATAAATAAATAATTTTGTCTAATCATTGTATTGGATTAAATGGTGAAGTCCCCATAATAGTATTGGCTTAATGGTGATTTGAAAATATGGTTTAAACGTGAAATTTAGATAGAAGGTTTTATAAATATCAGATACTTTAATTTGAAATTGAGTCTCATGATATTATTGGTTTTTTATAATGATCAAGTGGGATAACCCTAATTAAAAAAAAAAAAAAAGATAAGATAGTAAGGGCTGCAACTAAATTTCAAATTGAAAATGTATAGGGATCGGATAATACCTAAAAGTTTACTGAATTATATATCATAGTAGAAGTTATATGGTAGTGTTGGATTCCAATTCTTTATGACTTATTCCAATAGGATTAGGTACTAGGCATATATAACATCTTTTACTTTATACCATATTGTAGCCTCTATTTAATTTCATATGGATGGATGTAGGTTTCAAAGTGTCTTGTACATATTTAATAAAAATTCAATTAATATTGAACGTTACAAAATTCGATATTTTTAATTTATCACTTACACGAGATCGAAGCCCAATTGCCCATTATAGAAATTAGAAATCATATATAGGAATAGGATATCTATATTTGAAAAAAAGTTTTATGTCCCAACCTTGCTGTCTTCATTGTGCCTCTGCAAATCAACATCTGATACGTGTTAAGAAGTGTTTCCTATATTTTAGGAATTTTTATATTTTTTAATTTATTTAATATGTCTCAAATGTTTATTATGAAATAACCAAAAAATTAATATATTAAATGATTTGCTTATATATATTTAATTGATGATTTGTGAGTTAAATTGTTATAGTTAAGTTAGTATAATTTAATTTGATGATCTATCAAATTCTTAGTATGAGAAATTCTTGTAATTGAGGTATATATGTGTTAGTAAAATTATAGTAATATATAATTTTGTTGGATTGCGTTAAATTAGGTGTATGTGTGTTTAAATGTGAACCTTAGTAGATTTTGAAGCCCCTAAACTAAGCTCAATTCTAATTAATTTCAAGCAACCCAAGCCCAAACACATGCATAGCCTAAAGCCCATGTTTGTAGCATCTTCCATAAGTTTCTATAATGCCCCAAAAGTCAAAAAGTAAGCCAAAAATATCACAATCCAAAACAGACCTTATCTCCATCGTCTCTCTCTCTCTCCATTTTCTCTATCTGCTAAGCTTAAACAAGCCCAAATTTCATCCATTAAAATTCATTTTAAGTCACCACAAATAAGATTCAAAGCTAGGAAGTAAGATACAAGATTAAAAGAAGCGGGAATCAAGTTAAAAAAGTAAGAAAAACAAGCTTGATTGCTAGAGCTAGCTCTAAAAGTAAGAAAAACTGATTTCTTGTTTATTTTGTTTAATCACGATTGATGCTTATGTTAGATAGGAAAAGAACTTTGATGTTTTAAGTGAATTAGAGACATGCTAGTATATATATTGTGTTGGATATGCAAATAGGTATATGTATCCTGGGTGTTTGATGAAATAAAATATGGAGTTTATGATGATATGGTGCATATATGGATATTGTTAGTGATAAGTAAGTAGAACTTGGATGATTAGAGTAATAACAGAGGTTAACAAGCATAAATAATGAGATTATGTTTTTGAGTTAAGTTTGTTATGCATATATGTGTGAAATGGACTTATGTGAGCAAGTGAACTTGATGATGTTTGATATTGTGTTCATAGACTAGTTTTGGCATATTTTTACAAAACCTAAGAGTTTAGTAAAGGTTTGGAGGATATAAACTTCAAAAATTTTGAAATAAGTACCATAAGATAAATGCCCTGTTCATCACGAGCGTGATCGATGCCGTTATTCCCTCGGATTTGTATTTCCCTATTGAGTACGGCCATTACATGGCCCATTGTCTCCTCTGGATGTTTTAAAAAGCTTGATACAACCTAGATTACGGACGTTGTAAGAAATGTTATCTCCTTTGTGTGGTTTTTAAAGGTAGATTACGGTCGTAATGAAGCTCATATCTCATCAGGTTGTTTTTGGAAAATTTTTTATAAAGCTTATTACGAGTGTATTCTTCATTACGATCTATATCACGACGTAATAAGGGGTGTTATCTCCTATTATGGGCTTATTAAGGCTATTTGTGTTCATCACGACACAAGATCACGGGTGTGATGGTGCCTGTGATACCCATCACAACCTTTGTCAAGAGCATGATAGATCCTCTAGTACTGTTCATATAAAATAAAATAAAGGTAAATAAATAAATCATTGATGATAATTAATAGATAGTTAATGAAATATGATATCAGTATTTATGCTTAAATGAGTAAAATGTGCAATGATTAGAATCTTATTTAAGTGTAATAATTATTTAATGAGTTAATATATATTGTGAAATAAGAAGTTTAACATGAAATGATTTTCTTGATAGACTCATATACTCAATTGAGTTTAAACATAGGTCTATTATATTATAGATCAGATTACTGAGGTACATAATAGCCTTCTTGGTGATTGCTAAGTTAGACATACTCTAAATGAACTTAATTAAAGACGAGTTAAAAATTGTTTGCAATGGGTTGTGCATGTGCCGTTGAATTTGGTCCGAAGAGTGACGAACTTGTCCGAGCAAAAATGGTATTTAGGCGCTTTGACAACATTGTCATGATGCAATGACTTTTTTTTTACTATGATGCAATGGTACATCATGATACAACGGTGATTTATGAGTGGTTAAGTGGGTAATCGATAAAACGGATAGTATCAGGGTAATGTTTGCTTATTCTTAAGATGAAATAATATGATTTAGTTCATATTTATGAGACCAGTTGAACTAGATAATATTATGGATTAATTAAGTAAAGTTGTAACGGCTGTTAACCTAAATGAGGTTACTGCTCTATTTCAGTAAGTATATGAATTATAGGTATTCAGACTGCCTATAACAACCTCTGAGCAGCTATTATTACTTAAAACCCCAAATTCTCATAATTGTAATTGGAGTTTGAATACTCCATGATGATTGGCTTACTTAATCAAAGATAATTAAATTATTAATTATTGCATTACATTTAGCTTAAGTATGCTTGCCACTTTGTATTTGCTTGTGTTATTGTGTATCGGAGCTTTAGCTCATGATGCTGCTTTGCAAGTGATGTTGATGATGATTGCTATGATGATATGGGTTATGAGACTAATTGAGAAGCCTTCTTGATGAGTGGGACGGTAAGGAACCCTGGTGTAAGCAAAGTTGTTTTATTCAAGTATTTTAAAAGACTTTGAAAAAAAATGTAATTTTTGATATAGGCTTGTGGTAAAGCCTTGTTGGTAATATAAGATGTTAAGTTTTATTTTCAGTTTTTATGAAGAACAAGTTTTGTAATCTTTTGAAGTGTCATCTGATGACACTAAGGTTCTTCTAAGTTTTGTAAAGTTGACCTACTCACGTGTTGAATAGTTGTATGTTTAAGTTATATGTTTTAAAGTAGGTTTAAACAAATAATCGATACAAACATCTTCTTTTTGGATAACTTTACATATAATACTTGAGTGTATTATAATGCTTAGGATTATGGGTATTAGATAGGCCAGATCCTTATATATTGATAGAAATACAATAAAGACAGGATGTTGGAGACCACAAACATTTTTTCTCCATATTACTTTACCTTCTGTTATTTTCCGGAGTACGACGATGACTCTAAATCGTTAAAATGCTGCAACTTATAATATGCCATATGATTTGCTTCGTTGTGAGCATAAGAAAACTATAATTTGACGTGTTGAATTTTTTTTCTTTTTGTCTTATTATTTGTGACGGTTCTTTCAGGTGTTAAAGTCTTATCGCCTTTTATTTCCAGCATTAAGTATACTATATGGTATATATTACTCCAGATCAAGCATATCTTTTTGAAGAATGAAGCTAAAGACGATGCAATGTAATAAGAAAATATAATACATACGAAGATGTTCTTATATAATCTATGTTTTGACTCTCGTTACCAAGCCTTCACAATTCATTACATCCCATGTGGTCTTTCTTTTTTATAGCAAAAGCAATTACGATGTTTCGGAATTGTTTATGTTATTCCGTGACATTTAGGAGAGATGATAAAAGAGGCAGCCAAAAAAAAAAAAAATGTCTACGATGGCAGTTGCGTGGACGGATGCAACATTAATCAATAATAAAAAAAGTGAGGTTTTAACAGTCAGAAGTTCTAAAATACTTGCCTAATCTCATTGTAAATATTATCCTTCAAGAGTTTTAATAATTAAAGTAAACAAAAAAAATCTTACGATATATATTATCGACGCTTCTGTAGTTCTGTTTCAATCAATTATTTAATCATTAAAATATATATAATAGGTAATATATTAAATATTTTAATATTGCAACTGTGATTTTATATGAATCTAAATTATTAAATATCTGATGGGATCGGTTTTGTTAAACAACATAACGGAACTATAGAAGTTTTCTATATTATATATATTAAGAGCTGGAGAAACAAAAAAAAAAAAAGAATGATATTTAAGTTTGGCAACCAATGGGATCATGATACAATTATTGTATATATTTAAAAAAAAATTCATCACTTCAAAAAATACATATGGAAAAAATGAAGATTTACTTTCAAATTCATACTTAGTGTTCTTCTCGATTAATTAAAGAATAAATTTCCTATTTGGTATTTAAACTTTATTTAGTTTTAATAAATAGCTGTAAGAAATTTATAAGTATCATTTAAAACCTACAAAATTTCCAATATCATTTATATACTTAACTTAATTCCCTTTAGATAGTCAGTTGTAAGATGGATAAAATTATAAAAGTGGATAAACTTCAAGTATCAAATTAATACTTTTTAGACATTAAAGGGTTGATTGAAAAAAGAAGAGTTCAAGCACCAAATATGAATCCTTAGAATTTCATGTTAATATTAGCTATGTATATAAATGACAAAGCTATATGTGTGTGTGTGTTTATGCATGTATATGGAATGGAAAAATAAATTTGAGCCGAGGAAGCATAATAAGTATTCGTATTAATTGCAATAATTATGTAAAAAATGAAAAAAATAATATAAGTGAATTATTTATATTATAATAATGATTAAGTTATCCATGTTATAGCTGTGTTTGTCATAATTGTGTATCATATTATATTTGATTTGTCTGATTGCATTTTTATTTATATCATGTCTATGTTGATATTATCATATCATGTCTAAAATTATGGACTTTTTAATTCATTTATCGTAAAATAAAATCCATAAAAATAAATCACCTCCTAAAATTATGCTTCAAGTTAACTATAAATTCCATTTTTCTATTTTTATACACTATATATGTTATTTGGTCTTAAATGAAACTTTGCATGCTTCAAATTGGGTTCATTAACTTTGACCGTAGAAATCTGGTCAACCCATTTAGCAACCCATCGGCTTAATGGGAGATACGATTAACCTAATTTTGATGGGTTACATCTAATAGATCTAGTTAGAAATTGTCTCAGTCTAATTTTATTCAATATAAGTAGTACTTCTTACAACATATAATAAATAACATAAATCATTTATCATCTTGATTGTTAATTAGTTTGTTTGAGGCAATGGACCCTTATAATCTTTATTGATTATTGTCATAGCTTCATGATGATCTTCATAGAACAAAGGAAAATAAGTTAAAAATTTGTTGACTAATCATGACCACCCATCAAGCACTGCTTAATCACATACATAGCTATAGTAAATCTGTATCTTCCAATGTATTATACATTTTACAAGATGGATTGCTATCCTTAAAAGATATTATCCGGTGAGCCAACATGTTACGGGGCTAGCTGTTGCACCGGGGCTAGCTCTTGCACCAAGCACAATGACATTTCTATATTCTGCTAAGCGAGATAGCGAGTTTGGTTGCTTTCTCCTTGAGGCTCTCTTTTTAGCTCTGTGTGTGTGTGTGTGTTTTAATTTTATTGTGGTAAGGGGCAGATGTGTCTCTTCGGCTATATAATTATTTCTATGTGAGGGAAAAAGAAAAAAAGGGCAAATGTCGCTGGAGTTTAATCCTTGATTTCTAAGCATTAAAATTCTTTTCGCGCTAACTATTCATAGTCATTTCGCAAAACACTTCTCGGAAAAATTAAATTAAAAAATTTCTTAAAATAGGCATAAAGTTACTCATATTAGTGCTTTACTGCATATATAAGATTTTGCAAAAAAGCTCATCTATTATAGGGAAATGCTACGGTCCTATTCCACCGATGTAATCATGATTGAGTATGAATTTGAGCTGTTAAACAATTGACGTGACTGATTTCGTAAAAAGAAGAATAAGAGTCACCAGACCATAGAAATTTCCAAAAAAAAGTAAGCTCTTATTACATATACCAAGTTATGTCCCCATTTCATGTTAATATGGTAAATTATACTATAAAGTATCAATGTTTGATATAAGTTCATTTAAGATATCAATGTTTCAAGTAATTAAATAGATGAATCGATGTTTGGCAAAGTAAATCAAATGAGATGTCAACATTTTACAAAGTTCATTTAAGATATCAATATCTTCATTAGTTTTTAGTTAAGTTTCCTTAATTTTCATCAATGGTTAATTATTAATTTTTTATTTACCTTACTTTACAAAATGTTGATATCTATTTTTAATAATTAAAAATGTTGATATCTTAAATGAATTTATTCTTAAGTATTGATTCATCTTTTTAATCATTCAAAACTTTAATACGTTAAATAAACTTACCTTTAAACGTTAGTAGCTTTTTTCTATATTTACTATCCTTTTTCACATGAGGTGTCTCAAGTTTTATGTTAAAATACTAGCAAGTAAGAGTAATATACATATATATATGTATATGTGTGTGTGTGCGTGTGGTCAATTTTGAGAAATACGGATAGTTTTGATTTTAACATTTAACGAGTGCACCTAAAAACCCTTTATTTGATCCTTTCAACATACCTAAATTACAGCTGGAGGGATCATAACTTTGACGAGGACTTTAACCAAAAGTGTTTTGTAGAAGTAAAAGAAGTACATCCCCTTTAATATTGCCTATATATACATGCAACGTAGCACCCCATTACCATCCTATATATACACTCTATTTTGATTTACAATTCAAGAGTGGCTTATTAAGAGAAATAAAAGATGATTAGGAGTATCGTAGATGCTATCAAAGGGGAAAGTGGTGATGATGGGAAGAAGATACATGGAAGAGTTGTGTTGATGAAGAAGAATGTTTGGATTTCAATGATTTCAATGCGTCGGTTCTTGATGATGTTCACGAGTTGTTAGGGCAAAAAGTTTCCCTTCAGCTCGTTTTTCCGACAATAAAAGATTATTACAATTCTTATATAATCAAACAGAAATCAAGTGAGTGAGTGAGTTGAATATATTATAAGACATCCTGATAATGAATGAGGTAGACGATGTGCACAAGTACCAGATTATCATTTTAAAATGTATTTATTGTATTTCAAAATACCCATGAGTTCCTCTTGAGAAGTACCTCTTGAATTTGTTATATTTTATTTTGTCATTTTAGAATATACAATTTTTAGCAACACACACACACACACACAAATATTATAAGCTTGGCTTATAAATAATTACTAGTGGAATTGCGTGTGAAAATTTATTAAATATAGTGGTATAATAGAATTTGTATCATATTAAATAAGCGACCCAAATTAAATCCTTTGATAATTAAAAAAATACACAAATTTAAAAAAAGAATCGTGAACTAAAAAGAAAAGCTGGCCAAATAAAAAAAGAAAAGAAGAAAACAACACTAATTAAAAACACATACTAATAAATGTTGATCTGCTTTACTGAAAAAGCCTCCATTTGTCTACAAAATAAATAAGAAAAATTTTATGATTGACAAAGGATATATAATATAGTAAAGTTAGAATTTTCATAAAAATTACCTTACCTATAACTAAGTTAATAGAAACTTCTTGGCAAGGTATTTAACTCATGACTTGATCATTAAAATAATTATAGAAATTAATATATTAGTAATGAATGATTCAATTATGAATAAACTTGAGCAGTGTAATAAAATTTTACCATGTTATTAAACTCCTTATAGATCAACTCAACGGTGAATTTTTCATACCTAAATTAAGATATATGTGTGTGTATTCAAATTTTTTGTGTGCAATCCAATGCATTCTTGTGCCCTCTTCTCTAGTGATTTCACTACCTAACTGTAATATAAAGACAAATATGTTATAATGAAGGGCAAATGTATCATTTGTTATAAAATAAGAGAGTTTTATAGTTAACCCTAATAAATGAGATATTATTATCAACCCTCACATTAATGATAGTCAACAAAATCTTTAAAGATTGTGGGGTTGTGTTTTTTTTAAGCTAACCTTGTTTTATAAATAGATCCATTTAGCCTAGTTTTGCCTTGCCTTGCCTTGCCTTGCCTTTCCCTAAGCAAAAACCCTAGGTAAGTGGATCTCTCTCTAGTATTTTTCAATTAATCATTTAGGGTTATCTTTCTTATAAGGTTCTTTTCATATGTTTGAAGGAGATTCAAGATCTAGTGAAGAAACCCTAAAGTGGATTTGGAGATTTGTGGTTTCGATTCAAAACAAAGGTATGGTCTTTATTATAGTTTTCTGATTTCTAAGATTTATAGATTATAGGAATATGATTATGCCAATTAAGAATAGTTAATTGATTGATTTAGGGTTTTTGTTTCAAATCAAGATTTACAAGTTCTAGGTAAGTAAGGATCCATCTAATCTTATCGTTAAATGAAATTTCATTTGTTGTTGTAAATCGAATTGTGAATTGGAGATTTTATATATGCATTGAAGGAATTGTGGAGATATTAGAAATTGAGGAGAAAGCTGAGTTTGAAGGTTTCATTGAATTATAAACAAATGAGACAGGTGTGTTAACCTCTTTTCGTAGATCTATGATTAGGGTTATAGATCCTTTGAGTAAGGTTATGAAATTAAGGATTAGGGTTTAATTATGTGTTGCAATTGGAATTGATTAAGATATGTCGTTGATCAGGAATATTTGTGGGATTAGGGTTCTATTCTTTTAAGAAGATCTGTTGGTGGATTAAAGTTTGGAAGCGAATCCAAGTACGACCATATCTTGTTTGTTGTTTGTGCTTGTAGGATTAGACATGCATATAAACTGAACTAACATTTGCAGGCTTTTAAGAATTGTATGCTGCTTGTGTTTAGCTGTAGTTAGTAAAGATCACGATAGAAGTGTCATACTAACGTTGGCAACCTGATGATCCTTGTGTGGCGGTATCTCGAGTGGAGTTGTGCCTGGAAATGATTCTGATAGATTAGGAGTCGTTACTAGCTTAATTGTGGAATGCAACCACACACACACACCACCAGGGTCATGAGTTACTTCGGGTTTAGGATTAGTCATGAATAGTCCTAAACTGTGTTGCTTGTTGGTTAATCAAAAGACAATAAACCTGTGGATGTTGCATAAGCATATGATGCATGTAAATTTGCTTGATGTGTGTTCATGCGCATGTGTGTGTGGTATGGCGTAAGGCGTTTTCGCTCAATCATTTATTTTTCAGGTGCAGGTGAAGATGATGTTGGTTGAGAATTGTCTAGGTATGACTTTTATGTTGACCATGGGGGACGACGTTAGTAGATTCGACTTTCCTACTGGTGACTAATAGATTTTGGATAAAGAAGAATAGGAGAAAAGATCTTTGAAGACCATACAAAGTATATAGAGTTTGTTTAGATTATTATTGAAAATGTTTATAAGATAAGTTGTTATGTTTGGATTTTATATAAGTACTTTTGGATAATATCGTTTATGTTTCTAAGAGACGAATTGTAGTAATGATAAATTCAATAAACCTTTTATATAAAATTTAGAGATAATTATATTTGTGGTTTAGTATTTTATAGCATTGGCGTATCGTTTTTAAGAGAATGACAAGTGGTGAGTTGTAATGCCGTTAAGTTAAGGCGTTACAGCTAATTTGGTATCAGAGCAATAGGTTATGATCTATTAGATTTAAGTTTTAACTCCTTAGAACGGTGAACAATAATGAGAGGGGTAGAATACATTAGGGTTCTTGATCCTATCTAGATTAGTGTTGTTTTCATCCTATAGTTATAGAGTTTTGATCCTTAAGTTGGATTACCTTTTTATTTTGTGGAGATATGTTTGTTTGTGCTAGTAAAATCATATCTTATAATCCCATAGTGTTTTGATCTTTTTGGATGGTTATAACTTAAGATATTTAGCATTCTTACCTAAGACATGGAGAAGAGGTCGATCTTTTATTAAGACAAATCAACAGTTCAAGGTATAAAAAGGAAGTGTACCAGATGTTATGGACTTTTTAATATCAAGGATTTCAAGTGGCTTAAGAATGCCTGTTTTTCAAGTGTCAAGGTTGGGTAGTGACAGGTTTTGAAAAAGTTGTTCCTTAGGTATTCTATTTCAAGTGTGGACAATACGGATATCGAGCCAAAGAATGAAAAGGTCCTGGAGGGCAAGTGCTTCTTAGGATTGTGATACAGGTGCAAGTTTCCAAGCATATTTGAGAAGTTTGTTGTTTTGTTATGAGGAGGTAGTTAAGAGTGTGCTTGCAGATACCTTTAGGATATGGAGCAACGTTGACTTGGATTTGTAAAGAATTTGGATATAAAAATGGAAGGTGACGTTTTACTTGGGATTATTATAGTAATGGATATGATAGGAGTAGACTAGTTGAGGAAACATAATGATGTATTTGATCTAGTTATGGAGTTTAGTTTATCAGATGGAGATCGTTTTGTGCATAAGCTTGAAGTGCAAGGACCTTCAATGTTGCTTACATATGAGTTGTAGGAAAAGTCAGTTTTAGTAAATGCCAGTTTTGACAATAGGAGATTGTAGACACCCAATTTTTGCCCAATTAATTAAGGCTTAAATTTAATTAAACTCATTTTTGCAAAAGCCTTAAGTATTGATGAAGTTGGCTAAGTGATCAAGGCACATGCCAAATGGCCTGTTGGTTAAATACATTGACCCAAACACACACTCAAGCTCAAGGACACAGGTTCAAACCCTAGCAAAGGCAAATTTTTGCCTTTTTATCATTTTTGCCTTTTCAAAGTGACTTTTTGCCTTACTTTGCATCAGTTTTTAACTGACAAAACATCATTGATTGTCGAAATTGATGATGCCATTGCAAAGTGGTTATGGAATATGAAAGATTAGTGCACAATTCATGTGTAAAAACAATCAAAAAGTCACAAAATTCGTGCTAAAAAAATTGAAAAAAATGCAATTTGTGAGCATTCAATTGCATATGAATGGGGAGTTACAAGAATTGGAAAAATTAGGCAATTAATCTACCCACAATGGATGATCTGATGGAGGATATGAGAAATCAATCATCAATTCATCAGTTTCAAACAAATTAATCACGAATTTTTGAATTAAATTCGTGAAAAACAAAGAGGCAAAAATCGATTCATTTTCGAAACTGTACGAAACGTAAAATTGAGCTTGCAACCTATAAATAGGGGGTCCTAGGATCAAAAGGCACAAGTCAATTTCAAAGAAACACATACATAACAAGGCTAATTCGAAACTTTCGAATTTAGAATGTAAGATTCGAATTTTTCAAATTCGAAGTGATTGGATCAGATTTGATCCAAATTGAGTGTTTTAGGAGTATTAGAAACTTGATTTTGATGTTTAAGTTTGCTTGGATTTGCTCGAATTGATCGGATTTCTCTCTGCAAATTTTTTTTTATTTTTCGAATTGGACCGCCGGCAACCACCTCCGCGAACCGCCGCCCACGGTGGTTCTGGGCGTGAACCACCACCTTCAGAGGACGCGCAACCACCATAGGAGTCGGGCCGACAAGCTTCCAGCCGCCGAGGACCACTGGAGCCGCCGGAATCCGCCCCGAAAGATAGCGTAATCGTCTTCTTCACCCGCCGGAGCTCCAAGATCCGACCCGAAGATCCGAATCCAACCCGATCGGTCATCGGTCAACGGTCGTCGGTCATCGGTCAACTCAGATCAGACGGCCCAGATTCAACCATCCAGATCAGACGGTCCAGATTTGATCAAGCAGATCAGCGGCTCAGATTCAATCAAGCAGATCGGACGGTACATATTTGATCAAGCAGATCAGCGGCTCAGATTCAACCGTCCAGATCAGACGGTCCAGATTTGATCAAGCAGATCAGCAGCCCAGATTTCATCAAGCAGATCAACGCCCCAGATTTGGTCAATTCCATCAGACGATCAGGATCAGTCAACACAATCGACGCTCCACATTTCGTTCGCTTCATCCAACGGTCCAGGTCAATCCGCATTATTTTATTATTAGTTTATTATATAATTAATTTCAGAAAATAATAAAAAATAGCAAAAAATAGTAAAAAATTCATAAAAATTCATAAAAAAATTCAGAAAAATTTAGAAAAATCAAGAAAAATCAAAATAATTATTTTTCATATAAATTTATTTTTTTATATTTTTTAATATTTTTGAATATTTTTAATATGTATTTATACATAAATTGTTTTAGAAATGCATATTTAATGCATGAAAAATAATTTTAATATATTCTGAATATGTTGTGAATTTATGTGATGATTTTTAAAAAAAATATAAAAAATAAAAAAATAATAATAAATAATAAAGTTAAATAAAAATGATAAAATGGGATTTTCCAAAACAAAATTTTGCTAAAAAAAAAAATGATTTTTGGACTTAGAAAAATTGTATTTTCATGAAACAAAAAATCAATTGATTAGATCATAGGATCATCAAAAAATGATTTTCATAAAAATTTAAAATTTAATGAATTTAAAGTGAGAAAAGTTCAAAAATATAAAATTGATCAACAAACTAAAGTTCTTTTTAAAAGAACTACGTTTTGTCTGATCTCGATTAGCGAGTACGTAGGCACCTGCGGGGCGACATTAAAAATAAAATTTTTTTTGTTGTTTTATATTGTGAATAAATATTTTGTAAATATAAGATAATTTGTTGATTATTCATTTTTTAATAAATAAAAAAAATAAAAAATAAAAAAATAAAAATGAATGATTTGACTTGTAAATATTTGTGTTATAATGTTTTATTTGAGTTTTTGAGCATGAAAAGGATAAATTAGAAATTTAAAATTCCAAAAGTGGTAACCGATTTGGTTTTAATAGGTTAGCCTCCGAATCCATGATATCTGGTTTTAAAAGTTGATTTTTTAAATCAAATTTTCGCAGACTAGTAGCTAAGTTAGGATCAACCGACCCATTGATCCTAGCTTTTTATTTTTTCCCGATTTGTATTAGGTGGCGACTCTAAAATCATTTTTAAAAATTTAAAATTTCTCTTAACCCCTAGTCGAGGATTCATGTTAAATGGGTACGGGTTTAATGTGAATCGGGTTAGGAGAAATGAACCAGATGGTGGAAAAATCCAGGCTCGACAGCTTGGCGACTCCACTGGGGACAATTATTTAAATTTTTTCAAAAACAAGAGGGCTAGCCACTTAGGAATTTTAAAGTTTGAATTTATTCTTGCTCAATTTTTGTGAATATGTGATTATTTGTATATTATATTGAACAATTGTTTTTATAAATATATACTAACCTTACAAAAAAAAAAAAAGAGTTTGTTTTATGAGTTGCACTTGCATTTGCATTAGCATGATTGTGTGTTAGATACGGTCGTACCAAGGCCGTCTTAAGAGCCTAAGCGAGGAGGACGAAGTAAGGTCCGGGGGCTGTGGCTTTCCACCCTCTAGATCAAGAAATGTCCTCCCACTCCGGTTTAGTACTACTAAATCGGGAAACCTATAGAACCATACCAAATCATGCATTCATTAGCATGGGATATGACTAACTTTTTCTAAAAAAAAATGGAGTTGAAATATAAATGTACATATGTAAATACTTAAAAAAAATACTTAAAGAAAATTCTAAAAAAATATAAAGCTCCCGATGTCCTTCAACCAGCACCATCGGAACCTGACCCTGAAACAACTGCTTATATGGAAGCTGTTTCGGCTCGCCTGGAAGTATGTCACCGAGATTTCAAGAAAGAGAGAGGGAAATGGTGGATCGCCTGCAAAGTGCTGGAAGCAGAATTGCATTCTTAGAGGACGAGTTGAAGGCAGCTCGAAAGAAGATTCTAGCCCTGGAAGACAAGATTGTTTGCCCCACTAAGACAAGAAGACTGGTTTAGTTGGTTTAGGTTTAGTCCTTAGGAATCAAGGTTCTTTGAAACCATTAGAAAGTAGTTTTAATTCAGTCACTAGGAAATAAGGTTTCTAAACCATTAGAAGTTTTTGTTATGTCAAACATTATCTTTAAATACAAATGTTTTTTTTAAAAATCATTGGTCAATATCCCCATTTGCATCTGTGTGATAGCATATCTACATTCTTGCATATGTATATTAATTCATTCATTCTTTAAAATATTAATAAAATAAATGTCCAGGTCTAGCAAATTCAAGTTTAAGTCCAGAAATTTGAAAGATAGCGTCCAAGCCGGTTAGGAGCCCTATTATTACCAGATCCCGAGCTAAGATGTCTAACACCGGGAGCAACCCCACAGACCAGACCAATGAGCAAAGACTCAACACCGTGGAACAAACCCTCCTTGGGATTGCTGAACAGATGCAAGCTTTAACACAGAGTCTTGCACAACTTAAGACCCCCACAACTTCTGAAGAATCCTCAAGGGCACAGAAAGGAAAAGAAATTGAGGGGCAGCTTATTCAGCAAGAGGAGTCACCAAATGAGTTTAATGCGGCTGAGTTGAAGAAAGAACTGGAAGCTCAGGCTAAAGAAATGGAAGAAAACTGCTTGAGAAAATGAAGACGTTCGATGGTTTTGATCAAACCGCGATCCTGAATTTGCCTCAATATGAGGAAGGTGCCTTCCCTGAGAAATTTAAGGCACCGGAATTTGAAAAATATGACGGGACAGGTTGTCCTAATATGCATACCAGATTGTATGTACGACGAATGGGGCAATACGCAAAGTTTGACAAGCTGATGGTGCAAACCTTCCAGGACAGTCTTACTGGTGCTGCTTTGGCCTGGTACGCCCAATTAGACCATCAAGAAGTTGATACTTGGGACAAGTTGGCTAGGGCATTTTTTAATCAGTATAAGTTTAACATTGAGATGGCGCCCTCGGTATGGGATTTAAGCAATCTGAAGAAGAAGAAAGAAGAGACTTTCAAGGAGTATGCTCAGCGCTGGAGAGCATTGGCTGCAAGGATCACCACCCCGATGCCTGAAAAGGACCTCACTTTCACTTTTATCAACACATTAGAGGAACCTTTCTTTTCCCATCTGGTTGGGCATGCGTCAGCAAGTTTCTCAGAAGTGGTGATAGCTGGATGCAGGATTGAGAATGCAATTGCAGCAGGAAAATTGCAACAAGAAAAGAAATATACGGCACCAAGAAATGTCCCATACAAAGGAAAAGATTCAACCGTCAGCACGGTCAACACTTCGGGTGCAACTGGCCCCACTAAGTCATTTGTGTTGTCAACAAATCAGAATCAAAATCAGAATAAGGATCAGACTCAACAAAGTGCAGTCCCAAATCAACAATCAAGGTTCAACAGGCGAAACCTTACTCGGATTCCGGTTCCCCTTAGCCAAGTATTAGCTAAACTAAGGGCCGATAATCTGATCAACCTCGAAGCGCCTAGAGAAGACTACAGGCCTAAAAATTACAATCCTGAGCTGAAGTGTGAATATCACATGGGGCAAATCGGGCACTCAACAGACTACTGCTGGAGGCTTAGGCATAAAATCCAAGATCTTATTGATGCAAAAATCATCCAGTTGGATTTCGTTGAAGCTCCAAATGTCTCTACTAATCCATTGCCAAACCATGGACCGGTTATCAATATGATTACCGCTGAAATTCCGGATCCAGAAGAGCTTGTGTGCATGATTGAAGGTGGACCTAGATCCATTAAAATCGAGATAGGCAAGAGCAGTGAAGATGGATCAACTTCATCAAAGCCTAAGAACTATACCTTTCAGATACCCCTTGCTGTGAATGAGTATAAAGCCGCTCCATTTGATTATAAAGCAGTTAATCATGCTTCAATGGCCATGGTTGGTGGCCTTACTCGCTCAGGAAGAGTTTATGAGTCGACCGGAAAGAATGCAACTGTGAATATGCCACAGCAGCAAAATGAAGAAGGAAAGAAAGATGAAGAGAAGTCAGCATTGGCAAAACTGATGAAAGCAAGTGAATACAAGGTCGTCGAGCAGTTGGCCAAAATACCTGCCCAAATATCGCTCATGAGTCTGCTGATTAGCTCTAATGTACACCGTGAGGCTCTTTTCAAAGCCTTAGAAGAAGTGAAAGTTCCAGAGGGTGTATCAGAAGAAGCCTTGGAGCATATAATCAACTCAATCTTTGCAAATGAGCAAATCAGTTTCTCATCAGAAGAACTGGGGGAAGAAGGGGATCAGCATAACAAAGCCCTCTTCATTGTAGTCAAAAGCTGCGGAAAGATCGTTTCTCGAGTATTAGTCGACAATGGATCCTCTTTGAATGTGTGCCCCTTAGCCACTTTGAGCCTATTGGGGATTGAACCGTCAGACATCAAACCAAGCTCTACTGTGTTCGTGCTTTTGATGGGTCAAAAAGATATAATAGGTGAAGTGGAGTTAGAAGTCACCATCGGGCCTCAAACTTTCATTATTCCTTTCCAAGTGATTGATATCCCCAGAACATTCAATCTGCTGTTGGGAAGACCATGGATCCATGCTGCCAGGGCAATACCATCAAGCCTGCACCAAAAGGTTAAGTTCATAGCCAATGGTCAACTCATCACTGTTATGGGAGAACAGGATTATGCCATTTACAAGGAGACAGCTGTCCCTTACATTGGAAAAGAAGGAGAAGAAGACTTCGGGCTCCAAATGTTTGATGAAGTCTGCATGATAAATGATGAAAAAGAAGCTCAGGTGGGAACCTTTGGACTGGGTTATTCCCCCACTTGTGCTGAAGTGGCGGAAATGAAAAACCAAATGAGAAGGAGGAAGCTCGACAAGGAGTATGATCCAATCATCAAAATCCCTCACATCAGCCATTCCTTTCCAAAGCCACATCATATCCAGCAGCCAGATGATATCAAAGAAGATGCTTCATCCAAAAAATGATCTTGAGAAATTGGTTCTCTGTGCCTTGCGCTAGTATTAAGTCTTTTAAGTAAGAACTTATCTAAGACTAGATTTGTGTTTTGTGTTTTTCAGTATTATGTGATGCTCAAATAAGTGTACTTAAACACCGTCCCAGTTTAATGAAATTTATTTCCATTTACATATTCTCATACATTCCTCATTCATATTCAACCAGATTCGACAATTGTGATGAAGTTCAGGGATATCTCGCGCGTATAATTAATGAAAATATCAATATCACCTCTAACTCTACTGGGTTAGACGTTGAAGATGATATTGATTATCAATTTAGAACACAAGAAATTTGGCAAAATTTTGAACAAGGAAGGATTGAAATTCCCGAAACCATTGAAGTGATTAATTTGGGAACAAGCGAAAACCCTAGGAATCTGAGGATAGGGGGAAAATTGCCTGAGAGCACGGCACAAGATTTAACCAAGTTACTAACCGAATACTTGGATGTTTTTGCATGGTCGTATAGCGATATGCCTGGTTTAGACCCATCCATTGTGGTTCACAAATTGCCAACAAAGGAGGATTTTAAACCTAAAAAGCAAAAATTAAGGCGATTTAGGCCAGATTTACTCCTCCAAATCAAGGATGAAGTAAAAAAGTTGCTTGAAGTAGGATTCATTGAGGTTTCTGATTATTCGGATTGGGTATCAAACATAGTGCCAGTACTTAAGAAAAACGGGAAAGTAAGAATCTGTGTGGATTTCAGAGATCTAAACAAAGCAACCCCGAAAGATAATTTCCCGTTGCCTCACATTGATGTTTTAGTGGACAATACCGCTGGAAATCATCTATTTTCATTCATGGATGGATTTTCAGGGTATAATCAGATATTAATGGCCGAAGAAGATAAGGTCAAAACCACATTCGTTACAGCCTGGGGAACCTTTTGTTACAAGTCATGCCTTTCGGTCTCAAGAATGCCGGGGCAACTTATCAACGAGCAATGCTTGCTATACTTCATGATATGATGCACAAAGAGGTGGAAGTATATGTAGATGACATGATCGCCAAGACAAAGGAAGGAGAGATCATGTAATGGTGTTAAGGAAGCTTTTTGAAAGATTAAGGAAGTTTCAGTTGAAATTGAATCCAGAAAAATGCACTTTCGGAGTGACATCTGGAAAATTATTAGGATTCATGGTTAGCCAAAAAGGGATAGAAATCGATCCTGATAAGGTCAAGGCAATTCAGGATTTGCCTCCACCAAAAACATTAAAAGAAATCAGAGGCCTCTTGGGAAGATTGAATTACATTGCTCGATTCATATCACAGTTGACTGATAAGTGCCAACCGCTGTTTAAACTGCTGAAGAAGAATGCCCTAATTGAATGGAATGACGAATGTGAAAAAGCCTTTAATCGGATAAAGCAATATCTGACGAATCCACCAGTACTGGTTACTCCAAAACCGGGGAAACCGTTGTTCTTGTATTTGACGATTCTTCCTGAATCCATGGGTTGTGTGCTCGGGCAAAAAGATGAGGAAGGAAAAGAAAGAGCTGTTTATATTTAAGCAAGAAATTCTCAAATGGAGAACAAAAGTATTCAGAGATAGAAAAGACCTGCTGTGCATTAGTATGGGTTATGCACAGACTTAGGCAGTATACGCTCTTTACTCTCGATCGAGTTGATTACGAAGCATGATCCATTGCGATACTTGGCAAGCAAACCGGCTTTGGTTGGTCGAATCTCGAAATGGCAGATGCTTACTTTCTGAATTTGATATCACTTATGTAAGTCAAAGTTCAGTCAAAGGACAAGTTTTAGCTGATCAAATTGCAGAAAGCCCAGTTGATGATGAAGAATTAAGGAACAAGATCAGTTTCCAGATGAAGGTATCAGGATAGCAGAAACAGAAGCGAAAGCAACAGTTGGAAGTTGTATTTCGATGGAGCAGCCAATGTATACGGGTGTGGAATAGGGCAGTCCTCATCTCACCAAAAGAACAGTTCCCGGCATCAGCCAGATTAATGTTTCCTTACACAAATAATGTAGCGGAATACGAGGCATGCATCATGGGATTAGAAATGGCAATTCAAATGAATATCGAGGAGCTCGAAGTGTTTGGAGATTCATCACTTATCATTTTCCAAACTCGAGGCGATTCAAAACTAAGGATCCCAAGTTGATTCCTTATCATAATCACTTGGCTGAGTTAGCAGGAAGATTCAAAGAAATTTCCTTCACTTATGTGCCGAGAACTCAGAATCAATTTGCTGATGCATTGGCTACTCTGGCCTCTTTGATCCAATTCACTGAAGGAGCAAGAATACAACCTTTGCAAGTCCGAATAAGAAGTGAACCCGCATTCTGTGCTGTGATTGAGTCAAGTGAACCATGGTTTCAAGATATCAAAATTTCTTGCAAACAGGTAGCTATCCTGAGTGTGCTACAAAAAAGGATCAGAAATCATTGAGGCGTCTGGCAAGTCATTTCTTGTTAAGTGGAGATACCTTATACAGAAGGTCATTTGATACAACCCTGTTGAGATGTGTAGATGAAAAAGAAGCTCAAAAATTAATGGAAGAAGTTCATGAGGGAGTATGTGGACCTCATATGAACGGATATATGCTAGCTAAAAAGATTATGAGGCTAGGATATTTCTGGTTAACCATGGAATCGACTGTATCAAACATGTGAGATCTTGTCATTTATGTCAAATTTATGCAAACAAGATAAATGCTCCTCCGAAGGAATTACAGTCAATGTCGACACCGTGGCCTTTCTCAATGTGGGGAATAGATGTAATTGGGCCAATTTCGCCAAAAGCTTCAAATGGTCATCGATTCATACTAGTTGCAATCGATTACTTCACCAAGTGGGTTGAAGCCTTCATACGCCAGTGTGAAAGCCGTTGTGGTGCGATTCATCAAAAGAGATATCATTGCTCGATATGGAACTCCAGAAAGTATCGTTACCGATAATGGTACAAATCTGAACAACAATGCAATGACTGATTTATGTCAGCAATTCAAGATTAAACACCGAAATTCCACTCCATATCGCCCACAGATGAATGGAGCAGTAGAAGCCGCCAACAAAAACATCAAGAGAATCATTGAGAAGATGACAATTGCATACAAGGATTGGCATGAAATGCTCCCATTAGCATTGATGGCGTATCGAACTTCTGTAAGAGTGTCAACTGGGGCAACGCCCTATTCCCTGGTATATGGAACTGAAGCCGTTTTACCAGTAGAAGTTGAGATTCCTTCACTCCGAGTATTGGCTGAAACAGAGCTCGAAGAAGCTGAATGGGTTAGACAAAGGATTGAACAGTTAAATCTTTTAGATGAAAAAAGATTGACTGCCATGTGTCATGGGCAATTATATCAACAAAGGATGGCTAGAGCATTTAATAAGAAAGTCAAGCCAAGAAATTTCCAAGAAGGTGATTTGGTTCTGAGAAAAATACTGCCAAATGTGCAAGATTCCAGGGGAAAGTTCACACCAAATTATGAAGGACCATACATAGTGAAGAAGGTCTTGTCGGGAGGAGCATTAATCCTTTCCCAAATGGATGGACCCGATTTAAAGGATCCTGTGAACTCAGATGCTGTAAAGTTGTATTATCCTTGATCAATAAAATTTGTCATTTCAAATGATCAATTGATTTTATTTTAATTAATTATAAGCAAAGTTGATATCCCTGAAATTCTCTGAAGTCGGATCAAAGCCTGACTCACAAAATTCTTCCAAATAATTACAACCAAACACCATTTGAATCATCAGAGAGAGAAATTTGAGCATCTTATAATGCTGAATAATGCGTTTATACAGTTTGGTCTGTTGAATTGTTCTTATTTTAAAAGAAAATATTACTGCAAGGATAACTAATTTTGATAGAAAATTGAAGCATACTTTTTATCATCAATGTTAGATATGGAACCAAAATTCATAAAAAAACTCCCAGTGGACTAAAAATTCACAAGTACCCCTCAGTCTAGACTCGACAGATAGTCTAGTACTGACCAAATACAAAATCCATCCTTTAGAGATGGTGACCAAATACAAAATCCATCCTTTAGAGATGGTGACCAAATCAAAATCCATCCTTTAGAGATGGTGACCAAATACAAAATCCATCCTTTAGAGATGGTGACCAAATACAAAATCCATCCTTTAGAGATGGTGACCAAATACAAAATCCATCCTTTAGAGATGGTGACCAAATAAAATCCATCCTTTAGATGGTGACCAAATACAAAATCCATCCTTTAGAGATGGTGACCAAATACAAAATCCATCCTTTCGAGATGGTGACCAACAAAATCCATCCTTTAGAGATGGTGACCAAATACAAAATCCATCCTTTAGAGATGGTGACCCAAATACAAAATCCATCCTTTAGAGATGGTGACCCAAATACAAAATCCATCCTTTCGAGATGGTGACCAAATACAAAATCCATCCTTTGAGATGGTGACCAAATACAAAATCCATCCTTTAGAGATGGTGACCCAAATACAAAATCCATCCTTTAGAGATGGTGACCAAATACAAAATCCATCCTTTTGAGATGGTGACCAAATTCAAAATCCATCCTTTCGAGATGGTGACCAAATTCAAAATCCATCCTTTAGAGATGGTGACCCAAATACAAAATCCATCCTTTAGAGATGGTGACCCAAATTCAAAATCCATCCTTTTGAGATGGTGACAAAATTCAGAAACCCATCTACTCAAGATGGTGATCAAGACAAGATTCAGAAACCCATCTACTCAAGATGGTGATCAAGACAAAGGATAAAAGTCTTTCCATTCCAGATGGCGACTAAGACCAAATGACCAAACCAAAGCCCATGGGTCCGGCAAATGACCAAATTAAAGTCTAGGTCCGATAGTTGTCCTAGCAAATCTAGACCCGACAGATGGTCTATCAGTTTTCTAAGTCTAGGTCCGACAGTGGTCCTAGCAAATCTAGACCCGACAGATAGTCTATCAGTTTTCTAAATCTAGGTCCGACAGTTGACCTAGCGAATCTAGGCCTGACAGATGGCCTATCATTTTTCAAATATAGACCCGACAGATGGTCTATCATTTTTCTAAGTCTAGGTCCGACAGTTGACCTAGCAAATCTCAAAGTCTAAACCCGACAGATGGTTTAGCACAAGAGAAAAATCTCCTTGTTGAAAATAAAATTTGGGAGGAGAAGTTAAGCAAAAATTGGTTATCTTTTTGTCTTTGTGGCAAAAGTTTTGTTCAAACTTTACCACAAAGAGGGGCAGCTGTAGACACCCAATTTTTGCCCAATTAATTAAGGCTTAAATTTAATTAAACTCATTTTTCCAAAAGCCGTAAGTATTGATGAAGTTGGCTAAGTGATCAAGGCACAGGCTAAATGGCCTGTTGGTTAAATACATTGACCCAAACACACACTCAAGCTCAAGGACACAGGTTCAAACCCTAGCAAAGGCAAATTTTTGCCTTTTTATCATTTTTGCCTTTTCAAAGTGACTTTTGCCTTACTTTGCATCAGTTTTTAACTGACAAAACATCATTGATTGTCGAAATTGATGATGCCATTGCAAAGTGGTTATGGAATATGAAAGATTAGTGCACAATTCATGTGTAAAAACAACCAAAAAGTCACAAAATTCGTGCTAAAAAAATTGAAAAAAATGCAATTTGTGAGCATTCAATTGCACATGAATGGGGAGTTACAAGAATTGGAAAATTGGATTTGGGAACATTAATCTACCCACAATGGATGATCTGATGGAGGATATGAGAAATCAATCATCAATTCATCAGTTTCAAACAAATTAATCATGAATTTTCGAATTAAATTCGTGAAAAACAAAGAGCAAAATCGATTCATTTTCGAAACTGTATGAAACGTCAAATTCAGCTTGCAACATATAAATAGGGGGTCCTAGGATCAAAAGGCACAAGTCAATTCAAAGAAACACATACATAACAAGGCCAATTCGAAACTTTCGAATTTAGAATGTAAGATTCGAATTTTTCAAATTCGAAGTGATTGGATCAGATTTGATCCAAATTGAGTGTTTTAGGAGTATTAGAAACTTGATTTTGATGTTTAAGTTTGCTTGGATTTGCTCGAATTGATCGGATTTCTCTCTGCAAATTTTTTTTATTTTTCGAATTGGACCGCCGGCAACCACCTCAGCGAACCGCCGCCCACGGTGGTTCTGGGCGTGAACCACCACCTTCAGAGGACGCGCAACCACCATAGGAGTCGGGCCGACAAGCTTCCAGCCACCGAGGACCACCGGAGTCGCCGGAATCCGCCCCGAAAAATCGCGTAATCGTCTTCTTCACCCGCCGGAGCTCCAAGATCCGACCCGAAGATCTGAATCCAACCAGATCGATCATCGGTCAACGGTCGTCGGTCATCGGTCAACGGTCAACTCAGATCAGACGGCCCAGATTCAACCATCCATATCAGACGGTCCAGATTTGATCAAGCAGATCAGCGGCTCAGATTCAATCAAGCAGATCGACGGTACATATTGATCAAGCAGATCAGCAGCTCAGATTCAACCGTCCAGATCAGACGGTCCAGATTTGATCAAGCAGATCAGTGGCCCAGATTTCATCAAGCAGATCAACGCCCCAGATTTGGTCAATTCCATCAGACGATTAGGATCAGTCAACACAATCGACGCTCCAGATTTCGTCCGCTTCATCCAACGGTCCAGGTCAATCCGCATTATTTTATTATTAGTTTATTATATAATTAATTTCAGAAAATAATAAAAAATAGCAAAAAATAGTAAAAAATTCATAAAAAAATTCAGAAAAATTTAGAAAAATCCAAAAAAATCAAATAATTATTTTCATATAAATTTATTTTTATATTTTTTAATATTTTTGAATATTTTTAATATGTATTTATACATAAATTGTTTTAGAAATGCATATTTAATGCATGAAAAATAATTTTAATATATTCTGAATATGTTGTGAATTTATGTGATGATTTTTTTTTTAAAAAATAAGAAATAAAAATAATAATAATAAATAATAAAGTTAAATAAAAATGATAAAATGGGATTTTCCAAAACAAAATTTTGCTAAAAAAAAAATGATTTTGGACTTAGAAAAATTGTATTTTCATGAAACAAAAAATCAATTGATTAGATCATAGGATCATCAAAAAATGATTTTCATAAAAATTTAAAATTTAATGAATTTAAAGTGAGAAAAGTTCAAAAAATAAAATTGATCAACAAACTAAAGTTCTTTTTAAAAGAACTACGTTTTGTCTTATTTCGATTAGCGAGTACGTAGGCACCTGCGGGGCGACATTAAAAATAATTTTTTTGTTTTTTTATATTGTGAATAAATATTTTGTAAATATAAGATAATTTGTTGATTATTCATTTTTAATAAATAAAAAAAATAAAAAATAAAAAAATAAAAATGAATGATTTGACTTGTAAATATTTGTGTTATAATGTTTTATTTGAGTTTTGAGCATGAAAAGGATAAATTAGAAATTTAAAATTCCAAAAGTGGTAACCGATTTGGTTTTAATAGGTTAGCCCCCGAATCCATGATATCTGGTTTTAAAAGTTGATTTTTTAAATCAAATTTTCGCAGACTAGTAGCTAAGTTAGGATCAACCGACCCATTGATCCTAGCTTTTTATTTTTTCCTGATTTGTATCGGGTAGCGACTCTAAAATCATTTTTAAAAATTTAAAATATCTCTTAACTCCTAGTCGAGGATTCATGTTAAATGGGTACGGGTTTAATGTGAATCGGGTTAGGACAAATGAACCAGATGGTGGAAAAATCCAGGCTCGATAGAGATGAATTAAAGATCGATCTTACGAGGATACAAATCCTAAGAGAATATCTTGATTTAATTCTAGAAGATCTACTAGGGTTACCGCTTGAAAAAGAGACAAAGTTTTGTATTGATTGGTGTTAGATACCTTATCTAAGTCTAAAATACCATATCGTATGGCTCTAACAGAATTGGAGGAATTAAAAGTTCAATTGGAAGACTTGCTTAAGAAGAAGTTCTTTAGACCAATCGTATCACCTTGAGGTATTCCAGTGAGTTTGTGAAAAAGAAAGATGGGAGTATAAGGTTATGTATAGATTATAAAGAGTTAAACCAGGTAACGATTAAGAATAAGTACCCGTTGCTTAGGATAGATACTTTTTTTATCAGCTGGTAGGAGTGCAAGTATTTTCTAAGATCAATTTGAGGTCAGGATATCATTAGCTGTGGATTTAAGCCGATGATGTTTTCAAAGACAATTTTCAGGACCAGATATGGGCATTATGAATTCGTGGTTATGCCTTTCAATCTTACAAATGCCCCAATTATATTTATGGATCTTATGAAAAGGGTCTTTAAAGAGTAAACGAATTCGGTTGTAATAGTGTATATTAATGATGTTTTCGTGTATTTAAAGATTAAAGGAGAATATAAAGAACATTTGAGATTAGTTTTGAGAACGTTGCAAGAAGAAAAGTGGTATGCCAAGCTCACCAAACATAAGTTTTGAGCCAGTGTTTCTCTTAGAACATATTGTGGATGGAAATGGAATTTCAGTAAATCCAAAAAAGGAGAAAGTTATAAGGGAATGGTCAACTCTTAAGAATCTGTCGGAAATCAGAAGTTCCTAGGAACTGCAAGGTATTACAAGAGATTTGAAGAGGATTTCTCTAAGGTTTCTAAATTCTTTAATAAGAATGACTTAAAAGGGGGTAAAGTATGTATGGGATGATAATTGTGGAAGTAGTTTCCAATAGTTAAAAAAAAAGTTAGTATCTGCACTGGTGATAGCTTTGCCAATGAGTAGTGAAGAGTATATTATTGGTATTGACGCTTCTATACAAGATCTGGATTGTTTTTGATGGATTGTTTTTTGATGCAAGGAAGTAAAGTTATAGCATATGCATCTAGATAGTTAAAGTCTTATAAAAAGAATTGACTCACTCATGACATGGAACTGGCAGTCATAATTCATACGTTAAGGAGTTGTAGACACAAATTACGTGATGAGAAGTGCAAAATCTTCATGAATAGCAACAGCTTGAAGTATATCTTCAACCAGAGAGATCTGAATATGAGACAAAGGAGGTGGTTGGAACTAATAAAGGATTTTGATGCGGATATACAATATCACCCTAGAAAAGCGAATGTTGTGGTAGAAGCTCTGAGTAGGAAGAGGAATGAGAATTTAGTGGCTTTGGTCACCTTAGAGCGATATTTATTAGCTGACATGAGAAAGATCATGTTGAAGAGTAGAGAAAAAGTATTGATATAACCAATATAAATTAGAGAATAGTTAAATCCTATGAAGATATTAATGTGCATGTGGAACGACCATTGCAAGAAGGAAATATGATCTTAGTGAATTGTAAGATAATGAATGATGAACGGTGATGACATGTACACTAATCTATGATGATAAATTTTGGGATGATTCTTAAAGAAAATCTATATGAAGATATAAATTGTTAGATAAAAAGCAAAACAAGTTTTGGAGGACAATTGGAAAAGTACGATGAATAAATAAAATATGTGGATTGTCTACGGTGTTTAACAGGGGTGATAAAACTAACTAGCAGATATGTAGATGCTATGATTATATGAAATAATAGAGCAATGTAAGGTTTGATCATTAGAGTTAGAGTTGAAAAATATTAAATTCTATGATTTGAGTTTTCTTATTGTTAATTGAAGGATTATAAGGTGACTATGTCCTAACGAATTTTCGATGGAAATGGTGGTAATTAGAGATAAAGTATAATGGTTTAATTGTGTTAATGAGTTGAGTGAATTTTCCACATGCAATCTATAGTTGTTTTAGAGGACGTAATGATTGATTTATGAACTAAGATAAAAGTATATAATCAAAGAAGATCTTTTGTTGAGAAGTAGATTTAATAGTTATGTAAGGATACCAAATCAAAGTGAAGAACAATCACTTAATATTGGGCTAATAAATGGATTTGTATGGTGAAACCCTGAAGACAAAGTGCATTAGTAATCTAAATATCAAAGAATTATTGGAATGTTAGGAGTAATGATGTCAAAGGAAGAGTTAGAAGTCATCCTATGGTTTTAAAGGTTTACTTAAGGACATAAATATTAATTTAATCTTCATGTATATATCGATGGAAAATATAAGAAAATATATTGGAGATTGAGAAAACATATTGAAAGAAGTATGGTTAGTTAATGAGTATTTTGAGATTAGATGAATGATATGCAAGTGATGTGAATTATTTTTTATATGGAACAATAAGGATAAAAACTAAGTTGGATCAATGGAAGTACAAGTAACATAGTGACATTTGGAGCTCCAGGTTAATGTAAGATTTGACTTTTGGAATTTAAATTGGGAATTATAGTTATGAGATTTTCAACTTTCTAAACATCGCTCGAGGAAATTGAATTGGAGATTTAATACAATGAGGTCAAGGCAAGATTTCTTGATGAATATTGTTAACAAGTTCAAGTTATAGTTAAGAGGTGTTGTGAAGTAACAGAGGAAGTGAATCCAAATTGAGTAGTGAAAGTTAAGAAATAAAGAGACGTCGATGGAATTATATTCTAACTAGCAGATATAATTATGAAGATGGGTCTATATGGTGTAAAGAATCAGAAGCAAGAAGAAAAGGAGTGACTAGAACTAATGGATGCATGGATAAAAAAAGAGATAGTGATTTGGGTAACTTTCGAGGACGAAAGTTCTTTTAGGAGGAGAGAAATGTAATATAAAGATAAATATTTTATAATGAAGGGCAAATGCGTCATTTGTTATAAAATAAGAGGGTTCTATGGTCAACCCTAATAAATGAGATATTATTATCAACCCTCACATTAATGATGGTCAACAAAATCTTTAAGATTGCGGGGTTGTGTTTTTCCTAAGCTAACCTTATTTTATAAATAGACCCTTTTAGCCTAGTTTTGCCTTGCCTTTCCCTAAGCAAAAACCCTAGGTAAGTGGGTCTCTTTTTAGTCTTTTTCAATTAATCATTTAGGTTTATCTTTCTTATAAGGTTCTTTTCATATGTTTGAAGGACATTCAAGATCTAGTGAAGAAACCCTAAAGTTGATTTGGAGATTTGTGGTTTCGATTCAAAATAAATGTATGATCTTTATTATAGTATTCTGATTTCTAAGATTTATAGATTATAGGAATATGATTATGCCGATTAAGAATAGTTAATTGATTGATTTAGGGTTTTTGTTTCAAATCAAAATTTGCAAGTTCTAGGTAAGTAAGGATCCATCCAATCTTATCGTTAAATGAAATTTTATTTGTTGTTGTAAATCGAATTGTTAATTGGAGATTTTATATATGTATTGAAGGAATTGTGGAGATATTAGAAATTGAGGAGAAAATGAGTTTGAAGGTTTCATTGAATTATAACAAGTGAGACAGGTGTGTTAACCTCTTTTCGTAAATCTATGATTAGGGTTATAGATCCTTTGAGTAAGGTTATGAAATTAAGGATTATGGTTTAATTATGTGTTGCAATTGGAATTGATTAAGATATGCTGTTGAACAGGAATATTTGTGGGATTAGGGTTCTATTCTTTTAAGAAGATCTATTGGTGGATTAGAGTTTGGAAGCGAATCCAAGTACGACCATATCTTGTTTGTTGTTTGTACTTGTAGGATTAGACATGCATATAAACTGAACTAACCCTTGCAGGCTTTTAAAAATTGTATGTTGCTTGTGTTTGGTTGTGGTTAATAAAAACCGTGACAGAAGTGCGATACTAACATTGGCAACCTGATGATCCTTGTGTAGCGGTGTCCCGAGTGGAGTTGCACCTGGAAATTGATTCTGGTAGATCAGCTTAATTGTGGAACACAACTATATATATTATATATATATATATTATTTATACTATGATTTTCATTGGGGTCATGAGTTACTTTCGGATTTAGGATTAGTCATGAATAGTCCTAAATTGTGTTGCTTGTTGGTCAATCAAAAGAAAATAAACCTGTGGATGTTCCATAAGCATATGATGCATGTAAATTTGCTTGATGTTGTTCACGCGCATGTGTGTGTGGTATGGCGTAGGGCGTTTTCGCTCAATCGTTTATTTTTCAGGTGCAGGTGAAGAGGATGTTGGTTGAGAATTGTCTGGATATGACTTTTATATTGACCATGGGGGACACGTTAGTAGATTTGGCTTTCCTATTGGTGACTAACAGATTTTGGATAAAGAAGAATAGGAGAAAAGATCTTTGAAGACCATATAAAGTATATAGAGTTTGTTTAAATTATTATTGAAGATGTTTATAAGATAAGTTGTTATGTTTTGGATAATATTGGTTTATGTTTCTAAGAGACGAATTGTAGTAATGACTAATTCAATTAATCTTTTATATGAAATTTAGAGATAATTATATTTGTGGTTTAGTATTTTATAGTATTGGCGTATCGTTTTTAAGAGAATGATAAGTGGCGAGTTGTAATGTCGTTAAGTTAGAGCGTTACACTAACTATACCCCAAGAGCCACTTCTGGTCCATTCCCTCTTCATATTACCTTTTTATTTTGAGTAACTACAAATCCATTAACTTCCAGATGTATTTGTCTCCAAGTTGTTCATTTATCCATAGAAAATCAACTTTGACAAACTTTTTTTTAAATTTTTTTATGACTTTGACAATTATTTGTAACATCTTGCTTTAACAGTCGGTAATTTCCAAACCAACATGTGAATCAACCTATATAGTTAGTCCAAAAGAAATAGATTCCAAAGTTTGTAATATATACATTTATACGCATGTATATATATTGCTTCACATACTATTGGTTAAACCATTATACTATAGGAAAATGTCAAATTTAGTATCTTAATTTTTCATAAAAATTCAATTTAATACAAGAACTTTAAAGTTGTTAATTTAATACCTAATCAAAATTTTCATGATTAATTTTACTTCCTCACCCAATACCGTTGAATCTATTTTTTGGCTTGAAAGAGATAACCTATTAGTGTTTAGACAACATTAGAGAAGATGGTAATCATTTGATAATAGGTTACTTCCTTCAGCTTTGCAAATTGTGCAAAAAATGTTGAGAGATTAATAAAAATAGCCATCAAAAGTTTGATTGGATATTAAATTTGATTATTTCAAAATTTGAATACCAAATTAAATGTTCATGTAAAGTATAGGTACAAATTTGATATTTACCCTTATGATTAATTTTCCATTATCTATTAGGATTTTACATTAATCTATTGCATTATTCTTAATTTACTAGTGTATATAATGGCTTTGTCAAATAAGTAAAAGGTTGACTTATAATTTTATAAATCGGAAACCAAAATTATGTAATGAAACTTTATAGAGTTTCGGTAGTGTCAATATATATAATGTTGAATAAATTATTAGCTAATTTTTTTTGTAGTATTTAGATTGCTGGGTTGTTATTAAATATTATACTAAGTCAATTTTTACTTATTAAATTTACAACTTATACCACATTGACTTAAATTTACAACTTATAACGAGAGGAAGTTTTCAGAAGGCAACTTAAGATTTGTATGTTAGTAGATAATAATACCATGTGCTGGTTCTATTGAAGCATGGCATTGATGGTTGCTTGGCCGCCAAGCACGGCGACTTGGGAAATTTCGGTCTTCAATTCCAATCTCCATTGCACGGTTAGTCAGCAGTGCAATAAATTCAATAAACGTGGATGGAAAATGGGACGCACCACCACTAATTTAAGATTACCAGAGTTCGGTCAGGGAGCCATAAATATCAATGATTGCAGTCATTTTCATATAATAATCGGAAAAATTAGAAAAAGAACTTAAATCGCCTTATAATGATATTAGCATTATAAGATGATGGTTTTAGTTCGATTTTAGTAGAATGTATCATATTTGAACTTTTAAAAATAATTTTTCATATCACGATGATGCCATTATATTCCTGGATCACATATATGATCTGAAATAATAAAATAAATAAATTATTTAGAATAATGAAATCAACTTTTCCATAATTACCAAATTTGATAGGAAAATGTAATATGAATTGATACAATACAACTGCACTTTTAAGGGAAATGCTATCTTAACTTTTGAGATGAAATAATTTTATTCTTTAAGTATGAAAAGATAAATCAAATTATATTGGGCCTCAACACAAAAATGGATTCCTAAAATGAAAATTGAAAGTAGATAAAGCACATATTTCTATTGCTCCATATCCATAGATTATTCAAATGAGAACAAATCGATCTATAAATAAATGCATCAATTGTTTAGAATAAGACAAATACAGATAATTTAATTTGATACAAAAATGTACAATGAACTCGATTTGATCACAAGTATTTACTTATTTATTTTACATGTTACCCTCTACATCTCTTTAGGGTAGATTTCTTTAAAAGAGACTTCATCATATTAAATGGTTAAGAAAAGGTTTATTATAAGATTATTATTTCAATTGGTTAAAAAAATATATCAACATTATATAAAGTTATACAATTAATGAATTTGCTTTTCATATTCATTTGCGATCCACTAAAAACGTTAAGTTTTTATTTGCATTATTTTGCATAATGTAAATTCTCCTTTTTATACTATTTAAAATGTTGTTACTCCAATTACATTTATTCCAAAAAGTGTATCATTCTAATGTAAATTTTTCTAAAATTAGATATAAAATACAATCCAATTTATTTAACAACATCCTAAGTAGAAGAATATTCAAGTCTTTTAGATAATTATTCAAGATGTATTTGACAATATTCTTGAAGTCCAAAGTGAAACATGTAAATTTGAAACTAATAACCTTCTATTTCTTTTTTTTTTTTTCCTTTTTGTTTTTAAGGTTTTCCGATTGTTTTATATATCGAAACCACACTCATTATGACAAGAACCCAAGATACATACTGACGACAAGAAAGTCCAAGATACATCATTTTTGCCTAACTTCTTGTAAAAAAAAAATAAATAAATAATAAGCAATAGAAATTTTCCTATTTCAAACAATGAAGACTATAATTTCTTATAAATAAAGGAAATTAGAGTATGCTAATAAGTTTGATAAACACACAGCAAACTTTTTATAAGATATATCTAGTTCTATAGTTGGTCGGTAGAGTAATTATTTTATGTAATTACTATTGGCAATTACTTCACAATATCAAAGGGACAGCCATGCATTTTTTTCTAAGGTCCATATTCATAAGTACCCATAAGATCCTTTGCCTAGTAGTCAATATCCATGAATTATTGAGGTGATTGCATCTTTGATATTTTCCAGATATATTCTTAATATAACACTAATATGTTATTTTAAATGTCACTTCTTTATTTAATTCCTTATAAAATTGCAATTTTACTATCACCTTATTTTATTTTGCGAACTAAATGTGCAGTTATCACCCTCTATCTCCAATGAAAGCCATATTTTTAATCGTCTCTAGTTTATAAAAAATATGATGAAATGAAACATCTATCGTGGAAACAAAAAAAATTAATTTCTTTCTCGTCAACCCAATAACATCCCACAGTTTCTTTGTCCTTTTTACTTATTTCCGACAATGGTTATATTTATTTTCTTATCACAACACTACAACATTATTTTATTCAATCAGATGGCAGAATCTGGATTTATTTATGATTTTAAACATTAAACTAATAATTAGAACATTAATGATGTAAAGCCACCATTAAAATTATTATTCTTTGCTATATTGATGTTCAATTAGAACAATATATTATAATTTAGGGGAAAAGTCCTTTTTGATACCTAAACTTAGAAGTTCAATTGTTCATGGACCAACCTGAAGGATTTATAACCACAGGACATGAAAATTTGGTGTGTAAGTTAAAGAAATCGATATATGGATTAAAACAAGCTTCCCGACAATGGTATATTAAGTTTAATAATACCATTATGTCATACGGTTTTGTAGAGAACACCGTAGATCGGTATCTACATGAAGGTCAGTGGGAGCAAGTTTTATATTAGTCTTATATGTCGATGGTATTCTTTTGGCTGCTAATGATATAGGTTTGTTATATGATGTAAAGCAATTTCTCTCTAAGACTTTTGAAATGAAAGATATGGGTGAGGTATCCTATGTGATAGGAATAGAGATGTTTCGCAATAGATCACAAGGATTGTTAGGATTGTTAGGATTGTGTCAGAAAGGCTATATCAATAAAGTATTAGAGAGATTTAGAATGGAAAATTGCTCTGCAAGAATAGTTCCAATTCAAAAAGGGGACAAGTTTCAATGAATTGCAATGTCCAAAGAATGATTTGGAATGAAAATCAATGGAATCCATTCCCTAGCATCACTGTTTAAGCTTGATGTATGCTTAACATGCACTCGGCCATATATTAGTTTCGCTGTAGGAAGTCAGGCCGACATCAAAGTAATCCTGGAATAGATCATTGGAAAGCTGCAAAGAAAGTACTTAAGTACTTACAAGGCACTAAGGATTATATGCTTACTAAAAAGGTCAAGTCATCTTGAAGTATGGCTACTCAAACAGATTATGCTGGATGTGTAGACCGCGAAAATCTACATTTGGCTATATGTTTCTGTTGGCTGAGGAGCAGTTTCATGAAGAGGGGGAAGCAATCTGTCATTGCTACTTCCACTATGAGGTTGAATTTGTGCATGCTTTGAGGCACTATTCATGCAATGTGGTTGCGGAACTTTATCTTAAGGCTTGTTTAGTCGATAGTATAGCTAGTCCGTTAAACTAATTGTGATAATTCAGCAGCTGTTTTCTCTAAGAATGATAGGTATTCTAAGGGTGTGAAACACGTGATTTGAATACTGTCTGTTAAAGAAGAAAGTACAAAACCAAAGAGTGTCAATTGAGCATATCGATACTGACTTGATGATAGCGGATTCGTTAACTAAGGGTTTGCCATCGAAAACATTTACGGACATGTTGAATAGATGGCATTATAGACAGGTCCTCATAGATTTGATATTTATGTATATGTATAATACATTTGTTGTATTGCACGTATTGTTATGACACTTAAGAATTTAGTTAAAGTTATGGTTTTGCGCTCCTTTTGTTATCTACATCAATGTATACAGTTAATTGTTTGTGAGATAACTAGTAACATATTTAGAAATAATAATTTAAAGGTTTTAATGTTCCTCAGTAACTATCTGAATTATGAAGATCATGTAAAACATAGAGGAATCACATCGTTAAATGGTGTGTGACCACCATATTCAATCATTTTAATTCAGTTGAAACTAACTTGACGCATTCTAAATATGGTGCACACATTAATTGTTATTGAATCATCAAGTCGTAACATGGACCAAGTGGAAGATTTTAAATTATTTAACATTAGTGTCCATGTGACTTATAGTATGACTTAATATAAAGGTCAAATATGATTGTCATTTGGACATAATGGTAATTTTGAGTATAGAGTTTCAAAATCCCTCCACTCTCCTTATTTAAATATAACAGTAAAGAAAAATATCGATCTTTTCATAAGTGTCATTTCATTTCTCCACCATCAAGAAAACAGAAAAGTGAAATCGAAGAGTAGGAAGAATCATCAAGACAAAATCGAGATAGATTTCTTCTCTTGGTTTGAACTCAAAGGCTATGACAACGGTATGCATTAAAATCAATAATTGATTGTACATCAATGAAAATTCGTATTGGAAATTGGATTTACAAAAGAGCCTGCATAAAAGATAATTAAAAGATTGTCTTACAGGAACTTCTCATCTTTCACTATCTATTCCTTAAAAACATGTTTACTCAATTAAATACCAAAAAAATTACAAAGTGAAGGAAAATAAATTGAACAATAGATAGTTTAATTGTTTTAAAGTATTACACTCTTTTTAACTTCTGTTAGCATGATAATGTGGTACAATTGTTAAAATAAAATAAATATAATACTTTAAATTCTAGACTTCATTTTAGTTCCTACTTTTTCATAATTACCATGACTTTATGGGCATTTTCCATTCTTAATTTTCTAGGAACATCATGGCATTGTATGCATACTGAACACAACAACAGCAACCACTTCAAATTTATATAGTAATGTCCCATTTGGTACGTAGGAATGACTTGGAATTGAATGGATTGGATGTGATGGAATGGAATGAGTTTGGGAATGACAAATCCATCTCTATGTTTGGAAGATTACATGGAATAGAAATGGATAAAAAGTACAATTGCCGGGAATGTCATTAGTAATAAATGCAAAATATAAATACATGACAAGATAAAAAAGTAATTACGTTATAAATAATTAATAAATGTGGAATGTGTTGGAATCTCTCATAATATTTTGATGATAACAAAAAGGAGTAAAAGTCTTTTTAACAAATAAATAAAGTATAGCAATCAAAACCAAACCAAAACCAAAACCAAAACCAAAATATTTCATGATTGAACTAATCATCAGATTTTTTAGAAATTGTTTCAGAAAGTAGTTCAGAGTCATTTTCAGAAGGTATTTCAGATTCATTTTCAGAAGGAAGATCAGAAACTAAATCTGTTCCAGAACAGAAGATGCACAGAATGTTGCGAATTTATTTATACCTTATCATCTGAAGGCCTGACTCCACGAAATGAATATATTTGGGTAGTATATTCATTTTGTTCCACTAAAGTTGGATAAAATATCCAAGGGATTTATTTCATCAATTTTATTATAAGTTACGTCTATTTAATTTTTTTGAGGAAGAAGATCGTCAGATTTTTATGTTTCACGTGGTCAGCAAATTCCTAAAGATAAGGGATATATTTTACCAAGTTCATGTTGGTTTAAATTTTCGAAACGAAGATCTTTTAAAGCTTATCTTCAAGGATAAAGGATATCACTATTTTTATGGGATAGTTTGTTGAAGTATTTATCCAAATTGTTATGGATAAACATATCAAGATATATGAGACATTATCAGATGACAGCATCAACAAAATTTGGATAAAGCTAAGAAGATTATTCGGGATTGATCATACACGTAACAGACACTTCAAAGGAGGGAATTTGCCAAGTCAAATATTTTCAATTTGAGAAGAATTCGAATTGTTTTGAACGACTTCTTTGCTAGCCGTTGAGATAAAACAATATATAGAGGAAGCACAACAACAAGGAAGATATGATGAGAAGAACGAATCTTGCTCTAACTCTCTGTTGAAAGAAAAAGTCTTCGAGTGCATTTCTCTCAAAAGTCCTTGCGTTACAAAGTGTTCACAATATTTTTGTTCGAAAGATAGGATATTTATTGTATTTCCTTGATTGAGTATCATTCAATTTTTTGAGTGAGGTTGAGTGTTGCAAGTTATCTGTTAGACCAATTGTGTGTTATAGGATAACCGTGAGAATTGGGACAGAGTGTATTGTAGCCAAGAGATTGGTAAGACAAGTTTGTAACTTTTGATTTTGGATATAGTGGAACAAACCGGTGTGGAATACCGGGTCCCCAACGTGGAGTTGGAAGAGAGGACTGACGCTCGAGGCGGAACCTCTATAAATCGATTTGCATTTTTCTCTACCCTACTCTTTTTATTTTCGTGCAATTTATATTGAAGTATTTGATAAACTGTCACATTTCAGAACCTGTTTCAGAGAGTACTTCAGAGAGTTGTCTGTATTCCGCATAAAATTAAATTTGATCTGTTTTGAATTAAAATAGATATACAAGTGTGATTATCAGCTGTGATTAGTTTCTAAACAGCAAGTTTAATTAATTCTAAGTTTAATAAAGTAATCAAAAGGAAGTAAATTGAAAATTTCGAAAAGAATTTATTTTTGTGAAAAAGCAATTCACCCCCCCTCTTGCTTACATTATTGGGACCAACAATTGGTATCAGAGCTTGCCTCAATTATTATTGAGTGATCCAGTATCATGGCTGAAACAAATATTGCAGTGAATAGAGCACCTTATTTTAATGGTTCTAATTATCCTTATTGGAAAATGCGCATGGAGACTTACATCAAGGCTAATGATTTTGACTCATGGCAGGTGATTTCAGTTGGAGACTATCAAGTGAACGTAACTGCTGAAGCACAATTAACTCAAGATCAGAAGAGAGCAATAGAGAAGAACAACAAGGCTAAGAACCTTCTTCTAACTACTATCTCACCATCTGAATTCTATTTAATTTCATCTTGCATTACTGCTAAGCAAGTATGGGATACACTTAGTGAGACCTATGAAGGAACGAGAACAATTAAAGATACTAAAATCAATGCTCTCTTGCAAAGATATGAATTGTTCAAATTCAAACCTGAAGAGAAAATTAAAGATGCTTTTGATAGATTTGTTTCTATAACTAACGAGCTAGCTTCTCTTGGAAAGAAGATAGAGGAAGCTGATCTTGTCAGGAAAATACTAAGGATCTTACCTATAGCTTGGGATGCAAAAAAACGGCCATTGAAGAAGCAAATGATCTCAGCGCTTTAACCTTAAGTCAACTCAAGGAGAAACTGATGGCGTATCAATCTCACATAGATGCTACTGAAGAAGCAGAAGGAAGCAAGAAAGCCATTGCTTTTAAAGCAAAGGAAGTTCATGCGGATGCATCAGATTCAGAGACCAGTAGCAATGATAGTGATGACATCAACTTGTTGGCTAAAAGAATTGGCAAAATTCTGAGAAGAAAGCAAGGTAAGAAATTTACTAAAAAATTCGAAACTAAGAGATATGATGCAGGTAAATTCTTCAAGGACAAAGACAAGAAAAAGGAGATGAAAGAAGAGAAGAAACAAGAAATTATTTGTTATGAATGCAAGAAGCCTGGTCACATTAAATACGAGTGTCCATCACTGATTAAGAAAATTGAGAAGTTCAAAAAGAGAAACAAAGCCTTGATGGCGACGTGAAGTGACCTTGACGAATCAGAGACAGATTCAGAGGATAACTCAGAGGATGAAAAGGATGATTCAAACATATGCTTAATGGCACAATCTGAGGAACAAGAAGCAAAGCTTAAAGGAAAATGGTATCTCGACAGTGGGTGTTCGGGACATATGACTGGAGATGCTTCTTTGTTCACAAGTATTAATTGGAAAGAAAGAGGATATGTTAAGTTTGGTGACAATAGTAAAGGTAAAATAGTGGCAACAGGTACTATTGGTCTATCTCCTCATACAATTGAAAATGTTTCTCTTGTTGTTGGATTAAAACATAATTTATTAAGTATAAGTCAATTATGTGACAAGGGTTACAAAATGATTTTCGAACATGATAAATGTTATGCTTATGACAAGAATGGAACAAAACTATTTGAAGGATATAGAAACAAGAATGTTTATTTAGTCAAACCTTCAAATGTAACTTTCGAAAAATGTTTCTTTGCTATGTCTGAAAATATAAAAATATGGCATAGAAGACTTGGTCATGTTAATTTCAATCAACTCGAAAAACTATCCAAGAAGAAAATTATTTTTGGCTTACCAAGAATAAATATAAAACAAGACATTAAATGTGAAACATGTATGAAAAATAAAATGGTTTCGTCACCTCATAAAAGCAAGAATGTAATCTCTACTAAAAGACCATTGGAATTGTTGCATTTAGATTTATTTGGTCCAACAAGAACTTTAAGTCTTGGTGGATGTCGTTTTGGTCTTGTAATTGTTGATGATTATTCTAGATATACATGGGTGTTTTTCTTAAAACAGAAGAGTAACACATTTGAAGTATTTGAAAGATTTGCTAAGCAAATTCAAAATGAAAAAGGAATGTCCATAATAAGTTTAAGAACCGATCATGGAAGAGAGTTTGACAATGCTTTATTCATAAATTTTTGCGATGAAAATGGTATAGCTCATAATTTTTCCGCTCCTTATACTCCTCAACAAAACGGGGTTGTAGAAAGGAAGAATAGAACTCTTCAAGAAATGACAAGAACTTTGTTAAATGAAAACAAAGTAGCTGAGTTTTTATGGGCAGAGGCTGTATCAACAGCATGTTACATAATAAATAGAGTGTATCTAAGACCATTAACTTCAAAAACATCATATGAGTTGTTTAAAGGAAGAAAACCTACTGTATCTTATTTTCATGCTTTTGGATCTAAGTGTTATGTGTTGAAAAACAATCTAAATATGGGAAAATTTGATGAAAGATCCGAAGAATGTTTATTTGTAGGATATTCCTTGAACAGTAGAGCTTATCGTGTTTTTAACTTAAAAACAAGAATAATCGAAGAAACTATAAATGTAAAATTTATTGAGAAAATTGAGGATGATGATTTTGATGATGAAGAGAGTGAAGAATTAGTTAAAAAGGAGGATATTAGTTCTCAAGCAAAAGATGAGCAGAATTCTGAAACATCAGAAGAAGTTGCTCCTCAAAATGATACAGAAACTGAGTCAGAAGAAAACTCAGAAACTCCTTCAGAAGCTATTTCAGAAGGTATTTCAGAAAGTAGCAGAAACTGGAGGTATGTATCTGCACATCCATCTGAGCAAATTATTGGTGATTTAAATACAGGAGTAAGAACTAGAAGTAGTTTACAAGAATTTGAAAGTCATTTTGCTTTAATATCAGAAATTGAACCTAGTAATATTGATGAAGCATTAAATGATAATAATTGGATTGAAGCAATGCAAGAAGAACTCAATCAATTCCAAAGAAATCAAGTATGGAATTTAGTACCGTGTCCTAAGGATAAATCAATAATAGGCACCAAATGGGTATTTAAAAACAAACTTGATGAAAATGGAAAAATAGTCAGAAACAAAGCTAGACTTGTAGCTAAAGGATATTCACAAGAAGAAGGAATAGATTATGATGAAACATATGCACCTGTAGCTAGGCTTGAAGCAATTAGATTATTACTTGCTTTTGCATGTTACAAAGATTTTAAATTATTCCAAATGGATGTTAAAAGTGCTTTTTTAAATGGTTATATTAAAGAGGAAGTTTATGTACATCAACCACCTGGATTTGAAGATCCATCAAAAGAAGATTATGTATTTAAGCTAAGAAAAGCGTTATATGGTCTTAAACAAGCTCCTAGAGCTTGGTATGAAAGATTAAGTGAATTTTTGATCTCAAATGGTTTTTCAAGAGGAAAAGTGGATACAACTTTGTTCTTAAAACATTTTGAACAAGATATTCTGATTGTTCAAATTTATGTTGATGATATCATTTTTGGATCAACTAATGAGAAATATTGCAAAGAATTCTCTAGTATGATGCAGGCTGAATTTGAGATGTCCATGATGGGAGAGCTAAATTTCTTTCTTGGTTTGCAAATTAAGCAAACAAAAGATGGAATTTTTATCCATCAAGAGAAATATACAAAACAAATAGTGAAGAAGTTTGGTTTTGAGAATTGTAAAGGAGCTGCAACTCCAATGAGCACAACTACAAGGTTAGATCTTGATTCTAAAGGGAAAAAGGTAAATGAAAAGTTATATAGAAGCTTAATTGGTTCTTTATTATATCTTACAGCTTCTAGACCTGATATATTGTTTGCTGTATGCTTATGTGCTAGATTTCAAAGTGCACCTACTGAATTACATTTAAAAACAGTTAAAAGAATCTTTAAGTACATTTCTTGTACATCTAAGATAGGCATTTGGTTTCCAAAGAATAAAAATTTTGAATTACTAGGATATTCAGATGCAGATTATGCAGGATGTAAAGTAGATAGAAAAAGTACTTCAGGTACATGTCAATTTTTAGGAGATAAATTAATATCTTGGTCTTCAAAGAAACAAAATTCTGTAGCTCTTTCAACAGCTGAGGCAGAATATATTTCAATTGGAAATTGCTGTGCTCAAATCTTATGGATAAAACAACAATTGAATGATTATGGAATTAATTGCAAAAATGTACCAATAAAATGTGATAATACTAGTGCAATTAATTTAACCAAAAATCCAGTTCAACATTCAAGAACAAAACATATTGAAATAAGACATCATTTCATAAGGGATCATGTAAATATTGGCAATATTAGTATTAATTTTGTCCCTACAGAAAGACAATTAGCTGACATTTTTACAAAACCCCTTGAAAAATCTCGATTTGAATTTATTCGTAATGAAATAGGAATATGTAATCCTTTGTAATTTCTGATATTTATTTTGCATTAATTGCTCGATCAGAAATTTCATTAGATTCATTTTCTTATACTCAAGTAGTCTCAATTTACGAGATTCTTTATGTTGGAAACATAAATTCGTGGTTAAGAGGATTACACGATTAAAGAGGATGAATAAAAGATATTTTGTTTTCTGTTGGAAATCTAAACAGAATTAATAACTGATCTTGTGCATCGTGCAATTTTTAACCATCGATTTTTTTCTCTCTCCTTCCATTTCAAAATTTATCTTTTCTCTCTCAATCTGCAAAATCCTCTCGTGTGTTGTTCAAACCCTCACGTTTTTCCTTCAACATATGGCTCCAAGAAAATCTTCACGAATTCAATCCAAGGGTTTCAAATCTAAACCATCTAAAACCCCCGTTGAAATCTCTGTGGATTCTGACTCTCAACACAGTTCGAAATCATCTAAGGGTGTTCATGTTGAAACAACACCAAAGGCAACCGCGATAAGGTCTAAAGCATCTCAAGATCCTTCTTTGGCAAAGGATACTGAAAAAGAAGTGACTGAGGAAAAGAGTTCATCTGAGGAACTCGCTTCTGAATCCACTAAGGAAAAGGAAGTTGATAACGAAAGTGGTTCAGAATCGGATGCTGAATCAGAAGCTGATTCAGACGCAAAATCAGAGAGTGCGAAAGCAAGCTCTGAATCTACCTCACCCTCTCCGTCTTTTCAGAAAAAGAAAGCTGACCCTAAGAAGGTATCAAAAAGGGGAAATAAACAGAAGGAGGAAACCCTAAAACCTGTCAGGTTGGTTAAATCCAAAATCCACCCTTGTTCTTTTATCGATTTCCAATTCTTTGAAAAGAAAGGATTTTATGCTGGTTTTTGGCTAGACAGAATAGGAGCTAAAGGGTTGTGTGATTTACGCATTGATATAATTGGAGAATTAGTTGAAGAATTTTACAAGAATCTGAAATTTGAAAATGAGACTTGTTGATCTCGAAAGTTGGAGGAAAAAGGATCGTGGTCAATAGAAAGATGCTGATTGATTGTTTAGGTCTGTTAGATCATGGGGATGATCACGAGCTGATAACCTTAGGTAGAAATGAATCTATGCAACTCTTGAATGATGGCATTGGAAAGTTTCATGCCAAAGATATTTTCATTTCTGAATTCGAGTTGTTGATAAGGTTGCTGCACAAGATTGTTATCGAGTGCATATTACCAAAGAAAGGAAGTCCTACTTCCATTTCTAAAGAGGAAGCAATCATTGTTCTGGGGATGAAGTTGCAAAAACAACTAGACTTGCCTAGGATTATCTTACGGCACATGTGGAGAAATAAAAAGCACATGATTTATGGAAACATAATCATGAAAATTTTGCAAAAACATCATGTGAAGATGCCTAAGCATGTTCGTAGTCCTCAAATAATGAAGAAGATTGGTGATAAAGTGATTAAGCACATGAGTATTTCGATAAAGGAGAAATTTTGGTACAGCATTGATGGAGCTTTCTATGTTCATCCGAAGAATCGCAAGAGAGAATTGACTCTCAAAAGAATCTTGGACGAAATAGAAAAAGAGGATCCACATGGTGTTGAAAAATCAAAGAAGAGGAAATCTGATAAGGATGCCAAAGGAAAAGGGAAGGCTCCTGTTGCAGCAAAGAAGAGAAAAAGGGATTATGAGTTGGGGACTGGGAAGAAGTTTGAGATCAAAGAAGGGCAGACTGTTGAATCAGATTCTGATTCAGAGACTGAATCAGAGGGTATTCCCTTGAAGCCACCAGGAGAGACGTCCCAACCTATCTCTCTCCAACAGATTGACAATCTCATTTCTTCTCGAATGGAAGCATTCTTGAAGAAATTTGATTTGTCCTCTGTTCAAAAATCTCCTTTAGTCCTCCCCGCTCCTCAAGTGGAAACCACTCCATCTGAGCCAATTTCTGATCCTGTCTTTCCTACAACAACACCTGGTTCATCATCTCCACCTGCGGCTGACATTCCTAAAGATCCAACATCTCCATCAGCTGCTGGAATCCCTCATTGCTGATCCTGACTCCATTCCACCTACAGAGGATGTAGAGCAACCAGCAGAACATGTTCCTGAACCAACTCCACCAGTTGCTGATCCAATGGAACAAGTTCCTGCTACTGCTGAGGAAACCCCTGTTGCAGCTAAAGACATTCCTGTTGACCCTACTCCTGAACAACAAGCTGCGGTTTCTCTCCTATCCATCCCTCAACAATCCCCTGCTGAACAACAAACTGATGTTCCACAATCTCCAACTCCAACTCCTGCTAAATTCTCTGGCAGGAAGAAATCTCTGGCAAGGAAGAAACATCTAGAAAGAAATAGAGTCCTTTATTTTTTTAACAGACAATTTCTCTTAGCGAATTTTCTATATTTTGTTTTCGGTTTGTAATGAAAATATTTTCTCTTTTGGATATTTTTGTGATATTTTCTGTTATGCTGAAATCTCTATATTTCCTTGACTTGAATGAATTTTATATGCATAAATTCAGGGGGAGTTACTTTTTTATTCTGATAACAAAAAGGGGGAGAAGATATATGATGAAAAACAAATCTTAAGATATCAATATAGTTTGTGCAATATGCTTATGATATGAGATTTGATTATATTTGTGAGTTAGTGATTGATCCGTATGTATGAGTTTTGGTTAAATCTGATATGTTTTTGATATATGATATTATATTTGTTTTTAATCATAAGGTTTTGTTATCTTCAAAAAGGGGGAGAATGTTGGAATCTCTCATAATATTTTGATGATAACAAAAAGGAGTAAAAGTCTTTTTAACAAATAAATAAAGTATAGCAATCAAAACCAAAACCAAAACCAAAACCAAAATATTTCATGATTGAACTAATCATCAGATTTTTTAGAAATTGTTTCAGAAGGTAGTTCAGAGTCATTTTCAGAAGGTATTTCAGATTCATTTTCAGAAGGAAGATCAGAAACTAAATCTGTTCCAGAACAGAAGATGCACAGAATGTTGCGAATTTATTTATACCTTATCATCTGAAGGCCTGACTCCACGAAATGAATATATTTGGGTAGTATATTCATTTTGTTCCACTAAAGTTGGATAAAATATCCAAGGGGATTTATTTCATCAATTTTATTATAAGTTACGTCTATTTAATTTTCTTGAGGAAGAAGATCGTCAGATTTTTATGTTTCACGTGGTCAGCAAATTCCTAAAGATAAGGGATATATTTTACCAAGTTCATGTTGGTTCAAATTTTCGAAACGAAGATCTTTTAAAGCTTATCTTCAAGGATAAAGGATATCACTATTTTTATGGGATAGTTTGTTGAAGTATTTATCCAAATTGTTATGGATAAACATATCAAGATATATGAGACATTATCAGATGACAGCATCAACGAAATTTGGATAAAGCTAAGAAGATTATTCGGGATTGATCATACACGTAACAGACACTTCAAAGGAGGGAATTTGCCAAGTCAAATATTTTCAATTTGAGAAGAATTCGAATTGTTTTGAACGACTTCTTTGCTAGCCGTTGAGATAAAACAATATATAGAGGAAGCACAACAACAAGGAAGATATGATGAGAAGAACGAATCTTGCTCTAACTCTCTGTTGAAAGAAAAAGTCTTCGAGTGCATTTCTCTCAAAAGTCCTTGCGTTACAAAGTGTTCACAATATTTTTGTTCGAAAGATAGGATATTTATTGTATTTCCTTGATTGAGTATCATTCAATTTTTTTGAGTGAGGTTGAGTGTTGCAAGTTATCTGTTAGACCAATTGTGTGTTATAGGATAACCGTGAGAATTGGGACAGAGTGTATTGTAGCCAAGAGGATTGGCAAGACAAGCTTGTAACTTTTGATTTTGGATATAGTGGAACAAACCGGTGTGGAATACCGGGTCCCCAACGTGGAGTTGGAAGAGAGGACTGACGCTCGAGGCGGAACCTCTATAAATCGATTTGCATTTTTCTCTACCCTACTCTTTTTATTTTCGTGCAATTTATATTGAAGTATTTGATAAACTGTCACGTTTCAGAACCTGTTTCAGAGAGTACTTCAGAGAGTTGTCTGTATTCCGCATAAAATTAAATTTGATCTGTTTTGAATTAAAATAGATATACAAGTGTGATTATCAGCTGTGATTAGTTTCTAAACAGCAAGTTTAATTAATTCTAAGTTTAATAAAGTAATCAAAAGGAAGTAAATTGAAAATTTCGAAAAGAATTTATTTTTGTGAAAAAGCAATTCACCCCCCTCTTGCTTACATTATTGGGACCAACAGAATGGAATCGCGATTCCACCTTCTAAAAGGAGGAATCGAATTTCTCTTCAAAGTCGGAATCATTGATTCTAAGGCATCGCAATTCCGGCTTCTAAAAACACTTCCAAACATTAGGAAAGGGAATAAAAGCTGGAATCACGATTCCATTTCGGTCCATTCCTGTGTACCAAACGTGCCATAACAGAAATAACAGTCTAAACTAAATCCACAAACAAAGCTCTTCAGTCCGAATACATGTGAAGTAATATCATCCCAATTAATTAAATTATAGTACTAAATTGATAGGGTGTACCATAATATCGTGCTATCATGGAATTCTAGAATAATATCCACACCTAGATGAGGGTTTAATCCAATAAATTTTCATATGGTAAAAATTTTTAGTTCTATGAATAACATGGTTTCTAATGTTTGATTTGAATTTGATGAACACTTTCTTTCACAGACGTATGTTCCAAGCCAAACACCACCACCTCTAGTAAAATATAGAGAGGCAGAATTGGTTAACTTAAGAGGAAATGGAATAAGAGAGCATCAGGAGTGGGATCATATATATGATTATGCTTACTACAACGATTTAGGAAATCCTGATCAAGATCCAAAATATGCACGCCCTATTCTTGGTTGCTCTCAGGAGTTTCCTTATCCTCGTTGTGGAAGGACTGGCTAACCACCAACTAAAATAGGTTAGAGGCTATAGCTGGTAGATGCATTTAAATCTCTTGCTATTTCATCATTCACCAATGAGATAATGATTCTATAAATGAGATAAACACCACGGTTAACATTATTCATAGGGTAGAGAATGCTGAATCATATGTTTTTTATTACTAAATGAGATGCTTTAATATTTTAGCTATATTTCCTTATCATTTTCTTAGATCTTTAGAGTCAACAATAGGTGAAATGCAAGTCATTGTAATAATGAAGGGTAATGGAGAATCTTCTCTTGGGTTTCAGGTGGGTGTCAAGTATTAAAAGCTATCACTTAGGTTGCAAACAAGTGTTAGGATAGCTTCTAAAGTTTGGAACAGGTTTCGGGATAAGTTATATGCTGTAGGAGTAGGGTTTTAGAAATCCCATGAGATAGCGAAGAAAACAATCAATATTTGGGCACCAAAATGAGAAAACAAGATGGCCTAGGGCAAGTTAGGTATGCTTACATTTTGGTTGAAGATTAACGAGTTTTTCTCTAACTTTTTTTTCTTTTTCCATTGGTAGCTCCCAAAAGTCAGAGGAGGATACCTCTGCTTGAGAGCTTATCAATCTATGTTCCTAGAGATGAACGGTTTGGGCATTTAAAATTGTTTGATTTCCTTAGTTATGCGCTTAAATCAATAGCTCAATTTGTGAAGCCTAAGCTTGAAATCCATCTTTGATCGATAGCTTCAGGACGTGCTTGATCTCTATGAAGGAGGTGTTAAATTGCTTGAAGGTCTGCTTGAAAACGTTATAAGAAATCCCACTGGAATTGCTCAAACAGATACTTCCTACTGATGGCGAAGGGCTCCTTAAATATCTACTGCAAGAAGTTCTCAAAGGTAACATGATTACATCTAAGTGTGTTTGCTTTGTGGAAGTAGAACTTTGAAATTGTCAATTATTGTTATAGTAATCTCAAAATATTGCAGTTACAAGGGACTTTTTAGCAATACTGATGGTGGTACTAGTAGTAGTAGATAAAGGCTATAACTGATGATTTTCTATCACAAAATTAATTTCTGTTCTAAAATAAAGGAAATCATATCTTTATTGTTGATTAGTTACTAGATCATCAAAGGTCGGCCACTATTGCAGTCCCTTACCACCATTTATAGCTAATAGCCATTGTGTTATTATGTATAATATAATCATAATTTCTTACTCCCTTTCAAGCAGAAGACAAGTCCGCATGGTGGACAGACAAAGAATTTGCTAGAGAAATGCTTACAGGAGTTAATCCTCTCATCATCTACCATCTCTTAGTAATATTTAACTTGCATTTTTCTGTTACTGTCTGCATAGTAAAATGTTTACAAATCATAGTGATGATTTTCTAAAATAGCGTGCTTAGAAGCCTTGATAAAGAGCTTACTATATTTGGCATCGATGCAATATGGAGCCAACCGCCAACAACATTTTGAAGGAGTTAATCCACTCACTACTTGTTTTTAGTTTTGCTTGATTAACTCAGTATTTTAACAGGTACATTAGTCCAATCAAGTAATGCATTGACATAAAAAATAACGACAACTATATATTGATACAAAAGATTAGCTTATTATTTTATCCAAGAAAAAATTTTTACAATATTGATATTCTTCAAGGGGTGCAAGTACACTATTTTGGAAATTGCTATAATATCCTAATATCGATATTGTTGTTTAAAATCAAGTTATATGATAAAATGCAAGAATTTCCTCCCACAAGCAAGCTAAACCCCAAGCGGTATGGCAACCAAACTAGTTCAATAAACAAAGAGCACATAGAGAATCGGTTGAATGGCTTGATAGTACATGAGGTATTCATCTTGCTTATATAGTTGTTATGATTAGACAACTTTTTGCTTAGAGTTCCCAAGTATCTCTCAAATAGAATGTGATCGAATTCTTAACCATCAAAATGCCTTTTGGTTTAATGAACTATAATTCATTGAAACTTCCTAGTTTAAATGTGCTCAATAGAGAGCAATTAAGTAGATGATCTAGGAAAGCAGTTGCACCAAAGGCAACACCCTAAAGCATTATATGGTAATGCAGACAATGCCCCTAAAAGTAATGCTCTGATAGTTACAATTTCTTTATGAAAAAAAATTAATCATATAGTTTATCCACATTTGGATGCAAGCTCTCAAGAACAATCAGTTGCTCATATTGGATCATCATGACTCACTTATGCCATACATAAGGCGGATAAACATGCCATCTACAAAAATGTATGCTACTAGGATGCTCCTCTTCTTGAAAGATGATGGTACATTGATGCCTCTTGTAATAGAGCTAAGTTTGCCACACCCAGATGGAGATCAGTTTGGCAAAATCAGCAAAGTCTACACTCCAACTAACCAAGGTGTAGAAGGTTCCATTTGGCGATTGGCTAAAGCCTATGCAGCCATAACAGATTTTGGCTATCATGAGCTTATTAGCCACTGGTATGCATCCATCAAATTCTTTCCACTGATTTATTTTTAAACGTTTCTTTCAATTTAAACTTTGAACAAATTGCAAATGTAACTCTAAAAATACTAGTTATGTGTAAGACCCCTAGTAAATTTGCAGAGTTAACTCTATCTTTCTTAGTTTTTGAAAATACACACTTATATCATAAACTATCCCTAGAGCTTGAAGTTATAGTTGTTAATGGATCTTTATTGGCAGTTTTGAAAACTTTAGTGCCTGGTTGAAGTAAGTGCATATTTTCAGAACTTATGGGAAGGTCAATGCATTTTTAGGAATTAGAGAGTCTATCTACACCTGATCAATAGTTTTTAAGGTGCATTTTTCATTATCTCTAAAACTTAGTAATTGCCGGGTATTACCATAGTTATCACAAGCAACCTTGATAGCTTATGGTTCTCACAGGGTAGGTTGTGATTTGAAGCAATAAGAGAATCAAATGAGTTCTGGTGGTATCTTCTAAATAGATTACTAGAAAATAATTTCATAAAACACTTTCAATCACCACTTTCTGTTCTAGTTTATCATCACCATTGAATACAACCTCTACCTTTTCCTCTAGTCAATAGCTTTTCACTAAAAGCCCTAGTGACCGAATAAGACAAATTGAAATTACCAAGAGGAAAAACTAAATCATTGGAAATATTAAATTATGGAAAAAATTAAAGAAAGGTGGTAAACATTTTCCACAAAACAAACAACCAGTGTTCTTGACAGTCTATCTAATTGCAATCGCAGGTTAAATACTCATGCAGCAATTGAACCTTTCGTAATTTCAACAAATAACTGAGTGTGCTTCACCCCATTTACAAGCTTTTGCATCCTCATTTCCGTTACACAATGGATATCAATGCACTTGCCAGACAAATCCTTATTAATGGTGGTAGGATCCTTGAAGATACTATTTTCCTAGGAAAGTATTCAATGGAAATGTCATCTATAATTTACAAGAACTGGGTGTTCATAGAGCAAACGCTTCCGGTTGATCTTATTAAGAGGTACTAAAATACAGAACCTGTTACACATTTGTTTGAGAAATGAATTTATTTGAATTAAAATATGTCAAAGGTGGATTGCTATACCAGACACAAATCGATACTTAGTTACAATAACACAATACACAATACTTATAAAAGGAAAAATAAATCGGCACATTGAATTTTATGTAGAGAAACCAAAATAAAAGGGTGAAAAATCACAGCTAGGGAGGAGCAATTTCTCCGGATCATCCCTTGCAATCGAGTCAACGTACTTAGGCTGGACATCTTCACCATAGCGCGTGCGAAGTCCATCCTAAAGGTAGAACCATCATCAGAGGCGTATGCCTCTACCAGCCTTGCAGTTCTCGGATCTGCCATCAGTTGCTGATCGGCATGTAAAGATCCTCTCCCTTGCGTCAAGTTCCGGTAATAATGGGTGTCAAAGCCTGATCCCGATAAGATGGAAGAGTGAAGTCCTTGGCTTCCATTGCCACATTTTCGTCTCAATTCACCGTGAAAATCAGAAGGCAAAGTCGGGTCAGGCTGGCCAGTTCCTGAGAAGTTGTGGAGGCTGTTTGTAATGAATGGCATCCAATCTTGCCGATGTTATGAGCTCCTAGTTCACATATTAGGCGGAACTCATCAAAAGCCAGAGAAAGAGTGCTACAAAATGAAGGTGGGTAACAAAAAATTACCTAAGAGGCTGACGGCATCTCTAGTTGTGAAACCTCTGCCGCCGAACAGATCAAGAATCGTTGTGATGTTTTCATTTGGGTTTGGGATTTCAGCCGTTGCCTCGGAGAAGTAGGATTGGACACTGTCTCTTCTACCCGTTAAAAGAGAATAAAAAGGGCCACCAGTCTAAGATCATCATCATCGTAATCATTAAATTAATGAATAAATGCCAAAAGGGTGAAAATAAAAGGGGGAAAAAAAGAAGAAGAAGAAAGAGTGATATTAGTTATTAGCAGTAGAGTACCAGGAGAATGCCTTCTCTTGTGGCAAGTACAAGAATATAGGCGCAAGAAACCAATCCGGGACAGTGATTCTCCATCTCGGACTTAATTTCATCGATGAAATCGAATCCCTAGTGTTTGGTTGGGGATGACATGCTTCTGTGTTAATCGACTGCTGTTGCCACCCCTGTCGTACAGGGACACCGAAGCATCACAACCCTGCAAAGTCCATTCAACCAAACAAGAATCGATAAAGCTACTGACTAAATCAAGGGGGAAAGAAAAACGAAAAAGAAAACAAATAATGTGAGGAAGCAAAACCTGGATGAAGCAGTCGTGGAACATGAGTCTATGCAAGCGGTAGCGTGCTAAAGGATAAATTGAGCTGAATGCAGCTCAACACAGCAACAAGATACTCAGATGCAAGTATACTTGAAGATGCAACAGAGGAATTTGTATTCAATGTTTTCTATATTTTCTGTGTTATATTGTAAGGTATTTATAGCTGCAATACAGCTAATTAGTTATAACAAATTTGTAACAAGAATTTGTAATACATGTGCTGTGCTACCGTAATTTGTTATAACCGTATTGTCCCTACAGTATGTATACTAACTGGTTATACTAATGGCCTATATTATTTCTGGCCTTCTTAATATAGCTACAGCCCAAGGCTTTTTGTCAAAAGCCTAAGGCCTTTTGTCCAAAGCTCAAAACTTCTCTTTACTTCCGACAGCTCCTAACATGTTGACTTACTTTCCCAATTTACTTCCACGTTCCTCTTTTGTTGTTTATCACGAACCCTAGCTCCTTATCACGAACCCTAACTCAGTATACTCATTGCATTGCCTTCCCCATTTAAATCCCTTGACCATAAGGGATTATTGGGAAATCGGAGACGTAGGTTGTGATAAAACTCCCAAGTGGCTTCACTAACATCTTTGCCGTTCCACCAAATAAGGACCATCGTTCGTGCTTCATTTCCATATTTCACCATCTTTTGCTCCAAGATTGCATGGGGTGTTAACTCTTCTTCATTGTGTAGTGCAGGTAGTGTGGTTGGAACATCCGATCTGGGGCCGTGGTAGCGCTTAAGCTGTGAGACATGGAATGTTGGATGAATGGCTGCGTCTAGAGGAAGCTCTAACCGGCAAGCGACTGATCCCACTTTGTGTATGATTCTGTATGGTCCATAATAACGTGCCGTGAGCTTGTTGTAGTTTGATACCTGAATAGATTTGCGTTTGTAGGGTTGTAGTTTGAGTAGTACCCAATCTCCAACCTTAAACTCTCTATCACTTCGTGTCTTGTCCTCCACTTGTTTCATCTGCTGCTGGGCCCTTCGAAGATGAAATTTTAACAATTTCATTTGATCTTCTCGTTTGGTCAGTAGTCTGTCCACTACTGCAACCCTAGAATCCCCTGGAACGTAAGGAAGGTGTAAAGGGGGAGGATAGCAATATAAAACTTCAAATGGTGTGATCTGGCCGCTAGTGTGGAAATTGGTGTTGTACCACCATTCTGCCAAGGAGAGAAATTGAGCCCATTTATTAAGAGCTTCCCCTGTAACACATCGTAGATAAGTTTCTAGACATTTGTTGACTACTTCGGTTTGGCCATCCGTTTAGGGATGGTAAGCCGTGGACACATTCAAGTTAACCCTTAGAGTTTAAAAAATTCTTTCCAAACACTACTGACAAATAGAGGGTCTCTATCAGAAGTGATAGATTATGGTAGACCATGCAATTTGTAAATAGTATCTAGGAAAACTTGAGCCACAGTAGTGGCTGTATAGGGTTGAGCTAGAGTGATGAAATGAGCATATTTGCTCAAACGATCTACAACAACTAGTATCACTTCTTTCCCATTGAATTTAGGCAGTCCTTCAATAAAATCCATGCTGATTGCTTGCCAACATTCGTTAGGAATAGATAGGGGTTGTAACAGTCCAGGGGTAGCAACATTTTCGAATTTACAACATTGGCATGTGTCACACTCCCGTACAAATTGTCTGGCATGTCTTTCCATTTTGGGCCAGTAAAATACTGTGGAAAGTCGTTTGTAAGTGGCATTAGCACCTGAGTGACCTCCTAATGGACCACCATGATATAACTGGAGTAGCTTATCTCTGAGAGTGTCGGATGGTCCCACCACTACTCTTCCTTTCCTCCTTAGAATTTGGTCATCATAGGAGAAGTATCCTACATCTTGTCCCTCTTCCAGCAGCTGGATTTTTTGTTTATAGGTGGCATCCTTATCCCAACTGGCTTTGATCTCGTTTAGCAGGTCTGGTGCAAAGACTTGTACAGCCATTTGAGTTAGAGTAATGGAGTTCTTGCGAGAAAGTGAGTCAGCCGCAATGTTAGTGTGACCTGACTTATATTCAATTGTGTAGTCGAGGCCAAGTAGCTTGGTGAGCCATTTCTGCTGATTAGGAGTCACCAGTCTTTGCTCAAGTAAATACTTGAGACTTTGGTGATCAGTTTTGATCACGAAATGTCAGCCTAAGAGATAGTGCCTCCATTTATCTATAGCATGTACTAGAGCCATTAGCTCACGCTCATAGACTGGTAAACCCTTGTGCTTTGGTGCTAAGGATTTGCTCATGAATGCAATTGGGTGTTTGTCTTGCATTAAGACAGCCCCAATACCTTCACCACTAGCATCAGTCTCAGTGACAATGACCTTGGTGTAATCTGGTAAGCTGAGGACAGGAGAGTTAACAAGAGCATCTTTGAGTTGATCAAAAGCCATTTGAGCCTCAGGATTCCATCTAAACTGATCCTTCTTCAACAATTGTGTCAGTGGTCTAGCAATCAACCTAAATCCTTGGATAAATCTCCGATAGTAGCCTGCTAATCCAAGAAAGCCACGTAACTGCTTCAAACTCTTTGGGACTGGCCATTTTGCCACAGCCTCCACCTTCTTTGGATCCGTAGCAACCCCATTCTTAGTGATAATATGCCCCAGATACTCGATGTGTGTGACAGCAAACACACACTTGGAGCATTTAAGGAATAAACATTCCTGTGTTAGTATTTGAAATACTGTCTTCAAATGGGTAACATGCAAGTCAAGGCTGGTGCTGTACACTAGGATATCATCGAAGAATACCAACACAAACTTCCTCAAATAGGGCCTAAAGATAGAATTCATGAGCCCCTGAAAGGTAGAAGGAGCATTAGTCAAGCCAAAAGGCATGACTAGGAACTCATAGTGGCCTTCATGAGTTCGGAATGCCGTCTTATATACATCATTGGGGTGCATCAGGATCTGATGATACCCAGATCTGAGGTCCAGTTTGCTAAAATATGTTGCACCACTGAGTTCATCGAACAAATCATCAATTATAGGAATAGGGAAGCGATCCTTAACTGTTTGTTTGTTTAGATCCCTATAGTCTACATACATTCGCCAAGTGTTATCTTTCCTTTTAACTAATACTACTGGTGAGGCAAAGGGGCTATGGCTCAGCCTGATAATTCCACTCAACATCATTTCCCTGACCATTTCCTCCAAAACAGATTTCTGTAAGGAAGAATATCTGTATGGTCGTAGATTAATTGGATTAGCCCCTTCTTGTGGGTGAATTCTATGGTTGCAATCTCTGTGGGGAGGTAATCCATGTGGTTCCTCGAATAAGTCATGGAATTCCTCTAATAAATCCAGAATTTGTGGGGAATTTGTCTCAAATGAATCAAGCGAGTTAGATTCATCTTCCTTGATCATCCAACAATATAACTCAATTGGTCCAGTGGTACCAACCAGAATATGGCTCAATTCTTGTCCTGAAATATTTTGGACAGTTTCACGTTCACCCCACAAGATACGAGGAATTCCCTTCCATATAAACTCCATTATGTGCTGTTTAAAATTCCAACTCACCGTCCCCAGTGTCATTAACCATGGCATTCCCAAAATTAAATCACAGGATTGCAGTGTTAAAGTGTAAAAATTAGAAGCAAATTCCTTGCCTTCCATAAACCAACGGAAATTCTTGACAGCACTAGTACTATATATCTTAGTACCATCTGCTAATATAACAGCAATAGGCTCCAATGAAGACAAAGCACAATTTAATCCAATAGCTAGGCGTTCATCAATGAAATTAGATGAACTACCTGTATCAATAAGGATATTCAAGAGTCTGTTCTTGAATTTACCTTTGATACGCATGCTGTGCTCGTTAGTACCCCCCTCTTCATCCACTGCACATAAGGTCAGTTGAGAGAGTTCAGCTTCCAATTCCTCCACCACAACCTCATTCTCCGATTCAACTACATCCTTCTCATCTGGAGTGACCACAAGATAGTTCAACCTCTTACTCTTACAACGGTGTCCTGGTCCAAATGGATCATCACACCAGAAGCATTGCTTCTTTCTTCTTTTTTCTTCCAGTTCCTCAGGTGTTAATCGTCTAGTAGCTCTGTTACCTTGAAAGTGGGTTCCTCGGTTGAGGTTGGAAGGTAAGGTGTTTGGGGTCTAGTTAATGATTAGTTGGGGGTAAATGTTTGGTTGTGGATAAGTGTTTGGTTTAACTGCACGGTTAGTGTTTGTGTTTAGAGGGTAAGAATAAGTGTATTTGGAATTGGAAGGAGAAGTAGTGATGGTGTTTTTGTAAGATTTCAGGTTGTGTCTAGAGGAAAGCAGGGTAGCTTCTTGAAGTTTGGCAAGGGTATAGGCCTGGGTTAGTGTTTTAGGTTGAAACATTCTAATAGGGTACTGAATTTCTGTTTTTAACCCACTAAGGTAACAACTGACTAAGTGTGATTCCGATAACTGAACCTGAGTGGATAAGTGTATAAATTCATCATTGTACTCTTGTAGTGGTCCTACTTGCTGTAACTCTTTAAGCTCTGACATAGGGTCCTCAAAACCCCTATCATTGTATCTAGCATTCAAAGCTTGGGTAACTTCTTCCCATGTTAATGGACCCACATCACCTCTAGTCCTAACATATGCACTGAACCACTCATAAGGCTTAGTGTCTAAGTGCATTGTCGCAATCCTCACCTTGAGGTGTTCGGGAGTTTCATCTAGAGCAAAAAACTGTTCTGCTCTTGAAATCCAACTCCTAAATCCTTCTCCATCAAACATAGGAAATTCAATTTTAATATTTCTAGTAGGTACCTGATAAGTGATTGTAGCGTCTGGGTTAACCACTCCAGGCATCATCATCAGTGAGCTTCCTTTGTTGCTGGACTCAGATTGAGTAGTCATTCGATCATTGAAGGAACCCTTGCCTTGTAATTGTTGTTTGAGAGTATCAATAGTTTGATTTTGTTTCTCAATCAATGCTTGTTGCCACTGCAGGTTCTCGGAAAACAGTTTGATCCAACTGTCCTGTTTTTTCGATTGTTCTTTGAGAAGCTTTTCTTGCTGCTCCACTTGTTCTTTGACTACTCCTCTCAAGGCTTCCTCAATTTTTTTGAATTCGTGGGTTTCCATAGCTATTTTGGCTCTGATATCAAATGCAAGCGGTAGCGTGCTAAAGGATAAAATGAGCTGAATGCAGCTCAACACAGCAACAAGATACTCGGATGCAAGTATACTTGAAGATGCAACAGAGGAATTTATATTCAATGTTTTCTATATTTTCTGTGTTATATTGTAAGGTATTTATAGCTGCAATACATCTAATTAGTTATAACAAATTTGTAAAAAGAATTTGTAATACATGTGCTGTGCTACCGTAATTTGTTATAACCGTATTGTCCCTACAGTATGTATACTAACTGCTTATACTAATGGCCTGTATTATTTTTGGCCTTCTTAATATAGCTACAGCCCAAAGCCTTTTGTCAAAAGCCCAAGGCCTTTTGTCCAAAGCTCAAAACTTCTCTTTACTTCCGACAGCTCCTAACATGTTGACTTACTTTCCCAATTTACTTCCACGTAGGGGTGTTCACGGATTGGTTAACCGGTCCGTGGCTCTATTTTTTATCCTAACCGTAATAATCGGATTTTTAATATCCTGATCATAAACCGATCCATTATGAACGGTTAACCGCCTTAACGGTTAACCGTTTCTTTCGGTTAATTTTTTTGGTTTTCGGTTTTTAACCGTTTAGCATAATAGTTATACAAATTTTGTAGTTTATCATATCTTTCAATATGTCCGTAAAAAAGTTAAGAGTATTTTTTTGTATAATTATATTAAAAATTATAAATTAAGAATATAAGACATGTAAAATAGTTGTTAATATATATAGGTTCCATCACGATAATCATCATAATAGCTTTTTACTCATATATTCTTATCAACCTTGATTAATTGAGCTCAATACAAAATCACAATCAAACATCACCATTCCAATTTTCAAACATATATGCATTTGTTTTTTCTTACCTGAATCATTCATTTCAACATAATTCATATTGATAATACTAAAAAAAATAATTATATGGGTATATTATGAATTATATATATTTATAATTACGGATCGGTTAACCGAATCCATTGGTTTCTAGAATCTAAAAACCGAAACTGAAACCGAAAACCGAAAAAATTAAAAATGCCAATCCTAAACCGAAACCGATGGATCGGTTAACCGTTTTTTCGGATTGGTTTTCCGGTTTCGGTTCGGTTATCCTAAACATTCGGTTTTTTTACACACACCTACTTCCACGTTCCTCTTCTGTTGTTTATCACGAACCCTAGCTACTTATCACGAACCCTAACTCAGTATACTCATTGCAGTCTAAAAGAACATGAGTCGTGAAGCAGTCCTGTATAAATATCACCCATCTTAACTCTAACGTTATTCTCGGCTTCTGGGCATGACTCTCGATAGAAATCGTATTCCAAGTCCATCTGCGGATCTGCTGTTGCTTGCAGCAACATTGGCTGCTCAGCGAGGAAATCACTCTGAGGAGAAGGAATCCTGTTCCACCGGATTCCGTATGAGAGGAGAACGGACAAGATAAGGACGGTAATCACCCATCTTTGAGACAATTTTTGGGAGGTTGATTCATCTTTCTTGAATTTTATTTATTCTTCTCCCCACTTAGAATTTCTTTCCGTTATCCTAGTACTATAATGATTAAACAACCTCTTGGACGGAAGAGGAAGTGTAAACTTTAAATAATGCGAACACCAACTAATTTCCCAAACCTTATTATCGGTTGGTTAGTAAGATATCCATAAACCAATAGATTATTATCTACTTAAACCGGAAAAAAAAAAGGATTATCAACTAATCTCTTATTATTTATTGCGAATAGTGTTTCATTATTATTATTATTTTCTTACTCCGTGTTGACAAAAAAAAGGAAAAAATTTCCTTACTCCATAAAGGTGTATCGACCATAAAAATTGTATGATCCATGTCATCTTTAGTTTAACACAATGTCTTAGGAAATCATGATGGAATAAAGCAAAAATCCTAATCCTACTTATTGGAAGCCTAAGATGGTTTTTCTTTTCTTTTCTTTTTTTTTTTTTTTTTATGGCTCTCTTGCTAAGACAACTTTGTTTATTTTGTCATATTGAATAAAAGGGAATTAAATTTCAATTCAATAGTAATGTAATTAAGTTGTAGTAACTATTACAATATTCACTTAGTAGAAAAATTAAAACAAGTAAAGATTAGAAAACATAAAAATTGTATGATCCGTATCATCTTTAATTTTACACAATGTCTTAGTAAATCATGACTGAATAAAGCAAAAATCCTACTCTTGTTTATTGGAAGCCTAAGTTAGTTTTTTCTTATGACTCGCTTTGCTAAGACAAACTCGTTTATCTTGCCATATTGAATAAAAGAGAATTAGATTCCAATTCAATATTATCGTTATAAAATTGTAGTAACTATTACAATATTCACTTGGTATAAAAATTAAAACAAGTAACTATTAAAGTAATTATAAAATATGAAATAACCTAATTCGATTAATAATTTTATTTTTATGTGGATATGTTCTTGATTTTAAATATCAAGTTTGAAAGTGTTTGATTCATGAGATGAATATGTAGAAATAGAATTTGATATGTTATATATATGTTCTTGTTAATATAAATATATGTGTAGAGTATAATTGGTGTTAGTACGTATATTAAATTAATATTGTGTTGGTTAATGTAAATTAGTGGTTAAATATGTATGTGTAGTGTTGGATTTTGTTAATTAACGCTTAGAGTTGAGTTAAAACGTAGCAGAATTTTTTTTTAAATTCCAAGCCCATACTTAAGCTAATTTTGAGCCCAAAATAAGCTCAATTTCTGCCAAATAAAGCCCAACCCATGGCAACCCCCAAAAGTCAATATTTTTTTATAAGTATAAGCCATATTTTAATCAAAAACACACTTTTCAATTAGTAGCAAAATCCATTCGAAAATCACATTTCTTTTCTTTCTTTTGTTCTTCTTCTTTCTTCAAGCAATGCTCTCCAAACCCTTAGCAAGAACAAGCTCTTAGGTTCAAATATTTTCTCCAAGCCAAAGCTTCTTCATCTAAGTTAATGCAAGTTCATAAGTTCTTTGTTTGTTCTTTCTTTTGGTATGAATAGAGAGTTCATGTTAGTATGAGTTTTAATGTCAGATATGAGTTTGAGTGGTTTTATATGTTAGTGAATGTTGGGTTGTGTCTTGATGTTTTTAGAACTTGTTATATGTGTTTTAGAAGTAGTAAGAAGTATTAGAAAGCTTGAAGTGTATTTTGGGTAGGTGGAAGCTATGTGAAGGGGGAGGATTGCTGGAAAATGTTAGAAGTGGCATTTGAAGTGATATTTATGTTGTTTGATGATTTGGAAGTGAATGGATAATGTTATGTTCATACACCAAGTAATAGGAAGCTTACTATATGTTTTGAAGAGAGTTTGAATGTGCAAAAGGTGATACATTGTGTAAAGGAATCATGGAAAACGCGTGTTTTCTGTCAAAAATTTTTCCAAATTAGCACCACCTTGTATACCGAAGTGTACAAGCTTGTGCTGATCAAAATAAGCTCTTGGGTCACTTTTTAGACCTCTGCCCCACCTTGTACATGGGAGTGTAGGTGGTTGTGTAGGTCATAAATCCTTGAAAAATTGCTCTCGAGTCACTTTTTAGTGCCCTGCACGGCCCCACGCACGGTGGTGTACTAGTTAGTGTACTTTTCCCTGTTTCGCATCTTGTTAGTTAATTATCCATAACTTTTTAATACGACCTCCGATTGAGGTGATTCAAGTTGCATTGGAAAGCTTAGAAAGAGATCTAAAACTTTCATTTTTTGAGTTCTTACAAATTTCAAAAGTATCAATGCTTAAATTTCACTTCTTTCCAAATCATACATTTTCCAAACAAAGTTTAAAAACTTGTTTTTGTATGTTAGGTATGTGATTGCTTTGAAATGGATCTTTTTGGAATAAAATGAGATAGATTAATGATGTTTGATGTGTAATGATGATTTTGTGAGCTTGTATGAACTTGATAAATGTATAAATGATAAGCTGTGATCTTGTGTTATATTTATTTGAAATTCCATGACTGCTGGACTCATATTTAGTTATGTTTTATGCATAAAACTAAGTAGAATGTTAATTGAGTTGATTTTCCTTGTAACAACGATAGATACTCCTTTGAGTTCTTCTATTGATACTCTTTTGAGTGCTCCTATTGATTCTCTTCATAGCACAGGTACGCAGTGACTTGTTTGAATGTTTGTTAGGATAGACATACTTTGAATTGACAAAAATTCATGACGGCTTAAGTTTTGCGTGAATTGATTGTGCTTTTTGCCTTTAAATCCAATCCAGGGAGTGGTAAACATGTCACGATGCAATGACATGTTAGAATAGGCACTTAGGCCAGTTGTCATGATGTAATGACTTCATACCATGCTATAATGGTACACCATGATGCAATGGTGACTTCTTTTTAAATGGCTCGGCGGGTAATCAGTAGAGAATGTTGCAACTGTGTAACATTTACTCATCTTAAGAGGAAATAATATAATTTAATTAAATATTTATGGGAGCATGTGAATTATTTTATATTATGGATTAAGTTAAGTAAAGTTATGTAACGGCTATGAACCCTAAACGATATTACTTTTTCTTTGTAAAACTATCTAAGAGATATAGGTATTCGGGCTATCTATATCAATCCATTGAGCGTCAAGAGTGTTACTCAGGACCCCAGATTTCCCCAGATTGTCTCGGAGTCTGAGTACTCAAATATTGATTTGTTTAATAAATATTAAAGAAAGATAAAATGAGATATTAAGTTGTTGCATTAATTTAAGTTTACTTGCCATTTCACCTTTGGTTTTGTTGCTATGTACTGGGCCTTTGTTTCATTGTTGTTTCTTTTCAGGTGATGATGATGACAGTATGATGATTTGGGATATGGGATAGACTGGAAGAAATTCTTAGATGAATGGGACAAGTAGGATTCTGAGTAGCAGGTGGTTTAAGAAGAAGTTTTTGTAGAAAGATGTTTTGGAAACTTAAATATATTTGGTATAGAAGGCTTGTTAGTTAAACCTTGTGTTGTATAAAGAGATCCTAAAGTTTGTTTTCTTATTAGGGTTAAACAAGATGAAATCCTTTTTGTTGTGTCATAATATTGACACAAGCTTTTGTAACCTTTTTGTTTTAATGTAAATATGTATAGATTGCTCATGTAAGCAATCTTTGTATTAATTTTTTTTTTTTTTTTTATAATGGTATTAAACAAATAATCAACATAAATAAGTAGTTTTAGGACAACCTTATATATAATATTTTATATGTGGTTAGGGACTTGACTTGTTTAATTTTAGGATTAAATAGGTTGGGTCTTTACAAAATATTTATAATGTCCCATGTCTTTAATTATTATTTATCATTTTATTCTCTTTCTTGAATAATTTTCCCATTCAATATATTTTCAAATGCTATATCTCAATATTGTTAAGCGTAGTATGTTTTCGGGTCATTGACCAAAATGTTACTTCTAACGGTGGAATATGGACCAGGGATGATATGGTCCTTCAAATTGTATTTAACCGATGATAACAGATTAAAATATCTAAATAAATCAAATAGTTCATTCTTGGTTTAGTGAAATCTACTGAAAACATCAAATTATCTGTTATTTCAAGTTTTAGTTGTCTTCCTCATGGAGAGAGCAATAGCATCATTTGTTTTGCTCTGGTGGGTTTGTATTAAATAGATCGTTGATTGCTCATTATTAAGAAAGGTCAAGGAAACCAAATCAGATAAAGGTAGAATCCATTTGTGAGATTGGAAGAATTGCTCTAAACTAAATAAATTAAGCAATGCCTAGAATAACTACTTGCAGATTGCATTAAGAAGGGTTAGTTAAGATGCAATGGTGTGTTTGGGTTGTAAAACCACAAACATGAAAACTAGTCTGCCATAAACACTTTCAAGACTTGTTTCTGTCTTGCTAAAGTTGAGCAACTTTGTATTAATTGATGATAACTATAGATGTCTGTCTTTTTCCTCTTCCTCATAAATGTAGTATAATCAATACTAGAGTTTGGATGTTTTGTTCTTATGCTAGGTCCTTGTCCTTCCATTTCTACGATCAATAAAATTCCACTAAATCCAATTGAATGATAGCTATCATGGGTGTTCAGTCATATCAAGCTGTAATTATCAAAAACATGACCTCTCATAACTTGTAATTCCTTGGAATTCGTTCCCCTCTCTTATTAGTTGCTAGCGAGCTTGTGTTTTTCCTATCATTATTATCTAAAAATAATAATAAATTTCATTTGATTCGTTCGCCTCTTCATAAGGAACATAATATCTCCTGTTCCCTTGTAATCTCAAAGGAAATGAAATGCACGGAGCAGAAAATCAACAAAGCAGTGTGGAATTCTCCTTATTTTTACCACAATCAAACCGAAGCATCCTTATAGCCACTCAGGAGCAAATCACAAATTTCTTCCAAGATTTGGAGAAAAGGTAAAAAGAAAGTGGCATAGCTAATTTGCTATAAAATTTCTGCAAATACAAGTATGTCAAGCTGAACTCAATACAGCAAAACCACCAGCTTTCATCATCTGCTTAAACTCCCCAAAGTTGACAATGCCATCTCCATCCACATCAATCTTCTCGATCATTTTCTTGCACTGTTCTATTGTTCTTCCATGCTTCAGCCTCAAAGAAGCCAATACTGTCCTCAATTCCTCCATTGTGATGAACCCGTTCCATCTTTTTTAATCCACATCAACCTCATTTTTTCATCCATCTCCATTCACATCAATCTTTTCAATCATTTGCTTCAAGTCATTATCTTCAATATCATGGAAATGTTTTTTGCTCTGTACTCGTGAGCTTCTATATCACTATCCATTCACCGAATCTCTCTATTATGTTTACAGTTGCTGCCCTCGCCATGACGCTTCACCAATTTGATGCAATTAGGCCTCCCGGATCTACAAGTTTTCAACTTAAAAAGTTTAAATCTCAATGTTGCTGATTCTTCTTTCTCCGCTTTTAAATTGATAAAGCACCACCTTATGTTCTTATGGCATTTGTTATATACTAGTTTATTAAACCATGTGATTCAATCTCTTTAGATCATATTCTCTATCTTAATGCATCATTACTGCAAGCACTATATACTTGAATTGATGTAAGCTACCACCTAATTCTACATAAGAGATACCGTAAGTGCTGTTTATTCTAAACTTAAGAGAGTCCTTTAAGAACATATCATAATCTTGATTTGCATTATTCTCTTTAAAAATCCTTTAAACCATTCACATTTTGACGAGTTATATGCAATTGATCAAGCCAAAGCACAAGTTTCATAATTAAGATAAGAAAGAGCATACACGACACTTGGAAAAGGAAATTAGAATCTGAAATTCAGCTTGATTTTAAATCCAGCAGAATCATAACATGATTACACACTTCTATCTTCATAATGGAAAATCAGCAACTTTAATGGAGTTCCAAAATCCATATTTTAATAGATTTTGTCATGCTCCAAAAATGAATTACTTTCACATGTCAAAAGAATGATTAAAAGGTTAAAAACAGTTAGAAGTGTGATGAGTGCACTCAATTCTATGCATGGACAGAGGAAATATGGGATTAAGTCTGAAATGTCTTGTTCATCAATTTTCCTTATGAAGCTTTACAGAATCATTTGCAAGTATGCTTTTTATTGCTTCAAGATGGAGTAGAGGTATGAAAAAACGCGATTCCTCGATTTGGAATTACATTATGTAATTGCAAAAACTGCTTTTTTTCACGTATATCATATGACTTTTAATAAGACAATCTCTCTTGTTTATTTTAAGTTCCAGTGGAATGTATCAAGCACACCCAAGGAGAACTATAATAATAACATAGTATGAAGATGAAAGAAGACATACGGAAACAATGACCACTTTAAACTCTTTTTATTGGAAAAAATTCAGATAAGAGCAAATACCAATTAGTAGAAAGGGCAAAGGCAAATAATGGAAACTTAATTCTTCAAGATGGTAAAGAGGTAACTGGAAGCATAGTGCCAGCATACAAATTTTATGCAGTTTTCATTTTTTTTAAGCTTATTGATCATTAGAAACAAATCATTTGCAAATTCAATATTAATTAACTTAAATTACACGATGAACAAAGCTAGCTAGAAAAAGCAACAAGAAAGTAGTATTATACTAATCTAACCAAATCGAATTCATCCAAAGCAAATTATCATGTTATGGTGCCAAATCCCTTGACACAACAAAAGATTTAAATCACAAATTGTTGATCCGCGCATAAATACTAGAATGTGATCTTTAAATAACTATTGATTCTAAGAATACCTCGCTAAATGGCATCAAAAAATCTAAACTAACAGATTAATTCAAGTTTTGAGAAAGACGGTAAGGGTAAAATTTATATTGAAAAACTAAAATTTGTCAAAAAAGGAAAAAGCACTAAAAAAGGAAAAACCCTAGTAAATGATATTCAAAAGATAATAATTTAAATCATTATTAAAAAAAATATCCTATTGAATCCTATTCAAAAGACATTAAATCCTATTCTAAGATGTTAATGAAAAGCTATTAATTCTCTAATTCAATACTATTAAAAGATATTAAAAAAAATATTGATCCAATCATCATTAACTACATCATCACCATTGACAATAACACGTACCTGCCCCAAAAAAGTAGTCCCTTCCCTTCTACCAGTGCCACTATAGTTACTTCTATCAGCCTCGCCTTCAGCCCTGAACTCGGCTGTGATGGGGTATGAGTGTTCATCGGATGGTGTTCCCACTCAAACAATTGGATAGATCAATGCATCAGCATACCGCAGATCGTAGGCCGTAACAAGCTAACTTTCTTTCCCCATTTTTTCCCATTTTCTAGATTTCTCTGACATGTTCATCGTTGTAATTCCACCTCCAGGGCTTGCAAGTGTCAACTTAAAAGTCTGACAAAACGCTTAATAAGGTATACGAATATTCATGTGTTATATCTTCGGCATCATGATTGCTACTTGGAGGTGATTGGACAGATTCCTTGTGAGATCTGACAGTAGACATTTGAATAAAGTAGTCCTTAGGAAACAATGAACAAAATGCAAAGCACTGCTATAATCGTGATGGAAGATGATCATAATTAACCTAAGAATAGATGCAATATCATTATCCAGTTCCATGAAATGTTTTTCAAGTCTGGTGTACTGAAAGGTTTTTACATTCACATATGAATGACTCATTCATCAGATGACTCATAGATTGGTTTAACACATGCCTTAGCTTTTCTAGAGGTACTGATTAGATTAAATTACTAAGGCATGCAAATGATGGTTTCTTCAAGGCTACACCGTGCTTAAACATCCTCAACAAATGATACATGTTGGTTTTACCAAAAAAATTTGTTTCTATGTTGGACTACTATTTTAAACCATCAAAGGCTAAAGCACTTTCTATACATGTTTTGAAACAAGTGGCATCTAATTGAGACAAGAAATATGGACAAAAAAAAATTATCCAAAATCATTATTCGGCAAATATGGATATCATATTGTATAGGAGAGCAATATACTACAGCAGTATAGAAAATCCATGGAAATGCAAAGAGCAATTACATAAAAACTTGAAAATTTGTACAGAACATGCTATGCCTGTGTCACACATAGAATCTGTTTGAGTTCGATGTCACTTTAATCACCCCAGCTTTCTATCTAATAGACAGATGACAAACTTATATCCTATTGTGTTGACACTTACCTTCTCAAGAGAAGCATTCCCATCATCCCTTTCCACTAATGCCATTACAGTTTCTTTGGATGGCCCTGTGCTCAATATATGCCCCCTCAAAATGTGCACATATATGAAGTGGCCTTTGGTTGCAGTTCTTGATCGAACAATTAGAGTTAGTACAAGCGTGGCATATACCCCTATAGCAACACTTCTGCTCCAAGCTTTAACAACTATATCAGCTATAAATTACCAAATTCATCCAGTACATTCATAATTGTTGCCTTTCCCATGATACTACATCAGTTTGATGTAATTCTGCCTCCAGGATCTGCAAGTTTTGAGCATAAAAGTCTGAATCCCAATATTACTGATACTCCCTTTGCTTTTAAATTTATAAAGTATGACCTTACGTTTTCACAGAACTCAATATTCTTGTTTATAAAACCTTGTAATTCAAACTCCAAAATCAAATTCTCTAATTTCATGCATCATCGCCACAAGCCAAACTCAAACTATAAATCTCATTGTATGGAAATTTCAATTCCATTAGCACTGAACTTTAAATTGAAGAAAGCTAACAAAATACTATAAATGCAGGTAATTCTAAACATAAGGAGAGCCTCTCACGAACATACCATAGATTTGGATTACTATCCAAATTTAACAGGTTAGAGTCTCCGTAAATTTAACAGGTGAGAAAAAACATAGGACACTTAGGAATGAACTTTTTCATCCATCTCCATTCACATTGATCTTTTCAATCATTTGCTTCAAGTCATTATCTTCAATATCATGGCAATGATTTCTGCTCTGCACTTGTGAGCTTCTATATCATCTATCCATTCATCAAGTTTCTCTAGTATGCTTACAGTTGCTGCCCTTGCCATGATGCTTCACCAATTTGATGCAATTAGGCCTCCAGGATCTACAAGTTTTGAACTTAAAAAGTTTAAATCTCAATATTGCTGACCCTTCTTTCTCCGCTTTTAAATTGATAAAGCTTGACTTTATGTTCTTAGGGCATTTGTTATATACTAGTTTATTAAACCATGTGATTCTATCTCTTAAGATCATATTCTCTTAACTTAATGCATCATCACGGCAACCTAAACTCAACATTTGAATCTCATTATATGGAAATTCCCATTCCACTAGCACTATATTCTTAAATTGATGAAAGTTACCACCTAATTCTACACAAGAGATAGAATAAGTACAGTTTATTCAAAACTTAGTCCTTTAGGAACATATCATAATTTTGATTTGCATTGCTCTCTTTAAAATTTCTTTAAACCATTCACAATTTTGATAAGCTATATGCAATTGATCAAGCCAAAGCACAAGTTTCATAATTGAGGTAAGAAAGAGCATACACAACACTTGATAAAGGAAATTAGAATCTGAAATTTCAGCAGAATCATGACATGATTATACACTACTATCTTCATAATGGAAAATCAGCAACTTGAATTGAGCTCCAAAATCCAAATTTCAACAGATTTTGTCATGCTCCATAAATGAATTACTTTCACATATTAAAAGAATGATTAAAAGGATTAAACAGTTAAAAGTGTGATGAGTGCAAGCAATTCTATGCGTGGACAGAGGAAATAGGGGATGAATCTGAAATGTCTTGTTCATCAATTTTCCTTATAAAGATTTACAGAATCATTTGCAGTCGATTCCATATTTGCAAGTTTTCTTTCTATTGCTTCAAGATGGAGTAAAGGCATGAAAAAATGCAATTCCTCAATTTGGAATTATATCTTGTAATTGCAAAAAATGCCCTTTTGCAATACCTTCTCCTTATTTGCTGGAATTGTTTTCCTACCAAACCCCCGGCCCCTCTCTCCTCTCCCTCTCTCTCTCTGGCATAAAGTACACAGCTTCCAAATTATACCATACATCCTGCACTGCATTGCTCCCGGACTGATCCACTGGCATTTATATCATATGACTTTTAATAAGATAATCTCTCGTGTTTAATTTAAGTTCCAGTGGAAAGTATCAAGCACACCCAATGAGAACTATAATAAAGACATAGTATGAAGATGAAAGAAGACATGGAAATAATGGCCACTAATTCTTTTTATGGAAACAAATTCAGATAAAAGCATAGTGCCAAAATACAAATTTTATGTAGATTTTTTTTTTAAACTTATTGATCAGTAGAAACAAATCCTTTGCAAATTCAATATTGATTAACTTAAATTCCATGATGAACAATGTTAGCTAGAACAAGCAACAGGAAGATATCATTATAATAATCTAATCTAATTGAATTCATCCAAAGCAAATTATCATGTTGTGGTGCCAAATCACTCGACGCAGCAAAAGATTTAGGAAAATATCACAAACTATTAATTCATGCATGAATGCTAGAATGTGATATTCAAATAACAAATAAATTTAAGAATACCTAGGTAAATGGCATCCAAAAATCGAAAATAATAGATAAAATTGAGTTTTGGGAAAGACAGTAAGGCATACAATTTATATTGAAAAACTAAAATTTGTCGAAAAAGGAAAAAGGACTAAAAAAAGAAAAAACCCTAGTAAATGATATTCAAAATATATTCTTCTGAATCATGACTAAAAAATATCGGATTAACCCTATTCAAAAGACATTAAATACTATTAAAAGATATTGAAAAAATATTGACCCAATCATTATTGACCACATTATTACTGTTGACCATATTGCATACCTTCTCCAGAAAAGCAGTCCCTCCCTTCTACCAACGGCACTATTGTTACTTCAATCAGCCTTGCCTTCAGCCCTGACCTCGGCTGTGATGGGATAGGAGTGTTCATCGGATGGAGTTCTCACTCAAACAATTGGGTCGATCAATGCATCAGAATACCACAGTTCATAGGCTGTAACAAGCTAACTTTCTTTCCCCATTTTTTTCCCATTTTTCAAATTTCTTGACATGTTCATAGTTGTAATTCCACCTCCAGTGTCTGTAAGTGTCAACTTAAAAGTCTGAACTTCCATAACGCTCAATAAGGTACACAAAATATTCATGTGCTATGTCTTCAGCATCATGATCGCTACTTGGAGTAGACATTTGAATAAAGTAGTCCTTTGGAAACAATGAACAAAATGCAAAGCACTGCTTTAATTGTGATGGAAGATGATCATAACTTAATCTAAGAATAGATGTAATATCATTAACCAGTTCCATGAAATGTTTTTCAAGTCTAGTGGATAGTGAGGTTTTTACATTCCTATATGAATGACTCATTCATACGATGACTCAGATTGGTTTAACACGTGCTTATAGCCTTTATAGATATTCTGATTAGATTAAATAACCGAGGCAAATTATGGTTTCTTGAAGGAATTAAACTTTGTTCAAGTATGGTGGTCTGTACCGTGCTTAAATATCCTCACCAAATGGTACATGTTGGTTTCACCAAACAAATTTGTTTCTATGTTGGACTACTATTTTAAACGATCAAAGGCTAAAGTACTTTTTACACATTTTTTGAAACTAGTGGCGTCTAACTGAGACAACAAATATGGACAAAAAAAAATGATCCAAAATCATCATTCAACAAATATAGATATCATATTGTATTAGAAAGCAATATACTAAAGCAGTATAGAATACCCATGGAAATGCAAGAGCAATTATAGCAAAACTTGAAAATTTGTACAGAACATGCTATGACTATGTCATACTTAAGATCTGTGTTGAGTTCAATGTCACTTTAATCAACCCAGCTTTCCATCTAATAGACAGCTGATAGACTTATATCCTATTGTCTTGACACGTACCTTCTCAAGAGAAGCATTCTCATCCCTTTCCACTAATGCCATTACAGTTACTTCAGCTGGCCTTGTGCTCAACATATACCCCTTGAAATTGTGCATATATATAAAGTGGCCTTTGGTTGCAGTTCTTGATCGAACAATCAGAGGCAGTATGAGAGTGGTGTATACCCTTATAGCAACACTTCTGCTCTAGGCTTTAGCCAACATATCAGCTATAAATCACCAAATTCATCCAGTATGTTCATAATTGCTGCCTTTCCCACGATACCACATCAGTTTGATGTAATTCTGCCTCGGATCTGCAAGTATTGAACTTAAAAGTCTCAATCTCAATATTACCGATACTTTCTCTTCTGCTTTTAAATTGATAAAGTATGACCTTCGTTTTCATAGAACTTGATATCCTTGTTTATAAAATCGTATAATTCAATCTCTAAACATTAAATTCTCTAATTTGATGCATCATCGCCACAAGCCAAACTCAAAATATAAATCTCATTGTATGGAAATTTCAATTCCATTGGCACTGAACATTAAACTGAAGAAAGCTATCAAAAATACAATAAATGCAGGTAATTCCAAACATAAGGAGAGTCCCTCACAAACATACCATAGATTTGGATTACTATCCAAATTTAACAGGTTAGCCTCTTCGTAAATTTAATAGGTGAGAAAAAACATACGACTGAAATGATCTAAATTCAAATTCTATTTAATTTCCATGTGTGTATTTATTTATCTTAATTGTTGAATTGAATGAGCATGATGATTATGATAGTTGTGTTGCTAATAGTCTAAATGTATTATTTTGCCTATGTAGTGAAATTAATATTTTGTTTTATATGTATTAATGAGTGTGTAGTATAATTATTAATTGTGTCTTTTATACATTAAGATGTTAAATTAAGCTACATTTATAAAATCAACCTTGGTTTTCATAAGATTAGTTGATAGAAACTTTCCTTAGTTAAGTTAGCATTTATGCCTAAATGAAGCCCCAAATGAGACCCAAGCTCACCTAAAATGCACCCTAAATTTATATATGCCTTAAAGGGCAAATTTGGAATATGTTTAAAGCTTAATTTTGCTTAATTAGACTACTTTTTGGGGCAGCTACCATTTTATACGAATTTTCCCTTTTCTTTCTTTCTTTTCTCTTTCTCTTTCATTTCAATTTCTAAGTCCAATTCAAGAACAATAGCAAGCTTTGAAAATCAAAGTTCTCTCCAAGACAAGGCATTCACATGTAAGTTGATTTAAGTATGGCTTTTGTTTTGTTTCATTTCTTGTAGTGGTTATGTGAAATATTGGATGAAATGAATTTAAATGCTATCTAACTTGCTTGTTCATGCATTGAGATTAGCTAGAAATGTGTTTTGTGAGTGAGTGAGTTTGTTCATGTGTTGTGGAAGTGATATGAAGTGTTGGGAGGAAAGGAAGATGGTTTGTGTTGGGAAGTTGAGAATGAATGAAAGCGGAATTTGAAGTGATCAAATGTGTTGATTTCATGTTTTGAGTTATTAGGATTGAGTAGTGTAGTTAGGGGTGAGTATATGAAGTTAAAATTGAAGTTGAAGAAGATTTGAAAGTGTCATAGGATAGAATTTTCAAAATGGAAAAATAGGGGATTTGTGTTCTGTCGTATAGGCCTGTTTTAAACGTATGCCGGCACCTGGGAATTCAACACCGCCGGCGTAGAGACAGCGTTGGATCTAAAATTCTTAACGCCGCTTTCATACACCACCGGCTTTTACAATAAAAATTGCCAGCGTTTGTTCTTCAGAACGTACGCCGGCAATTTGGGAGTCTAAGCCGCTGGCGTATGGTCAAAGGCTGCTAGCGTATCCATGTACGCAGCCGGTTTGTACCTCTCTGGAAGTTTTGAAAAATTTTGGATTTGCATTCTACACCGGCTCAAAGCCGCCGGTGTAGAATGAAGGCAGACGGCATACACTTGAGCACTGCTAGCGTTGGCAGTGTTTTTTCATAGTGTTGAACACCGGCTCAAAGCCGCCGGCTTTGAGTGCCGGCATATCCCCTGCGCTTTTGAATTTTAAAAACTTTTTCCAAAATTTTCCGAAGTTTGATATTTGAGCAATTAAGTATTTATTAAGCGATCTAGGATATAATAGAATATTTAAATGCTTATTTATGACTTTGTATTCAATTATTTGAATTGCTTTGGTTAATTATATATATGAGTTAAATAAACATGTCTTATGCATGAATTTGATATTTAGACTTTATGCAAGGTTTAATGAATTTCCTTGTACAATTGCTCTAGGATTGTGATATATAGATATATATGTATATATTTGTGAATGAGGAATCTATATTTATTTATTGATTATTTTGATATTCCTATTTCAGTTAAGGATTCTTCGATTAGTTCTTCAACGAGAGATCATAGTAATATACTATCAGGTTTAGGTACGCAATAACTTATTTGATGTTTGCTAGGAATAGGCATTCCTAAATTAACTTAATTTGACTCGGCTTAATAATTGAATGAATTGGGTGTCTATTACGCTGTTTAATCTGGTCCAAGGAACAGCAAACCTGTCATGATGCAATGACATGTTAGTTAGGCACTTAACCAAGTCATGATGCAATGACTTTACCATGATGCAATGGTATGCTATGATGCAATAGCGATTCTTTTTGGTTAAGTGGGTAGCCGATAGGAGGAATAGTATCTGAGTAACGTTTGCTTAAACTTAGGGGGAAATACCATGATTTAGTTCAAAGTTTATGGGAACTTGTGAATTAGGCTCATGTTATGGACTGAATTTAAGTAGAGTCGGGCAACGGCTTTTGAACCCTAAATGAAGCTATTATCTTTATGAAATAGATATAGGAGATATAAGTATTCGGACTGCTTATATCAACCCCCTGAGCAACTGCTGTTACTCAGGATCCCTGAATTCCCAAAGCATGATTCGGGGTTTGAATACCCTCCTGTTGATTTGCGAAAGAAAATTTAATAAAGATAATCACTTGTCTTCTAATGCATTTCATTGGACTTATGTTGGCTTGATGATTTGAAATTTGCATTTGTTGTTGTGTACTGGGCCTTTGGCTCACTTTTGCTGCTTTGCAGGTATTGGAGACGAGTTTTATGATGATTTGGGCTATGGGTCCAATTTCGAGAGATTCCTGGATGAGTGGGATGAATAGGACTCGAACACCCTGGACTTTTGGGAGAAATTTTGCTAAGGGAAAAGTTATGTATAGAAGACTTGATAGATAAGCCTATTTTTGTAAGGACCTTAAGATCCTCTAGGATTCTTTTTGATTTAAAAAAACCTGTAATTTTATAGTATCTTGTATTGACACTAAACAGTGTATATATGATGTCAATGTATGTATAGATTGCTTTTATTTGCAATCTCGTTTTATTAAAAGTTCTTTATAAAGCTTTAGTATTTTTAGTCAAACAATTTTCATAAACTGTTAGTTTTAGGACAACCTTACATATAATGTGAAAACGTTATATGTGGTTGGGGATTCGGTACTCTAAGTCCCGGGATTTAGAGGGTCGGGTCTTTACAACGACACTTAGGAAAATGAACTTGGAATCTAAATTTCAACTTCATTTTGTAAATCTAGTAGTATCATGAGAAGACTGCATTACTAACTACATAATGAAAAATCAGCAACTTAACTGTGCTCAAAACTCCAAATTTGACTAGATTTTATCAAGCTTTAAAGCCAAGTTACTGTCCCACATTAAAAGAGCAATCAAAATGATGCAAAAATTAAAGTGTAATAAGGGGCAAGTAATTCACTCAAAGTATGTTTCAAATAACGTAACTTTAGCTTTCCTGTTTCAATCCTCAGTCCTCACCAATTCTCTGTACAAGACAGAGGAAACAGGGGATGAAGCCTGAAACATACTGCTTACCAAATTTCCTTCGAGAGCTTTTATAGAATCACTTTGAATTGTACAATATTTGCAAGTTTGCTTTCTATTGGTTTAGGATGAAGTCATGGTATTAAAATGAGCTTCCTCAACTTATAATTACATCATTTTATTGCAAGTATTACTTCTTCTTCTTCTATTTTTTTTTACGCCCCTTCTCCTCTCTACCCCAAACACCTTTTTTGTATTTGCTTCAAATGTTCTTTTTGCCCAGATTTTCTCACAAGCATATAAATCACACAGCTCCCAATCTACACTATACTTTCTTTGTTGCAGTGCTCACTTTACTGATTCAATGGCATATATATTACAAAACAGAAATGTATTATAAGAAGATATATATCTTGTATCTCAAAAATTCTTCAAGAAGTCAAAAAAAAAAAAAAAAAAAAAAAAAGGCCAAACCACAACATAATTGTTTATTCCAATTCAGTTTGAACTTCACAATCAAGACAAACCAGATTTCATCTTCTATTAAATATGGACATCATATCGTCTATTGGAATATCATATACTAGAGCAGTATAAGAGATCCATGTAATTGCAAGAAAAGTTACTGCAAAAGTTGAAAATTATACACTTTATGCTATAACTATGATATACACACACTTACAAACCTAACGACACACTTATCTAGTTATTGAAAAATGTACAAGAGAGTGGAGTATGTATGATCTGTTTGAGATAACAAAACGCTTTAATTACTCCATTTTCTATCTAATAGACAGGTTGATTTTTAAACAACATGGATGAAGTAGATAATCGATTGTGTTGACACTTACCTTCTCAAGAGAAAACATTCTGTCCCTTTCCCTTTCACTAATGCCTTGCACCGCAAGATAACCCCCCTTGGAAACATCCAAATATACAAGTGGCCATTAGCTACAGTTCTTGATTGAAGTGTTTACGAGAGTGGTATATATAACATGATATTGTATGCTTATTATTTAAGACCTACAAAAGCGACTAGTATGTACTGAACGTATGAAGAAAATTTTTTTTTTCGAACCTGTACTTTTTAAGGAAAAATTTGGGAATAAATGTTGTAGAGGTGCCTGGAACCTTCAAGTTTTAGCAATACAGTGTATACTTTGTTTTACTGCAATAGACTTTAGTACACGGAAATTTCCATTCCTCCAGGGACTTAAGCTCACTCATACTTTCTGGAAGTGATGTCAAATTCGGACAATCATAAATTTGAAGTTCTTGAAGTGATGTAAGCTGGCCCATGCTTTCTGGAATTGATGTCAAATTAAGACAACGACCAATTCGAAGTAGTTGAAGTGATGTAAGCTGACTCATGCTTTCTGGAAGTGATGTCAAATTCGGACAAATATAAATTCGAAGTTGCTGAAGTGATGTAAGCTGACCTATGCTTTTTGGAAGTGATGTCAAATTCGGACAACGATGAATTCGAAGTTGTTGAAGTGATGAGAGACTTTGAAGCCAAGTACCATGCCACCTTGCTGCCTTATACTTCTCTATTCCAAAAGAACGTAAACCTGTATGTGGTTGGAGTCCTTCTAGCACGATTTCATGATTTTCAATAGCCTCGGCTTCCTTATATCCACTTCCTTCTATTTCCTCCCATTTTATTCTTAACTCATCCAAAGAATGCTTTGCTTTAATATTTGCATTCTTGGACTCCACAACTGCATTTTCTATGTGACCACGTATCAATATAGTGAGCTTTCCTCTCAAGTTGTTCAAGCCACTCAAGTCACTTAGCCTTGCAGAATTCTTAGGGCTGGAATTACTGTCTCCAACAATGAAACATGTTAACGTGCGTAAAGAGGTCAATTGCCCCAAACTACGCGGCATATGATTCATATTCCTGTTACCTTCATCAATAACAAGATGCTTAAGGCAGCTTAGGCTTCCAATATCATAGGGCAATTCTTTGAGATTCCGACAACCATCTAAGTTCAACATCACCAGATTTTGCAAACCTTTTATGGAACTAGGAAGATGTTCCATTTCTAGACTATCAGAAAGATCAAGATGGGAAAGGAGCTTCAACTTGCAAAGAGAGCACGGCACCACCTTCATGCTAGTATGATGGAGGGCCAAAAATCGCAAGCACCTAAAATTCGATAAGATTCTAAGGCATGCAGATTCATTTAAGCAACTAGTTTGCCAACAATCAAGTAACAGCAATGTCCGCACTTTTGTGTTTTTACGTTGAAGCTCTTCTAGAATTTGATCAGATAAATCATCATTTGACCCATAAGATATATGACGAGTTCTTGAATGGGCTGTTTTCACGTCACAATTCTCCCAACCTGCCATTTTGCATGCTAAATCATGTAAAAGATCGTGCATTTTGCACCATGATACATTGCCGAAGTCATCACTTACTACATCTTGAAAAAAGGATCTTTGCACAAGGTCCATGAAATATTCATGCGCTTTGTCTTCAACATCACAATTGCTACTTGGAGGTGGTTGAACAAATCCTTGTGAGATCCAACAACTTAATAAGGTAGACTTTTCAATAAGGTAGTCCTTCGGAAACAACGAACAAAATGCAAAGCACTGCTTTAATTGTGATGGGAGATGATCATAACTTAACCTAAGAATAGATGCAATGCCATTATCCAGTGTGCAAAGCTCATCCTTCATAAAAAGTTCCCACTCGGCCTGAGTTTTTCGAAATAACAAACCTCCAATAACCCGAATAGCCAAGGGATTGCCGCCGCACTTCTCGACTATTTTTTCCGCATATTGTTTTTCTGGCTTACTTATCTCCAGCGACTTTTCAAAAGCAGATGCCATAAACAATTCCAGAGATGCATTGCTTGATAGGGTTGTAAGATGATAAATGTTTATTGAACAAGTAGCATTTGCAACTACTACACTGCGTGTAGTAACAAGTATTTTGCTTCCTTGTGCCCCTCCGTCTAACAAATACTTCAGCTTGAGCCATTCTTCTTTCTTTTCATTCCATAAATCATCAAGAACTAAAAGATAATTCTTCCCATTAATTTCATCCCGAAGAGTTCTTTGCATTTGGTCCATGCTCATGGAAATACATGGTGTTTTTGTTGTCGTGGTGATAATATTTGCTACAATCGTCTTCATATCAAAAATGTCTGAGACACAAACCCACACTCTTATTTGAAAATGTTTTTGAATAGCCTCATCATTGTAGACGTATTGAGCAAGTGCTGTCTTCCCCAATCCACCCATCCCAACAATTGAAATTACAGAAACATTCTCTTCTGTATTGGGATTGATCAGAAGTCTTATTATTTCTCTCTTGTCATCAGCCCTGCCAATCACTATTTCTTGAGGTATAAATGAGTGCGTTTCCTGCCGTATTCCACATCCAATCTTCTCTCCCGTTACAATAGGGGGTTCCTCTAGATGAAGCGACTTATCAGCTTTGGCGCCATCTATCTTCGTTATTACATCTTTCAATTTTTTTGCAATCTGCAACCTGAAAACAAGCTGGTTGGAGCTTGAAAAGAAAGTGCGAACCTTCTTCACAAACTTATTTTGGCTCCCTATACCTCTCAGTTGAGCTTCAACAGAGATCTCACCAAGCAAGTCTTCAGCATCATAAAGAGCATCTTTCAGTTTCTGAAGATAGACCTCGGCTTGATGGCTCTTATCAGATTTTTTTTCAGCATCAAGCAACACAGATTGTATGGTGATAACCATGTTCTTCAGTTTTTTAACCTCATTTCCAACACCCCATAACTGTGAAATTTCTTGAAAAACTTGTTTAGAAAGAGCACCAATGATATTTTCTATAATATTAATAAGAAACGATTCTGCCATTTTTTTTTTTTTTTTTTTGGGGTAATCAACAGAGAGGAAATTGCGTACTATAGTAGTTGCAAATGAGAAGATGATTGGGAACACCAGAAGAGAAAAGAGAAAAAAGAAAAAAGGAAATGCAAGTGTCTTGGTCTGGTTCGATCGTTGGCTGAAATATCTGTCTTGTGTCTTGTCGTTGTTACTGCCTTATGAGCTGTCAAAAGTAAGTCTTTTCTTTACTCGTCCTTCTCCACTGTCACTTTCTACCAAGCATTTCAAGTTTTAAAAAGCACTTATTTTGTAGAATAGTTGATATAACCCATTTCAAAAACCGGCTAATTTTATTGGGCATATTTAATCTGCAGTTCAAAGAGGGTGAGTCCGTAAGGGCTGAGCCGAACTTAAAAGAAAATTGAAGTTTAAGAGCCAATCAAAATTTTAAATAAAAAAATTAATTACACGATGACATATTAAGATAATTTATCATACATTATAAAGATGGTGGATTATTCACGCAACACATATATTATAACATTCTTATTAAGTATATATTTAATAAATTATTCAAAAAAACATATATTTATATAAAAGTAATTAAAAGAAAATAAAATTAGTCGTTTTATATAAACCCTATGATACTTAAATGTTTCAACTTTCACACAAATTAATATAAATGATAAAAATTTAAAAATAAAAAAAGATCTTCACTTTACCCGTTTAGCTCGTGGACCTAAGCAGACGTGCTAGGGCTAAGAATTTCTAGCCCGTTTAATCCATGGACTGGCCTAATTTGTTTGGTTTGTATGCCAAGTCTTAATAGCTATATCTTCTTTTTACTCCTAATATTTTATTTTTATATTCGCACAAGATAATATCAATATAAAAAAAATCTAATTATTAGGGAACTCTTTGTTTTCTTTGTGATACTTACTATTATTTTAAAATTTTTATGTATTCCAAAATAAAGCTAAACTAATCAAAACGGGAGAGAGTTAAACAAGTAGTTAATTGGCTACCAAATGCCCTAAGAATCAATCAAATCCAACAATGGAGGCTAGATATATCAATTATCAAAAATCAAGCTTTAGATTAGAGGATGCCTTCTGCATCACATTCTTAAACCTGAGACTGTTTAGATAATTTCTTTGTATTGGCTCCCTTTACGATTGTTTTAGAAATTTGTTGTTGTACTTGCTCTATATTTTGTCCATATTAATTTTAAAGATTTTAGCTTTTTTATATTAATTTTTTGAATCCAAAAAACATTATTTAATGGGGATGATGTAAATTGTATCGTTTTTATCAACAAAGTTTTTACAAAATCATGTTGTTTATTTTTTATATATTTGTTTATAACTAATTTTTTTTTTGAGTTGTGTATGAAGGCTTAGCAAAACTCATTCCTTTAATAACTTTTTTAATGAAATTTTTTGGTGTAATTGACCACTTTTTATTTATTTATTTATTTATTTATTTTAAGCCTATATTAGTTTGTTGCAATATTTTTTCAGAAGGTATTATTATTATTATTATTATTATTATTATTATTATTATTATTATTATTATTATTATACCATTTAGATAAGTTAAATAAAACATGATTTTGTTTCTTACATATTTGAAATGTCACACTTAATGAATTATATTTTGCATTCTTTCTTTAGCCATCAAATTGCCTCTCTCTATTTACTAAATGTTTTGGCCAACATCTCTTTCCTACATTAGTTGATTTTTTTTTTAATATTCAATTACCTATATTATGGTTTTCTTTTTATTATAATTGGTATTACTAATTAAAGAAAGTACAATCACTTTTCACAAAATAATATTATGTTTAGAATCAGTAATAATAATAATTACTTATTTAAGATCTAAATGAAATAATTATCAATATAATATTTAAAAACGGGATTTATACACAATATATACGAAATTTATATACTATATATATATATATATATATATTGCTTTAGTGCCATTTACTTTATTTTATACGTTTATCATGTAAATAGCTGCCATTTACCTTGCACATTGGTGTTATCATCTCCTCTTATTTCTCTCAAATGAAAGGTGTTGAGTTGACGTCATTCCTCTTTTATTATAATAATAAAAATAAATAAATAAACTTTTCGTCGGCAAGTCTCATCGAAAGATTAGGCAATTCCATAGGAACCCATCAATAATTCCAATAATTTACTTAGACCCCAAAGCATAGATATATTAGGACTGTGAATGATCCAAGAACTCAAACTCAAGCTCATTTAGTTAAATGAGTCAGGCCCAAACTTGTCTTTAAGTTTATGAGGTCACTCGAGAACAGACTCATTAAGGGCTCACAAGTTGGCTCGGCTTGTTAAGGACTCTCGAGCCAAGCTCATAAACGAGCCTGTTAAGAGTGTGTTTAATATATATATATATATATATAATATTGATATTATATTATTAACATAATATTATTAATACATATAAATATAATATTATATAAAATTATTTATATTAATTTAATATTGTAAATATAATTAAAAATATAATTATATATGCTAAACAAGCCTAAGGAACCAAGTTCGAGCTTAACAAAACTTAATGGTCTCAAGTCCGAATCTGCATATTCTAGACTCATTAAAAGCCCAGTTCGACTTAAATATGTTAAAAGATAAATGAGCCAAACCCGAACCGGCAAAAGCCTAGCTTGGCCTAGCTCATCTACACCTCTAGATATATATAATTTCTTCATGGTAGCTTTATTTATGGCTTTTCAAAAAATTTGTTATTGTACTACTCTTTATTTGTCCAATACCTAGTAATTATACCGTTTCATTAAAATAAATATAATAATATTATATTAAACTAAACATTAAATATAAATAAAAAAATCATTAAATCACTAAAGTTAAGCTTAAATTATTTTAAATGTTCCAACTTCTACAAAATTAATATAAAAAATAAAAATTTAAAAATCAGAAGATAAATTCACTTTTGCCAATTTAGGAAGTAGTCCAAAATGGATGAGCTAGCCAACGATTTCTAGCCCATTCAACCACGGACCGACCCAACCCATTTGATCCCATATGTCTAGTTCTTATTGCTACATCCCCATTATACTCGTAATATTTATTTTTATTTTTGCACCAAATAATATTAATATCCAAAACAAATTTCCGATTATTAAAGAACTCTTTGTTTTTTTTTTTTTTGAATTCCTTCAAAATGATATTTATTATTATTTGAAAATTTATATGTATCCCAAAATAAACCTTAACCGATCAAACAAAAGACATTTAAAGACTGAGTTACTTAACATAATACCTTACTTTATTGGCTTTATAGAGTTGATTATAATAAATTAAGCTTAAGATTGAAGGACGCCTTCTACATCACATTCTTAAACTTGAGACCGTCGAGGCAATTTCTTTGTATTGGCTCCCTTGTGATTGTTTTAGAAATTTATTGTTGGACTTACTCTATATTGTGTGGACTCATTTAAGAGAGTTAAGCTTTTACATATTCATTTATAAACTCCAAAAAACATTAAATAACTTGGATGACGTAAATCATATTATATTTATCAACGAAGTTTTGACGAAATCATGTTGTTTATTTTTCTTATTATTTTTTTACCATTAATCCTTTTTTTGAGTTGTGTATGAAGGAATAGTGAGGCTTATTCTTTTATAACTTTTTATTGAAATTTTTGGGTGTAATCAATAAATTTTTATTTATTTATTTGAGGCCTATATTTGTTTGTTGCAATACTTTACTCGTAAAAAATATGAGAAAACGTTTTTTAGACTTTTTAGAGATAGTCGCAATATTCCTATACAGATTAAAAACAGATCAAACTATTTATTAAAAAACCGATACAAATAAAAAATAGATAATTTTATTGAGAAAAGAATCAAACAGATAAGATATAAATACTAATTAAATATAATATAAATACAAATAAAATATAGATGATCCGAACCAACCCTTTTTAACAGCTTTATATTTCTCTGTCCCGCAACATCTGTCCAGATTCCATGCATTTTTTATTCCATTGTTTGCTCTTATTCTTTTCTTTCTTTCTTTTGAAGTTTCCTTTTGCTTTTTAGGAAATATATATAATATATATATATAAGCTATATAATGACAAAAGAATCGTTATAAAATGGAAAAATTAATAATTAAAAATATATCATAAACAAAAAAAAATATATATTTTGAATATTCCAGTTCTTATAGGCATGTTGTTTCCGTCTAAGATCGGAGGACACCATCTAGATCACGTTTAAATACTACTTCACTGATTGGGCCAAAAAAAAAAAAAAAAAAAAAAACTACTTCACTGAAAATTATACGGTCTCAAGGTGGTTACAGTGAGACTGATCCCATCAAATCAATAAAATAGTCAAAATCTTTTCTAAACATGATCGGATCCATTAAATTTTTTACATTATTTTCTATAATTAATTTAATTTTGATTATACTAACTATACAATTCCGTGATGAGACCTTAGAAATTCCTCTACTTAAAATAGTTGAGATAATTTTTTTTTCTTTATGTTATTACAACATAAGAATGGGCACTGGAATATAGTATATCTCACTTGAGAGATAAAAAAGATATCATTAAATTATAAAACCATTAACTAACTGAGATAATTTATAAATACTAATTTAATTATGATTTTTTTTTTGAGAAATCTGCTATTGCATTCTATCTATATCTCCATATTGCTATTTGTTGCTTGATTCCTTATTTATACTGGGATTAGTTATGTTTCTTAATATATTATTTTACTTTACGTTATTAAAATTTTAATTTTATTATTTTTTCCTAAATCTCATTCAAGATTGAATAATTGGGCCCCTCTTTCCATGCATAGGCCAAAAGGAATGTGAATCTATTCCCCTCAATCTGCACTTTGTGCCACAAATTAAAGAATATTAGTTAAAGAAGAAAATGAGGAGAGAATTGAAGACAACTCATAGCTTACTTTTGTATAAAGCAAATGCCAATCCTCCTCCAAGAGCATAATTTTGTAGTGCCAACTTGACAACATTTGAATGAGACAAATTTTTAATACAATTAATATAAAAATATATTATTTGTTGTTTATATTATTTTATGCTTGTAATTATGTTTGTTCCAGATGAAAAATTGTCAATAGTGAGTCCAAGGGTGGTGGGTGTCGAATCCAACAAAATTAAAACCTACTTTAAAATTTGTATATAATAGTGAGTAGGTTCGTCTCCACAGGGATTGGGGTAAATTTGTTTCTATTTAAGAAAGAATGCAGATGAAAGAAGATTGGGGGGCTTGTTTAATCAAAAGCAATTAAAGTTTAGTTTATCTCTAAAGCTAGCAATTACAAATAAGAGTTGAATTCAATAATAAGAAATCTTTAATCAAGGTGGTACTACAATTCAATTCCTAGATTCGATCATTGATGCAAAGATCATTATTCTTTTTCTGACTAGATCGGTTATAGATTTCAATATGCTCTGAAACCCTATCTCTTCTTACTGAATTGATAACCAAGATAAGATCTTTAATTATTTCCCTTATTGATTAGATAACCCTAAACAAGCTCTTAGGATTTAACCTATCAATAGCAATAGAAATTAGAGAGACTATCAATCCTAATTAATAATCCATAGAGCATGAATCATTTAAATTAGATTATATATCATCACAACATGAATTAACTATTTGATTATAATCAACCACGTTGTTGTGTTACTCTTATTAGAATAGATGAACAATTACGGATTCAGTATTCTAATTAACAATATATTGTTTTGTCAATTGTGCAACAGGCCTAAATTGTAACAATCAAACACAACAATAATAACAAGACAATTAGATGATATATAGATAATCAGAAGAAAAGAACAATTGATTAAATCGAATTAGATTTCACAAATCTTTGTAGAATTGAATCTGTAGCAATCCCCCTTGATTAGAATAGATGTTTAGCCACTCATAACTTTCAAATTTTCTCTCTAGGGTTTTTCTTAACAAAGGATATCTGAATTATGGAATGAATTCTCAAAGAAACCTTATAAGATATTTATATACAAAAGTGAGTAATTGAAAGGTCATCATTTAATGTAAACTAGCAGTTACACATAAACGCTGGCGGCTTAAATTCATCATGGCCGGCTTATCTTCATTTGGCTATTCATTATCCCTTTCAGTTTCATGATAGGCCGGCATTTTCCCTATAATGGCCGGCGGCGTTGCTCTTATCTAAGCCGGCGTATGTTCTCATTCATGAATCCAGTGTAGCAATGGCCGGCGGCGTTGATAGATAAGCTGGCGGCCTTCATATATTGTCCAACATCCAGAGACGAGATGGCCGGCGGCTTAAATATATATGTTGCCGGCGTTTAATGTTTAATTTGTTCATTGGCGAAATTCAAGATATGCTGGCAGCCTTCATCAATTCTTCTTCAGCCTTTGTATGTTTATATTAAACGCCGATGAAATCCAATAAAGGTCGGCGGCTTAAGTCCATGAATGGCCGACCTTTCTTGCTGATTTTTGTTCCTTGTATATATTTTACTCTAATTTTGTACTATTTGCTTCTTTTGGATTCAAAGACCTGATATTCATATAAATCATGATTAAGTACCGATTCCATATAATTTCTATAAAATTAATAACAATTAATCCATATTAAATCAATGAATTATTGAATAATATTCATCTTAACAAATTCCCCCACACTAAACCATTGCTTATCCTCAAGCAAAACTATGTAACCAAAATGAAATCTTTTGTTGGAGTGTGCTTTCTTTCAAAATTCATATTCAAGCATCTCTTTTCTTTATTTGATTCAAGACTTGTGATTTTAGTGCTTACAGCTCTAACCAAACTGAGGATTTGTAATTAGAGTACTAAAATGAAAATTTAGTAGTTGATCTAAACAAAACAAACTTAACCACATATTTAACCAAAGATCCTTCTACTCAAGAGTAAATACTCAGTCCAATAAGGAAAAATACCCATTTAGACTTCATTGGACATTTAACCGGCATATACTCTTACCAACACAGAATAAAGCATTTGATATCAGTTCTTTCCCTAGATTTTCCTCTGTTTATTATAAGTCTTATTCCGTTTGAAACATTCATTTTTCATTTTTCATTCAAGCATATATTTAGAGCCTTCAGAGATGAATCTCTGGACGGGTTTTAGTCCGTTTCTTTTCAGCTCTTTCTTTTTAATTTTTCTTTTCAAAGCACATATATGAACTTTAGCCTTTCCTCCCTTATCGTTATAGTGAGTTCATTGAGTCGGTACATCCCGGGTTAATCACCCAAGTGACCAGGTTTTAAAGGGACCCCTACGAACTCTTCCTCACTCTAACATTCAAGTTTGGATACTCATAACTCGATTGTTTGAGTTAGAGGAGTATAGGCTTATGCTTGTTTCTACTTTTTGAATGCAACAACAAATTTAAGACTTTTTTATCAAAGATCACTAAGAAAAAGACTTCTTTTATCTCTTTTACTAAGTGTTGAAAAATTCTTTAATAAGAACTTATAAAAGTATATATAAGTTAGCTTTCTTCCTAGAAGTAAACCTGTTTATTTTTCACTTGAGGACTCCATTTACTCTCAAACTTCCAAATCTAAAGCCAAATACACAGTAAATCTATTCCTTAAAGATTTTACTACTCAATTTTAATCTAGTATTCAAATCACAACAGTATAGGTGAGTAAAGCACTTTTACAAGTCAATTTTTCACTTTTTAGATGCTATCTTTAATTTTTCAGCACAATTCTCCAGATTTCATCAAAAATTTTTGAAAAAATTGGCCTAAATTTGCCTTAATTACTTAAGAACAAATATTCAAGAATTTTAAATGTGGGTACACTTTTCATATCTAGATGTCTATATATATATCAATAAATTCAAAAATCAGACATCATTCAGATGAAATACTCAAATTCATATTTTATCCCTCCCCCACACTTATAATAAACAGTGTCCTCACTGTTTCTAATTCAGCACAAACTGAGAGAAAAATAAAAAGAAATAGGAATAACGATACTTCCCTGATTTATCTTGTGGAGCAAGATGAAGCAATATGAGTAGCTTGTAAAACGATTGTAAGGATAGAGTGCATTTGTTTCTAAATTACCTGTGACAAACAAAAGCAAAAAGAAACAAGGTTGGAAAGCAAGGTTAATCCGACAGATCGGATTATCAGGAAAATCATAAGTCTACCCATAAAATGGGTGCTTAATTAAGTACAAAGTATAAATCGAAGCTAGCAGGAACTCTAGCTTCCTTCTTCCTCTGTGCTATCCTCCTCCTCGGAAGTCTCATACTGAATATGATCGGCTGCAGCTTGATTGATACATGAAAAGGCAGCTTTTAACATGTCGACCAAAGACTTCCTAAACTTTTTGTGTTTCTTCTGCTCTTTCTTATTTTCTCTTTTCAGTTTGACAATCTCTTGTTTCAACTGATCATAGCGGGTAGGAGCAGGAGGAGGTGGTGCTGATGATGTGGAAGGTCCCGTATAGGGAGTAATTTTGGGCACTGCTGACTCGTCCTCGTCTTCATCATCATGGCTAACAGCTTCAGTAACATCAGCAGCATGGGATGGCTTATTCAAACCCCATAACCTGAATGGTGCATTTGTGATTTTCTTGCATTCTATGCCTTCATCCCCTTCAGGTTGTTGAAAGATTCCATTCCTTTCAGTAAGGCAGTTATATATCCTCCACATGAGATCACTTTCGTCCTGGTGTCGGATATTTGTCTATCTATAAAATTTACCACCTCGACACCAAGGTCTATCGGACAACCCTTGATCATACTATGTATATAAAATACATCAAAGCTCGTTACCTTACTATGGCTTGTCTTCTTACAGCTAATTGTATGTGATAGTATGTGATGAAGCAGCTTGTGCTCCATAGCTGTAAAGGCAGTAGACAAGCTTTTTGATGGAATGAATGGATCCGTCTTTGGCTGAATTAGTTCTAACCAGAACTTTGAAGCATCCATGTCTTGTGGCCAGCTATTAGACAGATCTGTGTAGCTTCCATAGTATCATAAAGACCCAGGGTGTACCCAACTTGCTTCAATTCTATTTGTCTCACTTCCTTATATGCCTGAAACTTCATGGTTGTTACCCCATTCTCTGTCTCAAGATACATGGTCGACAGGAACTCTATGGTTACATCTTTAAATGTTGGTTCCCGTACATCAAAAACTTTAAACCAAGTGTGATCTTTGACAGCTTGAGACACGATATCCACCATCCCATATTGATTCAGCAACTCCCAATCAAGATATTGATGGTTAATGAACTTCATCTTCTGGAATCGCTTCTTTCTCTCCTTGGCATAATCTTTATGGCTTAGCAAGTCGGATGATTGAGTTTCAGATGTAGAAGCTCCCGAAGCTTTTCTTTTCTTTGTTTGTAATTTCTTGGGCGGCATCCTAATTTAAATCCACATTAGGCAAGAAAACCAACAGATATGGAATTCTAAAACAGCTCAGTCATGAGTCTATAACATACTTGTATTAGAAATATTAAGTAAATTGATAGTTGTACAAGCATGGATGAAGTAGACTATAAGTGTTTTTGAAACATTTTTGAGTTCAAAGCTGTCAGCCTACATTAGTCAGCTTAGTTTTTAAACGTTGAAAGGGGACTGTTTCAAAACTTCGTTCAAACTTCACGGTTTAAAATCTCATTCAAAGCATAAAGATTTGGTCTAAAAAAAATTTATAATGCCAAAGTTCAACCGAAATTTTGGATTGACTATTCACATTTTCAGACCAAATTGTTTTAAGTTTGTCTAATACACAATTAAAGCTGTAAATTTGAAGTTAGAACATCCATCATTGTCAAAAATCCGAGAAATCCCCAATTTCAAATGATATTTCAATGTTAAAACCCTAGAATTTTGAACTCAAACTTGAACTATTCAGCCATTCGAATCAAAATCGCAATACAAACATAGCCTAATTTCACTTAAATTCAACAAAAGCATCAATACAAATCAACTCAGCTCATATCTCCACCGACCCAATCATCCTAACCACCATTCTTTCACAAACAACTCCACCGCACTCAACAATCATATTCATTTTGGTAGAAAATAAATAAATACAAGTAATAAAAATATAATGAGGAGTGTTAGAATCACTTACTTGTAACGTTTGAGCACAAAAAATTGGATCTTGATGATGAATATTGAAGGAGTAGATCCAATGCAATGAGAGAATTGAGAGGAAGAGATGGGAAATGTATAATAAGAATGAGGGAAATGGAGAAAGAAAACCTGTTTTATCTCGCATCTGCACTTACGCCGGCAATCCTGTATGTACGCCGACGGCGTATGTGACGGCGTATCATATCCACAATGTCCAGTAGCATAATCGCCGGCGGCCTTTAAACTTACACTGCCGGCCTATGTTCTTCAAAATCCTCCCGAGACAAGATGGCTGGCGGCGTATGAATTTACGCTGCCGGCCTTTCGTGTTGTCATGACCTTATCCAGAATGAAGATGGCCGACGGCCATCATACTTACGCTGCCGGCGTTTAATGTTGAAGCAATTTACCCAGAATGGTCATGGCCGGCGGCGTTGGAATTTAAGCTGCCGGCCTTTAATACAAAAATAGTTGGCCGCCTATACTTTCAAAATGGCCGACTGCTTTTCTCTCTTTTTTTTTTTTTTTTTTTATAGATCAATATTAAGAAATAAGCAAAAGAAAATTAAACACTCGGGTTAGTAAAAATCAAAATATTTTACAAAAATAAAAAAAATTAGACATGGGTTGCCTCCCATGGCGCTTTTCTTTAACGTCTTTGGCTAGACGTAACGGAGCTCATTTGTACTCGGGACTTCCCAAACTGATTTCTTCAATATTGGTCACCTGAAAACCTTCATAAAAAGGTTTCAAGCGATGACCGTTTACTTTGAAAACTTACCAGTTTGCTCGCTCTTGATCTCAATTGCACCGTGAGTGAACACATTGGTGACAATAAAAGGCCCTATCCACCTAGATCTCAATTTACCAGGAAATAATTTTAATCGAGAATGATAAAGCAAAACTTTTTGACCGATTGAAAAGTTTTTTCTTGAAATCATTTGATCATGAAAAGCTTTTGTTTTTTCCTTGTAAATTTTTGAGTTTTCATAGGCATCAAGGCGAATCTCTTCAAGTTCTTGCAACTGAAGCTTTCTGTGTTCACCTGCTTCATCCAATCTCAAATTGCATTGCTTCACAGCCCAATAAGCCCTATGTTCCAACTCAACAGGAAGGTGGCAAGGTTTGCCAAACACTAGACGATATGGAGACATTCCAATGGGGGTTTTATAAGCCGTTCTATAGGCCCACAACGCATCATCAAGTCTAGTGCTCCAATCTTTCCTGTTCACATTGACAGTCTTTTCAAGGATGGATTTAATCTCTCTATTGGATACTTCAGCCAATCCATTTGTCTGTGGATGATATGCCGTAGAAGTGCGATGAGTGACATTGTACTTCTTAAATAGAGTTTCAACAACTCTATTACAAAAATGTGTTCCACGGTCACTGATGAATGCTCTTGGTGTCCCGAACCTAGCAAAAATGTGAGATTTGACAAAATCTACAACAACTTTAGCATTGTTAGTTCGGGTAGCCTTTGCTTCACCCACTTTGACACATAATCAACTGCAAGAAGAATGTAAACATTCCAAAAGAAGAAGGAAAAGGACCCATAAAATCTATACCCCATATATCAAAAATTTCACAGGCAAGAATTGGGGTAAGTGGCATTTGATCTCTATGTCCTAGATTTCCAACTTTTTGACATCTATCACAGGATTTGCAGAACATGTAAGCATCACGAAACAAAGTAGGCCAATATAAACCACATTCTAGCACTTTACGAGCTGTTCTTTTAGGTCCAAAGTGTCCTCCACAGGCATATGAATGACAAAATTGCAAAACAGAGGAAGTTTCAACTTGAGAAATACACCTTCTAATAATTTGATCCGAACAGTGTTTCCATAGATAAGGGTCATCCCAAACATAATATTTAGCATCACTTTTAATCTTTTCCTTTTGAGATCTAGACAATTCACTTGGCAAAGTCCTAGTAACTAGATAGTTAACAATATCAGCGTACCAGGGAGTTGTCTTTTGTATAGAAAAGAGATGTTCATCTGGAAAATCATCTTGCAACGGGACGGACTCTTCACTATTGGGTATTCTACTGAGATGATCCGCAACCAAATTTTCTGTGCCTTTTCTATCTCGTATTTCCAAGTCAAACTCTTGTAATAAGAGTATCCATCTGATGAGCCTCGGTTTTGCCTCTTTCTTTGAGAGCAAGTACTTCAAAGCTGCATGATCTGTAAACACAATCACTTTAGTACCAAGTAAGTATGAACGGAATTTTTCTAAAGCAAAAACAACAGCTAAAAGTTCTTTTTCCGTTGTTGAATAATTGGATTGTGCACTGTCAAGTGTTCTTGAAGCATAACAAATGACATGAGGAGCTCTTCCAATTCTTTGTCCAAGTATAGCACCAACTGCATAGTTGCTCGCATCACACATAATCTCAAATGGAAGACTCCAATCAGGTGGTTTGATAATTGGAGCAGAAGTTAACTTCTCCTTTAGCTTGTTGAAAGCATGCTTACAGGCTTCATCAAAATCAAACTCCACATCTTTTTGCAATAATTTGCATAAAGGTTGAGTAATCTTGGAAAAATCCTTGATGAAACGCCTATAAAAACCTGCACTGCCAAGAAAAGAACGAACTTCCCGTACACTCACGGGGTAAGGCAAAGATTTAATCACTTCAATTTTAGCCTTATCAACTTCAAGTCCCCTAGAAGATACAATGTGTCCTAAAATAAGACCTTGATCAACCATAAAATGGCATTTTTCATAATTAAGCACAAGATTTGTGTCTATACATCTTTTGAGCACTTTTGTAAGGTTAGTTAAACATGAATCAAATGTGTCACCATAGACAGTAAAGTCATCCATGAAAACTTCTATGATATTCTCCACATAATCTGAAAATATACTAACCATACATCTTTGAATGTCGCAGGGCATTGCATAATCCAAATGGCATCCTTCGATAAGCAAAAGTTCCAAATGGACATGTGAAGGTGGTTTTTTCTTGGTCTTCAGGTGCAACTGGAATTTGATGAAAACCTGAGTAACCATCAAGACAACAGTAATGAGAATGTCCAGCCAATCTTTCAAGCATTTGATCAATAAAAGGAAGCGAAAATGATCTTTTCTTGTAGACTTATTTAGCTTCCTATAATCAATACAGACCCTCCATCCATTTTGTACACGAGTGGATACCAACTCACCTTTGAATTTTCAATCACAGTTAAGCCCGTTTTCTTAGGAACAACTTGAATTGGACTTACCCATTTGCTATCAGAAATTGGATAGATCATACCTGCATCTAGAAGTTTCAAAATCTCTTTCTTTACCACTTCCATCATAGGAGGATTCAGTCGACGTTGAACTTCCCTTGAAGGTTTGCAATTGTCTTCAAGCATGATCTTGTGCATACATGTGGAAGGGCTCAGTCCTTTGATATCAGCAATAGTCCATCCAATGGCTTCCTTATACTCTCTTAATACCCGAATTAACTTTTCCTCTTCCAAAGTACTCAATTTGCTAGAGATGATTACCGCAAGAGTATCTTGTTCTCCCAAATATATGTACTTTAAATGCTCTGGTAAAGGCTTCAACTCCAATTTCGGTGCCTACACAATAAAAGGGAGAAGTTTTGGATTAGTAGAAGTGATGTGTAGAATCTCTTAAGTTTTAAAATTTATAATCTTGTAAATTCTAGATCTACACAAGGCAGTGCACCTATCGTGTAGTGTAGAATTGAACTCGGATATCGTCCTAGGGATCAATGTGCAGCTACTAGTAATTACCTTTTAACTATTATCTAGCCAAGCCAAGAGCGAATTTTATACTAAACTAATCACTACTTCTAATTTAAGATAAACCCAAGAACCCTAACTCAAGATATGCACAATTAAGATAAACAATTCACAACGAAACCCTTGGTTTTGATCAACCCTAACCTCCTTCATCTCTAAAAGTGGATTCACTTGAATGAACTTTGATTTTGAACTATCGGGTTACTTAATTAGCTTAATTACTCTCTTCAAGTTAATTAAACCCTAACCCTAGATTGCAAAAGTGGGAATTTCTTCCGTCACAAAGGTCAATTTAGAATCGCTTAAGGCTCATAAACCCTATTCGATAGAAGGTTAGAAAAACCCTATTTCTAGGTGGATTACTTAACCCCTTTGCTCATGAGAGATCATACTCATTAATCGAAATCTTCTTTCAAATTAACAAGAATCGAGTTTGTAAAAACTTTGACCTAAAATTATCACAAACAACATTATATCATGAAGCAATTCCAAAATCAATTTACATTCAAGTGATTAACAAGTCTTTACATGAAGGCTAGGGTTTCTCAAAACCTAGGGTTACACAACTACTCTTCCATAGAAAAGATAACAACACAAATATTAAGCACAATGGAAGAAGAAAAAGGAGAAATCATCAAGATAAAACCCTTGTAGATGTGTAGTTGAGAATCTTCAAGTGGAAGCACGATTTTCCCCTTCAAGAGCTCTCCAAAGGCGTCCCTAGGGTTCTGGTATCAAATGACCTAAGAATTGAATGAATGAATTTCGCAAAAGGCATGTATATATATACATTAATGCCTACACGACCCCTACACGACCCGTGTACATCGGGGTAGTGTACTCATTAAAGTAGCTTCTTTTTCCTCTGTTGACCCATGTACACGACCTGATGTACACAACTAGTGTATGAGAGGTCGTGTACCCTTAATTCTTGGCTAAATCTTCAAAATTTCTTCAAAAAGCGCTCCTCCAAAAGTACACTAATGGTATGAATGTCACTAGTGTATGGGTGGCAACTTCGCAAAAGCTCCAAAGATCTTCAAAACTTGGCTTCTTTCTTTGATAATCCTTTGAGAAGCTCGATTGTTTGATGATTGTCCCTGAAACCAAAGATTAACTCAATAAAGATCCTTTTCCTCAATATTTAAACAAATAGCATATACAATATGCTCCATATAGTAGCAATAATTTGGGTCTTTGGACACTTATCAAGAAGGTAAATCAATGTAAGAAATACCATACCTTAAGGACAGCAATGATTCCAGTTCTTGAACAGTGTCTTCCAAGTCAGAATGAGTCAAACTTCTTACCAATTTTCTTCAATTTCTCAGCTGTAAGGCTCTTTTCAAGTGCAATTTTCAGCCTATTTTCATCACTGAACTCAAATGATTTCTGTGCTAATGGGTCAACAACATCAATTACAAAAACAGAAGAGACATCACTAGGATACTTCATGGCTTCATAAATATTAAATTTAATAATTTCACCATCAAACTCCATAGTGAGTGTACCATCATGAACATCAATTTTTGTTCTAGATGTTTTGAGAAAAGGTCTTCCTAACAAAATTAATGATGAATTAACAGAATCATCATTTTCCATGTCAAGAACATAAAAGTCTGCAGGAAAAACCAACCCATTCACTTGCACTAAAACATCTTCCAAAACACCATCAGGATACACATTGGATCTATCAGCAAGTTGAACAATCACCCCAGTTTCTTTTAATGGTCCTATATTCAACAACTGATAAACTGACAATGGCATGACATTAATTGACGCTCCTAAATCACACATTGCCTTGGTAATTCCTACATTTCCTATTTTACAAGGAATGGTAAACATACCTGGATCCTTGCATTTAGGAGGAAGTTTCCTTTGAAGTATAGCAGAAATATTTTCTCCTACACTAATCTTTTCATTTCCTTTCAGCTTTTTCTTGTTAGTGCACAATTCTTTAAGAAATTTCGCATATCGAGGTACTTGTTTGATTGCATCGAGCAAAGGAATATTTACCTCTACCTTGCGAAATGTATCAAAAATCTCCTTTTCTTCTTCCAATTTCTTAGATTTTGCCAACCTAGAAGGAAATGGAGGTGTTGGCACCATAATCCTAGACGGTTCAGCTGATGTTCCTCCCATTTGATTATCTTGAATGTGTGATTTTGTCACCTCTTTTTCAGTTTCTTGATCCAAATTATTCCTGCTTTCCTCTCCATCGGATTGCTGCAATTCCTTACCAGATCTCAAAGTGATAGCATTAGCACTTTGCTTAGGATTAGTAACGGTCTGAGAGGGTAACTTACCTTGAGATTCTAACTTACTCATTGATGTGGCAAGTTGACTCATCTGATTCTCCAAGTTTTGGATACTTTGCTTTGTCTCATGCTGAAATTGCTTCGTGTCATCCTGGAATTGTTTTGTATTAACAGCAAGAGATTTAACAATGTCTTCTAGAGACATCCCTGAACTCGAAGATGAAGAAGGTTGTGGTGCTTGGTTTTGTTGCCTTGGACGGTACTGTTGTTGAAAATTTTGTGGTCTGGATCCATAACTGAAATTTGGATGATCCCTCCATCCAGGATTATAAGTATTAGCATAGGGATCATACTTTCTTTGTGGTAGACCTGGAAATCCTCCAATCGCATTTGCTTGCTCATGTGAATCTTCTTGAAGAGTAGGACACATGTCAGTGGGATGATTGATAGCAGCACAAATCCCACAAGCCTTAACCTGCTGTTGATTCCCTAAGGCTATCTGTTGCACAAGAGAAGTGAGATTAGAAATTTGATTCTCAAGATGAGGACATTTACCTCATTAACTCTTCTTGTGATTAGGATCATGACGGTATTCAATGTTGTGAATTCAGCCATTAAAGATATCAAATCCCGAGCCTGAGCAGGGGTTTTGTCTACTATAGCTCCTCCGCTTGCTGCATTCATCATTTTCCTTTCTATTGGCAACAAACCTTCATAGAAATATTGGATCAAAAGCTGTTCTGAGATACCATGTTGTGGACAACTGGCAACCAATTGCTTGAATCGCTCCCAATATTCGTGAAGATTTTCCGTGTCCCTTTGTCTTATCCCACTAATTTCCCGTCTAATATTTGCAGCTCTTGTAGCAGGGAAAAATTTGTCCAGAAAAGCTTTAACCATATCAGTCCAAGTAGCTATAGATCCAGGAGGTAGATAAAATAACCAATCCTTTGCCTTGTCTTTCAATGAGAATGGGAAAGCTCTTAACTTGATTTGATCTTCAGGAATCCCTTGAGGTCTCATGCTGGAACAGACAATGTGGAATTCCTTCAAATGTTTATGAGGATCCTCATTTTCCAGACCATGAAAACTTGGCAACAGATGAATAAGCCCTGACTTCAATTCTAGTGCTACATTCAACTCCGGATATTGAATACAAAGCGGTTGTTGATTCACATCCGGTTCAGCCAACTGTCGTAGAGTCCTATCTTGATTTTCCATCTGTCCTTGTTCTTGTAATATATCTTCTCTTTCAGATTCACTGGATGATTCAGCCAGTTCCAGTGCTTGGTTCAAACCAGGAGATGGAGATGATGTAGTGGCGGCTTGAGCACGCAACTTGGCTTGTTTTCTCAATCTCTTAGCGGTCTTCTCAATTTCTTGATCAAACTGTAATTCACCTGTATGAGAAGAACGAGTCATAAAAAAAAATAGAAACAAATATTCGACACCAATCCCCGGCAACGGCGCCAAAATTTGGTGGGTGTCGAATCCAACAAAATTAAAACCTACTTTAAAATTTGTATATAATAGTGAGTAGGTTCGTCTCCACAGGGATTGGGGTAAATTTATTTCTATTTAAGAAAGAATGCAGATGAAAGAAGATTGGGGGTTTGTTTAATCAAAAGCAATTAAAGTTTAGTTTATCTCTAAAGCTAGCAATTACAAATAAGAGTTGAATTCAATAATAAGAAATCTCTAATCAAGGTGGTACTACAATTCAATTCCTAGATTCGATCATTGATGCAAAGATCATTATTCTTTTTCTGACTAGATCGGTTATAGATTTCAATATGCTCTGAAACCCTATCTCTCCTTACTGAATTGATAACCAAGATAAGATCTTTAATTATTTCCCTTATTGATTAGATAACCCTAAACAAGCTCTTAGGATTTAACCTATCAATAGCAATAGAAATTAGAGAGACTACCAATCCTAATTAATAATCCATAGAGCATGAATCATTTAAATTAGATTATATATCATCACAACATGAATTAACTATTTGATTATAATCAACCACGTTGTTGTGTTACTCCTATTAGAATAGATGAACAATTACGGATTCAGTATTCTAATTAACAATATATTGTTTTGTCAATTGTACAACAGGCCTAAATTGTAACAATCAAACACAACAATAATAACAAGACAATTAGATGATATATAGATAATCAGAAGAAAAGAACAATTGATTAAATCGAATTAGATCTCACAAATCTTTGTAGAATTGAATCTGTAGCAATCCCCCTTGATTAGAATAGATGTTTAGCCACTCATAACTTTCAAATTTTCTCTCTAGGGTTTTTCTTAACAAAGGATATCTGAATTATCGAATGAATTCTCAAAGAAACCCTATAAGATATTTATATACAAAAGTGAGTAATTGAAAGGTCATCATTTAATGTAAACTGGCAGTTACACATAAACGCTGGCGGCTTAAATTCATCATGGCCGGCTTATCTTCATTTGGCTATTCATTGTCCCTTTCAGTTTCATGATAGGCCGGCATTTTCCCCATAATGGCCGGCGGCGTTGCTCTTATCTAAGCCGGCGTATGTTCTCATTCATGAATCCAGTGTAGCAATGGCCGGCGGCGTTGATAGATAAGCTGGCGGCCTTCATATATTGTCCAACATCCAGAGACGAGATGGCCGGCGGCTTAAATATATATACTGCCGGCGTTTAATGTTTAATTTGTTCACTGCGAAATTCAAGATACGCTGGCAGCCTTCATCAATTCTTCTTCAGCCTTTGTATGTTTATATTAAACGCCGATGAAATCCAATAAAGGCCGGCGGCTTAAGTCCATGAATGGCCGGCCTTTCTTGCTGATTTTTGTTCCTTGTATATATTTTACTCCAATTTTGTACTATTTGCTTCTTTTGGATTCAAAGACCTGATATTCATATAAATCATGATTAAGTACCGATTCCATATAATTTCTACAAAATTAATAACAATTAATCCAAATTAAATCAATGAATTATTGAATAATATTCATCTTAACAAAGGGCTTGCAACCACAAGAAGCAATTTAGTGATACATCGGGAGTTTGGTTTGATGCGGTCACTCCAATACTTTAGTCAATATTGGGCCTTAAACGAGAGACAAAGAGTAAAAGCGTAAGAAGAGAGTGTAAGTAATACCAAAAAGGTTGGATCCTTTGCCATGTGACCTCAAGTTCCATTTATAGACGATGTTCATACTAGAATGAGGCTCACAAAATATTTCCAGTGCATGTAGCACATCCCCAAGAGAGGGAAATAATGGGAGTAGTGACCCATTATTGGTAGCTAACTCTAACTTGAGGTGTTGGTGGTGTTTATCCAAGGAAAGTAGCTGAATAGGTAGAGAATTATATCTTTAGAGCACCACCCATGAGATACATGAAGATATGGCGGATTGGAGAGGTGTGAGGTACCTTTGTGGAGACATAGCGAACCAGGAGGTCTAGACTACCTCCATAGAGATATTGAGAGCTAGAGAGATGTGAGGTACCTCCGTGGAGACATGGCAAACCAAATAGGCTTAGAGTACCTCCGAGGGGACTCAAGGTACTGAGGAGATGTTCTCATTAATAGAGTAGTTCGATTAGAAATGATCTCCATTTGGATCCTTAAGTGGTTGAAAGGAGATTGGCTTTTGAATCGATGAATGGCTAAGGCCTTGGGCTCAAGGTAATCTGATAAGCTCCCAAGGGGGTTAACGAGGGTTCTCGTATCATAATCTTAGACACTTGATGGTTTTTGAGGACCCTGATGCTGGTACATTTTACAAGTGTTGGGCTTATTGGACCATGACCAAATAAATTCTATCAACAATATCTATTTTATAATTATATATTATTTAATATGTATGTATAAAGGAAATAAAAAAAATTAAAGAATTTTGGCAAAAAAAGAAAATCATTGCCATCAAAAACTCATCATATGCACCATGTGGCACATGTGGTCAAAAAAATCTTTTCACAAGGTGCATGAATAGCAAGATAAGTTACTCTGAGTTCATGTAAAATCACACAAAATTTAAAAAAAATCATCAAATAGTAGATTTGTACACTTAATTTCATAATTTTATATAAAATCTGCACCTAAATAATTTTACCTCCATTTTAATTAAAAATTATAAAATTATAAACCTCATAAAATGGTACAGTTAACTCGTAATTTTCATAATCATGCGAACTCTTATTCTCATAATAGAATAAACAAATCTATATTTTTAAAGTGTAAAATACTTCGTTTTTTCAAGGGTTAATTATAAAAAAAAAAATGACCTATGCTTTAACCAATTTTCAAACACATGACCCATATTATTTTTTTGATAAATTGTTGAACTGAGATTCGTACAAAAGTGTCATTATAATCAATTACTATTAGAAGGATGTGTGTCAGAGTTTTGTTGGTCTAAAAAAATTAATAAGTAAAATTAGATAAATAAAATATAAAAAATTATTTTTAAAAATGAGAAAATAGAAAAAAAATAAAATTAATTTTTATGACTAATAAAATATTGACATTTGTCATTCTAAAATTATTAAATAATATTGACATTTTTATATGAAACTTGTGTCACCTATTTATTACCAAAAAATAATACAGATTATGTGTTTCTAAATTGGTCAAAAAACATGTCATATTTTTGTAATTAATCCTTTCTTTAATTGTATCTTGTATGTTTGAATTGATCAAATATAAAGAAAAGAATAGTGACAAGTTGATGGGAATACAGCATGGTAAAGAATATTCTTAATGTTTCATTTGTTATGTGCTCATTAGTGAAAGATGCATCTTAAATCAATTAGCAGAGATATATCATAAATCAACCTTAAGAGCAAAGCACAACGTGTAAATCACGTTAACATCCTACTTCCAGATCGTTGAGATAATTTATTGGCACTGGTTTAACTATATGATTTATATCTCAAGATTGCTATTTGTTTCTCAATTCATTATTTGTACTGAAAATAGGAAAACTTATAAGGTTCCATCATGATTATTTATGTGACCAGTCTTGTCACTTAATTAATCATTTAAATTTATACACAACTATAATTATACTGCTAAATACTTCATATATTAATGATTATATTTCTTTTAATGATATGGTGATTAAATAAATAGTCCCATAGTGGAACTTTACAAGTTCCCATAGGACCGTAAAAGTTCCTCAAATATTACTTCTCTTTCATTATATCATTTCATGTTATTCAAATTTTATTTTATTTTATTTTTCTATATTTCATTCTAGATTAAATAATTGCGCCCCTTTTCCAATTTGGTTCTATCCTGCTCAATCTTCAGCCACAAAAAGCTTAAAGAATATGGTTGCAGCATAAAAAAAAGGTAACACAAATGTCTGTCCTCCTTCGAAGAGCGTAGTTTTTAGTGCCTTCAAAGGTTCATTGGTCAATTGCAATGAGATGGATTTTTACTGCTATTAATTTAAAAATATATTGATTTTTATTTATATTATTGTATATTTCTCCTTATATCTATTTTTATTATTACATATGATTTGGTATATAATAAGGAAATAACAAAAAATTATTAAAAAAAATTAAAATCATTGCCCACATTTTGACCGAAAAAAAAAAATCATTATCATCACATATATGATATGTTTCCATATGCTAATTGGCATAGCAAAATACATCATTGTAAACAATTTTAATTTACCAAGCACGAAGTATATCACCGTTTGCCGATGCAGAGAGAGAGAGAGAGAACCAGTTTTGGTATTTTGTCCATAATAAAATATTCATAATATTGGTAGAGAATATTTGATTATAGTCTAGTAGACCTAACGACCTTAATAGACTAGTAAGTCTATGAAGAACCTCATAAGTATGTGGGCCAAGAAGCTCCACAAGGGCAACGAGGACTTTGGCTCCTCTACTAGGGATGCAACCAAATTGGGTTTGAGACGAGTCATACAAGACTCAAGCCTGACCTGGTTCCTTATAGGATCGCCCAAAGCCGAATCGTGAGTCGTGACTCTATAGAGTTTTTTATGCAACACCTAAATCTGCCTGATAGGGCCTAACTCGCCCCACCTCATTGATCTAATTGTGTTTTTCCTCTTTTTTTTTTTTTTCCTTTTTCATTCTTATTATGTAGAGGTTCTTGCAAGGTAGACAAAGAAAACAAGTAATATCAACCCCAAATTACATATTTTATATCAATACCTTTGAAAAGGTGTAATAGTAAAATAGTGTAATATAAAAAAATTGTTGTATATGTGTGATGCATTTTTTTTTGCAATTTTGTTTTTTATTTTATATGTACTTTTTATTTAATTTTGATTCTTTTTCATTTATATTCCTTTTATGTGATTAAGTGTAATGTAAATGTAAACATCATTGTAAATAAGGAAAATTTTATTCCAAACTTTGTAATACAAAATTTAGGAAGCTAGCCTTCTATTTTTTCGAGTTACAAGTGGTATTTCATTTTAATTTTTCTAGTTAAAAAAATGACATTAATGTCAAAATATAAAAAAAAAAATAGAAAATATGCGCTTAATAATATTTTTAGTTAATAAAATGCACATTTTATATTATATTAAGTAATAAACTATGTCAATTAAAAATAATAAAGAAATTATTCCTTTGACATATTATATAATATTTAATTGTCAACATCAATAATAAGTTGGTAATGATAATATTACTTGCCCCTCTACCATTATATATACTATACAAGTTAAAAAAAAAAATCACTTACCTATAATAACTTAGTTTTATGCAAGTTATGACAAACCTTAAAGTTTGTTAAGTTTTTTTTTTTTTTTTAATTTAAAATTTAAAATTGTATTCTTTTATAATAATTTTAGTGGGTCGGGTCAACCCAATAGGGTCATAAATATAACCCGAACCCAACCTAACCGTACAAAATCACAAAATTTTTTGCAAAACCCATCTCATAACCCTATAGGTTCCAACCCTATAGATTTTTTAGCGGGTCGGGTACCTTTTAATGGCTCGTCGAGTTGCATCCCTATCCTCAACTGTCATCACCCCGGCTCTCCACATCAAAGATCATACACCCACATCTCCCTTTAACCTCTTCAAAGGTCAACTCTGTGCTTGACCACCTCCATCGTAAATAAGGACCACCTTAGGTCTGATGTCATCTATCTCTTTATGGGTTCAGTCCCACATTGAACAAATGGAACAAGATCTTGTTGGCCTCCAATTGAGATATGATCAAAAGCTAGAAATAAACCTCACTCTCAAAGGTATGATATATAATGACACTTATCTAATTTCATCTTATTGAATTAACTCTAAGGTTACTTTGTTTCTTTCCTCTCAAACCCACAAGCTAACTTAAGCGTCGGAGTGGCTGCATCTTGTAACTCTCGACGCATTACTAACTGTGCGTAGGGTGAGCATGGATCGGTTTGGTTTCTTATTATAAATTTTTTTAAACCATTAAATAACGGTTTGGTTCGAATTAGATTACATATTAAATCAATATTCTAACTAAAAATTTTCTTTGTTATAGTTTTTTTACATTTGTTTAGATACTTAAATATTTATATCATTTTACAAAGTTTATATTATAAATTATGACAAATACTTTATGAATTCATCATACTTTTAATCTATAGTTTTTATAAAATCAGTTATCAACCAATAAAATACATTCACCAACCAATACATAGTAAGTCATAATTAATAATTTTTAATAGAACCACCAAGTTAATTATTGACCAATAAATTTAGTAAAAATAAAAACCATCTATCAACAAAATTCATCAACGAATAAAATGATCCGCTAACAAAATATATTAAATAATTAATACACAATAAAAATTTATAACTAAATAAATAAATTTCATTCTTTATAAAATTAAAAGCTATTAAAAAAACAATAGTTCATCATAAAAAAAAATATATCATGAGCCTAAAAAAAATTAAAAATGAACAAGTTGATTTTAATCAATATTCATCAAATAATAAATATTAAATGAAATCATATGAACATATAGTAAAATATTATTATATTTTTCTAAAATGGTTTGGTTCAATTTTATAGATGGGTTTAGTTTATTTTCCAAACCAAACCATAAATTTACTGATTGGTTCGGATTGGAAAATTTTTAAACAAAACCATTAAAAAAAACCATATTTTTTTGTTTGGATTGATTCGGTTCAGTTGGTTTTTTTGCCTACCCCTAATTGTGTGATGTGTCCACTACACCTCAATATTCTCTCTACCAACAACTCACCACCTGCAACACATATCATTTTAAAACTTGAACTCCATATACCATGTGCAATAATTAAAGCATACAATCATATATAATTTATACTGTAACAAATTTATTAAAAAAAAAAAGAACTTTCATTATTAAGAAACTTAACAAAGTGATTAAAGAATCCATTTTTGGCCTATCAATTGAGAAAATTTAAGGTTAATTAGTGGATTTTGATAAGTATAAAGTTAAACCATCCACTTTCCCTCTACAAATTCTACAAGTGTTACTAGTATTTTATTCTTATTTAACATTATTAATGGGCTAATTAAAAGATTTAACTTGTACCACTCAAACTCACACATCTGTAAGTTTGACCATTTGAATTTATATATATATATATATATATTTACAATATATACTAAACTTATTGTTTGATATTTAGCAATCTCGGCATCCCAAAACTCTTTTCCCTTCACTTATAACTTCATCATAATTTGCCTGGGATTTGACTAGTCTAATAACATTGCTCAACATCTAAGTTAATTAACATTAAACATTAAATTTGCATATGATTTGTTTCTAACAAACAATAAGTTGTAGATAAAACCACATAACATTTGTGTGTTCTCATTATTCTTCCCGTTACTTCTTATCGTATTGAAGAGAAACAAGTTTTTTCCTCCCTAATCAGGGGTAAAAGTGGTCACAGTTCCCATCTGTCTTCCTTCGTCTTAATACGACGTCAATATCATTGTTCTATATTGTGTGTGCTTAATACATTTACGTTCCGTTGGAATTTAAACTAAACAAGTGAGATTATCTTAATAGAAGTTACATAACATACGTGCCATTGGATTAAGGATAAAAATTCGAGCTAACATTTCTAGCGAATTAATAAAGAGAAGGTGTTGGGGTTTAAATAGAAGGATGATTCCAAATTCAGGAAGCTCTAATAAACTAAGTCGCAAATATTGAATCAAGTGCAAATGACTCTATAAAAGCTCTAAAAGGAATATTTATAAATGGTACAGTTCAGACTTCATCCCCCTTTTCCATTGGCTCTGTCCATGAATAGAATTGATGAGAATTGACTTACATACATGCTCCATTCTCCTGAACTTTTTTCATTAAGTAGGTAAGTGTATCCTCTGCATGTTCTGTTTCAAGTTTTGCAGTAAATGTTCTTGCATTTCCATGCTCTGTTTCATGTATTTATAATGTCCATTGCTATCCCAATCAGCTTCCACTTGTTTCAAGAAGTGTGTAAAATGTAATTTAAATCTTGGATCGCTAAAAATAGATTATTTGCGGAGGATGTTTAAGAATGGTATAGAGATTACCATACTTGCAGAGTTTAATTCTTTCGAGAAACCATTTTAGATGTCTATGAGGTTTTCGGTTATCATATAGCTCATCGATGTTTTTGGCAATGATAGGTACAAGGGAAAAACAATCTTATGCTCCAATAGCAATCATTATATGTTAAAATCTGAGGTGGGTTTGTCAGGACACATGTAAGTGTACGTATGTTGTAACGATGAGACTGCCCATTGGATAAGGTTTGCATTCCGTGAGGCTTCATCACCGCTGTTTCTTTCCATTGAATATTTTACTAAAGCAATCATCAGATTGAAATGCAGCAATTCTGTCCAAGATCTTACAATCTTTTGGCAAAGGTTGCTGGATGTGGATCGAAAAGCTAAACGTATAGAAAACAAGACTGGGTAGAGTTATCTATGTAGATTCTGTAATATAAAGATAAATATTTTATAATGAAAGATAAATGTGTCATTTATTATAACCCTAATAAATGAGATATTATTATCAACCCTCACATTAATGATGGTCAACAAAATCTTTAAAAGATTGTGCAGTTGCTTTTTTCTTAAGCTAACCTTGTCTTATAAATAGACTCCTTTAGCCTAGTTTTGCCTTGCCTTTTCCTAAACCAAAAAAAAAAAAAACCTTAGGTAAGTGAGTCTCTCTTTAGTCTTTTCAATTAATCATTTAGGGTTATCTTTCTTATAAGGTTCTTTTTAAATGTTTGAAGGAGATTCAAGATCCAGTGAAAAAACCCTAAAGCGGGTTTAAAGATTTATAGTTTCGATTCAAAATAAAGGTATGATCTTTATTATAGTTTTCTGATTTTTAAGATTTATAGATTATAGGAATATGATTGTAGCGATTAAGAATAGTTAATTGATTGATTTAGGGTTTTTGTTTCAAATCAAGATCTACAAGTTCTAGGTAAATAAGGATCCATCCAATCTTGTCGTTAAATGAAATTTATGTTGTTGTAAATTGAATTGTTAATTAGAATTTCATATATGTATTGAAGGAATTGTGGAGAAATTAGAAATTGAGGAGAAAGTTAAGTTTAAAGGTTTCATTGAATTATAAACAAAGAAGACTAGTGTGTTAACCTCTTTTCGTAGATCTATGATTAGGGTTATAGACCCTTTGAGTAAGGTTATGAAATTAAGGATTAGGGTTAATTATGTATTGCAATTGGAATTGATTAAGATATGCTGTTGCTCGGAATATTGTGGATTAGGATTCTATTTTTTTAATAAGATATGTTGGTGGATTAGAGTTTGGAAGCGAATCCAGGTACTACCATATCTTGTTTGCTGTTTGTGCTTGTAGGATTAGACATGCATATAAACTAAACTAACATTTGCAGGCTTTTAAAAATTGTATGCTGCTTGTGTTTGGCTGTGGTTAGCAAAGACCATGACAGAAGTATGATACTAATGATGGCAACTTGATGATCCTTGTGTGGTGGTGTCCCGAGTGGAGTTGCACCTAGAAGATTCTAGTAGATTAGGAGTCGTTACCAACTTAATTGTGGAACACAACTAATGTATATATATAATATATATACTATTTTATACTATGATTTTCATCGGGGTCATGAGTTACTCCAGGTTTAGGATTAGTCATGAATAGTCTTAAACCGTGCTACTTATTGGTTAATCAAAAGATAATAAACCGTGGATGTTGCATAAGTATATGATGCATGTGAATTTGCTTTATGTGTGTTCACGTGCATGTGTTGTGGTATGGCGTACTGGGTGTTTTCGCTTAATTCTTTATTTTTCAAGTGTAGGTGAAGATAATGTTGGTTGAGAATTGTCTAGATATGACTTTCATGTTGACTATGGGGGACGACGTTAGTAGATTCGACTTTCTAACTGGTGACTAACAGATTCTGGATAAAGAAAAATAGGAGAAAAGATCTTTGAAGACCATACAAAGCAAATAAAGTTTGGTTAGATTATTATTGAAGATGTTTATAATAAGTTGTTATGTTTTGGATTTTATATAAGTATTTTTGGATAATATCAGTTTATGTTTCTAAGAGATGAATTATAGTCATGATAAATTCAAGTAACCTTTTATGTGAAATTTGGAGATAACTATATTTGTGGTTTAGTATTTTATAGTCTTGGCGTATCCTTTTTAAGAGAAGGATACGTGGCGAGTTGTAATGCCGTTAAGTTAGGGCATTACAGCTAATTTGATATCAAAGCAATAGGTTATGATCTATTAGATTTAAGTTTTGACTCCTTAGGATGGTGAGCAATGATGAGAGGGGTAAAATACATTAGGGTTCTTGATCCTATCTAGATTAGTGTTGTTTTCATCCTATAGTTATAGAGTTTTGATCCTTAAGTTGGATTACCCTTTTATTTTGTGGAGATATGTTTGTTTGTGTTAATAAGATCATATCTTATAGTCCCATAGTGTTTTGATCCTTTTGGATGGTTATACCTTAAGATATCTAGCATCTTTACCTAAGACAGGGAGAAGAGGTCGATCTTTTATCAAGACAAATCAGCAGTTCAAGGTATAAAAAAGAAGTGTACCAGATGTTATGGACCGTTTAATATCAAGGATTTCAAGTGGCTTAAGAATGCCTAATTTTCAAGTGTCAAGGTTAGGCAATGACAGGTTTTGGAAAAGTTGTTCCTTAAGTATTCTATTTCAAATGTGGACAATATGGATATCGAGCCAAAGAATGAAAAGAGCTTGGAGGGTAAGTGCTTCTTAGGATTGTGATACACGTGCAAGTTTTCAAGCATACTTGAGAAGTGTGTTGTTTTGTTATGAGGAGGCAGTTAAGAGTGTGCTTGCAGATACCTTTAGGATATGGAGCAACGTTGACTTGGATTTGTAAAGAATTTGGATATAAAAATGAAAGGTGACGTTTTACTTGCGAATATTATAGTAATGGATATGATAAGAGTAAACTGGTTGAGGAAACATAATGTTGTATTTGATCTAGTTGTGGAGTTTAGTTTATCGGATGGAGATCGTTTTGTGCATAAGCTTAAAGTACAAAGACCTTCAATGTTGCTTACACATGAGTTGTAGGAAAAGTCAGTTTTAGTAAATGGTAGTTTTGACAATAGGAGATGAATTAAAGACCGATCCTACGAGGATACAACTCGTAAAAGAATATCTTGATTTAATTCCAGAAGATATACTAGGATTACCGCTTGAAAAAGAGATAGAGTTTTGTATTGATCTGGTGTCAAATACCTTATCTAAGTTTAAAGTACCGTATCGTATGGCTCTGATGGAATTCGAGGAATTAAAAGTTCAACTGGAGGACTTGCTTAAGAAGAAGTTCTTTAGACCAATCGTATCACCTTGAGGAGTTCTAGTGAGTTTGTGAAAAAGAAAGATGGGAGCATAAAGTTATGTATATATATAAAGAGTTATACTAGGTAACGATTAAGAATAAGTACCCATTGCTTAGGATAGATGATTTGTTTGATCAATTGGCAGGAGTGCAAGTATTTTCTAAGATTGATTTGAGGTCAGGATATCACCAGCTGCGGATTTAATCCGACGATATTTTCAAAGATAGGACTAAATACAGACATTATGATTTCGTGGTTATACCTTTCAATCTTACGAATGCCCTAGTTATATTTATGGATATTATGAAAAGGTTCTTTAAAGAGTAAATGAATTCGATTGTAATAGTGTATATTGATGATGTTTTCATGTATTCAAAGATTAAAGGGAACATTTAAGACTAGCTTTGAGAACGTTACAAGAAGAAAAGTGGTATGCCAAGTTCACCAAGCATAAGTTTTGTTTGGAGCCAGTGTTTCTCTTAGAACATATTGTGGACGGAAATGGAATTTTGGTAAGTGCTGAAAAGGAGAAGGGAATAGTCAACTCCTAAGAATGTGTCGGAAATTAGAAGTTCCTAAGAACGACAAGATATTACAAGAGATTTGTAGAGGATTTCTCCAAGGTTTCTAAATCCTTTAATAAGAATGACTCAAAAGGGAGTGAAGTATGTGTGGGATGATAATTGTGGAAGTAGTTTCCAATAGTTAAAAGAAAAGTTAGTATCTGCACCGGTGATAGCTTTGTCAATGAGTAGTGAAGAGTATATTATTAGTATTGACGCTTCTATACAAGATATAGATTGTGTTTTGATGCAAGGAGGTAAAGTTATATCATATGCATCTAGATAGCTAAAGCCTTGTGAAAAGAATTGACTCACTCATGACATGGAACTGGCAGTCATGGTTTATACGTTAAAGAGTTGGAGACACAAATTACTTGATGAGAAGTGCAAAATCTTCATGAATAACAAGAGCTTGAAATATATTTTCAACCAGAGATATCTTAATATGAGACAAAGGAGATAGTTGGAACTAATAAAGGATTTTGATGCAGATATACAAGATCACCCTGGAAAAGCGAATGTTCTAGTAGAAGCTCTTAGTAGGAAGAGGAATGAGAATTTAGTGGCTTTGGTCACCTCAGAGCGATATTTGTTAGATGACATGAGAAAGATCACGTTGAAGAGCAGAGAAAAAGTATTGAGATAACCAATATAAATTAGAGAATAGTTATATCCTATGAAGATATGAATGTGCATATGGAATGGCCATTGCAAGAAGGGAATATGATCTTAATGAGTTATAGGAAATCTATGGATGGAGAAACAAGGATGACATCTATATTAATATATGATGATGAATTTTGAGATGATTCTTAAAGAAAATTGATATGAAGATATAAATTGTTATATAAAAAGGCAATACAAGTTTAGGAGACAATTGGAATGGCACAAGTGGTAAATAAAAATTGTGGATTAACCATGGTGTCTGATAATAGTGGAAAAAAAAAATTTGATTAATGAATAGAGACATAGATGTTATAATCATTTGAAATAACAAAGTAATGTAAGGTTTGATGATTAGAGTTAGAGTTGAAAAATCTTAAATTCCATGATTTGATTTTTTTGATAGTTAATTGAAGGATTATAAGGTGACTATGTCCTAACGAAGTTTCAATGGAAATTGTGGTAATTAGAGGTAAAGTATAATGGTTTACTTGTGTTAATGAGTTGGATTAAGTTTTCTAAAGTGAAATCTATAGTTTTTCTAGAGGATGTAATGATTGATTTATGAACTAAGATAAAAGTATATAATCAAAGAAGATCTTTTGTTTAGAAGTAGACTTAATAGTTATATAAGGATACCAAATCCAAGTGAAGAACAATCACTTAATATTGGGCTAATAAATGGATTTGTATGGTGAAACCCTGGAGACAAAGTGCATTAGTAATCTAAATATCAAAGAGTTATCGGAACGTTAGGAGTAATGATGTCAAAGGAAGAGTTAGAAATCATCCAATGATTTTAAAGGTTTACTTAAGGACATAAGTATTAGTTTTAATCTTCATGTATATATTGATGGAAAATATAAGAAAATATATTAGAGATTGAGAAACATATTGAAAGAAGTATAGTTAGTTAATGAGTATTTTGAGATTAGATGAATGATATGCAAGTGATGTGAATTATTTTTGATATGGAACAATAAGGATAAAAACTAAGTTGAATCAATGGAAGTACAAGTAATACAGTGACATTTGGAGCTCCAAGTTAATGTAAGATTTAACTTTTGGAGTTTAAATTGGGAACTATAGTTATGAGATTTTCAACTTTCTAAACATCGCTCGAGGAAACTGAATTGAAGATTTAATACAATGAGGTCGAGGTAAGATTTCTTGATGAATATTGTTAATAAATTTAATTTATAGTCAAGAGGTGTTGTGAAGTAATGGAGGAAGTGAATCCAAATTGAGTGGTGAAAGTTAAGAATTAAAGAGACGTCGATGGAATTATATTCTAGCTAGCAGATATAAGCATAGATAAAAAGGAGATAGTGATTCAGGTAACTTTTGAGGACAAAAGTTCTTTTAGGAGAGAGAAATGTAATATAAAGATAAATATTTTATAACGAAGGGCAAATGTGTCATTTGTTATAAAATAAGAGGGTTCATGGTCAACCCTAATAAATGAGATATTATTATTAACCCTTATATTAATGATGATCAACAAAATTTTTAAAAGATTGTGGGGTTGCGTTTTTCTTTAGCTAACCTTATCTTATAAATAGACCCCTTTAGCCTAGTTTTGCCTTGCCTTTTTCTAAACCGAAAAAAAACCTAGGTAAGTGGGTTTGTCTTTAGTCTTTTTCAATTAATCATTTAGGGTTATCTTTCTTATAAGGTTCTTTTCATATGTTTGCAGGAGATTCAAGATCTAGTGAAGAAACTCTAAAGTGGATTTGGAGATTTATGGTTTCGATTCAAAATAAAGGTATGATCTTTATTATAGTTTTCTGATTTCTAAGATTTATAGATTATAGGAATATGATTATAGCGATTAAGAATAGTTAATTGATTGATTTAGGGTTTTTGTTTCAAATCAAGATATGCAAGTTCTAGGTAAATAAGGATCCATCCAATCTTGTCGTTAATGAAATTTATTTGTTGTTGTAAATCGAATTGTTAATTGGAATTTCATATATGTATTGAAGGAATTAGAAATTGAGGAGAAAGCTAAGTTTAAAGGTTTCATTGAATTATAAACAAAAGAGACAGGTGTGTTAACCTCTTTTCGTAGATCTATGATTAGGGTTATAGATCCTTTGAGTAAGGTTATGAAATTAAGGATTAGGGTTTAATTATGTGTTGCAATTGGAATTGATTACGATATGCCGTTGATCAGGAATATTTGTGGGATTAGGATTCTATTCTTTTAAGAAGATATGTTGGTGGATTAGAGTTTGGAAGCGAATTCAGGTATGACCATATCTTGTTTGCTGTTTGTGCTTGTAGGATTAGATATGCATATAAACTAAACTAATATTTGCAGGCTTTTAAAAATTGTATGCTACTTGTGTTTGGCTGCGGTTAGTAAAAACTACGCCAAAAGTGTGATACAAACGTTGGCAACCTGATGATCCTTGTGTGGCGGTATCCCAAGTGGAGTTGCACTTGGAAAAGATTCTGGAAGATTAGGAGTCGTTACCAGCTTAATTGTGGAACGCAACTATATATATATATATACACACTATTTTATACTATGGTTTTCATCGGTGTCATGAGTCATTTCGGGTTTAAGATTAGTCATGAATAGTCATAAACTGTGCTACTTGTTGGTTAATCAAAAGATAATAAACCAATGGATGTTGCATAAGTATATGATGCATGTGAATTTGCTTTCATGTTCAGGCGCATGTGTGTGTGGTATGGCGTACTGGGCGTTTTTGCTCAATTCTTTATTTTTCAAGTGTAGGTGAAGATAATGTTGGTTGAGAATTGTCTGGATATGACTTTCATGTTGACCATGGGGGACGACGTTAGTAGATTCGACTTTCTAACTGGTGACTAACAGATTCTGGATAAAGAAAAATAGGAGAAAAGATCTTTGAAGACCATACAAAGTATATAGAGTTTGTTTAGATATTATTGAAGATGTTTATAAGATAATTGTTATGTTTTGGATTTTATAAGTATTTTTGATAATATCAGTTTATGTTTCTAAGAGACAATATAGTAATGATAAATTCAAGTAACCTTTTATGTGAAATTTGAGATAATTTTATTTGTTTAGTATTTTATAGCCTCGACGGTCCTTTAAAGAAAAGGATACGTGCGAGTTGTAATGTCGTTAAGTTACAGTGTTATAGATTCCATCAGGAAAAATAGTTCAAAGGCTAGATTTCTAGTTACACTTTGTATAGATGCATATTACCTAGAATTGCATCGTTTCAATAGATGAATTATGGATTATGTATAGATATATGTATGTGTTATTTATCTTAGGACCTTTTTAAGAAGATACAAATTATATACTGCTGAAACTCACATTAAAATGTTGTTTTTTACATCACAATTAGCGATCTATATAAAAATGACATTGTATGTATACACGTGTAAATTATATTAAATATATATATATATATATTATATATCTTTGATCTACCCTAAAGGTGGTTATCAATTATCATCAGTTGAAGGTACAGGGTCCCATTTCACAATCCATCTTATACATGCAGATTTAAAAAATTTTAAATCAAAACCTATCCTATGACTCCTTATAATCATTATGATTTTTGTATTATTGTAAAATCTATATGATTCCTTACACTAGGATAGCTTCTGATTCATATTTCATTGAAAATTCCCAGGTTCATGGTATTTTCATTTAAGAGCATTCAAAAGATTTACTACTGTAATGTCGCGAGCTTCATGGATTCCTATTCTATAACTTCAACCATAATGATGATAACCAAATATCAAATAAGAATTTAAAAACTTTTACGGTCCAGCTAACATATATGATTGGATATAAATTTGACCTATTAAATAACAGATAAGGTTAATCCGGTTAAAAAATATGATAGATTTATTTTATATTTTAATTTCTACCTAGTGCTTAATATTTAATATTTTCTATTTACTTTTACATATATATCAAATTTTAATTTATATATTACTAACTAAATCATACTTTTATTTGTTTTATCTTGTTGTAGTAATGTGTTCTTGAGTTGAGATCAATTGTGATTTAATTCTATATCACACTTTTATTGTTACAATAGTGTAGAGTAATTTCTTTAGAAAGATTGGTAATTAGGTTCGAGTTAGGCTATTCCAAATAGTATTCAAATACTGTATTGTCGTAGTCATGTATATATTACCAGTCACATTCACGTCAAAAGTTTCAAAGAGATGAAGTAGCATATAATGCATGCGACTGAACCCAATAATCCCAATTTGTAAACTCATTATCTCAACAATGGGTAACAGATAAAAGGCAATAAGGAAGCAAAAACTCCGAGAACATAGCAATGGATTAGCGATTGAAGGTGTTTAGAAAAAAAGTTACAAAAAATGCGGGTTGGAGAAAAAAATAAAATAAAATTACCACCACTATATCAATATAAAGATTTACAAAAAAATCACATTTCTAACATGTGATATAACGATATATTCTAACAAACTTTTGAAAATAAATCTATCACATGACCAACATGCTATATAAGTTTGAATGTGTATCATATATTGATCATGCGATACATGCTAGACAATTTCATATGCATTATATATTGAGCATGCGATACACAAAAAAAAAAAACTTTATATCCTACGTAATTCGATATAGTTACGATAATTACGTAATTATTTTATCAAGTTGTGTATATATATATATATATATATTTAAATGATGGTTAATCATGAAATAATCCCTATTTTTATCTATTATCTATAGCTCACTACTCCAAAATATATCTTAAGACTTAAATCAAACTGCAAAGATATATCATAATTCAAAAATAAGATAGGAGGACACCATCTAGATCACGTTCTTGTCCTACCTCCAAATAGTTGAGATAATTTATTGGTACTGGTTTAATTATTTTTGAGAAATTTGTTATTGCGCTCTATCTATATCTCGGAGATTACTATTTGTTGCTTGATTCATTATTTATATTGGGATTAATTATGTTTTTTAATATTATTTAATTCTACACTATAAAATTTTAATTTTTTTTTTCTGCTGAATCTCATTCAAGATATATAATTCGGCCCCTTTTTCGATGCTTAGAAGCAAAAGGAATTTGTATCTTTTCCCCTCAATCTTCACTTTATGCCACAAATTAAAGAATATTAGTTAAAGCAGAAAATGAGGAGAGATTTTAAAACAACCCATAGCTTACTTTTGTATAAAGCAAATGCCAGTCCTCCTTCAAGAGCATAATTTTGTAGTGACAACCTGACAACATTTGAATGAGACAGATTTTTAATACAATTAATATAGCAATATGTTATTTGCATTTTTTTATTATTATATGTTTGTAATTATGTCTTTTTTTATAATTATGCATTAATTTATATACAAAAAGCAAATAAAAAAAATTAAAGAATTTTGGCAGAAAGAAAATCATTACCATCAAATAACCCACCATATGCGCTACGATGGATATATGGTCAAAATATCTTTTCATAATGTAAATGAATAGCAAGATAAGTCATCCTAAATTTGAAATACCCTAAATTTTCATTCAAGTTAATTACATATTAGTAGTCGATTAGTATAAAAATACAGATAATTTGGAACCTTAACTTAAATTAGTTTAGAGATTGATTTTAAATGATTTAGCTATTAGAATTTTACAAATTATAGGATATAATTAGATAGTTTAACCTAATTGAATTAGTCATTGAAAATAGAGATTCTAATACCATAAATACTCGATTTAACCCATTAAACTATTTCAATCATCTATTTCAACAAATTCGAATTTATTCAATGCCTTCTAATTATTAAACTAAATTCTGTTCGTCAAATTTAATCGTGTAAACCCCTAAATCATCGAATTAGCTACTTTAACTGAAATTTTAACCCCTTAAATCTTAGAAATTTAAAACTAAATATTTAATTCCAAATATAACCTAAAACCCTAAATTCAAGTGAGATATCAATTTTCCCTCAATTAGATGTCCTAGAACAAACTTTTAATATCCATTAGCTAATTTACTTTCTTTACTTCCTAAATTCAATTCTAATGCCAAAAGCCCATAGCCTAAAGCCTACTCTAACTCATCTAAGTTTAGGTCCATCAACTTAAGTCCAAGTCCATAACCAAGAAGCCCATTTTCCTTTGATCTTTTTCTAATTCTTCAAGCCGATGATCTTAATCCAACGCCCAACTACCCAAAGCCCAAAACTCAAAGCCCATGTAACCATCATATTATCATATATACCCACACATTCAATAAAACCCTAGAGTCTAAAAATATCAAGAGTGTGAAATGACAAAAATACCCTTTAATCCTAGAGAATTCTACACAATATGAACACAAGAAAATATCTCCCAACTCTAGAGAACTCTAATGCATATAAAAAGAACAAAATGCCCTCAATTATTTAAGCAAAAGGACCAAAAAGCCCCTATGCGTAATGAAAATTACAAACCATCTCATAATATAAATATAGGGTTTAGAAAACCCTTATTTTCACTTCATTTGTAGCCACTCCTTCCTCATTTTCACTCTCAAAAACACTTTAAAAATATACAACAAGACCCTCTCCAAACAATACACATAAGATAAAGTATCACCAAGATATATCTCTTAATATCCTCTTTTGTTTCTAATAATCTAACGTCTCTTCAATTAATTCCTAAGTGAAATTAAAGACTAGAAACAAGATTGAAGTAGGAGAAATAACTTACAGAAGCTTCATCAACCCTTGAGTGGTAGGAATAGTATAGGCGATTACTTGGTTGATTTTGCTAGTTCAAATAAGTAATTTTAATTAGTGTATTTAATTATGTTAGTGGTACATAAATTCATGATGACAACTTAGATTTAAGTACAGATTAATATATGTATGGATGAAAACCAAAACAAGCATATGTATGAATATATGTTATACTAATTGTTGATTTAGTAAAATTATTGCATATGTATGTGTACATGTGTGTGCTGAAAAATGTTTATATGTATGAATATATTAGATTGATATGTTTTGTTGAGGTGAAATTTTCAAAAAAAAAAATCATGAAGTATATGCATGAATGTGTTTTGAGATAGGCTGGAAATTGGATAAATTTGTGTTGATAAGGATGATTTGAGCTATGATTTGTAACTAAAATTGTAAAATATAAATCTAAGTATAAACTAGATGAAACGACATAGAATAAACATCTTTTAGATGATTAAAATAGGTTAGGAGTTGGATTAAACAAAGGAAAAATTAGAAATCACAAAACAGACTTGAAGTAGTTATGGCATCGAAACTATAGCGGTGATGTTGTTGGCTGGACCAGCGGTTATATGACCTCTTCTGACGTTGAAACCTTGTCGGAACAATAGACCCACGTGTCTACTTTACAAATCAGTGGTGAACCGGCCAAGAACCGGTCGTCTCGATGGTCAAATCGGCCTGAACTGATCGATTGTCGTTGTCAGTACCCTATTTCCGAACAGAATGGGATTGATTTAAAATAAAACCATACTTAACTAATTAGTTTAGGTCAAATAAACTCATAAACATGTAAATATATGTGTTAGGAAGTTTACATAAAATTTTGAGCTCAAGAACCCGAGTTTAAGATAGTAAACCGATTTATTAAAGTTTTGAGTACACACTAGTTCTCCATAGGAAATAAAAATATTGGAATTTTAGAAAAATTGATTCTAATCAAATAAATACAAAGTAAATGTAAATAAATATTTTCATATTAATATATGAATTCTAAGATAAATAATTAATTATTTTGATTTTAGGAATTTATTTAATAAAATAGAAATAAATATGGCATTTTAACATAATATAAACATAATAGTAAACTAGTTGAAATTCCATAACATATTTAGATGTAAAAATATATGTAAATGATATAGATAAAATAATTATATTTTAAATGAGTATTTTACTTAATAAAATTTTATTAGATTTAACATATGATATGTTATTTAAAATATTGTTTAATGACCTAATTACCATAAAATAAGTTTAGTAGGCTTGACTGATTGATTCTATCAAACTTGGCCACATATGTAGACTTATTAACTAATATTGGCTTAGTAAATTCCTTATAAGCCAAAAATTTACACTTAACTACTAATCAACTAGTGAACTCATATAAGACCATAATAAATTGTAATTGGCTCAGGATAGCCTATGAATAATAAGGTGAATATATTGTTTCAAATGAATACGCACTAGAAACAAAAGTATTTTAAATGAGTCTAACATAAATCATTAGGTTTAAATACTTATATGAAGCAATCTTTGAGCAGATATTCATCAGGAGTCTATCCCTGCATTAACTTCCGGTCTATCATTTGTCTGTGCAGAATATAGTTTTTGCATCAAATATGCAGTGATGTGTATGCTGCGTGCTAGGATAAGCATTCTAAATGAATTAATACTTAAAGACGGCTTTGATAATTGCTTGTTGCTTGTACGTGGCTGTTTTTGAGACCTAGCCCAAGGGGCGGCAACCTTGCTAGGCGATGCTATCACAGTAGTTAGGCGCTTAGGTCATCATGAGTGGCTCGATGGGTAGCTAATAGGGAGAATGGTAGCGAGAAAACGTCTACCTGGATCGGAAAGAAGTAGTATAGTGTGGTTTACAACTATGGACGCCGATTGAGCTGCATTATATTATGGAAGGTAAAAAGTAAAGATGCGTAACGGCTATGACTCCTAGACGAGGCTATTACTCATAGAGGTAAGAGAAATCGGTATCACACTGCTTATATTAACCTCCTGAGCAGTTGCTGCTACTCAGAACGCCTAGGTTCCTAGCGTATTGCTAGAGTATGAATACTGTTAGAAATAATACACAAGGAACACTTAAGAGGGGGGAGGGGTTAAATTGCATATTACAAGTTTTTCTGTTTTATCAAACCATATTAAATAACTAAGATAAGACAAGAGTAAACTTAAACAAACAAGTGCATTGGAATAAACTAATTAAAACTAATTAACAAATAAGCAGTGATAAAAAAGAACAGAGAGAGAGAAAGAGAAGCAACACAAAGATTTAACGTGGAGTGTAGCCCACTGCCTACTCTCCACGGTGTAAATACCTCAAAGAAGACTTTTACCACTATATTGATTATTCCAAAATCAATACACCTCTTAGGCGATGAATTACGACAAAACTTATCACAATAAGACTTTTACAATTGCCTTTCATAAAGGACTTCCACTTGATAAATCAAATATTGTGCTGGTAACACATGACCAGACTTCTTTTTGTCTTCCATGAAGGACTTCCCGCCTAATCACAATTAGGACGATGCTAGTAACTCCAAACCATACTTCAAATGCTTCCCACTGAGGACTTCTCTTTGCCTTTCGCGAAGGTCTTTCCGCCTAATCACAATTAGGACGATGCTGGTAACTCCAGACCAAACTTCAAATGCCTCCTACTAAGGACTTCTCTTTGCCTTCCACGAAGGACTTCTCTTTGCCTCTATGAGGACTTTTCTCAATGCCTCACACGATGACTTATTTTACAAATGCCTCCTTTGAGAACTTTTTACAAACAGCTCCTATATGAGTAGATTTATAAACTGAAAAGCTCTTAAGAAAATATACAAATTTCCTTTACAAAGAAATGCTCCTACTTGAGCAGATTTGTAATAGAAAATACTTTAGGAGCTTTACAAATTCCTTTTACAAACTGAGCTCCTTAAACGAGCAGATAATCAACTTTTGTAAATCTTAAACAGTGCTCAAAAACTCTCGTTTAGAGTGTATCAGCAAACTCGAAACAAGAGCACTAATTGTTCTCTAAAAAAATTTTGCAAATTAATGATAACGAGAATAAGAACAAAAACACAAGTAAAAAAAAAAACTTTACAGAACATTGTTTTCGTTTTTACTGTGCATTCAAAAAATTTTAATATTTCATTTTATTTCAAAGAGAAGAAGAAAATTCTATTTATAGCTCTTGATAAAAATTTGGCCGTTATAAAAAAGTTTATACAACCCATACTGGTGTTTAATGTACTTAATGTTTTTAATAACGTGTAAAAGTCAAAAGCAGTGAAGAGCATTAATGTTTCTGACACATGCATTAAATGCGTCTAACATGCATTAAATGCATTCTAACACCTCTTTTCTTTCTAAAGTCGAGTACAAACTTTCTGAAGTCGAGGTTTGAGGTCGAGGCCTAAGCTTCAACCCTTGAATTTATAAATTTTGTCCAAGGGTAATCTTCTGAAGTCGAGGTTTGAGGTCGAGACCTAAACTTCAGCCCTTGACTTTATAAAATTTTGCCCAAAACTCCAGCCCTTGACTTTACGATTTTACCCAAAACTTCAACACTTGACTTTACAAGTTTTGCCCAAAACTTAGTCTTTTATTTTTATCTAATGAATAGTGCCTCCACCTTTTTTCTATTGGGCTTGATAGCTTTGTCTTGACTTTTCTTCAACTTTTTGTTCTGTTAAAACTTAAACAACAGTAGAACAAATACAAAGCATATATATATATATATTAACTATTTAAACAATTAAGGATATTTAAATAATTAATTATGTAATAATTATTCTCATCAAAATCATTCGTGAACATAAAGTTCAATAAATACTCCATTGTTGTTTTGCTACACTTTAATTTAAAGATATAAACTGTTAATTAATGCATTGCATTTAGAACAGGTGTGTGTGCCCATCTTGTGTGTGCTTCTATTGCTATCGCACTGGCTTTGGCACATTCTTTTGTTGTTCAACTGATGAAGATTATGATGACGATACTTATGACTATATAGGGTATGACACGGACTTCGAGGAATTTCTCGATGAATGGAGTGATTAGGATCAATGGGATTATTATATTATTCTTATTTTATAAATTTCATTGTCAAACTTATGTTTTAATAAGGGCCTATCTGCAAGCCCATGGTTTGTATTTTGAGATACTTGAAATTCTTTATTTTAAAATACCTTGTGGTATGATACTATTATATATATATATGTTGGTCTACTCTTTGGAGTAGCCTATTTAGATAAGTGTTTTGAGAAATTTATTTTCTGCTGCGAAATTCTAGCTGTTTCCATAAATTAATACAACAATTTTAGAATCTAAAATTTGCTTAGCAACAATCACGATAAACTATAGACTAGGTTAGCCTTAGCATATAACGTCTAAGTGTTATGTGTGGCAGATTAGATGCGCCTTAAGCCGATTTAGGGCGTTATAAAATTCACATAAAATTGGTAAAATCATATAAAATTACATAAAACAAAAAAAATTCAAATTATAAACTTGTACACCTATATTCATAACTTTATATGAAGTTTGTACCTAAATAATTTTACATCTAAATATTATAAAACCATAAACTCAGAAAATTGCATAGTTAACTCGCTAATTTTACAACCATGGAAACCCTTATTCTCATAATAGATTAAATAAATCTATATTTTTAAAGAGTAAAATATTTTTTTTCCGACTATATCTTATAGGTTTAAATTGATAAAAAATGCAGAAAAAAGTAGTGACAAGTTGGTGGGAATACCACATACTAAGGAACATTCTTAATGTTTTAGTTGTTATGAGCATGTTGTTTTTGTCTAATGTCTATGGCTCATTCCAAAAAGACATGTATATATGTTGATTTGTAGATTTAGCTCATATGGGTCTACAACAAGCTAATCTTATGTATATGGGATATACTCGAATGGAAAAGTGCACAACAAGGAGTTTTTTTTTGTGAAATCAAGGAATACACTAGTATTTTGAACATGTACACCGCTGGCCTTGAGGTGGCCTTAAAATTGGAGTAAATTTGCAATTTTTGCCGAGAGCTCTAGGAGACCCTTTGCTGGCTCAAACACTGTCAGCGTAGAAGGGTAACACTACTAGCATAGGCAGCAACGCCGTTGGCGTGTTGCCAGCATGAAGAATACTGAAGCTACACTAGCATTTCCAACGCTGTCATGTTCTTTTATCACATGCCTGCTTATGTTGTGTCGAGTTTTTCCCTTGTTTTGTCATATATTGTTCCTGTTTTGTTTCAGGGCAAGACAAAGAGAGACACATGAGGCTATCTCACATCCTAAAGAGAGAAAAAGTCGTTGTTGTGATTTCCACCTATTGTTGGTGAGATTGAGTGATCTAATAGTGTGACTAGTGAGAAAAATTGTAAAACCCATTTCTATAGTGGAAGTTTTGCACGTGTGGTAGTCCCATGGCTTTTCCCGTTTTGGGTTTTCCATGTAAAAATCCTGGTGTTATCTTTTCAATTCCATTTTTATTTATATTTTATTGCTTGTTGTTTGCATTAACAAGAGGAAAAATCGGATCTTTTCCTAACACTATGTTCAATCAATCAACAAAGACATATCATAAATCAAGCTTAAGAGTAGAGGACATCGTCTCAATTACATTCAAATCCTACTTCCAGATCATTGAGATAATTTTTGGTACTGGTCTGATTATGATTCCTTTATTAATTTGTTGTTGCACTTTATTTATATCTCTAGATTGCTATTTGTTGCTCGATTCATTATTTATACTAGAATTAAGGGATATTATATGATTCCATCATAATTGTTTTATGGATTTAGTCCAGTCACTTATTTAACGGTTTAGATCCAAATCCACCCATGATTACACTATTAAAATACTTAATTCAACATATATATTGGTATATCATCTATTCGTCCGAAACATCAACTTTCTACTTTTATTTTACATCAATATCAACTAGAGTTCACAATTTAACAAAATACATAAGAAATCAATTTTTCTTACTTGTTTAGCTACTTCTAGCAACCAGTTTATTTTCCTACTTTCTTAGTTTGATTCCTACTTCTCTTGGTCTTGTATCTCACTTCCTTACTTTGGATCTTGTATGTGATGACTTAGAAGAAATTTTAATGGATAGAATTTGAGTTTGTTTGGGCTTGAGAAGATGATAGAGAAGAGGAGAGAGATATGATGATTAAGGTCTGTTTTAGATTTATATTTGTTGCCTTTCTTTTGACTTTTTGCACATTTAGAAGTCTTTAGAAGATTATAAAACATGGGCTTAGGCTTGAGTGTGTGTGTGGGCTTAGTTTATTTTATAAAGAAGATACACGTTATGCTTTTCTACAATTTTTCTGCAGCTAAGAAGTCTCCTAATTATCACAATAAAAGATATCATATTATTTTCAATACAATTCTATATATATATATATATATATATTACTACGTTCACTTAACTTCACCAATGCACATATAATTCAATTGTAATATATTCTTATACTAATAATTTATCAAATCACAAAATCATCAATCAAATACATGTATATAAATTAACTTAGTAGGTTTAATTTAGGTTATTTCAAAAACATTCCTTTGAGTAAGCAATCTTAAGGATTGTAGAGAAATGATGATTCGCTACTAACTTGATATGGAAAGTTTTTCTAAAATTGAAGTTTAAAATCATTTAAATAAAAACATTTTTTTAGAAGAACTTTTGCCCTTTTTATTTTCCTTATTTATTTATTATATATGTATTTTATTTTTGAAAAATTTTCGAGCTAACACTCTATCTCTCTCTTTTTTATTATTAATGTTTTTATGGAAAAGTTTTAAGGAAATCCCCTTTTTTTTCTCTCTTTTTTTCTTTGAAAAACTCTTCTTACTTTCTTTTTATTTATTTGGAAGAGTTTTTGAATTAAAACTCTATCTCTTTGTCCCTCATCAAATCCTTTCTTTGAAAACTTTAAGCTAAGACTTTTTTTTTTTTTTTTTTTGAAAGATTGCTTAACAGATGAGAATTCCAAAAGTTTCAAATGAGCGATGGGCTTGCTTTGTTGATCACTTATTTTAGTTCAACCTTGAGCTTTATTACTAAACTAAAAAACTTTACACATTAGGGCAAAACTTTTCTTTTCAGGACTTTAATTTGCTTTTATTGGGACATTATCTTCCAACTTTAGGGCAAATAATTCTTAAACTTGAGGCAGAAACCTTTCTAGGCAAATGATTTTCCATACCAATGTAAATTATTTTCATACCAGGATTGGTTATTTCATTTTTTATTGTCTAGTCAAAGAGGGCTTCCTTACACTCGCTTAGGCTTATTTCACACATTTGACTTTGATTCTAAAAATTATGGTCTAACTTGTTAGTGATACACATTGGCCAATCTTTTTTTTTTTTTTTTTTTGTATCATAATATAAAATTTTGGTTATTGGCTTCAATCAAAAGGGATACCATAGATACATATCATTTTGAAATTTACCTTCAACACTTCATGGGTTTACAAGTCAAAAACCCTTAAGGAAAACTAATAATGCACTTGTCTCTAGTTTCAATAGTATCAATAAATCAGGTCTTATGATCTAAAGTGTCTCTAAAGGATGGTATTGTAGGTGGATTCATGATTGAATTTTGATGTGTTTTGATGGTCTTGAGCATATGCTTCCATCCTTAGGTTTAATCACCTTGCTTGATTATTCTCCATTTTTTCCTTTGTTTCTTTTTATTTTTTATTTATTTGTGTTTTTTACACTTTATTCATGTTTATTTTTCTTCCCTTTTTTTTTTTACCTCCCTTTTTTTCTTCTTTATTTTTTTTTGACATGAATTCAAGGTGATTTGTACTTCTTTAATTTTTACTGGATGACTTATAACTCAAGGTGAATGGGTTGTTTACGGTTATGAAATAGAGACTCTTCTTCCTTTTAAAGGAAATGAATTATTCATATTAATTGATTGCTCTTGAATTGAAGCAACTAGGGCAAACACATATAGTTAATCCTTTTTCTTCTTATTAACACCCTTAACCTCTAAATTGCCCAATTGTGAGGTAGTTCTTGACAGGGCTTATTTTTTTTTATAATACTTCTTTAAAAGGCTCAACGTATTATCATTTTGACCAAAGTATCAAATTCAAGGCGGACCTCCTTTAAGGAATGAGTCCATGTTCACCCTTTAATATCACTCTGCTCTTGAGTGCTTAGGGTTGGTGTTTAGGATTTGTCTTACTTCTTATCATTCTAGGCTTTTTAAAATAATGAGGTTTTATTTTTAGTTTTCAATTGCCTTAATATAATGTACTAAATGACCCTTTTTGTATTGGGTTTATATTTTAGAAATTAAGCCCAACAAATGCCCCTAGTTAGTAAATTATCAAGTCCTTTTGCTTGCCCTCTGTTTTGATTTCTTTTCATTTATAGTTCAACTTTAGCCTAAAGTGAGTGATCATTAGGCTTGAATTCAAAGGATCCTTATCCACTAGTAAATTTCTCCTTTTTTTATTTATTAGAAAATTATTTTATAAAAATGGTAATGGGTATTTACAAAGAGGGATGGATGAACCACATCTTACAATCTAATATGGGAGTTTATTTATAAAGATGCTTTTTTTTTTTTTTAAATTTCAAACCAAAACTTAAGTCAGCATTTTTCTTTTATTTATTTATTTTTTTATAAATAATTGTAAAATATAATGATGACCCCTTTTTTTTCTTAATTATTCACAAATAAAGATTGGCATTTTCATAATGATAGACTTGAGTTTAAAGGATGGAACACTTATGACATAGTGATTCTAGTTGAAAAAGGACCTATTACTATCTAGAAGAGGAACTAATCTAATGATGATTGAATTATGCACAATCTATGAATATATACAAATCTGCTATAACATTTTTTTATAGCGTTTATATACATGTTTATGCTAAGAATTATATAGTCATAGGGCATTTTTTTCTCAAAGAAATTTTATTTATTTTCAAAAGTGAAAATAATTTGTAAATAAATCGTCTTTTTTAAATAATATATATAAATATATATATATATACAAAGATGTGTATCGCTTTACAAGAGTAAGAAAAAGAAAGAATATTTAAAAATAATTATATAACAAACCATTACTTACAAGGTAAAAAAAAATTTATACAATATATAAATATACACAAATTATTATTACATGTTACATATTACACATACATGCAAATCACATGGATGAACTAATTAATAATGGGGCAATTTTGATATTTGAGTTTGCAACTTTTTTTTTTTTCCAAACAGATAAAAATTTACAAGGAGAGGATTTAAAAGGAATTTGAAACTATAACTCTTTGTAGACACCCAATTTTTGCTCAAATTTAGGGCTCTAAGTTATAATAAAAATTAGTGTTATCAAGCTTAAAAAATAAATAAATAAAAATAATAAATAATAATAATAAATAAAAAGCTAAATAAAAATAAACATAAAAAGAAAGATAAAAATAAAAAAAAAAATATAGGTAAATAGGAAGATCAAAAGACACTTATTTACTTTAAATTCAATCATCAATGTGCTTTAAAACGAATTTATATTGACAATTTTGTAACTCCCGATCTTTCGAATCAATTCATAACCGACAGCCATTAACGACCGAATTCAAGTTTTGTAACGGCCATTAAACGGCTGAATTCAAGTTTTGTAAGCGACGGCCATTAACGCCGAATTCAAGTTTTGTAACGGCCATTAACGGCGAATTCAAGTTTTGTAACGGCCATTAATGGTCGTGATCCGTTTCACTTCCCTCCAGCTCTATATAAACCACAACCCCGATCCTCCTCAGGATACAAGATCAAGATAGAAGAAAAACACAAAAACAGAGAAAAAAAAAAGAAGAAGCAGAGAATAAAAAAAAAAAAACATAGAGAGAAAAATTCCATACAAATATCTCAGCAAAAATCACTCAAAAAAGTTGGAATCAAACAAGTTCCTAGGGAAGAAAGCAAATTGATTGTTGGTTTTCAGTCTACTCGCGCAATCAACGATCAACAGTCAACGGTCAATGATCAACAGTCCACATCCAGATCAACGCTCCAGATTTGATCCGAACGATCCAACGGTCCATGTGAGTTTGGATTAAATTTTTCAATCTAAAATATTTTCATATAGCATTAAATTTGCTATGAAAATAATCAAGTTTTCATCAAATTGTTTTCATAAATTTGCTATAAAAATAATAAAGTTTTCATCAAATTGTTTTCATAAATTTGCTATATGAAAATAATAAAGTTTTCATCAAATTGTTTTCATAAATTTGCTATGAAAATAATAAAGTTTTCATCAAATTATTTTCATAAATTTGCTATGAAAATAATCAAAGTTTTCATCAAATTATCTTCATAAATTAGCTATGAAAATATTCTATCAAATTTAATCAAAATTGTTTTTTCGTGTAGCATTAAATTAGCCAGAATTATCATAAAATGATTTTAAAGAAAAATTTTGGACTTAGAAAAATTGCATTTTCATAAAATGAAAATCAATTAATTAGATCATAGGATTATTAAAAATGGTTTCATAAAAATTAAAAATTAATGAATTTAAAGTGAAAAGAGTTCAAAAATTAAAATTGATCAACAAACTAAAGTTTTTTTTTTAAAAGAACTACGTTTTATCTGATCTCGATTAGCAGTACGTAGGCACCTACGGGGACATTAAAAAATGAAAAAATATTTTTTGTTTTTTTTATAATATTATGAAAAATATTTTGTAAATATAAGATGTTTTGTTGATATTCATATTCTAAAAAAATAGAAAAATGTGACTTACAATATTTGTTTGTTTCATTTGAGTTTTTGAGTATGAAAAGGATAAATTATAAGTTAAAATTCCAAAAGTGGTAACCATTTGGTTTTAATAGGTTAGCCCTCCGAGTCCATAATATCTGGTTTAAAAAGTTTGTTTTTAAATCAAATTTTCGCAGACTAGTAGCTAAGTTAGGATCAACCGACCCATTGATCCTAGCTTTTTATTTTTTTCCCTATTTATATCGGGTGGCGACTCTAAAAAGTTTTTCAAAAATTAAATTTTTTTTAACCCAGTCAATGATTCATGTTAAATGGTTCGGTTTAATGTGAATCGGGTTTAGGAGAAATGAACCAGATAGTGGAAAAATCCAAGCTCGACATCTTTAAGTATGCCCCATTATTATTTTTTTCTAACCCATGTTTATGAATGCAATTGGGTGGTTTCTAAAGGTTCCACGTCTAATTGATTGTGGATCAATATTAAACCAGAGTGGGAGGTCATTTCATGAATTAAAGGGTGAAAAAGCCATAGCTCCCAATCTTACTAGCGACCTCCCAACTTAAGTCTTAAACGGCCTGGTCCGACGTAATCTAACATACATTTATATAAATTCTCCTCCATAATGATCAAGGTGCCTTTTTAGGCTATCAATTTTATTTTTTTCTAATATCTCACCACATAAATGAAAAGTTGGTACAACTATAGACAAATTAAGTAGCATATATAAAAATGAGCATTAAAAGTAATATAATTTAAATTTAATAATTTCAAGTGGCTAGCCCTCTTAAAAATAGGCATCCCTTGGTGGAGTTGCTAAGCTGTTGAGCTTGGATTTTTCATTTCTAGTTTTATTTCTTTTAATTCAATTCGTATAAAACCCTAACCCATTTGATACAAACCTCAATTAGGAACTAAAAGAAACTTGCTTTCTTTGAAAAATTTTTAGGAGTTGCGACCTGACTAAAGTCGGGAAAAATTATAAGTTAGGATCAAAGAGTTGGTTGATCCTAACTTAGCTACTAGTCTGCAAAAAAATAGATTTTAAAACAAAATTTGATAAACCAAAGATCTTTGGATTTTTGAAGCTATCCTATTAAAACCATTTGGTTTCTATCTTAATTCTTAATTTAAAGTTTATCCCATTTTATGCTCAAAATTTTACTAATATACAAGCTACGATATTTAAAATTTATCACTGAAGTTTACAAATCTAAACAATAATTACAATAAATAATGAATCAATTTAATATTAACAGAAAAAGGGTTTTTTTTTTAATTTTTTATGTTACCTCGGAGGTGACTACATACTTACCAATTGGGAACAAACAACACGTAGTTCTTTAAAAAAAAAAAAAAAACTTTAGTGCGTTTATTTTTAAAAATTTGAACTCTTTTCACTATACATTTCTTTATTACTTTTTTTTTTTCTAGTAGAAAATGTATATATTTTTTTTTAGTTCATATTAATCCAAAGCCATATATTTTTTTTAAAGAAAGTAATGAACTTTCTAAGTGTCAAAATAGAATTTACCGCTAAAGATTATTTTTTTTTTTGCATTGCATATATGGTTCATATTTTTATATTTATTTATATATATATATATATATTTTTACCTTATATGTATTACAATATACATAAACTATTTGTTATGTTTTTTTCTTTTCTTTTTTTTCAACATTATATATATTACATATATACATATTTTAGTTTTTTCCTCTCTCTCTCACTCTCTCTCTTTTAGGCAGTACATGATAGATTAACAAATAAATAAACGGAAACAGAGAAACTGTAAGGACCCGCTATTACCCCTAGTTGAAATAAGCAATAGCAGTTCCCCAACCGCATATAATCTGCAGAATTATATGCAAGGTTGTCTTAAAGGATTGTTTGATGAATTGTTCACCTAATCTTAAGGAATAAATCATTTTGAGAAATAATTACTTAGTAGCTTTTCAAAACATATTAACATATATATACACAACTTCAAACAAAGGCAGATCAAGCTAGATATATACATACATATATTACATCCACAGGCTTCTTACAAGCCTTAAACAAAATAACAAAAAATATAAAGCTTAACAAAGCTTTATAAACATCCATTCTAACTAACTATCTAGTCTATTACAAAAAGAATGGTTCCATCCAGTCCTGGTCAACTCTAGTCCTCATATTCCTCCAAGAAGTCTTCAAAATCGGAGCCATAACCCATGCTCGCATAGGACTCGTCCAGGTCATCACCTAAAATTGTTAAAAGAATGAGCCAGAGGCCCAGTACACAGCAACGAATACAAAAGCGAGATGAAGCACACAAGCTTATTCTAAATGCAATATGCAACATCCATTTAATTATTCTTTAATCTTTAATTAATCAATCAACACGGGAGTATTCAAACTCCGGACAACAGGGATCGTGAGGGGACCTGAGTAACACTCGGACGCTCAGGGGGTTGATATAAGTAGTTCGGGTACTCATACCGTCCTAGATATCGTTAAGTCAAAGAGAAAAGTAGCTTCCTCCAGGGTTAATAGCCGTTACTTAGCTTTATTTATACTCAGTCCATATCATAAAATATAGTTCACCCGTTCTCATAAACGTTTGAACTAAACAATGGTACTTCCTACCAAGTTTAAATAAATTTTCACCGATCTATACCCCCCGTCGACTACCGCCGTACCACTTAATGAAAGTCATCTCAAATGACAGGAGTGGCCTAAGTGCCTAGATCTATCGTGCTCAAACCGAGCAAGGTGCCGCTCCCCGAACCAGATACCAACTTCCATCTCAAACTCATCAAACTATGAGGGTCGCCGTTAGGTTCATACATGACCTGGCATAGGAATTGGATTTTAACGGCATAAAACACAAGCAACAATCACATTTTAAGTTTTCTTATTATATATTTAAGTTTTATAAATGCCTATCCTAACAGAGACAAGCAGGTTACTGCATACCTGTATTAGCTCGGGGAGTTAATAGGATAATCGAAAGGGAATCAATCACTGTAAAAAGAAGTAATTACAACTCACACTTAGATCAAGTATATATTTTCATCAAAGCTCAAGTATAATCATCCAAAGAAATTCAAATAAATTATTATAACATCATCACATAGCATTTAGATATCATATATTATCATACAATACCCAACAAATACTTAAATGACCATTTATCAAGCTTTGAACAACTTTTAGTAAACAACAATAAGTTTAAACTTTGTTGGAAAGCGTGTCAGCTAGAAAGAATTGAAATTTAAGAACTGATACTTTTGTAATTTGTAAAATCTTAAAACATGAAATTTTTAGATCTTTTCCTTAGCTTTCCAACGCAACTTGATCACCTCAATCGGAGATCGGATGAAAAAGTTACGGCTAAAATACAAAGAGCTGCGAAACAGGGAAGTCTACACGACCGGGTACACGGCTCGTGTATGGAGGCCGTGTTGGGTAAAAAAAATGACCCGAGAGCAACTTTAAGAATTTCAAGGCCTACACGACCATGTACACAGCTGTGTACACTGGAGCGAAAAAATGACGAAATCCCCTGTTTTCAAAATGCATTTTACACTTCTTAAAATTCTTTAAACTCATTCTAAAGTTTCCAAAACTTGTTATATGATCATCCCATCATTCAAACAACACCAAACTCTCCAAAACTTCATCAACTCCAAATCACTATTCATCATCTTCTTCAATATTAGGTCATCCAACCACATGCATTCACCAACACTTCCAACACTTCAAAACTCATCCTAAGCACATAAAACTAACCAATCTAGTTTTACACTTCATATAATATCCATACCACATGAATCACGAATTCATAAACAAAATATCATCAAGAACACATACAAGCATGAAAATGAAAAATAGAGAAACACTTACCACTTGGACTTCTATGCTCGGTTTAAGGACTCTAGATCGAGCTTTTGATGGTGAGAATTGTAGAAAATCAAACTTCAACTTAGGGGTCACCTTGGGAGCTTTTGATGAAGAGAGGAATGAGTTTAGGGCAAATGGAGGGTTTTTGGCTTGGTCTGAAATTTTGGCCGAATTTTTGAAGTTAAAAAGTTTAAACTTATCCTATGTTGACTTTAAGGGCATGAGGGCATTAAAGGCATAATGACTTTGTTTTGGGTTAATTAATTTAACTTGTTTACTTAATTAAATGGCTTTGTTTTAAGGCATTAAAAAGGGGGTTTTATTGGCTTTTATTTTTTTTTACTCAAATTTTCTGCTACTTAGGGCTTTCATATGCATACATTCCATTTATTTCTAAGCACAAATAACACACTTTAAGGCATATTAATATTTTACAAACTCAATAAATAATTAATCTAACATATTTAAATAATTCTACACATTCACATATCACATAGTTCATCAAAATTTAAATTAACCATCAACATATATTTATCATGCATAATTCAACAATTCATTCATAAAATAAAATTACGAATTTCTTGGCTATTTCAGAAACAAGAACATATACTTACCTGGGCAGAATACGGGCTAGAAATGAGAACAAAGGTCGGCTTTAACAATGTGGAGCTCCAAGCAAGTTGCATACAGACTTGGGTAATTTGACATGAGACACTCCTGTGATGGGTTTTCGCCTAAGAAGCAATGGAATGTGGAGCTTCGATGGGGGTTGAGCGGCTCGAATCGGTGCTCAGCGTTGATAATTGCGATGGCATTTCTAGAGTGAATTGAAGCTACTAAAATGGAGTTTAACTTACCTAGAACCTCCTTGTATCAATCATTTTGATTGATTTCTACCACAAAATCCCAAATTGAAAGTTCAAACTTTGAAACCCTAATTCCTAACACAACTCGGATTTCAATTTTTAGGTGATTTTTGTGTTATTTGTGTCTTTCTTTGTTTGTTTCTGCCGGATATTTATAAAAATTTAACATCTCACCTACCCTCAAATTAAAATTCATAATGGACTCTTTATTTATATTTTTATTATTTTTTATATAAAATTATTTATTTTTTTTTTATTGTAATTTATGAGCTTAACATAATATTAATTGAAGCCTTAAATAAGTAAAATTAAGGTGTCTATAAATATATTGTTTTGTACATCATAATTAGCGATCTATATAAAATGATACATTGCATGTATACACTTGTAAATGATATTACATTTGTGCCTATGTTTCATCTATCAATTTCAACAAACAAACAGTTCAATACATTCAATGGATCTGTCCGACAAGTCAAATCAAAAGGAGCATAGCATGCTTCCATTGCAATCCCAAAGAATGCTTCCCCCACTTCCACACGCACCCCTTTACCCTCATTTAAACTGCCATTAACATTGAGTTTCATCCAATCATCCTAGTCCAAGAAACACACATTGATTTTTTTTTAATATTTTATTGAAACTTTTGTGGATCATTGAATAAATCTTCATTATTTTAGATTTGTTTCCTTGCTAGAGGGTTGCCCCGCTCAACATTCTTAAAATACTCAATAATTTACAACAATCTTGAGCGAACAAATATTATCTCTATACTTTCTATTGTTCTTATTTTAAAGGACGTACGAGTTAGTGTCATCGTTGAGTAGTATTTCGTGGATAATTATTTGATGATAAAATAATGGTAAGTCAAGTATTTATATTTTTAATTTTTTTATCAATTTAGTATCATATTTTATATTCTAACAAATTAGTGCTTATTCTTCTAAAGTATGTCTGGTTCAGTATTTCTTCTAAGTGATAATTTGATGATGTATAGATTATTTAAAAAAAATTAAACTTTTGGTAATTAAAAAATTACTCGTCATCCAAAGTTATTGTTTAAACTTTAACCTTTTAATGGTTGTACCTTAAATTTCTGAAATGGAATAAGTAAGTGTCCCCGTATAATAAACGTTATGATAAATTTTTAAAATAAAATAACGTTAAATAGTTTATAAAGGAGCGAAATAGTATAAGTTTAATTTTAATTTCCCTACTATGTTATTGTCAAGAACTTCGTCTTTTTATGATGGTACCCCAAAATTCTAAAATGGAATGAGTGACTTCTGATATAATAAATGTTATAATTTATTATTATATAAAATAATATAATATAAACATTGACAAATTAAGCAAGATATAAAAAAATATTGAAGTTTTTAGCAACAAATGATTTTTGCAATAAATGTCATACTAATGTAGAATTTATATAGTAAAAAGAAATTATTATATTTATTAAATTTACTATTACAAGTATAATAGTATTCGTCATTATTTATTTTGTCTTCATAAACAACAACAACAACAACAATTATCAGGGCTGCCTAAATAACCTATTTTACATTATACCCTTTAATACCCTCAATAAATAAAATAAAATTAACTTTTGGAGATTGAAATTTTTGTGATTGAAAATTGGTGAAAAAGTTATATTTCTACAAATTGAATCAGCGATGATAATTTTTGCAACATAATTTTAATTTTAGAGGCAAAAATTTTATCTTTGAATCCCAGTTTTCTTATTATGTATTTGGACCAAATGAAACTTAGATTTTAAGTAGATTTTGAAAGTTATAGGTGGTTCTGCATTTCATTTTCTTGGAATCTACTCTCTCATAAGGTAGGGCATAGGTAAAACTTTTCATACGATATAGGATACTAAGCCTACAATGCACCATACCTATATTATAAACATTATTAAGAAATAATGAATAAAAGAATTACATTATACTTTTAAATTCTATGTTTTACCGAAAAACATAAATAAATAAAAAAGGAATAGATAGCGCTAAATAAATATTCCATAACAATTTATTATTTGATATTTTCTTAAAGCTAGTGTTTATATTCATCTTAGATAAATTTTTTTAGTAAAAATATTACATATCATAAAAAAGACAACATTAATCAAATTATCACTTAACAAATATACTAAATCCCATATACTTTAAAAATATAACACTGTTAAAAACAAAAATGTAGCACTAAATTGCTAAAAGTTGAAAGTAGTTACCATCATCTTATGATTAAAACAAACATTCATTAAATATTATTTATTGAAAAAGACTGAATGGCATGCAATTTGAAAGTAGGATTTGTGCTTGCATTAACAGTGGTGTATCCTAGCTCTTTCTTTGTTTATGGACTCTTGGGTGTGTTTGTTTCAAGGAAGAAGTCTTTCGAACTTCTTTATTCAATATTTATTGTAATCAAAACTTTGTAATTTTTAATATAGTTGCAATAAACACAACTGGAAAAGACAATGAAGTCACATTGAAGAAATTTGATAAACCACTATAATAAACCAAAGAAATTGAGTAATCATGTTGTGCACGCAAGTTTCTCTGGCTTTCACCCCTATGTCCAAGGTAACTTTGCCCAGCAAAGGCGTCTTCGAGATTACTTATTATTAGCACAGGGGTACTAAATGTTGGAAATTTGACAGCTAATTTTCAGCTCTCGACCAGCAGAAGAATTTTTCCTTGATTCATCTATATAGACATAGGAAGCTAAATTTGCAGGCCATATGCATTGATACAAAGTGCAACCGCACATGTGACCATTGAGCTGTTTCACCCACATGGAAATTCTTATACTACCATTCCCTTGTATTCCATAAGTTGAGAATTCATCAAATTCTTATACTGCATGGCGGAGGACTCTCCCTATCCATCAGCCTTTGCAAAATCATTGGTAGATCCTGGACAGAATTGCAAGCGGAGAGCCAACACCTACAAGGGCTAGTGAAGGTGGCCTTGATCCATCTCCATGTCATTTTAGTTACTGCATCAGTAATGATTTAATGGAAGCAACACATATTATGAAGCCTTGGAGGATGCAAACCTTAACAGTCACGTGGTTGCGGCATTCGAACAGGTATCTTCCTTGCGAAACCGTTTCAGATATTGACATACAACGCCTGCTATTCGAGCATAAGATTCTTTTCCCTAAAAAGGCCTAACATTTTCAAAAAGATCGATGAGCTATATGTAATTGAAAACTCATAGACATGAAAAAAATTGTCTTGAAGGAATTAAATTTTGTCCAAGCATGGTAATTTATACTATGCTTAAACATCCTTAGCAAATAATATATGTTAGATTTACCAGAAAGTTTTTATTTTTGTGTTGGACTACTATTTTAAAGCATCCAAGATTTTTTTTTGGCATACTTTCTAAACAGTGACACTTAATTGGGACGGCAAACAAGGACATGATAAATTTATTCGAAATCATCTTTGATAATATGGACATCATGCCGTATCGTATTCTGTAATGCGGTATACTAGAGCAGTATAAAGTTTCATGGAATTGCAAGAGCAATTACCGCAAAACTTGAAATACAATTATGATAAACCAACTTAACAAGCGAAAAACACACTTTCCAAGCTAATAAAAAATGTTCCGGAGAATGGAGCATGTGAAATAGCCATGAATTCCTCAATTTACATTTTATAAATATGTTATTGAAATTATATATGATTTTGAAATAAGGTATATGTGTATGAACAATATAATTAGTGCATGTGTTGAATATGCGTCATTTTGTATATGTGTATACGTAATGAATTTATTATTGTTTTATGTATATTAATGTGTGCATAGTGTAATAAATGTTTGTGTCTTTTATGAATTAATATGTGTGTGTTATGTTTAGAATTTATCAAAATAACTTTTAAATTGCTTAAGAAATTGTTGACAAAATTTTACAAAGTTTAAGCCTATTTTTCAAGTCCAAATTAAACTCAAATGCATTCCAAATTAAGCCAAATTAAACCTAAGTCAAACATACCCCTAAAGTCAAACTTTGGATAATTATAGGCCTCAAATTTGATTAATTAGGGTCTCTTTTTGGAAGCCCATTTTCATACGAATTTCTCTCATTTCTTTTCTTTCTCTCTTCCTTCTATCTCTAAACCATAAGCCCTAAACCAAAATCAACAACAACCTTTTGGATTCAAAAATCACTCTAAGCCAAAGCCTATTCATGTAAGTTAATGCAAACATAATCTCTTCGTCCTATTTCCTTTCTTGTGATTTAAATGTAAAAACTTATGTAGGATGAGTTGATGTTATTTAAGTGGATTGATTTATGCATCGATATATGTTAGTTGAGCTTTGTTATTGTGTGAACTTGGATAAGTGTTGGGGAAGTTGTAAGGAGTGTTGATGAGTAGTGAAGTTAAGTTGAGTAGTTGAAGTGTGCAATTGAAGTGTAATTGGTGTTTGAATGTTGTAGTTGGGTGTTTGATGATTAGAAGTGGGGTTTGTGTTGTTTGAATGGTGTTTAGAACATATAACAAGTTTGGGAAGCTTAGAATAAGTTTGGAGTGTATGCCGGCATCTGGTACTTCAATGCCGTCGGCGCAGAGGCGGTGTTGAAGGTGATCGGAACCTATTTTCTTAAAACCGCTTAAAACGCTGCCAGCTTTCGTAAGGAAAGTTTACCAGTGTTGATTTTTCAAAGCATACGCCGGCTGTTAAGGTTCCAACGCCGTCGACTTAGAGATGATGTGGAATGCAAACAGAGTCATAATTTTTAATGTCGGGCTTAAAGCCTATGGTGTAGTATCCCATGCTGTCGCGTACATGGATACGCTGCTAGTGTTGGGGGTATTCACCGGCGTGAACCAACCCCGTGGAACTCTCAAAAAATTTTTGAAAATTGGAGTCGTAATCTACACCGGCTCAAGGCCGCCGACATAGACTAAAGACTGCCGGCGTATCCTTAAATGCTGCCAGTGATGGCAAGCATTGAATTTTAGTACATTGTACACCGGTTCAATGTCGCCGGCGTTGAAGGCCGGCATGTCTTTTGCAGTTTTTATTTTCAAAAACTTTGTATAATGTTTCCCAAAGCTTGATATATGATCAATTGAATATTTGTTGAGTATTGAATGATATAATATGATGTTTAAATGCTATGTTATGACTTTGTAATAATTATTTGAATTTTTTGATTAGTTATGTTTGAAATAGTTAATTAGTGCTTGAACTAAGTGAGAAATTCGATATTTTCTTGTGGCAGTGTTTAGATCCTCGCTCGGTTACCCCCATTAGTTCCCAAGCTATCTTAGGTACGTGATAACTTGCTTGTTTTTGATATGATAAGCCTTATTCAAAGTTACTCTAAATTAAGAAATTTAATTAATTGATTATTGAGTGTCTTTTATACCGTTGAATCTGGTTGAGAGATAAACCCTACTCAGATTGGGGGCATGGTAGTTTTAGGGCTAGACCACCTCTGTCATTTTGATATGACTTTCATAAGTGGTTCAGCAGGTAATCGATAGAGAATTTGATATCGGTATAACATTTACTTATTCTTGAAAGGATGTAATATGATTTAATTCAATGTTTATGGAACATTGAATTAAGTGATATTATGGATTGAGTTAAGTAAAGTCGAGATACGGTTAGAAACCCTAAATGAGATTACTTAATCATTATGAATAAATTTATCTAGGATAGTATGAGTATCCGATACTTATATCAACCCCCTGAGCGTCGTGATCGTTATCAGTTCTTTAGAATCCCTGTTGCCCCGGAGTTTATTATACTCCCATGATGTATGACTAACTAAAGATTGAATATAAATAAATTGGTTGTTACATTTTGCATTTAGCTTAAGCATGTGTGAATCATTTTGCATTTGTATTCGTTACTAGTGTACTGGGCCTATAGCTCATATTTTAACCATTTCAGGTGATGAATCTGACGACTTTTACACGAGTATGGGGTATGGAACCGATTTTTTGAGGAATTTCTTGATGATTTGGAGGACTAGAAATGACCTTAGACTTGATAGAATCCATATTTTGTAATAGACTAGTTATGATAGCTTTTGTGGTTGTATTTAAAGTTCTGGTTAGATTATGTGTAATTTTGTTAAGGCTTATAAGAAGCCTTTGGTTGTAATATATATATACATACTTAGCTACGTATGACTTGGGATTATTTCTCTTGTGAAATATGTTAATGGGATTAGTTATGTTTTGCTAAAAGTTTTGAAAAACTATGGTTTCAATTTTGTTAATTTTGTGGAATTAGATAAATAATTCCTCAAACACTTCTTTTTGGACAACCTTACATATAATTCTGTAGGTTATTTGTGGTTGGGGAATTATTATCACTTATTTTAATTATAGGGGTGATAGCGGATCCTTATAGTATATATGTTCAGTTGAGTTCAATATCACTTAATTGAATCCATATTTTTGAAATGACAATGGAGGACGAGAGTACAGGTGGTGGAAATAGTAGCAAACTTATATTTAATTTTGTTGACCCTTGCCTCCTCAAGGAGAAGCATTCCCATCCCTTTCCACCAATGTCATTAGAGTTACTTCAACTAGCCTTGCGCCCAACATAGCCCGCTGAAAGTGTGCATATGTATGAGTGGCCATTGGTTTCAGTTCTTAATCAAAAAATGAAAGCAAATACGAAAATGGTATACCCCTTTGGTAATGCTTTCTGCTCCGTTCTTCTAAGCTTCTATATATCTACTATCCATCCACCGAATTTTTCTGGTATGTTTATAGGCGCTGCCTTTGCCGTAATGCTTCACCAGTTCGATGCAATTTGGCCTCTAGGATTCCTCTTTTTCTGCTTCTCAGTTGATAAAGCATGACCTTATGTTCTCGTGCCATATGTTATATGCTTGTTTATAAAACCATGTTATTCAATCTCTCAAAATTAAATTCTCTTCCTTGATGCATCATTACCACAAGCCAAACTAAACATTTGAATCTCATTATATGGGAATTTCCATTCCATTAGCATTGTATTTTAAATTGATGAATGTTACCACCTAATTCTACACAAGAGATACAATGAATATAGTTGATTCAAAACTTAGAGTCCTTTAAGAACATGTAATTATTTGCTGAGAATTTTTTTCCTTTCTTTTTTTATATCTAGGATTCACACAAGCATAAATCACTCAACTACCAAACGACATTGTCATTCTCACTCATTTATTCGATAGCATGTATATACTACATAACTTTTATAAGCAAGATGAGATTTTTTTTTCCTTTTTCTTTTGATTTTCATTAGATACAGAAAGATACAAACAAAGTGGTGGAAATTCTGCAGGTGACATCTGAGTTTAATGCTGCCATTCTGGGAAGCTACGCTGCCGGCGTAGGGCCGATGTTGAAAGTGATCATAATGTAAAACATTAACACTGCCATGTATGTCGTCAGCGTTACCTGGTGATTTACTGGCATTGGATGAGAATGCTGCCAGTGTAAAACCAATGTTGAGAATCGTCAGTAGCTAAATCCTTAACGCCGCCTTAAATGCCACCAGCATTGGATTTGTAGTACTAGTGTATGTTTGTTTGGATCAAAAACTTGGATTTCAAGGTTACGATGAGCACTATCGACGTTGAGTGTATGCCGCTAAGTTTGCTTTATACGCCGCCGACGCATGCCATCTATAAATAGGACGTTTTGATGAAATTTCGAAAACATATTGTTTTATTCAAACTTTTCCTCCTTCAAAGCATCTCTAGGGCTTATGTCATCTGTTCCAGGTGTGTGGCTTCAAAGGAAGGCTAAGATCGATCAAAGTAAGTGGTTTCGCTCATTTATTACAATTTATTTATGCATCAAACATGTTGTTTAGTGTTTTTGTTTGGTTTTTGAAAGGATTTTTGGAGAAAACCCTAGTTCTTGTTTAAGATATGATCTTTGGGAGAGCAATCGAGAATTAAGAATAGAATCAAAGTAAGTGTTATCTTCTCAATCCTAGATTCAATATCAGATAAATTTTTAGTGATGAATGTCTATTCTTGTTATATAGCAAATTAGGGTTTTTGGAGAAAAGTCTTTTCTTGTGGGATTTTATGGAATTCAATCAAGAAAAAGGTGCAGTTGTGGTTTATATCAAAAGGTTAGGGTTTTGGAAGAATTTGAGATGTTAGGGTTTGTTTTATAATGGTGTTTTGATTGTTTATGATCACATGTTATAATCAGGAGATTTGGAGAATTGGATTGTTGTTCTTAAGGGATTTCGTTGATTTGGAGTTCTATTCCTAAATTTGGAAAAGCAAGTATGACCTTACCTTGTATGATGTATGTGTTTGTAGGATTACTATATTGATTGTTTTGTTGTAGGAACATATTAATAATTAACCTAATACTATTTGGCTTAATTATACTATATGTTGTTTGTGTTTAGCTACTATTAGTAAAGACCTGGCAGACAGTGATACTAATACTGGCAACTGGATGATTTTTGTGTAAGGTTATCTCTAATGGACTCGTACATTGATATGATTCTAGTAGTTTAGGTTTTGGGAGAATGGCCGTAGGTGTTTAAGGAATATCCACTCACCATATATGTATATGTATTACCTATTTTCGATATTGTTCATTTTTTAGGAGTCTAAGATACTCCAGATTTAGGACTGGTGTACAATAGTTCTGGACTATGTTATTTTACTAGCTTAAATATGATAATAAATTATATTGTTTGCATTAGATTAGGTTGCACTTGATTATATATGTTGTGTGTGCGCGCATATGCATTTGTTTTGTGGTTTAGTGTACTGGGCGATTTTGCTCATTCCTTTCATTTTTTACGTACAGGTGAAGATGATGTAGTCTTTGATCTATCTGGATATGATTTGTTTGTAAATCAAGGGGATGGCGATAGTGGTCTTGACTACCTTGCTGATAATTAGTAGATTTCAATTACAAGAATTTTTTAAAGAAGAATATATAGATCTTTTGAAATATGATTTAAGGAATTGTTTTCAAGATTTGTTAAGAAATTTCTAGGAGTCTTATGAGACTTGGATTTTTATGTAATAGATAGATTATATTTGCGGTTTATGCTATTCAGAAAGTTTGTTTTTGAATCATAAGAGAAACCTTTTATGTGAGTAATTTGATGAAATAGTCTTTGTAATTGTGGATTTAGTTTTGATAGCCTTTGCATGTCTTTTATAAGAGAAGAACATGTAGCGGGTTGTAATTGCCACCAGGTTAGGGCGTTACAATTAATTTGTAAGTATTCTTCTCAAAATTATTTACTCATAATCATAATTGTGTCTATTAGAATCGCTTCTAATTTAACAGCCAATTAAGACAACATTAACATCATAACTTTGTACCAGATTCCATGTAATCCTCAAAAATTTTCACACTAGTATACAAACATAGAATGGGAAATACATATTAGATAGTGAACTTAGAATCTAGTAAAATTCCTAGAATAAACGATATGAGTAGTAATAAACGCATTTATAACTTAAAAACCTAAAATAAAAAATTCTTTGACTTTAATAGATATCAAAGACAAGATTTCGTATCTTGAGTCAATAAATTAAGATATAGTAAAATGCAGCTCTACATTTCAAAAACAATAAAAGACAACCCATTTATAGAACTTATTTACCATAAAACAATAACTAAAAGAAAAACCGCTAGATTTATAAATACATAATGAAAATGGAAACAAATCCATAACTAATAAACTGAACTTCAAATAAATATTTGCATTGCACCATTGATCTAGTTAGAAAATTTAGAGTCTATAGGCGTTAAAACCTTAATTTGACCTATAGGGCATAAGAAACATTAATTGCATAAAGTAAAACTCAAAAATTATTTAATCGCATAAACTTCAAACTCAAGATTTAAACTCATAAATAATCTAGAGGTTTTGTAGAAGCTTTAAATAAACTTGTAGAGATAAAATCCCTACATAACTGATATATTAATATGTATTAATCTTTATAAACTACTTGAAAATTTAGATAACAAATTAAACAATTATAATCCTAATCTAAATTAAGCTATCACAGTGGGAAATCTTCAATTGGATTATAACTACTGCACATGGAGAGGAATACGTTGGCTGCTCAAGAATTTGCACCAAATAGTCATTAAAAGTCAAATTAAAAAGACTTGTAAACTAATAAGAAGCATCCAACTAAGCTAAGCATTAAACAAGCTAAAGACTACCTTAATCAACTTGTAAAACCAACTCAAATCTCCTCTTCAATTCCTATAGTAGTAGCTACAACAAAGGAGACAATAAACTATAAGTTGCAGCACATGAAAATTTATAGCACACATCAACCGAACATAGCTTAAGTAGAATATGAATTACAAGCCCACAAAGGTTGAAATCTTGACCAAATGAGCTCCAATGAAAACTCCCTAAATGGACACATAGATAGTTGAACATAGACCCATAAAATCTACTAAATAAACACCAAAAAAAAAAAAAAAAACTGACATTGGAGCCACTAGAAATTTAGAGGAAAAAAAATTCTAGGCTTCATATTTCATGCCTAAAACAGCCCACTTGCACCTCATTACAACACTTGTTTGACACATATGAATAGGTAGTTATTAGCAAACAAACAAGTTCATTTACTTCCTATCTTTTGATCAAAAATCATACCCAAAAACCAAAACAAACAATCCCATCTTCACCAAAAAGCTACCATGACAGACTAAGGGAAAAAAAAATGAACAAACAAAGCATAAACAGCCCATGTTTCTCCTATATTGATCTATCATGTATGTAAACCCCTAATTTTTAAGGTAATTTCAAGCTAAACCCTAAACCGGAAAGTCAACCGGAGACTCTAAGTCAACAAATTCTAGGAAACCCTAGCTAGTTTAGATCCGGCAACCCCGTGTTCCTAAGTTAAGAAGTCGAAATATTAATAAAGGGTATAGGTTGGTTCGTAAATATAAAGATGTTTAAGAATATTATATTAGTGAATTTTTGTAATGATATAAGGATATTTAAGAATATCATATTAGTGAATTTCTGATCTATTTCGAACCCGATCAGATACAGGCCTTGAAAAGCGGGTCTTAGGGCTCGAGATATTAAATATATATTATTAGTACCGTTAGACTCGTAATTTCATAAGATTTCTAAATATATCAGTTATACAATTTTTCAGGTTATAAAAGTTACAGTTATAGCCTTTTATCGTATTTTCATTACTACTGGTACTTTAATTGTCTAATCTACTTTTTGATTTCTTTCACACTATTCACAAGTTCAACTACCCATACCCTATTTCCTACATCCTTACAACCTATCTCTTACAACCTTTACATACTATTTCTTACAATTTACTTTTCCAATATAACTTTTACTACTTAAATTACTTATTTAATTTTGAAACTTACACAACACACATCTCTTTCTCTCTTTCCTCTTGATGGAGTCGGCACCCTCTCCCTCTTTCCTTTCTCAATTTTTTTTATTTATTTATTTTTTATTACACAAACCCTAATCCACTTTTCTATATATACCCCCTTTATACCAACTTCATTTCACTTTTCCACTTTTCATCTAAACAAACTCTTGCAAATTTTTCTCTTCTCTCCTCCTCTCCTCCTTGTAAACCGTGACCTCCCCATCCACACACAATCCATATTTTTCTTCAAATTCCTTGTTACAAACACTAAATAGGTAATAGATTTACACTTTACTATCTTAAAAATATGTAATGGCAAGATCATTCATGTGTGATTCCACTCAAAAATCCCCATGAACTTTAAGCTAGGGATGTGGAAACACTTGAACATGAGATCCTTGCCATTACACTGTTATAGATCTTGTTATTTAAGTTATTTTGCTATTACTTTGTTTTATTGTTAAGTTATGTTATTATTATTAATGTTTTGTGCATGTATTCATTATCTAACCATATCCACATAATGATCATAGTGTTCATGCATTTATGACTACTATAATGAACTAGATCTAGTAGTTTTGAGTTCATAAATGCCTTAGGATTTTGTTTTATGCACATAAATAACTTGTAATAGCATGATAATAGTGGGAAAATGATAGAAAGCTTAAGATCTATTTTAGTTTCAACAAAAATGGATTTTTGAAATTCGAATAAAAGAGGAACCCTATTTAGCAAAGCTATTTTTTAACTTCAAAATGAGTATTTTACATTAAAAATGAAAGACTTAGGGAATAGGTATCATAAATGAGTGAGATTGATGAGTAAAGCTTAGATCTACTAAGGGATATTTTCAAAACAAGAAAGTTTAGAAAAGTTATGTTTCAATCCCAATAATAAACTCAAAATTTGTAATGAAGGAAGCATGATATGTAGAAACCTATTTTTCAACCCAAAAACAAAATTTTTATTAAAGAAATGGAAGCCTTAAGGAGTAGTTTTGATTAGGAGTTAGTTTTTGAAAGATTAAATGAGTTTTACAAAATGAACAATCTCAAATGGAACTTTCAAAATTCGGATTTGAAAATGACCACTATTTAAACACCTATTTCTAAATGCCAAATTGATGATTTTTATGGAAAAATAGAAGTCCAAGGGATACATGTAATAAAGACCTAATTTTGACAAGAATAAGTGAAATTTATTAAAGTGTATTCCTAAAACAAGGAAAGTTTTCTAAGAATAGATTAAACAATGTTTTCATTCCTTAAAAATCTTGTAAAATCCGTATCTAGGTAAACCCCCTATGTGAACACATATTTTCCAACTCCAAAACAAAAAATTTCATTAACGTAAAGAAGGTGATAGACATATAGGTCATTAGGGTGAAGTTTTGGTAAGAAAAAGTATGATTTTGCAAGAAATAAAACTAGTTTTCTTAAGTTTTGAAATTTCAAAAGTTTTGCGAAGCAAAAGTTTCCTAAAAGAATTTTTGATATCATATCATTAAAGATATACATATAGATAGCTCATTTCATGACATTCATGATAATAACTTATTGGTTTTGCATGTACACATAATGCACTTGGTAGAAACAAAGTTAGGAGAGTAGTGTCTTACACATTCCATTAAGCATTATCTAAGTACATGAGGAAATAGATTTACCAACACCTATGAACCATGCATGATATTGAATTATATATGTATATAATAGAGTCTTACAAGATATAATGATAGCTAAGTATCTATCAAAGCTTTGGAATGATGTTTGGTTTGAAATTAGGAGTTGAATTGTGGGATGGGAATTTCATATAGCATTCTATGCCCTACTGTTCATAAACCAAACGACCTTGTTTGACGAAAATAACTTTAGAAATAGATAGCTTTCATCGAATAGGTAGAAATAGGTATATGATATGTGAAATTCTGAGTTAAAATGACCAAATTACGACCGTTTTAAGTTGGAATTTCCTCTTAGATGAACTTTGACAAACTTGTTAGAGTAGAATTTATAGATTCACTCAAACTTTATAGAAATACTCATTGGAGTTATTTCCTTTGATTAGGAGACTTGGGAGATGGAATAGACCTTTCCGAGGACTATCGATTAAGTGGATTTTCGCACCATGGCAAAGTAAGTTCACTATCTTTAAATTATATGCTTATGATTGTGCTTGTAATGATAGTGGCACTAGATTGGGCAAGATAAAATTAGAATGTGCATATGAATTCTAATTAATTGAATCGATGATAAGAATATCGGAATAGAATTGTTGTAAATATTGTACGATTTAGCATAAAATTGAAGTGTCTGCAATATCTGTGATCGCCCATAAATCGTTAATTAATATGTCATGATCCTATAATCAAATTGACCATCCACACCATATGTTGAGTCACATTGCATAGGTTATTATGCCTTTATGGAAAGAAGGCATAATAGCTGGGCAAAGAGGGCTTGTAAACTCGAATGTTGACGTAATAGTCGGAAATTGAAATGGTAGTGGTGTAGGCACTTATATCAACTACAAAATTGTGTGTGGGTGGCACCTGTATCAACCAAAATATAAATGAGAAAAATTGAAATATATGGTCGTATGGGCCTGAAACACCTAACCCCGAATGAAGGGCATAAATCCATTCAACATAAGATTCCCAGAAAGTCTTATGTACTGTATGCTCACGTGTTTGTGCATTTTATATTATTGATAATATAACTTGTCTGCCCTATTGTATGTTGAAGTATTTAATTTGGAAGTGAAACTCACTAAGCTTGTAAGCTTATACCCTTATAGTTTCCTATTGTAGTATGATCACTTATGGCTATCCCCGAGAGACCACTTTTCTTAGGTATAGCTTTTGGAATTTAAGGAGGCTTTTGAAGAAGTCGGGACCTAGATGTTAGGCATAGACTTCTCGTTGAATCTCCTTAATATATATATATATATATATATTAATTGTGTTGTAAGAGACTTTTAAGAATCTAAGGACTCTTAATATTTTGACGGGGGTATGCCCCTTAGATTTTGTAATAGGTTAAACTGTTATAACTGTTATGATTTATATTCTTATCACTATGTATGTCTCCTTAAGCTATCTTGATTCAAAGTATGGTCCCTTATATATTGAACTGAGCCTTACCCGGTTTCTAAACTCATGGAGTAACTAAGGTTGTTATACTTGAGCTTAAATATCGAGTGTGGCGGACTGTAGTATAGGGTACCCTTTGGGGCGTGACAATATAACTCTACTCCTCAACAACACAAAACAACAATTAAACAATTTCCTTCCCTAGACAGCAACAAGGAATTGAAAATAAAACAACCTCTGATTTTCCTTAGCTCCACGTGAATCATCAAGGCTTTAGGAATCAAGAACTAAGGTAAGGAAGGTGTTGGTTTAGCTAATTTATTTCAAAACTTACCACTACTAATTCTACTATGTTCTAATATAGGACTTAGTTCACATAAAGCAAAGAAGCTAGTTACATTCAACCATCAACCAAGAAAAAACCATAAAAACTTAAAGTTTATATTATGTTCGAAGTATAGAAACTAGAAAGTTGATGAATTATGTGCTTTAGAAGAGCATATATGTTCGAAGGAATAGACAATTGTCTTTGTGAATTTGACAAGTTGATTCATCAAGTTTTGATGATTGTTCACTGTTTAGGAAAATGAAAACACCAACTTGAGGATTTAGACAATAGGCTATAAGTTTGATTCTTGAAAGAGAAGGATGAAACCACGTTTAAGCCAAAACAAAGCCAACTTAGAAATTGTTAAAATGTATCTAAGACATGGTTCTTGAAGAACAAATTTAGCAAAAGAGATCTTAAAAACCTAACAAGGAAGTTCAAATCTAAGATTACAACATGAATCTCTTTTAGAATTAAGCAAAGAATGCAAAGCAGTTCCTCCTTTTAGCACTGGCCATGCAGAAGAGGGGTAGAAACAAATAACATACCCTCCTATTAGTACAGCCTCTGCAACCACTAGTGTTGACTTTAAAAATCTATTTCTTCCTTAGTATTCAACATAAAACCAAATTAGACTTTTAGGGATCTATCCTACAATATTATGGTGTTATGTTTACATTAAAATATATATATATATATATTTACTTTATTAAAATCAACTAAGTCTAATATACATGTATAACTCCTTGAGTTTATTGTAGAACTAGATACTAAAATGAGACCCTAAATTAATATGAATTCCAAATTTATAAACACAAATAAGGTCAACAAACAAATAAATAATAAACAAAAATCCACTATCAATACAGACATTAGCAAATGAAAGACTTAGGAACAATGAAAGCATCCTAAATAGAAATATAAATTTTAATTAAAATCAAGACTAGAAAAATGAAAATAAATATTAAATAATAAATATCTATTATCATAGGATCATTACCTTAAAAGACCAATAGCAATAATAGAAATTGAATCAAGTACCAATATAGGATACTTATTCTGATTATATGTCTTATTGATGAATATTTCTATTCATCTAATAGGTGACTTCAATACTGTTGAGGATTTCCTCATTGATTACTAAGATTAGACAATATAAGCAAGTGAGTAACTTAGACTTATTATATTTTTTGTGCTTGTAGCTTAGCTATATTTATAATGGAAAGATAATAACAAGATTTGTTGTATAGGTTTATGGGAATGGTATGGTGTATGATTTATTGGTTGCTAAGCTACACTAATAACAATGATAATAGAATTCCTGAACTCATTGCTTGTATAGCATGTTGATTGTTTGTATAATATTTGATCACCTTAAACCTGACTAAAACTATTGGTACCATAAATTAAATGAACATGCATTGCATAAATTACATATGTTGCATTATAAAAGCATGACAGCCTACTACATGTTAGTATTTTGATTTTGTGGTAATGCTTGGTTTTTCTAGGCTAAAGGCTATTAGTTTCACGCAAGATTACCTTTGTTGTGTTGATTCCATGGGAACTAATTGGTTAATGTAGGGCATCGCCTATGGTATCGCTTTGAAAAGATTAACACTTAATGGAGTTTATAAGGCTTGAAACAAGAAATAAGTGTTAAGACGTGCTCATTATAAAGAGATAATTAAAGTGAGGATTGTTGTTTTCATGTATGCTTAGTTACTCCTGGGTATGTGGGTCACTATCGAGGATTTTCTACAACTCTGATGAGAGGGCATAAATCTCCATCATGTTTGGATTCCAGGTTATCCAAGCTTATAATTATACAAATGTTTGATTGATGCATTGCATATGATTGATAATAACTTATTTGATATGTGGTAAGTTATAGTTATTCACTAAGCCCGTGGTTTATGCTCACATTCCTACAGTCCTTACAGGTTAATCCTCCAACCTTGGTTAGTAGCTTCTTGGAGCTTACCCTGAAAAGATTGCAAAGCTAGAAGATCTACAGATTAGAAGGAATAGTATTCCTAGTTTTTTGTATTAGATGATGTTAAACATTATTATTAAAGACTTTAATTATGAGTTATCGTCTGTAATAACATATTATTCAGATAGTTATTTAGAATTTCTACGTGTGGTGATGTATTTTTATCTATGTTCATCATTGACGCAGTGGAATACGAAAAGGTTTGTCACAAGACCGTTGAATTGCGCACGATTATTGGTTTGTGATCTTCAAATACCTATCGATTCTATAAATACTTAGGTATCTGGCATCAAATATGAAATCCTCATAGGGAATTGATATTTAGGATAAAGGGAGAAAACACTGTCAAATAATTTTCATTCAAAAATCAATATCTATCTTTCATATGTCCTAAGGCTTACATATATATAGGCAAGCGTGAAAATTGCCATAATCGAAAAAGGACTAAAACCTATTAAATAATATTAAATAGCATTTAAAAGGAAAAACTAAAACTGGCATATTATTAAAAGACATTAAATCCTATGAAACTGAAATCCTATTAAAAGACATTAAATCCGATTAAAAATCCTACTAAATGATATTAAAAATTATTCTTTAAAAATATTAAATGATATTCTAAATACATTGACTGCATTACTAATTACGAATTTGAAAAACCTAAAAGACGTGTAAAGTACGCGCTCCAATATCGGCAGTGTGTAGAACTAAGGCCGGTGGCTTTTTTCAATGTTAGCAGCGTAGGTTGTTGGCATAGAATTTTCTACCTCTCCATACTATACTGCATCAATCATTCTTATCATTGCAACCGAAAAGATCCTATTTTGTTAAATTATGCCATTTTCCAAGTTAAACTAGTATTAGCATGCATACATGATCCTTTACGATGTTTCCCCAAAATTTTCTAAATACAAGTTTTAGACATCAAATAGTATCATAATATGTATGTTACTGCTAGGTTACCCTTGGGGCGTGACATTCCATGAAAATGTATCAACTTTTCTGGTAACATCTATATTATCAAGAGTAAGTTGTTCTAGTTAATTAAATCTAGTTGATAGAATTGTCTGTCAACATATTCTATCAAAATTTGTCTTAAGTTAGTGTTGTGCACTACACGAGCCTTAGATTCATTAATTCAATTCATTAAAAACTAACAATTATCAGGAATTAACAAGTTCAAGTGCATATTCATACTAATATGATGTTACAAGCCCTAATTTAATACTCATACATGCCGAAACAACAATAAACACAAGCAATATGCAGAGATATAAAAAAAAATAACCATAGAAGAAGAGATAGAACAAAAACCCCTTTTGGATTATAATAGTAGAAATCTTTACAACAAACACGAACAACGAATTCTTGTCTTCTCTCACAAGTTCTTCCAGGAAAAATTACAATTTTCAACACTTGAATACAACAGACTCACTCACAAAGACACTCTCTTGTCACAACGGTTACAAAGGATGAACTGGTGTGTATGGATTGGTATGTCGATTTACCCTTTGTCTGAATGGGTATGTTCCATTTTATACCCAAGTTGCTTCTTCAAAGGTTACCAATCAAGATAGATGAATTATCATATGTGGCATCCTTTACTTATATTGTTTAAAGAAAATCCAAGAAAAGTCATCTTGAATCACACTGAAGTTCACACCCTTAAAAGAGACCTTGGTAGAGTCTATTCTTCTAAAATTCATGAGTTATGCTTGTGACATAGACCTTGGTAGCCACTGACCTCTTCTAATTCAAGTATCATACCCATGACATTGACCTTATGGCTTCTGGATTGAAATTCCTTCAGTCACTAATAATCACGGTCGTGAAACAGGGCTTAGAAGCTTCTAATCTCCTCAACTTGGAAGTCATGACCGTGACCTTGATTTCTACTAGTCTGACTTCATTTGTTTGTACAAATCTTGTTATATTCCTTCTCTAATCCATCCAAATGTCTTCAATATGTCCTATTGCCACCACAATTCTTGCATAAATCATACTAATAAGCTTTGAATTATACCTAATTATCTAGTGAAATTCATAGATAATTTATGCCTATCAACAACATACTAAAATTAGAAAAGCATGTTTTAAATACGAGTTTTGTGGTCTATTTTGGTAATTAAGTACGATTATATCATATTTTACTAGTTAATTCTAAAAAGAAATCCATTTTCACAAAATAGTCCTTTAAAATACATGTACTAATTTGTCCAACCATAAATATGCAGCATTAAATTGCCAAAACATAGCGTACCATTATCCTAAAATTAAATATCAAATTTGTGCTTGTGTAGCTACTTTAACAATTTGGCATTTACATATTAAAATGAACAACAGAAAGCATAGGAAGGTTCAAGATTCTTGTGTGGCAAATTATTGAGGATTTTAAGAATGTTGTGTAAGCCAACCCTCAATCAAGGAAACAAATCTAAAATGATGAAGATTTATTCAAATATTTCACAAAAGTTCCAATAAAAAAAATCAATAAATTGCTTAGATGAGTCCTTAGATGATTGGATGAAACTCTATCAAAGAGGGAAGGGGGGTGGGTATGTGGATGTGGGCTACCATTCTTTGGGATTGTAATGGAAACATGCTAGGTTCTTTTTAATTTGCCTTGCCAGACAGATTCATCGAATGTATTAAACTAACCACTTCTTTTCAAAAGCACTATAGGACTATCAGCTTAAAGGAGTATAGCTATTTGCATTATACTAAAGAAAGCTATAATATCACATTTGGTATGTAAGAATGAACCAGTCTATAATTGAAATATAAAAGCACATTTTCTCTTCCCTCTTCCCTCCTCCCTCCTCTCTAGTAATGCCTAATTAGAAAAATCCTAGGGGTTGGCTACCATTTTCAGCCGCCCTCCTACACCCTATCATCTTCTTACCTTTTTTCTTTTCTTTTTTTTTTTAACTTTTAAAACCCAGTAAAAACCTACTGACTATCTTATCGTCTCTTTTTTCATCTTTATCTCTCAACCACTCTAAGATGATAAACTTATTTTAGAAGATTTTGAAGTTGGTGCTAGTAAGGGTGTCAAAGAAGAGCTCTTAAGATGAAAAAGGAACCATCTTTTCCATCAAAAGTTAGGTCTTTGTGTCTTTTATTTTGTTCTTTTTTGTGCTCTACCCCTATGTAGATTTTTCTACAGCCAAAGTATAAACCCCGGAAAATTCCACAATATGATACGACTCTAGATTAGAAATTATGAACTAACTAGTAAACCTAGAAGTTAACAAAAACCCAAGATTAGATACATAATTTAAATTTGGTTGGGTTAGGATCGATAAACTAAATAAAGAACTTCTTTGACCTCGACTGATACCAAAAACGAGATTTCGTATCTTGAATTGATAAATCAAGATATGATTAAAGGAAACTTCAAATTCCAAACCCGAATCCTTGTCAAACAAATAGATTAAATGGGAAAACCTAAATAAAGAAATTAAGTGACTACTTTTGTATCCAACAAAGACCTGAGACTAAAATAATGAGTAGTAATAACCTTATACTTGGGCCTAAACCCTAAAATTCGAGATTCCTAGTTAGTAATAAACTATATTGATAAGATTTCACAATGGGTATCCAAATCTAATATATATAACTAATTTAGCTTATATATCTGTGGTGATATTAAGTAATCGATCCAATATATTTATAGTTAGAAAATGGCAACCTTAAGATGAACCGTTAGAATTATAAGTACACAATAAAAATATAAACTGATATATAACTCAAGATCTAGACTTCAAACAAAGATTTGAATTACACCAGTATTCAAATTAAGGTTTTCTTAAGCCCTTAAAACCTAAAACGAAAATTGACCCAACAAGCTTAGAAAACCTAAATCGCGGGAGATAAATCTTTCTTAAACAAATAATTACATAAAATTAAAACTTAAATTTATACTGTTTGATAAACTAAACATCTTGTAGGATTCATTAAAAATATTTTTGTACATAAACTTACATATATTAGCTAAATTATACCCTATTAGTGTAATAAACTCCCCAGAAATCTAACTAATTATTATCTAAATAATATATACATATAACAAACACTTGCAGGAGAAGTTTTTCAAAATTTTTAAGGGTTTAGAACTTCTTGAACCAAGTGAGCCGAAACTTCTCCAATAATGCAACAAAAGTCAATCAAAATCTAACTATAAACCAATCTAAACCTGCCAAATCATCCTTTCATTGATGACAATAAAACAAATTGATGAAATAGCAACAGTTATAGGCAATTCGGATCAATTATGGAGAAGGAAACACGCAGCCAACGTTCACATTTTTCTTCTATATATACATATACCAAGAACATTTAAAGGAAAAGCAAACGAACACCATCCTTTTCCAAACTTTCTAGAATCAAACCACTCCCTATTAGTAGTTAAATCAGCCTGGGAATTGGATTTAAAATGCATCAACCAACCCAGTTCGAATCTAAGGACAAAAACTGTGAAAAAACGCTTAAACGAGCTCAAGATAAGTTGATGTAATTCGATGTGTTTTCTTTCGAAACTAAGGATTGGGATTGACTTCTGAACATCTTAGGAACCTAACCAACTCAATCAGAAGCTTCGGATTTCATCGGGGAGCCACGACGAAGGTGATTTTGGAAAACCCTAACCTACCTTGATGATTTGAAAAATCATTGAACATATTGTTGTTTTGCTGTTTTGTTGAGATATTTAAGTAGTTTAATGTTATAGGAGCCAGAAAACCAACCTTCTAACGTCGGGAATCGATTGGGTTCATCAGGGAAGACGATGAATAGTGCTTCCTCGATGAGCACGAGGGGAAGCACGGGACGTATTCCACCCGTGTACCCCTCGGCAACAATTAAAAAAAAATGAAGTTATTTAAATTAAATTATAGAATAATTAATGATATAAATAATTTTAGAATTATTATTATTATTAATTCCTTTATTTATTTATTTTTCTAGGAAGATTATAAGTAATATTAATATTTAGTAATATAACCTCAAAATTTTTAAAATATTTAAATTTAAGAATGAAATATTTTTCTAGTATTATTAAATATATATTATTTAAATATTTATAATGAACCTATTAATATTAACCATAAAAGATTTTAGTAATATAAATTATCCTTGTTAATTAATCCTAGTTTAATAAATTTCACAATCATAATTACTAATATTTTAATATTATTAAGAGAATTCTAAAATTAATATTATTTTTGAAAATAGCATTCCTGAAATAATATTATATATAAAATTATAAAATAAAAATCAAAAGTTAAGATTAAAGTTATTTTAGTAATGTTATTTAATAAGAACTTACAATTAGTATGGATTAAAGTATAAAACAAATAATACAAGTATGGTTATTATAAAAAGTAATATTTTACTTTATTTTATTGTCTTTTTCGAAATTATTATTATTATTATTATTATTATTATTATTATTATTATTAGTTACTAATATTTTTACTATTTATGGTAAAAAGAAAAATTTTGAAAATAATTGTTATTAAGTTAATAAATCTTTATATTAATAAATTTATTTTCATTAGGATTGTATTTAATTGATTTATAGGAAAAAATTTACAATTATAGTAAATACTAAATATGTATTGAAATAACTAATTGTAAATGATTAGATAACAATGGAAATTTAAATAATCCAAATTTGTGAATATAGAGATATCTATATTTTATGAGAAAAATTTATTAAGTAAATAAAAGGAAAAATGATAGTTTTAGACAATGAAAATGAATTAACTAAACTATTAAACTTCCCAAGTACCCAATCAATAGATTTAAGTATTAAACCAAAATCAAATTAAGTAACTTGAGATAAAGATGAATTAGTACTTAAGGTTTAACCTCAAAGAATGAGTTAATAATAAAACAGGAGCCCAGCAGCACATTAAGACACTTAAATATTCATAGGAGTTAGGTTATATAGTCTTGTATAATTAATGACTATATTATTCATCTTAATAGGTAACTCGGGTATTGGTGAGGACTTTCCTGACGATTACTATGACTGAATAACATGAGCAGGTGAGTAACTCAGTCTTATTACATTGGTTGTGCTTGTAAAGTTAGTGAATCTTAAATAAAAGATAATAAAAATTTGGTGTACTATTTGGTTTGTGGAAACTGTGTATGGTATTGCATTGATTGCCAAGTCACTCTATTATAAGTGATAACAAAATTGTATTTGTCTGTATTGCCTATATAATATGATTGAATGTCTGTAATGCTTGATCACCTTCAAATTGATTAAAAACTACTGGTACCATAAAGGAAATTTGTCATGCATTATATATTTTGCATAAATAGCATTTGAGCAAGTGGTAGCCTACTACGTGTTAGTTTTTTGGATCTCTGGTAATGCTTGAATTATCTAGGCAAGAGAGCTATTAGTTAATTGCAAGATTACATTTGTTCTGTTAATACCATAAGAACTAAATGGTAAATGAAGGACGCCGCTTATAGTATTGCATGAAAATAGCTAACACTTAGTGGAGTTTCTAAAGCTAAATTAGGAAACAAATAACAAAACATGATAAGTTTGAAGAGATAACTAAATAGAACATTATCGTTTCCTGAAAGCTTAGTCTCTCCTGGGTAGGTGGACCATAGATTGTGATCCTTCAACCCCGATGAGAGAGCGTAAATCTTCATCCTGTTTGGATTCCGGGTTATCCAGGCTTATAATGTACATATGTTTGATTGATGCATTCCATATGATTGATAAATAACTTGTATGTATTATGTGGTATGTTTTAGTTATTCACTGAGCTTGTGTTTTGGCTCACACTCCAACAGCCCTTTCAGGTTTACTCTACGACCCTGGCTCATTAGTAGCAGGAGCATGATCCCGGTAAGAAATTAGAAGCCAAAAGCTTAAAAACTAGTATAGGATCAGAATATTGTATCTCTATTTACCTTTTTTATGCAGGTAACATGCATTAGAATCATTAGCTAAGGATTGTAAGGATTTATAAAGCATATGGAATGTAATATCTTATTAATGTGATAGTTGTTTACTAATTTATGCCTTATATATATTTGTTCATTCTATCCAAGCAACTAAAAGATCCTGTTTATTGAAATCATGTCATTCCCGGAAGGTAAACTAGTAATGGAAATCAAGTGTTTCTTGGTTACTATTATTAAGATACCCTTAGGGCGTGACACAAAGTATCAGATCTTTGTTCTCATTGTAGAAATTTTTTGTGTAAAAGGGTTTTTGATACCCTCTTTTGCCATAAGAGATATAACCTTGTTGGTTAGGGTTTATTACCCCCATCTTTTATTGTTCATCTTTTGGGTTAATTTGTACTTGTTTTGTTCTATCAATGAATGAAATTTATTGTTCTCTAGCTTGTTAAAAAAAAACATATGCAGGAATGAACCAAAATGGCATCGTAATTCCAGATCGCATTCCTATTCCTATGTTTGGTTGCATTTTAAAAGCTAGAATCCTGATTCTTGGGAATTGATCACACTTTTTCTATATATGCTTTTTAAAACTCTTTTTTAATCTCTTTTTAAATTCCTTTAAATGCGAAGATATTTACTAGCAAGTATACCAGGTGTATATGCAGTAATAAAATTTCGTTGAGTACCGAGTCATGTCCACAAAGAGTGAGGACTAGCTCTCAATTGTATTAGTCCTAATTATAGCTAGGCAAATAAAAAAGATGTATTTTTAGATTTTTATACATAGCTAATCTACAAAGAATTTCGGATTTCTAGCATCTTTAATTGAATTAGGTTTAGAGACAACAGATCTGAAAATCAATTGAATGTATGCTATGACCAGAATATACTTGTAAATCCAAATTGCTAAACGGTTTAGTATCCAAGCAATTAAACATCAGCGAAAAACTCCTTCTTCCAAAGAAATCAATTACCCTAAATTAACCAATCAATATTCTTTATTCCTAGGAAAGTGATTAATTGACTAATCTGTATAATTTTCTAAACCTTAATTAAATTCAAATCCATATCGCTATGAGATTTGTAATCTAAATTACCTAATCACAGAATCAATTAGAAAGGAATTTCCTAATTACAATCATAATCTATCATGAATTCCAAAATTAATCCAAAACATATGATCGGTGAAATAACATCAACAACCTGAATACCAACAACAATTCAATCAACAGCAGAAAACATCAATCAAATAATCCAAATCAACAACTCAAAACCATTGATAAGATCAAATAGGAAAAAGCTTGAGATATAATCCATAACATGAAATCAGATAAAAAGGAATGAAATCACCTTGAATAAGGATCCTGTACTCAAATTCATGTTCAAATCATATCATCCACTTAATTTCAACGTGGAATCCACAATCAAAATAAAAATAAAAACTTTCTAATCTTTTATGCCCTAAACTCTATCAAGGAACAAAGGAAAATATGCTTTAGTTTCTGCTTAAGGTTTATTTTTTTATTTTTTTTTTACACAAGATCACAATAGGAATATATATATATATATATATGAAAAGTTGCGCAGGGACTTAGGTTGGCGGCCTTGAAATTAATTTAGCCAACCTTCAATGTGGAAATGATATTCGAACGAAGAAAGCTAACAGCGTTTGGGGTGGTGTTAGGGCAACCTTGATGTAGGCCGACCAAAGGGCGGAAACCTTTCTTCACCAATGGCTAGTGTATAGAGTAAATGATGAAGGCTAATGTTGTTCTGTTTCTAGGCTGGTTGTGTTGCTTTGTTGAAGCCAATGTTGATTTGTTCTATTATGAAGGCTAGCAACCTTCTTTCGATAATGGCTAGCTTACTTCTCTAGTTCTCTAAAATTGCATAAAACTCCTTTCAATTGCTTCTATTTGTAATAGAGGCCCTTTAAGACCTAAAATATCAAAATAAATGTACTTAAGTACTAATTCCTTGTGATTTCTATAAAATCAATAATAATTAGACATGATTCATATGATAAAAAGTGAGTAAAATATGCCTTTATCAGCTCCCCTACACTTGAGCTTTTACTTATCCTCAAGCAAAATAAATAAGAACACACGAAATCTATCATGGAAAGTACAAAACTTTTACTTTCATAATTCAAACATCTTTTCTTTTATAGCTCATGACTTGCAATACTAGTGCCTATTGCTCTAACTAAACTTGGTACATGTAATTAGATTACTACAATCAAAATTCAATAGCTAATCTGGACAAAACAAACTTTAATCCCAATGTTTAACAAAAAAAAAAAAAAAAAAACTTTCGTCCAAATGTAAATACTCAATCCTATAAGGAAAAACATCCATTTAAACTTCACTGGATCTTAGTAGGCATATAGTCCTTGCAACACAGAATGAAAGCATCTGATATCTACTCTTTCCCTAAATTTTCTTCCTCTTTATTATAAGTTTTATTTCATTTGGTACTTTAGCATTCATTTATTTTTTTATTCATACAATCATTTTTTCTTTTTTTTTTTTTCCAAAGTTTATGTATTGAACTTTTGTCTTTCCTCCCTTCTCATTATAGTGAGTTCATTGAATCGGCAAATCCCAGGCTCATCACCTAAGTGACCAGGTTTAAAGGGACCCCTATGGACTATATGTACTTTCTTCCCAGGCAAGAACGCCAAAAACTAGTCACGCTTTTTCTATATGTACTTTTTAAAACTCTTTTAATCTCTTTTTAAATTCCTTTAAATGCAAAAATGTTTATCTGATAGTGTATCAGGTGTGTGTGTAGTAATAAAATTTCGATGAATACCGAGTCATATCCATCGGAAGTGAGGACTAACTCTCAATTATATTTTTTTTTTATTTTTGAGATAAAAACTAATCTACAAAGAATTTGGGATTTCTAACACCTCTAATTGAGTTAAGTTAAGAGCTAACTGATCAGAACAAGAATTGAATATAAGCTATTGACCAAAGTACACTTGCAAATCTAAATTGCTAATGGGTTTAGTGTATTCATGCAATTAAACACTAGGCAAAAACTCCTTTTTTCAAAAACAATAATCTCTAAATTAACCAATCAATTTTCTCTATTCCTAGAAAAGTGATTAATTGACTAATCTATATAAATTACAAAACCTTAATCGAATACAAATCTATATCCCTATGAGATTTATAATCAATGTTAGCTAATCACAGATTTGATTAGAAATGAGTTTGCCAATTGAAATCCTAATCTATCATGCATTCTAGAACCAATCCAAAACACACGCTTGGTGAAATAGCATCAACAATTCGAATACAAATAAAGAATCAATCAACATCAGTTTTCACTTAAGGACTCAAACTCCTCTTAAACTTTCCAACTCTAAGGCTAAGTATAAGGTAAATTTGTTCCTTAAAGATTTCACTACTTAATTTCAACTAAGTATTCTAATCACAACAACAGGTGAGTAAGGCCCTAAGTAAGTCAATTTCACATTTTTGTATAGATGCTATCAACAGTATTTAGTACAATCTCCAGATTTCATGAAAAAAAATTCAAAAGATTTAGCTTAAAATTGCCATTAATGCTTTATGACAAATATAAATTCAAACTATGGGTACAATACAATTCAAGTTCAAATGTCATATATATTCAATTAATTCAATAATTCAGACATCAGCAGACATATATACTTAACTTCATTCTCCACATCCTATTATCCATTCACCTATACTTAAATTGAACAATGTCCTCACTGTTCCTAGATCAGCTCAAAAAAGGAAAGAAATAAAGATAAAAGAGAAAAGGAATAACAGTACTTCCCCAATTTTGAAAATAGATGTAGTTTTGAGTTCCAACTGGTACAGCAATAGAGAAAGTTATCCAATTAATCCATCTTTGGAAGTCTATGCTCTTGTGGTCTAAAATTATGCTTTTTAGCTCTTGATCATTCTCTTATCCACACAAAAAGGGAAATCATCAAAGCAGCAAACAAAAAGAAATATGTACAAGGAAAAGATAATGGTGAGTTGTCTCTCACTCAACGCTTATTTTATAGTCTTGGCCTGATTTTCTGACTTTCTTCTTTAAGGAAGATCGAATTCACTAGTCGTTTTATCCTTATCCTTTCTTTTCACTAGTCTTCTACTCTTGAATTTTCAGTTGTCGTGTTAGCCCTGGTGGATTTAAGGTTCTTTGTCTAGCGCTTCATGATATTCACATTTAACTCTCTATTTCCATCCCTCAACATCATTTTACTCTTCTTCACATTAATAACAACTCCAGCCGTGGCCATGAATGAGCGCCCAAGCATGAAGGGAATCTCTGGATCTTCTTCCATATCTAATACTACAAAGTCCACAGGAAATATGAACTTGTCCACTTTCAATAGCACATCTGTTACACCCTAACCGGTACTACCGTACATAATATTAAAACTTGAGAATGACTACCTTAGTCACCCGGAAGCTTTCATATTGGTACAAGGCATATGTTCACATCAAAGGGAGGCTGATGGAGTTATACATTTTAAGATAATGGCAATAGAACATTCAAGGCAATGCTATTATAATTCTTCAAAATATAAGGTCTTACAACTTCTACGAGGTATTCCTCTGATAAAACTCAAAATAACATAGTCTAGCAAAGATAGATAACTAAAACTAAGAGATTTTAAAGGAAATCTAATCTAAAGTCTTCAAATAGAATTCCTTTAAAAGCTTCCCAAAAGCGTAGTTCTACCTGGATGGTTAGGATGGTCTCGGGTACAAAAACAATGGTCCTGCAACATTAAAATCTATTGGGGAGTAAGCATAACGAGCTTAGCGAGATAATCCTTACGCAAAAGTACACATAACAAACATCAAATAAGTCCATTAAACAAGCATATGAAATGTAACAACCATATGATCAAACAATATATACAACTATCCAGTTTCGTATGTAGAATGAATTTACCTCCTCATTATGGGTTAGGGAATGCTTTGAAGGGGTCATAATCGACTTCCTTGAAATTTACATGTGTCTTGGGTTTCAATCATCCGTACTACTAGTCTCCGAGCTTTCCTTACCCAAAGCGATCGATCCGACTCGGCTATACCATGAGATTGTATTCCCCAAATGTCCTAATACCTCAAGATGTAGTTAGGTAGCTTACTTTTCTGGTCCCACGCTGAGGAGTAGTAGCAAAATGCGAAGATGATATTCTAAGTGACATGCATGAGCAATTTAGTTTTAAGGGATTTCTAAGCCGACATTAATTCATTTAAGACGATCAATCAATATTTGTATACGATATAATATACATTGAGGCAATTTATATTAATCAACCAATCGAGCTCTGATATATTTATCATGTATTGATCACACATAATGAATCACATACATAGTTTCTATGATAACCCACATGCATATTAATTTTTTATCTTTTCCTAATATCTAGTATTCTATTCTACAAACACATGTGCGAATACATAAAATATAAAGGAATACCCACTCGGCTATGGAGATCTTGTATCAATCGAAGTAATCATCAGGAAAGAGAAGGTCTTGGTCATCATCACCTAGACAAAAGAAATACTCGAAATGAGTATTTCATCGAAGATCTACTTAAACCATCTAATTCTATTTTATCATTTTCGTCAAAATTCGGATGGCAAAAAATTCTTATTTAAAATGATCATAACTTACTCATTTTAACTCAGAATTCCGTATATTATATGTCGTTTTCTACCTACTCTAAAAGACCTATCTATTATTAAAGTTATTTTTGTCATAAAAAACCATTTGGATTTCAAAATGGTACGATGTAAATTTTACACGAAAATTCCTAGCCCTAAAAATATATTTTTCCAAGCTTTTCATTAACCAAAGATCCCTATATATATATATATATATATATATAAACTCACATTACATACATGATTCAAGTGTTGTTGTCCAAACTATATTTTTTCACAAAATAATCTTCTTTTTAAAGGTTGGAACTCTCAAGTTCCCTTTATAAATTCTTGAAATCAAAACTAAGATTTTTTTAGTTTATTTTATATGGGTACTTCTTATACCTTAACTATCATTCCTAGTTCATCGACTTTATAAAAATAAGCTTTTATACTTTTGAAAACTTGTTAGTTTAGGTTCTTTAATGATATTACTTTTCTAACTATCTTTTCTTAACTAGTGAGTTGATTTTAACTTGACTTTAAAATTTGTCTAGTTCTTTAGTAGTTGTTAGAGTTTGGTATGAGTCCTTTCAGGTAAGTTTTTAAGAAAAAATTTTATAACAAAGAATAATCAACTTTAAGATAAATTTATTTTATTTTGAAAATGAGAGTAAAAGAACTTTATAATTAAGTTTTGAAAAAGCTTTACATAACATGAACTCTTAAAGTCTATGATGAACTTATTCAAATTTTGAAAAGGATATTGTTGAATTATAATCCTAAGTTTTAAAGGGAACTTTTCTTAAGTGCCAAAAATTTTTTTGTGAGAGGACTTTAGTTTTAAATTTTTAATAAAAGAAAATGCTCCTTTTATTTAGATAACAACGTAGTGATTATGCATGATCATGAGCATATGACTATATTATATAACAAAAGAATAATAACTTATATGGAAAATAAGAGATGTACAAAAATTAAATAAGCAAAAGAACATGTAAATAAAGTCAAGTATTGGAAGTCTTGGCTTTCATCAAGACTTCTAAACTAGAGATAGACTAATCCTAAAAAGAAAAGTAATAAAACAAGAAAATCATGAGAGTCTTAGACTAGTATTAAGGCTCCTCGGACTTAGATTATGGATAAGTCTCATAAAAGAAGAGAAAAGAAAAGGAAAAGAAAGGAAAATTGTTTTGACTTAATAAGAACAAGTCTAAGACTAGGAATACTAGTCTTAATGAAGTTGCATGAAAGAAATTGCAAGAAAGAAATAAATAAATTGCATGAGCATAAATAAAAGTTAAGTTAGTGAGCATTTAGACTCTAAGAAATATAGGTATACATATAAGTAATAATTATATGGAGTTAGATTAGAGTAATAATAACAATATAATAACATAACAATGTAAAGAAATTTTTATGCATAAACAAGAACAAAACATGAACATAGTATTGCTTCCATAGCACCATAGGTTTAGGAAACATATACCATGGTCATGCTAAGTTACATGACATGAAGATAGTTTAGAAGTTTTACTTAAGATTTATGGTAATGGAAGGTGGTTTTGTGATGGATGACTAAAAGAAAAATTTGGGGAAAATTGTTTGGAAATGGAAAAAAGGCTCACAGTTTACAAAACGGAGATGAGAGGATTTGAGAGGAAAATTTACAAGAGTTTTCTTATGGTTCGAGAAGTATGTGTAAAATATGAAGAAGGAAAGGAGTATTTATAGAGTTTTGGAGTGGAAATTAGAGTGATTAAAATTAAATGAAAAAGAAAAGAAATTAGATAGAGAAAGAGGAAGGGCGGCATCGGCCGTAGGGGGGGGAGAGAGAGAAAATTGATTAAATTTGTTATTTTTTAATGAAAAGTAATTAAAAAGAAAGATAGGATATGTGTAAGGTTTTTTGGGAAAAGTAAATGTAAGAAATATGTGTGTAAGTGTGTAAGAGTAGGTAGTAAGAAAAAGCAGAGATAGTAAAATAGTAATGAACAGTAGTAAATAGTAAATAAATGGTAGACTAGAAAACTAAAATACTAGTAGTAAAGAAAATAGCGTAAACGGCCAATATTTAATATTTTTAGTTACTGAAAAATTCTAAAACTCATATTTTTGAAATCCTTATATTTTTACGAATCTAATTGGTTTCAGAGTATTTTCACTATTTTACTCATCGAGACCCTAATTTTAGAAACTAATCCCGTTTGGGTCCGAAACGAACTAAATTTTGACAAATATGATCTTTTTAAACTTTCTTATATAATTCCAAACTATAATTCCAAATTATCTCATTTTTATTGTTTTTAAGTTTCGTACGTGAGATTGTCATATCTAGATTCACTAGACTTAACATAGAACTAGGCTAAATTTAGGGTTTCGGTTTGACTTCCAATTCTTAAGGTTACTTATATTTATCGAAAAATCTAAGGACTTACAACATCCTCAATCATCCCTTTAAGTATTTTAATAGAGCGATCAACCAGTTGAATTGTCATTTCAGTTTTCTTAATTGCATCCCCTAATTTTAACTTCTTAACCACAAAGAAAGGTATCAAGTTGATGCTTGCACCTAGATCACAAAATGCATTCCTAAACTGACTATCTCCTATGGTGAAATCCAAGTGAATTTCCATGAATCATTCAACTTGAGGGGAAGTGCATCCTTTAATGCTTCAGTATGTGCCTAAGATAACTTGATTGTTTCGCTTGTATTAACGTGATTTTTCTAAGATATTAGCCAAGGAAATGTTGACTTGCAACTTCTTAAACACCTTCAGGACTTTTCATATTCCTCTTCATCTTTCCTCTTTCTTGATCATCCTAAAATTGATGGCACATATGATTTATAGTTGGCTTAGTAACTATAGGAGTGTGCTCATGTTATACCATGTCTTCTAATTGCTTTGATGTAGATGCTAAAGTCTCTTCTTTTTCAACTGGCTTACTTGTTTCTACATTAATTTCATTTACTAGCTTAAATGGGGTAGAGGTTTTCACAATACCTTCTATTTGCTTTCCTAACTTCTCAAATGGCTTTGTAGTCAAATTTGCAAGCTTTTCGATAGCTAACTCCTAAGCTAGCTTTTCTTCCTTCACTTTAACCTCACTAGCCACTAAAGAAGTGCTTTCCAATTTTTTTTACGCTAGACACAACTATTTCCTCTTTCTCTTCTTCGTGCCTTTCAGAGTCAAATGGGGTTCCTTTTTCCTCTCCATTACCATGATGCTCGCATTCTTCACTTGAATTAGCAAGTCAAAAAATAGAGGATACAAATTCTATCAAACTTGCTACCTAAGTCTCTAATTTTTCTATAACAGCTTATTGCTTCTCAAACTTTTCTTCCCATTTCTGTTCTAAAACCCTCACAATCTCATCAATACTTTTCTCTTGACCTAGAGATGGGGTAATTAGATTTTCAAAAGATGAAGTAGTATTCCCTTGATTTGGAATCTCACAAGTCTAGTGATATTCTTGAGTTGACATAGGATCAATTTCTTACATACCACCTTGACATTGAGAGCTTTCATGTGATCCATTATACCATGAACACATTATTGGAGGAGATATGTTTGGATCAGTGTATTGGCTTCCTATGAAATCCTCGATTATTTCAAACGCCATTTCCACCCACATTTTTGTTAATTGCTCTCCAGCAGCTAACTCTAACATCATCCTATCATGGGCTCATAATCCTCTAAGAAATACCAACAATTGAGACCAAGTAGGTGACTCATGATAAGGGCATTCATGCATCAAACTGTGGTATCTTCCCCAACCATTTGACAAAGCTCTCCCTCATACTACCTAAATGAGAATATTTCTATTCTAAACTCTAGAGTACAACAATATAGGAATACCGATGCTTGTTGATCACCATATCTTATCCTTGCTCAACAAAAACTTCAAGCACCTGTAAAGAGAAAAAGACAGCGAGTAGATGCATACAAATAGACAAAAGACTAGTATACACAAATAATAAATAAAGTAATAGTATTTTTAATTATTTTTTATATAATTTTTTTGGATTTCTCAAATAAAAGGCATAGTCTACAAAAGTCCTAAAAATTAAAATTAGCACCAATCACTTCCTGATAATGGCACCCAAAAATGATCATGCTTTTTATATGTGCTTTTTAAAACTCTTTTTAATCCCTTTTTAAATTCATTTAAATGCGCATATATTTATCGGCTAGTGTACCAAGTGCGTGTGCAATAATGAAATTTTAGTGAGTATCGAGTCGTGTTCATAGAGAGTGAGGACTAGGTCTCAATTGTATTATCATAATTATAGCTAAGCAAATCAAAAAGATACATTTTTGGATTTTTAGATATAACTAATCTACAAAGAATTTGGGATTGCTAACACCTTTAATTGAATTAGGTTTAGAGCGAACATATCTAAAAATCAATTGAATGTATGCTATTGACTAGATGTACCTATACGCCTTTTAATTTCAAATTCCAAACCAAGCACAGATTAACCGGCCAGTAAAAATCGGGTACATATGCAACTAGTATTACTGGTGGGACCAAGTCAAACACAAGGAGCTTATGATTAATTACTAGGATTTTGAATGTTACCCTAGGCTAAGCTATCATGAATAAGATTTTTAACTAAACTATCATATTACGATTTAATTACAACTAAACCAATAAGCAACTATGAACACTTCAAATTGTATGCTCTAGCAACACAAACAAGGGTTTAGGGTTTAGGAAATGCAACAACAATCAAGAACAATGCAATTATAATCTCATTTGAATTAGATTCATGCCTCAATTTGATATTGAAACTAATTACTTAGGATTTAATCAAACTCACTAGAACTAGCCTACCTCCCAAAATAACAAAGTTCTAATTACAACATAAATTATCTCGCCAAGGTAATTTATCTATAATTATCAGGTAAATAGTAATTCGCTCACACCGAAAATTACTATTTTAGTTTAAATTACAAACAAAGCACCGCCAAGTGACCCAACATTGTAATCAAAACCGCATAAAGGAAAGTGAGTTCAAGAATTTCATTAAAAACTTGTATATCCTTATGACAAATCTTTTTCAAAAATTTAAGTTATGTTCATACGGGTTATCAAATCTCTCCCGAGTATCTCTAACCCTAGTCTATCTAATCAATATGGGCCCTGAACTAATCAAATAGATCATGAACAACAATAATTAAATGGCAATATCAAAATAAGTCAATTTAATCTAATTCATCAAATCCATCATTGCATGTTCACATATCAATTAAACATAACATCTCATTCATACATTCAAGCAAACATCTAAAAGATCAAGAATAGAAAACACCTCAAATAGGAATTTATTCATCAAACTATTGTCTTCAAATCCATAAACCCAAAAATAAAGCAAAGCTTGATTGTAACAAAACCCAAAAGCACCCCTACATGTTGCTAGAACATTAAGGTTTTAGTACCGTAAGATTGAAACACACAAATACATATTGTTCTTTCTTTTTCTTTTTATCTCTCTCTGATTTCAAAAGCTTTGGAATGGAATATAATGAAATCTAATCACCAATCTTATAGAAGAAATTTTGGAATTTCAACAACCAAGACACAAACACTGACAAATAGTCAATGTATACCAGCTACATAGAGTGCCGGTGTTCAATATCGATCCATATTCAAAGCATAACCGCTGCCAATGTTCAAACTGAATCAAGCGGTGTAGCTTATACGCTAGTTCAAGGCCAGTGGCATTGAAATCTGGATTGTCGACATTTGTTGAAATTGCATACTTCTCAAAACTTGCTACACTAGTAATGCAAGGGATAGCGTTGGCAACGACTTTAAAGTTTTGGGTATTGTTCCTTGCCTACACCAGCCATACGCTGACAACGTAAATGTTGTAAATGTCAATGTAGAATAATGACTTTGAACGCTGGTTAAATATTGGATGAAAGCTGATAGTGTTGTTGTAGGCATTAAAGTTTTGCATTCTATTCAAAGGCTATGCCAGCCATACACTAGCATCATAGAAATCCAGAAGCCAACGTATAAACAAATTACAGAAGAAGATGGTTTTTTACTTCAAAATGGCGGCGTTTAATCCGACATTAAAAACTTCAATAATGTGGACAAGCAACACCGGCTCAAGGCCGGCGGCATAGCCTATAGATTTATCGGCATACAATGTAATTTCTTTAGTGTTGGAGCTTTCCTTAATTAAATGCTGGCAGCCTTTGTGTGTAAAATTGAAGGCTGGCATTTGTGAAATTGTAAGCAGACAGTGTTGAAATGTTGAAGTGTCGGTGTTTGTTCTGTTCTGATCATGATCAAATTTGTATCAAAATTCTCCATTTTGCTTGAATTTGTTTGTTTAGTCCTTAATGAGATGAAATAACACAAAATCACATAATGAAGCACCATTTCCTTGTGATTTCTTCAAAATCTATAATATATATATGTGTGTGTGTGTGTGTGTGTGTGTGTGTGATTTGAACCATGAGAAGTGATTAAAATATGAGTTTATCAGCTATGACCAAAATATGCTTGCAAATCCAAATTGCTAATGGGTTTAATATTCAAGCAATTAAGCATCAGATAAAACCCATTTTCCTAAAGAAAGTAATTACCCTAAATTAACCAAACAATATTCTTTATTCTTAGGAAAGTGATCAATTGAATAATCTATATAATTTTCTAAACCCTAATTGAATTCAAATCCATATCCCTATGATATTTGTAATCCAAATTAGCTAATCACATAATTGATTAGAAAGGAATTTTCCAATTACAATCTAATCTATCATGAATTCTAGAATTAATCCAAAACACATGATCGGTGAAATAGCATCAACAACATGAATACAAGCAATGATTCAATCAACAGCAGAAAAACATTTATCAGACAATCCAAATCAACAACTCAAAACCATAGATAAGATCAATTAGGAAAAAGCTTGAGATATAATCCACAACATGAAATTAGATAAAAAGGAATGAAAGCATCTTGAATAGGATCCCATACTTAAATCCATGTTCAAATCATATCCTCCGCTTAATCCCGATGTGGAATCCTCAATCAAAATAAAATAAAATACTTTTTAGTCTTTTATGCCCTAAATTCTATTAAGAAGCAGAGGAAAATATGCTTTAGTTTCTGCTTAGGGTTCTTTTTTTTCACACAAGATCACAAGAGGAATATATATATATATACATAAAGTCACACGGGGACTTAGGCCGGTAGCCTTGAAATTAATTTAGCCGACCTTCAATGTGGAAATGATTTCCAAACAAAGAAAGTCGGTAGCATTTGGAGCGGTGTTGGGGTGGCCTTGATATCAACCAGCCAAAGGCTGGCGGCCTTTCTTGCCAAGTGGCAGTTGTATAGAGTAAACGATGAAGGTTGATGTTATTCTATTTCTAAGCTGGTTGTGTTGCTTTGTTGAAGCCGGTGTTGATTTGTTCTATTATGAAGACTAGTGGCCTTCTTTCCATAATGGCTAGCCTAAAACTCCTCTCAATTGCTTTTATTTGTAATATTAGTCCTTCAAGACCTGATATATCACAACAAACATACTCAAGTACAAATTCCTAGTGATTTCTATAAAATCAATAATAATTAAACATGATTCATATGATAAAAAGAGAGTAAAATATGCCTCTATCAAGAATCAACTATTCTGGCTTTGAGGAAGAATTTGATTCTAGCTTTGAGGTAGAATCACGATTCCTCCCTTGAGAAGGTAGAATCGCGATTCCATTCCTTACTCATAAATAATTACTATTAAGTTATCTTTTTATCCTCTTATTTATTATTCATATTGATAAAAGCATATTATATTTATTTTTCATTGAGCAAATCATGTTGAATTATTATTGGTTTTATAGAAATCGTGAGGAATTAGTACTTAAGAATGTTTATTTTGATATTTCAAGTCTTGAAGGAACTATAAAACAAATACTAGCAATTGGAGAAGTTCTATGCAAGTTTGGAAACATAAAACAAAGTAGGCCTTTATCAACAAAAACATACACATCTGGCCTACATTTATTAGATAATCAACCTTCAACAACACAAAGAAAATGTTGTTGGCTTTAGAACATAAATCATCTAGCCTTTGAAATTCATCTGTACACTGGCACTGAGAGGATTCATGCCGTCAGCGTAGACTCAAAGCTGGCAGCGTAAGCATGAAAACTGTCAGTGATTTGCTCTCGAAAATTTTTGTCAAACATTGTGTGTTGGCTATTCATGAACCAATGCCATCAGCTTTGCACTGGCCTTACCTATTCATAGAACCAAAAACACTAATGCATGCATCAACAATGCCAACTTTAATAAGCAAAGTTCACTAACGTTCAATTTCTAAAACATACGTCGGCTACTGGAGAAGAAAGGACGACAACGTTGCTAACGATCTACACTAGCAAAAAGAAGAACGCTGATGGCTAACTTGTTTTGGAAGTTATTCAATATTGAATGCTAGCAAGGTAATCCAGCAGCATACAGGAAGAAATTGTCGTCCTAAGTCCTATCTTTTGATTTTCCTTTATTTTTCTTGTAATAGACCCCTTTGTTCATCGTATTATTCATTCCCATTCAATTTGATCTGATATTAAAAAAAAATTCCAACCTTAGAAAGAGAGGATTTTATGATTATGAGTAGCTAAGTGATAAGTGTCAAAAGTCTCTTATTTCTAGTATTGATTGGATATAATTTTGTATGAATTTTATGTGAATTTATCAAGAAAAGGATACTTAAGTGCTTAAAATTTCATTTCAGGATCATTTTAAAGATTTAAGGATGATTCAAGTAAAAACAATGCAAGATTTGGAAAAGTATGAAAAATGTTGATTTTTTCGCATGTGCACAACCTTTAGCATGGCCATATAGACACTAGTGTTGAGGTGTAAAAAGTTACCAGAATCTATCATAAACTGTGCCCCAGCTATTTCACAAGTAGTGTTGAGAGTATTGTTGAAGAAGAAAAATTGATCCAAGAAGGAAAAAAAAAAAAAAAAAACTCCACAGTACACGACCTTGAGCACAGTCGTGCAGGAGGCTGTGCAAAACTTCAACCGTTTCATATCTATAAATAACTGCTTGTCTTCTTATTTTTTTATCCCTAGACATATTCTAAAACCATAGGAGAGAAAAAATAAGAGCTTCAAGAGGATAAGTGTCAAGGCTTCATTGAAGATCACAAAACATTAACGGGTTTTATCGTTTAATCATGTTTATTGATTTCTTCTCTAGATTTCTTATTTCCATTGTAAAATCCATGGAGGAGTAAATCTTTATGCCTCAATTTTTGTGAAACCCTAAACCCCCATAGATTTGAATTGTTTTGATTAATGAGGATTTTATACTTTTGTATCTATTCATGTGTTTTAATTATCCTGCAATTGATTATTGTACGAAGTTTATTGCCTATATGATTCTTGTTAGATAGAGAGAGGTTTCATCTAATAAGATGGATCCTCATAAATAGAGAGATCACATGTTTCACCTAGAGGTAGGAAAACTTTAATTTTATGTATAAAGATTTCATCTTTGTTTAGGAATCCTGATCTTTAATGCAATCTTATGTGGTGTTAGTGAGGGAGAGGTCTCCACTATCTCATATAGTGTTAGGAATTGATTAACTTGAGCGAGTAATTGATTTAATTACGTGATTCTATGCAAAGCATAAACAGCTTACTAATCGATATTTTATTATAAGAAACTAGGGTTTATGGTGGATCAAGAGAAAGAGTATTGTTTTGTGATTGTATTATCTTAAGAAGATACATAATTAACTATTAGGGTTATTAATTAGATAAATAGTAGTCATAATATCATCTCAATTATTAAGTTAAATAGTAGAGAAACAGTAATACTAACACTTGATATCCAGATCCTAGAGGACGACACCCATAGTAATTCTATTCTGCAATCGATAGGTGCACTTCCTTAGAGCTTATCGTAGGATTTCTATTGGGTTTTATTATTTATAATTTGATACGACTGATACGCTCTTATCAAGTTTTGGGCACTGTTGTCGAGGATCTGGCAAGTCAATATTAGGAAAAGCTTTGGTATCTACCACTTTAACCATTTTCTTATACTTTTTGGGGTAATTCATTTTGATTGAATGTGTTCTTGATTTTTCATGATTGTGTAAACTATGAATTTCATGGGATTTTTGTGTTTGTATTGTGGAGGAGATCACGAGTCTTATAAATGCCCTAATCCATGTTATTATCCTTCTAACTCATCTCATACAAATTAATTATCCCCTATTGATTCATATCAAGAATTTGCATATACTGACCTTATGACTCTTAATGATATGATTTGTAGGGAGTATGGTGGTAGACATTAGACCTTTGAATGTCCAAGTGAGAGACCTATCTCACATTCTTCTCAACACACACAATACAATCATACTCAAGCCACATTGATCATGTCATCTTCGTCCTTGAGCCATAATGATGAAGTTCCTCAAGAAAAATCAATTTTGGAAAGGACCATTGATTCAAGATATGAAATCTTGGATTTGTTTGTTAGGACAATACAAGCACTTTTTGAAGCAGACTCACGACAATTTCGTGCTCATGTTATTTACAAACTCATAAGCTTAAAAGAATTAGCTACTCTTCTAGGACTATCCTAAGAGTGGGTATCTAGGTTGATTGAATATTTGGAAACTCTTGAGAGACATGAGGAAGTACATTTGGAGATAATTACAAGTCCTTTTAATGCATCGAGTGAAAATAATCCAAATATATAACATGAGGAGTCCTTAAAAGTGTAGGATGAGTTAGTGGAGAAGGAAAATGAATTTGTAGAACATAAGGTAGATTTAGGCAGTCATGAACATGAGTTAGAGTCCAACAAGGAAAAGGATGAATGCGAGGAGACTAAGGTGTTATATCTTAATCCTTTCCCTAGTACTCCAATTCTTGAGAACACATATCTAGAGGACATTCCTCAAGTTACCCAAAAGAAGAGATGTTTGAAGAGATTGAAAATGAGATGGAAATTGAAGATATTAATTTCTCTCCATGTATTGAATTGATTGGGTATTTAGGAGATGATGAACCTGTAGGTTATATCATAGAGTCCGAGCCAACACCATTTTATAAATTTGCTCCTTATCAAAGATCCATGATATCTAAAAATAAGGGAATTATACTTAAAAGAATTGGAATATGAAGGAGAAAAGGATTCCCTTTGTTGACTTTAGAATTATGAGAGTGGGATACAATCCCATGAGATCTAGGTGGATAGGTTAATAACAAATGTTGAGCCAACAACATTAAAAAAGTGTGCTTCTCGGAGGCAACCCATGACTAACCTTGGTAAAGTTGAGTTCTTTTTATTTTCTTTTGTTTTCACTATCCTAAGTCTTTCTTACTGTCAAAATTGCAGTTTTTTTAGGAAGTAATTAATCTTAATTGAAGGCAGTGAGAGTCAATTTTTAAGTGTGGGAAGCACCAATAACAAGTGAGAAACTTTCAGCTTTCATTCTCAAGTGTGCCAGGTATGTGTTTTCATGGTCTCTCAATCATGGTAAGATACACTTTGAACAAACGCTTGGTTAATTAGCATGGAGAGTTTTAACTTAAAGGTTCTGTCCAATTTTTTAGTACCTGCACAACCATGAGCATGGTTGTTTAAAAGGTAGTGTACTATGGTTTGCAAAGGAAAGAAGCTCTTAGATTGAATTTTTGGACCCTGCACGACCTCAAGTATGGGCATGCAGGAGATAGGGCACTCTGGTATCCCCCAAACAAAGCTCTTGGGTGGACTTTTAAGGCTCTGCACGGCCCCGAGCAAAGTCGTACTCCCCTTCTAAGACTTGATCTGCTGGGATGCTTTATTTGATTTAATAGACTTGAGGATAGGCAAACTTTTTTTTAGTTTTCTTTTGTTGTTTTGTTCTGTTTTGTTTTGTGGACATGTATCAATTTTGATGGGTTCACAACCTTTGATGATGCATTTTGTTTTCACATGACCGGATATGGAAACAGTTTGATGGTATCTTTTAAGTATCTGGGGAAGTTCTAGTTTCCTTTTATTTTTACTTTTCTTTCTTTTATTCTTTCCTAGTTGATGCTTGATTTAGGAAGACATTGGGGACAATTTCTAACTTAAGTGTAGGGAAGGGATTTATAGAAATAAAAACTTGGGTCTTTATTTACCTATGTTCTCTATGCACTTGTTGATCGAAATTTGCTCAATTATAAGTTTGCAATTGATCTTTAAGATTGATCTGTTTTTAAAGGAATCTTGAAATTATATTAATTCATCGATGATTAGCATTCAAAAGTATAGTGACTTTGTATGCTTTACTCACCTATTTTGGATTTGGTATACTTGGTTAAAGTTTTAAGATGAAATCTAAGTAGGTTAAATTTACTTGTTATTTGATGATTGAATCTAGAGCTGTGGAAGAGGTCAAAGTCCCTAGTTTAAAGTCAAACAATTGTGTTTCTAAGCTTGCTGGTTAATATATTTATTTTTTAAAAACATTAAGAGCCCTTCTAACCTCTTGTGAAAGGTGCATATGAAATCATTCACTTAGTAATTCTTCTCAAATAATCTCTTTAAAAATAAATCAATTGTTGTGCTAAACTAATGATATAAAAAGCTTAGTCATTATGAGCAGGCTTTGGTCTCTTAGAAGAGTGAAGTCTGACTCTACCATTGACTATATAAGCTTCTTATAACCAATTTATCTAAAAAGAAAAAATCTTGAGCTGAAAAGAAATGGGCAAAAACCTGTCCAAAGGAAAAGGAAAAGATGGAGACTAAAACCTCTCCTTCTGAAGGCTGTCAAAAAAATCTTTGGAGAGATTTCAATCAAAGAGAAAAAAATCTAGGGGAATGTTGGATGCCATATACTTTCATTCTAGGTTGTTGTCCTTAAAAAGGTGGTTGAACGGTTTATATGCTTTCTAATAAATGGTAAGATGTAACTAAGCCGCTTTTTCTTTGTTTGACTTTAATGTTTCTTTTATGACTTTAGACGTGGCCATTAGATGGTGAGGGTAATAGTTTGATTTACTTGGATTACTTTTAAAAATTTAATTGTAGTATACCAAGTATAAGTATAATTATGGTAGGTTTGAGCAATAGGCACTAATGAGTCATTTTGGCTTAACTAAATTGAAGAATGCTACTGGTGATATAATATTTGTTAATGAGTACAATTGATGATGAAATTCTTTATCCTTATTTTGTTTGCTTAAGGACAAGCAAATGGTTAAGTGTAGAGAAGTTTGATAAGTGTCAAAAGACCCTTATTTCTAGTACTGATTGAATATAATTTTGTATGAATTTTATGTGAATTTATTAATAAAAGGATACTTAAGTGCTCAAAATCTGATTTTAGGATTTAAAGAAGCCATTTTAAAGATTTAAGGATGATTCAAGTAAAAACAAGGCGAGATTTGGCAAAGTAACAAAAATGTTGGTTTTCACATGTGGATAACCTTTAGCATGGCCATACAAACACTAGTCTTGAGGTGTAAAAAGCGACCAGAATCTATCCTAAATTGTTGCCCAGCTACTGGACAAATAGTGTAGAGAGTAGTGTTGAAGAAGAAAAGGAACAAACTCAAGGGTGCACAACCTCGAGCACGATTTTGCAGGAGGCCGTATAGAACTTCAATCGTTCAAATCTAAAATAGCTGCTTGTCTTCTTATATTTTTATCCCTAGACATATTCTAAAACCCTACGAGAGAAAAAATAAGAGCTTCAACAAGAGAAGGTTCAGGGCTTCATTGAAGATCACAAAATTAACGGGTTTTATCGCTTAATCATGTTTATTGATTTCTTCTCTAGATTTCTTGTTTCCATTGTAAAATCCATGAAGGAGTAAATCTTTGTACCCTAATTCTTGTGAAACCCTAAACCCCTATATGATTTGAATTGTTTTGATTAATAAGAAGTTTATGCTTTTGTATCTATTAATGTGTTTCAATTGTCTTGTAATTGATTTATGTACAGAGTTGATTGCCTGTATGATTATTGTTAGATAGAAAAAGGTTTCATCTAATAAGATAGATCCTTATGAATAGAGAGATTACATATTTCACCTAGAGGTAGGGAAACTTTTATTTTCTATATAAAGATTTCATCTTTGTTTAGGAATCATAATCTTTAATGCATCTTATGTGGCATTAGTGAGGGAGATGTCACACCCTAAAAAAGGGCCTAGAAGGATTGACCTATAATTATCATATCAAATATGCATCCAAGATATGATAATCGTTTTCCAAGTCATAGTTTTGCAGAACTCTACTTAATATTTGCTATACAAATTTTAATTACATAAAACAAATTAATAGCTAAGGAAATGTAAATTTCTACAATCCACCAGAACCGCAGAGAATCAGTATCCCTCACCAAATAGTAAAATAGAATAAATCATATACATTTTTCAAAATCTCAAACTATTACACAAAGCTCTAATTCTTCTTCTAAGCCTCTACCATATATTACACCATTCAACTTAAACTCTAACATATAAATTACATTCTAAGCTAATCCTTATGTCTTCAAGAATTTCACACTTCCTTAGCCTATTCCCGACCTGAGTTAAACCTGCACAAAAACTATGGGAGTGTAAGCTTCTCTATAGCTCAGTGAATAACATAACTAAATCACTCATCAAATAAAAATTAAACCAATTTGATTAACAAAATATGCAATGTGGCATTCAAACATATGATATGTACAGTTTAGATGATCGGAATCCAAACCAATGGAGATTTATGCCCTCTCCTAGGGGTTGAAGAACTAACTCAAGTCATTCATGCTCGGTAGAACTATGAACTATGGAAAGGGTGTCTTCTCAATTTAGAGCCTTCAACTCATAACTTTCTCATCACAAAACCATTTCATATAACAAACGTAACCTCTAACTACCCTTTAGATATAATTAAGGAGGGAAGATTTCAGTTTAAAATACATTTTATTGAAAAATAACCTCTAACTTCTCCTCAAACATATCTACAGAGAGAAGATTTTCTTTTAAACTCGTTTTATCAAACATAGCCTCTACTTCTCCTTAGAAAAACTAAGGAGTGAGGATTTCACTTCGAACTCATTTTGTGCATGGATCAAAACGTTTTTACTACCGATATACCCTCCACTTCCCTTCGAATCACAAAACCTCCCTAAGTATTAATCCCTAAATCCGACTCCAACACGGGCAATGTCCTTCGGTGCTTGCTTAGTTCCCGTGAAGCCGATAACCTTATAGTAGCCCTAACCAGATTCACTAGACTCTTAAAGGCGCTGTTACAAAATCGGAATGTTATATGTGACATGAACACCATGCTATGATGTCATGCAATGCATATTCATTTAATTAAATGGCCAAATAGTATTAGGTCCTTTTATTAAGGTGAATAATCAATTTACAAACACTCATTCACAACAATTACTCAACTATTACAAACAATGGTGATCACTTTTATATTAGTAATTTGTCAATCAAATAAACACCAAACAACATTCGAATGCCCAATCCCCATGCACATTCAATTATATTTATCTTAGCTTTAGATACAACTACATTACAAGTACAAACAAGGCAATAGAGTCAATGTTACCCACCTGACATCTAAGCTAGGTCTTAACAAGCTTCTAAGAAAACCAAAACATCATCCCCATCCACATCAAGTCGTCGATATCATCATCACCAACATCAAATCATCAACATCCTTAATATAAGAAAACCAAATTGAAATGGAACATTGGCTAGGCTTATAATAGAGATTATTCCAAAAGTAGACAGTTAGCTAAGAGTTTTTAAACTTATTTTAAAGCCCTAATTTGATCAAACACTAAGTAGGACCCCACCATGGCTACGAAGATCGCCCTGCCAAGATACGGATAGTTCTCCCTTGTCTGCCAAAATATTTTTTTCCTCTTTGATTATATTCATTTATTATAAGAAGGTCATACTCATATCCAAAGCAATCAAACATTCAAAACAATATGCTTTCTTTATCAAATTAAGCTCAACATACTACAATTATCTCTATGCCATTTATTCATTAAGTCTATATTGATTTAACTTAATCACTTAATCCATTTATTAAGTTGTATTCATTAATCTCTCTAATTTATTGTCATGTATCTATTAAGACCTTAATCAACTTAAATCTCTTAGTTCAAACTAATTTCATTTTAGCTTTTTCTAGTCCTTTAATTAACTTAGCCTTAAATCCTTTAATTAATTTACTTTATATCTAAATTTCATATTAAGCCTAGTTTAGTTACTAAGTTATAATCATTCATTCCATTAAGACAAAACTATGTATTTTACAAGATTTTAACTTAAGCTAGTCCATTTCAACTAATCATGATTTATTAAAGTAAAAAGAACCAAGGTTTATAAACTAAGTTTGTTTTATACACATTAAGCCTAGATTAACTTAATCTTAGCCAACTTGAATATCCTTAATTAATTAAGTTCATTCTAACTCATGCAATTCCATTTAGTCAAGTTGAACTTAGGTTTGTTAACTAAGCTCATTTTATATCTAGTTTCTATATTTAATCTAATTATTTATTGAATCTATAAATTCACTTAACTCATGCTTAATTATATCAACTAACTGATAAACATATCAACTATCATTTATCTATCTTATTTTAGCTCAAAAAGATTTATTTTATACCCAACTATATACACTTAACTAGTAAACACAAGCTTTTAACTTTATTGGGATATATAATAGCTAAAAACAATCAAAATTTAGGCCTTTATACTTTTAGAACTTTTAAAAACTTAAAGCATAAAAGTTGTAGAGCTCTTTTAAAGCTTTCTATAGACTATTGAATCACCCTAATCCGAGTTTGGATGAAAAAGTTGTGGTTAATTTTACGAAATAGTAACCTATATGCACGACCTTCTGCACAACCATGCTCTAGGTCATGTTAACCCTAAAAAAAATCCAGAATTGAATTTTTTCCCTCGTAACACTCAGCACGGGCTCCTGCATACCCGTGCTGCCTCTGCAACCCCTGTCATGAATTTTCGTCCACTTTTCTTCATCCTTTTATCAAATTTTTCACACTTCGATTCCATCAAAACATCATCTAATCATCATATAAACTAGTTTTCATGCTTCTAACACTTCTATATTCATACCACAACCTCAAACACCATCAAACCCTTCATCAAACCCTATATCTACTATTCATCTTCTTTAGCACCCAACATGTATTAAACATTAAACCAACACATACAAACATAAACAACAATTAAAACAAAGTAAATAACAACTAAAGCAAAGTAGAAAGCGAAACTTATCTCTTCCAAATATTATAAACCTCTTGATTCTTCTTTACTTTAACTTTCCCAAATCTTTTGAAACTCCCATGATCATAAACTCTATCTTCTTTCATGATTTCCATCTTCTATTTCTCTTTCAGTCTTCTTAAATTTAAGATTCTACAGTTGAGATTTGAGAGAAAGAAGAAATATGAAAAGGAGAAAAGGAAGAGAAAGATGGAGCCGAAAAAGGAAGAGGAAAGAAATGAAAAGTCAGCCAAATGAAAAAAGCAAAAGGAGAAAAAAAGGATAATTTTTTTTTTTTTTTTTGCATTTGTTAAATAAGGATTAGAGCTTAAATCTTTCATATCATTATCTTAAGCTCTGAAAATAATTGGAAGATAATTTCAAAATGTATAACATATAAATTAATAATTTAAATTGAAAATCCAGTTTAGAAATTTAATTTTGTAAAATCTTGATATTTAGTTTGAGTTCGGGTTTAAAATGGATAGTTTTAAACAAACAAATGAACTTAGAATTTATGAGAATTGCAGAAATAGAGTTTGGGTTATAAAAGGCTAATTTAAGACACTTTATAAGTTTAGATGAATGACTTTGGAAATTTTAGGTCATTTACAATAGAATGAAAAAGCGTTCAAGTTAATAATTGAAAAAATTAGATAATTTAATGTACAAAATAGACCAGAGTTTAAAGTCTACAAAATCATTAAACATTGAAATTGAATTTTTCTAAGGGTTTAGAGCTTTAAAAAAAAAGAAGAAGAAAAGAATTCCAATTTGAATTTTATAAAGATAAAAGAGTTTGATTTGTTGAAAAAATAGTTAAAACAAATTGGCTACATAAAGGGAATGTTTGAAATCTCAAATCTCAGTTAATTTTCTTATTAATTGGTTATATTAATTTATTTAATTTTATCTTATTAATCATTCTACTTGGCTTAATTTGATTATTCAAATTCAATTTCTAGCTTAAGTTTTAATTTCAAGTTTTGCTATTATATTACAATTGTTAAAGAAATTTTCATTCCTTTGATAAATATTCATATTTATTAAGTTTATATATTACAGGTGGTATGATTACATCATTTTGGTCTTTTATTACATTTATTTTAATTTATTGATATTTTCTTTTTCAAGAAATGTATTAAGATTTGCTATTGTATAGGTTTAATCCCTTATTTCATAAACATCTATTATTCATCCTTTATTTTTTGATTTAGTAGTTTGAAACTTTTTAATATTTCATTAACTCCATATGACTAATATTCTATGCAATATAGCATATATAAAACAATAAGAATTAGTTTAACAGATCCAACCTTCATTACTCAATTTTTAAAGAAGACCCAAACTCAACAAAGACGAAAGATAACGGACAACAGACAACTCAATTGATCTTGACTCGACTCATTTCTAGGCCTAAGACAATGCATAAGGACACCACATGACTCACATAACACAACAAGTTCAATAAATAAAGGTTGTATAATTGCTTTTCCATTCTTATATGAATATATATAGCAATATGCATACAAAATATATAGTGCTCATGTTCTTTTTAATCATTAGGGATATTATGCTTTATAATTTTCTCTTAATGTAAAAATCTTGAAAATTTCAAAATCAAGATGTCGTATTTTAGCTCTTTACATACTTGTCTAAATTATCATTACCTTATTAGAGTTGAATTAGGTTATCTCATTGTGTTGGAATTATTGTCAATTATTGATTGCGTAAAACTGTGGAAAATTATATATTAAAATTTTATTGTTATTCATTAAAATTCTTAATCAATAATTAGATCGTTTGCATTTTAATATTATTTTTTTCAAATACGAAAAATTAGAAGTGATTTCTGTCATTTCTTTTAAAACAATTCCAAAAACTTGACATTATTTACTTAATGATTTTATATTAGAGTTGTAAAATTTGGGGTTGTTACAGGAGAGCTCTTCACTATCTCATATAAGGTTAGGAATCGATGAACTCGAGAGAGTAAGTAATTTAATTGCACGATTTTGTAGTACAAAGCGTAAACAACTCATTAATTGATATTTTATTATAAGAAACTAGGATTTATGGTGGATCAAGAAAAAGGGTATTGTTTTGTGATTGTATTATCCTAAGAAGGCACATAATTAACTATTAGGGTTATAATTAGATAAATAGTAGTCATAATATCATCTCATTTATTAAATTAAATTGTAGATAAACAGTAATACTCGTACTTGATATCCAGATCCTAGAGAAAGACATCCGTAGTAATTCTATTATGCAATTGATAGGTGCACTGCAATAGAGCATGATGTCAGATTTCTATTGGGTTTTATTATTTATAATTTGATGCCATCGATACGCTCTTATCACTAAGTTACAATTTTCTAGCTAAATGATTGTTACGGGTTTCGGTTCTTGTAGAATTGTGAGATCTAACTGAATTATTTGTTCTGTTCTTATTTTAGGTATTTATTTATCTTTTGATTGTTTTGATATTATTGTTTTGCTTGATTGATACAAATTAGAGCTTGTTTATTCAATTAGTAAGGCAATATACTATCAATTGGAACATTGAATCCATAATTGTTCAATTGTTCTAATCTATGTAGCGTAATAACATGATTTATTATAAGATAGATAATTGATTTATGTTATGAAGATATAGAATCTAGCTTAAATAGATCATCTTATGATTTGTTGGCTTGAATTGGTAGTCTCTCTTGTTCTTCATGCTATTGATAGATTAAACCCTAAGATCTTATTTAGGGTTGTTTAATTAATAAAGAAAATAATCAAAGAGCATGTTTTGATTATCGAAAAAGTAAGGAGAGATAAGTTGTTAGATATTATTAATGACCATAGCCAATTTGTCCAAGATAAAGAACATATATCTTTGCATCAATGATCAATTCTATGAACTGAACTATAATGACATCTTTGGTTAGGAACTCCGATATTCAATCAATCTTTGAATTTTATTTACTTGCTTTAGATATAATTAGTTTTTTTTTATGTCACAAACCACCCCTGCACCCTCCTCCTCCTTCTTTTCTTCATCTAATCTCTATGAGAAATAAATTTTACCAATCCCTGTAAATCAACCCTGCTTACTGCTATATACAAATTTTGAGAGTAGGAATTTTTATTTATTGGATTCGACACCCACCACATATTATTTACTAGGGATATATTTGATAAATAACATATCAATTCTATTCCATTCTATGACATATCTAAAAAAGGGAATGGATTTATCATTCCACCATCTATTCGAATCCATTTTATTCCTCCCATTTCAATTCGTTCTATTCCAAATGATTCATGCATAATAAACTCGACATAAGTGTTGTTAAGTTATCTCCTTCTTTTCTAGTTTAACTGATATTCATTATAAACTAAGATCATTTCATCACAACATGGCCAAATTTTTCATTGCAAGGCTGATTTCACCCACAAAATGGTCAATTCCTTGTTGCCGTACTCATTCACCATTCTTGGAGCAATGCATATTTCATGAAATAAATTTTATCTCAGCATCCAACTGGAATGTCCTACTAACTGTAAATTTTGATAGTGAAAGTTATCATGTTATAATTCTGTTTCCGTTTCATAACGAAATAAATTAAATAAGGAACGATCCTATAGCATATTTCCAAGATCTCAATTGGTAAGATAATCACATTGGCACTAGGGGTAAAAACAAATGACATTTAGGTTCTACCTCATTTCAACATAATGTCTATTTAAGTATCCATCTAACAACAAACACTAAATTGAATTTTACCTCAAAATAAGAGAACTAAATTAGAAAAATTAAAACTTAAAAACTAAGTTATGGAATAATATAATTGAACGTATTGGACTCATCCCAAATTACCAAATCATGATTGTGATTTTTACGGGCTTCTTTCTCTCTTCCAAATTTCTTGAACCTCAAAACAATATGAATGAACATTCATCATCCTCAACAAATACAATGACTTAAATAGCTCTAATTTTTCATAAGCAGCATATATCATATACAAATTACCCATACAAACCTTAGACAGCAAGCATCATCGTCGGTTTGAAAATGGTTTTAAAAGAGGTAGTAATGTTATAATCAACATACCAATTGGATAATATACTTGATAAGTTTAAGTAGTTGATGGTACTTGATATAAAATTAAGGTGCAAAAATGTAACGCTATCTATTGGTCACAAGTTCAAATGAAAGCCATTAACATTAGAAAGAAAATGAAGTAAAAATTGAAAAGAGAAATGCACGTATGAACTATCGGATATAGATAGATAAAATTTTTCTATCACGACTGTAATAAGTTTGAACCTCCCCCCTCTTAATTGGGACTTGGTAAAAGTCCCAACTTGAAACATTTATCCTGCTAAAGGAACTTTCCCAATTGTTTTCGTCAGAAAATAAGCTAATTGCGAAAATGACGGCAGTTAATCGATGATTAAGAAGCTAGAATTGATGTCATCTCCTGTAACATGGACATACACTTCGATATGCTTCATTCATGCATGAAAACAAGGATTCTCTGCAATTAATCTGGTTGAGCGACTATCCATTGATAAGCGAACAAGTAAAGGAAGAGAAACTTGCAAATCCTTGAGAAGATATGACAACCATAATAATTCCTTTGTTGTGGAAGCAATTGACGTATATTCTACCTCAGCAGAAGATATAGAAATAGTCTATTGCTTCTTTGTTTTCCAAGAAATGAGTGAGGAGCCAACAAAGCCCAGAAAACCTATTAAAGACCTTCTATCAACGGCTGACACACCCCAAACTGCATTAGAGAATGCATGTAAATGCAAAGTGGAAGTGGTAAAATAGAAGAGACCTCGATCGAAAGATCCTTGGACAAATTTGAGAACATGATAGGCAGTATGTGGATGAGTATCTCTAGGTTAAGAAACAAATTGACTTAATTGTTGAATAGCAAATGACAAGTCTGGTTGAGTCAACGTCAAATACAATAACCATCCTACTAACCGTGTGTGAAAACTGGGATCTTGCAATAAATGGCTAGAAGTGTTGTCAAGATGAACATTAGGTGGAAAAGGAGTGCATAAAGGCTTAGCACCAGTCAAACCTGCTTCATCGAAAATATCTATTGCAAACTTCCTCTGGTTAAGATACAAACCATCATGTGTTCTGCATAGTTCAAGCCCCTAAAAGAATCTAGGATCACCAAGATCTTTTATAGCAAAAGCAGCATCAAGAGAAGCCTTTAAGAGAAGCCTTTGGAAAAGTAGTTGCATGAACTTATGAGAATTTAATCGTAAATGGTACTATGGAGATAAAACATTAATAATAGAATGAAATCTAAATGATCATTGGATAAGTCAATATAGCTTGGGAAATGACAAAAATCAACATTTTCATATTATAATTATGAAATAAAGGGTGATAATAGGATTCGAACTGATAAATCTTAATTTAAATTTTAAGGCCCTAAAACCTTAATCGTGTAAGCTAAAACTCTAATATTGTCCAGTCACATAAGATCAAAACCTTATATGATAACTTAAAAGTGTAACAAAAGTACTATAAATAACTTAAAAGTTTAATTTCAAAATAAATATTCTCAATTTTGGAAAAATTTAAATTTGATCTTTTGTATCTAAATATTTTTATAAAGCCTTAATCGGGTAAATAGAAACTCTAAAATATTCAATCACATAAACATAAAATTCAATATATTGACTCAAACTGATAAATAGGACAATGTAAGATATATAAAGACTTATTTTTCATCTCAACTTCCTTATAAAACACCAAATAAAAGTTTGATTTGTAAACAATGAATAGTCATTGTAAGATTCAATAAAACCATTAATAATCAAATGACAAGTTAGTTCCTTAATCCATTGGCAGGAGGCTTACTTAAGACCATAAAGAGAACAAGCAAGTCTACAAACTCAACCTTTAGGTATATTATAATCCTCAGGAGGTTGCATATAAATGTCTTCATCAATGTAAACATATAAAATGTATTATTTACATCCAATTGATGGACATATCAACCTCTAACAATCGCTATAGCAAGCATAAGAGTTTTGCAACAGGAGGAAAGGTATATGTGTATTCTATGCCTTTAATTTGATTATACGCTTTGCAGCTAATCAAGCTTCATATCGTTCAATAGTTCCATTTGCTTTATATTTCACTTTAAATACCCTTTTGCACTTTATAGCATAATTTTCAAAAGGCAAATTTGTGACTTCCTAAGTTTTATTTAATTCTAATGTTAATAATTCTTTTTGCATGGCTTCTTGTTGACATATCATATTTTGTTATTTATAGTTACACATATCATAATATACTAGCACATGTAAGTTTCTGTTGTATACAAATAGGACCAAGATGGTTATAATATATATATATATACATATATATATATAGACCACAATTACATACGTTACATTTCTTCTAATGCTCCGTAACAGTGTCTAGCTTCTTTAACAATTCTTGTTGCATTGGTTCAATAAGCTTCTCAAGTCTGTAATTTTTTAGCTTATTGAACATTTGGTATGAGTAGTGGTGCTCTTATTTATCAATTACAGTATGATGTTGCTAACATGAAACAAGTTATGTTATTAAGTATTTTAACAAACTCAAAAGGCTATAGGATGAGCTTAATAGTCTGATAGAGCATCGTATGTGTGATTATGAAGCTATTGAACATTGTACATGTAATCTGAGATAAAGTTTGGAACATGGGAATCATCTTATGCAAATTTTTATTAAATCTAAGTGATGCTTTTGAACATGTTAAGAGTCAAATTCTATCCACCAACCACTACCAAGTGTTAGTAAAGCATATTATATAGTTTGCTAAGTTAAGAAACAAAAACAATTGACCAAGTACATGAGGTATTGTTTTATGGTCAAAGGTTCTTCAAAGACTTCTATGCCTAATAAAAAGGAACGAAAAAGGAAATCGTTTTGTAGTAATTGTAAAAAGTCTAGTCATACAGTTGATAAATGATTCCAAATTGGCTTGAGGGAGAAAAAAATAGAAACCCGGTTGCAGATTTGCTACACAACTTGATTCTTTTGATAATCCACTAGATATTGGTATTGTTATAGGTAGCTTGATAGGAGAAAAGCCTGGTGGACCTACTAATATTGAACAGAATTTTGAACTTGTTACAAGAATCTATCAAGAAGTAATGAAGGCTTTAAAGGATTCACAACTTCATGAGCAAAGGATTGTGAATTTCACAAATAATACTCTTATTTAACTTCAAATTTAGATAGAAATGTTAGCAAATGGATTGTAGATTCAAGTGCAGTGGACCACATAACACCTAATTAATCTGTCTTGCAAAATCAATTCATTTTATCCACACCTATTCATAACCAATAACCTGATGAACACATTAAAACAGTTCATTATGTAATTGATTTTAATATTCATGATCTAATTATTCTTCAAAATGTCCTTTTGGTGCCTAAGTTTCATTATAATTTGCTTTCCCTTAATAGCCTACTTAACCAACACTCTTTAACCATTGTTATTACATCTAATGCTTGTGCTTTTCAAGACTAAGTCACTCAAAGACCTCTCTTGACTTCTGAAGTATTGTTAGTAGTCTTCTTAATCAACACCCTTTGACCATTGTTTTTACATCTATTACTTGTGCTTTTCAAGACCAAGTCACTAAAAGACCTCTTTTGACCATTGAAGCATTGTTTAGACTATATGTTCTTAGTTACAATAGCTCATTTGGTGTTTCTAATTCTTGTACTTCCGATTCAAACATTCCAACTATGAATTATGTTGTAGTTTTGAGTAAATACTATGAGAATGTTCCTTTTGAACCTTTCCACAAAATACTAAGGCATATTTCTATGTCTTCTTTGTTCATTTGAAGCACATCCGAAGATGTAATAATTCCAACTTTATTTGTGAAGCTTGTATGTTGGCTAAATTTCATAAACTTCCTTTTCCTTCCAGTGTTACTTATTCTTCTTCTCCTTTTGAATTGCTACACCATCTATTTCTAGTAATAAATTTTTCTTGACTATAGTGGAGGACAAAACAAGATGCACTTAACATATTTGATGAAACACAAAAGTAGACTTTACAATTGGTTTCCACTTTCCTTTCTTATGTCCAAAACCACTTCAACACTACTCCCAAAACCATAAGAACTAATAATAGTACAGAGTTTCTTTCTCTTGCTTGTCAAATTTTGTTTTCAAACCTTAGTATTATCCATCAAAGAAGTGTGATATGCATTTATCAACAAAATAGGGTGGTTAAACGAAAACAAAGACACATTTTGGATACGGCTAGAGCATTAACATTACATGTCAAACTTTATAAATGATTTTGGGGGAAATGCATATTAGCAGCTACACACTTAGTGAACAAAATGCCACTTAAATTTCTTGATTGGAAATCCCCTTATGAAATGTTGTTCCACAAACCACCTTGTTAACAAGAGTTGATAGTCATTAGATGTCTTTATTTGCTGCTGCTAATAGTCATAGATGAGATAAATTTTATCCATATGGACAAAAGGGATACAAGCTTTATGATCTAGATTCATGTTATGTTTTTGTTAGTCAAGATGTTCAATTCTATGAGCGTGTCTTCCCTTTACATTCATCTTCTTCATCACAATTTCTTGTCATTCATTCTTCTATCCATGATTCTACGTTGTTTCCTTCACATATATCTCATTCATTTGATGATCTTACTCATGTAACTACTGATCTTGGTTCAGTTTCCAGATCTAAGTCTGTACAATATTCTATTTCTATAGTTTGCAATGATGTGTTACTTGTAGAAACACATCAATCCATAAGAATAATAAAACCACCACATTGTTGAAGGACTTTGTTCATATGGTTAAAACTAATGGTTCTTTGTCAACTACTTTTTCTAAATAGTCCCTTTATCCTCTTTCTTTTCTTTTAAACACTTTGACATATACCTAAAAGATTATATAGTATCCTTAGCTAATTTTTTTACAACTCATGTGCCACGTAACTATCATGAAGCTAAATCTAATCCCAAGTAGGTAGAAGTGAAAACTACAATGCCCCAAATAAGGTTGAAGCATGTTCAGTTCTACCACGTATAATACTTAGGTGTTATATGCTAATGTTGTCCTAAACTAGATGTTTACCATGATTGTTTACTATCAAATTTTAGATTCTGAAATCATTCAATTAGGTTTTAAAAACATTTAAAATGTAGCAAAAATAAAGTTTTACAAAAATTTTCACCAAAAGGTAACTCTCCTGAGTAACCAATACATATATCATAGGTATAAGATAAAACACTATCGAAAATCATCTTAGGCTGTCCCGTGATACCCAAAACAAAAGTATCAAAAGTAAAATAGACGAGTCAAATATTCCACACAACATAGGTAAACTGAGACACTAAACACTATGAAAAAGTAGGGCTCAAAAGGAAGCCCTCTAAGTCTATAAGCATCAAAATGGATATGGAACATCTCGAGCATGATCATAAGATCAACTCTAGACTAATTGCTAAGCTCCTCAAGAAGGCCCTTGAATTCGGTACCATAACCCTCACGATCATAATAATTGTCATCGTCATCCTCACCTAAAAAACAAAAAAAGTGAGTTGAAGCCCAGTACACAGCAACTCAAGCACACACATAATTATTCAGATGCACATATTCTAAATGCAATGCAACAGTTAATAATTTATATCTTTTTAATTTAAGTATAGTAAGTCATCAATGGAGCACTTACACTCCAATAACACACTGAGAGCCTAAGGATCTTGAGTAACAGCAACTGCTCAGAGGTTGATATAGATTGACTGAATATCCATATCTCCTATTTCTGACTGGTAATAACTTCGTCTAGGGGTTATAAGCATTACGCGATTCCACTTATTTCAATCTATTATATTGTTTGGTTTAACAGAGCTCATAATCCTAAAATAAACAAATGTAACTTCCTTTTAAATGGAAGTCAATGTTATACCGTTACTATCCCCCTATTGGCTACTTACCGAGCCATCTTCGATGGCCTGAGCACATAACTACCGTGCCTACCTTGTCTAGTAAGGTTGTCGTCCCTCAGCACAAGTCTAAGAACAACCAAGCACAAACAACACTCAATTATTAGTCATCTTTTAAGTATTAGTTCATTTTTATGCCTAACCTAACCAAGCAACATGCATGTTACTGCTACCTAATACTAAATTGGTAGATGATAATAGATCACACGAAAGTTGATCGAATATCTATTCAAGGAAATTAATTATATAAGAATTGAATATATAAACCAATTATTCATATCATATTGATTAATTAATTAACGTAAGATCTTATATAATATAAGGCATTTGGGTTATCAAGGAATTGAGTCTATTTAAGGTAATTAAGCTTAGGTGGTTTGGACTAAGCCCATTAAATTTGGAAATTGAATTTATTATTTGGATGTATTGAGCATTTAGAGATCATAAGTTAAACCCGATAAGAAATTCTCTAAATGTTTCACATTTTAAAGTAATGGGCTTTAGGGTGTAAGAATTGAGCCAATTAATAAGTATATATATTAAATTAGGTAGATTTAGGCTTTATTTTGAATTTAGGTCCAATTGGAGTAATATTGGTTATTGGACTAAGAATTTAGTTTAAAGCCTAATAGAATTTAATTTAGATCCTAATATAAACTATTTAACCGTATAATTTCCTATTTAGACCCATTAAGGGTACTTTAGGGCTTCTGGGCTCATGAAAATAATTTGAATCCAATTAAGTATTTCAATACATGGAATTGATAATGGACTTAAATATTTTAGAAATAGGCCCATTTTGTGCAGGTAAGGGTATTGGGCCCATTGTTATGGAATTTAAGCCAATAAGTCATAGATTTAGATATACGCTTTATTTTGTAGGTTTATGTCCTAATTGACTAAGGAATTTGTAATAGGATTTAATTTGGCCCATTTAGATATAAATAGATCCAAATTGCTAGAATCAAGTTAATAATCCTAAGGTAATATTTTTTCTGCCAATTTTATTTATTTAAGCCCACTTATATTTACTTAACCAAATTGGATCCTAATTTATTATCTAAGCCCATAATTAGTTATCAAGGCTCAAAATCAATATTTACTAGTTAAATTGATCATAATTTAGTTTCAAAGTCAATTTTAACTCATTTAAATCATGTTAAACCCATTTTAACAATTTGGTCTATTTTAAGCAATTTATGGCATACAGACCCTATTTTTACTATGTAGGTTTATTTAAGTCATTTTAACCCACTTAGTCCTAAAATAATTATTAATTCAATTTTTATAGCCCATAATATCTATAATGTCCTTTTCATTGCCATTTACCTAATTCTAGCCCATTTATTTAACTGAAACCTATTATAACTCGGTTTGGTATACTTAGTCCAATTAAGCCCATATAATTTATTATAGGCCTAAACTATTATCTAATCCTAATTTAACTACTAAGGCCCACAATAATTTATTTATATTGATTTGGGCCCATACTATATTCATTTACCCAATTTTATAATTAAAAGCCTTTTTGTACCTAATCAACCTAATTTAGCACTTTAACCCATATATATCTAATTTTAAATTAACAAAAAGCCTAATAAATGAAAATGCTTAAATAGACTAATTATAACTAATTACACTTTAATAAAATCTAATTTAATAATTTTAAAATTTAATTTAAGTCGGATTACATAAATTTTTCATTAAAAATAAGTTTAGAGAAACAGGAAAAGCCTGTGCATGGTTTAAAGATTAGATCGGTTCACTACTGCTTCATAAAATTCATGTCCATTCGATTCAACACTTATGCCAGACAACATAGGGGTTCAATCTAACACTCGTTGGAAAAAAAGATGAAAAACCGGCTAATTTAGCCATTACAAAATTCTTGTTCATACGATGTTTTAAACAATGCACCCCAAGAAAGAAAAATATAAAAAATATATATTAAAAGATAGTAAAAAATTCTAAAAATTTATGGATCCAATATAAACTTATTGAACATAATTTCCTCAAAAATTGGTGCAAAAATAAAATCATTTGATGTTATTCCTAAATTTTTCAAAATCAAGCAAATCAGGGACTTATAAAGCAAATTTCATAACTCTAACATTATCATAGGCCGTATAAATCATATTAAACACATTTATAATACAATATATGATGATTGTAACATTTTTACATAGTTTCAACACATTATAATATGTTTCTAGTACCTAAATATCAAGTTCCAAGCTACTTTGTAACTTTTAATTATAAATATAAATTTCCAAATTACACAATATATTTGTATTTTATAAAAATGTCACAAAAGCATATTCTAAATTTACATCTATGATTATAACATCTTTCTTGTTTTATCTATCGAATAAAAACAACCCATATACTATGCAAAATTATATCATCCAAGTATCAACTTATAAAAATCATCCCTTGAGCATGTTTAATCTAAAATTTCATATTTGAAAAATTATCAACATCATCAAAATCAAGCAATTTCAACATGATCTAAAATTTACTTGCTAGAAAAACAAAGTAGACTCAACAATTTCTTTAACCCCACAACTATTACTACAAATTTGTAGTTGAAGCTCCTAATCCTCCCTACCTAAATCTTAATCTTTTTTATGTTATGGTGCAAGTGTGAGAATTACACATGGGAAATATGGGTCTTATGCGAATTGTTTATAAGAAAGAACAACCCATTAACCCACTACCTTAAGGTTTTGGGTTATAGATGGTGTCAAAAAGCCTATTTATGTAATCCTTCACAAAGTCCATGATTTCTCCCATTGAAGGCATATCCAGTTCCTAACAATTAGTATCAGAGCCTAGCTCGGCTGAGAAAATCTCATAATTGGCCCACATGTCGAAAGAAGAGCTTTGTGATATGACTCGTTTGTGAAACCCATGGTGATTAGATCACTCACAAAGCGGGTTTAGTGGAGTCAATTTGATAAGTTCTTTAGGAGAGTATGGCCTACCCCATCGTGAGCCTCACACTTAAGGGAAATTGTTAGGGTGCAAGTGTAAGATCCTACATGGGAATATATGGCTTATGAGAAGAGTTTATAAAAAAGGAAGATCCATTAACTCATTGCCTTACGGTCTTGGGTTATAGATTGTGTCAAAAAAAGCTCATTTGTGTAATCCCACACAAAGCCTATTGGATTTCTCTCCATTAAAGGCATGCTCCAATTCCTAACACTTTAAACTCCTAGAACACCTAATGATAACAAAAAAATTTATAAAGGTTTGTATGGTTTAATAAGGGTACAAGAGTAGGTATGGTTATAGAATGGATTACCCATTTTCCTCTTGTAGTTGATATGGGTTTTTTATGGTTTTGGGGAGTTAAAGATGAAGATGATAGGTTTATTTTTTTGCTGAAAATGAGAGTGTAGAAGTGGGTTTTTTGCGATATTAGAATGTTGTTTTACGTATGAAGAATGTAAGAAATTTTGAGGGTAGCTTTTATAGGGTTTTAGAAGAAAAGCTAAGGGCATTTGCTTTTCTAAAGTTCATCTTACTTATCAACTTGCCACTTAGTTAAAGAAACTCACTTCTCCTAAAGACTAATCTATTTCTAACTATCTAGCTAGTTCTTGATGACGGGTATATTACAATTAGGGATTTGATGAATTATGATTCGACAAATTAGATAAGAAATTAGGGATTTTGATTTGTAGATTTTTAATTTAGCTAAATGATTTATCAAATTAAGTATTTAGCTCAAATCGTTGAAATTAGGAATTTTAGTCTCTAATTTAATTGATTTACTAATTTATCATGTCAATTTGTATTTTATTTTTACTAAATTATATGACTTGATTATTATCCTAAATTAAATTTTAAAGTTTACTAACAAGTCAAACACTTAGATACATAATCTACTACATATCTCTTCAGACCATCCCATGAATAGTGCTTCTCCAGATCCTTATACATTTTGGTACTACCTAGATGAATAGAATATGCCGCAGTGAGCTTCCTTCATCACTCTTCCTTAAGTCATGTATAGTGGGCACATATTGTAAAGACCCGACCCACCAATCCTTAAGATTTAGTAAGTCAAGCCCCCAACCACAGATAATATTTTCATATTATATGTAAGGTCCTAAGTCTAACAATTTATGTGAATTGTTTGTTTAACCCACTATAACTTGATATAAAGACTTTTTACAAAAGGATTACTCACTTGAGTAATCTATTCATATAGAACTTTTAAGGAAATAATTTACAATTTTGTGCCAAGCACATGACACAACAAAACTTACATAAGTTTTTACAAAACAAGAAAAATAGACTTTAAGTCTTTATATACAAACAAGGCTTAACTAACAAGCCTCTATTCAAAATACAAAATACATATTTAAATCAAACAACTTGTTCAAAACTTTCTTCCTTGCTATCTTGTACTTGGTTCTTAGTCGCCCCACTCATCCATAAACTTTTCCCAATCCGACCCATAGCCCATATCATCATAACAGTCATCATCACCTGAAAAATAGCAACAGTAAGCCAAAGGCCCAGTACACAGCAACACACTTAAAAGCGTAGTGACAATCATACCTAGACTAATGCAATGCAACACTAATGTTTCATTTATCTTTCTTTAGTATTCATTGATCAAATCATTATTGGAGTATTCAAACTCCAGGACAAGCCATGGGATTCTGGGGATCCTGAGTAACGCTCACGACACTCAAGGGGTTGATATAGATAGCCCGAATATCTATATCTCCTAGATAACGTTACACTGAAAAGAATAATCTCATATAGGTTATATAGTCGTTGCTCAACTTCACTTAACTCAATCCATAATATAAATTAATTTACATACTCCCATAAACATTGAATTAAATTATACTACTTCTTTTCAAGAATAAGTAAATGATGCTCAGTTACTACATTTCCTATCAATTATCCGCCGAGCCTAGTCATTGCATCATGACTATTGGCCTAAGCGCCTACACTAACATATCATTGCATCATGATAAGTTACCGCTCCTTGGACCGGATTCAACAGTGAAAACACAAGCAATTGAAGCAATATTTAAGTCATTTAGAACTTATATCAAATTTAAGTATACCTATCCTAACAAACATACAAGCAAGTCACTGCGTACCTAAGATAGCTCGGGAATTAACGGGGTTAGCTAGACAAGAGTCTATCACTGTTTAAAATAATATTAAATTTCACACTTAGCTTAAGCACTAATTAACTAGTTAAAAATATAACAAATCAAAGAAATTCAAATAAATTAATACAAAGTCATAATAAAGCATTTAAACATCCTATTATATCTTTGATCGCTTAACAAATACTTAATTGATCATATATCAAACTTCAGAAAATTTTGAAGAAAGTTTTTAAAATTCAAAAGCACAGGGGATGCCGCGACTTTGAACCAGTGTTCAACACTCTGAAAATCAACACTACCAACGCTGGTAGCATTCAAGGGTACGCCAAAGGCCTTCATTCTACGCCGGCGGCTTTGAGTCGGTGTAGAATGCAAATCCAAATTTCCAAAAATCTGTCGAGAGGTATATACCGGCAACGTATCCATGTACACCCAGCTTCTCACTCTATGCCGGCGGCTTTGGAATCCAGTAGCCGGCGTACTATGTGAAAAAAAATGAAGGCCAGCTGACTTTTCCAGTGAAAGCCGGTGGCGTTCGAACGGCTTTAACAAATTTAACTTTGTTTGCTTCCAACACCGCCTATAAGCCAGCGGCGTAGAAGCCCCAGATGCCGGCGTACGACCAAAATTTAGCCTATAAGAAAATGAGTTTGATTTCCCCTGTTTTATTACAACTTTGTTCACTTTCAAAAATTCCCCAAACTTAATCCAAACTTTCCAAGCTTGTTATATGTTCATTACATTATTCAAACAACATAAACTCAACTCAAAACATCAAACTCTCCACCACAAATCATCATTCACAAATCATACTTCAAACCCCAAATCACTACACCCAACATTTAGTCATCAACCATTTGCATTTCTCAACACTTCTAATCTCTTATACTACATATACAACTAACTCCTATAACAACAAAACACTTCTCATACAACCAACAAAGCATATAAATCATCAAACACAAGTTTAAGCTTAAAACTTATTGCTAAGAAACAATGAACTTGCATATTTTGAAGACATGAAAAACATACTTACCAATAAAACTTTAGGCCTTGGTTTTGTAATCTTCTAGCATGCTTTTGATGGTGGAAATTGTAGAAGATGAGAGGCTTATCTATATAGATCCATGGGAGAGCTTTGGAGAAGAAGAAAATTGTGTTTTGAAGCTTTTGGAGGCATGTTTAGGAGGTCTAAAAATTGTGCACGAATTTTACACTATTTGAGTTGATATTATCTCAAGTTTTGACTTTTGAGGCATAAGAGGTCAAGGGATTTAATGACTTATCATTTGTTAATTAATGAACTTGTCTTTGGTTAATTAATCTTGTGTTTAAGCTCCCTTTAAGGTAAAAAAGAATTATACTATGATGAGGCTTATGTACATGGATCTATTTACTTATTTTAATACATTCCAAATATAATTCTTACATGTTAATGCAATTTAAATTTTATGAACTAAATATTTAATAAATTCTAGAGTATTTGAATATTTTAACACAATAATAAAACACATAGTTCATCATGAACACAAATCATATTCAATACATATCAAAAGCATGTATAAATTCAATAACACACATATAAAATATAAGTTGGAAATTTCATGGTTATTTCACTATAATCTATTTCCATATCTAATGATGTAATCACCATAATTTTACATAAGCTAATTATAATAATTATTAAAAATATAATATAAAATCATGAAGAACTATAATAAAAATATCAGAAATCACTCCAAATTTTTCGTGATTTAAATTTTAATTATAAATAAATTAGAATAAAAAAATCCTTATCAATAAGACTTTAAAAATACAGAATGTTATAAATAAAGTAAATAAAAGAATAAAGAAAACTATTTAATATTTAAGAACCTAAGTATTAATATTCAAAACATATCAATACCTTTAAGTTAAATAATTCTGAGTCTATAGAAACTAAAATTATGATCTAATGTAGTAACTTATAATTAGTAAAAAGAATAAAGTAACATATATAGAACAAATATTAAATTTCTAATCTAATAAAAACTCTAGAATAAATCTATAAACAGTAATGAATTCATATGTAATTTCAAACCCTATAAATTTATAATAAAGTCAAATTAAGGGCAATATAATTATTAATTTATCCAAAATACCACTAAACAAAACTTTTAAACAGATAAAATATAATTTATAACAACAGGTATAAAAGCTGAAAAGTAAAATCCTTAAATTAAAAATTCTATGTATACCATAGTGTTTAGAATATTTAATATCGATAATATGTAAATTTTCATCTAAAAATATTATTGAATAAGTATTTATCATATGTGTTATTTGGACTTGCAAAATTGACTTTTTGCACAAGTTCATATTTTTACCTACTTCTTACATAGTTGTTAGTTATAAATTCATCATTCTCTATTTGTTTTTGCATTTTCATTCATCATATCTCCCTTACATTTTTCATTGGCACAAATTTTGTACATATACGGTGCCAATTTGCACCAAATATACGACCAAGAATATATAGATTTTCTCCAGCCGAAATCTTCTCTAACTTGTGCAAATAATTCACTAAAAAAAATCAACAATTCAACACATCAACCAATCAAATGGAACCAACTAGGAGACTTAATTAATGCAGCAAATCAACTTATAAAAACAGTGCAAGAATGAGGAGAAATCTAGACGGAATCACGCTGCTGGAGCCATCTCCTTCTTCTTCTTCCCTTCTTTATTTAAAGCACTCCTACAAGGAGATTTGGCACCAAACAAAGCTCTAACACACCTTAGAAAATCTCTCCAAAAACAGCTCTGAATCAGACAAAAATAAAAGCCAAATAAACCCACTCAAACAATCCAAAAATCGTAGCCAAAAAGATCAAGAATACAACTTCCATTAACAAACTTCAAAAGCTTGGAAAACAAGAATTTAAGGTAAGTTAGATTCATTTTTGGATAAAATAATTGTTAAACATTGTTATAAACAATGTTTCTTATTATCCTAGGTCCAAAACTAGTGTTGGAAGGGAGTTTAGAACACCCAAACTCAGATCAACAAGGTAAAAACGCATAAAACCCTAGTTACACTCTTTAACTTCATACAACTCAAGATTCTATACATATTGATAGGTTTTATGATGTTATATGAGTTTATATATCATGTATAAACACTTAAGAATGCTTTAAAAACAATTTGGACATGAAAAAAATATCAAAATCGGATCAAATCACGCAAAGAAGATGATGAACAGTCGTTTTCCAAAGAGCATGGGTGGAACATGGGTCGTGTACACCCCGTGTACCTTTCGACTTTGATTCTGGGTTTGAAACCCAGAAAAGCACAGCTGGTACACTGCCATGTACCTAGCCGCGTACCTCGCGGATTCCTTAAAAAATAAAATAAATTTTAATTTAATTCAAATTATAAAAAATTGATTTAAGTTCCAAAATTATTATTATTATTATTATTAATTATTATTAAATAATGTCAACATTAACATTATTATTAATTATTACCATTATTTTTATATTCAATAATGATATTATTATTATTATTATTATTATTATTATTATTATTATTATTACTACTACTACTACTACTACTACTAATGTTAGTATTAAATATTATGATAATTGTTATTATTAATATCAACTATTATTGGTATTATTATTATTCTAATGATTAGTATTATCTTTATAATCCATAAATTATGAGTATTACTCTAAATAATATTAATACTATTATAATTATTATTAGTATTAAATTACTAACATTATTATTTATATTATTGTACTTTATAAATGAAAATAATGTATAGTAATTGTAAAATATATATATTTTATACATAAGAATGAAAATTTAAATAAGCTAAATTCTTGAATAACGTGTTAACTATTCGTAACAGGAAAGCTATATGATGTATATGAAAAGAAACACGACGACACTAAAAAATAGTAAATAAATACGAGTACTATAATGGGTCAAATAAGGAACGATATAAAAACAGCAATAATAATAATTATAAGCTTGCTAAATACGAATTTTTCAAATACCCAATAGATATATATAAATACCTAATAAGATCAAGACAAGCAAAATGAAAATAAATATTAAATAATAATTTATTATCATAGGACCAATATAGGTAATAGAAATTAAATTAAATATCAAGATAGGACACTTATACAGTCATGGAAGTTTAGTTGTGTTATTTACATTATGTTAATAAGTATTTTGTCTTAATAAGTGACAATAAATTGTAAATAACATAAATAGAACGAATATATCTTAAATGAATTATTTTACTAAGTAAAATCATATTAGATTGATTAAATTAATTAAAGTAGATTTAGTAATTGAATTAGGTAATTAGTTTCAATCAACTCGGCTTAGATTAATATACTAGTTAGAACCATAAAAAGAAACAAGTACGTAATTTCTAAAATATGTCTATTTAAAATTAGTGTAAATCATAGTATAAATTATACCATAATTAATATGGTGAATATGTTGTTTCAAATATCTTATTTTCGAAATTAATAAAAGGATAAATTAGTTAAATAATAAAGTTGGATAACCATTACAAATAGGAAGACTTTTCTTATAAATTCCATAACTATGATCATAAGAAAATAATATATATATATATATAAAGATAAAATTCCTAGTTAAATAAGTAGAGAATATACCAGAATTAATAACTAGGACCTGAAAAAATACCATCAATATCGTTATATAAATAAAAAAATAATAATAAATATCTGTTATTTCATTTTCATAGGAAAAATAGATCAGTTCTTAGATTTGCAGTAGCATATTCCGATAGCTTAGCAAGGATCACAGGTAAGTAACTTTTACCTTATCACATTGTTTGTGCTTGTAAAATAACTGCACCTATAATAATATATTCAATTGATATGCATGCGGGATTAGGTATATTGCATGATGTATAGTGTATACTTGATTGCCAAACCATCCTATTGCAAGTGATAAATCTATTGTATGATAATTACTGTATGAAGCATGTGTTTGATGCCTGTGAATTGAATGATCACCTTAAACCTGATTAAAACTACTGGTACCATAAATGAAACGAGCATGCATTGCACGAATTGCATAAACAGCAATGAGTATATGGCAGTCGACTAGGTGTTAGTGTTTCGAATCTATGGTAATGCTTGGTTTATCTAGGCAAAAAGTTATTAGTTATTCGCAAAATCACTTTAGTTCTGTTGGTACCATAGGAACTAAATGATAAATGAAGGATGCTGCTATGGCATTACTTAAAATGACTAAACTTAGTGGAGTTTCTAAAGCTAAAAACAGAAAATGAGAGAGTTAAGATATGGTTAATTTAAAGAAATAATTAAAGTAAGTATTGTTGTATTCCTATATGCTTAGTCACTCCTGGGTAGGTGGGTCATAGTAATGTGATCCTTCTCAACCCCGATGAGATGGCGTAAATCTTCATCCTGTTTGGATTCCGGATCTCAAAACTTGTACTTGCACATGTGATTGATTGTTGCATGGCATACGCTTGATAATTGAACTTGTTTGATATTGTTTAATGTGTTCTGGTCTAGTTATCTCATTGAACCCGTAGTTCGCTCACCCCCCAATAGTTTTTGTGCAGGTTTAATACTAGCTGAGATTGGGCTAGGAATATGTGAAGAGAGCTTCTCCAATAGACTCTATGAAATAAAAATATAAGTTGTGATAAACTTAGGATGTAAATTAGATAAATTGCATAATAACTGAAATTTATAAGTTATAAGTTTGAAACCCCATTTTCACTATTTAGTAGATGATAAACATTAACAAATAAATAGAGTCTTATATACTTTGACTTATAAGACGGTTCTCTTATTACGGGTGCACACGTGGTATGATAACTTTAGGTTAATCCTACTGTAAAGACCCGACATGCTCAATCCTCAAATTAAGCACACCAAGTCTATAACCACGTATAACTCTTGCGAATTATACGTAAGGTTGTCTTAAAAGAAGGTGTTTATGTTGAGCATTGCTATCCGATTTTAGATTATGAATCATTTGGTTAGATTTCTAAATAACTGGATTTAGCAGCGAAAAAATAAACTTTAATAAAAACGTTTCTACATAAAAGCATTTCAAACTTCCACTATTGAAAGTGGAAAAACTTTCAGTTAGATAAATATTTACAAAGGCTTATTTACAAAAACACGGGCACTAACAAGCCCTTAAATAAAAATACAAATTTATAAATAAATCCAGTCCTCTTACAAAACAAAGCAAAGAAGAAACAAAATACAAATATGTCTCGGTCCTATTACATTTCACTCATCTCCCAAATCTTCAGAATCGCCCAAAACCCGGGACAACATCATCACATCAATCATCATCGCCATCATCATCCTCATCACATCAACATCAACAACAATAATAAGAACAACAACACCAGCAGCCTCCACATCATCATCTCATCATCAACATCAATAATAACAATACCTGTAAAAAAGAATAACAACAACAATAATGAGCCGGAGCCCAGTACACAGCAACACAATCACAGACGGAGTGACACACGAGCTTAACTAAATGCAATGCACAATCAAAGTTATTATCTTTTCTTTACAATAAACAAATCAACAATGGAGCACTCACACTCCGAACAAGCCAATGGGAATCTGGGGTCCTGAGTAACAGCAGCTGCTCAGGGGTTGATATAGATAGATCGGATATCTATATCTCTTATATCTAACCGATAAAGAATATTAATAGCATCATCTAGGGTTCACACTCCTTTATACACTCCACTTATCCCGGTCTATAACATCAATTAGTTCAACGGTCCCATACCCTGAACTAAAACATATTATTTCCTCCCGAGCCTAAGTAAAGAATATACCGATACAGTTAACCCTATTAGCTACCCACTTAGCCCTTAAGATAAACCACCATTGCATCATGGTGAACCATTGCATCATGGATTTAAGTCATTGCATCATGACAAAAGATTGGGCTAAGTGCCTAACTACCGTGCCATTGCATCATGACAAGGTTGTCGCTCCCCGGATCCGGATTCAACGACGTAAAGCACAACCAACACTCATCAATTATTAAGCCGTCTTTAAGTTATTAATCCATTTAGGATGCCTATTCTATCAATCATCACGCAAGTTACTGCATACCTTAAATATGAAATCCAAACAGAGTCTCAGAAGGAATTCCAGAAGATAATCCAGAAGATAAATCAGATATCCACTTCTGTTAAGGAAAGAGCTTGTATAAGAAACTAAACTAAACTAATCATCCACTTCAACAAACTCATACAAGAACTTATATCAATTAATCACTAATCTCTAACTCATTTTATTAACTCCTATTTGATCAAACACTAATGTGGAACCCCACTATGGCTGCGAATATCGCCCTGCCAAAATATGGACAGTTCTCCTTTGTCTGTCAAAGAATTTCTTTTCTCTTTATTTATAGTGTTTTATTACGAAAGCATTAACAAAGAATTCATAAACCAAAAACATTCATTTTCCAAGTACACACACATTTGAAACAACATATTCCCCATATTATTCAAAGATCATCCTAATTCATTCATCTAAGCTAATTAATAGCTATTAACCCATTTTAGCTTAACATTAGCCAAATTGATTAAAATCAGTCATTTATGTCATTTACTAAGCCAAGGTGATCAAACTATATCAATCTAATTCATTTTAGCTTAGTAAAGTTCATTAAGCCAAGTTAGACTTAGATTAATTACTAGTTCATTATATATCTAAGATCTAGTCACTTAATCCCAAGTTAGCTTAAACCTATCCAAATTCATCAAAGTTAAACAATCTAATCCATTTTAGTTCATTAAAGTTCATTTAGTCAAGTTGAACCTAGGTTTGTTAACTAAGTTCATTTTATAACTAACTTCTAGATTTAATCTAATTGTTTGTAAAATCTATAAATCTACTTAACCCATTTTTAATTACATGAATTAATTCACTCAACACATCAAATATCACTTATCTATCTCATTTTATCTCAAAAGGATCCATTTCCTAAGCAAAACACATTTAACAAACAAAAACAAGTTTTTGACTTTGTTTTGAAAAGTGTTGCAGCTGGAAAGAATCAAAATTTAAGCATCTATAACTTTCTAATTTGTAAAAACTCAAAACATGAAAGTTGTAGATATCTTTTTAAGCTTTCCAACACAACTTGAATCACCTCAATCGGAGGTCAGATAAAAAAGTTATGGCTAAAATACAAACAGCTATGAAACAGGGGAAGTCTACACGACCGGGTACACGGCCGTGTACTGAGGCCGTGTTGGGTAAAAAAAATGACTCGAGAGCAACTTTTAAGAATTTCAAGGCCTACACGACCATGTACACAAGCTGTGTACACTGGAGCGAAAAAATTACGAAATCCCCTATTTTCAAAATGCATTTTACACTTCTTAAAATTCTTTAAACTCATTCAAAAGTTACTCTAAAGCTTATTACATGACCATCCCATCATTCAAACAACACCAAACATCTCCAAAACTTCATCAACTCCAAATCACTATTCATCATCTTCTTCCTCCAACCAAACCCCAACTTCCATCAACCATTAAACCAACAAATACATAAATAAACAGCACTCTCAACCCAATTCAACATCAATTCATCAATTAAAAATGTAAATAACAAGTAAAAGCAAAGAGAAATAGAAAACAAAAACTTAGCTTTTAGAAAAGAACACAAGTTGAAACTTCCTTCTCTAGCTCGGTTTCCTCCATCTAGTTCATCTCCTAGCTTTGATTCATCCTCTAGTTGGCTTTGATCTTGAGATCAAGTCTTGAATTTGGAGAAAGAAAGAAAGATAGAGGAAGAAGAAGAAGAAGAAGAAGAAGAGGGAAACGTAGGAAAATAAAAGGGAAAGAAAGGGCAGCCCAAAAGGATAAAAGAAAAGGAAAGTCTATATTAAAATTTAGATATTTTAGAAATAGGGTATGGGTTTAGAACTATCAGATTGATATCTATAGTTCCAGAAGTATATAAAAGATGATTTCTGAACCGATAGGTTATAAATTAAGATCTTGAAATAAGAACTTAATTTAGAAATTTAATTTGGATACAAGGATATTTAATTTGAGTTCGGGTTCAAGAACTGATATTTTTATTCAAGCAAATGAACTCAAATTTTACTGAGATTTAGGAATTAGTGTTTAGGCTAAGAATCAAGGATTTAGGAACCCTCTAAACATTTCAATGACTTGTTTAGAGATTTTAGGAATTTCAAATCTCAAAACCAACTTAATTATTAGCTAATTAAATTAAGCTAACTTGTCTAATTAAATCCTATAATTCATTTGATTCATTCAAATCTATCTAAACCCAATTTCTAATATATGTGAAGGTTTGGGGTATTTCACCTACTATGCCCCTTTTGAGGTATGACAAATGAAACCCCCATCATCAAGTCTCAACTCTTTTCTCCTTCCATTTTGAATAACACCAAGTATCCTTTCAACTTCTGCATCATCTCTCTATCTTCTCTCAATCTATTTAAGTAGTAAAGACCACAAGCTCAAACTGGCATCCATCACATCAATCTACTTTACAGTCACCTTAATATTAAGTCTCTTAAGATCCTTTAATATCTCATTCTATGATGTGATCATGGCTACCGTACTGACCTATTTATTTTCACTCAATGCATCTATAACCACATTAGCTTTCCTTGGATGATAGAGTATCTTAACATCATAATCCTTGATCAACTCAAGCCATCGTCCCTGCTTCATGTTCAACTCTTTTTGTGTAAAGATATATTTTAAACTGTTATGATCAATGTATATCTTGCATTTCTCACCAAAAAGATAGTGTAACCATAACTTCGAAGGTAAAACCACTATTGCTAACTCCAAATCATGTACTAGATAATTCCTCTCATGTGGCTTCAGCTGTTTCGAAGCATAAGCAATTGCCCTACCATGTTGTACCAGGCATACCCAAGACCTTGTATAAAGGCATCACTGTATATAACAAACTCCTTTCAATTGACTAGCAAAGCAAGAACAAGTGTTGTCACTAATCTTTGTTTCAACTTTTGGAAACTTTCTTCACACTTATTCGACCATACGAACTTAACATTCTTCTGAGTTAATCTCATTATCAGAGCTGCTATCTTTGAAAAACCCTCTACAAATCTCTTATGACATCTGGCTAGACCAAGGAAACTTCGAATCTCGGTCACATAGGCAGGTCTTTGCTAGCCCGTAACAGCCTTAATCTTCTTGGGATCAACTGATAAACAATCTTTTGTCACCACATGTCCTAAGAAGGGAACTTCCTCAAGATAGAACCTACACTTACTAAATTTAGCATACAACTTCTTTTATTTCAATCTTTGAACTACAGGCCTTAAGTGTTCCTCATGTTCCTCTTCACTCCTAGAATATATCAAGATATCATCAATGAATACTATGATAAATTTTTCTAAGTAATCCTTAAACAGTCGATCCATCAGATCCATAAAAGCTGTAGGGGCATTAGTCAAATCAAAAGGCATGACAAGGAACTCGTAATGTCTATACATACAAAACATTTTAGGTTTTAAGATCTAAGCTATAACACTTCAAACAAACAAGATTATGACTTTTACCTTGTTCAGAAAGTTGTCTTAAGTGCATTCTGCGGCTTAATCTTGAGTTGGCGGTAGTCAGATCGTAGATCAATCTTAGAGAATACAATTGCACCTTGCAACTAACCAAATAAATCGTCGATCTGTAGCAAAGGATATCGATCATTAACCATAACTCAATTCAACTCTATATAATTTATACACATCTTCATGCTACCATCCTTCTTCTTCACAAACAAAATAGGAGCACTCCATGGTGAAATACTTAGCTGAATAAAGCCAAGATCCTATAACTCTTGCAATTGCTTCTTAAGTTCTTTTAACTCTATAGGATCCATTCTATATGGTGCTTTAGATATTGGAGATATCCCTAGAATCAAATCAATACTAACTCTATCTCCTGGTCTATGGGTACACCAGGTAGATCATCAAGGAAAACTTCAATAAACTCTTTAACCATTAGTGCCATATCAACTATTATCTCCTCTGCACTCATTGCTGCTAGCCTAGGCTTTTCTCATAACTCCATTAAATACATTCTCACCAATCTTCGCCTATCTAGAGTATGAGTGACCTTTCCACTTTTCAATTCAAAACTCAACATTGCCTTATTACAATCTAGAGTGACTTGATACAAGTTTAATCAATTCATTCCTAAGATTACATCAAAGTATGTCACGGGAAGTATAAACATATTGATAAGCATATTTACAATAGAAACTATAACATCAACATTCCTACATACATGAGTTAACATAGAACTAACACCCAAAGGTGTGTTAAGGCTCATAATACAATAAGGAAAAACATCATATGATAGATTACAAGTAGATACAAACTCCTCAGATGAGCATACATGTGTGGCACCTCATATCAATCAATACATAAGCAAGCCATGATGAAATAAGTAGCATACCTACGAATGTATCATCTAAAGGAGTATCCTCATGCTGCTGAAGTGCAAAAACTAAAGCCAGTGCCTTCCCACTACCCTTCACTACACTAGATTAGACACATTTCCCTTCCTCTCCTTACAATCCAATGCTTGATGTCCATGCTACTTACATATATTGCAAAAGATAGGCCTCAAGGTGGCATTCTTGCACTTTAAGACTCCATGTCCCTCTTATCCACAAGAAAAGCATGCTCGCGGGTTCCACTTACACTCAGACAACTCATGAGGGCCAAAACAATGTATGTACTTTCTCTCGAAAGTAGAACAAGAAGCAAATGTCTTCACAGCAGAGCTTTGTCCATATCTCTTCCCTATAAACTACTTCCTACTCTGTTATAGTTCGAACCCTTACCAAAACTCTTAGCAATACCTATAGAACCACTAAAAGAACTAAATGATGTAGATCTCTTGTCCAATAGAACAAACTTCTTAGCCTTAAATCAAGTCTAGTTTGCTCCATTATCTTCGCCTTAGAGCTAAATCAGTCAAAGTAGTGAGCTGGAAGAACTTTACTTCACCTCGAATCTCAAAATTCAACCCATTTTGGAATTTCTTCACCTTCATCCTCTCATCATATCCCTCTCCAGCAAACTTGAAGAGTCTAGAAAACTCAGCATAATACTCATCAATTGTCTTACTACCCTATTATAAATTGAGTCAATCTAATATCATCTGCTCTCTTGCAGAAGCTAGAAAGTACTAGACAAAGAATACATCCTTAAGCCTAACCCAAGTGATGGGTCTCTCTATCTAATCTATGGCATGACGCCACCAATTATAAGCATCTCTCTTCAACATATAGATAGCTAAACTCACTTTTCTACAATCAAGTACATCACAAGCAGTAAAAGCTTTCTCTAATGCCTTGACCCAACTCTTAGCAATAGTGGAATAAGTACTCATACCATCTAAAATCAGAATGAGCTTAGTAAAAGGTAGTCTAATTTGGCCACCTCGGCCACCAATAACGGGTATCTCATCCCTATCCTGTCTAGCTTCGGATGGAGCATATTGTAACATAAACTACTGTTGCTGCTAATACATCATCTGTTGATATCGTTGCATCATTGCAAATATCTCTAAACATAGTATATATCTGAGTCGGGTTCCCCATCAAAACCTATGGCATAAGAGGTAAAGCTGAGCATATAGGTCGTGGCCCGCGAGCCAATTCGCCAACCCACTTAAAAAAGCAGGATGCAACCAACCACGACAAATTGGCCCAGCCTGTTTAATCTACAGGCTAAAGTGGGTTAGGGAAAGAAAACAAGTGGAGGAATTTAAAAGCAAGAATAATATAATAACATATTAGTGATTATCTATGTATGTTATGGAAGAAGATAGATTAATACATGTTCCACAAGTATTATGACATTTTTTAAAATATATATTTATTGATTTAAACTTGATGAGATATCCAATAAATCATTTCAAAAACTTTTTTTATATAAGTAATCAAAAAACAATAAAATTAGTCGTTAATATATATAAAACCTTAAAATATATAAATATTCTAATTTTCACATAAACTAACATAAAAGAAAATAAAAATTTAAATTTAAAAAAATAATAATTTTAGCCACAAGTCGGCCCATTTAGCCCCCATGCCAAAATGGGTCAGCCCGAGCTTAGGAATTCTGACCCATTTAAAAGCGAGCTAAAATGACCAACTTGTTTAACCTATAGGCCAGGCCAAGCCAACCCATTTACCCGCTTTGCCCACCTCTAGTAGGAGGCATCTATGGGGCCTGGGGTATAGCAACAAGGCTAATAGCAAGAGGAAGTGGAGGTGGAGTATCCTCCCTATCTAAGAGCTGCCTAATCTGTCTACATGGTTTGTTCATCTAAAACTTTAAACACACTACAATCACCACAAAACAATCAAGTGGTTTCAATTTAAAGTTGATGTAGAGGAGTTCCTAGTGTTTATCTATATTGTTTGTGTGTCTATCTAATTTAGCTAAGTTTAAGTTAGGTCAATTTACAAGCAATTCCATCAAGAAACAATCTTGTCATTTGGTTAAGGTATTAATGGGGAAAACCTAATGTTTCTCTGAGTTATTTATGCAACTACTTAATTTAGTTAATATAAATTGATGCACTTATTTTTCATCGAGTTTTAAATGATTAATTCCTATGATTTGTCCCTAAGATTTGGTTAATGCTATGTAAGTATACCTATCATATGTAGTATAGGAACAAAATATAGAATCATATTCTTCTTCGAGGTTCCTGATAAGTACTATTACTGCCCTTCTTGACTATTATCTAGCAACTAAAACTAAAGTTAAGAAATTATAGCTAATCAATTTAAACTAAATACTTTCTACAGCTACCTTCACAACTATACTCAATAAAACACTAGTACAAATTCAAACAATTCATAACATAGACTTGCTTCACCAATTAACTAACATGAACAAAAGCGTTTTAAACTTTAATGTTAAACTTCCCTAACTAGTGGATTCCTTTGATAAAGTCAATATACCTCTCAAGACTATTATCTTCTAATCCCAACCTTATCAAACTGAATTCTCTTCTTAGTTAACAGTCGATTAGTATTGTACTAAGAATATGAACCCAAGATAAATTTCATGTTCACGTAGAAAATTTCACGAACCTATCTCTAAGAACATGAGCAATTTCCCCCTATACTTAAGATATAGTACACAGGTAGTGTCACGCCCTTAAGGGTACCTTAGTAGTAGCATGCATATTATGATATTATCTGATGTCCTAATTTTGTAATATCAAGGAATGGAGAGACATCAAATAGAATCACAGTTGTATGCTAAAGCTAGATATCCCTTGAGACATGACTTGATTTAATAAAACAGGATCTTTTTTGTTGCATTGATAAGAATGATAAATACATATAAGATACATTATATCAGATAAAGCTACTACATTAGTTGTCTAAATAACTAATTATTATAGACCATAACTATTAAGTAAAGTCTTGAATACAAAACTAATATTTAGAACACCTTCTACTATATTACTATCAGACAGATATCCTATCTCCTGAACCGTAATCCTTCAAGCTTTGGAAACTTACCGATGCTAGACTCCAAAAAGAGACAAGCCAAGGGCGATGGATGACCTGAAAAAGCTATAGGTGTGTGAACATAAACCATGGCTCAGTAAATAACCAGAACATACCACATATCAAGCAACTTATTAGCAATCATATGTAATGTAACAGTCAATCATATACTCAATTACAAGCTTGGATAACCTGGAATCCAAATAGGATAGAGATTTACACCCTCTATGGACAATGACCCACCTACCAAGGAAAAACTAAGCATACAAGAGTGACAACTATACTCACATTAATTATCTTTATCTTAATAGTATTTTAACACTCTTTCCTATTTTATGCCTTAGAAACTCCACTAAGTGTTAGTCCTTTCATATAGATACCATAGACAGTGTCCTTCATTTGCCAAAAGTTCCTATGGAACCGAAGGAACAAAAGTAACCTTGTATAGAAATGTCATCCAAAAAATATAAAGCATTACCAGAGAACCGAAATACTTACACATAGTAGGCTGTCATATTTATTTTATGCAACTTATGCAAATTGTGCAATGCATGACCATTGCATTTATGGTACCAATAGTTTTTAGTCAAGTTCAAGGTGATCACACATAACACAGACATTCAACATGCTATCAATATCAAGTTCATCACAAATCAATTATCACTTTCGTTAGAATAGTTTGACAAAACAACCATAGACCACGTAACATACAATATCCAACAAATATTCACTATCGCTTCATTATTATCTTTTCATTACATATACTACTAGACTACAAACACAAGCAATGTAATATGTCTGAGTTACTCATCTACTCATAGTGGCTAATCATAATAGTCCTCCGAAAAACCCAAAAATCGATCGGAATCACCTAGTAGATGAATAAAATATTCATCAATCAGATATGCAACTACGCAATAACTCCTAATGAGTGCTTAAGTGTCCTATAATTGGTTTTATCTTCCCTGGGACTGTTTTCTTATTTCTAGTTCAAACTTAATTTATAAATAGTCATTTCAAAGCTCATAAGGTCTATTATTTTCTAGTATTACCATAAAATTCGCATGATTGGTTTTTCTTGTGAAAAGTAATCTGAATGATTCTGAGTATCAGTTTTTATCGCTTAATCTTTAACTAACCCTATAATACTCATTTTAACTTAATTTTTACTTATAAATAGGCGTTGGAAGCTTTTTTCAAGTACTATTTGGTTTAAACTTTATTTATTTAATTTGTATGTTTTACTTAATCCATGAATGCCAATAAATTTCATAGGGCATTCTTAAGTCTTATTTTGCTTAAATGGCCCTATTATTCAACTTTTATCATTTGTATGAGTTTTTTGATGTAATAACCTTAAGGTAGTTGACATTTATAATTTACATTTCTTTTCATTTTGTTTCTCTTGATTCTAATTTATGTTTATATTTGTGCTTATGGTGATTTTACTAAATTTCCTAGTGAAGTCTTATTTAGGTCCTACATTCTTTAATGCCAATGTTGATAGTGAGATTTCCAATTATTATTTACTTTGTTGGTCAACCTTATCTATCTTATTGGATATTTTCTTTATGTTTTAGGTCATGATATAATATCTAATCATCCATTCCTTCTCAAAACATGTTTAGAACGCTATTTAGGTCTTGTTGATGTATTGAACCTAAATTGGTTATAAGACACTTAGATAGGTCGACACTTATAGGGTGAGTGCCTTAGGATTCTTTTAGCTTATCTAAGTCCTCTATTCTCATTTTCTATCATATACCGTTCTTCTAAGATGCCTAGTTTGCATGACTTTTTGTGATGACACTATAGATGTTCATAGGGTCAAAATTCCTTATAGGTATCCTAATGATCATATTAGCTAGGTTTTATTATCTAGACGATGTTATAGGCATATTTTATTAAATGTAGGATAGGTTAGTTCATGAAACTTGCCTAGTAGGTTGTAGATTTTTATAGGGGCCAAAACTACCATAAGTGTATTAGCGTTTAAGTCAGTTGAATTCTACTTCAATTATGACATTATGAACTTATTTTACTAATTATAAACTAAGCTAGATTATGATACATGCATAATAAATCTTATTCTACATGAATGTCGAAATCTAGGGTCTTGCATATCTTGATGTGCAAGTTGGTTTATCTATAATATTCAACTGTAAATGAAGTATATTCCTAGCATAGAACATGGATTATTCAAGTTTGACAATTTATAAAGTGACTATTTACACATTCATGGATCAACCAAACATGTAGGGTTCCTTAGCTAGCTTCATGCATTGATTTGCCTAATTTTCTACTCATAGATGCAATATAAGATCCAAGATAGGATAAAGATTACCTTGTTTAGATATGGAAGAAAGTGACAAGCACTCCTCCTTGTGTAAGTCAAAACCTAGGTTAAGAAGATAAGGAATAAGTTCTACAAGTTCTTAAGAATAAACTAATTTGTAAAAGGACTTTTCTTATCTTTTAGACTTTGTCCTTGACTTTGTTTCTAGTTTAGTGCAGATTTCTCTCTTGGTGCTCATAATAGGATACTATAATTTGGTATTTGAATATTTGTTTATGTTTTATTAGATTTTGTTTGTGGGGTTCACGATGGGGTATTAGAGATAAAAGCGTTGTCTTATTTACTTATATTATCTTGAAAGAGATATAGAGTTTACATTGGAAACATATGTTTTTTGGAAGTTAGATTTATCAATTTCATTTGCCTTTGTTGGTAAGGTTTTACGGTTGGGATGTAGAGGAAAGTGATGGTTGTTTTGGTCAAGTTTGATTTATATACATGAGTGGGACAAAGGTGCTAGTTCAAGATGTGTAGGAGTTATAGTTTTGTTTGTTTGTTTATTATGAGCTCCAATCATCAAGTTGTAAATTAGTTGTTTGATGTGGACATTTGTTGGTGTTGGGAGGTATTTCTACACGGAAAACAACAAGTTAAGCAACTAGTTTGATTAGTCTTTATGCCTTCCAACTTCTAGTGAATTCTACAGTGAGGAACAAGTAGGATGTAAGTTGTTCTTAAGTTGTTTTTGTTGACCAAGTCCACTTCTCTAATTTTCCTAGAGATTACAGTGATATGAAATAATAATAAAAAAAAGATTAGCCACATATGATGCTTAATTCTTCTTGGTGTTTTCTGTGAATGAAGGGGTCATTCACCAGTTTTACAAGTCAATTCAAGTCATTTTCTTACAATTACCGAAGAGGATATTTGGAAGCATTATATTAGTTGTGTATCTTTTTCAAATTGACTTTTTTATAGACAAGTTGATCCATTTGCATGAAGCAAATGGTGGTGGACTAGTTCAAGAAGCAATTGTCGATCATGTTACCTTATTTTGTACTGTATATTATAAATTTAAGGTAGTAATATAATTATACAATAAAATATCTAGGTTGTCTCATAGTCTATTAGGTTATACGCGTCTAATTATATCAGTTATATAGGGGTTTTTTCCTTAGAAGTTCACTTAAGGTCTCTATAATATTCCTAGATTATCTTTGAGTTCAAATCTTGAGTTTAAAATTTACACGATTGAGTATTTTTAGAGTTTTATCTTACATGATTCGGGTTTCTGGGCCCAATAGGCTGAATTAAGGTTTTAATACCTATGGACTCCAAATTTTCTAACTAGAACAATAATGCAATCCAAATTTTTATTTGAAATCTAGATTTGTAGTTATGGATCTATTTTCATTCCCATCGTATGTTTATAACCCTAGCAGTTCATCTTTTAGTTATCATTTTATAACTAATAGCTTCTATAAATATATCATCTTTTATTGTATTTGAAATTTAGAGCTACTTATAATTATATCTTGATTTGTTGGCTCAAGTTATGAAATCTTGTCTTTTGTATCTATCAGGAGTTGGAAAATGTCTATTCAAGGCTGGAGCTACTAATAAGCTCATAACTATTCATGGATTCATTCTAGGGTTTTTTATTGGTTCACTAGTTCACCATCTATTTCACATTTGTCATTCTATTGTTTTATACTAGTGTGAAAATTCTCGGGGTTATAGGTAGATTTCTCAATCAAATCTTTTGATAATCTTATCTAATCTATGTCGAGCACTACTTTCAACTAGATTACTTGAGGCATACTACAAAGATTAGAGAATCTAACAATAATTGACATTAATTTCATGCGTGTACATATTAAACACGGCTTCACATGTCCTAACTACTACTCATGCATAATGCAAAGAAACAGCATATCACAATCAAAGTAAAGATTAGAATAATGGAACATGGAAGCAACCTTTATTAATGAAACTCTTCGCGATGTCTATTACAATGATGATATTCCAATAAACTTGTACAACATACTCTCACATACACAAGATATACTCTCTTCTCTAGGATTACAAAGATAAATAAATATTGATCCGCTATGAGCGTATAGATAAAATAAAAGCGAATTCTACCATAAGTGCATTGGGTATGATCAAGTAATATAGTGTGAATAGTGTATCGATCCCAAAAGGATTACTTAACTACTAAATAGATTTTAGATTCTATTATATTTAGGCAATCAAATTAAGAGAATTTAATAGACCTAATTTGTAATCGTCACTAAGAACAGAGAGAGTTTTTGAGAAAAATATATTAATCAAGTGTGGGAAAAACTGAATCCACCCTAGTTTTACTAATCAAATTGTCATCATGTTTAATAATCATTAGTTATGTGGATATTCATATGAAATTGTCAAAGCTTTAATTCTTTTTCAAGTTGTAAAGTCTTATTACCACAGATTAATCCATTAGCTTCCGCTAGACAAATTAACCGTAGACTCTAATCTACAATCATGAATCTTCTAATTCTATGAGTGACTAATGCCGTAAATTAATCTCTCATAATCTCTTAGTGAGAAACTAATCAGAAACATTACTTTAATCTCTAGGACAATTTCTAGTTAAGATTAAATATCGCCGCTTCCATAATTGTTATTCAACCTTAATTAAGAGTTCCTTATAATCCTTAATTTCTCTTCTGAGTTGTTAAGATTCCTATAAACCTAATTCAGTAAAAAAACACGATTTATAATAGGAATTACAATATGTATATTCCACACATCCAATAATTCTATAACATAACTGCAATCTTCATGTTAGCTATCTTAAGGTTTCATCATATTCCTACAAGATAAACTAAGAACGTAATGGAATAATTCAAACAATCACAATTCAAAGGAGTCTTCCAAGAGAATTCATCTGTAGAACTCAAAATCAAAGATTGAAATTGCATTAAAAAAAATTAAAAGTTCAAAAGTCACTAATTCAATCTGCAATTAAATGAAAACTCTTATTGCAAAACTCCAACAAATTCTAAGAATAGAAGTCTTCAATCCCCGCGATTCCAAGTTCTCAATCAATAACCAAATTTGGAATAGAACTACTCTCTCAACTAATATAATCTAGGTTTCTTAATATGATAGAATATGATCTAATATGGATCTGAAGGAATATGATAGAATGAATCTCTAATACAACAACACAGGGTATTTTATAAGAGAAACTAAGGAATTTCATTCGTCACATTGAAGGTTGGCTCAAAGCTAGTAGCTTTCATGCCGACTTTGAAATTGCAATTAATTTCTAAAGCAAGATAGCCAGCGATGTTGAAGGCAGTATAGGAGTACGCTAGCTTAAAGGCTAGTGGTGTTGATTCCCAAATAGTCGGCTTACATTGTTTTAATGAAGGCTGGTGTAGGTTATTGTTGAAAGCTGGCAGTGTTGATTCTTATGTTGAAGGCCGGCAGCCTTAGTTCCATGAAAGGCCGGCCTTGAATGTTTACATCTCCCATGTTTCATAAAACTCCTCTAAATTTCATGTATTTGCATTATAAGTCCTCAAAGACTTGTAATATCACATTAAGCATACTTAAGTACTATTTCCTTACAATTTCTATAAAATCAATAATAATATAGCATGATTCATATAATAAAAGTTGAGTATAAAATGCCTTTATCAAATACAATAGTGAAGCTATTGGTAAATGATCCTTTGCAATGTTTGGATGATTATTTATATGCTTCCTCCATTTAGTACATTTGATTGGTGAAGAAATATGTCAATTGGCTTTTGTGCCCCTTCCGAAAAGGTATTTAGATCTGAATTGGCATACAATACTCAACAAGTAACCGCTGTTACGGCCGTATTGAGGGGTGTTTCATACATTTCCCTAACAAATACGACCGTATCAGAGGGGGTGTTCTTCTCTATTCCTCACCTTGCTTAGACACGTCACAGCCGAATCTAGAACTCTTAAAAGGATTAGAAGAATTCCCCATCTCCATCCTGGTTGTATCAAAGCCAGTGATCTGCTCTGTCTTTTCTTTTTTCTCTAAATAACGGTTGTATCGACTTGTGTATGCATGACCAATGGAGATCACCACCCTGATCACGACCATATCAAGTGTTGTGATATCCTTTGTTCCACATTTTCTTTATTTTCTCCATTATCATGCCCGTATTGACTCCTTTGACACACTTAGGCATTTATATGCTAAAGCTACGCTAAACCATATGTTTATCGTGATCGTTTGCTATCAAATTTTATATCCTGGAATCGTTCAATTAGGTTTTGAAAACATTTAAAATGCAGCAAAAATAAAGCTTTACAAAAATTTTCAAATAAAAGGTTACTCTCTTGAGTGACCAATACATACATAATAGATATAAGATAAAATAGTATTGAAAACCATCTCGAGGTACCCTATGATACCCAAAACAAAAGTATCAAAAGTAAAATAGACGACTCAAAGTATCTCATACAACAAAAGTCTATAAGCATCAAAATGGATATGAAACACCTCGAGTATGATCATAAGATCAGACACCTGACTAATCACTAAGATCCTCAAGAAGGCCCTTCAAATCGATACCATAATCCTCACAATCATAACAATCATCATCGTTATCATCATCATCACCTAAAAAAGAAAAAGAGTGAGTCGAAACCCAGCATACAATAACTCAAGCACACATGTAATGATTCACATGCATATATTCTAAATGCAATACAACAATCAACCATTTATATATTTTTAATTTAAGTATAGTAAGTCATCAATGGAGCACTTATAATCTGGCAACATGCTAGGAACCTAGGAGTCATGAGTAGCAGCAATTGCTTGAGGGGTTGATATAGATTGGCCAAATATCTATGTCTCTTATCTCTAAGTGGTAATAGCTTTGTCTAGGGGTTATAGTCATTACACAACTTTGCTTATTTCAGTCCATTACATTATTCGATTTAACAAAGCCCATAATCTTAAACTAAACAAATGTAACTTATTTCTAAACATAAGTACATGTTATCCTGCTACCATTCGAGAACCTAGTGAGCCATCCTCGATGGCCTAAGCCCTTAACGACCGTGTTGGCCTCGCTTAGCAAAGTTGTTGCCTCTCTGCCTAGGTCTAAGAACCACCAACACAAACAATACTTAATTATTAACCGTCTTTAAGTATTAGTTCATTTTTTATACCTAATCTAACCAAGCAACACCCATGTCATTGTGTATCTGATACTAAATCAAATATATGTTCAAGGAAATTAATTATATAAGAATTGAGCATACAAACCAATTATTCATATCATATTGATTAATTAATTAACATAAGGTCTCATGTAATATAAGGCATTTGGGTTATCATTGAATTGAGTCCATTTAGGGTAATTGGGCTCAGTGATTTAGACTAAGCCCATTAAATTTGAAAACTGAATTTATTATTTGGATGTATTGGGCCTTTAGGGATCATAAGTTAAGCCCAATAAGAAATTTTTTAAATGTTTCACTTTTTAGAGTAATGGTCTTTAAGGTGCAGGAATTGAGCCCATTAAGAAGTATAGATATTAAATTAGATAATTTTGGGCTTTATTTTGAATTTAGGTCCAACTGGAGTAATATTGGTTATTGGATCTAAGAATTTAGTTTAAAGCCCAATGATATTTAATTTAGATCCTAACTAAACTATTTGAACTTATAATTTCCTATTTAGACCCATTAAGGGTATTTTTGGGCTTATGAAAGAGCTTCGAACCCAATCAGGTATTTTAATACTAGGAATTGATAATAGACTTAAATATTTTAGGAGTATACTCATTTTGTGCAGATAAGGGTATTGGGCCCATTATTATGGAATTTAAGTCCATAAGGCATAGGTTTAGCAATATGTGTTATTTTGTAGGTTTAGGCCTTAATTAACTAAGGAATTCGTAATAAGATTTGATTTGACCCATTTAGGTATAAATAGACCCAAATTGCTAGAATCAAATTATTGATTCTAATGTTTTTATGCCAATTTTATTTATTTAAGTCCACTTATATTTACTTAACCAAGTTGGAAATTGGATCCTAATTTGTTATCTAAGCCCATAATTAGTTATCAAAGCCCAAAATCAATATTTACTAGTCAAATTGATCCTAATTTAGTTTCTTAATTCCATTTTAACTCATTTAAGCCATGTTAAACCCATTTTAACAATTTGGTCTATTTTAAGCTATTTATGCCATAAAGACGCTATTTTTACTACTTAAGTTTATTTAAGTCATTTTAATCTACTTAATACTAAAATAATTATGAATTCAATTTTTATAGCCCATGATATTTATAGTGGCCTTTTCATTGTCGTTTACCTATTTCAAGCCCATTTAGTTAATTAAAACATATTATAACTCGATTTGGTATGCTTAGTCCAATTACGCCCGTATAATTTATTTGAGCCTTAAACTATTATCTAACCCCAATTTAACTACTAAGGCCCACAATAATTTATTTATATTGATTTAGGCCCATACTATATTCATTTACCTAATTTTATAATTTAAAGTCCTTTTGTACCTAATTAACCTAATTTAGCCCATTAACCTATACATATCTAATTTTAAATTAACAAAAAACCTAATAAATCAAAATATATCTAAATCGACTAATTATAACTAATTACACTTTAACCAAGCTAGTTTAATTAAATTTACTAAAGTTGGATTACATAACTTTTTCGTAAAAAACAGGGCTGGAGAAATAAAGGAGGTCTGCGCATGGTCAAAAGATTAGGCCAGTTCACCACTGTTCCATACAATGAACATACGGTTCGGTTCACACACTTATACCAGACATTATAGGAGTTTGGTCCAACCAAGACTAATTGGAAAAAGAGATTAAAAATCGTCCGGTTCGACCGTTATAATATTCTGGTTCATACAACATTTGACACAATGCACTTAAGAAAGAAAAATATAAAACTATGTATATTCAAAAATTCTAAAAATTTCCAAATCCAATATACAGTTATGGAGCATCATTTCTTGAAAAATTCATGTAAAAATAAAATCATTGGATATTATTTCTAAATTTTTCAAAATCAAGCAAAACAGGGACTTATGATGCAAATTTGATGACTCTAAAATCATCATAGGCTGTATGAATCATGTTAAACACATTTAGAACACAATATATGATGATTTAAACATTTTTACATAGTTTCAACACATTATGATATATTTCTATTGCCTAAACATCAATTTCCAAGCTATTTTGTAACTTTTAATTATAAACATAAACTTTCAGACAACATAATATATTTGTATTCTATAAAAATGTCACAAAAACATATTCTAAATTTAGATCTATGATTATAACATGTTTCTTATTTTATTTATCATAAAACCAAGTTTACCCATAGACTATGCATAAATTAGATAATCTAAGCATAAATTTATAAAAATCATATCATGAGCATGTTTAATCTAAAATTTCATATTTGAAAAATTATCAACATCATCAAAATCAAGCAATTGGAACATGATCTAAAATTTACTTACTAGAAAAACAAAGTAGACTCAACAATTTCTTTAACCCCACAACTATTACTACAAATTTGTAGTTGAAGCTCCTATTCTTCCCAACCCAAATCTTAATCTTCTTTAAACTTCAAGAATACCTAATGATAACAAGAAAAATTATAAAGATTAGTATAGTTTAATAAGGGTATAAGAATGGGTATGGTTGTAGAAATGATCACTTGTTTTCCTCTTCTAGTTGATTGGGCTTTTATGGGTTTTTGGGAGTTAAAGATGAAGATGAAAGGTTTATTTTTTTGCTAAAAATGAGAGTGTAAAGGTGGGTCTTTTTTATATTAGAATATTGTTTTATGTATGAAGAATGTAAGGAATTTTGGGGTGGCTTATGTAGGGTTTAGCTAGGGTTTTAGATGAAAATAAGAGGGTATTTGCTTTACTAAAGTTCATCTTATTTACCAACTTATCACTTACTAAAAAAAAACTCATTCTCCTAAAGACTAATTCATTTCTAACTATCCAACTAGTTCTTGATGATGGACATGTTACAATTAGGGATTTAATTAATTATGATTAGAAAAATTAGATAAGAAATTAGGGAATTTGATTTATAGATCTTTAATTTAGGTAAATGATTTATCAAATTAAGTATTTAGCTCAAATTGACGAAATTAGGAATTTGCAGTCCCTGATTTAATTTATTTATTAATTTATCATGTCAATTTGCATTTTATTTTTACTAAACTATATAACTCGATTATTATCCTAAATTAAATTTTAAAGTTTAAATTTACCTATAATTATATACAATCGAATTATATTTTTCCAATTTTAATTTTATGTAGTGGGGGATTTTTCAAAAACAATCTAAAAAATCAAAAATTTAATAGCATCCTACATCATAGCCTCAAAAACTATCGAAAAAGCTAGACATTGTTGCCAAGCACTAGAAGAAATGTAAAGCACGTAATTGTGGTCTATATATCTGATACAACCATCTGAATCTTATTTATATACAACAGAAACTTACACATGCTAGTATATTATGACACATGTAACTATAAATAACAAAATATGATACGTCAACATAATATTGTTATAGGATTAGTCCTATTATAATCGTTATATTAATAGAGGATTTTCTTGTTCCTTCAATAACAGAAGTATTCGTCAATTATCATCTCTTTTCACTAAATTACAAAATCTTTACCATAATCATTCTAATTGTATTAATTATTTACAATTTTTTAACATTTGGTGCATGCACCTGAGGAGGTTCGCTAGTGTTAAACTGGGTAATAGAGTCAATGCCGTAGATACTCCATCCAAACTATGTACTCTCCAAGATTTTGATCAAAATTGTCCAGCATTAGGTGATGTGTTACGCGTATCTATCCTGGCATTCAAATGTTGAAAATTAGAACCCATCTTTGATAAGTAATTAATCACGATCCTCAAACCAGAATTCTCTTTTAATCATAGAAACTTGGTCAAGTCAAGCCAAATTAGCTTTATGGCATTATTGAATACACATTGCATAATCGTGAAAATTATTATTAATGTGTGTACTTTCCAACATATCAACTATAGACGTGATGTTTGACATTACATCGCGTGATTTTTCAACAAAATGCATATAAAACTTACGTGAATGCATGCATTAAACGAGAGGAAAGAAAACCATAATGACTTCCTTCAATTTCATGCTTATTGTTTTGCCCAAAATAAAACAAATAAAATCAAAAGCATCGTCAATAGGACTGTGGTCTAGTGGTAATGTCACGGCTCTTCCAACCAGACATCCTGGATTCAATGCTTTCCATGTGCTGTTGTAATGGGGAAAAATAATAATTATTATTGAACTTCACAGTTCTGGTGATTAGACTCGTAAGTGGGCTACTACCAATCCGTCCTGCCTACCAGTGTCGCCGCGGCCCACGGATAGAGGGCCCGATCCAACAAACTTCTATAATGTTAAAGTCAGACTCCAACTTAATATTAAATTTTAAAATTCTCAATTAGGTTTAAGGTTCTGAATTCTAATCCAATTTAATTAAACTTATTTTAACTCGATAAAATTGAAAAAGATATCCTTCATTCAAATTAAGGTTATAATAATATATAAATTTAAAATAATTTGAGTTCAAACTCAACTCAATTATTTTATATAACTTGAGTAAATTTTAAGTTAAGCTCAAACAACTTATAAGTATATTGGCTAGTTTATATCGTTGCTTAGGTGTAATTTTAACTGTATCTTCCATCATTTTTTTTTTAATTACAGCATATATATTCGGATCTACGTTAATGAATAAAACTGCACATGGGTCCCATTTTCGTATGTGCTAAATACCAATTTGAAGATGCATATATTTCTATATATGATACATATGTATTCTCAGTTTAAAAATACTCGCAAATATTGAATCAGTAATAAGGGTTGATTAATAAATGGCAAACCATTATGTTAATATATTATATGTATAATTACATTTAAAAATACACTTTTTTCTCTTTACACCATAGTTATTATGGAAAGAAGATTTGACTTTATTTAAAGATTCTTTAAACTTTTAAAGTGTAGTTCTACCTCCACATAATTTTCAAAATAGGAGGATTACACTAAAAGTGATAAGTTTATAGAGTATCAATATATTAAGAGGTGAAAAAAATTATCGACATTGTTTAAAGTAGTGCAAATAATGGATTAATGCTTTAGGTAGTTAACAATACAGATCAATGTTACATAAAGTAATGCAAATAGATCACTTTTTTTTTGTGTTATTACTATTTTATATTTGATCTTTTTTTTAATCACTTAAAACATTAATCATTTAGTTGAAACCACATTCAAAAGTAGTTTTTTTATATGTGTAATTTTCCTTCTCAAAATATACAAATAACTCAAAAATTATTGCTTAAAGTCTTTAACTTTTGGGCGAGTCATTTATTGTATTCTCTTTTTATTTTAATTTTGAGGGTAATGGATGTCATGTGATGTGCTAATACCCACGTGAAGACCTTTACGACCCCTTTCCATGTGGTGGTCGACTAACCTCGAGCTTATATGGTAGCCAACCATAGGAGGTAGCTATGGTGATCGGTCCTAAAGTTATTCTTTTTTATTTTCTTTATTTTGGATATTTATTATTACATAATTTCATTAAATATACCTAAAAATATGTAATTTAATCAAGAGGTGACACTTCTCAACTATTAACAAAATATTTAAAGTAGTAAGCAAAAGAAATTGCTCCTTGATTTTCAAAATATTGAAGACTCATTAACAAAAAGGAAAAAAATCAAGAATTTACATAAATTGTAGCCAAACATGGAGAATTAATTCTTTTTTTCCCCTCAATTTTTATTAGATTAACAATAAAAGATGAACACATTTTCCCATAAATTGTTATGATACTTCTCGTTCACTTTACCGTAAGGAATAAGGAAGGAATTGAATTTAAATTTAATAAGAATCTAATAAGGTTATAATAGATATTACAATATCCAGTTGGTGTGAAAAAATATTATAAGTAATTATTAAAGTAAAAAGTAAAATATTTATAATGTCATTTATCTTTATTATCGAGAAATAATAATTGTATATGTTATATTTTAAAGACATGTGTATTTATAATAAAGTTGAAAAATAAACACAATCCATGGATATAAAGACATGAATTGATATAATATTAATTCATTATGGATTACCATTTTATTATGTGAACATAATGATGAGAAAATAAATAATAATCATGTCAAGTGAATTGACTTTTTGATAGAATAAGTTAAGAAAGAAATAAAATCATACTTTTCAACAATAGGCATTTATCAACAAATAAATAGAGATGAAAAATAAAATATTTTTATTTATAAACAGATTCAATACAGATAAGATATAAAGATAGATCGATATAAATAAGACCAACGTCAAAAGACCCTAAGTTAATTTTGCTAGCCAATTCTAAACCAGCTTTTCTGGACCTAATTAGCTAGCCTTACCTCCTTCTTATTTATGTTCGGGCAGTATTTTATGGTGTACCCAATTTTATTTCCTTTTCACATTAGAGGATCCATTATTACTTGTCGGGTGCATGGAAGGTTTTTTTTTTCCTCCCAAACCACACGCACAAGATGTTTCCGAATGAGAAAAGTCAAACTAAGTCTGCGATGTTACTTTCAAAGAAAGAGGGATTGTGAATTGTGATATTAGTTCGAAAAATTCTATGGTGCTCTGCTTTATTATATAGATCCCGTAATTTATAAAATAGTTCAAATCTATACCAAATTGCAATTGAATCCTTTAAATATTATATATATATATATATTAACTTTGATAATTAATTAAATGCTTGAATAATCTTTAAAATACTCAATATATTAACTTTCATAATCAATCAAATGGTTACATGATGGCTGAATGCGTACCGATTAGTTGAACTTTTATTTTCAAAGTATTAATAATTTATTGACAAAGAACGATAAGGAAGCTTCTCTTTCATGCCAAGTCCTCACTTCCATTTCCCTATATATATATGCAGCCACTTACCCTTTAATCTTCTCAAAACTCAAACCAAAAAGCACCATTCTTCATTATTCAATCTTTCCACTTTCTACTTACAAATAATATACACTCAATTTTGATTATTTTAATCATCATTATTTTTTTTTTCCCCTTCTTATATACATTTTATTTTCTTACTTTTTTTTTATATTGGATTGTGACGAGAGAAAATAAATAAACATGATGATTAAGAAAATCATAGATGATATCAAAGGCGAGGATATTAAAGGGAATGACAAGAAGAAGAAGATGATGATGGTGATGAGAAGAAGATATATGGAAGATTGTGTTGATGAAGAAGATTGTGTTGGACTTCAATGACTTCAATGCATCGGTTCTTGATGCTGTTCATGAATATTAGGGCAAAAGGTTTCCTTGCAGCTTATTAGCTCCGAACATGGTGATCCTGGTGAGTTTATTTATTTAATATATCATGTTTTAAAATTTTTCCTTTTCTTCACTACTTATTAATATATGTATTTTATTTTTATACTTCAATTACATACATGGTTAAAGACAAGTATGTTATGTGGGAAGCATGTATTAGAGCAATACAAAGAAATTTGAAAAAGAAAAAAAATAAAATGTTATGATTTGATCAATAAAAAAGAGTGACAAACTTTTACATCTTTTTTATGCTACTTACTTATAACATGTAACTTCATTTTTGTAGCCACAAATGTCAATCTTTACCTAAATTCCCTCCATGTCTAAGATCAATGGATGGTTATCCTTTTACACATATAAATGACATGGCAGTAGGATGGATAAGAAAGAAAGTATTGCAAGTCTTTTGTCGTACTAAAAACTCTGCTCCACTTAGTTAGAATTGGCAAAAGCCTACTCGTATTATCGTACTATGGATGTGTTTGGTCCATTGATTTTTACTTCTGTTTCATGTATGTTTTAATTGGATTATATGTCAAAAACAAATACAAATAAAAAAAATAGTTATTTTTACTTATAAACAGACCTTATAGATCAAATGCACATAAAAAATAAATGTAAATTAGATACAGATAAAAAACAGATCATCCAAAAAAATCCACATATGATATAATAACTAGATTTATAATATAAAATGACTATGAAATAAAACCAATATTATAAAAAGTTTAAAATAAGCATAAATTATTTATACAAAATTAATTACTGCCTGAATTACATGCAAAAATTATTAAAAAATAATAAAACATAGATGGTGCGATCGTATATTGAAGGAACTCATCCCTTCTTTATAATCATTCCTGATTTAAATTGCAAGTTTTGTTCAACAATTTTTAGAACTGATACATAATACATTATAAAAAATTTTACAGATCAATTTATATTTTTCTCCAATATTGGGGGAAAAAAAGAAACTTAATTTTAAAATCGATACATGATCAAATTAGATTATAAAGATTTTAAAAAATAAGTACATAATTCCCTCTTTTTCTATTGTAAATGAAAAAAAAAAAAAAATGGTTGTACAAGGCGAGTCAAATTCATATGAACTCTGTATGCTATTTTATATAATTTGATAATGAGTTGAATGGTACAACTGATAAGACGGGCGATCATTATTGTAAATTTATTTCCCATAACTTTTGGTCAAACATTGTTACCTCCTACACCTTATCATTTATCGCGTTTTCCCTTCAGCTGCTGTTCAAATGCACGCACTTTCCACAAGATGAGTTGTTGTAATAGTGGTATTTGGTACGTCCACGTGCGTCATAATACTTAGTGGTTCTGGTTGGTATAAAAGTTGTAATCTTCTTATGTGGTGCAAATTTATATGCACATGTATAATAAATTTTATCTCTCTGTGGGGACAATTAATAGAGGTGGTCCGTTAGATATTTAACGATATTAATGATTTAAATTTATGATGATGTATCATTAAAATATTGGATATATTAAATATTATATGTTTTGTAAAAATAAGAAGGTAGAACAAAATTCTCACTATTCGAACAAGACCAAGACTTTTTTGGCCAAAAAAAAAACAAAAATGGACCAAGACTTCAAAAAGAGAAAAATAAAAAGGCATAGACCTCTTCTGTCTGAAGTTTTAAGCAGCGTGTCCTTTGGATTCACGTTTAATGACTTTTTAGTACCATTAAAACGCGTTAATGAAGGTGTCTTCGTTGCCCCAAAAACATTCAGAACTCTGTCATTTAGAAATTTTATACTTATCTATTTAGAAGCTATTTTCGAATATTATAATTGTAATGTAACCTTAACGAATCGCAAATACCCGTGATGTGATTTTTAGCAATAAATAGTGATAGAAAATACTAGTAGAATTGGTTTTTCAATGGTAGTGATTTTGACCTCAAAAGACTGATAAGGAAGATGATTTTTTTTTTATTTTTAAAATAAAAATTTATTTTTCTTATTGTTCTCGATATATGTTGTGACGATTAATCAATTATACGTAATACATGAAAAAGGAATTAATCCTACTTCATCTGTAAGAACCATAAAGACTAAAAAAAATAAGACAAAGAAAGTATAAAAGATTAGTAAGATGTTCTATGTAATCATAGTAATAGATAGGATTCACTCTATCTTTACAGATGGTTAAAAATACTTGATATATTTTTATTTAGAGTTAACGTCACAGTTGATATTTGGATACAAAATGTCCAATTAGATACCTAAATATTAAAATTGATTAGTTCAGTATCTAAATTTAAAATTGAATGATACAGTATCTTAAAAACTTTTCATGTAAACCAATAGTTCATCCGTTAAGTTAAATTGATCAATTTTAAAGTTTTTCATGTACTAAATTGATTAATCTAGAAATCCATTTACTATATTGATCGATTTCAAAATTCAGGTACGAGATATCTAGTAACATGTTTTATCAAAATTTACAATTTATGCCATTTTATTTCTTTTTATCCATCATAAACGGTCTCAAATAAGTCATTCTCATTAGACATGTTGAATGCTATAATGGATACTAAAGCATGAGCATAATGTTGGTGCTTGTTTTGATGTTTTGATGCAGAAAATGGTTTGCAAGGTAAATATAGATTATTTTTCTAGATATTTTCTAGAGATGTTTAATCAATTATATACGTGTTACACATCATTGGAATAGGGCTTAATCGTGCTCCATATCCACAAACCATAGTTGTGCCATTATTACCACCAGATCATGACAGTCAAGTTCTTTATCTTATTTTTCATGGTGGTGATACGATTTGCCATTAGAAACAAAGAAAAAGTTTAATAAGATTTCATGGGTAATAATTAGTAATAAATTGGATCCCTTCAACTATGCTAATGGTTAAAAATACTCGTATATTTTGATTTGTTCTTACTTATCACATCAAGATCCACTTGAAGTAGCACTCCTAGTAAAGTCTTTTGCATTAGACATGTTAATGCTGTAATGAGAACATGAGTAAAATGTTGATGCTAGTTTTTATTTTTTGATGTAGAAAATGGTTTGCAAGGTAAACTAGGAAAACCAGCATATCTTAAGAACTGGATAACCAAAGAGACTCCTCTAGTAGCAGGAGAAACTGGATACGATGTTACATTTGATTGGGACGAGGAAATAGGTGTTCCTGGAGCTTTCATCATCAGAAATGAACATCATAGCGAGTTTTATCTCAAGACACTTACTCTTGAAGTCCCGCCAGGAGAGGGTCGTGTCCATTTTGTTTGCAACTCTTGGGTTTATCCAGCCGATAAATATAAAACCAATCGTGTTTTCTTCTCTAATAAGGTAAACATTTATCATTACATAGTATTGCACTCTCACGAGTCTTTATGTTGTCAAACTCGTAATTCTATATAGAATAAGAATGCATATAGAATCAATAAAATCATACAGAACAATAGAATTATAGCTTTATAGACATATAAATTTATATGTTTATATCTAAATAATTTTGCATCTGTTTTAATTAGGAAAAACCCTATAAATCATTAACTCTATAAAGCCGTATGATTTAACTCGTAATTATGATAACCATGTATGCCATCTAACATTTCTTGCATAAGATTTTGCTAGGATAAATTAAAATATATGAAGCTGTGTTTTACCATTCTTGTGCTAATTGGCTTGGCTCTGCAAATTGTGATCCATTTTACAGACATATCTTCCAAATCAAACACCAGTGCCATTGCGGGAATATAGGGAAGCAGAATTGGTTAACTTGAGAGGAGATGGAACAGGAGAGCTTCAAGAGTCGTATAGAATATATGACTATGCTTACTATAATGATTTGGGTAATCCTGACAAGGATCCTAAATATGCACGCCCAGTTCTGGGAGGGTCCACAGAGTACCCTTATCCGCGCAGAGGGAGGACAGGCAGAGCTCCATCTAAGACAGGTTAGATCTAAACTTTGCAAGAAAGCAATTCTTATGTCATGAAGAAGATAATTTGTTTTAGAGTCCGAGTAGCTTTTATAGTTTAACGCATTAAAGATTGGGAAGTTGTAAATATGCGCCCCAAAAATATTGGTTATGTGCAGACAGATCCCTTAACTTCTTCATGATTCATTGGCAGATCCCAAAAGCGAGAGCAGGATATCTTTGCTTGAGAGTCTAAACATATATGTTCCAAGAGATGAACGATTCGGCCACTTGAAAATGTCGGACTTTCTTGCTTATGCACTGAAAGCTGTAGGTCAATTTGTGAAGCCTGAGCTGGAGTCCATATTTGATAGCACCCCGAATGAGTTTGACACATTCCAGGACGTTCTCGATCTCTATGAAGGAGGTTTTAAGCCACCAGAAGGTCTCGTCGACAAATTAAGGAAAGACATTCCCTTGGAATTGCTTAAGGAAATACTTCCTACTGATGGGGAAGGACTCCTAAAATACCCCATGCCTCAAGTTATTGAAGGTAGGAATATTTATTCTACCACATTGATGGAGAGAAATTGTGGGATTTTGTTGCATAATCTCATGTTACAGATTTCGATACGGCTGGTCTAATTATAGCATGATACTTGGTTTAACCAGATGATAAGTCTGCATGGAGGACTGATGAAGAATTCGGAAGAGAAATGCTTGCTGGAGTCAATCCTGTTGTCATTCGTCGTCTTCGGGTAACTTTCAACCTATAATTCATAGAAATCATGCATGCTTATATTAATTAGGTTGAAGGTTATTGCAAGAAAAGGAAAGAAGTTAATACATTAATTTTAACTCGGAAATTCCCAAAAGTGGGCGAAAAAACCGGATCAGGATCCATGTAAAATCCCTCTTCCCTTTACGTGTTTGTGATTCGTAACTCAAATCTGCATCAGGCATAGCAAATTAGAATCAGAGCTGCCCATACCTTAACAGAATAAGACCTTATTTGTTCCGTTCTTACTGAAATTCTATCCGAAATGCAGGAGTTCCCGCCCATAAGCAAGCTAGACCCAAGGGTATATGGCAACCAACACAGTTCAATAACCAAAGAGGACATTGAAAATCGCTTGAATGGCTTAAGCATACAAGAGGTATTGTCAATGCACATAGCATGAAGTATTGACTTTGAATATAAAGCAATTGTATGACTAATCTGCATCAAATGCAGGCTATCGACATGAACAGGTTATACATATTGGATCATCATGACGCACTCATGCCATATTTGCGCCGAATAAACACAACAACCACAAAGACATATGCTACACGGACACTTCTTTTCTTAGAGGACAACGGGACATTGAAGCCTTTGGCAATAGAACTGAGTTTGCCACATCCTAATGGAGATCAGTTTGGTGCGACAAGCAAGGTCTATACACCAGCTGATGAAGGAGTTAAAGGTTCAATCTGGCAGCTTGCCAAGGCTTATGCAGCAGTCAATGACTCTGGATATCATCAACTTATCAGCCATTGGTATAGATTCATCGACAGATGCTAAACTTAGGGATAATTGCAAAACAAACCCTGAAATCATTAGTCAAAGATAGACCTATAAATTCTTAAAACGTGCCCTTACTTTTCAGAACTTTCGAAGTTTTCACTTAGACCCTTAAACTCTAGAGGCCCACAAATAATGACAGTTTGGGGCTTCTCCAAACGTTGAGGAGAGAAAAGCACATTTTCAAAAGTAATGGAGAGAGGAAGACACGTTATAGAATTGTAGATCTATCAGTACCTGACCAATAGCTTTAGGGTGTATTTTGCAGCTTGCTCAAGTGATTGATTACATGATTAATATGTTTCCTTTTCTGACGGTGTATCCTATGTTCAATTCCAGGTTGAACACTCATGCAGCTATTGAACCTTTTGTGATTGCAACAAATAGGCAACTAAGTGTTCTTCACCCCATCTACAAGCTTTTACATCCTCATTTCCGTGACACAATGAACATCAATGCTTTTGCCAGACAAATCCTCATCAATGCCGGTGGGTACTGGAATCAACCGTCTTCCCAGCAAGATATGCAATGGAAATGTCTTCTGCGGTTTATAAAAATTGGGTTTTCACCGAGCAAGCACTTCCAGTTGATCTTATTAAGAGGTAAATCCATCATCGTTTAGCAACAAACTGGCTTATTTGAAGAATGACCTTCCAAAAAAATTGACTTTACTTATTTACAATCTGATGTGAATTTATTTCAACAGAGGAGTGGCAGTTAAAGATTCAAATGCCCCACACGGTATCCGCCTATTGATTGAAGATTATCCATATGCAGTTGATGGCTTAGAGATCTGGTCAGCAATCAAGACATGGGTGGAAGACTATTGCTCCTTCTATTACAAAGATGAAACTATGATTCAAAAAGATAGAGAATTGCAATCATGGTGGAATGAACTCAAAGAGAAGGGACACGGGGACAAAAAGGATGAACCCTGGTGGCCTAAAATGCAAAGCCTTGAAGAACTAACACAAACATGCACCATCATTATATGGGTGGCATCTGCTCTTCATGCAGCTGTCAACTTTGGACAATATCCATATGCAGGCTACCTCCCAAACCGTCCCACCATAAGTCGGCGGTTCATGCCAGAAGAAGGCACTCCTGAATATGAGGAGTTGGAATCTGATCCTGACAAGGCCTTCCTGAAAACCATCACAGCACAAGTTCAAACTCTTTTAGGCATTTCACTTATTGAGATTTTGTCAAGGCATTCTACTGATGAGGTATATCTTGGGCAAAGAGACACCCCGGAGTGGACAACGGATGCTGAACCACTACAAGCATTTGAGAGATTTGGAAGGAAGCTGGAAAACATTGAGGAAAAGATAATGAAGATGAATTCGGACCCGAGATGGAGGAACCGGTCTGGACCTGTCAATGTTCCTTACACTCTCCTTTATCCTACTAGTGAAGGTGGACTTACTGGCAAGGGAATTCCCAACAGTGTCTCCATTTGACAAACTACCACGTTCTTGCTAAGATTCCCATGTTGATGTTCTTTGTTTCGCTGGCCCTTGTGCAGTTCATTTGTCTTTCGGATTCAGCTCATTAGAGGCATGTGTAGCAATAAATTTCTTACAATCTTTCTAGGAATAGAATCGCTAGCCAACTAGGTAATTCTTTTAATAAATTATAATCCCATTTAGTTGTTACATAATGTGTACTCTCTTCCTGATGTAATCTTTCTCTTGTGGTAATAAAGATGGTTGGACAATCCACTTTTCCATTGCATTATACGAGCCAAGATGGTTCTACATCGTAGTTTCTTTAACGGTGGCCAGACCTAATGCGGTTACAAATTCGATTACATGGATTACACCATGATTCTTCATCCAATATCCAAATTAATGGTGTCAATAAATTAGTATTACCAAGCCATTTGAGTTTAGATAGATTTTTACTGGATCAAATAGAGCTTAAACTAGAGTATTATTATAATTTGAATAAAAATACACGTTTAGATGATTGGGTTGAGCTCCAATAGCTTGAGCTTCATAACACTTGGCTTATTTAGCTTGTGAGCCAAATAAAGCTCAAGTCAACTATTAATATTAATCAATTTTAAGTCAAATTTATATATTAGTATTGTTATAATTTGAATAAAAATATTTTCAAATAAATCAAGTTGAAACACACTTAAGAGAACGGAGCCTTGAGTCTCAAGTTTAAAGTTTAAACTATATATATATATATATATTCAACCAAGATCAAGTTGAACTCAAAACATTAAAGTTTTAATACTTTACATATTACAATCCTCGTCCAATAATTCCCATCCGTATTGCATCCATCAAATCTTTCCAAATCAACCCAAATATGGATTAGACTGTTGGATCATGTTAGTTAACCAAGAACTAAATCAAAATAAAATAGCAAGCTTTATTCAATAAATTATTATAACAAATACATCCCTCTATACCTTCTAAATACAAGACATTCCCCGACATAAACAAACATCGTTTTTCAAGTTTCAACTTCCCAACAATTTCGAAGATTCGACATAGAAACATCCTGATTCCGATCCATTCTTATTAATGAGATGTTATTTGGAACATCATCCTTGAATACCTTAGAAACAACCATCTTGTATTGTAATGATGGATGTTTTTTAGTTCCAACTGTCTAGAGTTAAGTAGCCCTGGACCATACAAAGCCCATCAACTTATTTTGGTGTTTGGGCATAATGCGGCTCACACGTTATGGGCCAAATTGAGGAAGTGGCAGCTAGTGACTGTGGTCTATACCACACACTGTTAATTGATTGGTCACGATCAACATCCCTTCTCATTGTTTTTCGAAAAGCAACACATTTATCAACACTTATGAAATATCCCAAATTAATACTATAAGATCAATCATAACAAAGAAAATAATAATTATAATATAAATGGATAATAGTTTAAATTCAGAGTAATAAAAATTTAATAAAGAATAATAAAGAATTATTTAGAATAAATAAAATAATATGATAATTAGAATTCCATTAAATTACAAGAATAAACAAAATAATTATTGAATAAGCATAATAAGTAACATACATGACTACATATTATAAGAGGGATAAAGTAGTTATTTCAACTTGTAGTTACCTAAACCAATATAAAAATTAAGGGTATAGATATCTTTTTCATCTCAAACATAGAAATTATATATTTGTGGCTCCACACCCTCATATAAAAGCCATCATTTTCTCTCTCTTTTCATTTTTCATATTGCAAGACTTTTTGAAGAGGTCATTCCTCTCTAAAACCATCTCAAACTCTTTTGGGAAGAAAACTCTTTCTATTAGGGTTAACTTTCTCAACAAGAATTCAAGAAGAAAAAAGTAAAAATTATGTCCTGATCTCTTTAATCTTAGATTTACTATACTAAACAACAATTAATCATAGGAATTAACAAGAATCAAGGAGGAGTGGATGTGTGCGAGAAGCTTCATTACAAGCATGCATTTGTGGTAGTAGTAGTTGTGCTTGTGTGATCTTCTCTTAAGGTAAATAATCTCATCTTTACTTGTTTGATTTTGTTTATCCGATTAATAATTTAGACTCAAGTATTGAATGATGTAATGATAGGTTGTAGATCTATGAAATGATGAATGATTATCATTTGTTGCCATAATCATAACTGGAAATCTTTAAAATGTAAAATATAAATAAAATATCAAATGAATTTATTTTTGGATGAAATTTTTATAAAGGTAGTTCAATGTGTCCATATTTAAATTGGAAGTTTTTATAATTTTTGAAATATGTTTACTATTTCTAAAGATTAAATTACGAAAATAGCAAAAACAAACCAAAACGGGATTTAAACCAGCACAGTATCAATAATGTAAAGGCTAAATTGGTCACTTTTTCTTATTATTTTGGGGTAAGAGTATAACGTTTAAACGTTTAAGAAGTCGATTTTTTAATATAGTGTAAAGAGCTAATCAAGATCAACATCAATTTTGCCAAAACTTGTCGATCACCATTGTTGTTTCCCAGTTTTGACCAGATTTGAAGTTTTTTATCTTCAACAATATTAAACCAATTTAATTGGGTTGAGCCAACTTAGAAACATGTAAAACAATGTGTTATGAGGTTTACATAAAATTTTGGCTCAAGAACCAACCTAGAAATTGGTGAACCATCCAATTAGGTTAGGGTGCGCACTAGTTTTGAATAGGAAATGACACAATGGAATTAAAAGAAATTAATTCTAATCAAATAAATATAAAAAAATGTAAATAATATATTTTCATATTAAAATATGAATTTTAAGATGAATTACTAAATAATTTGATTTTAGAAACTTATATAATAAATTAGGTATAAATAATGCATTATAAGATGGTAAACCAATTAGGGAGCTAGTTTAGGTTCCTTGGCATACTTTTAGGTAAAATTATATTACTAAGGATACGAACGGATTTTACACCTAAAATGAGTTATTTTACTTAATGAAAAGTTTATTAGTTTAATTATAAGTTATGTTACTAAGAATACCATCTAATTGACCTAAGTACTATAAAATCAGTTTAGGTGGTTAGGTTAAGTATAAAATGAACTTTAATATATGAAAATGACTTAAAACTAAATTTACTTTTGAACTTGATATTAAATTTATGAACTAATATTTAAAAAGGAATTAAGTAAAACTTCAATGAGAATAGGTAAGGTACATATAACTTCAATTTAATTAATAAATAATCTATTATGAACAAATGAATGGATTGGTAATTTAAATCTTATTTGAAATAATTTTTTTATACAAGTTCTTATTCTTGAGTATACCTATCATATGGTTTGTGGCTAGATACCTATTTGAGTTCAAGTATACAGTGACTTAGGTGTTGCTTGCTAAGATAGACATCCTAAAATGAAATGATACCTAAAGACAACCTAATTAATTGCTTGAGTGTTCTTACATTGTCTAATTTGGTCCAAGGAGTAATAATCTTGCGCGGTGGTATTAGCATGGTAGTTAGACGTTTAAGCCACCAACAGTGGCTCAACAGGTAGCTAATAGGATGAATAATATTGATGTAACGTCTATCTTGATCGGAGAGAAGTTACACCTGTATAATTTATATTATAGGTTCCATTAATCTATAAAATATAATAGGTTGTGATAAGTAAAGATGAGTAACGACTGTGACCCCTAAATAAGGCTACTTACTTAGAATTTATTTTAAGGGATATAGGTACTCAAACTGCTATACCAACCCTTTCAGCAGTTATTGCTACAATTAAAGGCCTCAGATTTCCACAGCATGTTACTGAAGTGTGAATGCTCTAATGTTGTTTTACTATACCTAAATTAAAGATCTAAATGGTTGGTTATTGCATTTGCACTAGAATAAGTGCTTGTGATCATATTGTGTATAATTATGCTACTATTAGACTAAGCTTTAGCACATTCCTTCTTCCTTTCAATTTATGAAAAATTAAGATGATTTAATATAGATGTTACGATTGCATGGTTTATGGGCAGGATATTGGTGAGAGACTAGACAAGCTAAATGATTAAATGCATTTCATATTGTCTGTTATTTATTTGAGTGTTTAAAATTTGCATTGTGAGGTCTCTTATGTATTATTAAAAAATTATTTTCTGTTATCTAAAAAATTTAAATAGGGATTGCTAGTATAAAATTGGTTAGAAACTCATTTAATTGATAGTAACATTTGTGTATAATACTTAAGTGTTATACGTAGCAGAGCTTTTAACACTATAGACCCTATTTGGAGCGTGATGGTTTTAAATATGCTTCTCCATTTGGTTCTTTATTTGTTTATTTATTTATTTATTTTTATTTTTCTATATGAATTATAAATTTTTTTTAAAACTCTTACTATAAAGACCCGACCCTCTAAATCCCGAGACTTAGAGTACCGAGTCCCCAACCACATATAACGTTTTCACATTATATGTAAGGTTGTCCTAAAACTAGCAGTTTATGAAAATTGTTTGACTAAAACTACTAAAACTTTATAAAGAACTTTTAATAAAACAAGATTGCTAACAAAAGCAATCTATACATACATTTACATCATATAAACACTGTTTAGTGTCAATACAAGACACTACAAAAATTACATGTTTTCTTAAATCAACAAGAATCCTAGAGGATCTTAAGGTCTTTACAAAAATAGGCTTATCTATCAAGCCTTCTAAACATAACTTTTCTCTTAGCAAAAATTCTTCCAAAAGTCCAGGGTGTTCGAGTCCTATTCGTCCCACTCATCCAGGAATCTCTCGAAATCGGACCCATAGCCCAAATCATCATAAAACTCGTCTCCAATACCTGCAAAGCAGCAAAAGTGAGCCAAAGGCCCAGTACACAATAACAAATGCAAGAACAAGTCATCAAGCCAATGTAATGCATTAGAAGACAAGTGATTATCTTTATTAAATTTTCTTTTACAAATCAATAGGAGGGTATTCAAACCCCGGATCATGCTTTGGGAATTCAGGGATCCTGAGTAACAGCAGCTGCTCAGGGGGTTGATATAAGCAGTCTGAATACTTATATCTCCTATATCTATTTCATGAAGATAATAGCTTCATTTAGGATTCAAAAGCCATTGCCCGACTCTACTTAAACTCAGTCCATAACATGAGCCTGGTTCACAAGTTCCCATAAACCTTGAACTAAATCATGGTATTTCTCCCTAAGTTTAAGCAAACGTTACTCAGATACTATTCCCCTTATCGGTTACCCACTTGACCAAAAAGAATTGCTATTGCATCATAGCGTACCATTGCATCATGGTAAAGTCATTACATCATGACTTGGTTAAGCGCCTAACTAACATGTCATTGCATCATGACTGGTTTGCTGCTCCTCGGACCAGATTAAACAGCGTAATAGACATCCAATTCATTCAAATATTAAGCCGAATCAATTTAAGTTAGATTAGGAATGCCTATTCCTAGCAAACATCAAACAAGTTATTGCGTACCTGAACCCGATAGTATATTACTATGATCTCTTGGTGAAGAACTAACCGAAGAATCCTTAACTGAAATAGGAATATCAAAATAATCAATAAATAAATATAGCTTCCTCATTCACAAATATATATATATATATATCTATATATCACAATTAATCAAAGAAATTCAAATAATTTAACACAAAGTCATAATAAAGTATTTAAACATCCTATTATATCCTAGATAGCTTAACAAATACTTAATTGATCATATAACAAACTTCGGAAAATTTTGAAGAAAGTTTTTAAAATTCAAAAGCGCAGGGGATACGCCGGCATTTAAAGCCGGTGGCTTTGAACCGGTGTTCAACACTATGAAAATCAACACTGCCAACACTGGCAGCGCTCAAGGGTACCGGCTGCCTTCATTCTACGCTGGCGGCTTTGAGCCGGTGTAGAATGCAAATCCAAATTTTTTCAAAATTTCCCGAGAGGTACATACCGGCAGCGTACATGGATACGCTGGCAGCCTTTGACCTTACGCCGGTGGCTTAAACCCTCAAATTGCCGGCGTACGTTCTGAAGAACAAACACTGGCAAAACTTATTGTAAAAGCCGGCGGTGTTGCAAAGCGACGTTAAAAGATTTACTTCTGTTTGACTCCAACGCTGCCTCTACGCCGGCAGCTTTGAATTCCCAGATGCCGACGTACGTTCAAAACAGACCTATTCGACAGAACACAAATCCTCTGTTTTCCATTTTACAACTTTTCAACCTAAAACACTTTTAAATCTTCTTCAACTTCATTTTTAACTTCATATACTCACTCCTATCTACACTACTCAATCCTAGCAACTCAAAACATGAAATCAACACATTTGATCACTTCAAATTCCACTTCCATTCATTCTCAACTTAACTACTCAAAGTATCTTTATTTCTTCCCAATACTTCATATCACTACCACAATACATAAACAATACTCATACACTAACCAAACACAATCCAAGATAATTTCAATGCATGAACAAACAATTTAGATAGCATTTAAACTCATCCTAGTCAAGATCTCACATAACCACTACAAGAAATGAAAACAAAACAAAAGTCATACTTAAATCAACTCACATATATATGCCTTGTCTTGGAGAGAACTTTGATTTTAAAGCTTGATATTGTTCTTAACTTTGAATTGGAAATTGAAATGAATGAGGAAGAGAAAAGAAAGAAAGAAAGAAAGAAAATTCGTATGAAAGGGAGGCTGCCCCAAAAAGGAGACTAATTAAGCAAAATTAAGTCTTAAACATATCCCAAATTTGACTTTTAAGGCATATGCAACTTTAGTTTGCATTTGGGTGTATTTAAGCTTCATTTGAGGTTCATTTGGGGTTTATTTAGGCCTAATTATTAACTTAACTACTAAGAACTTCTATCAACTAACCTTAAGCAAAACCAAAGTTGCTTTTATAAACCTAAACTTAACTTAACACCTTAATATATAAAAGACACAATTAATAATTATACTACACACACATTAATACATATAAAACAAAAATATTAATTTCACTACATATGCAAAATAACACATTTAGATTATTACCAAACACAACTATCATAGTCATCATGCTCATTCAATTCAACAATTAAGATAAATAAACAAACACATGGAAATTAAATAGAATTTAAATTTAGATCATTTCACTTACAAAAATAGAACTTCCATCAAATTCATTGAAATTTTTGTATTTCCATGTCTCATATTAGTTTCAACTTGGTCTATAATAGTAATTTAATGGGTACATGCCCTAAACTTTGCTCATTATTGCAATTAATCTTAATTTACTAACTACAAATTTATACATCCATTTTAGTACTTGGACTAGTTCTAATTAGGTAGTTAAAGCCAAGAAGCCAAATACATAAATTGACAAATTCAAGTAATTATTTGTAAAATAAAAAAAAATTCATATACTAAATTAATATTTTTAAACTCTCAATAGTTAATTGCAAAAATTGGTAAAATTCAATATCAAATATGACATTTACTCTAATTTAATAAAATAATTATTTTAAATATATTTTTCATTACATATTGTGATGAAAAACAATATATTAGCAATATAGCCATATAATATTATAAAAATGATAATAATCAGTACAAAAAAATAGAAAAAAAAGTTTAAAAACAAGAAGGGTTGAAAAAAATTGTATGAAACCCAATTGCCTTGGTTGACTACCCCAATAAAAAGCTAGCACATGTTAAAGATGAACGGAAAAAATTAATAGGGTTGTGAAGAATCTTAGTAAGATAAGATATATTTAAATAAAATTATTGAACTTTCAAACAGAAAAGTAGATGAATATTAAGATTGAGTATAACAACACCACCATCACTGGATCATGGCCCTTATCGAGCTAAACGGCCAGCATTGTGACCATTTTTTTCTTTTAACTTTTTTTAGTTACTTTTTGTATATCTAGTTAATTAATAATTGTATTTGTGTTTTTTTCTAGTTATATATTTATTGTAAATTATATAAACAAAACTTGTTATTATAAACTAGATTCAAGAAACATTATAAAATCTCCTCCAAGAAAATGATCTAACACAGCTATAGAATAATAACAATGAATATTTGCTAGTGTTTCTTCTCTTTGTCAAAGTGCCACTTATATATATTTATAATCTATTAATAAATAGAACCAAATTCTCCGGCTTCACATAAAAGTTACCATCTTGTCTTTTGAAAAAGCTTTCTTGTGCTAGAAGATTAGTTCCATATTAGTGCCATAGTGGATTCTGCATTTATGGCACAACAGATATCAATTTATAGTCCTCCACACAACTTTCTATGTGATTTGTGATATAAAAAATCCATTGTAATTTATGAACCCTGGGAATCAGATTCTTATTGCATAAACATAATCTTATCTTTATTTTCACTTTTCAACCTAAATTCTTGAAAGAAAGCTTTCATTATCTGGCTTGTTTGGAGTATAATAATTGCTTCTACTCTTGTTTTTCACTTTTTTCCGATTCCCTCGAGATATTTAATTATTTCACCGTACCTTTTGTCGTATACCATCTGAGTAAAAATGTAAATAGATGAGTGTTTTTACGATGAAATAACCGATTTCTAAGTATGGTTACTAAAACTTATATAAATCACTTCTAATTTTTGTAATCAAATGGTGTCACCTAGAATCGTTTGGCTCTCAGGTCAATAAGAGAACTTATTGACCCCTGATCGGTTCGTATATCAAGCCAGAGGACATCAAACTAATAATGAAATTAAAAAATAATATAATTGAACGTAAAATTGAATTGGATTGAAAATTTAAATTATCTTTATGTGATTAAAAAGAACTTTTTCTTATTGACAATGTTCCTTTTGTCTTCCTATAAAAATGAATTTATTCCATCGATCAAAGCAAACGATACAACTGGTAACAGAAATAATTTGAAGTATAAAAACCCAACCACATTTCTTTTATGGATAATATATCCTGCCTAGGAAAACCATAGTTTCTCTTAATAACCAAACTAGCATGTGAAATAAATCTCAGAGGATGGTATAATATCACATAAGAAAATAGAAACAATAAAAAAAAAAACAAATATGGAAAAAAAATAAAAAAATAAAGTAAAAAAACACTTGTTCTAAATATTATTAACCAAAAAACATTGGCCCAATTCCATAATTTCAAAAAAAAAAATTAAGGGTTTGTTTGGATTATTTGATTTTTATTTGTATCTAATTTGTTTGATATGTCTATAAATAAAAAATATCTGTTTTTTATCTATATATGTTTCTCAATAAATAGTTTGTTTGAAAATAATAAAAATAATATGTCAAAACGACCAAAATAAGATGAATCAAACATATCCTAAACTTGTAACTATAAACTTATGGTAGTGTAAACATAATAAATGCATCCATGATGATGGAAATAATAGCTTTCAAATATTGCAATCTATGGTGATAGATTTGCTAGTTTAAGGTGATGAATGAAGCCAATGACCTTGTAACCTAGCGGCACCTGCCTTAATCTCCCAGGTTCAAAACTCTCCTCCCCGTTCTAATTTGACAAAAAAAAAAAGATGATGAATGAATAGAAAAAGCCCATGAAGAAGATGCAATCATGCAACCACCCCTCTACATAATGTTTAGACAACATTTTTATGATTGTGCCCTCTACCTTTAAGGTTTGGCATATATAATTTTTATTAAAAGAAAGTTATTTGTTCCCTCTTAACAATGTGGGATTCACTTAGATAACATTTAGTGCAACTTTGTACAATTTGACAAGCAAACCAAATTTATAGAAAAAAATGAATAAAAAGAGTATTGAAACTATTTGGATGTTGGACGAAAGTTATTACATTTCAAATTAAGATTAAAAACAAAGTTAAAGGGGAAATTTCAAATAACATCCCTAAATTTTGATCTAATTGAAAATGTAAGGCCCCAGACTTACCCTTATATTTAAAATAGGTAAATCCAGTCACCAACCACATATAATCCGCGGTATTATATGTAAGGTTGTAATCCAGGATCAGTTTGGATAGTTATTAGCTTAAACGTCCTATAAGAACAAACTTTATTACTAATAATACATATAACATTCCATAAAATACAACTTTCAACTTCATTACTTAATAAAATATCCAAATATAACACAACCATATATATATATATATATATATATATATACACATACGTTACAAACAAGGCTCGTAAACAAGTCATTTACAAAATATATCAAAAGATAAACAAAAATCCTATTAAATAATACATAGGTTTTCAGAACATATATGTACATATAGATATTCTATTACATAAGGGTTCCATCAAAGTCAAGGTCGTCTCTACTCCTCTCAATCATCTAAGAACTCCTAAAAATCTGATCCATATCCCTTGCATGTATAGAATTCATCATCCACACCTGAAAAGGATAAAAATATGAGTCAAAGGCCCAGTACACAAGTAACAAAAACAAATGCGTAATGGCACACACGATCTTAAACTATAATGCAATGTGACAATCATTTGGTTATTAAATAATCTTTAATTAGTCAAACATCACTAGAATATTCAAACTCCGAACAACAAAGATATCTAGGGGTCCTGAGTAACAATCACGATGCTTAGGGAGTATATAAGCAGCTCGAATACTTATATCTCGTAAATGATATATCCACAAAAGAGAAAATAACATCATCTATGGTTAAAAACCGTTACATAAATTCACTTATCTTAGTCCATAACATCACCTAGTCCAACTGTTCTCATAAACATTTGAACTAAATCATATTATTTCATTATAAGATTAAGCAAGCGTTACGCCAATACCGCATTCCCCATCAATTACCCGCCGTACCACTTAGGAAAGTTTTATCAAAAGATAGGGGTGCCTTAAGAGCCTAAACTACCGTACCCCCAATCTAAGCAAGGTGCTACTCCCTGAAACGAATATTGATCTACCATCTAAGCCAGATATAGATTTAAACAGCATAAGAGACATACAAGTCAAACAAAGTTTAAGTTTTTCTATATTAGAGTTGGTTAAATATATGCCTATCATAAGCAAAGAACAAACACGTTACTGCTACCTCATGTAGGAAATCCAAATAGAACCTCAGGAATCCTTCAGAAGATAATCCAAATTCAAATCAACATTATATACTTGGAATTACACTTAAAGCATATCAAATCTTAAACTTAATACTTAAGACTTCAAATATAACTTATACAAAGTCATAACATATCATTTATACATTTATCAAGATCACGCAAACTCACAAAATCATCATTATACCTCAAATATCATTAATCTATCTCATTTTAGTCCAAAAAGATCCATTTCATATGCAAACACACATTTAACAAGAAAACATAAGTTTTTAACCTTGTTTAAAAAACACTGGAAATAACTATAATTTAAGGATCAAAACTTTTTGAATTTGTAAAAACTCAAAACATGAAAGTTGTAGAGCTTTCCAACGCAACTTGAATCACCTCAATCGGAGGTCGAATAAAAAAATTATGGACAATTTACTAACGGACTGCGAAACTGGGGAAAGTACACTACCTAGTACATCACTGTGCTCGAGGCCATGTAGGGCACTAAAAAGTGACCCGAGAGCAATTTTTGAAGGTTTTATGACCTACACAACCACCTACATGCCCGTGTACAAGGTGGGCTGAGGTTAAAAAAGTGACCCGATAGCTTATTTTGATCAGCACAAGATCGTACATGCCCGTGTACAAGGTATATGGAAAAATCTTTTTGACAGCAAACACGCATTGTCCATGATTCCTTTATACAATATGTCAACTTTTACACATTTAAACTCTCTTCAAAACACATAATAAGCTTCCTACTACTTGGTGTATGAACTTAACATTATCCATTCACTTCCAACTCATCAAACAACATAAATATCACTTCAAATTCCACTCTTCATTCAATACAACATTCAACACATACCCAGCTTCACTAACCCTTAGTACACTATTCATATTCTACTTCATTTTCACCAACACACTTCAACTACTTAACATACACATATTACAACTTCATATGGCAACCCAAACACTTCTCAACAATTAACCAATAATTGCAAACTATTAAAGCTCATAATAACACAATATTCATATTCAACATAATCTCTAAATTAACAAACTTGCACTAAATATAGCATACACTTACCCCAAGAATTTGTGCTTGTTTAGAAGGCTTTAGTATGAGCTCTTAATGGTCAAACTTGTAGGAATTTGAATGGGGGACTTGGCCTTGATGTTGGAGTAGCTTTGGAAGAGAAAAATATTGAGTTTGAATATGTTTAGAGGGCTGTCTTGAAGAGGGTCTGATTTTGGATGAAAATTACAAGATTTTGGACGAAAATTACAAGATTTTGGACGAAAATTACAAGATTTTTAGCTTAATCTTATCCATTCTTTAACTTTAAAAGCAACACATTAGAAGGCTTTTAATTGGGCTTAAGTTGGGCTTTATGTGGCTTCATTGGTTCGAATTGAAACAAGGCTTTGGGCTTGTTTTTAAGTTCAAAAATTTGCCATCACAGTCACACATACATGCAACATGCATTAAATTAAATTTAACTCACTTCATCATTCATCCAACCACATTAACTAAACATAATTCTCAATAACACAAAAATAAATATACCTATATATTAATATTTTTAAGAACTTATTATACTAGTGCAAACACATATTTTACACTCCTAAAACACATGCATTAAATTATGCTACTTAATATATGCCACACTTGCTATTTATTTATTCTAATATGTAAAACTATTAACACACATATGCATGATATTGGAAATCCATGGCTATTACAAATAATATAACCTTGAACTTGTAAATATTGTAAATGACCCCACTAAACTTTGACTACAGTGTAAATACACCCCTAAACAGCCAAATGTTGCAAATAACCTCCCTAAACCTTCATCTTGGTACGAAAACACCCCCTATTACATACCAAAGTGAGCCCTAACATCCTCTACACTTTGATTTCAATACTTCATTTTTTCACCTAAAAAATAATTGTTTTTTTATTTTCTTAATTCATCAAAGTTAGGAACGATTATTTACCACATTTAAAAGTTAAAGATATTACTATCAGCATTGAGTTGAATTTAGTAACACTATTCACAACATTTGAAAATTCATAGGGTGTTATTAGTACCAAGTTTAAACTTTTCTTAGTTATTTGCAGTTTTTCCAAAAATTAAGTCTATTTGGCTAGCTTTTTCTAGCAGATAGAGACACTTTTTTAAAACTTTTTTCTAATAAATTGTTTACCAGGAAATAGATATATATAAAAAAAGTTAACGGTTCTCATGAAAAGATTAAATAGATTAAATATAAATAAAATATAAATATAAATCAGATATATTTAAATATATCATTCTGATATAGATACAGATACAAATACAGATGAAAAACAGACTCTAATTTAGATTGATACAATGGTCCAAGATTCTAACCTGACCTTGCTTGGTTTAAAGAACACCAACTAGCCAACAAGCTAGTCATTGATGACAATAATAGTACGATATCAATGGAATGAGAAAATATAGTTAAAATAAATATATGAATATCAATAGTAAAATATCAAGATCATTGCTCTCATATATTTATGTATGCAAATCAATTAAAACATTATTAAAAAAATTACGTTGTACTGTCCATACTAAATAGTATTAAAAATGTGTGGTGTACAATTCTTGTTATATTATACCATGTTATTCTCATAATCATATTTGTGTACAAAAATCCAAACACTAACTTGTCCACGGACTTCCCATACCTTTGTTAAAGAAAGTTAAAATTGTCTTCTAATATATCTTATAAATTCAAGGAAAGTCAAGATTGTGTTGAATGAATATTGTAAATTTAAGGAAAGTTAAGATTGGAACATATTTTGTCTATTCAAGTTGCGTAAATTGCGTCTCTATTTGGGTTAGGGACAAATCGAAAATAAATCATTTCATTATTCTTTATGGCATGTTTGCCAACTTTTTACTGATTAAATCATTCTAAATAGTTTGGCATTAGTTAAAAGGATTACAAATTAAACGTTTTATCTTTCAAAACTAGTTACACATTTCCTTCTTTTTCCTTTTTTGGCCAAACCTAAACTTTATTGATTGAAATAAAGGAACATCACAATCATGGAGGACGATGTCCGTGGTCAGCTAACAACAAATCAAAGAGAGAAGACATGCATGAAAACACCCTACCAACTCGAAGGCATTCGCATCACACTTAATAAAAAGAAAATTCACAAGACTGATGCAAGATAACGAATTCCTGATCACACATTTCATTTGAAAAAAAAAAAAAAAAAACTCTCAACTAAAATTTTCTGCTATAAGTCATATTTATTTATTTCCCATTATTATCATTTATATATTCTTTTAAAAGTGTGTTTGCATTTTTAGTGGATTTTCATTTGTCAAAATCATCTTCCAGTATAAGTAAATGCTAATACTTTTTTTAACATCAAGAAAAAGGTAATATATGACTTATGAGACAATTTTGAAAGTTACAATTTTAGATTCAACACATTATAATGTAATTAATAAAATGAATGTTATATAATATAGTGAAGGCCTCATGATTGGAACTGATCTTTGTCTATTAAAAATGCAGGTTACTTTAGCTTCAAAATGCTTTGGTTAAATTGATACATATAAAATAACTATTAATCAAATTGAGACACAAATCACATAGAAGAAAACAATAGTTTATGTTTAGGTTTTTGGTTCCATTTTATGTAGATATCCCCAACATTTTGTATGAGAGTATGAAAATTACAAACTTCAGATATCTTTTTTTTTTCCTCTGAATCTTTCATACCACTTTGGCACATTTAGTTGTGAAGTGCAATCGGAACCTTAACTTTTAAGTTCTGAGATTAGATTAGATGTAGATGACTGGCATTCAAAAAATGACACGCCCTAAAAGTTCCATTTAGTGCAATTACCAAAGAAAGGTGATTCCACTTAAAATAGAGAATTAGATTCCAACTGGGGCAACCGGATCATGTGAGCATTTGTTATCTAAGATATGAGTTGATGCGTCAAGTGTAATAAATTTCCTTTTAATAAATTAATGAAGAATTTTATGGCCTCGTCATTAGTTTTAACGAGATGGACTCTGTCACTATCCAAAACCTCACACTATACTCAACCATAACCCAACAACTATAATAGTTAATATTCCAGTTACTATATTTATTTTAACGGTTAGATGGTTGATGGGACGGTAGAAGCTCCCTCAATTAGATGGACAAGGATTAAAGTGATCAAACATATTATAGCTAAAAATAGAAATTAGCAGCATCAACCTTAATCTCTCAAGTGAGAAATAATAAATCCAACTTCCTTCTTCCACATTGTAATGAAAAAAAAAAAACTGAAAATTGCTGCAAGAGAAAAAATCATTTGTTTAACCGAAATTAACCATTAATTATTAGTGAGATAATAATTATATTTATAATTTGAAGAACAACTAAAGCAACTTATTGATACAAAGTTAATTTTTAAGAAGAGTAATATCAACATATGGATACTTGTAACAAAAATAGGGTTATTCCACTGGCAGGGCAATAGAAAGGTCCAAAATTTGATAATACTATTGAAATAGCTACGCGAGTTTTTTTTTTTTTTTCCTTTTATTTTTTCTCTATCCATGCAAATATAAGTTAATGTGGGGCGGATTTCGAAAATTATTTGATAGATTAAACCATCTATCAGTTAGACCGTGAAATAACTCATTCGTAGTGTCTGTAAATAGATTATACAAAGAAACATTGCATTATATATACACAGAGACACATACAAACAAACATTTTTTTATAAGGTGTAATTAATTAACAAGCAATAAACTTATCTTTTAAACCCTAATAAAAATGGTTGGAAAAAAAAAAGAAAGAAAGAAAGAAAAAGCCTCGATAAATGAGACATTCATTAACCACCGGAAAAAAAAAAAAAAAAAAAAAAAAAAAAAACAAGAGACATTCATTGACATAATCCTAGATAAAAAGCTAGCATTTATGCCCTCATCTTAAGAAAATTCTCATCTTATGAAAATTCTCAACAAATCACTTTTATTAGGAGCACTGCAATTAAAGAAAGGACGGTATTCAAATTGACAAAAAGAAGAGAATAAGATATACCATACGAGGAAAAGTTTATGAGAAACGCATCAAATACGTACTGCATGTAATTGAAAAGACAGCAAGTAAACGGAGTCGGTACAGAATAAATTAAAGCACAGAAAATCAAGGGACGGACACACCACCTGGAATATGAGAACGATATCCACAGGCCTACCCACCGTCACTCTCCTTTTGAGAATATCAGATGTTAGTTTGTTCACAACACCATCTAATTCAAGATGCTTTCGGTGAATATTATTAATAATTTTTTAATACGTGGCATTGTCTCATTTATTTGTGAAAATATAATTGTTATTTATTGAATGTTTTTTTCTATTGTAATGCGTGGATCATCTCATCATTTACTTGGCTACAAAAGAAAAAATCTACATAAATTTATATTAGAATAGAATAGATATTTTCTAGGGATATTTATGATTTGTTCCGATTTAAGATAATCAAACTATAATTCAAGCTCCTTTTAAAGATTTAAAATCTGAATTAACCCATTCTTTTTTTTTTTTTTTTAAGTTTAGCTCGGTGGAATTGTTTTCAAAAGCAGCTAGTTGTTTCTTATTATGTTTCACAGTTTACAATATGCATCAAATTATTGTAACCTTTACTTGCGCGATTTGATACAAATTCAGAATGAAAATAATTTAACGAGTCCACTATAATTGCATATATGTGTGCAAAAAAAAAAAAAACAAAAATATATGGATAATAGTTTCGTACAAACAAAAACATATTTCTACTCATACTATTTATGAATTCACTAATAGATCATCCACATAAAAAATAAGCAAGTTGAGAGAATGGCCGGTCAAATACTTGTATCATCAATTTTTAACAATTTAGTATTTTATCTATAAATTTTGGTAAATTAGCACTTGTACTTTTAAAGTATATGTGATTTAGTATCTCCGTTAAATAATATTTGATGGATATTCCTTTTGCTGATAAGATAATGGCCGTAGACTCTTAGCCAAAAATTGCTAAAATATAAGAATATGATATTAAATTGATAAAAATTAAAAGTATAGGCACTTAATATGTTATTATCTTATCATTAAAATAAACATTTCTCAAATATTATTTAACAAAAACACTAAATCATACATATTTTAAAAGTATAACTACTAATTTGCTAAATTTAAAAATAAAACACTAAATTATAAAAAATTAAAAGCAGTGGCATTTAATCGGCTATTATTCCATTGAGAGAGAAAGTGACATACATCTATAGGATACTATCTCACAATGTAGGGATTAGGCGAAAAGGAATATACTTTTGTATGTACCGAATGTGGCTACTAGTGTTCTCTTGCACATTTTCTAGCAAGAGAGAGAGAGAGAGTGCCATTGAGGGAGTTATGAGAGCAGTGGCGTGTGCATAGGATTAAGAGCAAGGGTTATCACATTCTTCAATGAACCGAGAAAGGAAAAGAACTTAAGGAATGTGGATTTTCTATGCAGTATTTTGTGGTTTCGTCCTTATTATTTAGACAAAATCCCAAAAATAATTTTATTTATTTTTTTTAACAATTTTATTAGATTTAGTGTTATGCATCTATTTGTCTAACTTTTTCTAGTAGATACAGATTTTTTTTTTTAATTTTTTTAATAAATTATTTATAAAGAAATAGATACAGATAAAAAAAAACAATTATTATAAAAAGATTAAATAGATCAAGTATAGATAAAATATAAATATAAATCAGATATATTTACATATATCATTTTAATACAGATACAAATACAAATACAGATGAAAAAGAAACCAATTAAACATACCATCTATTATCGTGCAAATTTTTAAAATTGGTTTAATGAATCACGTTTTTGAGTTTAACGAGGGTTATTGGCTCTTGATTAATTGATTTTTATGTTAATTTGAATTGATTAAAGATTTTCGGGTCATGGATATTTGATGATAATGAGCACATAAAGGATAACCATTCAATTGGGACGTCGATTGGGAAATGCCAGCCAACTCTGATAGCAAAACAAATCCTTGGTAATAAAAATAAAGATCAAGGCAAGAAAGAAACAAAAAAAGGTCTTGATCATGGTCAAGACCTTAAGCAATCTGATACGTTTTACTTGGCTCATAGATTGAATCTGTCCATTTAAAGTTCATTTAGCCCGTCAATGAAGGTAAACCAACATAGAGTATACGTAAAATATGATTGATTATGAAAATTAAATGATGAACGAGTCAATGGAGTCATTACAAAGTAAATGAAGTTCGCAATTTAACTTGAATGATCAATAAGATAAACGAAAGGAGACAATTGATATGTTTACTTGTACTTTTATATAAGCAATAGCTTATCAATAATTAAAAAAGAAAAATCACATTTTACGAGATAGGTATTATTTACATTCCCATTCCTTCTTAAAAACTATAATTTTTCAACATAGTTGACTCTATGAAGCACATCCAAGCAACTGGGGCAACCAAAAGTGCTCTCCCTCTATGATATGCAACCATACGAATTGCATCCATGAGCGAGACAAGCAACGTCCTAAACTAACCACAAACTAACCCATCAAAGAGGCAAAAAAATTCCAACTTAAAGTACTTTATGGTTTGATGCTTAAACCATAGGAAACGTTGATTACGTCATTATACTTCCTTGCAATCATGACAATTTATTATACATAACGATATATTAGGTAAATTAAAGAAGATTAAGAAAAGTATCCATTTTAAGATCTAAATTCTTTTATCAGGAGCACTGCAATTAAAGAAAGGACGGTGTCAAATTGACAAAAAGAACAGAATAAGATATACCGTACTAGTAAAGTTTGTGAGAAACGCATCAAATACTGCATGGATTTCGAAAAGAAGCAAGTAAACGGAGTCGATAAAGAATAAATTAAAGTCGAGAAAATCAAGGGACACACCTGGAATAAGAACAATATACACAGACCTACCGACCGTCACACTTATTTTGAGATTATCAGATGTTGGCTTGAAAACGGCGGTGCGAATGTGAGGTTTCGATCACCATGAGTACATCATCACGTGTGTGTTGCGTGATTATCGCGTTATACGAGATTTGAGAACATGATATGTATAAGAATAATAAGAAGAGAATCTACCCACAACCACTTATATGCTAAATTATAATTGGTACTTATAGAACTTTCTTTTTTCCCCCCTAATGTAATTGGTCATTTACTTGGCTACAGCAAAAGATTCACTTAAATTTATATGAGAATAGAATAGATATTTTTCCTAGAGGTATTTATGATTTGTTTTCATTTTAGATTACCAAATTAAATTGCATCTAAAATAATTCCATTTTAGATAACCAAAAAAGCTAGTTGTTTCATATTACAATTTGCAATACATCAAATTATTGTAAATTTTACTTATGCCATTTGATACAAAATTCAAATGAAAATAATTTAACAAGTCCACTATAATTGCATATATGTTTCCAAAAAAAAAAATCGAGAAAAATGCAAAAGCACCTCCTAAACTTTAGAGATTGTGTAAATTGACTTCTTACACTTTAAAAGTATGGTTTTGACCTCCAGAACAATAAACAATTATCATGGTTTTGACATTTTTTTCCGTATGAATCCGTATTAATATTGTACAAAAAAGTACACATAGAATAGGTTTTGTATTTTTTTAACAAAAAAAAAATGCAAAAATGTCCTAAACTTACAAAATGTTTATAGTTTAGGGGTCAAAAACACATTTTCAAAGTGTGGAGGGTAAATCCACACACCCCTAAAATTTATGAAATGTTTTTGCATTTAACCCAAAAAATTATGAATAATAGTTTCCTAAACAAAAAACATCTTTCGAGTCAAATTATCTATAAATTCATTAATAGATATCCATATAAATAATAAGAGTTTGTTTGTTTATCGTATTCTTGTTATTTTGTATCATATTTTTCGTTTTCAAATAGATGTTTATCAAGAAACAAATACGATGAAAAATCTACAGTTTTATTTATAAACAAATCAAAAAATACAATATTGATAAGTTACAGATGCAAATATAATATGATACGATACAAATACAAATCTACAATATAAATAGATCTTAAGTAAGTAGGAGGATAATAGCAAGCCAAATACTTATTATCAATTTTTGACAATTTGTTATCTCATTATTAGACTTTTTCAAATTAGTGCTTGTATTGTTAAGTTATGTGAAATTAAGTGTTCTGTTAAATAATATCTAATGAACATTTTTTTTACTGATGAGATAATGACAGGTACTTAGCTAAAAATTATCAAAATCTAAAGATGATGTGGTTCTAAATGACAAAAATAAAAGCATATGCACTTGATCTATCATTACCAATCATCAAAATAAACGTCGTTAAATATTATTTAACAAAGATATTGTTGTACATATTTGAAAGCACAAAAACTAATTACTAAATCAAAGATGAAATATTAAACTGTCAAAATTGAAAATATAAGCATTAGACAGCCATTATTCAATGAGAGGAGAAAGATATGCATCTATAGAATGCTAAATAAGTCAATGTAGGGACTAGGAGAAAAGAATACACTTCGTATACACCAAATGTGAATTAGTGGTGTTCTCTTAATTGAAAAGAGAGAGGAGTGAGTGATTATCGCTCTAGGATCAACTTTATCCATAAGTTGTTTAACATGATATGTCAACATGCAAGCATTGATTCCCGTTTCAAGTAATTTCCTTAACAATTTTTTATAGGTGAATTCTTAAAGAGAGTTACTTAACAATTTTTAAAAAAAAAATTAGTGTACGTGTCACATTTACCAATACAATAGGAGAGAGTAGGAAACTTCTTTTGAATTGCTTAGTTAAGTAATTCTAATATAGATTTCAATGTCAAGAAACTCCTATAACAACTCATTTATTGGATTTTTGAATTTTTACTACGAAGATCCATGTCAAGCAACTCCAACAAGTTACGAGAGAGTCATAAGGTGGTGGCAGGTGTTAGGATGAGGGCAAGCGTTATGCAATCCAAATGAAGTGAGAAAAGAATAGATAAATGTCTTTAGAATGGGGATTTTCTATGTGGTCTTTTGTGGTTTTTTTCCTAAATTTGTAATTATTTAGACGAAATCTCCCAAAATAATTTTATTTAATTTTTTCAACAATTATTATTAGTTAATTGTTACATCATCGTGCGTTTTTTTTTTTTTTTTTTTTTGTAATTGAATTTCACGTACATATATGTTGGTTTAATGAATCACGTTTTTGAGTTTAACAAGGGTTATTGGCTTTGATTAATTGATCTTTATCTTAATTTGAATTGATTTAAGATTTTCGGATCATGGATACTTGATGGTAATGAGCAGTAAAGGATAACATTAATCGGGAGGTCCAGCCAACTCTAGTGGCAAAACGAACCTTGCAAATAAATAAGATCAAGGCAAGAAAGGAACAAAAAAAGGTCTAATCATGGTCAAGACTTTAAGCAATTGATCGTTTTACTTGGCTATAGATTGAATCTGTCCATTAGTCATTTAGCGTCAATGAAGGCAAACCAGCATAGAGTATGTGTAAAATGTGATTGATTATGAAATTAAATGATGAACGAGTCAATGAAGTCATTACAAAGTAAGTGAAGTTAGCAATTTAATTCATATGAGAAGAGATTCATATGAGACGAGGTTGTTGTAATATATACAATCTCGTGCCCTCAAGAAACGAGATCAACTTGTCTAATTTTGGGATTATTTTCATTCCATTAGTATTTTTATAATTTTTTAATATATATATATATATATTTTTCTTTTCCCCAATAGCTTGTGGTGGGTGTCGAATCCAACAAAATTAAATAACTACTCTTAAAATTTTGTAAATAGTAGTGAGCAAGATCGTTCACAGGGACAGTAAAAATCTATTTCTATCAAGATTGAGAAAAGAGAAGAAAAATTGGGGGGTTTTTTTTTTAAATCAAAAATTAAATAAATCTATATTTAAATACGAAAATTCTATATTAGGAATATCCAAAAAGTCTTACAAATTCAATTCTTGGGATTGATCATTGACTCAAAGATTATTGTTCTTTTATTGAATAGATGGTTATGACTTTACGTTGAAAATCTATCTTTTTAATGATTAGATAATCAAGATAAGATTTGATTAATTCTAATTGATTAGACAACCCTAAATACGCTCTTAGAATTTAATCTATCAATTGCTTTATGAATAGAAAGATACCAATCCTAATCAATAATCCAAAAGCATGAATCATTAAACTAGATTATTTCATCACAACACAAATAATCATTGGTTATTAATCGTGTTGTTTCATCACATATATTAGAAAGATATACAATTACGGATATGATTTTAATTGATTGATTATTGTTGTTTATCATATAACCGGATCCAAGTTGCAATAATAAACATACAATAATAACATATAAAGCAGATGAAATATGAATTCAATTAAGAAAATATAATAGAACCGTTTGATCTCACAATCATCTTGAATTGAATATGTAGCAATCCTTTGGCTAGATTTGGAGTTTAGCACTTGATCAAGAAAAACAAAAGCTAGGGTTTCTTGAGAGTAAAAAGAACAAGAAAATCAATAATGAATAATGAATGAATCCCTTTCTCTCTATTCTTTATATATATGAGATAAACATAAGATATAAAGAGTATTTTTCGCATAAAAAGCTGGCTGGAGACATGTCGCAACAAGGCTGGCAGCCATTAATCACGAAACAAGTGGTGCACTCGTGATGGCCGGCTCCATGGCCGGCAGCCATGATTCTCCCAGTGCCGGCCATGAATGTTGACCTGCGGCGATTACATGATGGCTGGCAGCCTGACTCCTCTGATGTATATCTCATGGTGATGGCCGGCTCCATGGCCGGCGGCCATGATTCTCTTATGTATATCTCCCGTACTTAGTTCCTCTAAATCTTTCTATTCACTTTAAAAACCTGAAATATAACATTAACTTAATTAAGTACCAATTCCTCATAATTTCTATAAAATTAATAACAAGTTGATCAAGGTTTATCCAATATAAATTGAGTAAAATATATCTCAACAGCTTGTCAATAATTTAAAAAAAAATTGCATTTTACGAAATAGGTGTTACTTGCATTCTCGTTCCTTCTTAAAAACTGTAATTTTTCAACACAGTTTACTCTATGAAACACATCCAAGCAACTGCGGCCAACCAAAAGTCACTTCCTCTATAATATGCAACCATACGAAATGCATCATAAACGTCATTATGTGGTAACATGGACTTTATCCATGAGCGAGACAATCAACGTCCTAAACTAACCAAACTAACCCATCAAAAGGCAAAAAATTCCAACTTAAAGTACTATATGGTTTGATGCTTAAACCATAGGAAACGTTGATAACATCATTATACTTCCTTGCAATATTGACTTTTTATTATACATAACAATATATTAGGTAAATCATATCGAACATATAAGATACATGTTACATTTGGAATCTATAGTTTTGTTTTTTTTTTTTTAATTAAACATTCATAATATGAAATTTTAAGGTAAGTAATTTGATAATATCCAATAATTTAAACACGTACATCATGGACCTAACAATAATTGTCCTACGTCTCTTATAATTGTAGAAGATCAATTTAAAACTCTAATAATTTAAAACCGTAGCTTATCTATAACATAATAGGAATCACCCGAAAACCTATATCATATCGAACATATAAGATACATGTTACATCTGGAATCTATAATTTTGTTTTTTTTTTTAATTAAACATTCGTAATATGAAATTTTAAGGTAAGTAATTTGATAATATCCAATAATTTAATCACGTATTTTCCAGTTTCTACATCATGGACCTAACAATATAACCCAAAACACTTTATCACAACTATCACAAAAGCGCAATCTATTATCATAAGATCTAAGCCAACTTATCTAACATAAATAAGAGCCTAAACTACAATAATTTTAGTAATGCAAGAACATCTTATGAAAAACATAACACAACAAATAACCAAGCTTCCAGATGATTTCAAGTAGGGTAGATATAACGTACATAAAACATATACCTTATGTACCTCAAGGTACAAGTTTAAGGATTGATAAAAGTGTATAAGATGTTATATCTTAAATTATACCTTATGAAAACAAGTTCTAATAAATTGAATAAAAACTCGTTTTATAACTTTTAATATTTATTGAACCTATCCGGCCAAATCCGATTTACCATGTTTCAAATTCTGATAAGATTGCCCATCCGACGTTGTATGAAGGCAAAGTACTTGAGGAGGGAAAATTTTTGTGAGATTATTAGACCTAAAGACAATAAAAAACCTACCTTTTCCCAGGTGTGTGGACTTTGAATCCAACAAAAATGGAGAAACATTTCTTTTCCTAAACCATGTGCTGAGCTAGCCAATAAAAAAACTATGTGCCAAGCTTAGCCAATTCCTTGCGATCCCAGGCTTTGACCCCACATAGAGCTTTCACATTGATGATAATGGAAGATGGTAGGAAGCTCTTTGGCATTGAGTCCCTTCCTTGATTTTCTGTGCCAGAGTCAACGTCAACACCATTAATTCCAAGACATTACAATTGCAAATTTTTCATAGTATATCCTTGAGTAATTATGGAAGTAAGAAGACTAGGTCACAGTGTACCCCATCTGGGATTTTTATGTGCATGAACGACCGGTTCTGCAGAAGTGACTTGCTACATATAATACTTACTTAGATGTAAGGGTAAAAAAAGTTTTGGTATCTTTACTATTATAAACAGAAAATTAAATTGAATGATTAAAAATTTCTTATATGTCAATATATTATTTATCCGTATCCATTAGTAAACAATTTATGTGATATGTCAATTCTTGAGAATTTTTCTTTAACCTATGTTATTCCGTAAATAGCTTGTAAAAGAATACCTATAATGATTAGAACATTCAAAGTCAACACAGCTGGTATCAAGTTCATAAAAGAGGACCATAATTTGTTTATGAATTTCTATATTGCAACTCAAAGCAAAACAAGTGGTCAGTGGCAAACATCATCTAGTTGAAAGAAATTGCAAAAGTAATGTGGAGCTCTTATGATCCGATTGAAGAAAATAAGAATACGTTCTATACACAACAATCATTGCCCAAAATGTGATTGAATTTTAGAAACTATAAGAAAAATAAAAGATAGTCCCCCTAAACTTCAACTAAGTATTAACATTTCTCCTAAACTTCTAATTATTGCAAATAACTCTTAAATTTTGATAGGTTGGCAATATAAAAGATACTTGGTTTTTTCAATTTAATAAAAACACACTAACATTAAGGGCCTATTTGGATTATCAGTTTTTTATATGTATTAGATTGGTATTGGTTCTGTATTGATTCGGCATCCGTACAATATCGGTTTGATTTGGTCAGTTTATGATTAAAACTATTAGTTTTTCATCAATATCATATATGTATCAATTTAGTATCGGATCGATTTGAAAACGATGCCAAAATGACAATCCAAAAAGACCCTAAAATTTAGAAAGTGGTAAAGCACACTTTAATGAGTTTACTAAAGTCAAACTTATTTATGAGTGTTATTCTCAACTTTGGAGAATTAATTGCATATTTTGTCAAAATTTAGTGTGTGATTTGCAATATTTAAAAGTTGACTGTATCAAATAATTAGATCAAAGTTTAAGGGAATTATTTTTTTTTTCCGAAAAATATATACATATGTATGTATGCATGTTGATAGTAGTTTTCCTTAAAAAAAGAATCAAACACTACCTTACGAACTCACCCCACTAATAAGCTATTACACTAACTAACTCAATAACTTGGTACTAGACACACAGTGCACATGTTATGTTGTAAACGAACCACGCCAACACAATAAATTACTAGGCTTAAGTTTAAACTCAACCTAAAATTTTAAAATTGAAGCTCAATCGAGCATAGATTTTAAGCTACAACTCAACTCAAAGTGACATTAAAGGTCTATGTAGATTGCTTGTTTTTTATCTGTACTTTCTTTGTATCTAATCTGTAAGGTTTGTTTATAAGTAAAATTTTTTATCTTTTTCATCTATATCTATTTTTAACAATATTTGATGGAAGCAAACATAAAAAAAGATGTTGAATCGATGTCAAATCAATGAACCAAACGCACCTAAATAAGCTTGAGCTTAGCTCATTTAAGCTTGTGTAGGCTAAAACTATTAAAAAATATTTTTATATTCTTAATATTAAAATTTGACTTGAACTCCATTAATATTTATACTTACTCGAGTGAGTTAATTGAACTAAACCTTATGAAGCTCGAGCTCAATTCGATAAATTATTCAATAGTTTGAACCGATTGAGCGATTTCGAATCAAATTCAAGTAAAATATTAGGTTAAATTTGATTAGTTTGCAAACCGATTTAATTTATTTATACGCATATACCAATCTTAAACATCAATATTGAATCGGTCACAACATTTGAAATTTCAATTTCTTTAAGTTTTTTTTTCCTAGCTAGTTGTACAAGCAATTCCATGCAATAGGTTACCTAAAAGTCTCGATTACTCAATCCGGACCAATCATTAGGAGTAAAAGGTTTTACCAAGCAAACGAAATCGGTGAAATCTACCCAGCACACTCTCCATACCTGTCTCCACCACAACTAGGGCCACTTCATAAGCTCTCCGCTGAGTATCAAGGAATATCTGCTATTGCTGTCGCTTGATCTAATCAGAGATATTATGTGGGGCACGAGGTGCACTAAATTCTTGAGAAATTATGGAACTAAATGACTAGCTAGGTCCCGGTCTACGCCATCTACGACGTTTTCGTGCATGAACGGCCGGTCTTGTAGAAGTGACTTGCCTATTGCCATATATTATATTTTACTGAGATGTAACTGTAAGGTTAAGTAAAAATTTTGATATTTTCATTACTATATGAAGTAAAAATCGTAAATTCCACCATTTTACGTTCTCTTTCTCTTAATTTTCTGATCAAACCCTCGTATAAAGGAGTAGCTTGGTGGCCAGCCACCCTTCCTTTTCAAACATTTTCCTTTTATTCATTGTCCAAAACTCATAAATCAACCACTATTGATATTCACATTTTGTAGATCTACTTTTATTATCTTAAATATGAATTTTTATATATTGCTCTCATCATCTCTATCAATATTATATCTCTATCTTCATAATCTCACATTTGTAGATTTGGTTGGATTGAAGACAATCGTACACAATTTGGAGTATCATAGTTTTTAGAATAAGTGGTCATGGTGTTTTTTCTTTTTCCTTTTCTTTTTGTTTATTGTTTTTTATCTCTTTATGTGACTTTATCCGGCCAGAATACTGATTTATAATCTTTAGATGTAAAAGAAATGTGCCAGTTTTGAATTGAGTCTTTAGATTCTCATCTCTTTAATTGTTTTGTCAAGATTTCGTACCTTGTATACTGGATTTTGATATAGTATGGTTAAATGAATAAACTTTTATTCTAGCAAAAAAGAAAAAAAATTATGTGATATATCATTTCTTATAAGTCTTTCTTTTTCTATTTATTTCATGTAAAAGATTGTATGCATTCATTAGAGTATTTGTAATCAATACAGCTAATACAAATCGAATGAAGAGGAACATAATTTGTTTATGAATTCCCATATTGAAATCTAAAGCAAAGCAAAGGGTGAGTGAAAAAAAAAAAAACATAAAATTGAAATAAATTACAGAAACAATGTTGAGTTCTTAATCAATTGAATAATAAATATATATATATTTATATATAAGAATATGTTTTGTACAAACCAACCATTGGCTAAAATATACTCAATACATTCTCTACACCAACCATTTGCTGAAATATATTAGAATTTCACAAATTATAGAAGAATTAGAAATAACCTTCTTAAATTTTGACAAAACATGTACATACCTTCAAAACTGTTTAAATATTATAAATAACCCTTTTTAATTTTAATAGATTAGCAACATAAAGATCATTTTCTTTTTACTCTAATAAAAATACATTCACTACTGTAATTTTGATATTGACTCGCTATACTAAATGCGACTCAGCTCATTTAATATTTTTTTTTTATCATTATTTAATACTCAAGCAAGAGTGGTCCTATATAATAAAGCCCGAAATTAAATTCTAACAAATAGCAATGCCAGACGTGGCATCAGTCGCCACTACAACTAAATGCCCTCTCCAACTAATCTTTTACTCCCAGTTCTACTCCTCATTCTCTCGGATTCCTCTTCCCTCGATCTCTCGAATACTCATTTGCTGTTTTTTTTTTTTTTTCCCCTTTTTATTTGTTTTATTTCTAGCAATAGCAATGGCGGATTTGCAAATTTTTTTATTTGTTTTATTTCTTTTCATTTTTCAAATACTCATTTGCTGTTCTCTTAACTCAACCCCTTAAAGATCATGTGACTTTGCAAGTAAGTGAGCGGAGGTAACATCTATAATATTCTTCAAATATAAAATAGGAATGTGTACTTAATAAAAAATACTCCCAAAATAAATTATATGCTAAGAAAAAGTTTGCTTTAAAGATAAAATTATGCGATATTTTGCCAAAATAGTCAATGTCTCAATAGGCGAAATCCTGTCTTATAATACCTAGAGAAAAAAATAAATAAATTAAATTTCTATATATTTTTTATTATGTAAAAATCGTCTAAAAAATGGGTTCATTGGGTTCAGTTCACTTTAATCCGGTTCTACATTAATTTAAAAAAAAAAAAGAAAAAAGTTCTGATATTGTTCCTAAAAGACCAAAAGGAAAGATTATTTAATTATTCTCATCTTTTAATAATTTCTTTTTGGGCATTTCAGTACATGACACAGCACTTTGTGCCCATGTTCCATAAATAATCAGTTGTACGTTAAAATTTTCAATTGACAAGAAGTAGGAATAATTATTTTTATACAATTTTACCATCCATGAATAAATAAAAGAAAAACTAAATAATCAAATATGAACTGGTTATGTAATGCATTGACTTCGAGTCTACTCGCCATTGATTTGTCTGTTTTAATCATTTTGGTAAGACAACGGAAACCAAGAAAAAGTAATAAGTTTCACACCCACCATTCTCTGATCTCTGGTCTTTCCATGCGAGTGGAGAAGACTTGGTAAAACTAAAAATAAAATAAAATAAAAAATTAAAGAGCAATCGTACCTTGACAGGATAAGTATTGATGTATTTTAATTTTTAAATTAGTAACGGATCTGTATATAATTTTTATAAAATTTTCTATATAAATAAATTCTATAGATATATATTCGTCATTTCACTGTATCACTGATTTAATTTTTTTTCCACTTGTAAGCTTCGTGGTCACTTACAAATACTAAGAAAGTACTAGTCAAATAAATGCTTGTTTGTCTATAAATACCATATATTCTCTCTCTCTCTCTTATCACATATCGTCGCCTTCACTTACCAGTCACATACAAAATATTCCAAAAACTCTGGTATCTTTGGTCTAAAAATCTGCAGAGCCATGTCTGAGAATGGCACAAAGTGTGTGAATGGCAGTGAAAATGGTACCAAGAAGATGAAATGTGAGATGGGGGATGATGATCAAAAGTTCATCATCAAAGGGACTGTTGTGTTGAGCAAGAAGAAGAACTATTTTGGAACTGATAGTGTTCATAGCAAAGTTTTTGATTGGGTTCAAGAACTTGTCGGAAACAAGGTTTCTTTGCAACTGATTAGTGCTGTTCATGGTGATCCTGGTTAGTTTCTTTTGGGACCTTGACCCATGTATATTTGTCCTTTTATTAGTGTCTTTGTACCATTTTTGCGTTCTGCATACCATTTTGTTTGGCTGTGGCTGGTAATCAGTTGCGGCGAGGCCGGTTTTTCCAAATATTCGCTAGAAGATGTTTTCTTGATAATCTCTAATCCTACTACTAAGTGAATCTTGGATTCAAACTTCGTATTGTGTGATAATTGATCAATCTGAGGGGAAAAAAGGAAAAAATAAAAAAGAAAAACCCAATTTATCCACATACTTATTTTTTCTTTTCTTTTCTAGTCTCAAGTATGCTCATGGAACTTTTAATTATCATCTTCGTTTTCATAATTCAATCTTTATACTCTTATGAAATCCCGATCAGGATAAAACAGCCACATGCTAGCATACTATTCCTTTTCACTTCCTTTTAAAAATAAATTTAAACAATTTATTATTATCAAGAAAATAATTTAATAAATAGCTCTAATTAGGATTAGAAAGTCCAAACTATTCATGTATTTCCTTTTTTTTTTTTTTGTTGGGTCATTTTCCTTTTTTTTTTTTTTCAAGTCTCAATCATTCATTGCATGGTCATAATTGGCATGAGTGCTTAAAAGGGCCTACTGTGTTTACTCTAGCATGCATGTGTTTGTGGTGAAACAGAGCATAATGTCCCAATGGTCACAGCTAGGTGAGACATGCACCCATGATCCTTTCAGAAAAAAATAAAATAAAACAAATAGCTTTTTTTTTTTTCCTCTTTCTTTTTCCAAGAAAGCCATCGAATGTGACTAAGACTTGTCTCTTATTGGCCTCTCTCAACGACAGGTCAATGAATAATCCCCCATTTCAACTTTTATTCCTGTTCAATAATTCAATACCTGAACTATGTTGAAGCTTTACCGCTGGAAAAAGTTGGTAAAATAATTAGCCTTTCCAGGGTGGGGACAGTCACAGTTCAATTCGATATATGATCCAAACTAAGCAATAATTCTGTTTGAATTATGTGAATTTTTTCTGTATTTTTGTCTCTATTTGTATTGGTATCTGAATCTAATATACATTTATATTTTATCTATATCAGCTATCTAAATTAATTATAAGTAAAAATTTTTGTTTTTTATTTTCATACATTAGTGAGCAAAAAGCCTATTTGAAAACAATAAAAAAAAGAAAAATCAAAACAACAAGAAACGAATAAACCAAACAGGAACTCATTCAATTAGGCTATGTTCTAAATCATATTTTACTTAACTGTTATGATAAATGAAAACCATCTCCTCGGTTTGATTCAGGTTATAGTTTGATCTAAAATTGCATTCAATAGTTCAAGTCTCGACTGAAACAGAATGTATGGTTTGGATTTTCTTAGTTTTCAAACTGAATTACATACTTTAAACCATGATGTTAAACGACTTGTAAGTTGAACTTTACTAAGATTTTGGTTTTTCTATGTCACCAGTAATTGACTTCTTAAAAAAGAAAATATAATGTACACACACACATACGTATGAAGGAATTAGGTGAAAATTGAATATCTTTTAAAATACTTGTTAATGTAGAAAGTATTTTTAATTACTATTGCATTTTGTTTGTTTGTGCAATAGACAGCGAAATCTTATCAGCTGATATTTGATTAATGTTAATGTCCTGTCAGTTGTGATATGACAACTCTCTCCCTAATCCTCTCAATGCTGCAATTCAACCAAATAATTATCCAAATCAATGATTTCTTTTTGTATTATTAGGACAACTACATATAACAGATACCAAACAAAATTTAAATAAAAACGTGTTATTGTTCAATTATTTTGACCACTTTTAAGAATCATTTAAATGTATATACAGGATTATCCATTCATTTTTTGCTTGATGCATGAAAATTTAATAAGGTTGTGCTTGTGCCAGTGAAGTTATCAAAGTTGTTTTAGTTTAAGGTAATATCCGTTTACAATGTTTAAATATTGTAATAGTAACTTCAAGTAGTTATGGTTGTCAAGATCACATTTTACTATTCACTGAAATGTATAGAATCGCTAGAATTATATAAAATTGTACAAAATCATTAAAATGGTAACATATAGAGTTATATACCTAAATTTATATTTCTTAACTAAAGTCTGCACCAAAACAATTTTGCATTCATTTTATTTAAGAAAAGAAAACATAAAATCATAAAACTGTATATTTGACTTATGATTTTGACAACTATGAGTTACTAGCAGCTATTGATGAGCAGTTATGGTAGCAACCGGTAGCCGGTTTTCCTGATAAACTGGAGTAGAAAATGTTATAGCAAAAAAGGAAAAATAAGCATATACCTAGCGTTTGTTAAGGGCAAGTTTTGATGTTCTATGATTCACTCAAGCCTGCCATGAATTCAAGTTGTTGTGTTGCAGCGTAAGAGAAATTAAGGACAAACACAACATAAAAGAGTAGTACATTGTGATGATAACAACTCATTATGGTCACATTTCATATTAATTTTAGCCTTAGATATGTTTTCTATCCTATGTTGTGGCCATTTTATCTTACTGTCAATTCGATGCAACTCTGCAGAAAACAAGTTGTGTGGGAAGCTGGGCAAACCAGCACATATAGAATGGACAACAAACTTGTTGTCCTCAGGAGCAGCTGATCCAGCATTAAGTGTAACGTTTGATTGGGATGAAGAAATAGGAATTCCCGGGGCATTTTCCATAAGAAACAGTCATCACAGTGAGTTTTTCCTCAAGACAGTGACTCTTGAAGATGTCCCTGGTGAAGGCCAGGTCCACTTTGTCTGCAATTCCTGGGTTTACCCTGCTGACAAATACCAAAAGGATAGGATCTTCTTTTCTAATAAGGTAAGTGCTTGAATTAAGATTAGAAGGATGCTTGTCTTGAGAATCATTTAGGAAGTGTTTCTTTTGGACTTTTTTTCAATATCTGTTATAATTAAAGCTTTATAGTTGCCAATTATTGTTGTAATGACCTCAAAAGGTTGTGTCTGACTAGTAATCATTCCCAAGAAGTGGTCGTGAATAGGGATAGCAATGACCAGCCACTAATGATGGTGGTTTACTACGAATTTTGCCATTTTTCCACTGACACTTTTCATGACAGTTGACCATTGTCATTGGCCATCATCTTCCACCTTTCTTTCCCTCTTATCATCAACTTTAATGGTACTAACACACCATGTGAATTAACTAGTGGCATATAAGTAACAACATATTATAACATATAAATTGTTTTATTCATTATTGTTACTGTTTGTCCAAATAATATCAGTACTTATCACCACTCACCTGGACACATAGCATATTAGTACCATTGAATCATTTTCCTTGCCATCACAGGACAATAGGTTATACTGGATTCCTTTAGTAAATGTAAACTTTTGATATTACCGTGTTGATATTTGACAATTATAATGCTCCGATCAAAAAAAAAATTTGGAGAAAAGTTCAGGAGATGCTTTTGGGGAAACAGGTTAACAACTTGGAGACCATATTTGAGTCATTTAAACCCTTTGCTAACCTAGCAATCCACTTTTGATTTTATAGTTGATGAAATATGAGATCGACATAGAATTGTAACATCATAATCTCTTGATGTAAAACAGACATATCTTCCACATGAAACACCGGCACCATTATGCAAATTGAGGGAAGAGGAGCTAGAAAATTTAAGAGGAGATGGAACAGGAGAGCGACAAGAATGGGAGAGGATTTATGACTATGATATCTATAACGATTTGGCCGAACCCGAGAAAGGTGCAAAGTATATCCGCCCTATTCTTGGAGGATCTTCTGAGTATCCATACCCTCGCAGAGGAAGAACAGGCCGAGCACCTAACAAAGCAGGTAATGTACAAACCTTCTACATTACTGCTAGAATTCTGGCTCATATCCAGAGTCCAAGAGGTCTGATGCTTCACCTAAGTAATGATTGATATGTTATATGCTATTTGTGTAATCCAGATGCAAGGTACGAAAGCAGGATCCCGCTTATCAAGACCTTGAGCATTTACGTTCCAAGAGATGAGCAATTCAGTTCCTTGAAGTTTTCAGACTTGCTGGCTTTTACAATCAAATCTCTCGTACAGTTTGGTATACCCGAGGTTGTAGGCCAGTTCGACCGCACGCCTGGGGAGTTTGACACTTTTCAGGAAATACAAAAGTTGTATGATGGAGGTATCAATCTTCCTAGGTTCCAATTCATTGAAAGTGTCATGGAAAGCATCCCTTCAGAAATGCTCAAGGAACTTCTACGATCAGATGGACAACGATTCCTCAAATTCCCCTTGCCTCAAATAATCAAAGGTAAGTTACCTACACGTTCAATTCCACCACTATCACGAGATTTTCAAAGAGGTGATGCTGTTCATTTCATCAGATAGGTCCAAGGAAAATTTTAGGCAAATGCCAACAGTTGCTGTTTTATTTTTGACAGAGATAGTCTGTTATAAAAAAAAAAAAAAAAAATTAGTCAACTGGATATTCTGGAACCAAAAGGGAATATTGGCTTTGTATCTTAATCTAGTCTTTCTCATGCAGAGGATAGGACTGCTTGGAGGAAGGATGAAGAGTTTGCAAGAGAAATGCTTGCGGGTGTGGACCCTGTTGTTATATGCCGTCTTCAGGTTTGATTTCACTCTTTGACTAGCTTTGTCAAAATCCTGTGGTAGTTTTAAAACTAATACCAGGACAACCACAAGTAATTATTTCAAACTTACTGCAGGAATTTCCCCCGGAAAGCAAATTAAATCCAAAAATCAATCTGACAATAAAACAACATTATGAGAACAACTTGGAAGGACTTACCATTGATGAGGTAATGTTGATACCCCCTTTTGTGATTGAGTCCTGATAAGATTCTGCATCTCCTCTTGACACATATAATTGATCAAAATCAATAAATGTCATCCTATATTAATTAAACTCGTTAGTTTGGCCCACCAGGCTATCAAGATGAATAAGCTGTTCATATTAGATCACTACACCGATCTAATGCCATTCCTCCGCCGGATAAACATGACTTCCACTAAGACTTATGCCACTAGGACAATCCTTTTCCTGAAAAGAGATGGAACTTTGAGGCCATTGGCAATTGAGTTAAGCTTGCCACACCCAGATGGAGATGAATGTGGAGCACTAAGTGAAGTTTATACACCAGCTGAAAATGGCATCCAGGGTACTATTTGGGAGTTGGCTAAAGCCTATGTATCAGTCAATGACTCAGGCTATCATCAGTTAATCAGCCACTGGTAAATATCATTCCCTTTACCATATATTCTAGGATAGGAATGGTGGATTATGTTGTATTTCCATGAAACGCTCTAAGAAGCTTTAATTGGTGAAGAAGTTAGAAAGTCAAAAGATACGCACCCTATTTGGGTTGTCATGAAAGCTCATTCTTTCAGGTTGAAGACTCATGCAGTGATTGAACCATTCATTATTGCAACAAACCGTCAGCTCAGTGTGCTTCACCCAATTTATAAACTCCTCCATCCCCATTTCCGGGACACGATGAATATCAATGCATTTGGAAGGCAGGCTCTGATCAGTGCAGGTGGAGCACTTGAAATGACAGTTTTCCCAGCAGACTGTTCCTTGGAAATGTCTTCCGCTCTTTACAAAAAATGGGCTTTCCCTGACCAAGCTCTCCCTGCTGATCTCATCAAAAGGTAGTTTTATATACGATATCCTAGCATGAACTTCATAATTACTGACCAATCCTTAAATCAAATGGTATGATGCTACCCTCAACAAATATCAGCAGGACTCTGTTGCTGTGGCTTCCAATTGCTTGAAATAATGAGTGTCTTCTTTATTGATTCAGGGGAATGGCAGTAGAGGATCCTGACTCTCCTCATGGAATCCGCTTACTACTGGAGGACTATCCATTTGCTGTTGATGGGCTACAGATATGGTCGGCCATCAAAACTTGGGTCCAAGAATACTGCTGCTTCTATTACAAGGATGATGAGATGGTACAACGTGACACCGAACTGCAATCCTGGTGGAAGGAGCTCAGAGAAAAAGGCCATGCTGACATGAAAGACGAACCCTGGTGGCCTAAAATGGAGTCTCGTGTGGAGCTAATCAAAACTTGCACCATTATAATATGGGTTGCCTCTGCTCTCCATGCTGCTATCAATTTTGGGCAATACCCTTATGGAGGCTATCCTCCAAGCAGGCCAGCCATGAGCCGACGGCTACTGCCAGAAGAAGGAACTACTGACTATGAAGAGCTTGGTACAAATCCTGAAAAGGCAATCCTGAAAACAGTCACTGCACAGAAAGAAGCCATCCTAGGAATTTCTCTAGTAGAGATCCTGTCGAAGCATACTGCTGATGAGGTGTTCCTTGGGCAAAGAGAAACAGCCGAATGGACTAGTGATCCAGAACCCCTGGAAGCATTCAAGAGATTTGGAGAGAAACTAGTTGAGATCGAGAATAACATCGATGAGATGAACAAGGATAGTCGTTGGAGGAACCGTGTTGGACCGGTTCGGATGCCCTACACACTGCTGATTCCTAGTAGTGAGATTGGACTGACAGGCAAGGGAATTCCTAACAGCATCTCCATATGAAGATGAAATAGCTGTGTTTTTGCTTTGTTTACATATGCCTCTTCATACTAGTTTATATGTAATATAGCGTGTAATAATTGCAGAACAAGGGTTCAGTAAAATTTCACCTTATGCTATCTGCTATAAGCATGCTGCAAGAGCAATGTAGGAACCATATAGACAGTCAAAGACCTCCAAGGGATCCAACTTGCACTTTGACTTTAGGCGCCCACGTAACTTATTAAAACATTTATCTGTTATTATTAAACAAATTCTGTGGTTTGGTGTCAAAAAAATTAAAAGTTAAACTTTCGATAGCTGTTTTTTTTTTTTTTTAAATTGGACATGGTGTCAAAAAAAAAAAAAAAAAACTAAATGGGGGGGGGGGGTTTTAATGTCTTAAAATATAACATATGATCCCATAAAATATATTTTTTGCAAAGAAATAAAACTGTCATTAAAAAAAAAAAAAATGCCCATCTATTTGGAAAACCACCCACAACGAATAGGCTCCCCATAAAACCGTCCATTATAAATCACTAAAAAAGAATTTGCACGTAGAACTTATATCTGTATGGAAAACTATCGATAAACTCTCCGCAACCTTTTTTTTTCCCTAGAGACTATTTGCACGTAGTCCATGAAATTAATAAAGGAAAAATAAAATAATTAATTTCAAAATACACCCTATTGTTCTCACTCCCATTATACTTTTAGTAACATTTTCAAGTGTTATGTGCTTTCTATGTTAAAATCTACTTGAATGTGGTCGGATCTTCAATACATGATCTGTTATTTTTAGTGATTTTTTAATTTCTGATTTTAGGATTTAACATTTTTTTTTTCTTTTCCTATTTTATGTAGCGTTTTTGTCGTATAATTATAGGACTGGACTTGACCAAAATCTTAATTCCTTGTCTGGTTGTCATTATGGGATTGAGTATTGGGCAATAAACCTTAAGAGAGACATTTGAAAAAGGAAAAAAACGTGTCATATGTGGATAATAGAACAAATTCTCTACGCTTTAAACAATTCAAATTTAATTAAAACTTTTTAAATTCTCTTTTGCTGTACTTAGGTAGGCATGTTAAATGGGCCGCGGCATGAGGGCTGCGGCTTGGCACGGCACGTGAAAAAAAAAAGACAAAAGCAAAAGCAGACATGAGCCAGCACGCTAGGTACGCGGCACGTAGGTACGAAATAAGTGGTCAGCATGGCATGACACACAAGGCATGCAAACCAGCACGTAGGCTTTTTTTTTTAAATAATAACATAAAATTAGTGATTATTTTTTTAAATTTAATATATTAATGAAATGTATTCGTCTTCTTAAAAAATAATATATTTAGTAAATTTTATTTGTTTAAAATGATTTCAATTGTATTATTATTAACATATTAACTTCAATATTGTTTACTTGTTTAGGAAATAAAAGAAAATAAAATTATAAAATAATATTGTAATGGTAATTGATTTATATGCTATTTTAAAAAATAATACTATAAAATAGTGATTTATTTTTAAATTTACTTTAAATTGTATTTAAATTTTTTATTATTTCACTTAAATATATATGTCTTCTTAAAAAATATAATATATTTAGTATATTTTATTTGTTTAAAATGATTTCAATTACATTACTATTAATATATTAACTTCAATATTGTTTACTTGTTTAGGAAATAAAAGAAAATGAAATTATAAAATAATATTGTAATAGTAATTTATTTATATGCCTTTTTAAATAAATAATAATAATAAAATAATGATTTATTTTTTAATTTACTTTAAATTATATTTAAATAAATTATTTTTATTTTTTAATTAAATATATTTGTCCTCTTAAAAAATATAATATTTTGTATATTTTATTTGTTTAAAATGATTTCAATTATATTACTATTAACATATTAACTTCAATATTTTTAAGGAAATAAAAGAAAATTAAATTATCAAATTATTGTAATGGTAATTAATTTATGAGCCTTTTTTTTAATAATAATATAAAAATAATGATTTATTTTTTAATTTACTTTAAATTACATTTAAATAAATTATTTTAATTAAATATATTTGCCTGCTTAAAAAAATATAATATTTTATATATTTTATCTTTTTAAAATGATTTCAATTATATTACTATTAACATAATTTCAAGGCGGACAAGGCCCATAACCCCCACAAGGGTAGGTTATCGAGCGGTGCATCCTCTTATCAGCTCCCGAGTGATGCTGATGATCAAGACGGACAACAAGGTGGTCAATCATCACATTTGCACCATTTTTTTTAAAATTAAATGAATTACTTTTTTTGACTATAACGTAAATAATAATGCAATGTATTATTATTAATATAGTTAAAAAAATTACTTTAGTAATTGTCTAAATTTTATTTATATTAATGTTATAATCAATAATTTATTTGTAACTAATTTGAATAATTAATTTAATTAAAATTCCAAAAACCATCGGAAAAAACCGCAAATAGAAAATAATAAAAAAACCAAAAACCATGTGAAATTAGACTCGATTGAAGGCACGCAAACCGGCATGTGGAGGCATGCAATACGGCACGTAAATAAATGGACTGATACTGCATGACACACAAAAAAAAGCACGCAAAGCACGGCACGTAAGCACGAACGAGTCAAGCATGCAAAAGCATGCGATACACAAAGCACGTAAAATTAGCACACGGACGATATGGCATGACCCATTTACCATGCCTATACTTAGGGATGGGCAAAAAACCAATTGATCCGAACCAATCTAAACAGAAAATATGGTTTTTTTTTTTTTAATGGTTTGGTTTAAAAATTTTCTAATTCGAACCAATCCGTAAATTTATGGTAACTAATCCGTAAAACCGTACCAAAACATTTTAGAAAAATATAATAATATTTAACTATATGTTCATATGATTTCATTTAATATTTATTATTTGGTGAATATTGATTAAAATCAACTTGTTCATTTTATTTTTTTTTAGGCTCATGATATGTATTTTTTTGTTGATGATGAACTATTATTTTTTTTAATAGCTTTTTACTTTATAAAGTATGAAATTTATTTATTATGTTGTAAACTCTTATTATATATTAATTATTTAATATATTCTATCAGTGGATCATTTTATTGTTGATGAATTTTGTTAATAGATGATTTTTTATTTTAGCTAAATTTATTGGTGGATAGTTAACTTGATGGTTCTATTAAAAATTATAAATTATGACTTATTATGTATTGGTTGGTAAATGTATTTATTGGTAGATAACTGATTTTATAGAAAACTATAAATTAAAAGTATGATGTATTCATAAAGTATTTTGTCGTGGTTTATAATATAAACTTTGTAAAATGATATAAATATTTAAGTATCTACACAATTGTAAAAAAACTAGAGCAAAAAAAAAATAGTTAGAATTTTTATTTAATCCATAATCCAAACCAAACCAAACCAAACCGTCACTTAATGGTTTGAAATTTTTCTAATCCGAACCAAACCATCACTTAATGGTTTGGTTTGAGATGAAAAAAAATCAAACCGTAAATTATGGTTTTGTTTGGTTTTAGGAAAAACCGAATCAAACCGATCCATGCCCACCTAGCTATACTTATATATACCAAATACTTTTTAGTATAAAAAATCTTCATTAAAGGAAATAAGTATGAAATAACCTAATTTATTCAATAATTTAATTTTCATTTAAATATAATATTAGTTCTAATTAAGTTTGAAGTGAATTTGATATATGAAAATGAATGTGTAGAAATAGGTTTGATATACAATGTGTAAATTATTGTTAGTATAAAAAGTGTGTTAGTAGCATGTTATGAATTAATATTATGTTTATTAATGTAAATTATTGATGTATGTGTATATGTGTGATGAGATTAATGCTATTATTTTATGTATATTAATGTGTGTATAGTATAATTAATGTTTGTATCTCTTATGAATTAATATATATGTGTTATGTTTAAATTTATCAAAACAACTTTTGAAATGTCTAAATATTTGTTAGTAGAATTTTACAACAAGTTAAGCCAATTTTCAAGCTCAAATTAAGTCCAAATTAAGCCTAACCCATATGTACCCCAAAAGTCAAAGTTAGGATAAATATAGTCACAAATTTGATCAAATAGACCCTCTTTTGGCAACCAACAAAATCCATACGAATTTCAAATTTCTTTTCTTTTCCCTGTTCTTCTTTCTTCAAACCATAAGCTCTAAACCTTAGCAAAAATAAGCTCTTGGACTCAACAATTTTCTCCAAGCCAAAGCTTCTTCATGTAAGTTAATGCAAATTGTAAACTCTTTATTTGTTCTTTCTTGTGATATAGATATAGAATACATATTGGAATGAGTTTTAATGTCATATGAGTTTGAATGGTTTTATATACTAATAAATGTTGGAATATGTTTTGTTATTATATGAACTTGTTTATGTGTTATGGAAGTAGTAGAAGTGTTGGTGAAGATTGAACTTGATATTGAGTAGTTAAGTTTAAGGTGAAGAGTAGGAGAGGGTTTGATATAAATGAAGTAGTTTGATGTGCTAAAATGATGTTCAAGTTGCTAGGAATGGTTAGTGTGGATAAAAGTTAGTGTATGAAGCTAAATATGTGTTTGAAGAAGGATTAAAAGTGTTTTATGTTATAAATTTTCAAAGTGTAAAATAAGGGAAACAAACACTTTTCAAACAAGTCTACTTTTGCGTATACGCCGGCATCTGATACGTCAACGCCGCCGGCGTAGAGGTGGTGTTGAATATGATCAGAACCGATTTTTCTAACGCTACTTAAAATGCCGTCGGCTTTTGTGAAGAAATTGGCCAGTATTTATTTTTCAAATCCTGTGCCGACCACTAGGGCTTCAATGCCGTCGGCCTTTAATCGGCGTTGAATGCAAACATCACTGATTATCTTAATGCCGCCGGCGTATGATCCCAACGCTGTCGGCGTTCAGCTCCAAAGTGCCGGTGTAAGTTGCCCGCGTATCCCCTGAGTTTTTACAACTTCAACCTTCTTCAATTGTCCTTCTTTGCTTCATATACGGTCTTCTAATGAATCTATAGGTTATATAAACATGTTTTATGTATGAATTAAATGTTAAAGCTATATGTTAAGTTTATTGAATCTTTTTGTATAGTTAACTTAGAATTATGCGTTGTATATATATTCTATGTTCGATTATTGATTTATTTTTATATTCTTTATTTCAGTTAAAGGTTCTTCGGTTAATTCCCCTCCGAGTAAATATAGTAATACAGTATTGGGTACAGGTACACAATAGCTTGCTTGTTGCATGCTAAGAATAGGCATTGCTAAAATTGATTTAATTCGATTCGACTTAATACTTTGATGAACTAGATGTCTATTATGCTGTTTAATTTGGTCCAAGGAGCAGCAAACCTGTCATGATGCAATAACATGATAGTTAGGCGCTTAACCCGAGTCATGATGCAATGGTATGCTATGATGCAATAGCGATTTGTTTATATTAAGCGGATAGTTAATGGGGATAATAGTATCCGAGTAACGTTTGCTTAAACTTAGGGAGAAATGCCATGGTTTAATTCAAAGTTTATGGGGACTTGTGAACTAAATTCATGTTGTGGACTAAGTTTAAGTAGAGTCGGGCAACGGCTTTTGAGCCATAAATGAAGCTATTTTTTATGGAATAGATATAGGAGATATAAATATTCGGACTGCTTATATCAACCCTCTGAGCAGCTGCTGTTACTCAGGACCCTTAAATTCCCAAAGCATGATTCTGAGGTTTCAATAACCTACTGTTGTTTTGTTAAAAAAAACTTAACAAGATAATGACTTGATCGTTGATGCATTTCATTCGAATTAAGTTTGCTTGAAAATTCGTTTTTGTATTTGTTATTGCGTACTAGGCCTTTGACTCACTTTTGCTATTTTGCAGGTATTGAAGATGAATTGTATGATGATCTGAGCTACGGGTTAGATTTTGAGAGGTTCATGGACAAATGGAACGAGTAGGACTCGAATGCCCTTGGTTTTTTAGGAGAAGCTTTTGCTTAAAGCATTTTTCTCTTATATAAGGCTTGTTAAATAAGCTAAGTTGTAAAAGACTTTAAGATCTCTTTAGCTTATCTTTTGTACCAAGAACAGCTTGTAATTTTGTAGTGTCTTATATTGATACTAATCTTTGTACATATAATATATATATATATATGTATGGATTGCTTTTATTTGTAATCTTCTTTTGTTTAAAAATCGTTTATAAAGTGTTGGTAGATTTAATCAAACAATTCTCATAAACTGTTAGTTTTAGGACAACCTTACATATAATGTGAAAATTTTATATGTGGCTAGAGACTCAGTACACCAAGTCTTGAGATTTAGCAGGTCGGGTCCTTATAGAGTATTTTGTACATCTTCAAGCAAATGAACTATTGTATCATTTAAAAAGGTATGATGGTGTCTGGACATTTTTTAGTATATCAATCTATATGCTATGGAATTTGAATGGTGCATGTGATGATCCTATGAGAATACTTCTTTTGTGTTTTCATTTTAAAGAGGGTGATAATTGCATCATTTATATGTAGTACATACAATTTTGTTACCCTATCATGCGGGATATTTTAAGGACTAATTCTTTTTATATTATTTTTTTGATGGAGTAATACATAAATGATATATGCAAATCTTTAAAAAAAAATACACAATATTCAAGATTAGGAGTATCGATATATACTATTAAATTTTTTTAGAATAGTAAATATAAAATTATATGACTTTATTTGAGCTTATGTGATTATGGGACTACATCTAAACATTTACAAATTAGGGTATGGATTGGATAAAGTTTAAGTCAACTATTAAGCAAACCAATTTTCGAAAAGTCATATGCAAAACTGTAAAAGCTATAAGGCTTTTATCACTTGTATTTAAGAAATAATAATAATATTAATATAAACACATTAATAATGATGAACACTTATCCTTAATTAATTAGACTATATAATTGTTAATTCTGTTCATACTAAAGAAATGACACCTCCTTCAACAAGGTTAAGTAAGCATTGTATTGGTATTGTTTGGTAAATCGTTCTATTATTAAATTGATTATAAAATTTAACATAAATGATATTTTAATAACTTAACTAAATATAAATTTATATTTTTTAATAATCTTATACTATAAAATCCAATAATATCGTCACCTGTCTTTGAAATGATATGTAATACCAAGGCTGCAAATGAGTTGAGTCAAGACAGTAAAGTACTAAGCTCGAACTCCATATCAACTCAAAATTTCAAAACTCAAGTTCAGCTCGAAGTGACCCTATATAAGATCAAATTTGATTCGATTAAGCTCATTTAGACTCATTTTGTTAAAAAAAATTCTTAATTCTAATTTAAATTATATTAATACCCAAACTTGATTTGAATTCGATTATATTTATACTCGACTCCTACCTCAATAAAACTCAATTATGCTCATGAATTAATCAAGTTAAACATACAAAGTTCAAGCTTGGCTTGATAAAATATTAAATAGCTTGAACTCAAACTCAACTCGACTCTTTTTGAAGCAAAACTCGAGTAAGCATCAAGTTAAGCTCAAATAGTTTATAAAATAGTTTAATTTTTTTACACGACATATAGGAATGTAACAAGGGCGGGGATGGGATGAGTCATATAGAACTTGAACTTGACTTGTTTTTTATATAGGACATAGAACACTATAGGATTTTTATTGTCGTACCTAAACTCGTCTCCTATAAGGTCTTTCCATCTCTTTTTCATTTTTTAATGTTATTTTTTCATGCTATTATTTTTGTTAAAGGATTTTATGCAAAGGTGATAAAACCTTATAAATTAATTATTTAATCTTCTTAATTGTTTTAATTGGGAAAAAGGGAGAAATTTGTGTTGAATAACACTTGTAGTGTGCATCATAAAATCTAAACTAGTGTGTTCTATGAATGTAACATCAACATTAGAAAATATGTAGGTATAGATTATTCACATTTAATGAAACTACAAAATTATCATCACAATGAGTAATCTATGCAATTGTATTCTATTAGAATTATGTCTCAAGAGATTTTGCTTTTAAGGACTTTGTTTTAATTTAAATTATTTTTTTATAATTATTTTATTTTATATTTCATTATAATATATTGAGTCGAATTTTCTATTAGGTCATAACTATAACTTATAACCCGACCCTAAATGCTACACTTATTAAAAGTTTTCCTAAACCTACAAATCAAGCAGATCAAATAAACTTGTGGTTGCATTAGAGGTGGGGATATGGGCCTAATGGGTCGGGCTGGCCTGCATCGGCCTAAAGGTTAAACGCTGGGCAATTTTGCTAGATTTTAAACAGGTTAAAAATTTTAAGCTCAGACTCGGCCCATTTTGGCCCCGTGCTAAACAAGCCGTCCCGTAAGTCAAAATGAAAAATTTTAATCATTTAATCATTTTTAATTTTTATGTTAGTTTATGTGAAAATTAAACTATTTATATATTTAGGGTTACACACACACACATCAAATATTAATTTTGTTACCATTTTGATTACTTATATATAAAAGCAAGTTTTAAAATAATTTATTAGATGTCATATTACATTTAAATAAATAAATATATACTTTAAAAAATGTTATAATGCTTGTGGTGCATGTATCAATCTATTTTCTTCCATAATATATCATAAATAATTAATAATATATTATTATGTTATTCTTATTCTTAAATTTTTTCTCTTAGCCCTCTTTGGCCCATCGGTTAAGTGGACCAGGTTAATTTGGCCTGCTTTTAAACTGGCCGAATAAATGAAATGATCTAGCTCTAATTTTAATTTAATTTCCTTGCATATGTTTTATTTGTTTTGATTATTAAGCTTTATGAGCATGTTAATTGATAAAAGGCATGTGTTGTAATATTAATATTGAAGTAGATGATTTGGTAATATACTAAATGTGTTTAAGTTAGTGTATTTTGAGTATTATATATGGATGAACAATATAATTAATGCTTGTGTTGAATATGTGTTTGTGTTAGTATAAATTAGTGTCAATAAATGTGTTAGTGAAAATTTTATTGATGCTAATATTGTATATATGTTAGTGTGGGTGTGATGCCTAATATTTGCTAAAACAAGCCTTTGAAAGTTCCTACACATAGCAGAAAATTTTGCCCCATTTCAAGCCCAAAAACATCCCATTTTTAAGGCTCAAAATGAGGCTAAATCCATGCAAATCGAAGCCCATGTTTAGGCTGCCATTAAAGTCAAACTTAAGATAATTGCAAGCCTTCTTTTTGTTCAAAAACACATTTTCCACACGAATTTTCCATATTTCTCACAAAGTTCTCTTCAAGCAATACATTCTAAAACCCTTAACAAGAACAAGTCTTAGGGTCTTGTACCATTCCTTAAGCTAAAGCTTCTCTAAGGTAAGTTCATGCACATTTAAAAGTTCTTTTACATGTTTAAGTTTCACTTGATCTATGAGTTTCATATGCTGTGTGAATGCATGTTGAAATGAGTTCTTGAAGTTTCATGTGTTAGTTATGTGATAAGTTGCATTTTGATGTTATATGAACTTGTAATATATGTTTTTATGTGTAAGTAGAAGTGTTGAAAGTTGTTGAAGTCATGAAAAAAGGTTTATGCATGCTCAAGGTGGTGTTGAGAAGTGAATGAGTTGTTGATTAGCTAAATGGTGTTATGAGCATGAAGAAGTGTTTGGTGTGTTGAATATGAAGTGATGAAGTGTTTAAGAGTTGATGGTTGTGATAGAAGTGTTTTGGTTGTGCTTAAATTGGTAGAGATGATATATGAAGTGTTGATTTTGATTTCTTGGTTGAGATGTGTTGAGTTGGTATTGATGTGTTAAATGTGATGAACATGAAGTTTATATATGTTATGAGTGATAGAATACATTTGAGATGAAGTTTGATGATGGAAATATGTTAAAGAAAGACTGAGATATGTTTAAAGCTGCAAATTTTCAAAGTTTTAAACATGGGAGAAGTTTTAGGCAAATCACGGGCAAGATTAGTCCAGTGATGAGCTTGGTTTTTCAAAAAACTTGTCAGGCAACTAATCACGGGCGACCTAAAAGGTGTGATTAGTTCTGACCATGAAATTTTTCCTCATCACGGGCGATCAAAAGGGTATGATTTGCTCTTATCATGAAATTTTTTCAAATCATGAGCAACCAAAGGGGCGTGATAAGTCCCCCACAACGCGACACTGTTTTCGTAAAATAATCATTACTTTTTTCATCTGAACTCGGATTTAGGTGATTCAAATTGCGTTGAAAAGCTTAAAAAGAGATCTACAACTTTAATTTTTTGAGTTTTTACAAATTTCAAAATTATCAATGCCTAAATTTCACTTCTTTCTAGCTCATACATTTTCCAAACAAAGTTTAAAAACCCATTTTTGCATGTTAAGTGTGTGATTGCTTAGGAAATGGATCTTTTTGAACTAAAATGAGATAGATTAATGACATTTGATGTATAATGATGATTGAGTGATATAATTAAGCATGGATTAAGTGGGTTTGTAGGTTTAAGAAATAATTGAATTTCCATGAATGTTAAGATTAAACTAGTTACATTGTATATATGGATTGAAGTTAAAAATGATGATTTTGTGAGCTTGTATGATCTTGATAAATGTATAAATGATATGTTATGACCATGTGTTATATTTATTTGAAATTCCATGAGTGTCAGACTTAGATTTAGTTATGCTTTATGCATAATACTAAGTAGAAATGTTAATTGAGTTGATTTTTCTTGTAACAGATAGATACTGCTTTGAGTTCTTCTACTGATCCTCTTTTGAGTCTTCTATTGTTCTTTTCATAGCATAGGTATGCAATGACTTGCTTCATTGTTTGCTAGGTTAGACATATTCCAACTTGACTTAATTCAAGATAACTTAAGTCATGTTTGTTTTGGTTGTGATTTTCAGCGTTGAATCCGTCCGGGGAGCGGTATTATCTTTTTAATGTCATGATGCAATGACATGTTAGAATAGACGCTTAGACCACTTGTCATGATGCAATGACTTTCATTAGTGGCTCACGGTAATCGATAGGTTATTTGGTAACGGTGTAACATTCGCTTATTCTTAAAGGAAATAATATGATTTAGTTCAAGTGTTTATGAGAACAGTTGAATTAGATGATGTTATGATTAAGTTAAGTGGAGTTGAGCAACGGCTAGGAGCCTTAAATGAGATTACTTTTTCTTTTAGAAAATTTTGTAGGAGATATAAGTATTCGGGTAACTTATATCAATCCCCTGGGCAAATAATGTTACTTAAGACCCCTAATATCCTTGTTTGTCTGGGAGTTTGAATACTCCAGCATTATTTTGTTTAATGAATTACAATTAAAGATAATGAAATATGAGTTGTTGCATTGCACTAGATTAGGTTTGCTTGCCATATCGCTTTTGGTTTTGTTAATGTGTACCGAGCCTTTGGCTCACTTTTGCTACTTTTTAGGTGATGGTGATTGCTATGATGATTTGGGTTATGGGAGTGATTAGGAGAAATTCCTACATGAATGGGACGGATAGGAACCTGGGTTTTGCTTGTATCTTTTCAAGAAAGTTTTTGTTTAAGATGTTTTGTTAAAGGAAATCTATTTTGTATTTTGTTAGAAGGCTTGTTAGTTAAGCCTTATGTTGTAAAAGAAATTTCAAGTTTGTTTTTTTTTTTGTTAGTTTGAAACAATATGTAAGTTTTGTTGTGTCATCTATTAGACATAAAGTTTGTAAATATTTTCTTATAAATGTTTTATATGTGTATAGATTACTTATGTGAGTAATCCTTTGGTGAAAAGTCTTTATATGAAGTTTTAATGATTTTAAACAAGCAATTCACATAAACAGTTAGATTTATGACAACCTTATATAATACGAAAATATTATATGTGGTTGGGGACTTGATTTACTTAATATTAGTATTAAATAGTCAGGTCTTTATAATAAAAATTAGCCATCACCCACTTTTTAATGGAATAATCGGGTTGGCCTACAGGTCATGGCCTGTATAAATTAGGGGTGTGAAAAAAAATCGATGAAACTGAAAAACCGAACTGAAACCATAAAACCAATCAGAAAAATTTGGTTAACTAGTCTGTTGGTTTCGGTTTAGGATTATGGTTTTTATTTTTTCCAGTTTTTTGTTTCGCTTTTGGTTCGTAGCCACAAAAAACTGATAGTTAACGGTTAACTATTTCAATATTTATAAATATATTATATATATAATTTACATATACATATTATTATTTGAAATATATATATACACATGATTTACATATACATATAATTTATCTATGTTCATATTCCTTAGATTTTGATTAAAATACTATTGCCCTATGTTTGATGAGAGTTAATGTAATAATTGAATTTATTGATGATGATACATCCAAAGGTTTGTTTTTCTTCTTTTTATTAATTTGATTTCTTTTTTCTTTTTTTAGCTCTTGTAATATATATAATAATTTTAAGAAAAACTCTATGATAAAAGCTAAAAAATAAAGTTTGTTGAAATTATCAATTTGATTTGTTGAAACCATTACGTTAAATGGTTAAAAACCTAAAACTGAATAAAACGATTAACCGTTAAGGCGGTTAACCGTTTATAGTAGACCGGTTAAGGATCGAAATATTAACAAACCAAACATCATGGTTAGGTTTAAAAAATAGAAACACGGACCGGTTAACCAATCTGTGAACACCTCTAGTATAATATCTCTAGGTTGCATGTTACCCTTATAGCATGAAAAAAAATTAATATTTTAATATTTTTTATTTTTTATATTAGTTTATGTGAAAATTAAAATATTTATATATTTTAGGGTTTTATATATATTAAAGATTAATTTTGTTACTATTTTGATTACTTATATATAAAAACAAGTTTTTAAAATTATTTATTGATGTCATATTATATTTAAATCAATAAATATATATTTTTAAAAAATATTATAATACTAATGATGCATGTATTAATTTATTTTCTTCTATAATATATCATAAATAATTAATAATATATTATATTATTCTTATTCTTAATTTTTTTCCCTATTTTGTATTTTTTTTTAAGTTTTAGCCTATGGGTCGGTCTAGCCCACCTTTAAACTGGTAAAAAAAATTAAATTGATCACGATCCACTTTTTAGGCGGGTAATTGAACCAGCCCACTGGCCAAGGTGCATGTTACCCTTAGAGCATGAACTACCAAACCCCGCGGTCCAAATTCAACGTCCACGTGGACGGGGATTGAACGACCCTCCATGACATTCTTTCTCTATGGTCCTGCACTTGCTCACTATTGCTTCCAGCTTTCTTCCTTCGCTCTCTTTTGTTTCGTCTTCGTGTTGAATCACAGAGGAGTTTGAATCTCGGTGAGTGAGTTTCGGAGTAGTCGGAATACTTAATTCTTCATTCTCTATCTCTGTTTTTTTTTTCTCTTTTTCAGTTTCCGATGCGGTACGTTGTGGTTTTGAATTTGGAGGGAAGGAAAGGAAAAAAGGCTTGAGCTTTTTGTCCATTTTCGAATCCTAGGGTACGAATTCATGTTGTGGGAAATGATTTTCGTAAGCGGATTTAAAGAGGGTTTTGGAGTGAGATTTTTTGAGTAAATTTTTTCTCTCTCTGTCGTTCCCCCCTCCCTCCTTTTTCTTTTGAATTTTTGAGGGTTTGGAGGGAATTATGTGAATGTTTTATCGTTTAATTTGTTTGGACATGCTGAGGAACTCTTTAAGTTTTTGTATTTTGCAGAAGCTTGTGCAATTTGAAAACGCTTAATTTGTGAATTTGTTCGAAATCGATTTGGTCACCAATTGAAGTTTGTATCTTTTGAAAGGTTTTTAGTAAATTTTAGTGAAGTTATCAACTTTTGTGAAATAGGTGTTGATTTTGATTAAAATTACAAACCCCTAAAATTGTATAGTTAGCTCACGACTTCAACAACTTCTGACATTGAGTTTTGTTCACTGTGACTAATTATTCGGAGCTATGGCCGTGGCTTAAACATTGAGTTGGTTATTTTTTGTCTAGGTAGATTCTTTTAAATGGTGCCGCCGAGGAAACCTAACAATGCACAAAAGCAGTATTCGAATTTAATTGATGTCTCTCCGAATAAAGATGCGGGGATTTCGAAAAGTAGCAAGAAAAGGGTGAGTGAGTTGAGTGATTGACTCTTGTTGATAGGAGCTTTTAGTTGGGTTTTCATGTAATGTTGTCTTTCCTGCAGTATTCAAGTTAGCGTCTTCTTGTTATGATGATGATGATAAGTATGTTGTTTTTCATTAGGGGTTATTGTTCTTGCTGTTAATGGAATTTCCACTTTTTTCAAAAAGCAGAAGAAGGACTTAGTTGATATGTTAGGACCTCCGTGGAGCAAAGAAGAGCTTGAGAGATTCTATGAATCTTACAGAAAATATGGAAGAGACTGGGGAAGGGTATGTTATCTTTTGAGGGTTCCGATTTTGTGTTAATGGGGTGTCATTCTCTTGAATTTGAATTTCTAATGTGTAGTTGCAAGGTGTTCTAATGCGCGGCTAGAGAAGAGGTGGTTACTTTGGAAACTACCACCATCCATGCTTTAACCTATAATTGGACATCACATGTACATACATGTGGTGTATATTAACCTTCAAATACTGTTCTAAAGTGTTGGGTATTCACCAATGTAGTTGGTTTTTTTTTTTTTATTTATTATTTATTTTTAAATTTTATCAGAGAGATATGTTGAAATTCTTGGTGTGTCTCTCCTTTCTTTACCTATTTAAAAACTGATAACTGCTGATCACGGTCAATAGGTGGCTGCTACATTGTGTAACAGATCCACGGAAATGGTGGAGGCTCTTTATAACATGAACAGGGTAAGCGGAAGTAATTCTTTCACTGTTTTAGTCTACTTGATGCATAGCTGCTAATCTTTGTAGGATTCACTAATCATATACTTAGACTTGAATTCAAATGTATTATGATCAATCCTCCTCCTGGTAGAATGTCTTAAGATCGAATTCAAAATGTGTACTCGATGTTATACGAAACTATCTAGGACTGTTTCCATACTAATCATTCACCCACTATGGTTTTCTTAGTGGATAGTCATGTAATGCTGAGGCCGATAGCATATTTGGCATTTCCTTTTTGTTGAGTTATTGTGATCATTTCCAAAACGGATTACTTTCAGGCATGCTTATCTCTTCCGGAGGGTACAACTTCTACAGGGGGTTTTGTAGCAATGATGACGGATCGCTACAATATTTTGGTTGGTTACACAGGCCATTTTAATCCTTTTTGTGTTTTATCTAGTTATTTCGTTTGTTTTTCAATTTGTTATGTTTTATTTGTTTTGTTTATCATTATTCAAGAAAATCATGCTGTATACCAATAATAGTTTGTTCACTTGGCATGAATAACTACTCATTCTTCCTTGTTTGATGTAAAGCTAATATTACGGTATTCACTTGAAAGGACTGACAATTCATAATGAATTGTTATTGTGTAAAATGATGAATAGCAATTCATGTTTCTACTCGATGAATTGCTATTCAATAGTCTATTTTTCAACTTTGTCATAAATATCCCTATCTTAAAAATAATATCTATACAATTTTCCCTCTTTATAATAAATATAGAGGGTATTATAGGTATTTTACCTTTTACTTTAATAATTACTTATTTTACTTTTTATACAAAGTGAACATTGTAATAATCATTACAGTCCTATTACATTCTCTTTAAAATAAAATTTCATTCCTCCCTTATTCCATAGGAGAATGAATGAGTCACAAGTGTCTTTTGTACTTCAGCAGTATGTTTTCAATAGATTTGCATCTCCTTTGCATTTTCACTTCACTTGACACGGCCATTTGTTATTGAACATGGCAACCAACACACCATGTGCTGATCTCCATGTTGCCTCTTATATAAATAGGACTGCCCTAAAGTTGACCGCTTTCATTATTCCTTTTATATATCTTTCTCTCTCTCAATACAAGTTGCGCACAGACACTTACACTCACTCCCAATCTTCTTCCCTAGAATTCTCTTACATGTGCATCAGGGACGTCCTGTGGCTGTGAGTGCTGCTTTTATCCTCGTCTCTATGATTTTCTTTTATTTCATGCTGGATTTTTAAAATCACAAGCTAGGGTTTCAATTGAATGGCTTTGACTTGCATTGTTGATTTGATGTTTATTTAGGATGATTCTAGTTGAATTCTTGATGATGGTATGATTTATTATTTTAATTTTCTCAGAATTGTGCTAACACACTCACAAACCCAATTGTGTGTATTCACTGTATTCTTTAAAAAGTTCGGGAACATGAGGATTAGCATGGCATGTTTTTGTATGTGTTGATTATTGATTTGGAATTTCTGAGAAATTATCTGTTAGCACTTCAATTTGGACACTGGATCTCGTCATATATTTAAAATTCTATTTTCATGAGTTGTTCAAATGCAAAATAGATACTACGTACACACACTGGTTAGACTACAATTTTCTGAAATTTCTGCTCTAGATCATCCAACTAGTGCCAGTTATACCTTCATTGTTATCTACAAGAGGGTCTGTTAAACATGATGTGTGGAATATCATCTAAAAGTGTATCGCTTGTTCTCTATTGTTATTGTTATTTATTTATCTTTTTGCAGATAAAGATGTCGACGCAAAAACTGGCCATCTCTAAACAGGAACCCAGATTTGAGCCAGGCAGCACCAGTGATTCTAGGCAAATCACTCAGTCAATGGAACCAGATCAAGTGGAGCGGTTTATCCAACTGTCCACTAAAAGATTTATTCCTAATATTTACATCAAGTGGGATTTACTTAGGAAATATGGTTTTGATGCAGAAATACGGCGTCTAGTATCCCTTGGGGGTTGGGATCGAATGTTCAGTATCAGGGAGAAAGTCTACAAACAGCTCACTCTGGAGTTTTTAGCATCTTTTAGGATAGAGCGGCCGGAACTGAATCATGGCAACAATAATGCTGTGGTATTCAAAATAAATGGGCAGTATCGGCGCTTGACCATGGCTGAATTTTCAGTCCATATGGGCTTATACGACAAAGACTATGTGCAGACCGAGCAATTTCAAGCCTTACCTGTCAGTCTACCCGATGGATTAACCTCAGAAGTTTTCTGGAGGCAACTAAGTACTGATGCAAATTACGTTCCAAAGGTGTCTAAGGCCTCTACCTTCTGGAATCCCTGCCACAGAGTTCTTCATTGGCTTTTAAGCCATACATTTAGGGGGAGAAGGAAGGGTTCCTTAGTGGTCTATCCCAATGATATGATTTACTTGCACAGCCTTATTGAGCATCGCCCCATACATTTGGGTGTGATATTGGCTTTCCACTTGCACCGGCAGGCAGGTAATGTTAGGGTTGGAGTTATAGGTTGTGGTGCGTACATCACACGATTGTTGAAGAATATTGGTCTTTTTCCGGACAGAGAACCACAGGACCTTGCATGCGAAACTACACCCTTGAAGGAAATTTCCTTGACAAAAATGGGCTTTGTGGTTGCAGGAGTGAAACCACTTGGAGGCCAATCCCAGCAAGCCCAACAGCAGCCTCAAGCAAAAACTGCACCCTTGAAGGAAACTTCCTCGACAAAAATGGGCTATGTGGCAGCAGGAGTGAAACCATTTGGAGGGCAGTCCCAGCAAGCCCAACAGCAGCCTCAAGCAAAAACTGCACCCTTGAAGGAAACTTCCTTCACAAAAATGGGTGTGGCAGCCGGAGTGAAACCATTTGGAGGCCAATATCAGCAACAGCAGCCTCAAGCAACCTCCTCCTGCTCCTCTGACCCTCGATCTATCCCGAAGATGATAAGAGATATGGAGAACCAATTATCAGAGATCTTACATGTGCAAGAACAATGTGGGGAGGAGATGGTGAGGCTTAGCAAGATTTTGAAGAGACAGGGGAGGCGTCAGGCCTATATGAATAAGTGTATGGGTGCTATAGCTTGTCATCTTGGGATTGAGCTGGCTGGGATGGAAGAGAGTTCCTCAGCTGATGAGGAAGCTCCTAATGAAGAGAAGGCAACGACTGATCCAAGCGGTACAGGTGCAGTTAATGGCCTGGTTCAGTTTGAGCGCGTGTACACACGCAGGTCCGACACGAGCTCTTAGAAGAATTTCAGTGCTCATGCTAATTTGTCTGTCTTCTGTTCTGTCAAAGGTGCTATGTGGTTGTCCTTTATATATGTTGTTTAGACAAGGCATTTTTACACCCCCCCAAACCACAAATAGGTTGGTATTACAAGGCATTTTCCTTTAGGTATTAAGTTTTTCTTTCTTTTTTCTTTTTTTTGCCTCTTCAGTTATTGTGCTAAGGCAATGTCTACAAATATCAATTAGACAAAATTAATTATCAAAATGTGCATATGACATTTTAAATGTGATATTTATATGATAATAATATATTATATCACATTTATTACGTATAATATCAATGTAAAGTATAGTATTGTATTTGAGATATGCGATACAGTGATAAAAATTATGTAATTATTTTTTATATTGTTAATATTTTGATAATTTTTGTGTTTTAAAAACAGTGATAGGCATGAATTTACCCGAGTGGCCGCGGCACAAGGTCAATCGCATTCCGCGGAGCAAGAAGTCGCTTTGTTCTTAAGTGGATTGAAGGAATGTATATAGCGCTGGATGTGGGACTTCTAAAACCTAAAGATTTAACTCAAGCGATCAAATTTGGCCTGGGTTTTTTTGAAAGGAAAGCCGGGGCAGCCAGGCAGACTCCGAATTTCTTGAAGAAAAAATCAATTTTGATCGATCCTGGAACACTCATGTAGGCACATTGAATTCGTTTCCCTCTTTTATGATATGTGTTAATGTTTTAATAGTTGTTGTTTTTGCATGGATTTTTTTTTTTTTTTTTAACGATATGTGGTAGACATAAAATCGGTCTTTTTGTTCTCATGAACTTTTATTTCACCATGATGTGTACACTTTTTTCCTTGCAAATTTTTTCAACTCAGTTTTTTGGTTACATCGCATTACTTTTATTTTTCCAATGATAATTTCTACAAATATCTTTTTACATAGCAAATGTAAAATATATTTACAAACCCAACATTAACCCTTACATGATTGTTGATGGTCTTATAGCTTAATGGTAACTTCTCCTATCTCTTAAGTAAGAGATAACAAGTTTAAATCCTCCTCTCTCTAGATAGAAGTGGGAACAAATTGGTTTGGTTTGGGTTTTTTTTTTTTTTTTTTTTTTTTTTTTATTTCAAATTAAATCATTAAGTAATGATATGATTCGGAATAGAAATTTTCTTAACCATTAAATAATGGTTTGGTTTGGTTTGTATTACGGATTAAATCAAAATTCTAACTAAAAATTTTTTTTGTTTCAATTTTTTTATTTTTACGTTTAAGTAGATACTTAAATATTTATATCACTTTATAAAGTTTATATTATAAACTATAACAAAATATTTTATAAATTCATTATAATTTTAATCTATAATTCTCTATAAAATCAGTTATCCATCAATAAAATACATTCACTAATCAATGTATAGTAAGTCATAATTTATAATTTTAAGTAGAACCATAATCATCAAGTCAATCATCTATTAATAAATTTAGTCAAAATAAAAAATCATTTATCAACAAAATTCATGAACGAATAAAATGATCTACTAATAAAATATATTAAATAATTAATACATAATAAGAGTTTATAACTGAATAAATTTCATATTTTATAAAGTTAAAAACTATTAAAAAAACATTAGTTAATCATTAACAATATATGTACACACACACACATATATATATACCATGAGCTTGAAAAACAAATTTAAAAATGAATAAGTTGATTTCAATCAATATTCACTATATAATAAATATCATATGAAATCATATAAACATATATGACATCTAATCAATCATCATAAAAAATCTATAATTATAATTTACGAGTAAAATATTATTATATTTTTCTAAAATGGTTTGATTTGATTCATGGATTAGTTTGATTCACCTTCCAAACTAAACCATAAATTTATGAATTAGTTCGTATTAGAAAATTTTTGAACCATATTTTCATTTTGGTTTGGTTATGTTACAGATTGATTTGATTTGATTGGTTTTTTTCCACTCTTATCTCTAGATATAATGGCAAAAAAAAAAAAAAAAAAAAAACTCTACATGTTCATCATATTGAATTTTCTTGGTATTTTAAGGGTTTATTTGTTTCATGTTTTTTTGTCATTTTAAATAGATATTTGTCAAAAAACATATACATATAAAACACACATTTTTACTCATAAATTGATTAAACAAATGAGATATAGATAAGATATAAATGCATATCAGATGCAGATAAAATATATATAAAAATTGAATATACATTTTTACTAATAAACTGATCAAATAGATCAGATACATATAACATATAATATAATATATGTAAATCAAATACAAATAAGATCTAAATAAAATATAAAAAAATTAGATAATCCAAACAATCCCTACAAATTCAAATTTTTACTTATTCACTCATCTAATGCATTTATGTCTCTTCACCGTTTTTTTCCCCGATGGTTATGTCTCTTCACCATTACTTTAATATTTCTTCTCCCTATTTTATTTTGTGCTCTTTGAAATACTCGGAAATTTTTATTGATTCAGAAAAAAAAAAGGAAAAAGAAAATACATTGTGCTATATCGATAAAGAGGTAAAAAAGTAAATCTAATTAGCCTTTAATGGGAAATTTCTGAAAGTAGATGATAAGAAGAGCACCATGAATATGATGGTTAAAAATAGGAGGCAAATCATTGAGCCTCGTTTTTGATGGTTTAAGGGATTGAATAACAAAATGTTTTGAAATATTATTGAGAAAGTTTTGAGTTTGATGATATATTTTTTTTTTTCTTGTTTTAATGTACATGATGCATTTTGCCTGTCTTGATCCGTGCATTATATTATATTATTTTATTTAAAATAATTTTTTTCCTCTTTTTTTAATACATTAAACCAGAATCTGAGGTAAGTATACATTCTTTTTGTCAAAAGTGTTAGGTAAAATTTACTACTTTTTCTTATTTGGTGGTGTATACACGTAGAATTTCATATATAACATTGGAGCATATGTATATTATGATACGTAAGAATTGCTTGGTGATAAATTAAGTGTACTTGATACTATAGACTTTTTCCTTTTTATATATTTTTTAAATTTTTCATCAATTGAAGTTTATGGTCCTTTTCTTACGTGCTAAAACTTCAGTGGAATAGATGCTAATTTTTTATTATGGGTGATCCAATTTTTGAGAGAGAGAGATACAAACCATGGAACATGGATTAGAAAATAAATAATATCATATTTATTTATACAATTAATTATTTGAAGTTTCAAAACATCAGTCTATTATCTATAAATATTTCAAGATAATTTATAATATATGAAAAAGTAATTAATTGTAAAAATGAGTTAAGTTTAGGTAGCTAATTGGAAAATGTGATAAAATTGATGTAGTTAATTATAAAAATTTAAGTCCATATTTTTAAATTTTGAATAATTAATTGAAAAATAGATAAAGTTAGGTCTCAAACAAACCACCATTAGAATGGTTTTTCCTGGAAATGACCCCATAAGTCACTTGTCAAAACTTCAAAAAGAGCAAAAGGCATTCAAAATGTATCAATCACTTCTTAATTTATTCCAACAAGTTTGTATTTTATGCATTTCAGTATAAGGGGCCAAAAAGAAAAGGCTATATGGTTCTACAATCTATTGTTTCTAAAGCAATATAGATCCAAATGGAAAGAACCAAAGTATAAGTTCATATTAAGTGAAAAGAAAAAAAAAATAAAGAAAAAGGTAAATGAAACATTAATACTATTTACAACTATTGAACATCATACCCACTTCATTTTACATGAGAATGATTCTCCTATAATAAGCCCATGCCATTGAATTATTCTATTCAATAGATATTACAAAGGTAAATCCTCTTTCCATGTCCTTATGCTAAGTGATCTTTCCTTTGCTAGATGTATGACTGCTGTGGACAAAGGTGACAACTACTCCCAATATCTGATTAATCCATGTTGATGCTGGAGCCTAAAAGAGCTGACTTATGATATGTATATAACAATAAAATTTTGATATATATACCAATATATACGTATATGAATGAAGGTTGGTGATTTGTTTAGAAACTACTTTTTTCCACTTGTAATATCAAAAATATTATTATAAAAAAAAATTCTATATGCTTTTATTAATATTGATAAAATCAGTCACTATTTATCAATTCTAATTTATACCTCTTTATTATTGCATAACTAAAATTATTAATATTGTACTTATTGCATCTATTCACAGGCTAAGTACATGGTACAAGCTTACTCGCAATACGTTTTGTTTTTCTGCCTTTACTCATTACTCCCAATAATTTTTAAAGGAAGTATAATCAAGTATTCCCTCGCTTTTTTTCTACATCCAATATCCCTGAAATCCCACCATCCAATTTTAAATTGTCCATTTGTACGTGGTGAACAACCTTCTTCTTCTGGCCAAAAAAAAAAAACAGCAACCTTCTTCTTCTTCTTCAAGAAAAAAGCTCCTTTTCCACGACGTCGCCCCCTCCACTCACACTGTGATTGGAATAACGCAAATACGAAGGCTAAGGGAAGGAAGTGGCAAGAAATGAGATAAAATGTATATGTTTAGATATGCTTACTAGGGTAGGAATAAAATGTTTTAAAGAGAAATGAAATGGAAAATGGAATGTATCCATTTTTATTTAAGAATGAGGTGAAAGTAAGAGGAATGATTATGAAAATAACTTAAATATCTCATTTCTCTGCTTTAACTAATATTTTATGAAATGGTAAATTGCAAAAGTATGACTTGTATTTTGATTAATTTGCAAATGAATCACTTATGTTATTTTTTTGACAAATTTTTTATAATTAAATGATCTGAGTTTCATACAAAAGTATCATTATAATTAATTACTATTAAAGGGATATGTGTTAAAGTTTTATTGGTCTAAAAAAAATAATTTAGTAAAAAAATACTAAATAAAATTAAATAAATACTAATTTTTTTTAAAAAAATAAGAAATTGAAAAAAAATGTAAAATTAATTTTTATAACCAACAAATATTTATATTTATCATTCTAAAATTATTAAATAATATCGACACTTTTATATGCAACTCGAATAATTTAGTTGTAAAAAAAATAACACATGTCATCATTTGCAAATTGGTTAAAATATAGGTAATAAAACAATGTAAAAATAATTTTGTTCATCGCTAACTTTATTTATTTTTTCTTCTTTCATTTCCTTCATCTATCTATTATCTATTAATATTAAGTCAATCCTTCATTATTCCTATCAAATAATAGAATCCAAATTATGACAATCGTGAATTTACCTATTTACCCTTGTTAAAAGCAATTAACTCTTTTGTTTTTCTTTCTCTTCTCCTCTCTAGACTAAAATCTGTTCTCACTTCCCACTCTCTTTCTAATAATTTTCTCTTCTCCCTTCTACGATAATTATGATAACTATACTAATTTTCTCTCTTTCACACAATAACTACTTCGTAATTTTTTTTCTCTTCAATACATATTATTGTTCACCATTCTCCTTCTTCCAAAACCAAACCAACCACTTTCATCTCTGATTCTCTACACATCAAAAACCTGTGCATCTTTCTCATACATTCCAACGTTGAGCTTTTGAAGTTAAGGTTTTTAAAATTTTTTGGAAATGATTGGGGTATGAAAACTTATTTACTTTTGTTGCTTCCATTCACCAACAACCATAATTAAGGTGAATTTGCTTTGTTGTTGATTTGTATATCTGTTTTTTTATTCCTTCTTCTTTTATATATTTATTTTAGTTCCATTTCATAATTATGGTACATTTGCCTTTTGGTTGTTCTGTATTTCTATTTTTTTTCTTCTTTTATTTTTTTGTTTAGTTTCCATTTCATCATTTTTATTTTCTTCTTTTGTATTTTTATTTAAAAATTACATCAACTAAACAATCTTGCTTTTGGAGGTATTATTCTGCTAAATTTAAATTTTAACCAAACTTCATTTTGCACACTTTTGCCATCATGTTGACTTCGAATGGTCATGCTTTAATATCTCTTCATCCTATGAATCTTACATTCAATTGTAAAAAGAGATTTATTAAAATGGGCTCCAAATGCCTAAAATATTAAATTTTAGTATATTTTATTTGGTTTTTCTAGAGTAATTACTAAATTTTGAAAATTTTACATCGATGTAAAGTTTAAATATTATCCAAACATTGATCATATAATGTTAGGACGTGATAGTAAGTAGTAGTCACACATGATAATATAAACTCACTATTTATATGGTTGCAAACTTTTTTTTTTTTTAATAAGTTTGATGATGTTGATTTCAATTTATATAATTATTGTATTCACATTTTTAATTTTTCTTATTTATATTAGTAGTATTTTTTCATTCCTTATGTGAAGTGATGGAAAACAATTTGTGTAGAGACAACAACAAAAATAAATGTGAAAAAGAATATATGCAAAGTCAACATCAACATAAACTTTCTTGCTAAATATTTGAAATATATTTTTGCTAATAATATGCCTGCTTTTTATTCTATTTGTGTTACAATTTATTTATTTATTGGTTATAAGTTCGTTCTAATTCTTTAAAAGATAGTACTACAAAAAAAAAAAAAAAAACCTAAGTTAAAAATTAAAATTGAAGTTCTAATTGTCTCCAATTTCAAAGCAGGAAAATTTGAAAAAGGAGTATTTTTTATTATTGTTGGACTGTATTTTTAACTAGATTTTTACTTTTTTATTACTGTAAGCCCAATAATTGAATTTGTGCTATGTTTCTTATTAAAAGAAAATGTAAACATATTTTTACTAAAGTTAAAACATGCATAGTCAAAATTTTAGGCTTCAATTTAAATTTTATTATTCGTGTTTTATTATCAACTATCGATGGCCTCTATTTACAAAATAATTACGTGTTATAAGTAAGGGACGGCTTTATTAAATTTAATAGATGGAATATGGTCAAATCCTTCACAGTTGTTTTGGGTAGCATAAAATGACTATAGTTTTTATTAAACATTTTTTATTCATCTATTAGCGTATGATGTATACTATTATTTATAAATGGTGTTGTTATTGAATTTCTATATATTTTTTTTATACAGGTATAGGATTGTCACAATATTTGAAGCTACCGGAGGATAAGTTAATAAATATAAACCACAACATGCCAAAATTAATTTTTACAAATAGCTTTCATGTGCAACTTTTTCTTTTTCTTTTTCTGAAAATAAACTACAACATTTTAATAGTTAATTTTTCCACTTTTTTTATTCTCTATTGATAAACTACAACTTTTATATGTAATTTCTTTTTCTTTTGTCCCAATTATCCATGAGCTATCTTATTAAGTTGTGTATTTAATTAATGAACACTAACAAAAGATTTATTCTCTATTGATAATCCAATTGATTATGTTAGATGTGTAATAATTGTTTCATATTTAATTTAACTAGGTTATTATTATAAATATTTTTCTACAACGTAAAGCGGGTAGGAGTACTAATAACTTACAAACATACAATAAACACTTCACTTATTTCCATCTCCACCATTTTCATTTATAGCCAAACACAGCTTAATCTTTTTAATTTATATTTTCACTTCTTGTAAAAAAACATAAGAACGAACCCAAACCTCTTAAGTTCAAAAAAACCCAAACCTCTAAAGATTTTCTTTTCATGTCGAATCGTAGAGGAGCTTGAATTTTAGTGAGTGAGCTCCAAACTGATCGAAATATTTAAATTTATGTTCTTCTTTTTTTTTTTTTTTTTCAGTTCGTGATCCTTGGCAGTGTGGTTTTGAATTGGGAGGGGAAAACTCGAGCTTTTTGTCCATTTTAATTTATGTTGTGGAAATGATTTTCGTTAGCGGATTCAAAGAGGGTTTTGGATTGAGATTTTTGACGTAAATTGTCCGTTTTTTGGGGGGAAATTTTGAGGGTTTTGTGGGAACTATTTGAATGTTCTATGGTTTAATTTGTTTGGAGATGTTGCGGAGCTTTTTAGTTTTTTTATTTTTTGGAGAAGCTTCTGTCTTTTGAAGGGGCTTACTTCGTGAATTTGTTTGAAATCGGATTCAATCATCAATTGAAGTATGTATCTTTTAAAAGGGTTTTAGTAAATGGCTGAAAATTGAGTTTGACAGGTAAACAGTTTCGGATGTTGTCGCCAAAGTGGTTTTCAAATTCAATTGATGTCTCTCCGAATGAAGATGCAGGTAGCTCGAAAAGTAGCAAGAAAAGGGTGAGTGAGTGAGTGACTCTTAGTTGTTTATGGGAGTTTTTAGCTCAGTTTTATATAATGTTTTCTTTCTTGCAGCATTCAACTTAGTGTCTTCTTGTTATGATGATGATGATGATGATGTCAATATGAGTGCTGCTTTTGCAGTAGGGTTTATTGTTAGGTCTTGCTGTTAAGAGAATTTTCACATTTTCTTCCCCCCCACCCCACTCCAAAAAAAAAAAAAAAAAAGCAGAAGGAGAAATTGTTTGATATGTTAGGACCCCAATGGAGCAAAGAAGAGCTTGAGAAATTCTATGAATCTTACAGAAAATATGGAAAAGATTGGGGAAGGGTATGTTGTCTCTGTTTTTTTGGTTATCGGGTGTCATTGTCTTGAATTTGTAAGTTCTAATTGTTGATCACTGTCAATAGGTGGCTGCTGCATTGCCTAACAGATCCACAGAAATGGTGAAGGCTCTTTATGGCATGAACAAGGTAAGTGGTAGTAATTCTTTCAGTGTTTTAGTTTTAGTCTACTTGATGCATGGCTCTTAATCTTAGTAGGATCCACTAATCATATGCATAGACTTGAATTCAAATGCATTATGATTCATCCTTCTTTCCGGTATCAAAATGCATATTCGACGTTATACCAAACTAATCTAAGACTGTTTCTGTACATTTCATTGACCCACTTTGGTTTTCCTGAGGGATAATCATGTAATGTGTGAGGCTGATGGCATCATATCCAATTTTTTCCTCCCAACTTCGTCTAGCAAAGTTTCTATTACATCTGGTATCCTTGCTTTATGGGTTGATGTGGAACGTTTGCTAAACTGCTTTTTTTTTTTTTCCCCCTTTCCTTTAGGCATTCTTGTCTCTTTCGGAGGATGTGGCTTCCGTTGTAGGTCTCACAGCAATGATGACAGATCACTACAATGTTTTGGTTAGTTAAACTAGTCTTTACAATCCTTTTTATCTAGTAATTTTGTTTATTTTTCAATTTGCTATATGTTAATTGTTTTGTTTATCATTATTCAAGAACACCATGTCAATTTAAAATTAAATATATACAATTGTTTCATTTTACTAATAAGTGTCTGCTCTGTTCATCAATATGTTTTCGATAGATTTGCATCTTACTTCACTTGACACAACCATTTAAAATCGAACATGGCAACCAACACATCATATGCTGATCTTATCGTCGCCTCTTAATATAAGTAGGATTGCCCTAAAGTTGACAGTTTTTTACTATTCTTTTTATACCTTTTTGAACACAACTTGTACACCATCATACAACAGTGCCAATCACACCATCATAGTCCATGTTATCTAATAGAGTGTTTGTTAAACCTAAAGTGTGAATTATCATCTAATATGCATTGCTCGTTTTCAATATTATTATTGCAAATAAAGATGTCGAGGCAAAAAATTAGCCAGCTCTATTAAAAAGCAACCTAGATTTGAGGCAGACAACACTTGTAATTCTAGGCAAATCACTTAGACAATGGAACCAGATCAAGTGGAGCGGTTTAACTAACTATCCACTAGAAGATTTGTTCCCAATGTATACATATAGTGTGGAGATTTGGTTTTGATGTAGAGATACAATGTTTACTGTTCCTTAGGGTTTAGGATCGGTTGTTTGGTTTTAGGGAGAAAGTTTACAAACTAACTGCTTGCTCTAGAGTCTTTGACAACTTTTAGGGTAGAGAAGTCGCAAATGAATTAGGGTAACAAAAATGTTCTGTTGTTTAAAGTAAGTGGCAGTATCGGTGCTTGACCATAGCTAAATTCTCGGTATATATGGACTTATATGATGAATAGTCTGTAGAAGGAATTTAAAACCTTATTTGTTAGTTTACCCAATGGATTATTCCGTACCGTTTTTTGGAGGCAACTAAGTACTGGTAAGTATGGCATGACCCTATAAATGAGATATGTTAAAATTAGTTTGGTGATTTTGATGAATAATATTGTATAATTGGTACATGTTTGGTTAATTTTCTTGCGTTCAGGTCTTTAAAGTGGTATTTGAAAAGGAGTTGAACAAGTTTCACATGACTTCATGAAGGATTTATTTATTTATTTTTTACTTTTAGAAGAAGTTGTATTTTTGTCAACATGTCTTGAACATAATTATGTTGGTTGGTCGTGTTGAAATTGGCGAGCCAAAACAATAAAAATATTGCCCATGTTTGAAATCATGTTGGAATTGTAGGAGAAGCATGATTCGAAACACGACCATGTTGCTAGTAATGTTGAACTAGGGAAATATTTCGAGAAGATTTTGATACAAAGACATGACCTTTGAATACGATTGCATTAAGGATCACATTGAGAAGCTTTGATGAACTATTTTTTGAAGTTGGTAAAAGATGACCTCAAACATAGCCATGCTGAAACATATTTGGCATCTATAAAAAGGGTGGTTTTCGTGGCATTTGGGTGGATTAAATTTACTTCGATTTTTCTCAAAGGGAGAAGTTTCTAGTCTATCAAGTGTCCTCGTTTTTGTTCATTGTCCTTGAGAAAACTTAAGGTGTGAGTTTCTTGTTGCCTTATCTTCTATTGGAAGATTGGGGATGGCTTGTCTATCTCCTTATGGTTGGATTTTTGCTTCCACAAGGACCTCTTGACCTCAATTATAGTGCTTAGGAAATCTCTTCTTCTTGGCTCCCTATCCACTAGGTTGTGTTCTTTAATAGAAAATAATGCATAGATCTTCCCATCCTTGCCTTTTTGGGAACATATACAAATACCCCATCATATCACACCAAATTCGATGATTGCGGACAAAATGTTTTGGCACCCATCTTCGAGCCTTTTTTTCCATCAGAAGTGCATATAATGCTCTTAGGATAGTTAGTTCACAAGTATTTTGGTCTATATTGGTCTGGTGTAAGAAAGTTATTCCTAGGGATTGTTTCATTCTTTGGCCGACCTGTAATGGTAAATTATACACCTTGGATGAGCTAAATCTTTGGAGAATTACCTCTCATCTGATTTGCTTCTTATGCAACTCACAACCTAAATCTCACCAGCACCTTTTCTTTCAATGCCAACTGTCCAATAGCACTTGGTCTTTGATTATGTCAGCTCTCGATTACGCAACCTCTTTTAGCTCTTGGCAAGACACTATTGATGGTTTCCTTCATCACATGCCCTATCGAAATGCCCGTAAATGGAAGATAGTGTTGTAGTAATAGTGTATTACCTATGGCGTGCTCTCAACTCTTCTTGCTTAGGGGGACATATCCCTTCTAGTTCTTCTCTAGTTGGGAAAATCATGAACTATGTAAATGTTCTTTTGTATGGATGCTATAGTTTACTTGTTTTTGTTTTGATAGGTTTTGTCCTTGTTTATACACACATACACACAAACAGACACAAAAAAGTCATGCCGGTGCGTGAACTAAACTAGATTTTAGAGATAAGTATAAATAAGGTTTAAATTTGAAAAGATTTAGATTTCGGCAAAATTATAAGCTTTTAGAGAGAATGAAGATTAAGTCCGAGATAATGCGAGATCATTGAAATTAAAAGATTGATCAACCTAAGGGGGGTTTTAAATATGTTTTCTTTGTTTTTACATATTATTAATGCTTTAATTGTTAGATATGTGAATGAGTAAATTTTCAAATCTAGATTTTTATTCCCTAACTTATTCATGTAATTGGGATGTTTTGATGCAATGAATTATCAACTTTTTTTAGTCCAATTATGAGCATTTACTTTTTTTTTTAAATTAATATTTTTAGATAAGTCTCATTCGGTTAATGATATTGGTTGGTTAGTCCAGTACATGTATTACCTAAAAAGGGAGTATGATAGTAATTCCTAAATGAAAATAATGAACTCATTTTATGAAAATTGTCACAGGATGGTGTGTGTATAAATTATAGAAAATTAAATGTAGTCACTCAAAAAGATCACTTCACTACCTTTTGTGAATCAAATGTAAAAAGGCTAGCTGATCGTTTGTATTTATTGTTTTTAGATGGTATGTCTAGCTATTTTCAGATTCAATACTTCTGAAGATCAAGAAAAGGCAACATTTACATGTCCCTGTGGTACATTTGCCTACCGGTGAATGCCTTTGGCCTTTGTAATGCACTAGTTACTTTTCAAAGGTACATGATGGCCTTTTTTCATGGATTAATAGAGAATGTTATGAGTGTTTATGAATTATTTTGTTGTATATAGAGATTCTTTTTAGGGCTGTCTTCATAATTTGACACATGTTTTACAAAGATGTAAAGACACCAATTTGATACTCAATTGAGAGAAGTGCCCTGCAAGATATTAAAAGGCTAAATTTGGGGAGCCCACTTGCATAAGCTTATAGTTGTCAGATAAGTCCATGAGATTCCCTAGGGGAGTAGTGGAGGATGTTCTAGTTGAAGTTTAGGACTTCATTTTTCCAATTTGTCATCTTAGACATGGATGGGGATGTGGACGTTCCATTGATATTGGGGAGGCCCTTTTTTACTACTACTGGAGAGATAATAGATGTCAAGGATAGCAAACTGGTGCTCGAATTTGGAAGGGATGAGATGGTTATTAGGATGCAGGATGTCTTCCAGTAGACAATGACCAATGATGATACATGTTTTGCTATTGACTCACTTGATTTGACTATTTTTATTTTATGTAGGAATTGCTTAGTAAGGACAACCAAGAGATATGCTTGGTTCAAGGAACTCAAGTGGAAGTTGCAGATAAGGAAGTGAGTGAGATAGTTGCTCAGTTGGAAGTACAATCAAAGTTGACAAAGGAAATGGCAGTCGAAGAGATTGTGAGGGGTGACATAGCCAGATTGAAACCATCACTGTAAGAGCCATTGGAAGTAGAGTTGAAATAGCTGTGACTGAGAGTATGCATTTTTGGAGAAGGATTCCAAGCTTCTGGTCATTATTTCATCAGAGCTTGAGGAGGGTTAGAGAGAAAAGTTATCGATAGTGCTTAGCGAGCACAAAAGAGATTTGGCTTGGAAGATTTCAGATATAAAGGGAATTAGCCCTCCTTTTGCACCATAAAATCTTAATGATAGACGGGTGTAAGTTAGTTGTGCGGCCATAGTGGAGGTTTGTTAAGTTCTCTAATAATATTTTGATGATAACAAAAAAAGATTAATTGTTTCTAAGTATGATTGAACTGAAGCTTATTCAGAACCTTTGATAGTTGTATAAATAAGTTTTTATAAAGTCAGAAGTTATTTCAGAAGTTTCATTTAAGCTTTGATATCTAAAGAAAGTCTTTTAGAAACATTTTCAGAACTTTCAGTGAAACTCATATATGCTGGTAAGAAGCATTTTCATAATTTACGTTAGTAAATAAATATGCTTATCAAGCTAGTCAAAGGCAATTTCAGAACCTTCTTCAATAGAAAGATAAAGTTAACAGAAGCTATTTCAGAACCTTTAAAGCTGGATACGATTTTTTTTATTGATCTTAAAAGTTATTAAAACTTTGTTTTAATATTTGTCAAGACCCAGCTTTTGTCAAAGTATATTTGGATAATATACTTTATGTATTACACTAAAGATGGATTTAATATCATGGGGATCAAATCACATCAAGATGTTTTCAAGTTTTTTTTTATAGATAAAATAATTTGATTTTTCAAATTATTTTTACCAAAATGCATGAATTATTTTTTATGACAAAATCATCATGATGTTTTTCTATGATAAGATTTGTTATACAAGTAAAGATATGAAGGAAAGGATTTTTACAAGAGAATAGGTCTTCATATTTTTTGGGATATCACAACCAACTTTTTGGATAAAGATTACAATATCAAGTTTGTTTGTTCAAATCTATCAAGAAGCTTATGACAAGAATATCTTGGTGACCACTGAAGCTTATCACGTCATACATCAGATAAGGAAGATTTGATTTTTGAAAATTCACCTGAAAGATTATGTTTCGACAAAGATATATCAAAAAAAGATATTGTTAGTTTTTGTTTCTTTCATTTTAGAAAATCCCGTGAAGAATGATAACCTCAGTTTTAAATCTGAAGAGAAGATCTCGGTGGTTATAACAAGATTACTTCAAGTTTATCCAAAGTTAGAATTACAAGAGAAGATCTTGGTACATCTAATGTCTTGGATAAAGATCATAACAGTTCATATCTTTTCAAATTCAAATTCATATCACAACAGATAAAGAAGAGAAGATCACGTCTTTTGAATTTTACAAAAATAGGCGTTGGTGATTAAGAAATATATTTAAGGAATCAGAAGCAAAGACAAGGACAAGCATTTAGATTCGCATAAAAAGAAAAATTTCTTCTTTCAGAAAAAGCAGCCTACTCATATATTTTATTGAGTTGAATTTGTAGAGGAACTTTATATTTTTAATTTTCAAAGATTTGTTACTTCTTGAGAAGTGCGTGGGAGTTATCTATCACTATAGTCGAGTGTTCGCTTAGAGTTTAAGTTAGGGAGACTCAATAGTAAGACTTTGCCAATATGGTGGCTTGATTGTACTCTCATTTGAATTTTGATATAGTGAAACACCACTGATAAAGACAATCGGGACCCCGGCATGGAGCTGGAAGAGTGGACTGACGCACAAGGCGGAACCACTATAATTTGCTACCTGATCTTCTAACTTTGATCTTTTAATTATTGCATTTTATTTATTTAGTTGTTCTCACGATTTTTAACAATATTTTGTTTATATTTAAAAGAGGCGAAAATTTTCATATAATAATCAATTCACCTCCCTCTTGATTATTTTAACGGGATCAACAAGGTTGAATCCGAATATGAAGGAAGTGGTTAAGAAGGAGGTAGTTAACCTCTTAAATGTAGGACTTCTGTATCTTATATCTGGTAGCTCATGGGTGAGTTCGGTGCAGGTAGTTCCTAAGAAAGGGGGAATGACTATTATGCTAAATGAAACAAATGAATTGATCCCTATGCATACAGTCACTGGATGGAGAGTATGCATCGATTACAAGAAATTGAACGATGCCACTTGAAAGGATCATTTCTTGCTTCCCTTCATCGATCGAATGTCAAAGAGATTAGCAGGACATGCCTATTATTGTTTCTTAGATGGCATGTCGCAATACTTCTAGATCCCCATAGCACTTGATGATCAAGAGAAAACCATCTTCACCTGCCCTTTTGACACTTTTCAGCGTTGCATGATGGCCATATTCGAAGACTTGGTAGAGGATGTCATGAAGGACTTTATGGATGATTTCTCCGTATTTGGGAATTCATTCAATGATTGACAAATTTGAAGAGAGTACTCTAGAGATATAAGGAAACAAATTTGGTACCAAATTAGGAGAAGTGTTAATTTATGGTACTGCAGGGGATTGTGTTGGGATACAAGATATAAAGCAAGGGAATTGAGGTAGACACAGTTAAGGTGGGAGTCATAGCTAAGTTACCACCACCATCATTGGTAAAGGTCATAAGAAGCTTCTTGGGACATGTAGGCTTTTACATGAGATTTATTAAAGATTTTCCTAAGATAGTTAGGCCATTAACTAAATTATTGGAGAAAGATGTGCCATTTGAGTTTAATGAGAGCTGCTTAGAAGCCTTTAATTTATTGAAGGAAAAGTTGACAAATGCTCTAATAATGGTGGTACCGGATTGGAACTTATCCTTCGAGTTGATGTGTGATGCCAGTGATTTAGCAATAGGGGTAGTACTAAGGCAGAGATAGGACAAGCATTTCCAGCTTATATACTATGTCGGCTAGAACCTTACACCTACTCAAGAGAACTATACCACTATAGAAAAGGAGTTGTTGGTAGTAGTATTCGCTTTTAACAAATTCATACCTTATTTGATATTGTCAAAAGTCATTGCCTATACAGATCATTCAGTACCAAAGTTTGTATTATTTTAAATAGATGCAACACTGAGGTTGATTAGATAGGTTCTGCTACTTTAAGAGTTTGATTAGGGACAAGAAAGGGGCAGAAAACCAAGCTGCTGATCATCTGTTAAGGTTGGATAACCTATATTTGGATCAGTTGCATGAAGAAGATATTAATAATAGGTTTCCAGAGTATAGCCTATTTTCTATACGTGTAGTGGAGAATCACGATATTCCTTGGTTTGCTAACATAGCAAACTATTTGGTTGGGAAGGTCTTATCGCAACACATGGATTAACACAAGAAATAGAAAATCTTTTTAGAGATTAAATATTATTTATGAGAGGATCCATTTTTTTCAGGATTTGTGTTAATCAAGTTATAAGGCATTGTATGTCTCACGAGGAAAGATAAGAAATTCTATTCCATTGCCATAGTAGGCCAAAAGGTAGCCGCTATAGTGCAAACAGAACCGCCTATAAAGTTTTGGAAGGAGGTTTCTACTAGCCAAATATATTTAAGGATGCTCACACGTTTGTTTTATCTTATGACAGGTGCTAGAGAATAGAGTTGGAAATATGGATTACAACCCGCAGGCCAACTTGCCAACCCGCTCAAAAAAGGGGTTGTAGCCAAATTTTTTTGGCTCTTTTAACCCCCAAGCTGGGCCGGGCCAACTCGCAAAAAAAAAAAAAAAAAAAAAGAAAAAAAGGAAAAAAAAGAAAAGAGAACAAACAACAAGAGGAGAAGTTTAAAAATAAAAATAATATAACATCTTGATGATTATTTATGTATGTTATGGAAAAAAATAGATTGATACATGAACAACAAGTATTATAACATATTTTAAAATATATATCTATTGATTTAAACATAATATGATATTTAATAAATCATTTTAAAAACTTGTTTTTATATATAAGTAATCAAAATAGCAATAAAATTAGTCGTTAATATATGTCAAATCTTAAAATATATAAATATTCTAATTTTCACATAGACTAACAAATTAATTTTGGCCCGCAGGCCAGGCTGGGCTGAGGAAATCTGGTTGGACCCATTTAACCCACGGGCCCAAGCTAGCTAGCACGTTTACTCACTATTTCCGGCTCTACTAGAGAATAGGAAATATCTCTAAAAAGGATGAAATGCCGTAAAGATACATTCTTGAATGTGAAGCATCTGATGTATGGGACATCGACTTTAGGGGTCCATTTCCAAGCTTATTTGGAAATAAATACATATTGGTGGTTGTGGACTATGTCTCTAAGTGGGTGGAAGCACAAGCTTTGCCCACTAATGATGCACCAGTGGTGGCAAGATTCTTAAGGAAGCTATTTCCAAGATTTAGAGCACCTCGAGCACTTATAAGTGACAGAGGCACCCACTTTTGCAATGCTCAAATGAAGAAGGTGTTGGAGAAGTATTGAGTTCATCATAGATTAGCCATTCCCTATCATCCGTAGACTAATGGTCAAGTTGAGCTTTCTAACAAAGAATTGAAACAAATATTGGAGAAGACAGTGGCCCATAATAGGAAGGATTAGGCTAAGAAGTTAAATGACGCTCTATAAGCATACAAGACAACCTCCAAGACACCCTTGGAGACTATACTAAATAGATTGGTGTATAGTAAGGCACTATCAGTACATATAGAACACAAGGCCTATTAGGCCATTAAGACCGCTAGTCTTGATCATGAGGCAGCTGGTAGGCATAGGTGTCTTCAAATTAACGAGTTGGATGAGTGCGGATAGGTAGCTTATGAAAATAATAAGTTGTATAAGGAATGAGCTAAGTAGTTGCATGACGCTAGAATCCACCATCTAAAGCAATTTATGAAAGGAGATCTAGTGCTTTTTCACAACTTAAGACTCAAATTATTCCCTAGAAAGCTCAAGTCAAGGTAGTCAAGACCATTCGTTGTGAGGAAAATCTTCCCACATGGAGCAGTGGAGGTTAAACATCCAAATAAGGGAGTCCTTAAAGTTAAATGGTTAGTGGCTTAAGCTTTATTATGAAAATCAAGAAGATGTAGACGGAAAAGAGGAAATCAAGCTGCTAAAGGCTGAATCAAACACTTAGGAAGTTTTCACATCAAGCTAATGACGTTAAACAAGCACTTCATGGGAGGCAGCTCATGTTTTGTTTATGTTATATTGTGTAGTAATTGTGTTTATCGTATGTCAATTATGGTCTAATATGTTTGGTGTGTTAAATTGCGGATATCTAACAATTTTAGGCAAGTTAGTGTCAAGAAAGATCAGTTGGAGGAAGTAGATCATGTTGATTTTTGAGAAATTTTGATCTAAGTATGAAAAATGCAAGAAAATGAGATTAGAGGAGATAACCACCCTTGTCATGCCCATAATACATCAACGTGATAAAATATGGAGATCCCCCTGTCGATCACAAGCATAATGAGGGTTGTATCAAGCGATGGCAATCGCATGAGTTTTAAGAATAAATAAAAAAAATGGTCAAAGAAGATCATGACCTTAACAACAGTCGTGATTAAAAGGCAATATAAATATATGAAGCACAGAATTAATCACCACCCATGTAACAGTTGTGATGAGAAGCTTTAGCTTAGATTTTGGAGATCCAGAGAGTATCACAACCTAGGTAACGACCGTGATTAAGGTTAGTACAATTTTAAAATTTTCTCTAGGAAGATCACGGACTGTATCATGGCCGTGATTTAGGTTAGTCATATATTAATTTTTAGGTCCAAAGAGATCACGACTTGTGTCATGGTCGTAATCTATGGCGCGACTTGGTATTATATAAGCACGATTTCACTTTCACTATCTCTTCACTATTAATTTTTATGCCCATTAGCTCTATCTCTTATTTTCCCTCTCTTCCATATAGCACCACACTCACACACTCTCAATCCACTTATTTTGCACTTGCTTTTACCATTTCTATAGGATTAGCAACATCAGGTACGTGATTCCTTTGATTTACTGTTAATTTTTCCTATAAATGAGTGAATGCTTGGCAAAATTCGAATTTTTAGGGTTTTGGTTTTTCTTGAAGTAATGATGCATAAATGTAATGCCTGTGATTCTATAGTTCTAAATATCTTAATATATGTCTCTTATGCATCTTTCATGCTAGTATTTGTCAAATTTCATGATGAACTCCAATTTCATCAAAATCAATCACTTAATAAAAATTAGGGCTTTTTGAAATAAATGTTAGATTATTGTTTTAAAGGCTAAATTTGTGGATCTTTAGTACTATAACAAGTTTATACAATGATTTCGAGGCTAAAATGAATAAAAACCTTAATTTTACAATTGGGGTTTTCTAACTTTTAATGCTTAGGAACATGAGTCTCATGCAATGTGAATGACATTAATGCTGATTTATGTTGCATAGGGGTTAGCCATGCTTGTTTATCATGTTATATGAAGTTTATTAGGTTATCTCTAATTTTTTCCTTCACACATGAGTAAGACTTGAACATCTAAGTATGTGAAGTCTTAGTATTAAAAGTAACATAAGTAATGTTAGTTGATCTTAATTCATTATGAACTTGAGTGTGTTTATGACATGTCTATTAGTGGGTTCGATGCTCTGTAGATGTCATTGTATTTTCGCTACTTCAACTATCATGATGTAATTGATTTCTATAGATGGCTCCAAAGAAAGCTTTTGCACCTAAGGGGATAAAGCGCTCACGAGCTGAGCGATCACTGCAAGACAGTCATGTCGGTAGTTTGAGTGGTTCATTAAAACCTCCAACTGGGATGAAGGAGAACCACCAGCATCGGTTTGAGCAGTTGGTTCAAGAGAAAATATTGAAGGGTAACATGATCATTAATAAGAAGGTTCTAGGAGAGTATGGACTACTCAAGGCTTTTGAGAGGCTACTCACATCAAGGCCATGGTTGGAATTTTTTAGCATCAAGAGGAATTTTATAGGGAGACAACATTAGCATTCATGGCCTCCTTTGAACTTCAGTACACTAGTATATATTCTGACACGCACAATAACGTGTCATTTTTTGCTCACGGGAGGTACCATGAGATGTCCCTCACTGAGTTCATTCGGGTGATGGGAATATACACAAATGCAGAAATAGATTCACCTGAATTTCTTAGAATCCCCTCCACCATCCCTAGGGAAGTATCCGTACTAACTTTTGGAGAGAGATCTCTACAGAAGGGGAGTTCCGACCTTGCAAATCAAGGGGCTCCACTATTAAACAGTTGAGCCATCGTGTGCTCCATTATATTTTGGTGAGGTCGATGAACCCCAGAATGGATAGTCCTGGGTAATAGCGGAAATTGACATGCTTCCTCTTTACAGCATCATCAAGAAATATGAGGTGAATGTTGGAGTTGTGATTGCCTTTGCCTTCAAACATCAAGCATCAGACTCTGGGCAAGGAATCTACTTTGGGCCATTGATCACTCGAATTTTGAAAAATATGAAGGTTTGGCCTAAGAAGAATGTACCTCAAGATTATGTTGGTGAATCCATACCCCTCCCACCTGACCCTTTTCGCCAATGGGGAATCCCCAAAGTTGCCAATCCAGATTTTGACATTGAGGAGCCTGGCCAGTCGATTAGTGCTCCTCCTAGTTCTACTTATTCTACTGGGAATTTTGCCAGATTGGAGCAACAAATTTTGAAACAAGTCAAGAGATAGCGAAACAAAGTCAGGAGATAGCAAAATTAAAGGAAGAAAATAAGGGTCTAAAGCAATTGGTCAAGGAGGGCTTTAAAGCCATTTATGATAAAATGAACATCCCATTGCCCTCCTATTTTAAGAGTAGCTCCACCAGAGATGATGCCGGACCAATTGAGCCAGCTAGTATTAATCAAGAGAGGGCCTTACCTCCAATTCAACAGCATCAGGCGCCTCCGGTATCAACATACCAACCTCAGGGTAAGGAGAGTGAGAGTGATGAAGAGAAAAGCTCTAAAGATGAAACAGAGAGACAATTGCGGCATGTATCCTTGGTTCAAAGGCCAGCTAGTCAGCAGGCGAGTGCTCAAGCTCCACAGCAGCAATCCCAAGCGGAAGAAGAAGGGTGGCAATTCAAAGTTAAATGAAAGGATGATGATGATGCTGATGGTGATGATGAGGGGGGGCAATGAAGGTGAAGATGATGAAGGGGATGACAATAGTGGTAAAGGAAACCCCTAAAATTGATTCTACAAATTTACTTTTTGAGATCTTTATTTCATGACCCTGTGTAGTCTTGTTAATCTTTAAGGGACTCATAATTTTTGTTTTTGTCTTTGTTATTATGGTTTTTCTTTCTTTTTCTGTTTTTCTTTGTTTTAGTGATAGTTTTTAGATGGTCCAATGGTTCATCGGATGGAAACTTGAATTGAAATTTTGTGAATGCAATGTTCAAACTTCATTAAGGGGGTGTGTCAATTTTCCTTTTCCTTAATTTATTTTTTTTAACTTCTTATTTCCTTTCTTTTGCTATGTCTATAATCTAAAGTGTGAGGAAGGGAATTTATTTCTGAAGTTTAGTTTATATTAAGTTTTCCCTCAATTAAGCATCTTAGGAAAATTTATATGATATGATGCAAAAAAATTCAAATTTCTAGTATCTTTTATATTAGAGTAATCAAGTGGCTGGTATTAGATACTGTCTAAACTTTTTCTTACCTTTTCATTGTATATAACGTGTTGGAATTCCATGATGGAATCTAAGTGGCATAGTTTTACTTATCATTTAATCAGGAATTCAGTTATAAAGTTAGTATGGACTCCTAGTAAAGGTTAGTTAATTTCACCTATTTAACTAATTGTATAGTTTGTTTCACAATTGTTTTGGAAGTTTGGTTCTCGTGTAATAAGAGTTTAATTTAATATAAACCCCTATGTTCTTGTGTTCTCTTTGGAAAAAAAAAAAAAAAAAAAGGAAATACCAACAACAATAACAACTAAGTTAGGTGGTGGAGGTTTGATGGGATCCCTTTAAAACTTGGTCATCTAAAGTCGTTTGACCTAAGATCAGTTGATCAAGGAAACTCACTTAATAAAACACTTAAGGTTTAATGAGTCTTGTAACTCGAGTCATTAAGCCCGCAGGATGCCTCCTAGGAGGAATAACATTTGTTAACTGAGGTGACAAGGTTGGGATTATCAGCTAAAAGCTTCCCACATCGGTTACTGGATTCATCAAACTAAATGAATACAATTATATAATTACTAAAATGAAGGAGGAAAAGTAGAATTGTATGAACTCTTATTTGAGATTATGTGAGATTTATATATGATTGTGACTCACAATGCTTTTATGTTTAAAGGGTGAAATTTATCTAACTCTCTTTTACTAAGTGGTTTTTCATATGATTTTTCAAAACTTAAAAGCTTGATTAATTGAGGAGGAGAAAAGCTGGATTACTTGGATTAAACTTGAAATTCTAGCAAGGTTCATTAAGAAACATGCTATGGTGGGTTGAGTAGGACAAAAAAAATTTTTATGTTTAAGGTCACTTGTTGAGATATGCTAAGTTAATATGAGATACATCACATTTGTACAATGCACCATTTGTAAATTACTATTCCTAACACTAGATTTAATTTTTATCAACTTATCTGCTTGAGGGTAAGCAAAGCTTAAATGTGGAAAAATTTGAGAGTGGCTAATCACTCTACCAATTAGGGTCATTTTATGGTTGTTTATGCTTTCATTTATGCTTAAACTAAGGGATATGGTTCTTAAATTATGAATATATTCATTTCAGGCGTACAAAGGCGAAACATCAACAACTATATCATTTTGGATAAGACTTGAAATTAAAAATAGCATCAAGGCTACATCACGCTTGTTATAGCTTTAGTGATGGTATTAGATGTATAAATTATAGTTCATCACAGGTGTGATCTATGAGAAATTGTGATAAAGTGGAGATCATGGACCTTGATATAGACGGTAATCTCCACTGATCATAATTATAAGCTTTGATACGGCTGTTATCTAAAGAAGAGGAAGAGAGCACTGTAGAGATCACGATCATATCAAAGCTTATAATTATGATAAGTGGAGATTAACATATGTGTCATGGCCGTATCAAGGTTGCGATCTCCAATATATCACAATTTCTCCTAGATCACACCCATGATAAACTCCAATTTATATATTCGAGACTATTACTGAAGCTATAATGGGCGTGATGTGGTTTTGATGCTATTTTTAACTTCAAATCTTGTCTAAAATGATATAGTTGTTGATGTTTTGCCTTTTATGCCTAAAACGAATATATTCATTTTTTAAATACCATATCCCTTAGTTTAAGCATAAATGAAATCATAAACAATCATAAAATGTCCCTAATTGGTAGAGTGATTAGCCCCCATCACTAGGCTAATATAGAGATATATACTTTCAACCTATTTTTTATGCTAGTAAAACCTTAACGGATGTCTAAGAGAATTACACCACCATTGAAGAAGAATTATTGGCTATTGTGTTTGCTTTTGATCGTTTCAGACCGTATTTGATTTTATTTTAAGGCTATTGTTTATACTGACCATTCGGTTTTGAAATACTTGTTGTCAAATCTAATGCTAAGCCCAAGTTGATACGATTGATTTGATCGTTAAAAGAGTTTGATTTAGAGATTAGAGACAAGAAAGGAGCTGGAAACCTTGCAGCTAACCTGTAGACCCCTTAAATATACACAACCTGAATATGATAATTATCAAAATATAACTTATCACTTTGAAGCACTTGGAGAAAAGTCACAAAGATCACTTTAAATTTTTTGCGATTTAAGAATATTAAAATATTAATAGTTTAATTATGGTAAATAATAAATGAGATTATTTTGTCATGATATAACACTTGATCCACATATTAGAACAACTCTGATAAGTTGATAATATTAATTACGTAAGACCATAATTATTATATTACTAATATTATATCTGTAACCCTAGAAAATTTTCGCTTTAAATTCAATGATAGGAAAATATAAATAAAGTCAAACTAAGGACAATCTAATTATTAATTAGGTCATGAAATATTAAAACACTAGTAACTTAAATCCCTAACAAATAAATTATAATTTACGACAATAGATATTGAAGTTGAGAAATGAAAGTCGTAAACTAAAGATTTTAAGTATGTTATGGTGTTCAAAATATTTAAAGTGTGTAATTTTTTTCTAAAAATATTATCAAACTCATATTTATTATATGTATTATTTGGACCCGAGAAATAAAAATTTCTCACAAGTTTCCTGTTGAGCATGGCAAAGCAATAAAAACGAACAAACAAATGGATGCCCAAGATTACACGGAACCTTAAGTAGCAAGGGTTCTTTGCCTACACGTAAACTTACTTTAGAAGTTTATATATATATATATATATATATATATAGAGAGAGAAGAGAGAGAGGGAGTCTTTCTCATTCTTCACCTTGAGACCTCATCAAATAAACACAGAGAGAATAACATGAGGCTAACAGTTAGCTTCTAGCAAAAAATAAATAAATAAATAAAAGCGAGAAACATATTGGTGGAAAGATGGGAGAAGATCAAGCCAATTCATATCACTGGTATTATTGTATTTCTATTAGCTAATTTATTACTTGTTACCATTTATTAGATAAGAAAATTATTATTTTCCGTCATGTGACTTTTGATTACTAGAACTCCTCATCAGTAATACTTTATGAAACTTATATCATATAACTACATATGAAATAAGCTATTGGCCTCATATTTCACCAATAATAGGGAAAGAGAACATCAAAAGCTTATATTTACAATGTATTATGTACAGATGTAAAGAGATTAAGTTGAAATGGATTAATCTGCTAGCTTTAGTGCATCCATATGTATTGCTAATACTCCTATATATACATAGAAAGGTAAATGAATAAATAATTCCTGACAACAAGACTATGCCTTAGGAACAAATTAAAAGAATTAATCCGTACAATTGGCACATAGCACAAAGAAGCATTAAAATTGATAATTATCATAATATAATTATAAATATATATACACACATACAAAGTATTATGGGTGTAGCTAATAATATTACAAGGTCTGGATTGCCCAGATAAATTTCTATGGGTTACTGAAATAGTTTAACTAACGGCTTCCTTTTAATGCTTGTAGGCTTAGGACAATTAACTTAAATTATTTTAGGAAGATCATCTTCAGTGAATCGTCCTTGCAGACCATGCATTCCCTTTCTTGTTCAAATTTTATTAGTCTTTGGATAAGGTTTCATGCTCCAACCAATACCGGAATTGGTCAGAAAGGGCTTCGTGCTCCTCAATACATGAAAATTGAACCCATTTATACTAAGATAATTCATTCATCATAAACCATGGATAATAGTAAAAGTAGCTTTAGCATTTTTAATTAATTATCATTGGAAGTTGCCCTGTTCGGCCAATTAGAACATGTATAAATAAATATCATTCAATTTGCATTAAAAGTCTGAATTGGATATTATCATTTAGGATTAATATATATATTAATAAAATTTTATTTTCCATTTGTGGGATGGTCTTAAATTATATTTGTCACTAGTCATTAAAGTCATGCCTTTTAGTTGAAAAGATAAGAGTTATATCAATTTTTATTATATAATCTCCTGCATCCAAGTAAATGCATATATATGATTATGTTTTTGGATGAAAACTTTCTTTTACTATGATATTGTACAAAAAATGGATTTAAATGGGCTACTTTGGAAGGTAATTTTTGTAATTGGACTATCTTATCAAAATCTTGGTTTAGTGTATGTGATAGTACATGTAATAAAGATCACAAACACCAAAAATGAAGGGAAATGGGAAAAAAATTAATAATTGATAATATAAAGAATAATATAATATACTATATATGTTGTATAAATGATATAAGGGTTTGTCGTAGTATCAATCGGACTTCAAGAATTCTTGAGATACCATAACATTAGATATATTAAACTTAAATTATGAAATCATGTTTACTTATGCTAAGGAAAATAGGGCAGCCAATGTAAATAAAATATATTAAAAGTGAATAAATTTAAAATAGTAGCATAGATTAGTATAGGTAGTGGTATGGAAATAGGATGATTAATATAAGTAAAACATTCATCGAATAATAATAATAATAATATAGCTTGAAGAAGTACTTAATGGTTAATATGAGACTAAGGCAAAATAGGGTAATAATTTATTGTTATACAAACAAATAAATAACTAAACTCTAAAGCATTATGTTATGACTCATGTACGTAATAGAAAGCAGCCAGCATACTTACAAGACTATGTACCTTAGAGTACAAGAGGAGTCATGTATAGCATCGTATGGAAATAGTTAAGACAAGTATAGCATCATGTGTAATAGATAAAAAAAAAAGCAAGTGTAGTATCTGTAACAAAATAGGACAGCTGGAAACAGCATGCAATTGTAACAACTTCTATACACAACTGTGTATAAATAGAACAGAGGAAAAAAATAAAAGGGAACAACCAGATTTAAATCAAAAGGTACCATCAGGAGCTACTGGAGGCTCGAACTCCAGAAACCCTTCTAATCACCTACAATCTGCCATCTTTACCTTCCACGGAAAAAACACAAGACAACAAATAATTAGCAATCAATAGAAAACATAATACACAGCAAGAAGAAACCGTAGCTTTCTAAAAGGAATCTAAGTAGAGAGAAACAGAAAGGGAGCGGAACTTACAAAGTAAAAGTGTTGCTGATAGAGAATAGAGGCTAGGGCATCGATCGGATTTTATATTACATTGTCCGATTGGGCTCAATTGTTAAGGATTGGACTTTTGAATTTGTGTGTGGGCCGTGGGCTTTATCACATTATTGACTGGCAATATAAAAAAAAAAAAGTTTAATAGTTAATATAGTACAAGGATGATATCATATAACAGGCACACTAAGTTATTGATAATCAAAGTCTCTAAATAATGATGCCTTAATCAGTAATGGTAGGAGAAGGGAAAAAAAAAAACAATTTGTTTCCAGTAGTATTGGCTTTCAATTCGCACATATCTTATAGTAGGTTTCCATATTTGAATCCATAATAGTGGGTTAGGACTAGAATTTATTATCAGAGAAATATTTAAATATTTTAATGAATTTAGTGTAATTTGATATGTGATACTAATATGATAACTTGATTAAGGTGCAGTCAATACTTAGCTTAGAGATGGGTTTGAAGCAAATATATATTATGTTCGACTAAACTACGGAGAGAAAAAGAAGGAAAGAGATATTATTATTTGTGCCACTACAAATTTCTATTAAAACCGATGATATAGTAATTTGAACAAATCTTACTATAGTATATAATCAATAATTATGGGTAAACAGTATGAGCATAAGCTTTATCATAAGCTTGAATAAATTACAGTTATAATACTAAGCTATGATTAAAAATAAATTAATAAATAAATGAAAAAGACCATCTCTATAAGTAAAACATATTAACAAAGAAAAGCTAGGATTTTTAAGATAAACTTATTCAAATTCAATATCATATTAAGTGGCTTGATGATTTAGCTTAGAATCAAATCATTAAACTCAAGTATCACCTTATAAACTATAGTGTAGATTTCGGTATATATGGAAAATGGGAAATGTTAAGCATACCCTAATATATTAAAGAGAAACACTTAATCTAAGATCAAGAGAAACACAATGAAAATAAAAATATCATATAGAATTCAGCCAACATAAGGTTAAGAAACTGGAGATAAGTTTGATTACTAAAATTTAATGACAAGAACACTAGACAAAGATATAAACATGAAATGAAGATTATAATAATAACAAAAAGACATTTGGTACACTTAAGTATCTCTTGGCTCACTTGTGTCAAAGTGGTAACAGTCCACAAAATTGAATAATCTAAGTTAATAATTAGATACTACACGAAATGAGCTTTCCAACGCCTATTCATGTGTAAAAATTTGAGTTAAAATGAGTACAATAGACTTAGTTTACGTTTACGCTATTAAAACTAGTATTTGGAATCATTTATGACACTTTTCCTAAGAAAAGTGAGTTTACACTAATTTTATAATTAAAATGAAGAAACTTGACCCTCATAAGATTTAAAACACATCTTCAAATATGTAAAATAGATAAAGAATAGTAAAGCTTGAGTGTAGGACACCAAAGACACAACCGAGATTATTATGCAAATAATAGTATAGTAATGAGTATCTGTTATCCCATTTTATAGGAGAAACAGATTAGTTATGAGACTTTCCAGTAGGCTATTAACATAATTAAGGAAGGATATTAGCTGAGTAATTTTTACCTTATCACATTATTTGTGCTCGTGATATAGTTGCATATGTAATAATATATTAATACTGCTATGCATGTGGGTTTGGGTGTATAGCATGATGCTTGGTGTATGTCTGGTTGCTAAAACATCACATTAAAAGCGACAATTACTTTGTGTTGTAATTAATGTATGAAGCATGTTGATATTTATCTGTGAACTATATGATTGCTTGAGAACCTAACTTAATATTGTTTGGCTATATATTTAAATGGTCATGCATTGCATAATTTGCATTTATTGCATAAAAGACGTAACAGCCCACTACGTGTAAGTGTTCTGGTTTTTTGATAATGCTTAGTTTTTATAGATGAAAGGTTTCTAGTTCTACGCAAGAATATCTTTGTTCCGTTTGGTTCCATGGGAACTAATTGGCACACGAAGGAACGTCGCCCGTGATATTGGCATGAAATGACCAACACTTAATGGAGTTTCTTTATTCGAAGAATATGAGTAAAATGTTTAAGATGAATTTATGAGGGTGTATGTCATCCATCTCCCTTGGTTCTCTGATTCTCTGGGCGAGTGGGTCATTGAAGCTGAGTTCCTCGACTAGGTTCCTTCATCCTCGATGCGAGGGTGTAAATCTACATCCTGTTTAGATTCCGGGTTATCCAAGCTTATAATTGTGTATATGGTTGATTGTTGTGTTGCATACGCTTGCTAATTATACTTATTGATATTGCTTAATGTGTGGTCTAGTCAAGTCATCTCACTAAGCTATGATCTCGCTCACCCTTCAATAGTTTTTGTGCAGGAATAGTGCTTGCTGGGAATAGGCTTAGAGTGTGTGAAGAGTGTTTCTACCTCAGACTTTATTGAAGTTAGAAATATAGGTTATATTGAACTTAGAATGCAAATTAGATAAATTATATAAACAATTGAGGCTTTATATTTTGTAGATTGAAACCCAATTTTTATTATTTGGTAGGGGATACCGATTGTCTGTGATCTTAGTGAAATGTGAAAATTTGGATTCCATAGTTGAATTTCAACAATAGTATTAAATGTATATGTATAATTAATGTATGAGAAGCTAATAAATTAGTAGAGTCTTGTAATCTCTGACTTGCAAGATGGTTCTTATATTACAGTTGCACACGTGACATGATAATTTCATGATAATCCTATTAGGGCCCTCTTATGGTCGTGACATAACCTACTTTCTAAACTTGAGAATGCCCACTTAGAGAAGCTTAAAGAGGATGATATTGATGATGCTTTCCCTAAGGAAAGGTTATATGATGTCAATGAAGTAATTGATGTTAATATTCCTTGGTTTGCTGATATAGCAAATTATTTGGTAGTGAAAATTCTTCTCAAGGACTTAACTGATAAGCAAAAGAAGAAATTCTTTGTTGAGGTGAAACATTATTTTTGGAATGAATCGTTCTTGTTCAAGGGTTATGCAAATTAAGTTATTAAGAGATGTGTCTCTCATTCTGAAGGACGATAAATTCTATGTCATTATCATTTTGATCCAAAAGTAGGCAATCATAGTACAAATAGAACTACACAAAAGGTACTTGAAAAGGTTTTTTATTGGCCTTCCTTAATTAGAGATGCTCAGATTTATGTAGCACTTTGTGATAATTGTCAAAGAGTAGGTAATATTTTCTAGAGAGATGAAACACCTTAAACCTTTGTCTTAGAATGTGAAGTTTTTGGGATAAATTACATCAAAATGTATTAATATATAGAGGTAAGTTCATTCAAGATATTAACATTTTAGATAGTTAAAAAGAGAAATCAACGTTTGAGGGATGAATTCTAGTTGTGTGTATTCTTGATTGAGTTTTAATAATTTAATGTCCTATCATCTTTTTTCTAAACATAGTCAGCGCTAAGTGAGTGTACCTATTGCTCGTATTATAAGGATAAAATATAGGGTCGTCTTCGTCGGGATTGTTAATTACTACTAATCACCTTTTAGTTATTATCTAGCCTAGAAAATAGAGTAAATAATGTTATTAAACTATTAATTACACTAAATCTGCTAGCCATTACGACTAAAGTCACCAACATACTTTAATCAAACTAAATATCACATGAGTAATTTAGACCTTACTTCGAGACTAAACTTATCATGTGAATCAAGAACAACGATTATACTGTTATTAGATTTCTTAACTGCGGAATGCAATTAATATATTAATGTTTTTCTCAAGATCACTAACGCCTAATTCTAAGCTTATCCACTGGAATCTCTTCCTAGGTTGATAGCAACCTAGAATCACTTTTTGTTCAGGAATTCTTCACATAATTTAAGTAGGTGCAAAAGAATTTCATGATCTTATCTCTAGGATTGTGGGCAATTCCTATAAACAATCAAGATCTATTAAAGAGGATGATCTCTCAATCTATCCCAATGAAATCTGGCATGGATTTATATCATACACTATATAAATTCATGATGCAATAATAACAAACTGTTGGATTAAGAAAGATTAATAATCTCAATTATAGCACTTGAAATTACACAACCAGTGTATAGTTCTACAAAATCTAAAATACAACAATTACTCCTTTATTGATGAAATGATATAAAACATATATTGAAAGAAGTGAGAAGGAAACATGTAAAACCTCTTTTTCAATGCTTCAATTCTTCTTGATCTCACGAATCTAAAGGAATCTAAATGTCTCTTGCCTGCTACTTTGTTACCAGTTATGAAAAGAGACGTTTCTCCAGTAAGGTCACATGCAAAATGACAATTCTATTCTAACTGAATTTATGCAGCAAATGCTTAATGCAAAATTTTTTCCAAATAATTTAGATCAAGATAGACAATTTCTGAACAACATCATTTGCAATGAGTCATGATAGAGGCTCCCAACCAAGGAATGGATGAAAATTTTTAAGTGCAGTTGAAAGCGAGATCATGACTTAATGTCTTATTGAGAAATTTGCCTAGCAGCCATCAATGATGTTGTTATCTCCCACACTAGCTAGCTCTCTAACCCTTTTCTTAGGTTACCTGAAGAGTTTAGAAATGCTAGACCCTGTGATACCTCTGATATAGAAGATGTAATGGTAATTTTGAATATATTGAATTGCCATTCCAAGGCATCCTTCAGCCCAGTAAGCAAATTAAAATGACTATTAAACTTGTTATGCCTGAGATGGTCGAAGTTGAAAGATAGTAAACTTCTTGTCAAGAACTTTGATATTTGCGAACGACATTTAGCTTCATGTTACAAGGATGCAGCTCAAGTTAGTGTTAGAAATCTTAAGCACATTGTTAGTACCCACCGAATCAGAATCAGACCATCAAGTGATTTTTGTGAAATGAAAAAAAGCCATTGGAATTGATATAATCTCTCCAATTTAGGTAAGTACACTGAACTTTACCTCAATGCATGAAGTTGACCTCCCTAGCAGATATCTTTCTCTTTCTCCCCGTGGGGTCTGGAGATAAGATTATTTAGTAAAATCTACTGAACATGTTTTCTTAGTGAGTCAAACTTTTCAAAAAGTTAATGCAATCTTCCCCGGTGGAATCTAAACATATGATAAAATTTGCTCAGTCAAGTCTAAAAACTTGCCTTTGTGAAAAATCTAACAACTCCTTTTTCTTAAGATGTTTTGATACCAAAGCTTTTTCAATCAAATGACCTTTTTGAATCCTCAATAAATTTTTTTTTTCATCCTGTTTAACAGGTACAAAAACTTTTTTATTTCTTCAAGGCACAAAGTTTTTCAAAACTCTTAGCCATCAAGGTAACCAATATCCCTACTTATCAAGGTGAACTTTTTGGAAAACCTTGCCTATCAAGGTGACCGAAATCCCTACCTATCGGGTGACCTTTTCAAAACCCTTGCCTATCAAGATGACTAGAATCCTTGCCTATCAAGGTAACATTTTCAAAATCCTTGGTTATCAAGATGAGCAGAATCTCTGTCTATCAGGATGACCTTTTCAAAACCTTGGCTATCAAGGTGACTAGAATTTCTACCTATCAGGGTAACCTTTTCAAAACCATTGGCTATCAAAGTGATCAAAATCCCTACCTATCAGGTTGCCCTTTTCAAAACCCTTAGCTATCAAGGTGATCTTCCAAAATCCCTGATGTTAGGGAAAAGTTTTGTAGTTAGTACCACTAGGTTTAAGGTTTTTCACAAAAAATGGTATCTCTTTTTATCTTTATGATGAAGTTTTACTCTAACTCCCCCATAAAGAGGGGCAGCTATCAATACTCATTTTTGCCCCTCTTGAAATATAAAAATAGGAAAATATCAAAAAGTTCAAAAGGTAGAAAAATATTAAAATTAAATATTATTAAAAATACAAAAATAGTAGCTAGTTGAAAGCTAACAAAAAAGTATATTAAAAATTAGAATCTTATAAAATTTAGAAAACCCCATCTTTTAATAAGTAGACTTGTATAGGACATATAAATAAAAACCCTTCTAAAATTAAAAAGATAAAAAAAATAGAAAAATGAAAAATATAAAGAAATTTCATTTTAAGCTTTTGGTAAACATAATAGTCTTTTTATAATAGGCCGGACTATTTTTGTAAATAGATTTAGATCTTGAGCCCATAGATTTAGATCTTGTTTCACTGCATATATCGCTTAGGACTTCCTTTGGCCAGGTAGATTTCTAATTGAGTTTTAGTTGTGAAAACTACAAGGACCCGATATATCCTACTATAAAATTCAGTCATGTGAAATCCCAGCCACGTATTATACTTTAGGTATTACACACATAGGCTCCCTTAAAGGTTTATGTTTATCGTGAACATTTACTATTCAATTTTAATTACTGAAATCATTTAGCTAGATTTTATAGATAATTGGATTTGGCGACAAAGAAACAAAGTTTCAAAAACATTTTAGAAACTACTCTCATGAGTAGATTAGCTTTCAAAATAGAACCATACCATAATGTATTCTATATCAAAGAATCCCTTATCATGATGGTAAAACAAAGCTTAAAAGCTTTATTATCATTTCTTATAATCATTTATATAAATAATAAAAACCTTATTAAATTTTAAGAAAACTTGATAAAGTATCACTTGTAAATCCATCTTACTTGAGATTGAAAGAAAATATACTATCTTAACCAATCCAAAGTTTCGAAGAAAACATTCCTTTACATCATAGCCCACCAGGACAAAACATAGGTTTTGAAGCAAAGCTCAACTAAGTTGCAAAGTTTGGGACCAAGCCAAAATAAGTAAAATAGTTTAAAGTATACGGTCATCCAATGAAAATAAGAAACATAAACACTTAAGGAATTTTCTCAAAGTTCCATATTGTCCTCTACCCATTGGGTCACTCTCCAAACTCATCAGTCACAAAACTGATGGAATTATAGTGCAGGTCACATACAAACCTCGTCAGTATCTTGTGTAAAGTGAGCGCGAAGCCTAGTACACAGCAATCAAGTACATACATGCATGTCAGGCACACCTAAACCAATGCAATAAACATAAGTTGAGTTTGATTAAATTTTTAAGCCAACAAATAAGTATTCACAGCATGCTAAAAATACCAAAATGCACAAGAGTACTCATGACTTCTGCCATGCAAAAGGGGTACGGTTCCTGATAAGTTATTTTTACTCTATTTCATTCATAAGAATTCATGGTTTACCTGATACATTTTTAGTAAATTCCTATAATTTTATGCTTTTTATTGTGAAAATGTTGTTGTTTAGCTCCAAGGATCATAAAAAGAAGAAATAAAGTGATTTAAATCAATATTGGAGCAAAACAACAATAATGTTTGAAGATAACTCCACACCTAAAAAGATCTTAACCGAGGGTAAGAAAACAATGCAAAAAAATGCACCCTAAATCGCACCCTCGATTTGAGTCGTGATTTAAATTGAGAAGAACTATGCCTTATATTCAACCAGTCACACCTAAGTCGTGCCCAGTTCAACCGATGATAGAAACCGAAGACAAGTTCGCGACCCTAATGAAAAAGACACGGCTTCTACCATGGCCAATCTTCGCCCCTCGATCCAACCACAAAAAGTAACTCTGTTACATATTTGCCGCCTTATTGTCATGTGTGCTAGAACAAGATAAAGTTTGTTAAAAGAATCTGTCATGTCGGCGAATAATATCTTCATGATTTTATGTGTGCATCATCCATAAATAATAGTGCATAGACCTTGCAAGAAGTGTGTTGTACCATATGTAACAACTTCTGACATAATAGAGTGGCGAGAGAGCTTTTATTGAAAGAAACATTTTTGTTGCGATAGAGAATCAAGTTTTCTAGGTAAATATATTTTTAATCAGACGTTTGTTTCTTCAAGACATTGCACTTAATTAGTAACTTATATCTTTATTTCATAGTATTTCTCTTGAATCCATGTCTAGTGTTTATATCCATGAGAAATATTATTTTAACTTAGGTTGTATGAACCTAAGATCTAATTCATGATTTCAACGTGTTTATAATGAATATTGTCTAATACTTTTATTTAGTAGCTTAAACCTTAACTCATGAATTTATGTGAGTGCACCATATAGATTCACATATGATTTTAATTGAATAATTGAGAAATCGTTCTTTAGGTTACTAATGAAGTTGTCATGACCAGCCTAAAGATAGGGCTAGTGAAATTTTTTGTCACTTGATTTTGAATTCATTAAAATGGATTTTAAATTTAAATGCATTGAAAGTTCAAAGTGAGGCCTACAACTTGAGTGACTAAACCTGCAAGGTGTATTTTTAAAGTAAAAATGTTTGTTGCTTGAGTGATGAACTTAGGATCATCGGTTGAAAAATTTTTAAAAGGATCACAAAAAAATTCCTAGAAATCTAAACTTAATTAAATCAGAGAGGCATGGGTTTGAAGAGTTATTTTAAAACTTAATAGCCTAAAGTTGGTTGGCTCGAGACTTACTGACCGAGGAACCACCATGGAGTAGGGACAAAGCCGCATTTACTTGAGCAAGTAACCTTAAGGGACACCATGTAAAAATGGCTAAATTTGATAACGCATGTTAACTTGGAGATAAACTAGGATTATCAATTAAAAGCTTATTGCATGGGTTAGGAAAGTTTTGCATTAAATGAAAAAAAAAATTGTATGAATCGAATTGAAACTCCCAACTAAAAATTGAGAAAATCGTGAAAAAGGGAAAAGAACTAGAGGATGAATCGATGTAATATCATTCCACTTTAAATTATGGTGCTTATGGGGTAATTGAGGAGAGTGTATACTTTTCTTGAACGTCTTTGATCTGCATTGTTGATTTGATGTTTATTTAGGATGATTCTAGTTAAATTCTGATGTTGGATTCGCTATATTCCTTAAAAAGTTTGGGAACATGAGGATTAGTACGGTTAGCACAGCATGTTTTTGCATGTGTTGACAATTAATTTAGAATTTCTAAGAAATTATATCTGTTAGCAGTTGAATTTGGACACTGAATCACGTCATATATTTGAAATTCTATTCTTAGGAGTTTTTCAAATGCAAAATAGATATTATGCATATGCAATAGTAAAATTACAATTTTTTGAAATTTCTACTCTAGATCATCCAACTAGTGCCAATCAACCATTGTAGTCCCCGTCATCTACTACAGGGTCTGTTAAACACGAAGCGTGGAATATCATCTAAAAGTGTATGACTTGTTCTCTGTTATTATTCTTACTTATTTATCCTTTTGCAGATAAAGATGTCAACACCAAAACCAACCATCTCTGAAAAGGGTCCTAGATTTGAGATAAACAGCATCAGTGATTCTAGGCAAATCACTCCATCAATGGAATGAGATCAAGTGGAGCGGTTTAACCAACTGTCTACCAAAAGATTTGTTCCCAATATTTACATTGAGTGGGATTTACTTCGGAAATATGGTTTTGACGTAGAAACACATCATCTACTATCCCGTAGGGGTTGAAATCAATTGTTCAGCATACGGGAGAACGTTTACAAACAGCTTACTCTGGAGTTTTTGGCAACTTTTAGGATAGAGGAGTTGAAAATGAGTCAGGCTAACAATAATGTTGTGGTATTCAAAGTAAATGGGCAATATCGACGCTTGACCATGGTTGAATTCTTAATCTATATGGGCTTATGCGAGAAAGATTGTGCAAGCAAGGAATTTCAAGCCTTACCTATCATCTACCTAATGGATTGACCTCAACAATTTTCTGGAGGCGATTAATTATTGTTGCAAATTACGATCTGAAGGTGTCTAAGGTCTCTACTTTCAAGAATCCTTGTCGCAGGTTCTTCCCTAGCTTTTGTGCTACAGACTTAGGGGGAGATGGAAGAGTGTCGCAATGGTTAGCTCCAATGATACGATTTGCTTACACAGCCTTATTGAGAGTCGCCCCATACATTTGGAGGTGATGTTGGCTTTCTACACACACCAGTAGGCAAGTAATGTAAAGGTTGGATCTATCGGTTGTGGTGAGTACATCACGCGATTGTTGAAGAATATTGGTATTTTCTGGGACAGAGAACCACATGAACTTGTATGCGAAACTGCACCCTTGAAGGAAACTTCCTTGACAAAAATTGGCTTTGTGGCAGTAGGGGTGAAACCATTTTAGAGGCCAATACCAATAAGCCCAACAAAAGCCTTACGCAAAAAATGTACCTTTAAAGGAAAGTTACTTAACAAAAATGGGCTATGTGGCAAGAGTGGAACCATTTGGAGGCCAATCCCAGCAAGCCCAACAGCAGCCTTAAGCAACTTCTACCTCCTTCAACCCTTGATCTATCCCAAAGATGATATAGATATGGAGAACTAATTATAAGAGATCTTACATGTGTAAGAATACTGTGGAGAGGAGATGATGATGTCAGGCCCAAAGGGTACCGTAAATGTGATAGTCCACCGCACTCAATATTAAAGTTTAATATGACAATCTTAGTCATCCCAAAAGCTTCAATACTAGATGTAGGTGTACCTTCATGATCATAGAGAGCCATACTTAGAAACAAGTTGTTTAAGAAGATATAATAGCAACTAAGAATGGAAATCATAACATTAAAACTTAATCATAATATAAAAGTCTTACAAATATTAAGAGAGCATACCCATAAATATATACTTAGTTCATTAAAGTCTATCTTTCGAAAATGAATATTGGAGTTTTACTTAGAAGTCTAAGTCTACATCTAGTCATTGACTTCTTTCCAAAAGCTCTGAATCCAAAAGATGATACCTGAGAGAAATAGCCCCTGGGCTTCAGCCATAAGTAAGGTGCTACCAAAGGTATCTAGAAATATGTAAGTTTATTGCTTAGTGCGAAATATTTCTACAATAAAGTACTCAACACCAATAATCAATCAAGTTATTTAAACGAGCGTATAAAGTACAACGAACACATAAGAAAACAATACATATGATTAACTGGAAATCATAAATTGAATGGATTTTTACCCTCCATTCAGGGTTAGGTGTTCCAGGCCATATAAACCACTATTCGCAAATAAGATTTTTGTAGTTCGTTCAAGCCACTACTAGCTGCTAAAATATAGTTCATTCAGACAACTACTTGCCATTAAATTAATTTGGGCAACCATATGCCATCATGCGGAGTTTCGAGCACTACAGACCTCACTACTATGCCCTTGTCCTGTCCCACCAAGTGTATAGTAATAAATGCAACGTGACTCACTTCGTGTTATGCATGAATCCATTCGATTTAGTATTCTTAGCATGGTATTAAATATTTTAAAATTATCATACAATTACAGACATATCAATTGTAAAGACCCGATATGCTTAATTCTCAAATTAACAAATTAAGTCTCCAACCGCGTATAACTCTCACGAATTATACGTAAGGTTGTCTTTAAAGAAATTATTTATGTTAAACATTGCTAAACTAATTTTAATCTAAGAAATCGTTTAGTTAGATTTTCAAATAGCTGGATTCGGTAGTGGAAAATCAAATTTTATAAAACGACTTATAAACTTCTACTCCCTACAGATCAAACCAGTTTTCTAAGAAACTAACTTTATAAAAACACTTTATGATTTACTCTTAGGGGTAGATAATTATTTAATAACATTTGGGCATTAACAAGCCCTTAAAAGAAAATACAATATATAAATAAATCTAGTCTCTATAAAACAAAACAAAGAAGAAACAAAATACAAATATATCTCGGTCCTATTATATTTCACTCATCTCTCAAATCTTCAAATTCGTCCAATGCTCGAGACAAACATCATCACATCAACAACAACAGCAACAATAATAAGAACAACAACATCAACAGCCTCCACATCATCATCAAATCATCATCTCATTACTCATCTTCATCATCAACAATAACAACTTCATCAAAAGCCTGTAAAAAGATAACATAAAGAGGAATGAACCGGAACTCAATACACAATAACGCAATCACACATGGAGTGGCACACAAGCTTAACTAAATGCAATGCATCAATTCACAAGTTATTATCTTTCCATTAAAATAAACAAATCAATAATGGAGCACTCACACTCCAGAATAAGCCAATGGGAATCTGGGGGTCTTGAGTAACAGCAACTGGTCTGGGGGTTGATATAAGCAGTAAATACCTATATCCCCTATATCTATTCCATAAAAGTAATCTCATATAGAGTTTGCAGCCGTTACTCAACTTTACTTAACTTAGATCATAACATGAATCTAGTTCACCGTTCCCATAAATGTTGAACTAAACCATGGTATTTCCTTCCAAGTTTAAGCGAACATTATACAAACACTACACTCTCTATCGATTACCAACTTAACCGTAAAAGAATCGCTATTGCATCATAGCGTGCTATTGCATCATGGTAAAGTCATTACATCATGACTAAGGTTAAAGCGCCTAACTACCGTGTCATTGCATCATGACAAGGTTGCTTCTCCTCGAATTAGATTCGACGGCGTAATAAACAACCAATACTCATCAATTATTAAGCCTAGTTTAAGTTCTTAATCCATTTTAGATGCCCATCTAACATGCAAGTTATTGCGTACCTTGAATATGAAATACAAACAGAGGTAGAAGCTATCTCAAAAGATAGATCAGAAACCGTCTCAGAAGATATGTCAGATATCCATCACTGTTTAAGGAAAGAACTCATATAAGAAATTAAACTAACATCCACTTATATCAAATTCGTATAAAAACTTATATCAAACTTTTATTAAACTCTATTTGATCAAACACTAATGTGGAACCCCACTATGGCTGCTAATATCGCCTTGCCAAAATATGGAAAGTTCTCCTTTTTCTGTCAAAATAATTCTTTTCACTTTAATTATAGTTTCTTATCACAAAACATAACATATATAAAGCATTCATACATAAAAGCATTCATATTCAAAGCAAATAAACATTTGAAACATTTATCATGTTATTCAAAGATCATCATAACACATTCATCTAAGCCAATTATTAACTATTAACCCATTTTAGCTTAACCTTAGCCAACTTGTTTAGAATTAGTCATTTAATTCAAAAACTAAGTCAAGGTAATTAAACTATATCAATCTAATTCATTTTAACTCATTCAAGTTCATTTAGTCAAGTTGAACTTAGAATTATCAACTAAGTTCATTTTATGTCTAACTTCCACATTTAATCCAATTATTTGTTAAATTTGTAAATCTATCTAAATCATGCTTAATTATTTTAATCAATCATTATAACACATCAATTATCATATATCTATCCCATTTTAGTCCAAAAAGATCCAATTGCTAAAGCAAACACACATAAATCAAACAAAAACAAGTTTTTAACTTTGCTTGGAAAATGTATTAGTTGGAAAGAAGTGAGATTTAAGCACTGATAGTTTTAGAATTTGCAAAAACTCAAAACATAAAAGTTTTAGATCTCTTAGCTTTCCAACACAACTTAAATCAGCTCAATCGGAGGTCGTATGAAAAAGTTATGGCCAAAATACGATCAAGCTGCAAAACAGGATAATGTTGTAAAACGAACACTGGCACTTCTACACCAGTGGCGTAAATCTCAATGCCGGCAGCGTAGGAGGCAGTGTTAAGGAAATGACATTCTGATCACTTCAACACCAAGCTCAACGCCGGCGGCGTTGAAGATAAAATGGCTTTGCGTAAGCATGGCTTTTACACTTTATCTTATCAAAATTTCTTCAAATCATCTACTAAGCTTCCTATGTCAATTCTAACATCAATTAAACACCTATAACAACTTCTAACACTTGAAACTTCATGTAACAACATCAAACAAATCCAAACTTCATCAAATCCCAACTTCCACTCTTCATTCTCTTCCTCCTTCACAAACCAATCTCTAACATACATATATCAACAAATACATATATAAACAGCACTCTCGACCCATTTCTAACATCTATATATCAATTATAAGTTTGTAAACAATAATTAAAACAAAGCTAACTCAAGATAGAAAACTTAGCTTTTGAGACACATGCATAAATGAACTTCTTTCCATACTTTTAGCTTTGATTCCTCTTTCCTATCTTCTTCCTTAGCTTTAATTTCTCTTCTTGATCTTGTTTAGGATTTGAGATTGCGAGGGGGAGATCAAAGAAAGAAAGAAAGAAAGAAACGTAAAAATGAAAGCAAAGAAGGAGAGAGAGGGAGGCAGAGGAAGAAATAAAAAAAAAAAAAAAGAATAATTATAAAACTTAGGATATTTTAGAATTTAGGTATAGGTTTAGAACTATCATATTAGTATCTATAGTTTCAGAAGTATTTAGAAGATAATTTTAGAACTGATAGATCGAAAATTAAAAATTCTATATGGGAACTTAATTTAGAAATTTATTTTTGATAAAATGATATTTAATTTGAGTTCGGGTTTAAGAATTGATATTTTTAGACAAGCAAATGAACTCAAATTTTACTAAGATTTAGGAATTAGTGTTTAGGCTAAGAATCAAGAGTTTATGAATCCTCTAAACAATTTAGAAACATGTTTAGAAGATTTAGAATCAAAATCTCAAATTTCATTTAATTAATTACTAATCTAACTTTGTCAACTTATTTATTTATATCCTATGATTAATTTAATTCATTCAAATCTATCTAAACCCAATTTCTAGTATATGTGAAGGTTTGGGGTATTTCATCAATGCTATACTAAATTAATCAACTTACTTAAGCAATTATCGCCTTGATATACTTAATCATAATTTCAACAAATAAGTAAAGTACATGTGTAAGAAATAAACTATTTTATAAGCAAAAACATAAGTATAAAACGTAAGAAATGAACTCACTCAGCCATATGCAGTAGTCCACTAATCAAAATAATCATCCGGGTAGGAAAAGTCACCTTCCACGCTACCTAAACAAGATAAATACCCAAAATGAGTATTTTATGGAAGTTTTAATTAAACTGGCCAATTCTATTTTACTAAGTTTGTCAAAATTCAGAAGGAGTGAAATTCTAATTTAAAATTGGCATAACTTACTTATTTTAACTTGGTATTTCGCATATTATATGTCGTTTTCTACCTACTCAAAAGGATCTATCTATTTTTAAGGTCATTTTTATCATAAAAGATCATTCGAGTCTTAAAAAGGTACAGTACAAAATTGTCACAAAAATCTAGCCTTTAAAAATACATTTTTTGAAGCTTTTCATCAATCAAAAATCCCACAACAAATATATGGATATTTATATAGTTGAAAAATCCTTTTTATACATATATAAACTCATATTACATGCATGATTCAAGTATTCTTGTCCAAACTATGATTTTTCATAAAACAATCTCCTTTAGGATTTTAAAGATTGGAATCTATAAGTTTTCTTTGTAAATTTATTGAAATGAAAACTATGATTTTTAGTCTATTTTAAGTGAGTACTTTTTATATTCTATCATTTCCTACTTCATAGACTTTACAAAAATAAGCTTTATATTTTTGAAAACTTGTTACTTTAAGTTGTTTAATGATATTATTTTCTTAAGTGTTTTCTTAACTAGTGAGTGGATTTTAACTTAATTTAGGAATTTGTCTAGTTCTTATGTTTATTAGAGTATTGGTATGGGTTATTTTAAATAAGTTTTTAAGAAAAACTTGTTTAACAAAAGATTATCAACCTTAAGATCTAATAATAATTTTTTTTAGTGTTTTGAAAAAGAGAATAAAGGAACTACTTACTATGTCTTGGAAAAGTTTTACATAATATCATCACTTAAAAATCTAGGTTGAACTTATTTAAATTCTTAAAAAGGCAACTTTTCCTAAGTGCTAGCATTATTTGTAAAGAGTTTAGTCTTTAATTTTAATAAAAGAACTCTTTTTATTTAGACAACAACATTATGATTATGCATGAACATGAACATATAATTATATGATATGAAGAAAAATAACTCATTAGAGTAGAGAAATATAGGAAATTAAATAAGCATATAAACATATAAATAAAGTCAAGTATTGGAAGTCTTAGCTTGTATCAAGCTTTGGATTAGAGATAGACTAGTCTCGTAAAAGAAAAGAAAAATAAATTATTTTGACTTGATAAGGATAAGTATAAGATTAGAAAAACTAGCTTACTAAAATGTGAAATAAATAAATTGCAAAAAAGAAATAAACAAATTGCATGGGCATAAATAAAAGTTATGTTAGTGAGCTTATATGCTCTAAGAATATATATACATAAATATACTTAGTAATATAGATAGTTATATTAGGAGCAATAAAAAAATAACAATATAACAATAATAAAAATAATACTTAAACATTGTTAAATAAGACATGAACATATTATTACTTTCATAATACCTATAGGTTTAGGAAATATACACTATGATCATATTATGTTAACATAAATATGAAAAATGTTTGAGAAATTTTTACCTAAGATAAAGATGTAGATGGTAGAAGAAATGGAGTATTGGTAGTTGGAGGGAGACAGTTGTTATATGGGAAGAATAGAAAATTGGGAAGAGATTTTTTTAGACCAATTTTTTAAGAGAATTTGAGAGAGTCTTGTTATGGCAAAAAGTGTGTGAAAAAAATAGAGGGAGGTGTGGTATTTATAGATAAATGTAGAGGGAAATTAGTTGTAATTAAATAAAATGAAAAAAGAAAAAAATAGATAGATAGAGGAGAGAGGGGCGTCGATTTGGTGATGTAGAGGGGGAAAGAATTTATTTAAGTTATATTTTTATAATGAAAAGTAAGTAACGTGTAAGAGTTGAAAGATGTAAAGTAGTATTGAAAATAAAAATTGTAAGAAATAGGTATATATGTTGTAAGAATAGATAGTAAAAAAAAGTAGAGATAGATGAATAGTAATGAATAGTATAGATAGTAACATGAATAGTAGACAAGACAAATTAATACCAGTAGTAAAAAAAATACGCATAAATGAGTTATATCCAATATTTTTAAATACCGAAAAATTCTAAAATTGTTATTTTTAGAATCCTTATATTATTACGGGTCCAAAAGTGTTATCAAAATATTTTTACCGTTTCGCATGTTTGGACCTTGTTCTTGTAAACTGATCCCATTCGGGTCCGAATCGAACTAAATTTTTACAAATTTGATCTTTTTAAGCTTTACTATATTATTACAAACCATAATCTAATATTATCTTAATTTTATAGTTTAAGGGTTTAGAGCACGGGATTGCTGAACTTAAATTCACTAAGATTTGTTATAGACTTGTTGGCTTTTAGGGTTTCCGATTGACTTTTTGTTCTAGGGTTTAAGCATAAAAAGTAGCATAAAATCAAGGGGTTTACAGATGAGGCTTAGCAGATTATGAAGAGGCAGGGGAGGTATCAGGCCTATATGAATAAGTGCATAGGTGCTATAGCTGACCACTTTAGGATTGAGCTACTTATGCTGGAAGAGAGTTCCTCAGCTGATGAGGAAGCTCCTAATGAAGAGAAGGCAACAACCAATCTCAGCTAGGGATGTAGACGAGTCTAGTTGAGTTGATACAGTACCAAGCTTGAACTGACTCGATTTAATACTCGATAAGCTCGAAATCGGTTCGATTAAACTCAATTATTCTTTTAGACATTAATTTAACTATAAAAAGTATTTAATACTTGATAAGTTAGAACTCTACTCTACTTGATTTAATACTGGATTAAGCTCGCGTGCTCACAGAACCGAGTATTTTAAAGTTTAAACTCGAGCTCGGTAGCTACTCAAGTAGCTCGAACTTGAGCTCGACTTGATTGCAAATGAGTCAAATTTGAGTTTTTACTAGTTAAACTCGAATAGCTTGCAAGTTGTGTCGACTTATTTACAGCCTTAATCTCAGCGGTACATATGTAGTTAATGGCCTAGTTCGGTTCGAACGCCTGTACACACATAGGCCTAACATGACGCTTAGAAGAATTTCAGCACTTATGTTAATTTATCTATCTTATGTTGTGCTATGTGATTGTCCTTTATATATGTTGTTTTAGACAAGGCACTTTTAAAATTTAGTTATGTTGTTTCATGACTTTTACTTTTTATATATAAGTTGGCATTACATGGCATTTTCTTTAGTTATTAAGTATTTCTTTTTTTTTCTCCATCACTAAATAATTTTCGAATTACCAATGTGTTAAAAAAATGACTACAAATATCAATTAAAGAAAATTAGTTATCAAAATGTGCAATATCACATATATTAAATATGATAATATTTTGCTATATCACAAATATTATATGTCATATCAATGTAAAATCCAGTGTTGTACTTAATATATGCGATATGATGATGAAAGTTGTCTAATTATTCTTATATCACTAATACCATCATGTAAACACTTTTTTCCTTGCATTTTTTGTACTCAGTTTTTTAGTTACATCGCATTACTTATCATTTCTTTCATTACATTTCATTAGTTCTAAGGGAGAAAAAACATTTCGCTAGATAATGTTGGAATATTTTGGGAGTTTTCTATAACTTTTTTTTCCCCTCCGATGATGATTTCTACAAAATCCCTTTACATAGCAAATTTAAAGTGTATCTACAAACACAACATCAACCCTTAGATGATTGTCATTGGTTTTATAACCTAGGGTCATTTTCTTTGATCTTTCAAGTGAGTAGTACCAGTTTAAATTCCTTATTAGTTTCATCTCTTTTTTTGTCCTTTTAAAATTTCATTTTTTTGACGTTTTCAAATAGAAATTTGTCAAAAAAATAGATACAAATGAAAAAAACATACATCTTTACTTATAAATTGATCAAATAAATAAGATACTTATGAAAATCAGACAATTCAAATAAATGCTAATATTTAGATTTTTATAATTCAATCATCTAATGCATTTATGCCTGTTCACCAACTTTTTTTTTCTCGGTGGTTATCTCTTCACCATTACTTTTATATTTCTTCTCCCCATTTTCTGCTCTTTGAAATACTTCAATTTTTTATTGATTCGGAAAAAGAGAAAAAAAATACATTGTGTTATACCGATAAAGAGTTAAAAAAGTAAATCTAATTAGCCTTTAATGTGAAATTTCTGGAAGTAGACGATAGAAAGAGCAGCATGATGGTTAAAAATAGGAGGCATATCATGGTTTAAGGATTTTGAAATGAAATGATTGCCAAAAAGGAAAAACAAATGTTTTAAAATATTACTGAGAAAGTTTTGAGTTTGATGCATTTATTTTTCTTTTTCTTTTTTTTTTTTGTTTTAATGTGCATGATACATTTTTGCCAATATTGATGCGTACATTATTTTATTTTATTTTTGACAATTTTTTCCTCTTTCTTTAATTAGATATTGAACCAGAATTGAAGGTAAGTGAAATGACCCTAAGTTGATTTATAATTAATTCATGTAGATTGATTGTTACATGTGTGTATGTGTATGTGTAGAGTGAATTGTGTTGTTTGATATAGTTATATGTGTTAGGAAGTAATAACTAAATATGAGCATTTGGTAGATGTATTTAGAATGATAGTTTATTCATGCCATTCAATTATTATGTTAATGCAAATGGTTGTTGTAGTAATTAATGTTTAATGAATTAAGTGTGTTTTGAGCTAAGTTTATAGTCTTTAAGTTTAGCAGATTTTTGGCCCCAATATAAGCCCAAAGTTAAGCCCAATTAAGGCCCAAAGCCTTTTCCCAAATCTGCCCCAAAAGTCCATATAGATTAGGATAAATATCAAAGCTTAATTGCATTCTTAGACAATCCAAAACAGAACAAAGGAAAAAGAAAATTCGTAACTCTAGAAGGCCAAAAATTTCCAACACCCAAATCAAGTTTTCTTGAACTCAACACACCAAAAATCCTTCCCTAAGCCTTATATATATATATCGAGGTAAGTTTATTTGATGTTTGAGATGTCTTATTTTCCTCTTAATCCATGAAATATGCATGTATAGTATAATACAAGTAGTTGATATGCTAAATTCTTGTTGAGATGTTATAGAGTGGTTAGGAAAGTTTTATAATGCTTGACATGTTATAGATAGGTTGTAGTAGGCTCTCAGGTGGTTTGGAATGAGTTGGAATAGTTAAAATGTAAAAATTTTTGTCTTTAGAAAACAGAGGAAATTTGTAATGCGAATTGCAGTGGACGCCACCTTATACGCCGCCGGCGTACATGCTAGCGTTAGAGTTTTTATGTCTGATCTTTTGGAAATTATCCTAAGCGCCACCGGCGTTAAAGTCAGAATTTGCCGGCGTTAGAATCCTGATTTCTGACATTTCGAAATTTTTCTCAAATGCTGCTGGCGTTAGGGTTGAATTTGCTGGCGTAAAGACTCCAAGGTTTTGTACATAATGTATACTTCTTAACATCGCCTTATATGAAGCCGGTGTATGATCTTACACCTCCGACGTTAAGGTTTGCATTGCCGACGTTAATGGCCGGCCTGAACTTTGTAAATTTCAAATTTTTCTAACTTCTTCCAACATCTTCCAATACATGATATAAGACTTTTTAATCAAAGATTTACCTTGTATGATGTTGTATATATGTTATGTGATGACTTTGGATTGTTTTTACATATGGTTCAATAATTTTCCTAAGTTCTAATCTAGTGAATATAAGATTGACTTAGGATAGTAATGTGATATAGTTGATTTATGTGGAACAAAGATAGATACTCGGTTGGAGATTCCCGTCAATTCCCAAATCAAATCAAGTACACAATACTTTGATTGAGTGTTGCTTATGATAGGCATATACCAATTTGACCTTAATCAAAGAATAATAAGAGATATTGAAATTGGTTGTGCTTTACATCGTTGAATCCGGAACCAGGGAGCGATAACCTTGTCATGATGCAATGGCACGGTAGTTTAGGCACTTAGGCCAATCCTTTGTCATGATGCAATGACTCAAATCCATAATACAATGGTTCACCATGATGCAATGGTGGTTTCTTTTACTGGCTAAGTGGGTAGCTAATAGGGTTAACTGTATCAGTATATTCTCTACTTAGGTTTGGGAGGAAATAATATGTTTTAGTTCACGGGTATGGGACTGTTGAACTAATTGATATTATAGACTGGGATAAGTGGAGTGTATAAAGGAGTATGAACCCTAAATAATACTATTAATATTCTTTTTCAGTTAGATATAGGAGATATAGATATCCGGTTTATCTATATCAACCCCCTGAGCAGCTGCTGTTACTCAAGACCCCCATAATTCCCAAGCTTGAATCGGAGTTTGAATACTCCAGTGTTGTTCTATTCACTTGACTAAAATATAATGAAGTTGTGGTGATTAATGGCATTACATTTAGTTAAGTGAGCATTGCATATGTATTTGTTTGCACTATTGTGTACTGGGCCTTTGGCTCATGCTGCTATCTTGCAAGTGACTTTGATAACGAGCTCTATGACGATATGGGTTAAGAGACCAACTAGGAGGATTCTATGGATGACTAGGAGAGAGAGGCCTAGTATATGCTTAGGATTCCTTTTGATGTAAATTTTGTGAAGTATTTAGGCTTATTTGTTAAGCCTTAATGTATTTTGAGTTGAATTGTATTTGTAATATAGTTGGGTTGTAAGTAAGATCTCTATGTTTATGTAATCCTTGGGAAGCTGTAATGTGTATATATATATGATGTATGTCTTGTATATAGGTGATGACTCACTACTTATGTAGTGGTAGTGTTTCTTAGTTCAAATCATGTAAATGTTATATCTGTTTTAAACAGGTAGCCATTACAAACATCTCTTTTTAAGACGACCTTACGTATAATGCTTGAATATTGTTCGTAATATATGGGTATTATGCGTGGTCGAGAGATTTGGCGCACTTAATATTTCGGTTAAGTGGGCCAGGTCTTTACAGTAAGTATGCTTTCTTTTTGTTAGTATACACGTAGAATTCTATATATAACATTGGGGCAATCTATATTCTTATTCTATATTACAAGTACAAAATATGCTTGGTGATAAATTAAGTGTTCCTGTTGCTATAGACTTTTCCTTTTTTTTTCCATCAATTGAAGTTCGTATGGCCCTTTTTTGACCTGCTAAAACTTTAGTGGAACAGATGTTAGGTTTCTATTATCGTAGGATGATCGATTTTTGAGAGAGAGAGAGAGATACATACCATGAACATGGATTAGAAAATAAATAAATATTTTATTTATTTATACAATTAACTATTTAAAGTTTAAAAATATCAATCTATTATCTATAGATATGTTGAGATCATTTATAATATATGAGGAAAGTAATTAATTTAAAAATGGGTTAAGTTTAGGTAGCTAATTAAAAAATGAGATATAATTAACATAGTTAATTATGAAAACAAATAAAAATTTAGGTACATACTTTTAAATTTTAGATAATTAATTCAAACATAGATAAAGTTTGATGTCATAATTATCCCATAAAAAATGCCTTTATGATCATTATTACCAAGTACTAGGATTTGTTCATGAGAGCAGCAATGGATATTTTGTTAAGGTAAACAAACTTCGAAGAAATCACCATTAGAATGGTTCTTGCCATAAATGATCATACAAGTCACTTGTCAAAACTTTAAAAGAGCAAAGAAGCGTCAATCACCTCTTAATTTATTCCTATAGATATGTATTTCATGTAATTCAAAATAGGAGGCAAAAAAGAAAAGGCTATACAATTCTATGATCTCTCTATTTCTAAAGCAAGATAGATCCTAATGTAAAGAACCAAAATATAAGTTCATATTAAGTTAAAAGGGGAAAACAAAAAGTAAAAGAAACAATTTAATACTATTTATAACTATTGAACATCATATCCACTTCATACGTGCATAAAAAAAGGTACACAACAAACAACCCAACTAACTAACATAACAGCACAAATAGCTAATATTGTTAAAATATTGCAAAAATTAAATAAGATGCAAGATTACAAAATATTATATTATGAGAGAACATAAGAAAACAACTAACAAATAGAGCACAAATCTTTAGCTTACTTCTTTCTTCCTTGTACTTTCTATCAGGTAAATTATACTAGAAAGTTAATGTTAGGCGGCAAATTCACTTGAAGTCACAACATTTAGAGAATTAGGTCAATTAAGATTATCATTGACATGTGTCATAACTTTCAAGATCTTCTGAGTTTTTATTTTTAATATTTCTCCTTATTATACATGTTAATAATGACCTCAATTGACCCACTTTACTAAACGCTATCACCTTAATTGAACTTACTCTTAAATGTTATAGCCTTCTAGTATAATTTATCTATCTTCTATCGAATGAGAAATTCAAGTTTTCGAGGCTCTAGCGTATGATAATTCATTAAATAAATATATTTGCAAAAAAAGGGTGGGGGGCGTGTTAACTTTCAACTAAAATGAAGAAGTTATTCATTCAATTTAAGAGGAGGATGCAGAAAATAAAAGAGACTACCATAGTGTAAGAGGTACATCTACAATTAACAATTATGCAATACCACAATACAACTGTTAATATTGGCTTTAAAAAAAATTAAGCATCACAGGAAATTATTGGCTTCAGTCTGATCATTGAAGTGAATATAGAAACTGTTACGCCTTAAGGGTACCATAGTAGTAGCATAAAAACCACACTTATATACTATTACTAGTTTACCTTCAGAGAATGATATGTTTTTAAATAATAGGATCTTTTAGTTGCTTCAATAAGAAATGACAAATATACGTAAGCCATAAATTAATAAAATAACTATTATCACAAGTCTATAGTAACCAACCATGGTTATAGTGTCGACCTGAAAGGTCTTTAGGGGTGTGAGTGAAACCACGGATTTAGCGAATAACCAGACATATTACACATCAAGCAAATTTATTAACAAATCATATGTAATGCAATAATTGATCATATGCACAAATACAAGCTTGGATGATCTAGAATTCAAACGGAAAAAGATTTACGCCCTCTTTATAGGGTTGAAGAACATTTACTTAATAACTCACCTGCATAGGAGAGACTAAGTACACGGAAAAGTCAACGATTTCTCGTTTTAGGATTATCACTTTAATTTTAGGATATTTTTAACTGATAATTTCCTGCATCATACCTTAAAAACTCCTTAAGTATTAGTAATTTCAAAGCGATACTACAGCGGCGTCCTTCGTTGCCACTTAGTTTCCTTGGAACCGACAGAATAAAGATAATCTTGAAAGAACTAACATTTTAAAAAAACCAAGTATTAACAGAGAATCGAAATACTAATACGTAGCAGGTTGTCACCCGTTTAGAATATGCAATAATGCAGTTCGTGTAGTGCATGATAGTTTTTAATTATAAAGCTAATAATTTTTTGTTCGTCTTATGGTGATCATACATCACACACACAACATATAACATGCTTTTCTCAAATCATCAGACAATTTGTATTATTACTTTTATTATCTTGGTTTGTCAACCAAACAAATAGCTCACAACACATTCTCAATAGATTTTCACAACAACCATATTTTTATCTTTGCATTACATATGCCACTAATTACAAGCATAAACAATGTAATGGATCTGAATTACTCACCTGCTCATGATGGCTAATCGTCGTAATAGTATTCAAGAAAGCCCACTAATTGATTAGTATCACCTAACGGGATGAATAAAAATATTCATCGATACAATATATATATAATATATATATATCTAAACTCCTATGAGTACCTAAGTATCCTATATTGGTAGTTGATTCAATTTCTATTATTTGTATTGGTCTTTTTAAGGTAGTAATCATATGATATTAGATATTTATTAGTTGATATTTATTTTCATGATGCTTGTTTGATCATAAAATATTTTATTGTTATCGGGTAGTTATAAAGTTTATATTAAGTAAAACAATTTTTTATCATTACTATTATTATTACTTTTATATCGTTCTTTAGTTGACCCATTATGGTAACTATTATTTATTTTCTATCATTAGTTTCATCGTGTTTCTATTGATCTTATTTTATGTTATTATCGATCATTCATGGGAATCACATTATTCTTATTTATAGCTATTTTATATTCTCCATTCTTATATATTTATCTATATAAAACTAGTATCGAACAATTATCATAATCTATTCTTATTTGTTTGGTATAATAATAAAAGCGTTTTCTAATTATAATGGTTATTTAAAGTTTAACACTTAAGAATTAGTTAATCATACTAGTATTGAAATATTTATTTTTATTTATTTATTATTTTCTGTTCTATTTCTTCTTCTCCTCTTATATATATATATATATATATATAAATATATAATCTATTACATCAAATAGATTTTTGTTCAGGGGAATTTTGCACGCACACCGGCATCCAACACCGCGGCGTTGAACCTTAAATTGATGGTGTTTGTGTAAATTTTACATGTTATTTGTCTTAGGGTACACTGGCTTCGAAGGCTACTAGTGTTATCATGTATGCCGCTGGTGTGGGAGGTCTACACTGCCGGCATTCATTGGTTTTTAAATAAAAAAAAATCTAAGTCGCTTCTATTCCAGTGCACGTCGTCTCAATACTGCGAACCTATCTACGCATAACGCCAAGTTAAGGCATATACATCGCCCGCGTAGGGGTAGTATAGGCACTACTCATCTTCTTCCTCGTTTTTCTTTCGTTCATAACTTATTTTTTATATTATATATATTATATTTGTATTTAAACTACTTCTAAGTATTTTTACATGATTCTCAATCATTTTTCGTGACATAACAACTTCTACAATATCTTATAACCATCATACTATATGATTTTCTAACTTCTATACATCATACAATACATAAATAGGTTTTATGGTTAGATATTACTTGGTAGGAATGATATGATGATGCTACACTGCAAAGACTCGACATGCTCAATTCTCAAATAAGCATACAAAGTCCCCGACTACTTATAACTCTTACGAATTATACGTAAGGTTGTTTAAAAGAAGTTGTTTATGTTGAACATTGATATTCAATTTTAGGTTATGAAATTATTTAATTAGATTCTAGCAACAACTGAATTTAGCAGCAGAAATAAATTTTATAAAACAATTTTGAAATAAAGACATTTCAAAACTTCTACTCTCTCAAGTGGAAAATTATTCAATTAAACAAAGCTTTGCAAAAGTTTAATTACAAAACATGGGGTCTACTATGCCATTTAAAGAATATAACAAGTTTAAATCATAAATCCAACTCTCACTAATACAAAACAAAAAGAAATAAAATAACTAAACTACATCCATGCTCCTACTTACTTCACTCATCCACAAATTCTCTCAGAATCATCACAAGCGCCCAAAACTCGAGTCAAGTATCATCATATCAATCATCATCATCAACTCCATCAACAACAACATCATCATCAACAATAAGCGCCATCATCATCCTCAATATATCACTGGAGAAAAGAACAATAACAACACTAATGAGCCGAAGGTCAATCTACAGTAACATAATCATACACGAAGTGGCACACGAGCTTAACTAAATGCAATGCATCAATCCACAAGTTATTATCTTTCCATTAAAATAAACAAATCAACAATTGAGCCCTCACACTCCAGAACAAGCTAATGGGAATCTGAAGGTCTTGAGTAACAGCAGCTGCTTAAGGGGTTGATATAAGCAGTTCGAATACCCATATCCCTATATCTATTTTCTAAAGGTAATCTCATATAGAGTTTGTAGCCGTTACTCAAATTTACTTAACTTAGTTCATAACATGAATCTAGTTCACCCGTTTCCATAAACGTTGAACTAAACAATGGTATTTCCCTTTAAGTTTAAGCAAACGTTATATAGATACTACACTCTCTATCGATCACTGGCTTAATCATAAAAGAATCGCTATTGCATCATAGTGTACCATTGCATCATGACTAAGGTTAAAGCGCTTAACAACCGTGTCATTGCATCATGACAAGGTTGTTGCTCCTCGAACCAATTCAATGGCGTAATAGACAACCAACACTCATCAATTATTAAGTCGAGTTTAAGTTCTTAATCCATTTTATGCCTATCCTAACATCTAATACGCAAGTTACTGCGTACCTTGAATATGAAATCCAAACATAGCTTTGGAAGGAATTTCAGAAGATAATACAGAAGATATTTTAGATATCCACTTCTGTTAAGGAAAGAACTCGTATAAGAAACTAAACTAAACTAATCATCCACTTTCTCAAACTTTTATTAACCCTATTTGATCAGACACTAACTTGGAACCCCGATATAGCTGTGAAGATTGCCCCGCCAAAATACGGACAGTTCTCCTTTGTCTGTCAAAGAATTTATTTTCTCTTTATTTATAGTGTTTTATTACAAAAACATTAACAAAGAATTCATATACCAAAAACATTCATTTTCCAAGTGAACACACATTTGAAACAACATATTCCCTATGTTATTCAAATATCATCCTAATTCATTCATCTAAGCTAATTATTAGCTATTAACCTATTTTAGCTTAACCTTAGCCAAATGGTTTAGAATTAGTCATTTAATTCATTTACTAAATCAAATGGATTAAACTTAAACAATCTAATTCATCTTAGCTTAGTGAAGTTCATTAAGCCATGTTGTACTTAAATTCATTACTAATTCATTATATATCTAGGATCCATGTCAATTCGAGCTTACATTAACTTAAACTTAGCCAAATTAATTAACCTTAATCATTTAATTCAAAAACTAATTCAAAGATGGTTAAACTAACTCAATCTAATTCATTTTAACTCATTCAAGTCTATTTAATTAAGTTGAACTCAAATTTATTAGCTAGGTTCATTTTATAACTAACTTTAAACTCAACATTTAAGAATTTCAAAGTTTACTTGCATAAAGATATAACTTAACAAGTATTCATCTAACAATATTATATTAAATTTTAAAATCATCACCTATAACTTCAAATCATGTATACAGTATACTTAGCTTAAATATTAAGCACAACACTCATAAAATTCAAATATAATTCATACATAAACTTAACTTAACATTTACATGCTTGACAAGTTCATTTAAGTTCAATAGTTAATCATAATAACAAATGATAAACAAGGAAAAACAATCGAAGAATAACACAACTTAGAACATACTAAATCTTAAACTTAGCATTAAGGAAATTGAAATAAAATTCATACAAATACATAACTCATCATTTATATACTTACCAAGATCATTTAATTTCACTAAGTCATCATAATATCATAAATCAAGCAACAGAAATCATATATACTACATAACTACTTTTAGTTTAATACTCATGGAAATTCAATTATTTGTTGAATCAACAAATATACTTAAATCATGCTTCATTATATCCTTCAATCATTAACTTAGTTTGAAAAACATAATAGCCAGAAAAAACTAAAATTTAAGCATCAATAAGTTTCGAATTTGTAAAAACTTAAAACATAAAAATTGTAGATCTCTTTTTAATCTTTCTATAGCAACTTGAATCACCTAAATCGGATGTCGTATGAAAAATTTATGGCTAAAATACGGTCAAGCTGTGAAACAGGACAATAAGTAAAACGAACGTCGGTACTTCTACACTGGCGGTGTAAATCTCAACGCCAGCAGCATAGAGGTTCAACATCAGCAGCGTTAAGGAATTGGCATTATGATCACTTCAACACTGGCTCAAAGCCGGTAAGTTGAAGTACCAGATGCCTACGTACGTGACAAATATGCTTTTGACAGAAAGCTTGTTTTCGAAAACTTAAGTTTTGCAAAACATTTTAACACTTCCAAACTTCTCCAAATCACTTTCTAAGCTTCATAAACTTGATATATGAACTCCTCAATATCAATCATCCATATTCAACACATCAAACAACATACGATCTACTTTAAACACTAACAACTCTAAATCACTATTCATCATCTTCGATCTTAAACCCAACTTCCAACAACCATAACTTCAACACACATATATATAAACAGCACTTTCATCCCAAATCAACATGATTTAATCAATTATTAACTTAAACAACAAATAAAACAAAGATAACTTGAAATAGAAAACTTTGCTTCTGGAGAAACATGCATAAATGAACTTCTTTCCACACTTCTAGCTTGATTCCTATTTTCTATCTTCTTCCTTGGCTTTAATTTCTCTTCTTGATCTTGTCTAGAATTTGAGATTGAGAGAGAGCGATCAAAGGAAAAAGAAAGGAAGAAAGAAAGAAAGAAAGAAAAGAAGGAAGAAAGAAAGAAACGTAAAAAATGAAAGAAAAGGAGAAGGGCATGGAAAGAATAAGAAAAGAAAAAGGATAAGGATATAATTAAAATACGATGGAATAAGGATACTAGATTTAGAACTTTCAGATCAATATCTTTGGTTCTAAAAATATTTAGGGGATGATTTCAAAACCAATAGATTAGAAATTAAGAACTTAAATAAGAACTTAATTTAGGAATTTGTTTAGATCAAATTGATATTCAATTTGAGTTCGGGTTTAAGAACTGATGTTTTTATACATGAAAATAAACTCAAATTTTAGGGACATTTAGAAATTAGAGTTTAGGCTAAGAATCAAAGGTTTAGAAATCTTCTAAACATTTTAAATAAAATGTTTAGAGATTTAGGATTGAAATCTTAATTTTCATTTAATTAATTACTAATCTAACTTTGTCAACTTGTCTATTTATATCATATAATTAATTTAATTCATTCAAATCTATCTAAACCCAATTTCTAATATATGTGAAGGTTTGGGGTATTTCATAAACCCTTCCTCAAGGCTTAATACGAGCTTAGATTAATATAGACATTGTTCAAGACAATGTGTAACACTCAAACTAATTAAAAATGAATTTCTGCTTACCTTCATTGTTCTCTTGCTATGCTTGTGTTATGGCTTGTTAATGACTGTGGTTGTGTGATTGTTTTGATATGGTTATTGTTGTTGTTGTGGGTTGTTGTTTGCTATTGTTGTTGAGTTTTTAAGGGCTTTATTTGTGTGCTAATAATGACTTTATTTTGTTGCTAATGAAGAGAAGTGTGTATATACATATATATATATATATATATATATAGACAAGGAGGGCCTACAATTTCCGGCCAAAGAAAGAACTCCACCAAAAAATTGAAGTTGCAGTCGCATGTAATCTCATGGATTTATTGATATGTTGAGTTGAATTGTTTTGATTGGTCTTTTAGCAATTTGTCTCGACTTTGTTTATCTCATTTGGCTCAACTTGTTTCAATTTTTCAGTTGGAGTTTTTCAAGGTGATCCTAACCGTGTATTGCACTGAATTTGCACCAAATTTGTGCCACGTTTAATATAATATTATTTGGCTAGTTAATTATCTTAGTTTTAGGATAGTTTATTAAGTTAAACGGGTAAGTTATTTAAGAGTTTTGTCTCAAAAAAATTCTTTAATACTCTTACAAATTTTGAGATTATCTTAGAGTTCAAATTTTGAGTTTAAAGTTTACGTGATTAATTACTTCTAGGGTTTAATCTTATGCGATTAGGGTTTTCTAAGCTTAATAGGCTAGTTTTCGTTTTAATTTCTAAAAGCTTTAGAATTCTCTAACTTAAACAATAGTGTGATCCAAATATTTACTTGGGTCTAGATTATCAATTATGGATCTATTTTTGTTCCTATTTTATTTATAATCCTAATAATTAATCCTTAGATTATCGTGTTCCAAACTATAAGCTTTATTGATTATTTACTTTCTAATATATTTGAAATCTTATTTTAATTATTTTTATATTTTGAGTTTTCGATACCAGTTATGAAATCTTGTATTTGTATCTATTACTATTTAGAGAATTTTGTTTTAGGGTTTGGAGTTATACATAGGCTACTACTACTCGTAGTTTTATTATAGGGCTTTTGTTGAGTTATATATTGACCTTTTATTTTCTAAATTTATATTTCTATCCATTTATACTGGAAATAATTTCATGTTTACAACTCTAATTGAAATTAATTACTTATTTAAGGTCAAAATAAAAATAATTATCAATATACAGTTGCTAAATCGCGTGTATAAATCAGGATATACAAATATTATACGATGTACTATATATCGCGTATTATAGTCGCGATATTCGCATGGATATCACGTTTACAAAACGTGATTTATACGCAAATAAAAACATTCATATCGCGATGGCTAATTGCGATATGTGATTAAGTCTTATATCGCGATTACTAATTGATGTAATAACGGTATATAAACTTTATATTATGTTTTATTCCCGCGATTTATGTGTAAATTATTATATCCTGTGTTTTAAACGCGATTTTGCTATGATATATTGGTAATTAATTTCATCAGAGTTGTATATTGGTAATATATTTCTACAGGAACCCTAGACATGTATTGAACTTTTTATACTAGTATGAAAATTCTCGGGGTTTACAGAAACTAATATGATAAGTATTTCAATAATTTAATCGTAGTTGTGTATAAATTAGAATTATTTGATGACATATGATCCAATTCTATAAAAAAAAAAAAAGACAAAACCCATAAAATTTTCCTCTAAGTTGATATTACAAGCACGATACTCCAATTAAATTGCACAAATCTTATTCTTTGAGTTTTTTAATCAAGAAAAAATTGAGTATTTTTGCCTCTTAAACATTAATTGTCTTTTATTATTGGATCTTGTTATTTCTATAATGAAAGGCATAATCTTAGCCCCATCTTCAAGACTATGTTAATATAGATGTTTCGTTTTCCGGAAAATATTTAAAACAAAAGTTAAAGTCAAAAATCAAGCAAATCAATTTACAAAGAAAAAAGGGAAAAAAATACCATAGAAGTTATGAGGGCTTTTATGCATTTGTATTTTAGGAATAATAACATCAATTCACTAACAATAATAAAACCTTATTTCAAATTAACCAAACATATCCAGACCACTAATTCCATTTTTATATGAGAATGATACTCCTACCGTGAGACCTAAATCATTGGACATGCTAGAAACGATTCAATAGATATTAAAATGAAAATCCTTTTTCTATGTTATAATGCTAAGTGGTCTTTCCCTTATAAAAAATTTTATTTATATCCTCATTTGGTAACTTATATGTATAGTATGCATATAATGATAAAAAAATCTTGTTATAGGAAAATTCTTTCACTTAAAAATGTTTTATTAAAAATAATATGTTTTTTTATTATGATTGACTATTTTTATAAATGTATATTGAAAACAATTTATGGTGTTTGACCTAATTATATATAATAAACCATTATATATAAATAATTTATTATTAATAAGTTAATATATAAGTAAAAATATTTTATTTAAAAGTAAAAGTATAAAATATAAATTATTTATTATATTTTTTACCAAAATTTTTTTTATAATATTTAATTACAAACAGGCAGTTGATATTTTCCATTTTGAAAATATGCTAAGCCTACGAGCTTACACCTAATAATTTCAAAAGGGTTATAATCAAGCGCTCCCTCACTTTTATTCTACACTTCAAATCCCACCGTCCAATTTCAAAGTGTACATCTATACGGTCATTAGCAACCTTCTATCACACTCTTTTATTTATTTATTTTAATCAAAGCTCCTTTTCCTCGGCATAGCATAAGGAAATTAGTATATATTTTAAAAAATCATAAAAGCACAACTAAAACAAAAATAATTTCAGAAGGAGTAATAAGATTACAAGTGATTGATTTTGTCTTTAAAAAAGATAGTTTACAGCAACATTGTTTTTAAAAGGACAAGAACTATTGAATTTCATAACAATCTTGCCACTAAGAATCTTATTCCTTCAAGTATTTCTGGGATTTTGTTTCATCAGACGACATTTGTGTAATTTTTCAAAACAAAAAGTTAGCATTGTTTTCATTAATCCCCTTTTCCTCTGCATCGCCTCCTCCTCTTTAATCTTTTTAATTTATTTTTTCACTTCTTCTAGAAAACATAAGAACGAACCAAAACCTTTAAAGGCCTCGACTTTCATCTCCATCTCTTGTTGAATCGTAGAGGAGCTTGAATTTCAGTGAGTGATATTCGAACTAATCGAAATACTTAACTTTATGTTGGGAGTTTCTGATCCGTTGCAGTGTGGTTTTGAATTTGGAGGGAAAAAAAAAAGGCTCGAGCTTTTTGCTCATTTCGAATCTTAGGGCTTGAATTCATGTTGTGGAAGTGATTTTTCGTAAGCGGATTCAAGGAGGGTTTTGGATTGAGATTTTCGAAGTAAGTTTTCTTCCTTTTTTTTTTTTTTTGGAAATTTTAAGGGTTTTGAGGGAATTATTTGATTGCTTTATCTTTTAATTTGTTTGGTGATGTTGAGGAACTTTTTATTTTATTTTTTTCTTTTTTGGAGAAGCTTGTGTCTTTTGAAAGGGCTTAATTTGTGAATTTGTTTGAAACCGGATTCAGTCATTAATTGAAGTTTGTATCTCTTAAAAGGGTAGTAGTAAGAAATTTTTTTTGTGAAATTTGGTTTGTTCATTTTCATTAATCTCTTTGGCTGAAACATTGAGTTTGACAGGTAAACTCTCTCGGATGGTGTCGCCGAGTAAATCTAAGAGTGCATACGAGCGGTTTTCTAATTCAGTTGATGTCTCTCCGGGTAAAGATGTGGGGAGTTCGAAAAGTAGCGAGAAAAGGGTGAGTGAGTAAGTGACTTAGTTGTTTATGGGGGTTTTTAGTTCAGTTTTATGTAATGTTGTCTTTCTTGCAGCATTCAACTTAGTGTCTTCTTTTTGTGATGATGATCTCGATATGTATGTTGTTTTTCTTTTAGTAGTGGTTATTGTTGTTCTTGCTGTTAATGGAATTTCCGCTTCCCCCCCTCTCAAAAAAGCAGAAAAAGAAGAAGAAGAAATTACTTGATATGTTAGGACCTCAATGGAGGAAAGAAGAGCTTGAGCAATTCTATGAATCTTACAGAAAATATGGAAAAGATTGGGAAACGGTACGTCGTCTCTTGAGGATTCTTTTTTTGCAGGTATCGAGTGTCATTGTCTTTAATTTGAAGGTTCTAATTGTTGATCACTGTTAATAGGTGGCTGCTGCATTGCCTAACAGATCCACAGATATGGTGAAGGCTCTTTATAACATGAACAGTGTAAGTGGTTGTAATTCTTTCACTGTTTTAGTCTACTTGATGCATGGCTACTAATCTTAGTAGGATCCACTAATCATATGCATAGACTTGACTTCAAATGTATTATGATTCATCCTTCTTTTCAGTCTAATGTCCTAAGATCGAAATCAAAATGCATATTCGACATTATACCAAACTATCTAAAGACTGTTTCCATACTTTTCACTGACCCACTATGGTTTTCCTGATAGATAATCATGTAATGTGTGAGGCTGATAGCATCATATCCAATTTTTTCCTCCCACCTTCGGCTTAGCAAAGTTTCTACCACATCTGGCATCCCTTCTTTGATGAGTTGTTGTGGAATGTTTCCTAAATTGCTTTTTTTTTTTTTTTTAAACACATTCAGGCATACTTGTCTCTTCCGGAGGGGATGGTTTCTGTAGTAGGTCTCATAGCAATGATGACGGATCACTACAATGTTTTGGTTAGTAATCCTTCTTATCAAGTTATTTTGTTTATTTTTGTATTTGCTATAATTTAATTGTTTTGTTTATCATTATTTAAGGAAACCATGTCAAATTAAAATCCAAATACGTACAATTGTGTCATTTTACTAATAAGCATCTTTTCTATTTAGCAGTATGCTTCCAATAGAATTGCATCTTACTCCACTTGAGATGACCATTTATAATCGAACATGGCAACCAACACACCATGTGCTGATCTTATTGTCTCCTCTTATATAAGTAGCATTGCCTTGAAGTTGATAGTTTTTTACTATTCCTTTTCTCTCTCTCTCTCTCACAGCACAACTTGCACGCCATCATACAACTAGTGTTAATTACACCATCATAGTCCATGTTATCTAATAGAATGTCTATTAAACCTACAGTGTGAATTATCATCTAATAAGGCATTGCTCATTTTCTGATATTATTATTATTGCAATTAAAGATGTCGAGGCAAAAATTAGCCATCCCTAAAAAGTGACCTAGATTTGAGCCATGGAGCACCTGTAATTCTAGGTAAATCACTCGGACAGTGCAACCGGATCAAGTGGAGCGGTTTAACTAACTGTCCACTGAAAGATTTGTTCCCAGTATTTACACTGACTAGGATATACTTTAGAGATATTTCTGCAATCTACTGTTTGGTATGAGTGACAGTTTACAAATGGCTCACTCTAGAGTCTTTGACGACTTTTAGAAAGAGCAGTCGCAAATGACTTGGGGCAACAAAAATATTTTGGTGCTCAAATCAAATGGGCAGCATTGGTGCTTGTCTATTGCTAAATTCTCGGTATATATGGGCTTATATGATGAACCTTATTTGTTAGTCTACCCGATGGATTACTCTCAACCATTTTTTTTTTTTTTGGGGGGGGGCGGGGGGGAGGCAACTGTACTGATAAGTATGAAATGACCCTATTTAAATGAGATATCTTAAACTTATTTTGGTGATTTTAACTAATAATTTTACAATATTGGTACATGATTGATTAATTTTCTGGGTTCAGGTCTTTAAAGTGCTATTTGAGCTTAAGAAAAGGAATTAAACAAGTTTCATGCGACTCCATGAACGATTTTTTTACTTTTGGAAGAAGTTGTATTGTTGTCAACACGTCTTGAACATAATCATGTTAGTTGGTTGTGTTGAAATTGAAGAGCCAATGCAATCAAAACATAACCATGTTTGAGATCATGTTGGATTAGAGGATAAGCATGACATGAAACATGATCATGTTAATAGTTGTGTCGAACTATGGAAATATTTCAAGAAGATTTTGATACAAAGACATCACCTAAAAACACGATTGTGTTTGGAATCTTGTTGAGAAGATTTGATGAAATACTTTTACAAATTGGTAAACGACGACCTCGAATATGGCCATATTGGTGCGTGTACTAACTAGATTATAGAGATAAGTATAAATATGGTTTAGTACACGCACCAAATTTGAAAAGATTTAGATTTTGACAAATTAGAAGCTTTAAAAAGAGAGATTGAAGAGTAAATGAAAGATAACGAAAGCATTAGAAATTACGAGATTAATCACCCAAGGAGGGTTTTAATTATTTTTTCTATGTTTTTACATATTAATGCTTTGATTGTTAGATTAATGAAAGAGTACATTTTTAAATCTAGATTTTAATGCCCTAGGTTATTCTTGTAATTGGGATTGCTTTGTGACATTGACTGTGATATCAATAAAACTCTGCAGTAATAACTATTCTACGATCAATTTTATAAGCAAGTATATCTATTAATTATAGTGTAGTTTATAAGGACTGGTGTCGTCCCATAGAGATCTTGAGTTACTAATATTAACTTCTTTATCTACTATCTATTCTGAAATATATTCAAGATTATTAAATACTAATATCATTAGTAATCTAATTATCTATATTTTTATCACAAGGCAAATTAATTGATTACAATATCATTTAACATCATCTAAATAATATATCCCACTAGAAAATTGCTATATTGATTTTCTTAGGATAGTTCAATGTTCTTTTAAGATTATCAATTCCTAATCCTTGAATCTATCTATTGGAATGTCTTCCTAATTAATAACAATTCAAAGATTGCATTAAAGCTTTGTGAATCTCATATTAAACCAAATTCCCATTCAATTTAATATAGAAGATTTTCGTGTTCCTATATCTACAATTACGAACAAATCCCTTTGATTATGACTGATCTATTTATATATGTAATCTATTTATTGCATATACAAAATCACTCAAGAACTAATATTATGGATATATCAATTCAAGAAACAATGAAATGCACATAATCAAAATCAAGAAAAGCATAAAATTTCATTGAATTGACATTAAGAACATGATTACATTAGCAATATCTAAGGTTCATTAATATTTAGACTACAAATTTCTACTCCGTTACAACTCTAAAAAGCATAAATTCATCTATTGAAAACAATAAGAATAAGGAAGAGTACACCTCTAAGAATGATCTTGCAAAACTTCTATCAATTGCCTTGATCTCTTTAGAAAACCCTAGACAAGAATCTAAGATGAGAATTGTATTTTTTGTGTATTGAGTGGTGTTATTGTAATATGATATTGTATCCTTCAATTCTATTCTCGGACTCATATATATAGACACAGATAATTTCTTAATCTCAAATAGACTTCAATCTTCAAGGATATCTTCAAAAGAAAACGTGACATCATGAAATACTTGAAGTACATAGGATATACACAAGCAACTTGATGTAACCATGTAACCCTTTGATCCGTTGTAATCGCTATAATTCTTCACCTAGAATAAAACATGGCTGGAACATGGGTGAATATATCTTCCTGTGCTTCTCTCTGACTCTTTACTCTATAACAGCACGGCAAGAACACAGGACATCATATCTTCCCTGTGTCCCTCTCTGTTTCTTTACTTCAATAATTCCATAAATGCATGGGATAAAACATAGCTTATTGTCTCTCACCATGTATCTCTCTGATTACTTAGTCCTTAATATCGCCAGAAGAGCACAACATATTAAACTTAGTTGTTTATCTCTCTATCTCCCATCACTTAAGAACAAACAATTTGCGATAGAATAACAGGGAAAATACGGGGATTGACAATATTAGGAACGCTTCAATTCTACTAATCTATTCAATTCTTTTCTTTATTGAAACTTTTCTTGAAAAACGTTATCTCTGTTTGTTTTTATAATTTTGATTCAAATCTTATGCTCTAACATTTCTGTTTTATATTTTTATGACTAGGAGTCGTTTTACGAGGTTACTTGATTTCAATTTGAAATCTGAGAAGACGGCTTTGGGGAATAGATGAAAGACTGCAAAATAAATCTTAGAGTCCTCACCTATCAAAATTAAAGAGAAACCTTCGAATTTTGCTAGAATGAAGGAATATGATGAACAAAACCTACCTATTCATGTTCATGCCTGTGGTGGTAATGGAGGACAAGATAGGCCGATGGTAGTTAATCGCATTATGTCAAACTATTCTCATGCTACCTTGACAAGAGTGACTTCAAGCATCAATAGGCCAAGAGTTGCAATAAACAATTTCGAAATCAAACCAAATGTCATTCAAATGTTGCAACGTGTTCAGTTTAACGGTTTACGAGATGAAGACCCCAATTCACACCTTCAAAGCTTTTTGGAGATATGTGACATTTTTAAGATAAACGGAGCAAGTGATGATGCTATAAGATTGGGACTCTTTCCATTATTGCTCCAAGGGAGAGCTAAGCAATGGTTAAACTCTTTGCCACAAGGGTCCATCAATACTTGACAAGAATTGATTGAAAAGTTCTTAGCAAAGTATTTCCCTCCATTCAAAACAATGAAGTTAAGGTCCGATATCTCAACTTATGCGCAAATCGATTTTGAAAGCTCTATGATACTTGGGAATGTTATAAGGAGATGCCTACACCATGATTTACCTTCTTGGATGCAAGTGCAGAATTTTTATAATGGTTTGAGTTATCAAACTAGACAAATGATTGATGCAGCTGAGGGAGGAACTTTGAATAGTAGAACTCCTGAACAGATTTTGCAATTATTTGAGGATACGGCCACAAATAGCTACCAATGATCAGTTGGGTGCAATAAGGAAAGAAAATCAATTGGCGTTTATGAAGTGGATGTGGTTTCTACATTAGCAGCAAAAGTGGAGACCTTGACAAATTAAGTAAAGTGTTTATCTATGCAATTAGAAGGGGCAATTATGAATCACCCGTGTATCAATTAAGAAGCTTTGGAACGCTATGAACAAGTTGATTACTTGGGGAATCTAATAAGGTTACAAAATAACCCTTATAGTAACACCTACAATCTAGGATGATGCAATCATCCCTACTTTTGATGAGGTGGATAGATGTCCAGCGATCTAACCCCCCATTGCTTGGATTTTAAAGGCCTCTACCTCAAGAGAAGAAACCTACTTTGGAGGAGATGATGCAACAGTTCATTCAAACGAACAATGCTACTTTAAGAAACCATGAAGCATCAATCCACAACTTGGAAAATCAAATAGGTCATATTACAAAGATGCTTTTCAAGAGAAATCTAGGCACCGTACTTGGAAACATTGAGATGAATTCTAAAGAGCAATTAAAGGTGGTGTCCTTAAGGAGTGGTAAAGAGCTCCACCATGAGGATAAGAAGGCATCTAAAGAAGTAGTGGTGGAAGATGAGGTTGCAAAGGAAATGCCTCAAGAGATTGGTCAAGAGAAAGAGAAGCAACCCCTCACACTTAAGGCCAGTGAGTATGTACCTTCAATTCTTTATCCATCACGGCTAAAGAACAATAGGAAGGAAGAGCAATAGGTAAATTTCTAGACTTGTTTAGACAATTGCATATTAACTTATCGATTGTTGAAGCACTTGCACATATGCCTAGATATGCAAAATCTTAAGAGGATCTCCTCTTAAACAAGAAGCTAGAAGCTCTCTCTCGTGTTATTCTTGTTGAGCAATGCTCTACCATTTTCCAAAACAGAATACTTAAAGAGTTAAAGGATTCAGGTAGTTTCACTATCCCCTTTTTAATTGGTGATTTAGAGATGCAATGAGCTTTAGCTGATTTAGGGGCTAGTATAAATTTGATGCCTTATAAGCTGTTTAAAAGCTAGGACTGGGGGACCTACAACTTACATGCACGGGCTTACAATTAGCGGATAGGTCTACCAAGTTTCCCAGAGGAATCATAGAATATATATTAGTAAAGGTTGAAAATTTTATTTTTCCTATGGACTTTGTTATACTAGATATGGGTGAAGATGTAGAAGTCCCATTAGTTCTAGGATGACCTTTCTTATCTATAACAAGAGTGATTATCGATGTTGCAGATGGTAAATTAACTCTAAGAGTTGGTGGTGAGAAACTTAATAGTGAGTATACCTATGGCTATAAAGCTATCCATGAGTTATGATGATGTTTGTTTTTTCATTAATTCGATTGATGCTGTTGTTGGATGTTGTTTTGGGAGATATTATGTGGTGATCCTTTGGAGATGAGTTTGATTATTGAGGATAAGGAGTACATAATGAACCTTTAAAGTTCAGCTTTGGTAGAATAATTGGATGATGAAAAATAGGTCATTCAAAAACAAGAATTTTGGGGATTGAAAGAGATAATATGATGGTAGCAAGACCTTCGATTGTTGACCCCCCGACCTTAGAGTTGAAACCTCTTCCAAGTTATCTTGAATATGCATCATTGGAGAAAGACTCTAGGCTACTTGTGATTATTTCCTCTAATTTAACAGAAAATTAAAAGGAAAAGTTATTAGGAATTCTTAGAGATTATAAACAAGCTATAGTATGGAAGTTAGCTGATATTAAAGGAATTAATCTATCGTTTTGCACTCATAAGATCAGGTTGGAAGAAGGTGCTAAACCTGAAGTTCATCACAAAGGAGATTAAATCCCAACATGAGAGATGCGGTGAAAAAGAAAGTGATCATTATTTATCCCATATTAGATAACCCCTAGGTTAGTCCGGTACATGTAGTACATAAGATTGGAGGAATTTCAGTACCAAATGAGAAGAATGAACTTGTATCGATGAGAATTGTTACAGGCTGGCGTGTTTGCATTGACTATAGGAAATTGGATGAAGCCACTAGAAAAGATCATTTTCCCTTACCCTTTGTAGACCAAATGCTAGGGAGAGAGACAAGCTGGACACTTGTATTACTGATTTCTTGACGGTATGTTTGGGTTTTTTCAGATTCCCATTGTTCCCAAAGACTAAGAAAAGACTACATTTACTTGTCCATTTGGTACTTTTGCCAAAATGCCCTTTGTTCTTTGTAACTCTTGCCACTTTCCAAAGTTGTATGATTGTTTTGTTTCAAGGATTAACCGAAGATGGTATTGAGGTATTTATGGATGATTTTTCGTATTTGGTGACTCCTTTGATCTTTGTTTGGAGAATTTACGAGTTTTAAAGAGATTTGAGGAGATAAATCTGGTTCTTAATTTGGAGTAATGTCATTTTATGGTTGAAGAAGGAATGGTACTAAGTTATAAGGTCTCTCATAAAGATATAGAAATTGTCTCAATTAAGATTGAGATTATTGCTAAACTCTCACCTGCTACCGCAGTTAAAGCAATTTATAGTTTCTTAGGTCATGCTGGTTTTTATAGGAGGTTTATAAAAGACTTTTCTAAGATAGCTACGCCCTTGACAAGATTGTTAGAAAAGGATATTCCTTTAAAGTATAATTAATTAAATGCTTCTATAATGGTAGGACCTTACTGGAATCTTCCTTTTGAAGTCATGTGTGATGCTAGTAATTTTGCTGTGGGTGTGGTATTAGGACAAAGAAGGGATAAGCATTTTTAACCAATTTTTTATGCTGGTAAAACCTTAATTGATGCACAAGAGAATTATCGTACTACTGAAAAAGAATTACTAGCTGTTGCCTTTGCTTTTGACAGATTTATACCTTATTTAATCATTATCTAAACAATAGTGTATATTGATCAATCTACTTTAAAGTATTTATTATCTAAACCTGATGCTAAACCTAGGTTAATTTAGTGGATATTATTATTGTAAGAATTTGATTTAGAGATTAGAGATAAAAAGGGAGCCGAAAACCTTGTAGAAGACCACCTTTCTAGGCTTGAAAATCCTAACTTGAAGAAATTTGATAAGGATGATATTAATGATTCATGTCTAGAGGAGAGATTGCATGCTATCACTGAGATTAATGATGAGATGAATAATGAAACTCCTTGGTTTGTGGATATCACAAATTATTTAGTGGCAAAGATAGTACATAGAGAGCTTACTTCCCAACAAAAGAAGAAATTCTTTCCTAACCTTAAGTATTATATTTAGGATGATCCATTTTTGTTTTAGATTTGTGTAGATCAAGTTATTAGAAGATGTGTTTCTAATTCCGTTGTATGGAAAATTTTGGGACATTGTCATTTGGGACCTACAAGAGGACATCGTAGTGTTAATAGAACAGGCCGAAAAGTCCTTGAGTCTGAATTCTATTAGCCTACTTTATTCAAGGATACGCATGTCTTTAGTGCTAGGTGTGATAGATGCCAAAGTACCGATAATATCTCTAGAAAGGATGAGATGCCTGAAAATTATATCCTGGAATGTGAGGTCTTAGATGTTTGGGATATTGATTTCATAGGTCCTTTCCTTAAATCTAATGGAAATCGGTATATTTTGGTAGAAATAGATTACGTCTCTAAATGAGTAGAAGCTGAAGCATTATCGACTAATGATGCTAGGGTGGTGACAAGGCTTTTGAAAAAGGTTCTCACGATTTGGAACATCTAGAGCTATCATTACTAATAGAGGTACACACATTTGTAATGTATGGATGGAAAAAACACTTAAAAGATACGGTGTTACCCATAAAATAGCTACTCCATATTATCCTCAAATGAGTAGTCAAGTCTTTGAGTATCTAATACAGAATTAAAAAGAATCTTAGAGACGACAATAGAGCATCATAGAAAAGATTGGTTAGAAAAGTTAGATGATGTCTTATGGGCCTATAGGACTGCATTTAACTCCATTAGGAACTACACCCTATAGGTTATTCTATGGTAAGGCCTGCCACTTACCTTTTGAGCTGGAACATAAATCATATTGGACAATAAAGCGTGTTAATTTTGATTTGAATGGTGCAAAAAGGAATAGGTTATTTTAGTTAAATGAGTTTGATGAGTGGAGGGCAATGGCTTATGGGAGTTCTAGGCTTTACAAAGAAAAAACTAAAAGATATCATGACCAAAGAATTCAGCAACTTAAACAGTTTAAAGAAGGTGATAAAGTCTTGTTATATAATTCCTGCCTTAGATTATTTCCAAGAAAATTAGAATCACGATGGTCAGGATCTTTTGTCGTCTCTAAGGTTTTTCCTTATGGGACTATAGAAGTTGATCATCCTACCTTTGGTAAATTTAATGCAAATGGTCAATTATTAAAATTATATTTAGGTATGATTGTGACCTTACTAGAAAGGAGGAGTTTAGACTCCATTCAATTTTTAGTTAAATGTTTTAAGGTTTTAGTTAAGCTAATGACTTTAAACGAGCTCTACTTGGGAGGCAACCCATGACTGACTTTTAGCATTGTTTTTGGTTTGTTTGTATGATATATTTTGCTAATTAGGTGAATTTTGGAGAGTATAAACATAAATGAATGAAAATCACTTGAATTTTAGAAGTTTAGGAGAATCACAACTTGATCACTAACCCGTGCTTTTCCCCATGCTGTTTTATTGTGTATGAATATTACTTTGCACGGGGTGTTCACGTGGAGATTCACGTTGTAATTTGTGAACACAGAAAGAAGCAAGGAAAGATACATCCTGTTATGTTTCTATCGTGTACTTTCTTAAGAAAAAGGATATATGTCACAGAGAAACACAGTTGGATTCATCAAGCCATATTTCACTAGTGTGTTCCATCGTGATCAAAGAGTTTCACAGAGTGATCCAAGTACCCGTATACTAGTCGTGTTTTTCTAGGTTTGTTATATGTTGAGATCACTGCGAGAAACACGGTTGGATTCTCCAAGACGTGTACACCTCATATTTCTCTTCGTATATAAAGTCCCTTGATTCTCACTTTCATATCATTTCATTTCATCGTGCTTTCACTTTTACACACACACTTTCACATAGTTTAATCAAACACTTCCAACACATCAAGAGCATGATTTTCACCACAAAAATACTCAAGGTATGCGATAAATAACTTTATCTTTCGTGATTGGTACGGAAATTTCTCTATATTGTTCAATTAGTATTTAGGGTTTGTTCTGACAAAAATTAGGGTTTTGGATTTATGAATTGCTACTTGTTGCTGATAATTAGTGCTTTAAAACGTGAACTACTGATAGATTTACGTAGTAATGTGTATTTCATCATGGATTGTGTTCTATTGATCCTAGGGTTTCGAAGTTACGAGTTTGGGCTTTTCTAGTGCTGAGATGATTGCTTGTTGTTTTTGAAACCATTAGGAAGTGCTTTAGATGATTTGAACCCTAATATACTAGTTTGAAATATCAAATCATGCTCCTCGTGTTTCACTTGTGAAGTTTGAATATATATAGTCATTCAGGATCACCAGATTTACACGGGATATACGCTCCCTGATGAACATACTCGTGTTTTTCACTGAGTTATGTTTGTTTCTGAAGTTCTTGCTTTGACCAAGTTGTATTCTCATTATTCCTTTGCTTTCTAAGATTGTACATCTATGATAATGGTTTGTATCATACACTGTGTATTATTGCTTTCTGAGTTTCAAACTTTGGCTAATTCTTGTTTCTTTTAGATGCGTCGAACAAAAACTTTGGCTTTGAAGAAATGCAAGCACTCACAAGCCGAGGATTCGACTTCATCTGCTAGATTCCTAAAGCCTCCTAATCATCTAACCGATGAACAGAAGAAGAAGTTTATTATATTATCTAAGAAGCCAATGTTTCCAAACATGTATATTGATTGGGTGTTATTGGATTACTATGGTTTATCTCAGAAAGTTAGAGATCTTTGTGGCACTAGTCCATGGGAGCGGTTATTTTCTATTAGGGAGAAGGTATATCAAAAGTTGACATTGGAGTTTCTGGCGACACTAAATTTTGATCAACCGTTAGAGATTCATGGTTTGAGGAATAGTTTGGAGTTTACAGTGAATGGAGAGCTTCAGAGGATCTCTATGGCTACATTTTGTGTCAAGAGTGGATTATATGATGAAGAGGAAGTCGATTCGGATGATTTCCGTCAACTGAAACATGCTTTGCCTCATGGAGTTAATCATACTAGTTTGTGGAGAGAATGGAGCAATGATTCCAAGCTATATTGTGCTTCGGTTTCCAAAGGATCAAATTTAAAGAAACCTGAATGGCGAGTGATTCATTGGTTGCTATCTCACTCATTGACTGGTAGAGGACAAAGTAATGGAGTAGTGAATGCGCAAGACATGTTATATTTGCATAGTATTCTGAAGAAATTCCCTTTGAATATTGGTGTTCAGTTGGCCCTCTATGTTAAGCGTCAAGCTCAAGATGGGAGAGTTGGGAATATCTCTTGTGGTGCTTTTATCACCCACTTGCTTAAGAACCTGGGATTATTTCCTGACCCACCTCCTGCTGATGAGATTACAGCATCTATTCCACTAACGGGTAGTCCGTTTGGGAAATGGAATTTTGAAGCTGTGGTTCATGGCGTGGATGAGACTGAGGATGGCCAGGGTCAACCTTCAGATGCTACTGCTACTTCTTTTTCCTCTGTTCCAATATGGGTGCACCTTCAAATGTTTCGGGACTACTCCATTGCTTGTTTTACTGCTTTGGGTCAGCACTTCAATGTGGAGATGCCGCCTTTTCCTAATGTTAAGGATTATTGGAACCCCCAAGGCCATGTTAGAACTGCTGAAGAATCTCATCAGTCAGCAGGCGTCCATGATCAAGATGATTTTGAGGCAAAAGTGGATAACGCCCTGCTAATCTTGGAGCTGAGATGGATGAGGATACTAATGGGGGTGGTGATGGTGCTAATGAACATAGGATGTGATGGATGTTTCCCTTGTTTCTTATTTTTCTTGTAAAGACATATATCTTATGCATTTATTTTTAATTGAGACTACCCTATGTATAGCTACTCTAAATTAGCTATTGGGTTCTAATCTTTGCCAACGTTTGTTTTTCTTTTTGCTTGCACGGTTTTAGTTTTTCTTTCGGGTCATAAGTAAAGCAAGTTTCAAGCACCTTGACGAAGTTCGGGTCGACAAGAATCTATTTTTTATTCAAATTTCGGATGTGTCATGCCAGGGAAGTCCTTATATCTATTTGCTTCTTCTCTATATTATTTTTATTATAGTTTTTTTTTTTTTTTTTTTTTGCTTTGGTTTAGGACATTGAGCATAATGTCTTGATTAAGTGTGGGGGAAGTATAAACATGGACATAAACATAACATAAATATGTATATAAAAATATTTATAAGTTCGAAGTTTGGTTTTAAACAATTTAGTACTAAACGTAATTTTTTGCATATATTTTTCTTACATGTAGCAATTTCCTTCAGGTGTCTATCGAACTTTTTTAATAAAATGCAAATACCTTTTTAACATTAACCCTTGACATAAAATATGAATTATGTAGTTCAAGAAAATTATTTATTCTATGGAGGAATGTTTTGAAAAATTACATGATAAACTTAGTGAGGATTTAGAATTAGGATACTATTGCAATTGAATTGACTTAATTTTGTTGTTGACTTGTAAATGGTGAGCTGATATACATAATTAGAGTTACAATAACGATTTTTGATTAGATAACAGATAGATAGTAATTACTAGTAATTATAATCCTTATGGAATGATACATGCACTTAATTGCTAGATTATTATTAATATATATGCTTGTCCAAGTGATCACATGATAGAATTGAGGAGATAATCATGATCTAACTCTCTTCAGCCTTCGTGTTAAATGGCTCGGGCTTTTTTGGCTTGCTTTTTAACTGGCTAAAAAAAGCTGCTTCTAACCCTTTTTTTTAATGAATAAATGAGCCAGTTCTTGGGTTATGACTCATTTGCACACCTCTAATAATGCATACATCATGCAATTGTTGAAGAATACTAGTATTTTCCTAAATAGAGCACCGATAGACCTTAAATGTGAGTATGCAACCTTGAAGGATGCACCTTGTACAAAAATGGGTAATGTGGTAGTAATAGATCAACCGAAGGCCAATCCCAGCAATTCCAATGGCTCAAGTGACCTCCTCTTCTCTATTCAATATTGTAGACATGTTACCTGACAATATGTGATCAAAGATTTTACAGCTCTATAAACAATATGGAGAGGAGATAGTAAGGATTAGTTACTATCAAACATTGCATGGAATTTCGCAGACCTGCTTTGTAATTCATTTGAAAAAAAAAAAAACTGGCAAGTACTAGTTTTAATACTCTTTTTTCCTTTCGTTGTGTGTGTTGTTTATTTCATCTTTGTTGTTTGGGCTTATTTGTACATCGAATTACAATTCTAAGTTTGGGAAAGAGGGTATAGAATTTGCAAGGGTTTCGGTTTTCAACTTCTTTATATTTGCGTTTTTAATTATTAAAGTAATACTTAAAGAAAACCTATCAGTTACGCTTATTAAATTTAAAGTGTTTCGCATTCATATAGGAAAAAACAACGTTCTGGGTAAGATGTTTTGAATTTTTATACTAAATGCTACTCAATTATTTGTGTATTCTTAATGCTTTGTTAAAAATGAATAATGATCTCTGTGAAGTTATTTGTCATTTAAATCAAAATTTTAGACTTGAGATTAAATCAATGTTGCTAGCAACGGATTAATTAGTTTTTTTTTTTTTTTTGGCTTATTCCAATTTAATGCTTATTTATTATTATTATTATTTATGACTTGGGAATATTCCTCTAACTTAAATTAGGTCGCGTGCACCCAAAACTGAAAAAAAGGGCAGTAAAAAAAATAAATTAATTTGAATAAAAGTGCATTTCTACTCCTATGCCGGAGAAATCAAATTATGAGCATTTCAAAGCCCTAATTTTGAGTACATTTTTTACCTTCCCTCGAGGCATTTGGATACTTAAAAGCAAATAGGCTGATTAATTTAATTCAATAGTGAGCTCAATTGATTTGTATAATAAGTGCATGGGATGCCTATCAGGAGATAACACTTGTTGACTCAGGTGGCTTAGGCAAACTTAAGATTATGACTATTGGCTAAATGCTTGCTATAATGATTTCCATTAAAAAAAAAAAAGAAAAAACAATAGGGCTCAAAGAGGTGTTTTAAAACCTAGTAGTATATTAATCATAAGGTCATCTCTTGTGATATATTAATCGTGGAAACTAACTTAAATCTTTTTTGGCTAGTAGGGTCTATTTTAATTTGGAAAAAAAAATCATAATCAAAATTAACCTTCCACAGGAAAAATTTGAAAAATGAGAAGACTCAAAGAGAAAACCGTATGATTATCGACCCATCCAAATAAAAATTATACAAATACATAAAAGCAATTACTAAATTACCAATGTTAAAGTATCTCTACTATACACGATTTATAAATCTTCTCATGAGTCACATGTGTGACAAATATGAATCGCATATGAAACATGCGATTTATGTATTGACATATGTGAATCGCAACTCCTATAGGTGATTTATATAACATATACATAAATCACACTTATAAGATGCAATTTAATATTGTAGCACTATTGTTAAATCACATATTGTACAAAATAATTGATTAAGAAAAATGTAAATCACATTTTCTATATGCAACTTTGCATCGATGTTTGTGTAATTATTTTTGTTTAATTTATATTTGTGTAATTTCTTTTTGAAAGATCGTGCACACGTGTTTCACTCAAGATTCAAGGGATTAAATAAATGTAACATGTGTTTGCACTACATTGTACTACTTAGAAAGATGATTGGGAAGAGTGTATACCTTTTAATAAATATACAAAGTCCAATTGATTCTCTCATGAACTGGTTGATCCTGTATCTCATATCTTTATGAGGATAATTTAAATGACGTACTTTAACTTTAATTTACCTAAATTAGTTGTTTAGTAGTGATTACAATTTAATGACATGATTAAGTGGATTGTAATGAGAATGAGGATTGCTTGATCTTGAAAGTTCCATTTAATTGAATGCAAAATAAGGAAATTGAGATATTAAATGCTCTAAGAGTGATTAATGAGTAGTTTTCCAAATAATAATGATTTGGAAAAAGACTTGTTGTTATTCATTGTTTCCTTTGATTTAATTATCTATTTGAGGAATATCTTTATTTAGGAATGGCATTTTGTGTATATTTTTGTCATTTTCATTAACATTCTCATAATTTGTTATTTAATTTGATTTGATATTGGTTTTCATGTATTAAAAAGGGTATTTCAAAGAAATAAAGAAGTTTTACTCAATTTGGTTAAAGACTTATTCAAACTTTTAGAGGCTAGAGATCGATGTGGAAAGGCAACACTACCATGTTAAATCTTGTGTTGCTTGTGGATTGATTTTAGGAAGAGTACAATCTTGTGTTTGTGTACTTTTGTTGAAGGGGCTAACACAAGGAATTGGCAAGACCATGTTATATGTTTGTATATTGTGTTGATAGTTAAGTTAAGGTAAAGTTCAGGCACGGAGAATTACAAGTCAAGGGACATGGATTTTGTTAGATCATGTGTTTCTCTTGAAGAATGTTGTAAACTTTTTATAGAGAAGCACATGATCAGGTACGTACCCTGTGTTTGACTCCATGATGAAAGATTTGAAAAAAAATTATTCGTTGGATTTGAAATTTAAGAGATTAAAAAAGGAACACAAGCGTTAACACACATTATGTTTTGATTTCGTGATTGTCTATAATTGCCATATACTATAAATATAATCAAAATCTTGTAGAGAGACATAAGAGAGCAAAAAAGTGCAGAGCAAGTCAGTAATCATAAGAAATTAGACAAGATTACAAGAAAATATGTTTCACATCTTTAATTATTTGACTATTGAAATGATTTGTGCTATTTTTATTGAATTTATAGAGGAGTGATTTCATAGTACCTAGATTTTGATGAACCCTATGATTGTTATAAAATCAAATTTGTTCAATTTCAACAAATAATTAATTTCTTGAATCCAATTATGTGTTTCCAATTGTTTTTTTAATTAATATTTCATGCATATAGATTTAAACTTGGATTTTATACTTGTTGCTAGGAAAATGTTTGTGTGAATGTCTACATAATTGGAGGGAGTTGTACATCTAGAGAATGACAATACACATCTCTTGCCCTATGCTTAAACCTAATGTGAAGTTCATAAAAATTAACTCAATTTTGGAGGTTTTAATTAATAAGAGATTTTGATAGATTAATTTAGAATTAGGAATTCATTACCTGAAAAAGATATTGATTTGCTATAAAATTTGAATAGTTCAATAAATTAATATATATTGACTTGCTATTGAGATTGCGTCATTAATTATAAGTGAATTCGAAATCTTGGTATGCCTTACAGTCTTGATATCTTGATTTGTGAATTTTACTTGCTTTAATTTTTTAATAGCTTGAATTCACTTGATACCACTATTTTGACAATAGGAGAAGGTAATCACTACTACTTGTGATTTTCGTAGAAACGATATTTATACTTAATCAATATACTCGATTATTGATAGGAGTACTTATCTAAGTGGTTGTAGAATAGTTATCAAGAACAAATTTGGCTACACTATTATTATTATTATTATTGCTATAAAATTAAAAAGTAATTGGAATGATTCAATGAAAAACATAATAGCTATCTGTTTGGATTTTTTTATTTTCAATTGTATCTTATCTGAAAAAAAATTATTGTCCGTATTTCATCTATTTAAGAGTAAAAATGTATGTTTTTCATCTGTATCTATTTTTTGACAAACATTTATTTGAAAAAAAATAAAAAAATAAGATAGGAAAATTAGGTGAGAGACATGTCTACTGTTCTTGCAAAAAAAAGAAAGGACAAATTATAGAAAAAGTAATCAAATTGTCACATTTATATTTTACATATTAGAGAAGAGATATAAAAATTTGCACATATATCACATGTTGGAGAAGATAAACAACAATAGAATTATGCAAAATTTGTAAATTTGTGGACATGATTGTATATTAATGTCTATATGTGTATCGCGCATCCAATGTGCGATGTAATTGTAATAGCCATGAATTTCCAATATCATGTTATATATGTGTATTAATAGTTTTGCATATTATAATAAATAAATACTAAGTGTGGCATATAGATTAAGTAGCATAACTTAATGCATGCGTTTTAGGAGTGTAAAATATGTGTGTGCATTAGTATAATAAGTGCTTAATATTAATATATAGGTATATATGTTTTGTGTTATTAAGAATTATGTTTAGTTAATGTGGTTGGATGAACGATGAAGTGAGTTAAATTTAATTTAATGCATGTTGCATGTATGTGTGAGTGTGATGGCAGATTTTTGAACCCAAAAACAAGCCCAAAGCCTTGTTTTAATTCAAACCAATGAAGTCTACATAAAGCCCAACTTAAGCCCAATTAAAAGCCTTCTAATGTGCTACCTTTAAAGTCAAAGAATGGATAAGATTAAGTTAAAAATCTTGCAATTTTCGTCTAAAATGAGACCCTCTTCAAGATAGCCCTCTAAACATATTTAAACTCAACATTTTTCTCTTCCAAAGCCACTCTAACATTAAGGCTAAGTCCCCCCATCCAAATTCCTACAAGTTTGACTATTAAGAGCTCATACTAAAGCCTTCTAACCAAGCCAAATTCTTGAGGTAAGTGTATGTTATATTTAGTATAAGTTTGTTGACTTAGAGATTATGTCAAATATGAATATTGTGTTGTTATGAGCTTTAATAGTTTGCAATTGTTGGTTAATTGTTGAGAAGTGTTTGGGCTGCCATATGAAGTTGTAATATGTGTATGTTAAGTAGTTGAAGTGTGTTGATGAAAATGAAGTGGAATATGAATAGTGTAGTAAGGGTTAGTGAAGTTGGGTATGTGTGGAATGAAGAGTGGAATTTGAAGTGATATTTATGTTGTTTGATGAGTTAGAAGTGAATGGATAATGCTAAGTTCATGCACCAAGTAGTAGGAAGCTTATTATGTGTTTTGAAGAGAGTTTGAATGTGTAAAAGCTGATATATTATGTAAAGGAATCATGGAAAATGCGTGTTTGTTGTCAAAAATATTTTCCCAGATCAACACTATCTGTACACGGGTGTGTACGAGTTTGTGCTAATCAAAATAAGCTCTCGGATCACTTTTTTAACCTCTACCCCACCTTGGACACGGGTGTGTAGGTGACTATGTAGGTCATAAACCTTGAAAAATTGCTCTCGGGTCACTTTTTAGTGCCCTACATGGCCCCAAGCATGGTGGTGTACTAGGTAGTGTACTTTCCCCTATTTCGCAGCCTATTAGTAAATTGTCCATAACTTTTTCATCTGATCTCCGATTGAGGTGATTCAAGTTGCATTGGAAACCTTAAAAAGATATCTACAACTTTCATGTTTTGAGTTTCTACAAATTCGAAAAGTATTAATACTTAACTTTTAGTTCTTTCCAGCTGTTGTGTTTTTCAAACAAGGTTAAAAACTTATGTTTTCTTGTTAAACGCGTGTTTACATATGAAATGGATCTTTTTGAACTAAAATGGGATAGATTATTGATATTCGAGGTATAATGATGTTTGTGAGTTTGTGTGATCTTGATAAATGTATATATTATATGTTATGACTTTGTATAAGTTTTATTTGAAGTCTTAAATATCATGTTTAAGATTTGATATGCTTTAAGTGTAATTCCAAGTATATAATGATGATTTGAGTTTGGATTATCTTTTGAAGGATTCTCGAGGTTCTATTTGGATTTCTTACATAAGGTACGCAGTACCATGTTTGTTATTCGCTTAGGATAGACATATCTTTAATCAACTTTAATATAGAAAAACTTAAACCTTGTGTTGAGTTGGATGTCTCTTACGCTGTTTAAATCCGTATTCGGCTCAGGGAGTAATACCTTGCTCAGATTGAGGGCACAGTAGATTAGGGACTTAGGCCATCCTTGTCTTTGATAAGACTTTCCTAAGTGGTACGGCGGGTAACCGACATAGAAGACGGTATCGCGTGATTTTTGTTTACTCTTAGAACGAAGTGGCATGATTTAGTTCAAATGTTTTATGGGAATGGTTATACTAGGTGATGTTATGGACTAAGATAAGTGAAGTCGTGTAACGGCTGTTAACCCTATATGAAGTTATTTTCTCCTTATCGGATATATCATCTAGAAGATATAAATATCCAAGCTGCTTATATCAACCCCCTGAGCGTCGATGTCGTTACTCAAGACCCCAATTACCCCTATTGTATGGAGTTTGAATGCTCTAGTGCTGATTGACTAATTAAAAGAATATCTAATAATTGAATGGATGTTGCATTGCACTATAGTTAAGATCGTGTAAATCATTTTGCTTTTGCTTTTGTTACTGTGTACTAGGTCTTTGGCTTACTTTTTATTTTTTCAGGTGTGGAAGACGAGATCTACACAAGCATGGGATACATATATGATTTTGAAGAATTCTTAGATGGATGGGACGAGTAGAGGAGACCATGACCCACAAGGAACCCTTTGTAATGGATTAGTTATATATGTATATATGAATTATGGACCTATGTAATAGTTATTAGGATTTTTGCTATCTTTTGTGATCTTTTGTAAATGGCTTGTGTACGAACCTTGTTTGTAATGTTAAGTAATGAAGTTAGTTAAAAGTTGTATTTTATGGAATGTTATATGTACTATTAGTAATAAAGTTTGTTCTTATAAGACATTTAAGTTAATAACTATCCAAACTGATCCTGGATTACAACCTTACATATAATACCACTGATTATATATGGTTGAGAAACTGGATTTACCTATTTTAAATATAGGGGTAAGTCCGGAGCTTTATAATAACGATGGTATGTTGGCAATATTTTTTTTACAAATTGTATTTGTGTAATTTTTTTTAAGGAATGCTTAAACATGAAATAATCTTTGACAAAACCATAGTAGTAAAAATAAAAGTTCCATGATTAATACGACATTTTCTAAAGATACCATAAATTTGACCAATCTATAAAAAATTCATATGTAAAACTTAAAAGCTACGAGGGTTTTTATGCGTTTGTATTTGGGGAATAATAATACCAACGTACTAACAACTATAAAACCTTATCCCAAACTAATTAAATCCATCCACTCATCATTAATCCCATTCATACATAAGAATGACACCTCCTTCCAAAAGTCCAAGTCAAAGCACAAAAACTCCCCAACCCACAATTTTCTCCTTGGGTCCAAACTGAAAAAATTCCAAAAACTTGGCGCCACTGCATGTAAATTAACAAAAGTACAAGGACTTACTTCAAACAATTCCAAAGGCGTTTCAAATTTAATCGAGTGTCCCCACACATTGGTTCTAAACCCATATACTTCCAAATCCAACGGTCCAAATTCAATTCATACACGTGTACGGTAATTAAACAACCCTCCATCGTTACATTCTCTCTCTAACAACAAATCAAAAACAAAACAAAACCTTCTTTTTTATTTTTCTTTTAAAGTTTCCGCGGCAATTCTCTTTTAATTAAAAAAATAAAAAAATAAAAAACACACAGCACTCTCTCTCTCCCCCCATCATTCTCTCTCTAAAGCCCTCGTCGACTCTCTCTCTCTCTCTCTCTTGCCTCAAGCTTCCTTTCCTTCCTTCTCTCTTTCTCTCTCTTATGGTTCGTCTTCGTGTTGAATCGTAGAGGAGTTTGAATTCCGGTGAGTGAGTTTCGGAGTAATCGGAATGCTCAATTTTATTTCTTTTTTTTTTTTAATTTTCATTTTCAGCTTCTGATCCGTTACAATGGTTTTGAATTCGGAGGGAAAAGAAGACTCGAACTTTTTTTCCGATTTTTCGAATCCTAGGATACGAATTCGAGTTGTTGAAATGCGTTTTGGTGATTTTCGTGAGTGGATTTAGAGGGGTTTTGGAGTGAGATTTTTGAAGTAAATTATCTCTTATTATTATTTTTCTTCCTTGAAAATTTTGATTCCTCGACTCTGAACTTGATAGGGTTCTGGAGAATTAATTGAATGAATTAATGTTTTATTTGTTGGAGATGTTGAGGAACTTTTGATTTTTTAGGTTTTTAAATTTTTGAGAAGTTTTGCATTTTGAAAAAGTCTTAATTTGTGAATTTGTTCGAAATCGGATTCGACCATCATTGAAGTTTACATCTTTTAGAAGGGTTTTAGTAAATTTTTGTGAAATTATTAAACTTTAGGGGTGAAAAAGGAAAGGCTCCCATTTATGTTTATAATCAGGTTGGATTTTCAGTTCCCGTGCGTGCTGGGACATTTTTGGTAGTTTATTTTGTAGCACTGTTGGAAACTCGTAATGTTACCTGGAACTAAAATAGCTAGAATGGCACTATGTGATCTTACGTCATTTTAATTAAGAAAAGACTCCTAAAATTACAAATTCATAAATTTGTATAGTTAACTTGTGATTTTAACAAATATTGCGATTAAGTTTCGTTCACTGTGATTAACTTTTTGGAATTATGGCTGTGTATGAAACATTGAGTTTTTTAGTTTTTGTCCAGGTAAGACTCTTTTGAATGGCGCCACCAAGGAAATCTAAAAGTGCGTATAAGCGGTTTTCGAATTTAATTGATGTCTCTCCGGATAAAGATGCTGGGAGTTCGAAAAGTAGCAAGCAAAGGGTGAGTGATTCTTGATGATGATAAGTATGCTGTTTTTCAGTAGGGCTTAATTTTCTTGCTATTTGTGAAATTTGCAATTTTTTCCAAAGCAGAAGAAGAAATTAGCTGATATGTTAGGACCTCAGTGGAGCAAAGAAGAGCTCGAGCGATTCTATGAATCTTACAGAAAATATGGAAAGGACTGGAGAAGGGTATGTTGTTTATTGAGGGTTCTATTTTTATGGTTATCAGGTGTCATTGTCCTGAATATGTATGGTTGCAAGGTGTAATGCTGGGTCTTCCCCAATGTAGTTGGTTTTTGTTTTTAAATTTTATCATTGAAATTCTTGGTGTCTCTCTCCTCTCTTTACTTATTTCAATACTGGTAATGGTTGATCACTGTCAATAGGTGGCTGCTGCGTTGCGTAACAGATCCACGGAAATGGTGGAGGCTCTTTATAACATGAACAGGGTAAGTGGTAGTAATTCTCCCAGTGTTTTTCTGCTTGGTGTGTCGCTGCTAACATTTGTAGATTTGACTAATCTTATGCATAGACTTGGATGCAAATGCATTATGATTCATGCTTCTTTATTCTAGAATGTCTTAAGATTGAATTTAAAATGCATATTTGATGATAGACCAAACTATCTGGGCTTTCCCTTGACCCATTCTGGTTTTCCTGGTGGATAATCATGTGATGTATGATGCTGATGGCATCATGTTTTGCATCATATTCATTTTCTCTTCCACCTTTGGCTTATCAAAGTTTCTACTATATTTGGTTCCTTTTTTGCTGAGCAGGTGTGGATCATTTTTTGAATGGCTATTTTTTTACTTTCAGGCATACTTGTCTCTTCCAGAGGGTACGGCTTCCGTAGTGGGTCTCATAGCAATGATGACAGATCACTACAATGTTTTGGTTGGTTAAACTAGCCTTTCTAATCCTTCTAGTGTTTTATTATGGTTATTTTGTTTAATTTTTATTTTACTATATTTTAATTGTTTTGTCAATCGTTGTTCTGGAAAATCATGCCATAGTTTATACATATACGACTATGTTACTTTACTAATAAGTGTCTTTTCTCTTTAGGATTATGTTTCTGATAGATTTGCTTCTCTTTTGTGTTTTTGCATCCCGAACAATTGTCAAAATGTCCTGTCTTTTGGTCTTCAATTTATTGGTTTGAGCATATGATGGAATGACTATCTTGATTATTCTGCTTTTGTAGGGCAAAGAATCTATTGATGTCTTTGCTTTAATTTCTGAAAATTTTACCTTTACCATTTTTTGTGTTAGGAAATTCCAGTTCTGCCATGACTAGGTTTAGGCTCTTTTGCTTCTAGCTTGAGTTCTCCTTTCTTTCTGTCGACGTGTCTAGATCACGTAGTTACTTCTTATTGTTGCTTTATTTTATAGGAAGGAAGTGATAGTGATCAAGAGAGCAATGATGCAGTGGAAATGCGGAAATTGCAGAAGCGCAAGCGAGGCAAAGCTCAGCCTAGTAGCTCAAGGGAAGACCTTGTGCATTCAAAAGCTGAAGCAAATGATGGGTGTCTATCACTGTTGAAACGGAGGCGTACTGATGGTTTGAATTTTGTCTTGCTAGTTTGTGGATGATCTCTTCTCTTTTGTCTTTATTATGTGTTTGATGTTGCAGATTTTATATTTAAATTTAAAGCTGATGTTATATGCACTTCAAGTAGATCAGGATTTACTAAAGCATTGTGTAAATGTTATTGTAAAATGATATGTGTAGAAATACAAACACAGCTAATGTTGAGAGAGGATTCAGCTTCCAATTTTCTAGTAAGCAGTTCCACTTGATTCTACTATCATGTATGTGCAAACACACACACACATATATTTTAAAGAAACAAAAGTTTACAATGGTGTTTTTATATTGACTTTAAGGCCAAAAGATATTGACCCCTCTAATCCTTTCAATATCTTCCCTTCCCTCCTCTTCTTTACATGTTCCTCAGTTGACACTATCAGAAACTATCTATTTCACAGCCGCCTCTCACTTTGATTTCTGAATGAGAAATTACAAACACATTGATGTCTGATGGAAAATTGATTGAACATATTTTCCATTTGTAGTTGTTTCATTCTTCATAGTTGTGGCATTTATTTCAAATTATGTGGATTTCTTTCATTATATATATAATATATACGTACATAAATATATTGATATAGATACAGTAGAACATGCAATGCATTTGCTTGTTGACTATATGTATATATATGTGCTGAGGTTGTCATTGACCATTCTGCTGAATTCTTGCTTTTGGTATGTTCTTATCTTGTGCTTTTCCCTCATGCATAGCTTTCCTTATTGGGTGATGCTGAATTTCTTCCGCCATTGGCATTGAAAATGGGTTTGTACTGAATAGATGTAAATGTACTTCAGGCATCCAACCTCGTGCAGTTGGGAAGAGGACTCCTCGTTTCCCTGTTTCCTACTTGTTGAAAAAAGAGGGTAGGGACAATAGTTTTTCACTTAACAGGGCATGGAAGACAGAAGTTGCATCTAATGATGATGATGTTGCTCATGGAGCAGCAATTGCTCTTACTGTGGCTGCCCAGGGAGGTGACTCGCCTCAGGTTTCACGAAGTCCTTACCGTAGAGCAGAGAAATTGAAGCAATCGCCTGTTCCAAGCTGGGAAAGGATGGTACTAAGTTATATTTAATGGCACGCCTTTATTTAGTCTAGATTGGAATAAATAATTTAAATTTCTTCCCTTTTGTTTTGTTTTTTTTTTTTTTTTTTTTGGGGGGGGGTGGGGGTGTGTGGGGGTGGTTTGTATCATCTAGCACTCTCATTCAGGGGCAACCAGATGTGATGCATCGCTGGATGACGAATGTCTGGAGGGTAGTATTGGAAGCAGAGGAACTGAAAATGGTGATTATGCCAAAGATACCAAGTCCTTGATGGACATGGAAGGTGTTGGTACGGTAGAAGTCCACAAAGAGGGGAAGAAGTTCTACCGGAAGAAGGAGAAAGTTGAAGTCATAGAAGATGGTGAAGATGGTGGTGAGGCATGTAGTGGAACTGAAGGAGGAGGTAAAGTTAACTCTTCAAGGGGAAAAACCACTAGAATGTCACCTATGAAAATAGAGCAAACTCGACAAGGTCAAAGAAATAAGAGCAGGAAACTTTTCTTTGGAGGTACCTTACTTGCTTCTTAGTTGTGCTGAAGCTTTTCTTTTTTTCCTCCTAGTTTTTCTTCTCATAATTTGTTCACATATTTTTTCATCACTTTCAATTGATCTTATCCCAAAGTTGCTCCTCTGTATCTTGATATTGGCTATTACTGACCTCATGCTATGCTAAATCTTTTGGTGCAGATTTGATTGTTTCTTCTGTTTATTATTATATCTTCTTTTTTGTTTTCATTTTAGATGTTTGTGTTTGAAATTAATCATAGGATATGGAAGTGCTTATGTTTGCTTTTGAGAAGAGCTTTAGCTGTTATCTACAATTTCAATAGTCATTCTAGTAGGCCATTTCTAATTCTAGGTGGGATTTGAATTTATTAATTGGGTAGGATATTTGATTTTTGAGCAGTGTAGGAAGCCTAGTTGGTTCTCTGTTGTGTAACAGAGAACCTGCAGCGATTCTCATGGGTCTTCAATGGTGTTATCTTAAAAAATGCTACTTTATTGGAAAATGGTGGATTCATCTCCTCGCCTCGATGAAATTCTAGAAATATCTGGTAGCATTCTTTGTTGTGGCATCGTGTGATTTCTGTTTGTAATTTGAAGCTGTTTGTACTTGCTTCATGCTTATCTAAATTATTGACATTTGCAAATTTTCATATGAATTTTGTGAAAGACATTAATTTTCTGTTTTCCCTGATGAATTATCCAGCATAGTGGTTTTTATTGATTGCTCTGCTTCTTTTGGGAGAGGTTGTTTCTTGTAGTGCTTGCAGTCATGTTGCTTTTGGTTTGCTATTCCATTAGAAGTATATGTATATACATGTATTATCTACATTTATATACATGTACTCTTTTTTCAGTTACTAATACCATATGTTGATGTAGATGAAGGCGCTCTGGATGCTCTGCAAACTCTGGCCAATTTGTCTTTAATGATGCCAGCATCTACAATAGAGTCAGGTTTGGATCTTTGCTCTTCATTTCTGATTATTAATCTGGTTTAGGACTTGGATGTATTTTATATCCTTCTATATCAGATTGTATGAGGTTATTATCTTTGTTTTTCTTTTCCTTTTTTTTGGGGAAACTTTATTACTACTTATCTTATTTGTCCTTTTCTGCTCTTCAAACTCCTTCCAGAATCATCCATCCAGTTGAAGGAAGGAAAACCAACACCTGATCTAGATGATAGACCTGGTACTGCAAATCGTCCAAAGGATAAATTTGTGGGGTCAAAAGAGAAAATTTTCAGTGCATTTTCTGGAGTTGAAAGTAAGAAATCAAAACTTGGACGGGCCGCAACTCCCAATTCTGATGTGTCTCAATTGAAAGAGAAAAGAAAAAGCAAATCCGCAATCCCTAAGGTATTTGTCGTTAAGAAAGAACTTATGTGCTTTTCACTGGCTTCAACTCCGCTACTCTCTCTGAAATTGCTTGCATCACAAAATGATTGTTTTGGAACTGCAGTTACCAATTACCGAAGATAATAGAGATTCTCATCAAGGCCACCAGTTGAAGAGCGAGGTATGTGTGTGTGTGTGTTTATCCCATTTCTCTGCCTCTTTGGGTGGTCATTGGGTTTAGCTGCACTTTCCACGACCAACTCTCAGAGTAGTAGTACTTGTTGTACAGCTGTAAATGCATTGTGCTACGGAATGGTAATGGTTGATTAAATGTTACAAAAAGTTTTTCTCCAAAAAAGGAGAAGGGAAAAAAAGGTTACAAAAGGCAAAGCAGAGTTATTCCAATTTTTGTTTGTGGAATGAGATTTGGAAATGTGGATCAGACAGCTCATTCAATGTTAGTTTAAATGGTTGGTTAGCCATCAATTTCAAAGTAATTGTGGAGGAGTTCAGAGATTTTTTAAGCATATTACACAAGCTAGGTTACTAATATATTTTTTTAGCATTCACATCCGAGACCTGTTTCCACATGCAAACTCTAAATTTATCTCTTCTAACAATGGTGCTTGGCATTTCAGGGAAAAGTCAAAAGAATTAGTTTATTAAGTTAGACATGGATAAATCACTTAAAGAATAATGAAATGATATTGAAGAAAATCAATTTTGGTTGTTAGATTTGGAATTCCACTATTGCCATGATAAAGGTATTTAACAGAATATATAATGCTTCATGCATTAAGGGCTGTTTAAATTTCCTGGGGAAGGTGTTGTCAGTTAACTGCCATGGCTTATCTTTGTTCCTAGAGGAGATAAGTGCAGCTGCTTAGCATGATCTGCGAAAGTTTTAATTGCATGTATGGGAACTCTTAGCAGCTGAGCTAGTAGTCCTTACACTGTTCCTATGCATATGGTGTAGGCTCCAGCTGAAGAGGCAAACAAGTCTGTGATTAAAGGAAAACGCACAAGTCAAGTTGCAAGTGTTCCTAGACACAATAAATCATTCAAGTCATTGGAGATTTCTGTTGATGATGACCAGAAAGGACATGATAATGGTTCTGGAATGCCAACCCCACAGATTCCTGCTGCAACTCAATCTATCCCATCAGTCAAACACAGAAGTAAACGCAAGCCAGATCCACAAAGGATATTTAATTCAAAGGAGATGCATGGTACTAACTGGATGAGAAACCGAAGTGATAAGCATATGCCAGTGCAGGACAAGGCTCTTACTTAAAGGTGGTACATCCTAAATTTTCATACATTGTCAATTTACTTTTCTTGAGAGTTCAAAATGAACTTTTCTATACTGATGTGCAGGATAAAATCTCTTGTTGCCTTTCATCTTGTCTTGCTCGTAGATGGTGCACTTTTGAGTGGTTTTACAGTGCAATTGATTATCCTTGGTTTGCAAAGAGGGAGTTCGTTGAATATTTGAATCATGTACGTCTTGGTCACATCCCTAGGTTAACACGTGTTGAATGGAGTGTCATAAGAAGGTACCCAATAAGCTATCAAGTTCTGTGCTCATGACTAGCTCATTTTCAATTTAAGACAGTGGGACTGTGAGAGCGCTTTTAAAATATGGTAGTTGGATTTTGATACTGAGGAGTTTTTTCATGCAGCTCTCTCGGCAAGCCCCGTAGATTTTCTGAAAATTTTCTGTGCGAGGAGAGGAAGAAACTTGAACAATATCGTGACTCTGTTCGGAAGCATTATCAAGAGCTACGCACAGGAGTCAGGGATGGGCTTCCAACAGATTTAGCCCGCCCATTGACTGTTGGACAACGAGTGATTGCTCTTCACCCTAAGACAAGAGAAGTTCATGATGGCAGTGTGCTCACTGTTGATCATGACAGGTGTAGAATACAGTTTGACCGATCTGACATTGGTGTAGAATTTGTCACAGTATTCTCTCTCTCTCTCTCTCTGTTGGTAATTTAAGATTTTACATATGACAAATTTAGATAAGTACAAAAGAGGGTATGCCAGATACCGAAGACATCTATCAAAACACCAAACAAACAAAGAGGTGGCTCAATTAATATCCTGGCTGTAATATAAAAGAGATATCCTTTAGAATAAAACTAAACAATGATTCTTCTAGCTAAATGTTTACAGAACAAAAACTATGCTCAAGTCACCTTTCAATTCTCTTTTTCCACATTAATTGTTAACTAGAGCACACATTTTCATCTAATCGTAAGCTTACCATAGGAATTAAAAAGCTTTTGCACCGATGATGCACTATGGGGAGTTATTTTATCATAAAAAGTTTCATTATATCAATTTGTTCACACATGTCTTCATTCGCATTTGGAGTAATTGGACTCCTCCTTGGTGAGGAAACTCTAATACCATGCTAGAGAACATTTTGTGAAGTAATTGCACTAAGGCGTTTTAAGCAATTCTGATCTGTTGCATTAGCAGTTGTACACTATCAATGTATATACTGGCATTGGAATTAGTGTACCACTTTTTGTCAAATTACATCATTCATATTGTCTTTGTAATGGTTGTTGATGGAGTCCTTCAAACTGTCAGATGTCTGTGTGGTTTAGGTTACATTTTATTGTAGAGAGACCTGATTTCACCTGCAGTAGAGAGTTGAACTTTGTTCATTCTGCTGAAAGACCTATTATGATCTCATTGCAGGATGTTGATTGCATGCCTTTAAATCCTCTAGAGAATATGCCAGAGGTTCTCAGGAGACAGAACATCTTTGCTGATAAGTTCTCAGTGTTGTCTAAGGAGCCCCAGATCAATGGACAGATAAATTTTGGAGCATCACGGGCTTACAGTGCTGGTGGGCATTCCATGAATGCTCAAAATCCCATGAGTTCTTTGATGAGGCAGGTAAAGGTCAGCATGCTTATGGGGTTCATTTCAATGGATATTCATGCAAAGTTCCATTTCACTTATATTATCATCTACTTATTGTGGTTATTATTTGATTAATGTTGATTATATTTTTCTTCTATATTTTATTTATGATGCGAAAATCAGATGAGGTGGTCTCTCTGACCTTGATGAACTGTGGATTGCTGAAAGGCCCACATTGAATTTGGGGACATAACCAGGGCTGACAAATTATGTTAAAGGGTCGTCTTTCTTGTCTGGGTTTAAACAAGTTCGTTTCTTAGAACCTCAAGCTGTAAAATGACTTGTGTATTAATTATATTTAAAAACCTAAACACATAAATCGATGGTTTAATAAGTGTGTTTTGTGTATAAGTTCAACCTGTTTATTGATTAAGAAATTCTAAAATAAATATATTATCGCTATTGAGTTTTTTAAAAACTGAAATACATGTTTCTAATATTATGTGCAATTTATTAAATGCTTAGAACGAAAATTACATTAAAAACTATGCAAAGGCTTGCAAAGATAGCTTTCTATTTCTAAGCTAAACTTATAAATTAATCCAATAAAAATATTATAGTTCCAGAATCTAACCTTTGATTCTGATTTTGTGTGTTATGTGACTAACTTGAAAATTTATGGAATGAGTGTTTTATGGATTAATCCACAACGTTAAGTTGCTAATTTTTCAGAAAAACTGATAAATATATTAAGTTTAATTTCATGAAAAGTACCAAGTGGTTTCACTAATGGGGTTGATAAGGTTAAAGATGTGCTAAATGGATGTGTATACAAGCTTGAAATGTATTATATTATGCTTTTTCTTTTTTTCTTTTTAATTTACTTACATTAAGAATGTTGGAAATTAGAACATAAATGAAAAAAAGTTAAAGGAGTATTATTAATCATATCAAATTTACTTACACAAGTATAATCGTGTCTTGTCGTGTAGACTTGAGTTCTCTCTAATATATACCATATCCATGCCATTAGTGATTTCATTTTTTGTAGTAATCATATTATCATAATGAGTGCTGGAATATGTTAAAAAATGTATGAGCTGACATCTGAGGAATCTTATTGCTTGTCATGGACCTCTTGGTCCATTGTGGTGTTTGTGGTGATTAGATTATATGCTAAAATGGGATGAAATGTTTGCTAGAATATAATATATTTGTTTTCTTTCAAAATTTTCCTCATCTTTGCCACATCAGTTCACCTTGATCTTTAGTTATATTGCTGAGACAGAATGTAATCAACTTGAATGTTGTTATTTGATAAGTGAAAAGAAGAATAATTGTATTGTTATCTCATCTGTCATATACAAAATGAGAATATATATAGAGATATCAATCCTACCTACTTCTACCTACCACTACCAAACACATCATTAATTATAATATCTAATATATACTAATTTATATTTCTTAACATTCTCCCTCAAGTTGGAGCATAGATATTAATTATGCCCAACTTGTTATAAATATTATCAATTTTAACACCATTCAAAGCTTCGTTGAAGAAATCTGCTACCTGTTCTTTAGTCTTGACATGTTCTGTGGAGATCAACATCTATTGTATTTTTTTTAAGGATGAAAAGGGGTTGCACCCTCAACGTGTAGAAAACGAGAGGGGTGTCGAACGCTTTATGTGGTGTGGCTTCACACACCTGTCTGTTGGTTGTTGGAGCTTGTCGAAAATGTATGTTGGGCGACGATCTCTCTTACACAAACACTCTCCAAGGTGTGTGTAGGGTGCAATTGCTGCTCATTGGGGCAGCTAAGGTAGAATATCTTCCTAAAAGGCAGTGAGAAATAATAAGCACACTCTCCAGGGTGTGTCAAAGATCTAGACGTTGCTCACTATGGCAACTAGAAAAGAAAGCCTAATTTTATAAAAACCTAATTTTCACTAGGGCTCTGATACCATGTTATTTGATAAATAAAAAGGAAAATAATTGTATTGTTGTCTCATCTCTCATATATAAAATGATAATAAATATAGAGCTATCAATCCTACCAACCTCTACCCATCACTACTAAACACATCATTAATTATAATATATAATATATACTAATTTATATTTCTTAACAAATGTGAAGCTAACTTTTATTGTACTGCTCATCATTTCATGTGGCTTTAAGCACTGCTTTTAAATTCATTATATGGATGCTGATATTATTTATCTAATATATCTGTCTTCTCTCTTTTCTTTGATACGTATACCGTGGGAAAAGTTTTTTTCTTTTGGTCTGGGTGAGAGCTTAATGAATGGTTCCACTTTTTAATTAGTTGTCATTGGGCAGGATACAAGTCAAGTAATGTTTCAACCTAAAGGAACTGCTATTGATGCTTGTGGTGCCCAACAAACTCTTTATGATCAACCTTGCTCAATTGCACATGCTCAGGCTAGGGAAGCCGATATTCGAGCTCTTTCTGATCTTACTCGTGCTTTGGATAAGAAGGTACCATGGTTTGATGAACCTTTTGATATGAGTGTGTGGACATGGAGTTTTACTCTATTGAAAATTTTTAGTCTTCTTTCATTCCATATCCTTGTGTTTCATAATTTAAGGAGAAAGGTTTTGCTGCAGCTTTGACATCGCTGTAGATCTTTGGAAATAATAACTGCATCAACATTATGAGAGCACTTTGGTCTTTAGATTCATTTCCTGGAAAATTTATAAGTTGTCATTTGTCAGTTACTTTGGCATGATAGAATAAAACAAAATTCATTGAAGTTATTGCATTTGCAAAAAGATTTTTAAAAGGTCCAATTAGTTATATTGCCCATCTCAAATGAGGTTTAGGACAGTTTTTCTGAACTGTACTTAGAATAAACAAATTTTTATATAATAAAAAGTTGGCTTTTGTCTTTTGATGCATCGTCTTCTATAACTGTTATTTTCTTACTATTCTACACAAATCACGTATATCTTTCTTTATTCTTGTTGAACTTCAGGAGATTTGGTTAAGAGAGCTTAAGAACCTGAATAATGTAGTGGATGACCAAATCAGTGGAGAGGAGTCTTTAAAAGATTCCGAATCATTTAAGAAGCATTACGCTATGGTACTTGTTCAGCTAAAGGAAGCCGGTGGCCAGGCATGTGGCTTCCGTGAATTCAATTTCTTTAGTGCATAAATGGTATGTTATCAATATATGCTGATTTTCTCACTGCATAGTTGCACTTACGTGCAGGCCTCTTCTGCATTGGTTAATTTGCGGGAACGCAATACTTATCAGGGAAATTTCCTTCCCCCATGGCTGAATCCTCAAGCCAATTTCAGCAACCACCCTGGTCTGTCAAGTTCGCTTGATTCTGGCAACAATGTTCTTGAAATTATGAACGGCTCAAGACAGAGAGCGTATTTAATGGTTGATACTGCTCTTCAGGTAAAGCACATGTCTCCCTGATTCAAATCCCTTTCACCCAAAGTAACTGGAATCACTTTAAGCAGAATGCATTTTCCTTATGATGTGGCACTGATAAAGCTTTTTTGATTTATTATGCTTAAATTAGCAAATTTACATGATAGATGAGTTTTGATTAACAATTCTGGATGAAATTTGAGGAAAGAAGAGAAACTGTCAAAGGCAATCACTAGTTACAATCTACCATTTTAGATGTGATATGGAAATTGCCACAGCATTGTTTGGTCAATATTTTCACCTTTTACAGCCAAAAACAGAAAAGGTGGGAAGATTTATGCTGGAGAAAACAAAAAAATCTGCCTTAGGAATTAATAAATCATTGCCAGAAGAGACTTACTACATACATACATATATATACATATATATATGTACACACGTGTACTGTATGGTTTTGTTTCATGTTGTAAAAATACTGGACACGCTATTATTTATTTTTTCTGCATTGAGTTTGTTTCTACGAATGGAATTAAAGTTTGTTCCTTGGGAAGAAACTGTTATGCTATCCTAACATGTAGAACTAATTTTTAGTATTACCTTGTTTGAGATAGTGGAATTGTGTTCATATCATTTTGGCATACAATAAGACGATAACCTTGTTTTAACAAATGAATTAAATAGTGATATCAACACTCCTTTTAGCTAAGTGGTTCCTAATATTGATATGCTTTCTTCTATTATATTGAATCTTTGCTCTTTTGAGTGTTTTCATGATGGCAATGTAAAATATGCACGATAGTTAACTTGGTGTGTTATATATTACTTCTGTATATCGTTAGGTCAGTTGCTGAAGTAAAGTTATTTCTGGTGATGTTATTTCAGGCAATGTCTTGTTTGAAGGAAGGGGAAGATGCTTTCAAGAAGATAGGAGAGGCCTTGGATACCATTAATAACCAACAGCTAGATTCTAGGTTCTCTGGAATCACGAGTACTGATGTTAATAGCAGTCTGCCTGATGCTTCCATTTTAGAGGCAAATCATTCATCTGTCGCAAAGCTTAACAATAATCTCGATAAAAGTGATACCCAATTACCTGCTGAGCTGATAGCATCCTGTGTTGCTACTTTTCTTATGATACAGGTAACTCTAGTATCATACTTCATGTGCTTTTAACTTTAGTTTTCATGATACATAGAGTTGCTTATGAGATCTTGTGCTAGTGTTCATGTGTGCATGCATGGTTATTTCCCCTCTTCTTTCCAGCCATGTGTTGCTACTTTGATCCCTTTAAAAGAAAGGATCAGTACAGCTTGGTTCGTTCTCAGCCCTTCAGGCATATTTTATTTGATCTTTAAATTCTAGGATGAATATTCAAAATGCTATTTAAAAGGAAATAAGTTTGCATTTACTAAGTAAGTTCATCTTCTAGGAATTAATTTCAACTTATGTGTGACTGCCGATCACATGAAAATGAATGAAAATCATAATCCAAAGCGCTATTTAAAGCCTTAATTTCAGAAAACAGTTTAATGTAATTTTGACATGTCTCATATAGTAACTATAAAGTGCACGGCTCTGTCAATTTCTACATAGGATACTCAATGGATTCAGCAACACAACACTTGAAACTGAAGGCAGAATATTATATGTTTGGTACTTGCCTAATCTTGGTTTTTGAAGTACTGAAGGAAAAAAGGCTTTTCGTTAGCCTTGTAGTCTAATGGTAAAGCTTTTGGGCTCTTGGTGACTGGTCTAGGGTTTGCTGCCCCACTAACCTTTCTCAAATTGGAAGTGCCATCTTGGGTTGATTAAGAGTGTAAACGAATCAAACTACCTGTGAAAACCAATTTATGAATAGTCGAGTTGAGTTGAGTTTGAGTTACTCAAGTAGTTAATTGAGTTGAGTTCGAGCTACTCTAGTAGTAAATTAAGTTGAGTTAGGACTTAATAATATTTTGACTCGAGTAATTTGTGAGTTTAATATAGCTTGGTCAAATATAAATACTAGTCAAGTTCAGATTTTAGCATTATTATAATTAGAATAAAAATATATTTTTAGATAAATCGAGTTAAAATCAGTTTAATTAAGTTGAACTGAGGCTTGTTGAGCTTCGAATCGAGCTGTAGCTCAAGCTCAGAATTTGAAGCTCATTCAAGTCTGAATGGGGTGCGAGTTTCGAAATTTTCAATCGAGCTTTTATTATTGGGCTCATTGATATCTCGTCTTATCTCAATTTATTTACAGCGTACGTTGATGATAATGTTTGCGTTTCTTCTGTACCTGTGTGCATCTTTTTGCATTCAGATGCTATATGCTCTTTAGTGCTTTTGGTTTCTCCTCAACACGATTGGTTCAGCCTTTTTATCAGAGCCTTTTGTGTATTTATTCATTTATTCCGATTGCAGACATGTACGGACCGGCATTATCCACCTACGGACGTGGCTCACATAATAGATTCCGCTGTTACCAAATTGCGCCCCTGCTGTCCTCAAAATCTTCCGATCTATCACGAAATACAAATGTCCATGGGAAAATTGAAGAACCAGATATTAGCTCTTGTGCCTACCCAAATCTGATGCTACCAATTCAATCATTTGATGAATAAATGTATATAGGCTGCACTGCACCGCTGCAGCATCTATCTGTTTCAGCCACTGATGTGGCGGTTTCGGCTTTCGGCATAATTGTTACTTGGAGTTGGATTGCATGTGTGGTGCCATTGGCTAGGAATATATATTTTTCCGTAGATATGTTTTTTTTCTTTTTTCTTTTCCTCCCACAATCTTTTTTCTTGTTTTTCATATATAACACCAGATGGTGCTGTGATTTCTATCTGTTCTTTTCTTTTCTTTTCTTTTCTTTCTTTTCCTCTCTCTTGTAATTTTTTTTCCCCCTTGGGGGCTAATAAGTGCTATTCTGATCTTTTTTTTTTTTTTAAATTTTTTAACTTGGTTAGGAAACTGAATCAATGTAGGCAAATTGGATATCAGTTAGAAATATCTAACAAGAGTTTTGAATACACGTTGCTTCTAGATATGTATTTCCAATTTACTTCTATTTTCAGGGAAGAGCTGTGTGGATTTGAAAGTTTGGATCACAAAGTATTTGTCTAATGCTTATGATTCGTTGGTATTCTAACGGCTAGTGCGAGATGAAAGCGGTAATTTAAGGATTTAAGGGGAAATGGATAATTTTTTTTTTTCCTATCCCCATTCTTATATTTATAATATAATAAATGTTTTATATAGTCTGTTGAGAAAAATTAAAAAAAAAATTTAAATCCATGTGCGTGTTGATGATTAAATTAATTTTATGAAATGTTGGTATGTTGGTTGCTTAATTTTACTAAACGTTTGTGTCATAAATAAATTTATTTCTAAAATTAATATCTTTTTGATGTAATTTATGTAATTATACACCTTGAAGCTATGAGTTTGGTCAGGAGAGATTTTTCATTTACCTTGTTCTGAAGAAAGTAAAGGCGATTAAAATTTTATTTTGAAGAAAGCAACGAACTCTATTATGCAACATAGAAATGAGCTCTTCCTCTTGAGACTTTATTAGCCGCCATTGAAGAAGGTATTTGTACTGGGTAAATTTTATTAATGGTATTTGAACATTTTGTTTTGTAATAGTTTGATATCTAAAGAAAATTTTATGTTAAGATGGTATTTGAATTTTTTTAAATTTTTATTAAAGGTATTTTTGGTTGATTTCCAACCATTTTATTTGATCGCGATCGCAAATCAAATTTATTAAAAAAATTAATTTATCTGTTTATTACGCCTCGTAACACAACAACCCTCCCTCTACCTCCTTCTTCCTTCTTTTTTCCTTCTTCTTTGTTGTCATCCTTAAATAACCCCAAAAAAAAAAAAAAAAACACTAGAAACCAACTAAAAAAGATTTTCTTTTTTTTTTTTTTTACTTTCCTCCACTCTCCTCTCTTTTTATCTCTTGCTGCCCTCCTCCACTTTCTTCTTCTTCTTCTTCCTCTTAAAAAAAAAAAAAAAAAACAAAAACACCATAAACCCAATTAAAAAGAGTTTTTTTCATTTTACTTTCCCCCACTCTCTCTTTCCTCTCCCTTTTTCTGTCCTACTGGCCTCTTCCTTCTCTTTCTTCTTCTTCTTCTTCTTCTTCAAACATTCTTTAAAAAAATGAAAAATAAATAAAAAACCTAGAAATCTAGTTAATGAGGACACACCCATTTCGTATCAAAAGTAAAGAACCGATTCAAACTTTATTTTCATTATGGTGTTTTGGTGACTTTGTTGGTCGGTGATGATGAAGGATGAAGATGCAGCGGTCGTCTATGGTGGTTTACGATGCTTGTTGGGGTTGGTGTTTGGGTTGGATAGCTAGTTCACGGTGACGGAGACAAGAAGGACGGGTTTAATCTCTTGAGTTCCTTGGCTTGATGTGGTGGGTTTTGGTCTAAACTTGGATGATACGATAAAATGAACCACGCTAACCTGTGACGAAACTCGTTATTGAAATCAGGAAAATAATACCTGGATAGTCTAAGAAAACTAGTAGAAAACCATGACTCATTACTTATGTAGAAGCAAGAACCTTGGTATAAAGTGATGACGCCACAATTGGTGATGGAAAACCAATTGATAAGTTGAGGGTGAACGCCACGAGAAATCTCGATAAGTTCAAGACAAGTTATTTCCAAAACTCAAAGAGAAAAAATTCTCAATTTATCATTTATCATAAGTTAACTGATTTTGTTACAATCATAGGTTTATATAGGCTTTAATTAGTCTCAAAACTAAGCAACAATAAATAAGGAAAATAATCTATTAATGACTCTTAGGGATATGTAAAGACAAACTTGACAATAAACAATCTATTAATGACTCCTAGGAATATGTAAAGACGAACTTGACAATTAAACAACCTATTAAGGACCGAAATATGTAAAGAAAAACTTGACAAGAAGCAATAAATTAATACAGTCAAAATATAATAAATAATCCTAAGTCTAAAGATGCTGGTGTTGTAAATCTTTCCCAAGGCTGATGGCTTACTATTGAAAGTCAGTGATGTAGAGAATCCAAATGTCGGCGGCGTTGGGCCAGCGTATAGGATGAAGGCCAGCGGCCTTTAGTAGGTGTACAAGTAAATTCTTGAAGCTTTACATTTTTTTTGGAAGGCTTTAATCGATGCCATCTGATCTTCATCATTCTCTCATTCTTCAAAAAAGATTCGTCCTTAAATCTCCAAACTGATGCAAACTATAAGCAACCTGCCTTGAGACCCAACATCAATATGCTTGGAAAAATCGTTCCTCTTTCTCGAAAAAAACAAGTGACCTGTTTTGAGACCCAACACCAATATGCTTGGAAACTTCTATCTCATAAAATTTAATTAGATTGATAAGCGACAACCCTCATCTTTTTTTTTTTTTTTAAATTTCTTCTTTTTTCTCTCTTTTTTTTAACCTCTAACCCTAGATCTAAAAACCACTTTTTTTTTTTTTTTTTTTTTTTTTTACTTTGTCTTCTTCCTCAAACCCTAAAAATCAAATCTTTTCTTCTCTTTTTTTTTCCTAACAAAACTTCAAAAAAAATCAATCAAACCTTAATTTAAACCCTAAAAGACACAACTCTTTTTTTTTTTTTTAAATCTGGAAGAAGAAAATCAACAAAACTAACAAAAAGACAAACAAAGATATGAATGACTCGAGTTACTTCTAATCGAACTAGGATATGGATTCCTAGAAATCCTATGCTCTGATACCAAACTGATGAGAAGCCTAGGTATAGGAACCTAAAACCCTTCAACAAATACTGGATTTAAATCTAAGGATCCTTTGAACAAGTAATCAAGAATGAGACCCTAGTCAAACTTGTTGAGTAGAACCTATGTCATCGTGAACAGAACCCAACCCCAATCAAACTCGTTGATTAGAACCTAAGTTACCTAAGAGATCTCTTCAAGCTTTTATGAAGAAATCAGATTCAAGTTCTTTTTCAAGAACTAAGAGAAAGAAAACTCTCAAATTGTATTATCAATGTTTTGTACTCAATGAATACATCATGGGGTTCATATAGGCTTTTAAAATAGCCTTGAAACAAAAAAAAAAAAAAAGAAATCCAAAAGTCTTGTCGTTAGCACATACGTCGGCTAAACGCTGGCGGTGTATATAGTTTTACATTGACATCCTTGACAATTTACACCGGCGGTGTAGTAGACGGCCTTAAAGAAATGCATTATGGTCTTTTCTAAATGTATTGTAAACCGGCCGCATGCCGACGACCTTCATGCCCTACGTCAGCGGCGTACTCATGTAAACTAGTGGTGTATAAGACTGCAATGAAGGCTAGCTGTTCTCCAATGTAAGCTGGCGGCTTTGGTCTCAAGAATTCATTTCCAGTAAAGTGATGAACTTGTCACTTGTTTTGGAGTCTTGTTGGTAAGCCTCCTTCGCTTGGATCTCTATAATTAACCCCTGTAAAGCTTCATTCACTTGCTTGGCTTGTGCTCTTGTCATTGGGCCCCTAATGCTTTGTAGTGGGTCTCGAGACTTAGTTGAATCTTTAGGAGTAGTTGCTTGATCTCCATCATTCTGCTTGATCTCCATCCTTCCCCCCTTCCTCAAAAAGATTCGTCCTCGAATCTCCTGCATCATATAAAGAGAGATCAGCAGCATTAAAAGTAGCACTAACATTACCATAATGACTCAGCAAAATCAAGCTTATAAGCATTGTCATTAACACGCTCCAACACGTGAAAAGATCCATCTCCTCGAGGATGCAACTTCATCTTTCTTTGAGCAGCAAACCTTTCCTTTCTCAAATGCACCTAGAACCAATCTCCAGGTTGAAAAGTGACCTCCACACGACCCTTATTGGCTTGCCTGGCATAATGCTCATTCTTCTTTTCAATGTTAGCCTGAACCTTGGCATGTAGATCTCTAAACAAAATTTGCCTTTCGCTTTCCATCAAGATCAACAAACTCATTAGTAGGCAAAGGCAAAATATCCAACGGAGTTAAAGGGTTAAAGCCATAAAAAATCTCAAATGGAGAATAAGAAGTAGTGAAATGCACAATTTTGTTATAAGTAAACTCAACATGTGGCAAACACTGTTCCCATTGCTTCAAATTCTTTTGAATTATAGCATGCAACAATGTGGAAAGAGTCCTATTAACTACCTCAGTTTGTCCATGCGTTTGTGGATATGCAATGGTAGAAAATAATAATTTAGTTCCTCAAAAACTCCACAAAGTTCGTCAAAAGCGACTTAAGAACTTGACATCCCTATCACTCACAATAGTTCTAGGCATACCATGCAGACGCATTACCTCTTTGAAGAACAAATCAACAATATGTGTTGCATCATTAGATTTAGAGCAAGCAATAAAATGAGTCATTTTACTAAATCTATCAACAACAACAAATATGCTATCCTTACCACTCTGAGACCTAAGTAACCCTAATATGAAATCCATTGAAACATCACTTCAAGGTTAATCAGGTACAGGTAAAGGAGTATAATGTCCATGAGGCATCACTTTGGATTTAGCCTGTCTACATGTAATGCATTTATCACAAATAGCTTGTACATCACGCTTCATGTTAGGCCAATAAAAATGTTCTCGTAATACATCCAAAGTCTTTTTAATCCCAAAATGCCCCATTAATCCACCCCCATGAGTTTCCTTAACAAGTAACTCATGCAAAGAACAACTAAGCACACAAAGTTTATCATTTTTAAACAAGTACCCATCATACCTATAAAAATTAGCAAAAGCATGTTAAGAACAAGCACGTTAAGAACAAGCACCCTAAATTTGACTAAAATAAACATCAGTCTCATACATGTCCTTAACATGCTCAAATCCAAGTAATTTGGTGTGTAAAGAAGTCAAAAGATCATACCTTCGGGACAATGCATTAACCACAGCATTTTCCTTTCCTTGCTTGTACTTGATCACGTAGAGGAAGGTTTTAATGAATTCCAGCCATTTCGTATGTCTTTTGTTCAACCTTCCTTGAGATTTCAAATATTTCAGACTCTTACGGTCCGAGTGAATGATGAATTCCTTGGGCCACAGATAATGCTGCCAAGTTTGCAAGGTTCGCACCAAGGCATACAACCCCTTATCATACATCGAGTAATTCAATGCTGCTCACTAAGTTTTTCGCTAAAATAAGCAATCGGCTTGGAATCCTGCATCAAAACACCACCAATACCTTTTCCTGATGCATCACATTCAATCTCAAAAACTTTTTCAAAGTTAGGTAAAACAAGCAAATGTGCACTAGTCAATTTCACTTTCAAGGTATTAAAGGCTTTTTCATGCTTTTCGGTCCAATTAAAAACTACATTTTTCTTAACAAGATCATCTAAAGGAGTTGCTATAGAGCTAAAATCTCTCACAAATATCCTATAAAAATTAACTAAGCCATGAAAACTCCTTACTTTGCTTGCATTCCTAGGTGTAGGCCACTCTCTAATAGCCATAACCTTATTCTCATCTACAGATATTCCATTTACACTCACAACAAATCCAAGGAAAACAACAGATAGCATGCAGAAAGTACACTTTTTCAAGTTAGCATACACCCCCTTAAAACATTGAAAACCTTATGCAAATGCTATACATGTTCATCTAAATTCTTGCTGTAAACTAAGATATCATCAAAGTAAACAAGAACAAACTTTCCAATAAAGGCTCGCAGAACATGATTCATTAACCTCATAAATGTGTTAGGTGCATTAGACAATCCAAATGGCATTACCATCCACTTATATAAGTCATACTTAGTTTTGAAAGCATTTTTCCACTCATCGCCCTCTTTCATGTGAATTTGGTTATATCCATTTTTCAAATCAACTTTAGAAAACATACATATACCATGCAACTCATCAAGCATATCATCAAGTCTAGGTATAAGGTGTTGACACTTTACCGTGATTTGGTTGACTGCTCAACAATCCACACACATTCGCCATGTTCCATCTTTCTTTGGCACCATAATGATAGGAAGTGAACATAGACTTAAGCTTTCTCTCATGAATCCTTTCTCCACCAACTCATCAACTTGCCGTTGTATCTCCTTTGTTTCCTCAGGATTAGCACCATATGCTGGCCTGTTGGGAATTGAATCAACCAGAAGGAAATCAATTTGGTGCTCAATGCCTCTTAGAGGAGGCAATCCACTTGAGATCTTCTTAGGAATTTAGTCTTCAAATTCGTGCAATAAAGAAACAACCACACTAGGAAGAGAATGGTTAAGTTCGTTTGTAGAAAGATAAAAATCCTTATATATAAGTACAAGTAGTTGTTGCCTCGCCATCATAACTCTCTTAACCTCACTTTTCTGAGCAATATCACTCACTCGTGACTCATTCTCCACTCTTTTCCCTCACTGCTCACTAAAGTGTGTTTGTCATTCTTTTTCTCACTTTTCTCTTGAGTATTCATGTGTTTCTCCTTTATTCCAAATTCTTTAGCAATTCTCATATGATCCTTACAAGCCTCCTAAGGTTTAAGAGGTGTCAAAACTACTAGCTTATTATTTAGAACAAAAGAGTAATGATTTGTATACCCATCATGGTTGACCTTTCTGTCAAACTGCCATGGACATCCTAATAGAATGTAACTAGCCTGCATTGGTACCACGTCACACATCACCTCAACTTGGTACTTGCCAATTGAAAATGCTATCAAAACTTGCTTAGTTACCTTTACTTCCTCACACTCATTCAACCACTGAAGTTTATAAGGTGCTTGGTGTTTCAAAGTTTTCAACTTCAGCTTGTCTACTAATAAGGTAATAGCGACATTGGTACAGCTACCACTGTCTTTAATCAAATTGCATACCTTGTTGTTTACATGGCATCGGGTATGAAATATCTGCCTTCATTGAGCCTCATCACCTTGATCCTTAGGTTGAATATTAAGGGTTCGCCTATTGACTAGCAATTCTCCACTCAGTGGCCCTTTATACTCAACATCACTGCAATTTTCTAATGGTGGCATCTCCTTGTCACTAGAACTAACACTATCCACATCACCATTATCTTGTATAACCATAGCCTTCTTGTTTAGACATTGCAACATAATGTGCCCAAACCCTTGGCACCTGAAACATTTAATATCTCCTGATTTAGTAGATGGTTTAGTTTTCAGATTTACCTTTTGAAGTAGAAGTGGAATCTTTATCCTTCTTGTCTTCGTTAGACTTCAAAGACACTTTATGATCCCCTACTTCGAATTCCATGAAGGCTTGGAAGATGAGCCATAGCTCATATGACCCCTAGAATTCAGTTGCTTCTCCACTTTAATAGCTTTGTGTAATAACTCTTTCATCTTCACATAATGTTATAGATCTACCACATCAGTGATCTCCTTATTGAGCCCACCTATGAATCTAGCCATAGAAGCTTATTGATTTTCCTTTACCCTCGTTTTAATTATGGCTATCTCCATTTCTTTGTAGCAGTCCTTTACACTCATGGAGCCTTGAGTCAAGCCCTGCAATTTCTTGCACAAGTCCCTATAATAGTGACTAAGGATGAACCTTTTCCTCATTACCACCTTCATCTCCTCCCATGACCTTATAGGTCTCTCTCCATATCTTCGCCTATTGATCACCAACTAATCCCACCAGATGCTTGCATAGTCAGTGAACTCAACAGCTGCTAACTTAACCTACTTCTCCTCAGAGTAATTATGGCAGTCAAGTATATGCTCCACCTTCCTCTCCTAATCCAGATACAACTTTGGATCATTCTTTCCTTGGAAAAACGGTATCATCATCTTAATGCTACCCAAGTTACCATCAAGCTTCTGTGTCCTCTCTCTCCCTCTCCTGAAACTACCATCATCAGACCCCAAATCCTCCTTCTCTTCTTCAACAAGAAACTTCTTCTTGTGAGATCTAAATCTGCTAGGAGACTCTAGATTGTCCAATCTCATGTTCAAATTCTTGAACTGATCTTGCATAGTTTTCATGAACATTTTCATATCAGTCTCGAGGTTCTCACTACCACTACTCATAGTTTTAGTACCAGCAAAAAAAAAAAAAAAAAAATAAACTAAGCAATTTGGTTAGTCCTCACATACTCCCTCATGTGCATACACTTACAGATGTGAAAACACTCATATTTCACTCCGATTCAGCCTTGATATTGGACTCACCAATCTTTCCCTTGCAAGTTTTTGATTAGAACTTTGATCAATGACTTGACACATAAAAACCAAAGGAGAATAATTTAAACAACTGAAATTCCCAAATGACAAACTTAAAACAAATAGAATTCAAGAATAAGAAAATTCAAGGAAGGTTATGTATTAGAAACAAATACTTCTCCAATCAAGAAAACACAAGTCCTCTTTGAACATATTGACATTCAAAAACCCTAAAAACTGAAGATTCACTTTTCACCTTTCCTTTTTCTTTTTCTTTTTCTTTTTTATTTGTTTTTTGATACTAATTTTTTTTACGCTGATTTTTTTTCTTTTTTTTTTTTTTTATCAAGAACGACAAAAACTCATAGGAATATTGAATCTTTCTTTAAGAAAACAAGATCTAGATTGGAACAGGAACAAAACATAGATCAAAGAAGAAAGGAAAAACAAACAAGGATAGTATTTACCGATTCAAGGAGCCAAAGCACTGATATCAACTGATGATACGATAAATGAACCATGCTAACCTGTGATGAAACCCATTATCGAAATATGGAAAATAACCCCCAGATTGTCTAAGAAAACTAGTGGAAAACCACGACTTGTTACTTATATAGAAGCAAGAACCTTAGTATAAAGTGATGACGCCACAATCGGTGATAGAAAACCGATTGATAAGTCGAGGGTGAACACCATGGGAAATCCTAATAAGTTTAAGACAAGTTCTTTCCAAAACTCAAAGAGAAAAATCTCTCAATTTATCATTTATCATAAGTAAACTTGTTTTGTTACAAATCATAGGTTTATATAGGCTTTAATTAGCCTCAAAACTAAGCAACAATAAATAAGGAAAATAATCTATTATTGACTCCTAGGGATATGTAAAGACAAACCTGACAATAAACAACCTATTAATGACTCCTAGGAATATGTAAAGGCAAACTTGACAATTAAACAACTTATTAAGGACTTCTAGGAATATGTAAAGACAAACTTGACAAGAAGCCATAAATTAATATAATAAAAATATAGTTAATAATGGCATTGTAAATCTTTCCAAGGCCAGTAGCTTACTTTTGAACGTCAACGGTGTAGAGAATCCAAATGTCTACGGCATTGGGCCAGCGACCCTTAGCAGGCATACAAGCAAATTCTTGAAGCTTTAACAATTTTTTTTTTTTTTTTGTTGTTGAAAGGCTTTGACTCATCATTGGATCTGGGCAAGTTGTTGGGTCTAGTGGAGAAGATTTGGAGAGAGCAACGATAGTGTTATTCCATGGAGGTTTTTAGAGAGAGAGAGAGAGAGACTAGAAAAAGTAGAAGGCACAACATGTGAGGATTCGACTTACCCTATATCTAAAATTCAGACAAGCTAAATCCCCGCGACCACATATGATACCTTAAGTATTACACGTACAAGCCTTCTTAAAAAATTTGTTTGTCTCAAACATTGCTAACACATTTTAATATTCTGAAATCATATAATTAAATTCTAAATATAACTAGATTTGATAATGATAAAACTAAACTTTACAAAAACAACATTCCATCATGTGTCTCAGTAAGAATAACTATTTATGATGATAAACAAAGATTTAAAAACTCAAATTACAAAACTTAGGCTTCTCAACCAAGCCTTTATAGAGAAGAACAATTTCAAAAAATTAAACCCAGCTTTAAAACAAAGTGAAAACAAATACAATAATCCAACGGTCCTAAATCCACTTCACTTCTTTTCCTAATCTTCTAGAATCGCCCCAAACTTGTGTCAATCATCATCATTATCAACAAATCACCTTTAGCATCAAACCATCATCAACATTAACACCTGAAAGAATAACATAATGAGCCGAAGCCTAGTACAATAGTAACATAAGCACACTCAAGATGTCACACATACTTAAACTAATGTAATGCAATAAACAACAGTTTATATCTCTAAATTAAGGTGAAACAAACAACACGGGAGCAATCACATTTCAGAACAAGCCTGTAAAAATCTTGAGGTTCTGAGTAACAACAACTGCTCAAGGGATTAATGTAAATAGCTCTGATACTTATATCTCCTATATCTAATTGAGAAAGAGAAAATAGCCTTATTTTGGGTTCACAGTTTGTTATACAACTTTACTTACCTCAGTCCATAACATCGGTTAGTTCAATCGATCCTATAAACGTAAATTAAACCATGTTACTTTACGCTAAGCCTAAGTAAATATTACAATACTATTTGCCTTATTAGCTACCTATTGAGCCACTTATGAATCACCATTGCATCATGACGTACTATTGCATCATGGTATTTGTCATTGCATCATGACATGAAGGTGGCCTAAGCGCCTAAACTACCATGCTCTGTTTCGGTCAAGGTTATAGCTCTCTAGACTGGATTAAATGATACAAGCATAATCAACACTCATTAATTGTTAAGCTAAGTTTGAGTTTTAATTCATTTAGGATGTCTATTTTAGCAATACAATATGCAAGTTACTGTATACTTTATTGATTTGAAATCCAATTAGAAACAAAATGTAAGCCAAGGACTATCTCAGAGAACAGATCAAAGGCAACATCTATTTAAGAAAATTAAACTATATAAGAAATTCAATTATTTATTAACTTATATCAAATTTTATTCTAAACATTCATTTTATAATTTTTCATTTGATTAGACATGAAAATAGGAAGCCACCGTTATTGCGAAAATCACCTCACTAAGATATGGACAGTTCTTTGTTGCTTGTCTAATCATCTTTAATTAAACATAGCTTTAGTTTAACACATTTTAGAAATTACATACTCATTATTTAAGGTTTAATCTAACCTATCAATCTAAACTAATACTTAGTAATTCATGCCCATGAGAAACTCAAACCAAGTAGAAGGAATTTCTCTTCACTTAACCCACCTAAGGGAATAGTCTCTACCAGAGCCCCATAGGATATGAGTAGTCTTTTAGAGAATAATTTTTTTTTTCAAATAAAACTTCTACTTTTCTTAAAACTTGAGAAATCTCACTAAGTATTAACATTCACATACGACTTCCTTTGAAGCCCGCTTAGTTTCTATGAAGCTGACAACATTATGGTAACCTACAAGCAGACTCACTGGCCCTAACAAGTATTACCATAGAATCGAAATGTTAACACGTGATATGAGTACTATGCTAATGCAATATGATGATATGAAATGCATGTCGTATTATTTTAGAAGACTATTAAATTTAATTCCATATTAACAAGTGGTCAAATCAATTTCAGACACTCAATAAGACAACTATAATTTAAGGTCAAGGGAGTAGTTGTCACTTTGATTATTAAGAATTACAACTCAAACATACAACATACAACATATAACATGCAATATTTCCCATCCCTATGCAATTGATTCCCTCTAGTTACGGTTAAATTATATTCTACTATTTACAATCACAAATAAGGTGATAAGATTCAAGTTACTCATCCATGCGTGTTCCTTAATCGTCGCAGTAGTCCAACGGGAAATCTAACTCGTGATCTAGGATTCCTATAAGATAGAAAAGCTTGTATTACTATCTAATTAACAAAGACAAGAAGGATTAAACAAGATTCTAAACCTAAAGGAGACAAAAGGACACTTTAAGGCCACCACGCCCCATAGTAAAGGGTGTGTCAATCTAGGTGAAGAACAGAGGCTACCACCACCTCTACTACACCCCATATGGAGAAGGACAAGGCCACCACCACCTTTACCATACCACATATAGAGATGAACAGGGCCACTTCTACCTTTGCCACGCTCCATATGGCGATGAACAGAGGCCACCACCACCTTTGCCACGCCCATGGCAAAGGGCTTGGCTACCCAAATTTCACTCATAACGTTCCACGCCTTCCCCCATGCCCCGTGGCCTTTTGACAGCGAAAAACACTTTTTCACTTCATATTTTTACACACTTTAACCAACTTTAGTTGCCTCAGTTCCATCCGATATCCTTCAACATCTTCATACAAGACTCAAATTCATCATTCACTCATTCAAATCTTCTAACTCATCTTTATATCTACATCAAACCACCAAATATCAATCTAGCCATTAAATTCAAGCTTTAAAACTTCAACACCACTTTCCAATCACCTCACTTCATATATCGATCTCTAAAACTCATAACCAAATTAATGAACTTCCAAAATCAGCCATAAACCAACAACAACACTTAACCTATAACTACTCAAACATGCAAATAACAAGAATAAAACAAGAAATACTTACTTAAACTTACTTTAACTTGAAGATAGGAGCTAGTTTTGCTTTCCTTGACATATTAGAAGAAAGAAATTGAAGTTGGTGTGGTGTGTGTGTGTGTATGTGACCATCGGTTCTTTTGAACAAGATGAGAGTAAGAAAGAGATTAAATTTCTACTCTTAAAAGATAAACACATGCATATATATAAAGTTCATTTGAATTTTGAGGCATTATTCAAACTTAATCAAGCGTGTGTGTGTGCATGGGAGTTATGGTGGTCTTCAACTAAATAGCAACCATTAAGAGATTAAAACAACTCATTTAACACTTACCTATATTTCTATCATTAGAATTACTAATTATTCTAATTCAAAACAAAGTTTAGTAATATAATAACTTATAAATTCCTATTTAACAAAATAATCTCTTATAAGAGCTTATATCAATACTATAGGTAATTTAGAATTTATTTTTACAAAACTCAATTCTCTAAAAGAATATAAGAAATACATAACTAACAATTTTCTCAAATCAAATCCATTGATGAATTTAAATTTCTATTCTTACAAAATTGATTTTGTAAAAGCTATTATACTTAAATTTTTACTTTAATAACAAAAACTATAACGTACAAAAACAATACAAATAATTCTTACTATAATTCTATTTATGAAAAACTTGGGAATTACAAGGGAAGGTCGTTTATTAGCTGTGCGGTTTTGGAAATATACATGTAAAATGAATTGAAGAGAAGCACGGTTGGATATGATAAGCCGTGTTTCTTCTCTGATGAGTAATTTTCAAAAGTTTTCAAGGAAAAGTGAGGAGTACTGTTGAATTTGGTTCCTTGTGTTCTCCTCGTGATCTTTACTCTGTTTTTAGTTTTAAAAAACACAACATATTTTACTCCTGGTTTTATATCATGTTTCAAAATCTAGCATCTCATAATTGATATACATGCTTAGAATCGTCATTTACAACATCTACATACATATTCTTACTTCATTTTTCATCTCAATCCTAATTCTATCATTCATGATCTCACTTTGGTTTTAGCTTATAAGTTGACATGTTACAAGCTTACAAGTCTTATCTTAAATCCTAGTTATTTTTAGGGTTAGTCATCATTTATATACATAAATAACAAATCAAACAAAGTAAAACAATTATACTTATTTTTTTTAGCAACCACACATAAGATGAGCTTCTTTTCCGTATTGTTTAAGCTACTTCTAACATGATTTTTACTTCTTATCTTCTTTTCTAACTTTAATTTCTTCTATGATCATGTTGAAACTGATAATTTGGGATAGTTTTAGAGAAAGAGAGAGAAAGTGAAAAACGTAAAGAGCAAGAAATGGAAAAGAAAAAGAAAAGGAAAGGCAGGTAAAGGAAAACAAAAGGAAAAAGGGAAGATATTTTAAAATAAAGGTATTAGGTTTAAACCATTCTGATATTTATATTAAGTATTATAAATAATTAGAAAATAATTTGAGAATATATATATATATATATATATATATATATTAGAAATTAATATCTTGATATAGAAGTTTAATTTACAAGAAACTAATATTTAAATTGAGTTTAGGTTTAAAACTGATATTTTCAGATAGATAAATGAAATCAAAATTTATAGGGATTAAAGATATGAAAGTCAAAGTGAAATCCAAGGGTTTAGTAGTTTGCAAAATATTTAATTTGAAAATTTAAGAGTTTAGAGATTTGAATTTCAAAAAAAGAGGTTATAGTTGTAAAACTGGAAGCGATTATAAATTTCAATTTGTAGAAATAATTAGATAAAACAATTAAACAATTTGAAAATGGACAAATTGAAATCTCAATTTCTACCCAATCTACTTTACTAATTAATTATACTAAGTCATCTAATCATAATTCATTGTTTTTTTGCTTGAACTATTTAAACTATATGAACTATATTTAAAATTAACTATCCATTATATTATTCAATTAAACTAATTCTAACTTAGGTAGATGTAGGTTGAGGGTATTTCATAGCAGGAGGGGAGAGAGAGAAAGTTAAAAAAAAAATAATAATGGTTTATGGGATTTTAATTCTAGGTGATTTTTCTTTCTTTCTTTCTTTTTTTTTTGGGTTAAAAGGAGAAGAAGAAGAAGCTAGGAAGAGAGAGAGAGAGAGAGAGAGAGAGAGAGAGAGAGAGAGAGAGAGAGAGAGGAAAATAAAGAAAATAATAAAATATGCTGATAATGAGATAGAAAAATAATTTTTAATGAATTTTGTTTGCCATGTTAGATTTCGGCCTATGGAATGGCTAGAAACCAGCCAGAATATACCTTCGGTTAATTCAGGTATCATCTTAGTGCAAATTTTTTTTTAACTACCAAATATTTACAAATTGAAAAATTAAGGTATTATTGATGAAACTTACCTCAATTGTACTCATTCCTTCCCAATTTCACTTACATAACTATACAATCTAAGCACGTATTGGACTTTTTATCTGCTTGTAATACTTGTTGAAATTAATTACATAAATATGATTTATATCAATTTAATTTTTAGATTATTTATAACAAAATTTTATTTTAGGCTTACAATTCGCTTTTACATGTTTAGAATGCGATTTACATTATGCTATTTAAAAAATTTTAAGATAGTATCAAATTCTGGAAATTGCATATCATAAATATAATTATGTTACTTTTTTTCAAGAATGATCTATTTGGATTATCTGTTTCTCATATGTATTTTTATTTGTATATAAACTTTACGTGTAAAAGTGTTTGATTTATATTTGATCTATTTAATGTTTTCATAAGAGATTTAGAAAAAGTATCAGTTGTTGGCTGGAAAAATAGTTATACTAATTATTATTATTATGCAAAGAATGGCAAACAACTGTTAATATCCGTGCTTTTCACCGATGCAAGCCTAGTGTAAAAAATTCCTTGGTCCTTCGTAAAAACAAAACGTTTCATACGTAAACATAAACCTCTTACAATACAAAAGGAAAGAATCCGGATCCAAATCCAATGACGGCTAGTTTGGTATCTATTGTAAGCTTCTCATTTCCTCTCTTAGCTTCTTCAACTGTACCCAAGGTAAAAACCCCATTTATTTTAATTTTTTAAAAAATTTATTTATTTAATTATTTTTTGTGTGTGTAAAGTTAGTATTGACAACATTCATTTGGAGTAAAATGCGTCCTTGTTTCTCTCATGCATTTTGTCAAACACCTTGTCTACATGTTGGAAAAAGACCGTAGGATTGGAGCAACTGTCATGGTCCGAGGTGTTCGCAAACACTGCCGGACCGTGCCAACACTTACTTCCTCCTACACGTTTTTGGTTAGTAATTCAGAGTAATTATAATATAGTTCCATGCAAAGAAAAAGGTAGGTTTGGGTGCACTGAGAGAGTAGGGAGGTGCACCGGCTCTCGTCGAATCTGGTGTGACTTGTTCGTTTGCCATTATTATGGTTGTCAAAGTCACGATTCTAATAAGGATTGAAGTATATAGAATTGAGATAACTGGTAAAATCATGTAATGTAAAACTGTAATTTTATGGACTTGTACTGCCTAAATTCTCATCTTACCATCATTCAGCACCTAATTGATTTCTTTTTTGCATATGTTATAACTGTGAGGAGATTCATGAAATCATGGACTCATAGAATCATATAAAATTTGTGTCCACTTTGCGTGCATGGAAGAGGTTGTTGGTCTGGGTGGACTGGGTGCGGTCACACCTGGAAGATGGTCAAGCTCAAGATTCAACTTTGGATTGGAGTACATAGAATGGATGGAACCAGTAAAATCACGTAAAAACCAGAAGCTTATAGAATCGTAATACCCTAACTTTCGTTTTAAACCAATATTTCACACCTAAAGGATCCTGCATATGTATGAACTATGAGAAGGTTCATGAAATTATCTACTTGTAGAATCATATGGGTTGACTTGTGATTTCAACAGTCATAATCATTAGGCACCACCTGGGAGCACCTTGTAATAACTGTGTCTTTGTAATTTCAAAGTATAAATTCACGATGTCTCGATCTCATTTTAGAGCATGAATGAGATTACTTAACAAATCGATTCTTTGGGAGCCTAAAGCTTTCTTACCACCATTTGCATTGTACTGGATCAGTTGGATTCCACCAAATGAGCCTACTAGTGGTTACCAAGAGTGTTTTGGAAACTTTAGTTTCATTGTTCATGGAACAAGCTGGCTTGCATGATACGCGTAGTTTGATTGCGGAAACTATAACGTTAGTACATGCAGTCTGTACATGGAAATGCTAATAACCAACGAGGGTGCACTAGTGTGATATGTCTGATTCTATGATGATGGCATGAATGTGGATGATTATATGATCTACTTGAACAGAAGATTTCTGCTGGGTTGCGTATACTATTAAAGTTAGTTAAATTAGTTCAGTATGCAGGAATGATTCATTTTGTTGAAACATCGATCTTTAATTGCGGCTGATCTGCTTCTTTAATTGGAGATTGCACATATTTATTTGTTTTAGTGTTGGTACCGATGTACCATCAATATGATGTTTGCATACTGGTGAAACGATTATATTACAGATGGATAATTTGCAGAATTAGCAATTGGAACTTTAGCCATATCTTGCCCACAAAAGACATGGTTGCAGTTTTTTTTGTAGTTTTGCTTATTGTTTGATGATTAATATGTGATCTGCCTCTTTTCATATTTTTTCCCATGCATAAACTTTGTATGTTAAGCTTTTGGAGTTATATCTTTTTTTTGTCACTTAATATGTAGTTTACTTACATGAAAGACCTTCTGGTTGCTGATGTTTCTTGGTGATTACTCTTAGGGAGGACATCCTTTGTGCCAAACTCGTGTGAACTTCCATGTGAGCATGCTAAGATGAAAGGTATTTTCTTGTCCTTGTGTTCTTGCACTGATTTTCTTCCCTCTCCTTTGGAATTTGTGCAATACGAAGTTTGTACTTAGTTCCTGCATATGTCTGTTCTACTTGAACTGGCCATGATGATAATTCGATGAAATACCAAGAATGAAGTTATTTTCTCTTGAATTACAAAAATTCATGGCAGCTCAATCATGCCGTACTTGATAAGAATGCTTGTAAGGGACTACAAGGGGAATCATCTCAGTTGCAGCAAGAAGATAAACGACCATTTGCTTTTACCCCGGACTATCCTTGTGGAAATTTCCTTTTGGGTCAACTGGAATGATTTTGAAACCACTGTGAAGATATGATTTGAGTGGATAGTCGCATAACTGGAAGGTCAATAATCAAAATATTTTAATCACTGGACAGGTAATGGCAAGTGACAAGTTGCTAAGTATATGATGAGTAAATTCCCATGAGGACTGAAATTGAAAACTTTCTGAAGTTCAGCTCTACTATTAAAAAACTGAGTATCATTCTGCATCTTCCCAAAATGGGGTGAAAAAGACAGCATGGAACACTGAAAAATGTCTTGTTCTTGTTGTGCTTTCATGATCTTACCCCTTGTATAACTTCTGCAGTGTCCGATATCCTTGTGCCACGCAGCTGGAGAAGAGGCATATGGGAGAAAAAATTGTGTGGAAACCGCACAAGATTTTCGGGGAATCTTCATGGTACATTTAGCTATTGTTGGAATGTTGATTTGTCTTTCAACACGGTTATAGCTGGTTTTTGGGTGGGGCCAGATGATGACGATGGTTGGGGATTTATAGAAGCCTTTGTTAATCAGATATCTTAGATTTTGCAAGATCATTAAGTATTCGCATAATACCATTTTGCTTTCCATTTCTGTTTGTTACCGTGTGATGGCAATTAGCATGGATGGGGGTATTGTCTTAAATTAGTCAAGAGTTAAAAGACAGCATGGTGTTGAATTTATGCTTGATCTTGGCTTAAATTTTAAATCTCAAGCTTGACTTGAGCTCATTAAGCTTAAAATTTTGAGTTTGATCTTGACTCAAAGTAGTACTAAATAAGTTTGAGCTCAACTTAATTAGATTCGTTTGAACTTGATTTATATGAAAAAATATTTTTCAAATAAAGACATTGATTTCTAAACTCGATTCAACACTCGAATTTGATTAGGCCTACAAGGTCTGCAAGTTAATCAAGTTAAACATTTTAAAGTTTAAGGTTAACTTGACAAATTATTCAATTTTATGCAGTGCCTACTTGCCGAGATCATTTTTAATTTAAATTCAAATAACTATTAAATCTAATTTGAATAGTTCGCTAGTAGTTTAGATTGGGAATTATCATAGCAGGGGATACAGCCTTAAGAGCTGCCTGGCAAGCAGGCTAACTTTTGGGACGGTAAAGCTTTCGATTGATGTCTTAGCGACACGTTCCTAGTGTCATTGATGGTTGCCTATTTGGGACCATGCTTATTGGTTGTTAGTAAGATGGTCCAAAGTTGCTGTGACGAATTTCAAAAGGACAAATCTGGGTTATTCATTGGGTCCATCGCCTATGGCCAGCTAAGGCCCTGTGGCCACAAGGTAATCACCTAATCAAGTTAAACTGACCAATTCGGCATGGTTTGTAAAATGAACAGGTTAGATTTCCTTTTTCTAGTCCACCTCACGGTGATTCGATATGTTGAAGTGGGTTTAATCTTTCATTCTCTCAGTTTAATCTATTTATACAATTTTATGGGTTATGTATTAACCCACCAATCTATTTAAAATTTTTCTTAACATAAAAATTCAATATTAAATAAAAGGTATATAAATAATAATTGTTATCTTTTCTCATTTAAAATTATATAAAATAATTGTATTTAGAGATCGGCGAAAAAATTGGACAATCCCCATCTCCATTGGAGAATTGACAAAACTTTAAATTTTAATTTTCAACTGCAATCCACGTATGAATATCCAAAATCCAAACCACTGGGCCTTACATTCTATTAATATTCGGGCATTATAGCCTAGTAATATGGGTCTTAAATATGGCATAATAGATTTAAATGCCCTTTATGGTGAAAAAAAAGGCCAAGTTAATTGTGAAAATATTAATACATACACATCATCATCATCATCATCATATCATTATAAAATTTTTGATGGTTGGAAAAAAAAATTCGATGGGCATTATATGCCACGTGTTTGAGATCTCAAGTGAGTGGTAGACAAGTATTAATATGTTTTAATTAAGCAGTGGTGGATAATTTTTATTAATTATCTACATGAAAAAATTTTATTGTTATTTATGAGCCATTATCACACTCTGTATCATTTCTCCCCCCTTGTCTGCCATTTATCAAATTATAGCCAAATTTGAATCAACATTAAAACGTAGTGCGATGATCATCATTATCATCGAATTTTATTTTCCAACTATTATAGTCAAATTGCAACAAACACAATAAATTGAGTTTAAACACGAATTGCAACAAACACAACAAATTGAAGAAGAATAGAAAAAATATTATTTGTGGATATATACACACACAATATATGATGGAAAAAAGGTTCTAACCCATCTCTACTACCGTTAGAAAACAATTACCTAAATACATTGCAAAATTGCTAAGACAAATTGCAATATTTATTTTCCATGAATAAGTCAATAGTACCAATTGCATACATATAGCGCAATATATTCTTGCGCCACCCTAAAATTTCCGTTTGAGTAAAGCATTTTAGTGGCAATAGGTAATGGAGCTTCTAGAAAAAAGTAGAATGAAAAGGGTACGATACAGTGAAAGTCGCAAGAATAAATGCTGCACCAAAGCTATATCGCAAGAATCACATGTGATATATACAAGCCATAAACGTCCCATTTTACACATGTGATTTTGTGATTGTAATATGATAATTAATTTTGATTTAATCTTATTTAATTAATCATTTGGGTTAATGTCATAAACAATATGTAAACTTTGATAAAATATCCAATTAAGTATCTGAATATTGAAATAAATAAATTTAGTACTTGAATTTTAAAATTGATCAATGAAGTACCTAGAAAAACCTTTCATACACACTAATAGTATCTCTATCAAGTTATTTTACGTACTAAATTGACTAATTTTAAAATATTTTAGGTGTTAAATTGATAAATTTTAGAGTTCAAGTACTGCATTAATCTAATTTAGAGTCCAGATATCTAATTGCATATTTTACCAAAATTCAAGTACCATTTGTATCATCTAGTCAATGATTTGACAGTTAAAAGAAATATAGTAAGTGATGTATTAAATTTTTAAGAGGAGGGATCACAGTTAAAATGTGAATCTAAACCGTTAAATAATTGATGAATTCAACACTGTTAATAAATATAATGCTACCATAGAATCCTCCCTCGTTTTCAACCACTAGCGTCCATGGCAAAATTCCTTATCAGAAATGTACCGAACCCCTTCTCAAGCACTTAATTAGCAAGATCTTGATGAAATGAAAAAAAAAAAAAAAAAAAAGAAGATCTTGATCGTCACCACACACATCAAGTGATGACGTCCGACTAAATTTTCCAAATACTTGGGCAGCTTGTTCATTGCATTAAACTTTGATTTGTTTCTTTGGTCTAACTCAACATATGTTCGTTTGGCCAGAAAGGGAAAAAGGAAAAACCCTCAATCCAATTATATTATGTGCACAAAACTCCTCCCTGGTCGAAAAAAAATATGAAGAGAAATAAATGTTTAGCTACTACAAATCGGTGAATCAAGCGTCACTTCAAATGGACCGAGCTTAGATGGTGCAATCAAGAATCTTCTCGCATACATAATAACACTCAAGCTCAATATGTTTGGTTCGCTCGTGAAGGATAGGATTAGCAGCAATATGGAGAGCAGCTTGACTATCACAGAAAAACCACATAGGAGATGAATGGAAAACACCTAAGGAAGCCAAAAAAGATTTCAACCAAACAAGTTCACATGTAGTGCTAGCTATGGCTCTTTATTCGGCTTCAGCAAAAGAATGAGAAACTATCACCTGCTTTTTGTCTTCTAGGATATAGGAGATTGATGATCTGTTGCAGATATATAGATAAAAAGAAGCTAATTTTACCAGCAAGTATACTGGGTCAAGTCAAGTAATATAGAGTAAATAGAGTGTTGGTCCCACGAGGATTACTTAACTACTAAATCGATATTAGATTCTACTATTATCAAGGTAATCAAATTTAGAGAATTTACCAATTAACTACTGATAGGCCTAGATTGTCACTAAGAATAGGGAGAGTGTTTGAGAAAAATATATTAATTGAGTGTGGGGAAAACATAATCCACCACATTTTACTAATCAGATTGCCATTATGTTATAATAATCATTAGTTATGTGGAAATTCATATGAAATTTCAAAGCTTTAATTCTTTTTCAAGTTTTAAAGCCTTAAAACCACAAATTAATCCATTAGCTTCTGCTATACAAATTAACTGTAGACTTTAACTTACAACCATGAATCTTCTAATTCTATGATTGACTAATGTTCTAAATTAATCTCTTCTAATTCCTTGGATTAATCTCTTAGACAATTTCTAAATAAAGATTAAACATTGCTGCTTCCACAATTGTTATTCAACCTTAATTAATAATTCCTTCTGATCTCTAATTTTCCTTCCAAGTTATTAAGATTCTTATAAAACTAGTTCAATCAAGAAACATGATTTATAGTAGGAATTACAATATGAATATTCAACATGTCTAATAATCCTATAATATGACTACAATCATCATATTAGCAATTCAGAGGCTTTATTATATTCCCACAAGGAAAATTTAGAACATCATGGAATAATTGATACAATCGCAATTCAAAGGAGTCTTTGCAAGATAATTCATTTGTAGAAATAGAATCAAATATTGGAATTGCATAAAAAGAATAAAAGTTTAGAAGTCACCAATTCAATCACAATTGTATGCGAACCCTGATTACAAAAGTCTAAGAACAAAAGTCTTCAATCTCCAAAGTAGTTCCAAGTTTCTCAATCAATAACCAAATTTGAAATAGCACTACTCTCTCAACTAATCTAATATGGATTTCCTGATATCTGATATAATTAGATATGATAGAATAGAATCTGATGGAATGGAATGGGATACAAGAACACAGAGCATCTTTATAGGAAAAACAAGGAATTTCATTCATCATATTGAGGGCTGGCTCAAGATTGGTGGCTTACATGCTGGCCTTAAAGTTAGAAATTATTTTCGAAGCAAGATGGCTGGCAGCTTTGATGGTGCCATTGAAGTGAGCCGGCTAAAGGCCAACGGCATTGGGTGCCAGCGTATGTTGTGTTGTTGAAAGCTAGTTCAAATTATTGTTGAAGCCTGACGACTTAGATTCTTTAATTGGTTGGTATACTTTATCTTGTTGAAGGCCGGCAGCTTTGGTTCCATGAGAGCCGTCCTTGAAAATTTACATCTCTTTAGTTGCACAAAACTCCTCTAAAATTCCTGTGTTCATAATCTAAGTCTTCAAAGACCTAAAATATCACAATAGATATACTTAAGTACCATTTCCTTATGATTTCTATAATAATTTAACATGATTCATATGATAAAAAGTGAGTATACTATGCTCTTACCAATTGAGCAAGCATAATGAAGTAACCAGTAAGAGAGCATCTAGTAAGCAAACAATTGGCCCAATCAAAGTCAAAATAACCATACAATTGCATGTCATTGCTAGCATATAACACAATACCTTGACCAGGATGAGCTTTCAAGTAGCACACCACATGCATGAGTGCATCAAAATGAGCTTGTTTAGGAGCTACATAAATTGAGATAGAATATGAATAGAGTAACAAAGCTCTAGGCGAGTGATGGTAAGATAGATGAGATTGCCCACTAGATGACGATATTGACTAGAATCTTGAAAATCCTTCCCTACAATAAGTGCTAGAGAATGATTTTGCTCCATAGGAAATTCAACTGATCGAGCACCTAACATACCACATTCAAATAAAATATCAAGAGTAATTTTCTGTTGATAAAGAGAAAGACCATCGGAACCACGGGCTACTTCAATTCCCAAGAAATATTTTAAAGGACCTAAATCTTTCAATTTAAAACATGTATGTAAGAAGCATTTGAAGTCTGCACATGCATTAGTGTTGTTTCCAACCAGAGTTAAATCATCCACATAGAATAGATTTCCATGAAATATAACATTATGATGAAAGGTGAGTAAGGAATAATTTGCATAAGACCGAACAAACCTATATTGTTTTAAGGTACTACTTAATTTAGCAAACCAATTACGAGGAGCTTGACGAAGTCTATATAAAGATTTACGAAGTCGACAAACTTTATTGGGGTAAGGAGGAGCAAAACCTGGAGGCGATCTGATACACACCTCTTCTACAAGATCAACATAGAGAAATGCATTATTATTAATATCCATTTGATGAAGTTCCCAACCTTTAGTTATAGCCACTGATAAGAAACATTGAACAAATGTCATCTTTGCAATAGAAGAAAATGTTTCGGTATAATCCAACCCTTCAACCTGAGTATTACCCAACACAACAAGGTGAGCTTTAAAACGTACCATAGTCCCATTAGGATTATACTTAATTTGATATATTTGTTTGCAACTTATAGGTGTTTTGTTTGGAGGTAAGTCCTCCAAAATCCATGTATCCATTGACTCCAATGTCCAATTTCTTGTTTCATTACCTCATGCCACTTTGGATCTTGCATAGCTTATTGAAAGTTCTTGGGCTCGACATTAGTAGAAATAATGGTCAAGAGTTTTGTATAAGCTGTAGAGAAATTATTGCAAGTAATATAATCAGCAATGGGATAAAGCATACCTGAAGAGACCTTTTGAAGTGAGGTTTGAGAAATGAGATGAACAAGTAGAGTGGTGTGAGATACATAATCTTGCAAATATGATGGAGGATGATTATTATTGCTAATTAATGGTATTAGTGAAGTAGAATCCTTATCATAAGAGGATGAATCACTCCCCCTAACTTTGATATTTACTAGAGAAGTAGGAGTATGCACAACAGGCTATATATCATCAATATATTCCACATTATGTACAAGATTAAGATGCTGGGATTGTGAACTAGATGAATCAGCAATGGTAGCAAAAGGAAAAACTACTTCATGGAAGATAATATCACGAGAAATAAAAAATTCCTTAGATTCAAGATCAAACACCCACCAACCTTTCTTTCCATATAGGTACCCAATAAACATGCATCTTCTACTATGAAACTCAAATTTATCCTTTTAGCGATGATTATGATGCACATAGCATACAGAATTGAAAGTTTAATATGATCATAGGTTGGTTTTTGTTGAAAAAGAATTTTGTACAGTGTTTTTCCATTCATAAGTGGTACGGGTGTTTGATTAATTAAATAGGATGTAGTAATGATACATTCTCCTTAAAAACGAATAGGAAGACATGCTTGAAAATAAAGGGCTCTAGCTACATTTAATATGTGTCCATGTTTACACTCCACTCGTCCATTCTGCATAAAAGAGGTCTAATGAATTATACCATATTCTCTATAAAAATTAAGCATAGCTTCTATAGTGAATTTAAGCCCATTGTCACTTCTAATACATTTCACAAGCTTTCTGAATTGTGTTTTCACTATAGTGCAAAATTCAATTAATCTATTACTTGCCTCACTTTTATCACACAATAAATAAACCTAGATACCTCTACTAAAATCATTAACAATGGTAAGAAAATAATGTGCACCATAGATGAAGGTACATGATATGGTCCCTAAAGATAACAATGAACAAGCTTAAAACAATCATTAACTTTATTTTCACTTGTTGGAAAAGGAGACCTAGTTTGTTTTGCATGATAGTATACATCACATAAGCTTGATTTAACAGTGCCTTTACTATCTGGTATAAGAGAGAGATGTTGTCTTGATGGGTGACCCTTATGTAAATGCCATAAGGTATACGAGTCGATGTCTGTTGCCTTCATAGCCATATGTAATGCTATGTCCTTATAATAATAAACACCATCTCTCATTTTACCCACTCCAATTAGGTTCATGAAGGTGAGGTTCTATGTCATACATAGCTTGCTAATAAATATTACAAAGCAATTAATTTCTCTAATAAGTTGTCTAGTGGAAAGAAGATGACATGGCAAATTAGGAACGTAAAGAACATTTGTTAAGACCAAACCAGAATTCATCATCACTTTACCACATTTGGTGGCTGTAGCATAGGTACCATCTGGAAGACCAATAGGAAATGGTGTTGTTGTGATAACATCAATAAATAAATCAAAACAACCTGTCATGTGATTTGATGCACCACAATCTATAATCCGATGGCTATTCATCACACCCTTTTAAGACTTACTAGATAGTTTCATGGTAGAAGGTTTGGGTTCCATCTAGGGCTGTAATAAAAAAAAAAAAACCGATCGAATTGGACAGGATCTGTCCAAACCGAAATTTCGACTTTTTTTTGAAATGGTTCGGTTTGTAGTTTAGTTTGGTGAAGAGCAAGCAATTCGATTCGGGATCCTGAACCAAACTGCATGTTTGAACCAAACCGAACCATTATATATATTTTTTTTAAAATTAAGCATATTATTTTTAACTCTTAATTATTTCATTAAAAAAAATTAATTGTTTTTATAATTTGTGATTGATATGCATTATTTATGAGAATAAAACTAGATTGGTCATGTTATATTTTAATTATTATGTTGTCTACAAATAAGATAGATTTTAGATTTTAACCTCTAATATTTTAACTCATAAATAATTTTTTCTTTTGTCTTACTAATTAATCATTTTCTATTATTTATTACTTATTGATTTATATAGTTGATAATATGCTAGTTAGAAGTATACACCAAATTAAATTTTGGTGTCTTATATTGGGATAAAGTCTAATATACCATTATAGTTTAAGATAATTTAAAGAAATAAGGCTAGTCACAATTATGATTTTATAATGGATAAAATCTTTTCCTTCCTATAAGTTTTACATGTTTATTTGGTAAATGCTTAATTTTAAATAGCATTGGTTATATTTGAATTAGTGATAAAAAATAGGAATTTTTTTAATAGAATATATTTTTTATTTTATGAATAAAAACGATTCAAACTATAAGCCAAATCATATTGAACCGTCCTTTTTTTTTTTTTTCAGTTTGAAAAAATTATGAACCAAACCATATAGTTAGGTTAGAATTTAAAAGAAAAACGGAATAGTAAAATATGATGTGGTTTGGTTCAAGGAGTGTACTGAGCCAAGCTGTAGCGTGCACACCTCTAGTTCTAATAATACCATTAATTTCTGCACTGTTCTGCAGTTAAGTTGGTATGTTGATGGCTGGAGAGGTCACATCAACAATATTCTTAAGATTTTACCGCCATCATTGCCACTCATTGTACCACTTGTATATTGAGATTTTAAGCTTTTGGATTTAGGCTCTGATGTCATGGAAAGAGAAAGATAACAATGAAAAGAAAAGACTGTTATTCTTTTCCACAGATCTTACGACTCCATATATAGAAGAAAAATACTTTGCTTAACCCTATACCCTTTGACCTAAGAATATACAATTGTCAAATATACATGATACAAAATATACATAGTCAAAGAAAAATAAATGATCTACCAAAAATATATACAACTACTAAATATAGACATATATGCTAATAATTAAAATATATAACTACTAAATATAGATAGATCTGCTAATACATTTGTATATTTAAGCGACTACTGAACTTTCTAAAATAATTCAATTGCAATCAGATGCATGGAAAAAGTTAAAATGATTACCAAAAATTATTACAACTAAAAGTGGGTAGTCATGTAGTAATCTCTGACTTTGGTCAGGGTGGTGACTCCTAAAGGTTTTCAAAAAAATTAAATTTCTTTTCATTCTTAGTCGATAGTTCGTATTAAATAAGTAAAAATTTATATTATGAATGACCCATATTATCCAAACCACAACCTACTCCTCGACTGCAATGCCCTAACTCAAATCACGTGAGTTCCCTTTCTCTGGTATCAACCCTAATTTGCTTCTCTTTTTTTTATACTCTTTGTTCCTACATTAATTGAGTGTTTTGATTGTGCAAGTATGATAATTGGCAAATTTGAATATGCTAGACTCCTTAGTGTATAGAAACACTACAATTCTTGAAGGAAATTCTAGATATCTTTTATTTCTCGTTTATTTTCCTTTTATACAGATCACTAGCTACTGTTACTGTTCCACTATTGTAGATTTGTTAATCTCACCACTATTCTATTAATTGTTGTTATGGCCAATTGATTCTGTACTATTATGAGTATGCTACATGTGATAGTCCCTTGTCAATGTTTTTACTTGAGCATGTTTTGCTTATTTGAGCTGTAACATTTTCTCTCTCTCTTGAAAAACACCCTATCCTCAAGGTCAGAATATTATTGTTCTTGGCTGCATTTTACCAAATCTAGTGGCTTAGTATTCCAAGTCGTATCCCATAACCGTGTAAATGTTAGATGATGAATATGAAATTGTGAAGTGTCATGTGCTCACAATTGATCTATGTTGGTGGTAACACTCATAAAAATCCAAACGGTATGCTTTGAAGACCACAACCACATATTGCTTCTTAGTAATTATTTATTCCTAAAGACAATTTTAGAAACACCCATATCAATAGATATGTAGGTAGCAGGGCTTGCGTTAATGCAATGAAGTCTCTGACCCATTTTATGAAAATCATAAAGATACCTGTCATGCTCTACTTCTTTTTCTTTAATTTCCTCAATCGTGAGTGATTGCTCGTTGTTGGATTAGTAAGCACTAAGACCCGTCATGTCATTAAGCTCTTCAACAGCCCCAAAGTCCCAATATCGCTAGAACTTTTCACTACTATTTTCCAATAAATAAGAATAAGTTCTATTAAGATACATTGCTGATCCTTTTCTTCACCCACCATATTAGGTTCTTACTCCACTATCATAGAGACACCCACCAAAGAATATTGTTGTTTCCTTAGAATTGTAACATTCACCATAGGAGTGTTCTTAAATGTAACTGGTACATCCTTAAATTCTTCAAAAGCACACGTGTGGTGTTATGAAATCTCATGCACCGTATGTTGGGCATTGACATCTGTATCAGAACCCTTTTTTCCATCATAATCACTCTTGCTCTCCTGATATTCAATCAAATAACATCTATCTTCTTGCTAATCATATTCGAAAGGCCCAAACATATCATGATTTTCTTAACAAAATGATCCTATGATTTAAAGTTGTTGAAGTCATCCATACACTAGTACCATATAGTGGCTAAATCTTGCATAGCAAAGGATGCTAATTTAGGAAAATATGCTTCTTCTATAAGCTAATATTCCAAGAAAATTTCAACTTTTAATGCCCAAGAAATTGGATCTTTACCGTAAAACCTTAGGATATTATTCTTTATAATGTTAAATATAGATGGAGAAAAGTGATATGAGGGATGGTTTTTGCATTGTCCATAAAAAAGGCTGATGTAGTCTCGATCGATCCAAACTAAATTGATGAATCATAATGAAAAATCAAAATCACTTACTATTGTATGGATAGCTTTCGATTCACAAGATGGAAAATGAAATCGTGGCCAAATTGATTCTAATAATGAAAGTATATTGTTCTTTGGAAATGATAAATCTAAATTGAAAATGACACCTTCATTGTAATGTGATGACTCTTGCCCATTTAAAGCATGTTGTGATGAATTACCTTGACTCTGATTCTCAATATTTTGCAAATTGGTAGTAATAATTTGCTTAACCTCCTCCAAGAATGAAGTCAAATTCTTATCTATTTACTAATTTATGTTGCATTGCAATTTTTCTAATCTTTCTTTTGTTGATATGTATCTTGTATCTAGTGCCATAACTAAGGCTCTAAGCAAGAAATGGAACACCAAATATTACGTGTGGCCTACAATATCCTGCCCATAACCTACTGCTCGACTACAATACCCTAATTCAAATCACTTGATGCTCCTTACACTTTCTTGTCTTAGGTATCAACCCTAATTTGCCTCTTTTTCTTTTTCTACTCTTTGGTCCTACACTAATTAAGTGTTTCGATTGTGTAGGTATGATAATTGGCAGATTTGAGTATGCCAGACTCCTTAGTGTATGGAGACACTACAATTCTTGAGGGAAATTCCATATATCTTTTATTTCTCATTTCTTTTCCTTTTATACAGATCACCAGCTATGTTGCGCTGACATTGTTGTAGATGGTTAAACTCACTACTATTCCATTAATTTATGTTATTGCTAGTTGATTTTGTACTATTATGAGTATGCCGCTTGTGATAGTCCCTTATCCGCTTTTACTTAAGCATGCCTTTCTTATTTGAGTTCTAATAATTTAGTGTAAATCGAATTAAAAGAAAATGGATCGAAAATAAAAAAATTTAGGCCCAACATGGACAACTTCTTAAAGATAGCTATTGGGTTTATTACACTATATGTATTTTTATTCTTTTTCACTTTGATTACTTGTAAGGGGGTATTAGTGTTTTATAAAAGTTAAAACACCCCAGATGCCTGTTATTTCGGTTAAATTTAAAATAAAGAAAAGCAAAACGTGTCCTCTACACAAATTCAAAACAGTCCAGGTACTAATTATTACAATAGCTTTCTACTACACTCGCAGAAGCATTTTATCGACAATAATTAAATATGAAACTCCAAATCAGGATTTTGATAAAATTAAAAAAAAAAAAGTGAAGGAAGTATTTATCTTGCTTTCTTTTTTTGAATTCATAAGAACAACAATATCAAGGATACGAGTTGTCTCTTCATTGCTAGTCGAGATTTAGAAAGGTAGGAAAAGCTCAAGTTGAGCTGTGATCACAACAAAAAAGATATGTTAAATAGGGTTTAGAAAAATACTCAAAGAATGGGGACTCTTTTTTTTAATTAATTAATTTAATCTTTTTTGGCAGAATTTGTTTTTCTTTGTCGCTATAGGTTAAAAACGTTTGGGATATCTTAATTTTATAAAACACAGGTAGCTTAAAAACAATAATCTAGACATATAAAGTTAAGTTACCATAAATAACCATTTCCCTTGATTCTTGGATTTAATTGCTTTTTAGTACTTATAATAGGATGAAACACGTGTCTACTAATCTTTTCAGAAAAAAAAATTACCTAAATACAAACAAGATGATTATCATTACCTAATTACAGATGCTAAATTGTATTTCCAACCTACGATTAATGTTTTAACCAAAAAATTGCATGATGAAAATGTGATTTAGTGAAATGTATACAATGCTAAATCGCATGTTGAATGAGCTATTCATGGTTTGCCTTAATGAATCACATTTGATTTATGTGATTCACAATGAATCGCATCTCACATGAGCAATTCACCGAAGTACTAGATTTAAAAAATGGGATCAATAGTGAATCACATTTAAGAAAAAGCATTTCACTTATTAACATGTGAATCACATCTTCATAATGTGATTCACATGTTAATATGTGAATTGCATATTGAAGATGCGATTTTGTGTTGGTATTTTATTGATTAGTTTTATATAATTTATATTTTTGTAATTTTTATTTGGGTGGATTGGTAATTTTACGTTTTCTTTACTTATAATATAGGTTCTCCATTAAATTCAAAACAACTTGTGAATATGTATTATTAATATATTAGTGGTAATAACATTTTAAGTAAATTTATTATTTTTCATGGATGTGTAGACATTGTAAATTAAAATTCATAAACGGCATAAAGTTTTAACTAGCTTATTGTTTATCAACAATAAAAAATTTCTATGAAAACAAGAGAAAAAAAAGTCCTACGCCATGCAACCGAACTAAACAGTTGTATTCTGTTCTGAAGGAATCTGTATTATTTCTAAATTATTTCATGCAGTCAAGTGGACACTTCAATAATTCTGTATTTTATTCCCCATTGATGATTAAGTAGAACTTGGCCATATTTGGATGGTATAAGAAATTTACATTCTCGATGAAATGGGATTCTTTAACACTAGTCATTTTTTTTTTTAATCACCACGAGAAGGGGATTCGAACTTTACACTGCTCATACGAGAGATGAGAGAAGATGTCGCTAGGCTAGCAACCACTTGTCACTTCCTAATACAATCTTTTTTTTTTTTTTTAGGGTTTATCCTTTTCTTTATTGTCTCTCTCGTATATATATAGTCTTATAGCTTTACACATTCATGTTCCAAATCATATTAAAAGTACACAAATAATGGGATAATGTAAAGTCAACTGAATGTGCTTTCAATTTTTGTCAATTTAGTATCATATTTTTAAATTTTAATAAATTAGTGCTTGTACTTTTAAAGCATGTATGGTTTGGTATCTCTATTGAATAATTTTTAATGAATATTTATTTTAATAACGGGATAATAACAGATACTTAGCCGAAATTCACCAAAATCTAAGGATGCGATACCAAACTGTAAAAAATTGAAAGTTCATGCACTTGAACTGTCATTATCCTGTTATCAAAACTAAGGTCTATAAAATATTTTTTAATAAAGATACTAAGTCGCACATATTTTGAAAATGCTAATTCTAATTTATTAAAATCTAAAGATGAGATGCTAAATTATAAAAAATTAAAAGTAGAGATACTTTAGCGTCATCTTGCAAATAATTCACCAGCATGGCTACACCTACCCTAAAGTTGAACCTAGGTCCCTTTTTAATAGGATTATAAATTAATCCATGCAATATGTGAGCAAAACAATCAAATGCGCCACACTATTGATCGTTACTCTATGGGCGTGTCGTAAATTTGGCATTGAGAAGTGACAAAATTATAAAATCTCTCATTTTTCCTTTCACCTTTTCCTTTGTGTTGTATATTTCCAGTAATGAAATTCCAAGTAGAATTACATTCTTTATGGGTGAAAATAAAAATCGAAAACTAATGAGAAACTTTTGGCGAATATCCAAACAAATTCAATCATCCACAATTTTTGGAATTTATGAACCGTAGTAGTTCCTTTAAATTAGGGTTATTCTATGATGTTGATAGATGTTTAATTTATAATCTGACTGCTGAAATTCCTATTGTATTTATTCCTTTAACAATCTGCATGGCTAGAGGATGAACAGAATGGTCTGCTCATGAGACCATAAGCGCATATATGCAAATTTTGGACCATCAGCATTTTTTGCTTGATTTGTTTTCCAGCGTAGCATTCCTTTAAGCTATCATAGCTAAACAAAACTTATTTAAGCAAATTATGGTAGTTTGTTTTATTCATTACCTTTTAGAAGATCAATTTCTTTCTTTTTCTTTCTTTTTTAAATCTGAATATATAAACTATAAATTGTTTTGTAAACTCAATTTTATATAATATATATATAGGATCCATATTGCCCACTATTCACCTTCTCACGTATTAGTGTTTCACTTTCCATATCACATTATTTAAAGATAAATATAAATCATTGTATGACTTTGCTAAAATTGTTCCAATATTACATGAAATGGCCATTGCTCTACCTTGATCATTTAAGCAACAACAATACTCTATATTGGACCTTGTTAAGTATGTATACGTAATAGGCCGTGAAATATAAAATATAGCATAGAATTAAGCAAAATCTAGCAAGATCATTGCAACCATTTTATTAAATTTACCTAGCTCTCATCAGTGAATAAAAATTATATATAGACAAATAAATCATTGCATCTTTCAAGATGCATCTAAAGGGTTACAAGTACAATCCAGTTTGCAATTTTCCGTGTGCTGCTGCAATTCTCAATAACACTTACTTTCCCCCATCTCTCAACCCCAAAAAAAAAAAAAAAAAATCAAAACCCTAGACTCGATCTGCCACGATTAAGCTCAATTCGCGATCGAGATTCACTAATGCCTAAGCGACACTTGGCACTTGCCATTGCCAACAATGGGGAACAAGCTTGTTGATAAAGCTTGATACCGCAAATCCGTGGCTGGGAATGTGTGGGGAGATTCTATCCGTATTTGCCTAGAATAATTCTCGACTTAATCTCTAAAGGGCAATTCGTGTCTCTGGATTTGAATTTTAATATGAAGTGAGGAACAGTTTATGTCGTCCCTTTTTTGTTAGATTATTATTTTTTTGGGCAAGTATGTGCACATTCCCTTGAATGAAGCATAAATTTAAGATTTTTTTCAATCGTTTAGATTTATTAATTTTGATTCAAGATGGTGCTAGAAAAAGAGTGTGAAAGGGGGTAATAAGTTGGATAGTGGTCCCAAAGAATTTACGGAAACCCTAGGTTAAATGTGGAAACCCTAACCCTAACATCTGACGGAAAGTATTTGAACTTTAACATATATATATATATATATATATATATGCATGTATAAGATGAGAAGCTTTTATCCGTCTCCATTGCTGAATTTAAATAATTTGTCATTTTTCTAATAAATTCCTTTGGACATATTCAAGATTACATATAAAACAATCTATGTTATATAAAGCTACATATTTGTGGTCCTGTGGTTCGAGGTTTGAGGAAACCCTAAACCTAGTACAGATATAGCTTTCCTGGGTAGACTGTTTTGATTGCTGTAGTTGATTGGTGGAATAAACAAATAAAGTGTACAAATTTACAAAGTGGAGTAAACGAGAGCATTCATTACTCCTAAGCAGCAATTACACAGTAGAAAGCTTTCTAGTTAATCTAGATTACAAGTGAAAGATAAGTCAGTTCTTCGGTTGTAGCAAAAAAACATATCGAAGGGTTTTCCCACAATTTTTTTTAGATGGTAACTTCTTCTTTACACAAAAGGATAAACTAAATACTATTTAAGAATATTGATGAGAGCTCAAGCAAATAAATCAATGAAATATAAAAGTTATGTAAATTATTAGTTGTAAGTTCCACTGCTAAATTCATATATATCATGCGATTTATTAGTTAAAGGAACTGATTGATGTATAATAGAAACATATGAAAAAGATTTAACTGATTTTTTTTCCGCTTGTGGTGAAACTTATGTGCGTTATATTTAAGAGGAACGGTGACTTATGGCCCCTGTTATTCATATACCCATTAAATATAATTATTTTACCTAAATTTATGATTATTGAAATTGCAAAGCAAACTTGGATGATTTTATTATGCTTTTTTTTTTTATAATTAAAACTGATGCAAATTAATCATCCATATCGACTCTTAGTAAATCAGAAGTTTAAGTGTACAAATTTACCAAGTTTACAATATTATCAATTTTACTTGATTATGTTGATTTTATACATTTTGTGTAATGTAAAATAAAATATTTTATGACGAAAGGCAAGAAAGTTTCATTTGTTAAATAATAAAAAGGGATAATTTAGTCACTCCCAATAAAAGATAATTAATCACCCTCACCTTTAACCTACGTATTCTTTGTTTTTACAAAAATTCTCTCAAAACCCTCTAAACCTTAAATCTCCTTTTGCTAACATCTCCTTTGAATGATCAACAAGAGATTAAAGTAAGCCACTCTTTTGTTCTTTCGAAACTCTTAAGAGGAATACACGCTAAACCCCTAACCTTACACGTTAGGTGTTGAAAATATTTGTGCCTTAGGTAAACAAGAAGACTCATAGCTTTTTCAGTTGGATTTCAAGGTAAGGATTGTTTAATGTGTTCGGTTGAATTAAATGTTAGAACATGTGGTTTAGTTATAATCATAAACATATATCTCTTGTTTGATAAGTTGCATTGTTGATAGCAAAAGAGAAGACAAGCAATTAATTGATTTTAGGTAAATTGATGTATGAATGTTTGAATAAGTAGTTGTACGTGTTGATAATGAATTTGTAGGAAGGGATGGATTTGAAGAAAGATCATTTTCAAAGCATAAAAGACACGGATAGGGAGTCACGACTGTGTTTTGGGCTGTAATTTCCTCGATTTCTTGTTGTTTTGGATGCCTTGGCCAATTCGTAACCTTAAAAACCTTGATGATGTCTGTAGGGCTTGTCATACCCTCCATTACAGTTATCATAAAGGTAGTGAAATCCTCTAAGTGCCTATCACACCCCCCGTTACAAGCATGGTAGAGGGAGTGAAATCCTCCAAGTGCACATCGCACCCTCCATCACAAGTGTGACAAAGGGAGTGAAATCCTCTTAAGCTGATCACGTCCCCTAATGAGCATGAGCTTCAAAATGATGTTTTAATCTTATTTAAACCTTTTTAATGGGCTTCCTAAGCATCCAAAATCTTGACCTAACACTAAAGTACTCCTAAACCTAAGTAGGATTATGTATCCAGACATAGAAAAGTAGTAGAATCTTAACGAACATAGGAAGCTAGATAACCTTAGGAATATTTATTCTTTCATAACAAAAGTAATGAGCTAGTGTTGTTGTGTTGTGATTAGGTTTTCTAATAGAATTAGGTTATTCGTTTCAAACGTTGAATTAGATGCATCATTACCTTGTTTATTATTTGTGCATGTTAGGTACTAGTAACTGAAAATGAAATACTTAATTATTCGACTCTAATAATTGTTTTGCCACTTATGTTTAGTTAGGCTTAGTGGAATGGGGATACCAGTGATGCCAGTGTGGCGTCCTGATAATCCTTGCATGATGTTGTCCCGAGTAGAGTCATAATTGGAAAGGATTCCAATAGATTAGGTAAAAATTGTTGTGGTTTTTAGGGGATTGGGGAGTACCAAATACCATATACATGTATATATATAACTATATATTTGTTGTGGAGTCATAACTTACTGTGGATTTAGGGTTTGGCGCGAATAACCCTAGGTTGTGCTGGTTGTTGCCTTAAAATTATAGATAAAGAAGATGTGGTTGCTACATTGAATACCATATTGCATGTGATAGTATGTGATGATTGTTCATGCGTGTGTGATTGTGGTTTTGATATACGAGCTTCAGCTCAATCCTTTTTATTTTTTTTTTTAGCTTGTCAACACACGATGTCTATGTGACTTATGGGGCCTACAATAATGGATTAAATTATCCAGTAGATTACTAATCATTAGATTGATGAGAAGATGATGAGTTTGATATATTTGAAAATAATTTTTCAAATTCTAATTATTGTAATGGCTTAAGTTTATTTTCCTCAATTAGGATAGGTATGAGTTGGCTTTCGGTTTTGCCAAAGTCACTGTGAGGCTTTTAGTTCATTTAAGACCATTGATGGTATTACCTATTTAATGTGAGTTTGGAGTTATCTATTTATAATATATAATTTCTGAAGCCTTCAGACGTAGTTTCTTTTCAGTATTTTCTAATAAATAAATCTATTTAAAAATTTATTATCACTTTTCTTCTATCTTTATTTCTCTTTTTTTCCCCCTTCATTTCACTTACCTTGTACTTACTTTCTTTCAATTTTTTTCTTCACTTTTTTCCCCCCCTCTATTTCTCACATTTTTTTCTTCAACCTCTTTCTCTCTAAATTAATCTTTGATCCTTTTTATTATTGAATTGCACTTCTCCATTTTTCTCAATGCACTCTCTATTGCAATGATTTGTTTATTTTTTGTTTTCATCTACGATATATGAGTTACTATTTTTGTTTATTTTCTATCAAAGAGAGGCCATGCATAATAACAAATCATCTTTGTGTTCAAACAGAGAAAAAAAAAAACTAAAACATTTTTTTACATATTTAAAGGCACAACGATTGATTTTGTTCATTTCTTTCAACTTTTTTCCTCTCTAATTTCTTTTTTCAAGAGACGCAATATTAAGATCATTTTTGTACATTATATGTCTATCTAGAATATTAGTGATTTCAATAAGTTGGTTTAATTTCAAATTTCACTATATATATATACATGTAAATTTTGAAAACTTAACTGATGCAGAGCAAGATAAAAAATATTATTTTAGGGAGAGAGATTTTGAATGGAATAAAATAATTGTTTGTCTCTCCTATCTTTCCAGGTATTTGTAGAATCAATGGACCGTGATACTTATCCCTTTTTTTCATTCACTACGTTAGATTGGTATCAGGGTTGCATTCACTCTTAGAGTGTCATGGCACAATGTGGGCAAACTAATCAACGACATGCAGTGAATAAGATCTATAATCACGATGATCCAGATCAAAGAATCGAAAAAATGATCGACGAACAGCTAGATGCAACTTTAGAATGTCTATTGGATGCAATAATGGATTGACTTGCAGAGAGGATAGGTATACATATGGCAGATGAAGGTGCTTTTTAGGCTGATAGAGAACTGGTTTTTGATACTTATGTTAGTGAAGAGGATGGTAACTTTAAGATAGATGATGGACCATTGTTTAATATTTATGTTGACAAAAAGGATGATGTTTTTGAGGCTATTAGTGTTGGTGAACCAATTTTTGACATTGAATAAGTTGAAGGGGAGATGTAGGATTTAGATGTCATTTTTGCTCTTATGGGTGAAGAGGTTGATAGGGAGATAGTAGTATTAAAGGTGGTAGCTCCGATTATGGAAGAGCCAAAGTAACAATATGAAGAGTTATTGACTTAACTTCTTACTTAGGATAATATAAGTGTTTATGTAGTTCCAACCCTTCCTAAGAAGGATTTCACATGGTGTATTTGCATAGTCAATTTCAAGTAATTTTTTCATGATATAGTGAAAATTCGAGGCCAAATTTTGTCCAACTTAGGGAGAATGGAGTGGGGTGCATAATGGAGTTCAAGCACAAGAAATATTATTATTTTAGGGAGAGACATTTTGAATGGAATGAAATTATTGTTTGTCTCTCCTATCTTTTCTAGTATTCCATGAGATCAATAGGTTGATAGAAGATTGTTTTATGGTATTTGTGCACGAATTAATGGATTGCAATGTTTATCCCTTTTCTAAAATTTGCACTCTTATTGAGTTTTCAAATTTGATGCCTATTTTTTTGGGTATTCTCAGAATCATAGGCATGTAGAAGATCGCCTATTGTATATTTTGAGAATCAATAGATCGTGATACTTATCTCTTTTTCACTTTGCTGCGTTATTAATTATTTATAACATACTTTATTATTTTAGTTTTTAAATTCTCACTCTTATTCTATATTTTTGTAAGTAGCATATTGTTATGAAATAATCCACTTTTACATCAAATTATATGCACTTTGTTCGTGTTTTTTCTTCATTATAATACCATTTCGATATACAAGATAAATTTATGCTTAAAACGTTAGATTTAGAAATAGTCTATCGTCATAGTAACATAAATTATTGAACTTCCACTAAGATACTTGGAGAAGCATCTTTAGTTGCTTAAACTAATTGCAAAGTAACAATCAGAAAACTTTTACTCAAGAGATAGTATGTTGAAAAGACATGTCCTTTAACATTAATGTAATTTTTTGAATAGTCATACCTTAGATATAAATAATACAAAATAACACAAACTTGCATCATGGTGTTCATTTACAGATCACATATTATTTCATTAAAAAATTGTCATATTAAACTTTGATATTGTATTTTATTATATAAAAAGATATAGTAGTCGTTGTTTATAAATGATTCTTTTCAAATTTAATATCTTTTTAGCGTAAAAAGCTTTTATCATTTGTATCTTTTTATTAACAATGTTATTTAATTGCCTCTTATCTTTTGTTTCATCACTTATGCCTTTTTATTAATTAAAATTAATTAATTTTGACTATATTTTTCAATTTAGTTACAAAAGATTGTGACCCTTAGTATAAAAGAGTTGTAATGTTTGCATGGTGTAATATTAAATGACATAATTATTGACACATAACATTATATTTTCACAGTTTAAAGGATTACAACTCTTCACATAATATGAGATTCTATAAATATATAATAAAATTAATAATTAATATCATATAGTGCAAACATATAATATATAAAGTGAAATAACAACATATATGTGTACTATAATTAAATTATCAACTCCCATAACTGATTGTTAATTATGGTAATTTTTTAAATAAATTTAATATTTTCTTTAATGTTGTATTAATAAAAAAATAATTCACACGTAATATGGGATTTTATTACCTTTATTATTATAGTACCTCTTCAATATTGCTTTTATTCTACTGTACTTTTTGTTTTTTAGTGATATATTTATATTATTAATTTCATAAATAAATTAAATTATAATTAAAATTTACCTCGCATGTTATGTGGGCTTGTAACTAGTTAAATGTTATTTGAGGATATTAGCACGATTATAAGCCCTAGCATGTCCCCTTTACATGGTGACAGGTGGCGGGTTGATAATGCACTAAGATTATGGCATTAAATTTTGATACTAGGTAGAATTGTGAATTTGGAAACCTTACTTACAAATTAAAAATATATATATATGTCATTCATAAATTGTCATTTTATTGTTTTTAAATCAAAGTTCGTTAAATTTACACATTTTTAGAGCCGTCTCATACACCCATTTCTCCTTGCACCTACATCTAAAATTTTAAAAATTGCTAGATTACCTCATCTTCAATTCACAATTCTTCAAAATGACTTCAAAATTATCATTACCTTTATATTCATATTTTATTTTGGCAATCTATGCTATTAAGACAAAATTTAATCTTATATGGTTTAATTATGATTATAGCGATTTGTTTTTGTAGTGTTTTCCTAACATTATATCATATCTAAATTATCATAATTATCTCTCTCTCTCTCTCTCTCTATATATATATATATATATATATGTAGATAGTCATTTCGACAATTAGGCTTTGAGCCTAATTTAATGCCAAGAACCTATCTTTTAGGCTAGTGATAGAGTCTAGAAGACTAGTCCAATAAGAAATATCGTAGGGAGACTTGGCTCGGTAGACTTGAAACAAGGATCGTTGGACCGGTTCATTTGCTCTTGAGCTAATTCGATTTTCTCGTGCATGAAAAGTAGACTCTAAAATTATCTTTTTGGCTAATTTGGACTTTGTTTGGCTAAAATAGAGCTTATATCGAAAAACATAAGCCTATTTCTATTTTATATTGAAAAATGGGCTTCTTTTTATATTATAAAAGCCTACTTTCTATTACAAGTTCATATCTAAAGCCCATGCTCATATACATAAAAGAAGGGATGGAGTCGTTGGATCCATAGAAGATATCAGACGGTTGCAGGCAATACTTCATCTCGATCATCCATCTAGAAGTTATATAATGGCTACCATCAATCTACAACATCTATGGATAAGAGACTTCTCTTCTAATTTAGGGTCATTTTATGTATTGCTAAGATTGAGAGTAATATAGAAATTCTACTAAAATAACTCTAAAAAGAATCAAAGCAATTATTTCACAAAGAATGAGTTAAGAACAATAGAACCTATTTGATTTGATCTTTTGTTACACTCGCATACTCATAAAACTGTGTTTTCCTATTCCTCCTCCCACATCTCTCTTTACAACATTTGTACACGTGTCATTAGTTTAAGACTTCTTTTAGGTCAACACCATACTTATCGCTTATGATTGGCTAGTTGCAAATCCCACCATACAATATATATGTTGGAAATTGTTATTTTTTCCCTTGAAAAATACATACATGTTATGTAAAGTAATATGGATCGATCTAATTTGTTTATAAAAAGCCTATAATATTGCAATTATGTGAATATGTCCAAAATAAGCACAACTTTAACTTTTTTTCTTGGTGTTTATTACAAATATTTTATAATTTTTAAACATTATTTGACTATTGAAATTGTAGGCTAGCTAGTAAATGACTTTTGCTTGTAGTGACATTGTGTTCAATATGTCTCAAAATTATTAAAATTTAGGAGATGGGATTTTTATATTTTTCCTCATTTCAAATAGAATCCTATCGTTTCAATGAATTGAACTTTGAAAAATGTATTTCTATATTTCAAGGATTGAAAAGTATTTTATACGTAAAAAAGCACATTATAAATTATAATGAAAAATGACAAACATTTATTCTACCAAGTAATAACTATATTGATATTAATAGAAGTTCATATTATTTGTTTCTTTTAATTTCAATGTTAAAACTTTCAATTAGAACATCTACAAGACCCAACCATTTTTTTTCTGAGCAAATCATGTTGTTGAATTTCTAGCACCAATTATAATTTTGAAAATAGTGTTTGGGAACTAGCTAGAACATCACTCAAGCTTTGTGAGTGTTCACTTATTAGTAATTCATCAATTTGGGATTTAAACTTCTTCTCTAAAAAGCAATAAAATTTCAGCATAAGTGGGTCTAATCTTATTATTATTTCTTTTATGTAACAACAAATAAAGTAAAAATTATAATCTAGTTTCATCCAATATGTATATATATATCGAAATATAATTTCTCATATCAAAATTCTAGGAAGCAATATCTGTATTCAGAAAGCTTCAAATAGCTAGATTTACATTGAAAAAGTACAAGTACATACAACAATCTTTAGAAGTCATTAACATTTTATCTAAGCTATAGTGAATAGAGAGATTTAGATAATTTAATTAATATACTATATTGATCCAAAGAACCTCCACCTATGCTGCATCTTTGTTGATTTGTTGTTTATTTATTGTAGCTGTTGCCGCTATTGTCATCCGCCATCGTGATAAGACGAGGAATTGCGTTATAATCTCCTTCAAGTTGATGGATTGTTAATGATTTAATCGATAATTCTAAACTCCAAAGGAGCAGGAGTTGATCTTTCAATCTCCTTTCGTCTTTGACTGTTGTTATTGGTGGTGGTGTTGTTACGAGTTGTAATGTACGATGTTGAGTCATCATCTATCTGCTTGTCTTCTTCTTCACGACGAAAAGTGGTTTCATGATCTTTGTTTTGGACGGGCCTATTGTTGTTGTTGTTATTAGATTTTATGCAAGTATCTAACTATTGCCTCAGCATAGTCATCAAACCCTAGAGCAGTAAGTGCCCAACATATGTCTTCTCCATTCATTGTCCTGCGGTTCTCTTTGTGACACTTGTCTGATGCTTCTCCTGTCACAAAGCTTATGAACTCTGTTGCACACTCTTGCACTGTTTGTTTGGCTTCTTTTGAGATCTTTGCACTTGCTGGTAATATAGCCTTCATTATTCTGCTTACGTTTGCAATTGGTAGCAATTTCTCTTGCTCATCCATTATATTCCAAGAAATTAATGCACCGTCCTCTCGCTAAGAAAATAGAATAACTAACTAGTTGGAGAATAATTTAATGAAGGGTATAGTTGTTCTCTTTTTATCGATCGTCTGTCTATATAAATCCGTTTTTAATTATACAGATTTATAATCATAGATAGAGATACGATACGTTATTTTCTTGTATTATATAGATATCACATGTGCATGTTGGAAGGAATAGTTATCAACAGTGTCGTGGTCTTTTTTTATTAGGTTAATTACTTAGTATTAGAATGTTATTTCAATATTAACCAGCAATTAAGCAAGCATTGACTTAACACTTAGTGGAAGATGACATGATTTATGCTCATGAAAAATTAAAATTATATATTATAATAGATAAAGCACATTCCTTCCATATATGTCCATGAAACAAGGAATCAAGGTTTTATTAAAGTTTGGGCATCATGGCAGAACTTTAAAGCCATCATCTCCAACGAATAGTAAGAATGGGACGCAAATTCACTAAAATATAACAAAATATATGTTTGGTCCTTCTTAAATAATGGAACTCTACTTTGGTCTATATTAAGTAAGTAATATCTGAGTTGTGAAATACATAATAGAGCTTTATAAATAAGCAAAATCTAGAAAGATCATTGCAACTATTTAATTATATACACCTATCAATGCATAAAATTAATTAGACAAATATGTATAATTGCATCTTTTAAGATGCATATGAGGGTAAAATGAAGTTCGCAATTTTCCATGTACTGCTGCAATTCTCATGGACACTTCTTGCCCTCTCTCAAAAAATAATAATAAGGGTAAATGTCATGAATGAGCTTTTAACTTTGACGAAATATACAATTAGATACTTGAATTTTGAAATTGATTTATTTATAGTATCAAAAAGAATTTTTTGTATGAGCCAACAACATCTCTATAATATTAGTTAAAAACATTAGATTAAGTGTCGGTATTAGTCAATTCAATGTGTGTATTATTGACATACATAAAAAAGTTTTTTCAGATATTAAATTGATAAATTTTAAAGTTCATGTAACTAATTACATATTTTGCCAAGATTTAAGTACTATTCACAACATTAACCCTAATAATAATTATAACAATGAATGAATTAAATAAAATAAAACTTATTCAATCCATCGCAACTAGGGTTTGATACGGCAATCGAGATTCACCATTGCCTAAGCGACACTTGGCTCGTGCCACCAATAAAGAGCGAGCTTGCTAATGAAGCTTGATATCGCAAATCCATGGTTGGGGATGTGTGGAGAGATGCAATTTGTATTTGCAAAATACACATGAGGTGTTATCAAGAAGGCTTAATTACAAGTATGTGTGGTACTTGGATTCATATTATTCAGAAATTTATTGTCAGCCTTTTGCCCGGAATAGCTTTTAATATAACCTCAAAGAGAACATCATGTCATTGGATTTTAATTTAATATGAATCAAGGAACAGTTTCTTACGTCCTTTTTTATTGGATTATTATCTTTTAGGGCATGTATTTGGACATTCCCATGAACGAAGGACACACGTTATATATATTTATTTTGTTTAGCTTTTTATTATGATTAAAGATGGTGCTAGAAAAAGAGACAGACAGAAGGTACTAAGTTGGATGGTGGTCCCAAAGAAATTATGGAAACCCTAGGTTAAATGTGGAAACCTTAACCCAAATTTCTGACAAAAAAGTATTTGAACTTTGACATATATGTATATGTATATATATATACACGTCTCTTTTGTTAAAATTATATAATCCTTCATTTTTTTATTTATAAATTCCTTTAGAACTTATTCAAGTGTGTGTATTAGCATGCCTGAGATTTGATTGGATTTGTCACGGCAATTCATGTGATATAAAGCTACATATTCATCATCCTGCGGTTCGAGGTTTGAGGAAACCCTAAACTTAGTACAGATATATGCAATCTTTAGCTTTTAGCTTCCTAACCACAGGCTGCTTTAACTGTTGTAGTTCATTGGTCAAGCGGAAAAACATGGATCAAGTCATATACGGACGACTTCTATAGAAGATGCAAGATTCATCATTGGATTTTATACAAACTAGTAGATTTGTTTACAAAGTGATAGGTGGGAAAAAGTAGTAGGTGTAGTAGATTATATAGAAAAATTATATGTGGCAGGTCGAAAAAATAGTAGATATGATAAGTCAGTGACTTGATCCAAGTAGTCACGCGGAAAAACTTGAAAAGTTGAATAAATTAGTATTCATTGGTCCAAAGCAGTAGTTATTTATTAAAAGCTTTCCTAGTAATTGTAGATTACATGTGAATGATAAGGGGATTCATGGATTAAATAAAAAAAAATTTCATCGAGGGATTTTTCGACAGTTTTAGGTGGTACTTTTCTTTTATATAGAAGAACAAGATTTAATACTAATAATTAAATATATTGATGCGAGAAAGTGGAAAAATGAGTGTTATATTAATAGTTACGTAAATTATTTTGGGCTGCAAACAATTCCATTAGTGGATATATATATATATATATATATATATGGGATGAAATTTTTTTAGTTAAATGAAGTCATTGATAGTTTAATATATGAGGACTAACTAATGAATTGTTTTTCTTTTCCCAGTCGTGAGGCTCATGTGTATTTTATAAAAGGGGAACATTGATTTATGGTCTCCATTTTCCCTTAAATCTAATTATTTTACCTAAGTTGTAGTTGAAATCATAAGTTGACTTGTATTGTTCTATGTATTTACAATTTTATAAGGCTATTAGCATGTAAAATGAATGTAAAATTTTTCAGGTATAAATTCTTGGTATTAAATTGAGAATGTAGGTAAATGATTCTACATGTTTATAATTTTAATAGTTTTATATGATTTTATCGATTATATATATTGATTCTATGTAAAATTGTGAGTGACAATATTATCTACAAGATTTAAAAAATAACATCATTCATCAATGGTATTATATTGTTTTTAAATGGATGTTCCTTTACATTTCACTTTTTTAAAGATTATCTTTATGTGTTTAAAGATTTAACAACTACTAAATCAAATTCCATCCTCTTATTTTTGTGACAAGCATGGTCGTGATCAAAGCTGTAATGAATTTCTTGAATTTCTATGGAGATTACAAGCCTGATCATAGCAGTAATCAAGGTAGCTGTGGAGATCATGGGCATGATCACAGCCATGATCATATATTTGATCATAGATTTGCCTATTAATATGAGTTTCATGGGCTTGATCATGCCCGTTATCTTCATTATCAAGTCTCTGATTTTATTTCAATGGTCAATTTTGAAAGATTGCAACTTTTAATCAATTTTTTAGGAGGTTTATATATTTAGATTGCATTCATTCGTGTGATTCAGTTAATTAATGACTAATCAATTTTAAATCCAAAGGATGCAACCCATATCTAAACAATGTGACTCTTCGGAAAAGTTATGATGATTGGAACATCAATTCATGATATAAAATGTGTTACATTTTGTGGTAAAAATAACAAATAGTTGTTGATATTCTTCTCTTTGTATCTCTTTTCTGAATCAATAATTATACACATACATCTCAGATTTTTCTTTTAAGTGTGGATTGATACTTGAATATTTGCTATTCAAGTATCAAGATTTAATTGTATCCTGGGGGAATTTCATATTCAAAATCCCATAGTAAACTTAGTGTGAGAGCGTAAATCTTTAAGGAAAGTGATTTCATTTGTGCCTTTAAATCTATCTTTGATTTTAGTTTCATAAAACCAAACTTACAATCTTCTACATATTGTTTACTTTTACTAACCATACTTTTTCCTAACAATCTTAAAGAATTTAAATTAGAGTTAGTGAAAGGAATATGATTTTAGAATTGTAATGAAAACTTTTAGAAAATTGGAATGTTTTGATAGGACAAACTTCATGTTAAGGAAGGTGAGACACCACAAGGATGCAAGAGTTTAAAAAACTAATGGCGATGACCAATTTCCATATAAGTCTTTCCAATTAAATTTATCTATGATGTGTGAAACATTGATATAATCTTTACTGCACATTTGTTGTAGATAAAATAAAATCTGATTTTAAGAAATGGATAGAGATTGCAAGATTGAAAGTTAAGTGTTCGCATATATTCAATATATAAATGTGCATTCTGAACAAATTTCTACATAAAGTGTGCTAAAAATGAATGTTATCTATTGAATACATGTTTCTATAAAACTATATAAGAATTGAAAATATGCTTAATAGTTATATAGTATGACTTAGTGTCATATGTGAAGAATGAATAAAAACATTTCTATGAAGTCTAAATATTGAATTTTATTCATTATAGAAAAGGAAAATTAAGGGAGGATGTCTTTATTTGTGTATTTCCAAGGGTGATGAATTTGGATTGAGAATAAAGATGGGTAACTTATGTCTTATTTGATCATACTGATGGGTTACAATTTCTTATTTGAATCTTAAAATTGTTATCTTTTGATTGTTGTATGATTAACAAGAAGAGGTGAGAGTATTCTCTTTGTGGGGAAATAATTTTTTGTGATTTGTTCAAATTAGAATTTATGTGATTTTAAATTGTATTTATTGATAAAATTGAAAAGTCACTACAACTAAATGTTTGATTTTTGAAAGTTATAATTTGTGGTATGAAGTTTCTTTTGTTAAATTTATGTGATAATATTAACTTGTATATTGTGTATGGATCATAAAGTAAGTTAGAGAATTATGCATTTTATGAAATTGCTAATGTGCCATTAATTGAATTTCATAGTTTGTACAAAGTCAATATAGAACTTCTAATATGTACTAAGTTATGTATGTGTTATTGATGTCATGTTATGTTTTTAGTATAATTGAAAACCCTTAGGTTTTTATGCCAAGTCCTAAGTTCAAATCTTAGAACCAGACAACCGGAAACTCTAAAGTCAATAAAACCTATATGAAACCCTAGAATTTAGATTCGCAATCCTGCGCTCTTAAACCGTAAACAACGAAATTGAGCTAATTGTGGATAATAGTTCATAATAATATAAAGAAGCTTAAAAATATTAGATTTGCTAATTTTCAATGCATTTTGGATCCAAACGGGATCAGTTTTCGAAAACCATGCCTTAGTATACCAACCTGTGAAATATTCCGCTAACACCGTTAGATTTGTAATAGTATAAGGAATTCAATATATTAGTTTTATAATTTTTCGGTAGCTAAAAATATCAGATATCGCATTTTATATGCATATTTTTTTACTACCGATAAATTATTAATCTTGTTTACTATTCATTGTCCTATTTTACTATTCATTTATCTCTACTTTTTTTATTACCTATTCTTACTACTTTTATACGTATTTTCTTACTTTTTACATTCCCTATATATTTTTTATTACATTATACCTTACATATTACTTACTTTTCTTTACAAAATATAAATTAAATAATTTCGCGCCCCTTATTCCTCCTAAAATTGGTGCTTCCCTCCTTCTACACTACATCTCCAATTTTCTTTTTCATTTTATTTTATTACACTCAATTTCCTTTATCTTCAACCGTAAATACCCCCCTTTCCTCCACTTCTTTTACACATCTACTTTTACATAATAAAACTCTACCAAAATCACTCAATAAATTCTTTCTAACAAAAATCTTCTTTAAACAATTCTGTCCAACTTTCTTTCTTCTACACAAAAACCATCTTTCACATGTTACTACCACATATTCTTACAATTATCTTTTCCTTTCTTCAACAAATACCCACTTTAGGTAAAAATCTTATACATTTATGTTTTTCATGTCATGTAACTTAGCATGACCATGGTGTTGTTTTTTAAAGCTCACGTGACTTATGGAAGTAATAATATGTTCATACTTTGTTCTTACACATGCTTAGAATTTTCATTATGTTACTTTGTTATTCTTATGTTATAATGTTGATATTATTGTTCTTATGCTTCTAATCTAACTTGGTATATATATTATTAATATATGTATATCTAGATATTTCTTAGAGCCTAAATGCTCATTAATGCGCACTAACTCTGACTAACATGCTTATTATTATTGCTCTTACTATTCTTATCATTATTTCTCTTATTATTTTTATTATTATTCTCTTATTATGCTTTTTCTTTCTTTTTTTTTTCTTTTGGGACTAGTCTATTCTTAGTCCCGAGATACCTTGATGAAGCTAAGGTTCCCAATACTTGAACTTATTATTTTGCTTATTATTACTTCTTATATCTTTCCTATATTAATATATGATGTTTTCATCTTTTTCAGGCTACATAGTCATATGCATGCATTATTATAATGATATTATCTCAATAAAAATAAAAAAGAATTTTATTTAATGAAGGAACATGAAACCAAACTCTTTTAATATATAGCTTTGTCACTTAATAAGATTTTGTCATCTAACACATAAGAAAATTTTCTTTAAGAACTTTTTTTCAAACTCATCATAAATTTTCTTAGATGTTAAAAAGGGATGATTTTATTAAAGAAATTAACTAAGGAAATAAACACTTTCTTTTATGATAAGTAACATGAAGTTATTAAAGCTTAGTGTCAATAATCCTTTGATATGCAAAGTTTTCATAAACGCTTAAATTAGGATTTTCCTCACTCCATAAATAAAATCCAAGAATTATATTAGTTTTCAAAGTTAAGATAAAACCAACCCACTAGTTTATAAACCCACTGTAGACACCCAATTTTTGCCCAAATTAATTAAGGCTTAAAATTTAATTAAATTCATTTTTTAAAAAAAAGCCTTAAGTATTGATGAAATTGGCTAAGTGACCAAGGCACAGGCCAAATGGCCTGTTGGTTAAACATATGGACCCAAACACACACTCAAGCTCAAGGACACAGGTTCAAACCCTAGCAAAGGCAAATTTTTGCCTTTTTTATCATTTTTGTCTTTTCATTATCCTCAAATGTGACTCTTGCCTTACTTTGCATCAGTTTTTAACTGACAAGAAATCATTGATTATCAGAATTGATGATGGGATTGCAAAGTGGTTACAAAGTGATTACAAAATTAGTGCAAAAAAACAACCAAAAGTTACAAAATTCAATGTATAAAGCATTCAATTGCATTCAATTGAGGAGTTAAAAAATTGAGTGGATGAATCTGGCATGGAATATGAAAACAATCATCAATTCATCAGTTTCAAACAATTTAATCATGGATTTTTGAATTAAATTCGTGGAAAAATCAAAGGGCAAAAATCCATTCATTTTCGAAACTGTTCGAAACTGAAAATTGAGCTTGCAACCTATAAATAGGAGGTCCTAGGAACAAAAGGCACAAGTCAATTTCAGAAGAACACATACATAGAAAAGCCAATTCGAAATTCTTGAAATTAGGGTATAGAATTCGAATTTTTCAAATTCGAATTGATTAGATCAGTTTTAATCCAAATTGAGTGTTGTAACAATGTTAGAAACTTTATTTGGATGATTTAGTGTGCTTAGATTTGTTCGAATTGATCGGATTTCTCTCTGAAATTTTTTTTTTTATTTGTTCTTCAAACGCCGCCGTACAACCACCACCGGAACCGCCGCTTGCCGCCGTTCTGAGTGAACGCTACCACCACCAAAGGACGCGCCGTCGCAGCAGGAGTCGGGCCGACAAACTTCCAGCCACCGAGGACCACCGGAGCCGCCGGAATCCGCCCCGAAAAGTCGCGTCATCGTCTTCTTCACCCGCCGGAGCTCCGAGATCCGACCCGAAAATCCGAACCCAACCCGGTCGGTCATCGGTCATCGGTCAACGGTCAACTCTGATCGGACGGTCCAGATTCAATCAAGCAGATCAGACGGCCCAGATTCAATCAAGCAGATCAGCGGCTCAGATTTGATCAAGCAGATCAGACGACCCAGATTTCATCAAACAGATCTGCGGCTCAGATTTCATCAAGTGATCAGACGGCCCAGATTTCATCAAGCGATCAGACGGCCCAGATTTCATCAAGCGATCAGACGGCTCAGATCGAGTCAATAAGCGATCAGACGATCCAGATCGGTCAGCGAGATCAACGCTCCAGATCTCGTCCGCTTCATCCGACGGTCCAGGTTAATCCGCATTATTTTATTAATAGTTTATTATATAATTAATTTCAAAAAATAATAAAAAATAGCAAAAAATAGTAAAAAATTTATAAAAATTCATAAAAAATTCAGAAAAATACAGAAAAATCCAGAAAAATAAAAAATATCTATTTTTTATATAAATTTATTTTTTTGATATTTTTGATATTTTTTGAATATTTTTAATGTGTATTTATACACAAATTACCTTTGAAATGCATATTTAATGCATGAAAAAATATTTTTAATATATTTTAATATATTATGGATATGTTGTGAAATTATGTGATTTTTTTAAAAAAAAATAAAAAAAAAAAAAATAATAAAAATAGATAAAAATAATAAAATTGGATTTTCCAAAAAAACAAAATTTTTTAGAAAAGAAATAAAATAATAAAAAATGATTTTTGGGCTTAGAAAAATTGTATTTTCATAAAAAAAAATCAATTGATTAGACCATAGGATCGTCAAAAATAATTTTTTTATAAAAAATTGAAAACTTAATGAATTTAAAGTGAAAATAGTTCAAAAATAAAAATTGATCAACAAATTAAGTTCTTTTTTTAAAAGAACTACGTTTTGTCTGATCTCGATTAGCGAGTACGTAGGCACCTGCGGGGCGACATAAAAAATAAAAAAAAAAGTTTTGTTTTAAAAAAAAAGAGAGATATGTTTGTTGTTATAAAGTAAAAATGAATAAAAAAAAATAAAAAATAAAATGAATAATTTGACTTGCAAATATTTGTTATGTAAAATATAATTTGAATTTTTGAGCATGAAAAGGATAAATTACAAATTTAAAATTCCAAAAGTGGTAACCATTTGGTTTTAATAGGTTAGCCCCCGAATCCATGATATCTGGTTTTTAAAAGTTGATTTTTTTAAATCAAATTTTCGCAGACTAGTAGCTAAGTTAGGATCAACCGACCCATTGATCCTAGCTTTTTATTTTTTCCCGATTTATATCGGGTGGCGACTCTTAAAAGTTTTTCAAAAATTTCTTTTAACCCCTAGTCGAGGATTCATGTTAAATGGGTTCGGGTTTAATGTGAATCGGGTTAAGAGAAATGAACCAGATTAGATGAGTGGAAAAAATCCAGGCTCGACAGCTTGGCGACTCCACTGGGGACTAAATTTTTTTTAAAAAAGAGAGGGCTAGCCACTTCGGAATTATAAATTTTAAATTTATCCTTGCTCAATTTTTGTGAATATATAATTATTTGTATATTATATTGAATGATTGTTTTTGTAAATATATACTAACCTTACAAATATGAAAAAAAAAAGAGAGTTTGTTTTATGATTTGCATTTGCATTTGCATTAGCATAAATGTGTGCTAGATACGGTCGTACCAGGGCCGTCTTAAGAGCCTAAGCGAGGAGGACGAAGTAAGGTCCGGGGGCTGTGGCTTTCCACCCTCTAGATCAAGAAATGTCCTCCCACTCCGGTTTAGTATCACTAAATCGGGGAACCTATAGAACCCTACCAAATCATGCATTCATTAGCATGGGATTTGACCAACTTTTTCTAAAAATTGAAGTTGAAAAAATAAATGTACATATGTAAATACTAAAAAAAATACTTAAAGAAAATTCTAAAAAAAATAATAAAAGCTGTCAAAAAATTAAAAAATTTTGTAAATATTAGCTTATACCTTTTAAAAATTTCCAGAAAATGATGTCTTCAACCGACAGTAGCGATAGCTTGTGGGCTCGCCTTATTAGAGAAAATCGAGTGGAACCTTTCAAGGATCCAATGCTCCTACTGGACCGATGGTTTGTCAGTTTTACTCCAGTCCAAAGGTCATTCATTGAAGATAGGTTAGGCCCAATCCTCAGCCTACCAAAGATCCATGTTCCATTCACCATGTTCCGGGCCCTTACTCATCTATGGGAACCTGAAGAAGCTGTCTTCCGTTTGGTCAACATGTACTTAGCCCAACCATTGAGAATATACTAGGCTACTCCAAGCACCTCCTACCTCTGAAGGAATCTATATTCCAAATTTCAAGCATAGCCCGGTCCGTGTTATATCAGAGTTTTTGGGGATCAAGAGGGGACCAATTATTGAAGCCATCAAGATTGTAATGAATATTGCATCCGCTAACCACATGATGGACTGGTTTGGGACTCCTGAATATTTTAAAAGTAACCGATCCACTTTCAGTATACCACTTGAAGTTTGGGAAGAAAACCGGTTAATGCCTTCATAGTAGCTGCTTTTGCAACTATTCTCTTCCCTAATGGCAATTTGTTCATCCACTTCCGTCATAGAGCTGGTTTCTCAATATTTAGCTGGCAAATCTTATGTTCCTGCTCTTCTAGCCGAACAAGTCCGTAGTCTGAATCACATCAAGTCTAAAGGACAAGGCAAGTTCAAAGCAAGCATGCACTTACTAATGGTTTGGTTTGCTAGCCACATTAAGCACTACGGAAAAGACTTGGCTAATGGATCCCTCATCAGCCTGAAAATATGATCTCATCCAATCCTTTGCTGAAAGAGTCCACATGGAAGATGATCATCCTTTATGGGATATAATTGCCATTCTTGAAGACATGCCACCTGAAGACATGATGTGGCAAGCTCGCTGGTTCAAAATCCCTGCAGCCATCCTAAGTTGCAAGGAATACATGGCAGTACCCCTAATTGGACTCACCGGCTGTACTGGTTATTACCCCTCAAGTGTTATCAGACAGTATGGTATGCTGCAAGATATTACTGTCAAGCCTAATTTGGAGCAAGTCACTCTGGATTATTTGGATCCAACCAAGATACTACCAGCTAAAGAATCAAGCTAAATCAAATCCGAGCTATATGGGAAAATAGAGAGGTGAAGCCGGTTTTTGAAGTCGAGCCAGAAAATAAGGAAACCAAGAAATAGAGCAACCAGGTGGTATGTGGCTAGCCAAATGAAGAAGAATAAGGATATTCGATATGAAGCTCCCGATGTCCTTCAACCAGCACCATCGGAACCTGACCCTGAAACAATTGCTTACATGGAAGCTGTTTCGGCTCGCCTGGAAGTATGTCACCGAGATTTCCAAGAAAGAGAGAGGGAAATGGTGGATCGCCTGCAAAGTGCTGGAAGCAGAATTTCATTTTAGAGGCTGAGTTGAAGGCAGCTCAAAAGAAAATTCTAGCCCTGGAAGACAAGATTGTTTGCCCCACTAAGACAAGAAGACTGGTTTAGTTGATTTAGGTTTAGTCCTTAGGAATCAAGGTTCTTTGAAACCATTAGAAAGTAGTTTTAATTCAGTTTCTAAACCATTAGAAGTTTTTGTTATGTTAAACATTATCTTTTAATACAAATTTTTTAAAAAAAAATCATTGGTCAATATCCCCATTTGCATCTGTGTGATAGCATATCTGCATTCTTGCATATGTATATTAATTCATTTATTCTAAAAAAAATATATATATATAAAATAATAAATGTCCAGGTCTAGCAAATTCGAGTTTAAAACTTGAAAGATAGCGTCCAAGCCGGTTAGGAGCCCTATTGTTACCAGATCCCGAGCTAAGATGTCTAACACCGGGAGTAACCCCACAGACCAGACCAATGAACAAAGACTCAACACCGTGGAACAAACCCTCCTTGGAATTGCTGAACAGATGCAGGCTTTAACACAGAGTCTTGCCCAACTCAAGACCCCTACAACTCCTGAAGAATCCTCAAGGGCACAGAAAGGAAAAGAAATTGAGGGGCAGCTTATTCAGCAAGAGGAGTCATCAAATGAGTTTAATGCGGCTGAGTTGAAGAAAGAACTGGAAGCTCAGGCTAAAGAAATGGAAAGAAAACTGCTTGAGAAAATGAAGACGTTCGATGGTTTTGATCAAACCGCGATCCTGAATTTGCCTCAATATGAGGAAGGTGCCTTCCCTGAGAAATTTAAGGCACCGGAATTTGAAAAATATGACGGGACAGGTTGCCCTAATATGCATACCAGATTGTATGTACGACGAATGGGGCAATATGCAAGTTTGACAAGCTGATGGTGCAAACCTTCCAGGACAGTCTTACTGGTGCTGCTTTGGCCTGGTACGCCCAATTAGACCATCAAGAAGTTGATACTTGGGACAAGTTGGCTAGGGCATTTTTAATCAGTATAAGTTTAACATTGAGATGGCGCCCTCGGTATGGGATTTAAGCAATCTGAAGAAGAAGAAAGAAGAGACTTTCAAGGAGTATGCTCAGCGCTGGAGAGCATTGGCTGCAAGGATCACCACCCCGATGCCTGAAAGGACCTTACTTTCACTTTTATCAACACGCTAGAGAACCTTTCTTTTCCCATCTGATTGGGCATGCATCAGCAAGTTTCTCAGAAGTGGTGATAGCTGGGTGCAGGATTGAGAATGCAATTTCGGCAGGAAAATTGCAACAAGAAAAGAAATATACTGCACCGAGAAATGTCCCATACAAAGGGAAAGATTCAACCGTCAGCATGGTCAATACTTCAGATGCAACTGGCCCTACTAAGTCTTTCGTGTTGTCAACAAATCAGAATCAAAATCAGAATAAGGATCAGACTCAACAAAGTGCAGTCCCAAATCAACAATCAAGGTTCAGCAGGCGGAACTTCACTCGAATTCCGGTTCCCCTTAGCCAAGTATTAGCTAAATTAAGGGCCGATAATCTGATCAATCTTGAAGTTCCTAGGGAAGACTTAAAGCCTAGATATTACAATCCTGAGCTGAAGTGTGAATATCACATGGGGCAAATCGGGCATTCAACAGACAGATGCTGGAGGCTTAGGCATAAAATCCAAGATCTTATTGATGCAAAAGTCATCCAGTTGGATTTCGTTGAGACTCCAAACGTCTCTACTAACCCACTGCCAAACCATGGACCAGTCATCAATATGATCACCGCTGAAGTGCCGATCAAGAAATCAATCTGGATGAGTTGCCAATCACCATAGAACAAGTAGCATGGAACCTTCGCCAGAAGGGTCATTTGCTCAATATGAATTTAAGAGACCGCACCAAAACCAGGCCTGCTATTTACAAGCTACTACAAGAAGGAACTATTAAAAAAGAAGAGATTCTGGAAATGTTGATCCCGAAACCAAGGAGATCGAGCACACAGGCTGAGTTATGGGAAAGGTATCAGGCTGGAGATCCAACCATTGGAACCCTGGGAAATGATGGAAAATACCAGTATTTAATAGATTACTGGTTTGAGCCCCGTGTCTATGCTGATGCTCCTCCAACTGGATGGGGTCCAGAATTTGAAGAGGAAGATAAGAAAGCAAAAGAAGACGAGTTTGTGTATGATCGAAGGTGGACCTAGATCCATCAAAATCGAAATAGGCAAAGGTAGTGAAGATGGATCAACTTCATCAAAGCCTAAGAACTATACCTTTCACATACCCCTTGCTGTGAATGAGTATAAAGCCGCTCCATTTGATTATAAGGCGGTAAATCATGCTTCAATGGCCATGGTTGGTGGCCTTACTCGCTCAGGAAGAGTTTATGAATCACCGGGAAGAATGCAACTGTGAATATGCCACAGCAGCAAAATGAAGAAGGAAAAAAGATGAAGAGAAGTCAGCATTGGCAAAACTGATGAAAGCAAGTGAATACAAGGTTGTCGAGCAGTTGGCCAAAATACCTGCCCAAATATCGCTCATGAGTCTGCTGATTAGCTCTAATGTACACCGTGAGGCTCTTTTCAAAGCCTTAGAAGAAGTGAAAGTTCCAGAAGGTGTATCAGAAGAAGCCTTGGGGCATATCATCAACTCAATCTTTGCAAATGAGCAAATCATTTCTCATCTGAAGAACTGGGAGAGGAAGGAGATCAACATAACAAGGCCTCTTCATCGTAGTCAAAAGCTGTGGAAAGATCGTCTCTCGAGTATTGGTACAATGGATCCTCTTTGAATGTGTGCCCCTTAGCCACTTTGAGCTTATTGGAAATTGAACCGTCAGACATCAAACCAAGCTCTATTGTGGTTCGTGCTTTTGATGGATCAAAAGAGATATAATAGGTGAAGTGGAGTTAGAAGTCACATCGGGCCTCAAACTTTCATTATTCCTTTCAAGTGATTGACATCCCCAGAACATTCAATCTGCTGTTGGGAAGACCATGGATCCATGCTGCCAGCAATACCATCAAGCCTGCACCAGAAAGTTAAGTTCATAACCAATGGTCAACTCATCACTGTTATGGGAGAACAGGATTATGCCATTTACAAGGAGACAGCTGTCCCTTACATTGGAAAAGAAGGAGAAGAAGACTTCGGGCTTCAAATGTTTGACGAAGTCTTGTGATGATGATGAAAAAGAAACTCAGGTGGGAACCTTTGGACTGGGTTATTCCCCCACTTGTGCTGAAGTGGTGAAATGAAAAACCAAATGAGAAGAAGGAAGCTCGACAAGGAATATGATCCAATCATCAAAATTCCTCACATCAGCCATTCCTTTCCAAAGCCACATCATATCCAGCAGCCAGATGATATCAAAGAAGATGCTTCATCCAAAGAAATGATCTTGAGAAATTGGTTCTCTATGCCTTGCGCTAGTATTAAGTCTTTTAAGTAAGAATTTATCTAAGACTAGATTTGTGTTTCGTGTTTTTCAGTATTATGTGATGCTCAAATAAGTGTACTTAAACACCGTCCCAGTTTAATAAAATTTATTTCCATTTGTGTTTCACATATTCTCATACATTCCTCATTCATATTCAACCAGATTCGACAATTGTGATGAAGTTCAGGGATATCTCGCGCGTATAATTAATGAAAATATCAATATCACCTCTAACTCTACTGGGTTAGATGTTGAAGATGATATTGATTATCAATTTAGAACACAAGAAATTTGGCAAAATTTTGAACAAGGAAGATTGAAATTCCCGAAACCATTGAAGTGATTAATTTGGGAACAAGTGAAAACCCTAGGAATCTGAGGATAGGGGGAAAATTGCCTGAGAGCACGGCACAAGATTTAACCAAGTTATTAGCCGAATACTTGGATGTTTTTGCATGGTCGTATAGCGATATGCCTGGTTTAGACCCATCCATTGTGGTTCACAAATTGCCAACAAAGGAGGATTTTAAACCTATAAAGCAAAAATTAAGGCGATTTAGGCCGGATTTGCTCCTCCAAATCAAGGATGAAGTAAAAAAGCTGCTTGAAGTAGGATTCATCGAGGTTTCTGATTATTCGGATTGGGTATCAAATATAGTACCAGTACTTAAGAAAAACGGGAAAGTAAGAATCTGTGTGGATTTCAGAGATCTAAACAAAGCAACCCCGAAAGATAATTTCCCGTTGCCTCACATCGATGTTTTAGTGACAATACCGCTGGAAATCATCTATTTTCATTCATGGATGGATTTTCAGGGTATAATCAGATATTAATGGCCGAAGAAGATAAGGTCAAAACCACATTCGTTACAGCCTGGGGAACTTTTTGTTACAAGGTCATGCCTTTCGGTCTCAAGAATGCCGGGGCAACTTATCAACGAGCAATGCTTGCTATACTTCATGATATGATGCACAAAGAGGTGGAAGTATATGTAGATGATATGATCGCCAAGACAAAGGAAGGAGATGATCATGTAGTGGTGTTAAGGAAGCTTTTTGAAAGATTAAGGAAGTTCCAGTTGAAATTGAATCCAGAAAAATGCACTTTCGGAGTGACATCTGGAAAATTATTAGGATTCATGGTTAGCCAAAAGGGGATAGAAATCGATCCTGATAAGTCAAGGCGATTCAGGATTTGCCACCAAAAACATTAAAGGAAATCAGAGGCCTCTTGGGAAGGTTGAATTACATTGCTCGATTCATATCACAGCTGACTGATAAGTGCCAACCGCTGTTTAAACTGCTAAGAAGAATGCCCTAATTGAATGGAATGACGAATGTGAAAAAGCCTTTAATCGGATAAAGCAGTATCTGACAAATCCACCAGTACTGGTTACTCCAAAACCGGGGAAACCATTGTTCTTGTACTTGACAATTCTTCCTGAATCTATGGGTTGTGTGCTGGGCAAAAAGATGAGGAAGGAAAAGAAAGAGCTGTTTACTACTTAAGCAAGAAATTCTCAATGGAGAACAAAAGTATTCAGAGATAGAAAAACCTGCTGTGCATTAGTATGGGTTATGCACAGGCTTAGGCAGTATACGCTCTTCTACTCGATCGAGTTGATTACGAAGCATGATCCATTGCGATACTTGGCACGCAAACCGGCTTTAGTAGGTCGAATCTCGAAATGGCAGATGCTACTTTCTGAATTTGATATCATTTATGTGAATCAAAGTTCAGTCAAAGGACAAGTTTTAGCTGATCAACTCGCAGAAAGCCCGGTTGATGACGAAGAATTAAAGGAACAAGATCAGTTTCCAGATGAAGGCATCAGAATAACAGAAACAGAAGCCGAAAACAACAATTGGAAGTTGTATTTCGATGGAGCAGCCAACGTATACGGGTGTGGAATAGGGGCAGTCCTTATCTCACCAAAAAAGAACAGTTCCCGGCATCAGCCAGATTAATGTTTCCTTACACAAATAATGTAGCGGAATACGAGGCATGCATCATGGGATTAGAAATGGCAATTCAAATGAATATCGAGGAGCTCGAAGTGTTTGGAGATTCATCACTTATCATTTTCCAAACTCGAGGCGAGTTCAAAACTAAGGATCCCAAGTTGATTCCTTATCATAATCACTTGGCTGAGTTAACAGGAAGGTTCAAAGAAATTTCCTTCACTTATGTGCCGAGAACTCAGAATCAATTTGCTGATGCATTGGCTACTCTGGCCTCTTTGATCCAATTCACTGAAGGAGTAAGAATACAACCTTTGCAAGTCCGAATAAGAAGTGAACCCGCATTCTGTGCTGTGATTGAGTCAAGTGAACCATGGTTTCAAGATATCAAATTTCTTGCAAACAGGTAGTTATCCTGAGTGTGCTACAAAAAAGGATCAAAATCATTGAGACGTCTGGCAAGTCATTTCTTGTTAAGTGGAGATACCTTATACAGAAGGTCATTTGATACACCCTACTGAGATGTGTAGATGAAAATGAAGCTCAAAAATTAATGGAAGAAGTTCATGAGGGAGTATGTGGACCTCATATGAACGGATATATGCTAGCTAAAAAGATTATGAGGCTAGGATATTTCTGGTTAACCATGGAATCAGACTGTATCAAACATGTGAGATCTTGTCATCTATGTCAAATTACGCAAACAAGATAAATGCTCCTCCAAGGAATTACAGTCAATGTCAACACCATGGCCGTTCTCAATGTGGGGAATAGACGTAATCGGGCCAATATCGCCAAAAGCTTCAAATGGTCATCGATTCATACTAGTTGCAATCGATTACTTCACCAAGTGGGTTGAAGCTGCTTCATACGCCAGTGTGACAAAAGCCGTTGTGGTGCGATTCATCAAAAGAGATATCATTGCTCGATATGGAACTCCAGAAAGTATCATTACTGATAATGGTACAAATTTGAACAACAATGCAATGACTGATTTATGTCAGCAATTCAAGATTAAACACCGGAATTCCACTCCATATCGCCCACAGATGAATGGAGCAGTAGAAGCCGCCAACAAAAACATCAAGAGAATCATTGAGAAGATGACAATTGCATACAAGGATTGGCATGAAATGCTCCCATTAGCATTAATGGCATATCGAACCTCTGTAAGAGTGTCAACTGGGGCAACGCCCTATTCCCTGGTATATGGAACTGAAGCTGTTTTACCAGTAGAAGTTGAGATTCCTTCGCTCCGAGTATTGGCTGAAACAGAGCTCGAAGAAGCTGAATGGGTTAGACAAAGTTGAACAGTTAAATCTTTTAGATGAAAAAAGATTAACCGCCATGTGTCATGGACAATTATATCAACAAAGGATGGCTAGAGCATTTAACAAGAGGTTAAGCCAAGAAATTTCCAAGAAGGTGATTTGGTTTTGAGAAAAATGCTGCCAAATGTGCAAGATTCCAGAGGAAAGTTCACACCAAATTATGAAGGACCATATATAGTGAAGAAGGTCTTATCGGGAGGAGCATTAATCCTTTCCCAAATGGATGGACCCAATTTAAAGGATCCTGTGAACTCAGATGCTGTAAAGTTATATTATCCTTGATCAATAAAACTTGTCATTTCAAGTGATCAATTGATTTTATTTTAATTAATTATAAGCAAAGTTGATATTCCTGAAATTCTCTGAAGTCGAATCAAAGCCTGAAATTCTTTGAAGTTAAATCAAAGCCTAACCCACAAAATTCTTCTGAACAAATTTCCAATCAAACACCATTTGAATCATCAGAAAAAGAAATTTGAGCATCTTATAATACTGAATGAATGCGTTTATACAGTTTGGTCTATTGATTGTTCTTATTTTAAAAGAAAATATTATGGCAAGAATAACTAATTTTGATAGAAAGTTGAAGCATGTTGGATTGAAAAAAAAAAAGAAAAAAAAGAAGAAAAAAAAAGAAAAAAAAGAAGAAAAAAAAAGAAGAAAAAAAAAAGAAAAAAGAAGAAAAAAAAAAAGAAGAGAAAAAAAAAGGAAAAAAAAAAAAGAGAAAGAGAAAGAAACCCCTAGTGGATTGAAAAATCCAAATACCCTCAGTCTAGACAGATAGTCTAGTACTACCCAACTCAAAATCCATCCTTTCGAGATGGTGACCCAAAATCCATCCTTTGAGATGGTGACAAAATTCAGAAACCCATCAATTGAAGATAGTGATGGTGACAAAATTCAGAAACCCATCAATTGAAGATGGTGATCGTGACAAAATTCAGAAACCATCATTGAAGATGGTGATCAAGACAAAATTCAGAAATTCATCCGCTCAAGATGGTGATCAAGACAGAGTTCAGAAATTCATTCACTAGAAGAATATGTTCAAGACAGAAGTTAGAAATCCATCCATTCCAAATGACCAAACCAAAGCCCATTGGTCCGGCAAATGACCAAACCCAAAGCCCATTGGTCCGGCAAATGACCAAAGCCCATTGGTCCGGCAAATGACCAAACCAAAGCCCATTGGTCCGGCAAATGACCAAACCAAAGCCCATTGGTCCGGCAAATGACCAAACCCAAAGCCCATTGGTCCGGCAAATGACCAAACCAAAGCCCATTGGTCCGGCAAATGACCAAACCAAAGCCCATTGGTCCGGCAAATGACCAAACCCAAAGCCCATTGGTCCGGCAAATGACCAAAGCCCATTGGTCCGGCAAATGACCAAAGCCCATTGGTCCGGCAAATGACCAAACCAAAGCCCATTGGTCCGGCAAATGACCAAAGCCCATTGGTCCGGCAAATGACCAAACCCAAAGCCCATTGGTCCCAAATGACCAAAGCCCATTGGTCCGGCAAATGACCAAAACCAAAGCCCATTGGTCCGGCAAATGACCAAACCAAAGCCCATAGGTCGGCAAATGACCTAACCAAGTCTCAAAGTCTAAAGGAGAAGCTAAGCAAAAATTGGTTGTCTTTTCTCTTGTGGCAAAAGTTTTGTTCAAACTTTACACAAAGAGGGCAGCTGTAGATACCCAATTTTTGCCCAAATTAATTAAGGCTTAAAAATTTAATTAAATTCATTTTTAAAAAAAAGCCTTAAGTATTGATGAAATTGGCTAAGTGACCAAGGCACAGGCCAAATGGCCTGTTGGTTAAACATATGGACCCAAACACACACTCAAGCTCAAGGACACAGGTTCAAACCCTAGCAAAGGCAAATTTTTGCCTTTTTTATCATTTTTGTCTTTTCATTATCCTCAAATGTGACTCTTGCCTTACTTTGCATCAGTTTTTAACTGACAAGAAATCATTGATTGTCAGAATTGATGATGGGATTGCAAAGTGGTTACAAAGTGATTCAAAATTAGTGCAAAAAACAACCAAAGTTACAAATTCAATGTATAAAGCATTCAATTGCATTCAATTGAGGAGTTAAAAAATTGAGTGGATGAATCTGGCATGGAATATGAAAACAATCATCAATTCATCAGTTTCAAACAATTTAATCATGGATTTTTGAATTAAATTCGTGAAAAATCAAAGGGCAAAAATCCATTCATTTTCGAAACTGTTCGAAACTGAAAATTGAGCTTGCAACCTATAAATAGGAGGTCCCTAGGAACAAAGGCACAAGTCAATTTCAGAAGAACACATACATAGAAAAGCCAATTCGAAATTCTTGAAATTAGGGTATAGAATTCGAATTTTTCAAATTCGAATTGATTAGATCAGTTTTAATCCAAATTGAGTGTTGTAACAATGTTAGAAACTTTATTTGGATGATTTAGTGTGCTTAGATTTGTTCGAATTGACGATTTCTCTCTGAAATTTTTTTTTTTATTTGTTCTTCAAACGCCGCCGTACAACCACCACCGGAACCGCCGCTTGCCGCCGTTCTGAGTGAACGCTACCACCACCAAAGGACGCGCCGTCGCAGCAGGAGTCGGGCCGACAAACTTCCAGCCACCGAGGACCACCGGAGCCGCCGGAATCCGCCCCGAAAAGTCGCGTCATCGTCTTCTTCACCCGCCGGAGCTCCGAGATCCGACCCGAAATCCGAACCCAACCCGGTCGGTCATCGGTCAACGTCGTCGGTCATCGGTCAACGGTCAACTCTGATCGGACGGTCCAGATTCAATCAAGCAGATCAGACGGCCCAGATTCAATCAAGCAGATCAGCGGCTCAGATTTGATCAAGCAGATCAGACGGCCCAGATTTCATCAAACAGATCAGGCGCTCAGATTTCATCAAGCGATCAGACGGCCCAGATTTCATCAAGCGATCAGACGGCTCAGATCGAGTCAATAAGCGATCAGACGATCCAGATCGGTCAGCGAGATCAACGCTCCAGATCTCGTCCGCTTCATCCGACGGTCCAGGTTAATCCGCATTATTTTATTAATAGTTTATTATATAATTAATTTCAGAAAATAATAAAAAATAGCAAAAAATATAAAAAATTTATAAAAATTCATAAAAAATTCAGAAAAATACAGAAAAATCCAGAAAAATAAAAATACTATTTTTTATATAAATTTATTTTTTTGATATTTTTGATATTTTTGAATTTTTTAATGTGTATTTATACACAAATTACCTTTGAAATGCATATTTAATGCATGAAAAAATATTTTTAATATATTTTATATATTGGATATGTTGTGAAATTATGTGATTTTTTTAAAAAAAAATAAAAAAATAAAAAATAATAAAAATAGATAAAAATAATAAAATTGGATTTTCCAAAAAAACAAAATTTTTTAGAAAAGAAATAAAATAATAAAAAATGATTTTTGGGCTTAGAAAAATTGTATTTTCATAAAAAAAAATCAATTGATTAGACCATAGGATCGTCAAAAATAATTTTTTTATAAAAATTTGAAAACTTAATGAATTTAAAGTGAAAAGTTCAAAAATAAAAATTGATCAACAAATTAAGTTCTTTTTTAAAAGAACTACGTTTTGTCTGATCTCGATTAGCGAGTACGTAGGCACCTGCGGGGCGACATAAAAAATAAAAAAAAAAGTTTTGTTTTAAAAAAAAAAGAGAGATATGTTTGTTGTTATAAAGTAAAAATGAATAAAAAAAATAAAAAAATAAAATGAATAATTTGACTTGCAAATATTTGTTATGTAAAATATAATTTGAATTTTTGAGCATGAAAAGGATAAATTACAAATTTAAAATTCCAAAAGTGGTAACCATTTGGTTTTAATAGGTTAGCCCCGAATCCATGATATCTGGTTTTTAAAGTTGATTTTTTTTAAATCAAATTTTCGCAGACTAGTAGCTAAGTTAGGATCAACCGACCCATTGATCCTAGCTTTTTATTTTTCCCGATTTATATCGGGTGGCGACTCTTAAAAGTTTTTCAAAATTTCTTTTAACCCCTAGTCGAGGATTCATGTAAATGGGTTCGGGTTTAATGTGAATCGGTTAAGAGAAATGAACCAGATTAGATGAGTGGAAAAAATCCAGGCTCGACACCCACTTAGAAAAGTAAAAGTTTGCTAAACAACCTAAGAAAGTAAGTTTGTAAATGATAAACATTTTCAAAGAAATAAATTGATAAACTCAAAAACAATAGATAATATCAACAACTCAAGAAAATGTTGAAAGTGTTTTCTTCTAAGTAAAAATTTAGTAGAGAACTTAAGAAACCAAATTTTTAGAAATAAATTTATCTTTAGAGAAGTTAGGAAATAAAAATATAAGAAAAAAAGACTTATTCATAATTTTCAATCCAAACCATTTAAAAGGAAAAAATATGTAATACTACTGAAATTATTAGAAACTATCAACAACTAATGAAAAAATTTTGGAAACTTTATTCTATAACTACAGGTAAAAATTTGTAGATATCCTAAAAGAACAAAGTAAAGAAAAATTTAATTTATCTTGGAAAAGAAATTAGACAATAAAATTTATAAGAAAATACTCACCTAAGAATTTATAATATTCTTTCAAAACACTTAAAAGACGAAATTGTTAAAGTTCAAGTTTTCAACACCATAAGACAAGTTGTGTTATGAGAAATAATCGTTGAGACAACACCGTTAAAATTTTGCATACAATATGAGCATATATATATATATATATTCAAAGGATTTTTCAACTATATAAATATCTATATTTTTGCAAAAGGATTTTGGATAATGAAAAGTTTGGAAAATTTGTATTTCAAGGGCTGGGATTTTCGTGGTAAATCTGTACCGATCTATTTCATGACCCAATAGACTTTGTATAGCAAAAACAACCCTAGAAATAGACATATCTTTTCGAATAGGTAGAAAACAGTACATTATATGCGAAATTCTGAGTTAAAATGAGCAAGTTAGGATCATTTTATGTTGGAATTTCACTTTATATAATTTTTGACGAACTTAATCAAATAGAATAAGCAAGATTAAGTAAAACTTCCAAGAAATACTCATTTTGGGTATTTCTCTTGTATAGGTGATGCGGAGACCGACTTCTCATACCCGAAGATTATTTTGACTAGAAGTTTTTACTAAAATGCCCGAGTGAGTTTATTTCTTATTTTTTGCACTTATGTTTTTGCTTGTAAATTAGTGGCATTAGAATTAGGAAAAGATAAAATGAAAAAGTGCATGTGCTTTACATATATGGATGAAATTATGATTAAGTATATTGAAGTGGGAATTGTTATAATAAATGTTTGATCTAGTTTAGGAATGATTGTCTGCAAATTCTATGATCACCCGTAAAATACCTAATTATGAGTACTTAATTAAATTAATTAATGCATACTATTGAATAAGTTCATTACATTCATTACCATACCATTGGTGGGACAAAGGTATAGTAAGGAGGTTTGTAGAGCCCATAAGATCTACAAAACGGCAAAAGGTTGCCCGAAATATATTGCGGTACATAATCACCTGAATAAACTATATTTTGTAGCTGCGTAGTGGCTTGAATGAAAACTACAAAGAAATGGATTATATTTTTGCAACTGGGTAGTGGCTTGAGCAAAAACTACAAAGGTATTATATTCGTGAAAATCGGTTTATACTGTTTGGAACACTTAACCTCGAATGGAGGAGTAAATCCATTCAACATATAATTCCTGAAAAATCATATGTATTGTATGCTCATGTGTTTGTGCATCTCATATGGTTGTTTAAATTAACTTGTTTTGATTATTGATTGTTGGGTGTTTAATTGTGGAAATAATTCTCAATAAGTGCGTAGCTTATACCCTCTTAGATACTTTTTGCAGTACTCATACCTTTGGTTTGAGCCCAGGGGATATTTTACCTAGGTAAGACCAAAAAAGTCAAGAGCTTTTGGATAGAAGTCAAGAGTTAGAAGTAGATAGAGACTTCCAAGTAAAACTAAAAAATGTATTTATTTTGAAGATAGACTTTATTGGACTTAGTTGTTTTTGATGGGGAATACCTCTTAATGTTGTAAGACTCTCAATATTTTTAAAACCATGATTATATTGTTATGATTTATTTTCTTAATTGCTATTATGTATAACTGCTTAAATAGCTTGTTCACAAGTTTGGTCCGCTATGATCGTGAAAGTACATCTTCATATGATATCGAGACTTATGGGATGACTAAGGTTGTCATACCTAAGTCTTAATATTGAGTGTGATGAGCTATCACGTTTAGGGTATTTTTTGGGACGTGACAATAATCCCATGTTTGGAAGTTACCATTTCTCTTACTAAAATCTATGATGGGAGAAAATCAATTTAATGAAATACTTAAAGTAGGAGGCATGGATTTAAGACATGAAACTTAAAGTTGTAACTGGTATGTGTATATCTATACCATTATGCAAACAAAATCTAGTAGTGGGTGAAGTGAAAGATTTAATTTATAAATAGACTTGGATTTTAGAATTACATCTAATGTGGTATTGAAACTCCTACTAGTGGAAATAAGTTATTCGATGGTAGTTATCACTATAAAGTATCTTAGTGATTTTTTTAATAGTGAAAAATGGGATTAATATACAATATACAAAAAGTTTTGTACTTGTCAAGTTGTTATAGGACTCGATTCAAATATTAATTTGACTTTGGTTATGGTGTCAAATATTTATAGAGAATATTTCTTAAGGAATGGATTTCAATTTGAGGAAAATTATATAGTAATCACGTGTCATTCTAATGAATAAAGATTAAATGTTTGATAAGTGTATTTGATTTAAATTCAAGCTGGTGAATTTAAATTGAAAAATATACTAATTTAGTGTTAAAATGTAGAGGTATAGTGGGGGTTAAGCAATAGAACATTAAATTTGATCCACATCAAAAACTACACTTGATTACATATTGAAATTGTTATGTGAAATTTGTTGAATTAGAATGGCTAAGAAAATAAAATAGAGTTGTGGTCACATCCTTTGTTAGCCATTTCTATCTTTGTAATAATGAAGTAATCATATCTCAAGATTACAATGTTATAATAGAAAGTCTAGACATATCAAGTTGAGATTGACATATATATAAAGATATAGTGAGAGGATTAATAAAGGATGGAGTGAGAACTATCACTAATGTTAAGGCTAGATAATAACTTACGAGACCTTTGACATAAGGATTATATGGAAATATTGCTGCTCAGATGTGCCTTAAACTCTAGTAATTGGTAGTGACGGGAACCTTACTTTATTCTAGCACATCACTAGTTTCAAGGTTCAAGGGGTGAAAACAAGTCCTTATCAACTGGAGTACAGTATATGTACTATAAGTAAAAAAAGGATGAGATATAGTAAATATCTTTTAATGGATAGACTTTGTATCTAAATCAATTAATTTGATGGATTCCACCTATTTGAACATAGGAGTGGTGTTGCTTCTAACAAAAGTTTGAAGAGTTTACTTTTATAAATTTTCGTACAGCCAGGAAGAGCACTTGGCTATAAACGTGCTACCATAAATCCATTGTTTGAATGTGAACACGATTATGTGTATGAAATCTCTTGTGTTGACACATAGCGTGGAAGTTCAAAGCAATAAGCTACTTATCACACTGTTACAATTTTAATGATTCACATTAAGGAGTGGTTTAAATCTAACGATTCCATTTTTTAAGTATAATCATGGAGGTGTTTGTGTGTGTGTACATAATCGATAATCTAATGGAGGATTATAGAAATAGATTGTCAATTATATATAATTCATATTGTGGATCTTGTAATTAAAGCAAAGAAGAAGAATGAAATAAAATCATGGAGTTCGTAACAAGCACAACCATAAAGCCGCGATGAATTTTTGTAGAGATCATAGGCCTAATCATGACTGTGATCAAGGTAGCTAGAGATAACGAGCATGATCATGGCCGTGATCATAGATTTACCTAGTATAGTGAGTTTAATAGGCTTGATCATGCCTGTTATCTTTATTGTTGAGTCTCCAATTTTATTTCAATCGCAATTTTGAAAGATTGTCTTTTTTGATCAATTTCTTTAGCAGTTTTATGTGTTTAGGTTGCATCTATTTATGATAATAATTCAATTAATTAATAACCAATCAATTTTAAATCCAAAAGATGCAACCCATATCTAAACAATATGACTCCTTAGAAAAGTTATGATGATTGGAATATCAATTCATGATATAAAATGTTGCAACTAACGGTAAAAATTAACTGATAATTATTGTTATTCTTCTCTTTTTATCTCTTTTCTAAATCAATAACTATATGCATATATCTCAAATTATTCTTTTAAGTATGGTTTGATACTTGAATATTTGCTATTTATGTATCAAGATTTAGTTGTATCCTAGGAGAATTCTGCATTCAAATTCTATAGCAGACAGTTTGGGAGCTAGATTCTCTAAGAAAGGCGATTTTATTTGTGCCTCTAAGTCTATCTTTGATTTTAGTTTTATAAAACCGAACTTACAATTATACATATTGTTTATTTTTACTAACCATACTTTTCTTAAAATTATATGTTGGGAATAGCTCTTTCCCTTAAAAAATAGATACATGTCAGGAATTATTAAGCAACCACGATATGAATTAAATTTGTATTTAAAAACTATGAAATTTCAATTCAATGATAGAGTAATAAATAAAAAGGCAAAAGTAATGTTCCAAAAATAAGCAATTTTCATATTTTTTTTTATTGTTTATTACAATATATTATAATTTTTAAATGTTACATTGGGCAAAAGATTATTATGGGCTAATAATCGACTTCTCCTTGTAGTAATATGTGTTCAATGTCTCAAAGTCATTAAAGATTATTATAATAGATAAAATGAAGTTTATAACTTAGCTGCATTTATATATATATATATATTGATTTTTTCTTGAAATATAATTACTTATATTAAAACTCTAGGAAGCAATATTTAAACTGATAACTTTATTAGTTGTACATCGAAATGACAAAAGTAAATATAAAAATCTCAAATTTAAAAACATCTTATCTATATACAAGTGAGAGGCAAAATTATATTTCAGGAGCATCAATTATCATTTCATTTCATGTACTACTATGACAGTGGTGAAATCATACAAAGGAAATTAACATTTGGGTTAAACTAACATTAATGCATTAATTAGAGTTAATGGAATAGCTATGAAGTTTTCATGCTTTAGCTTTTGACTAATATTGTGTCTCAATCCATCCCAAGTAATAATAATCCGATACGTATATATGGAGTGATAGTAACTGATTGCTTTATTTTAGAGATATTTTTATTTTTTAAATTTATTTAACATGTATCAAGTGTCTATTACATCATCAACAGAACCAAGGTTTCACTTTTTACAAATTGGGGGCTGTTTAGATTGTATAATTATTATTTATTTCTATATTTAATATGCATTTATACCTTTTCTATATTTAATTTAAATAAAATTTATTTGATTTTGTTATGAAAAAAAATATCTATTTTTCATTTATATTTTATTTCTTAACAAATAATTAGAATCAAAATGAGAGCATGCTGACCAAACAAGCGAAGAAGCTAGGATCTACTAATGATGTTTTTGCTTTTATTGTTGAAGTCTTTATTTCACGAGCTATCAATTATTATTGGCAAAAAAAAAAAAGAAAAAGCTATTTATAAGCTCGGTTTTATTTAAATGAATATTTGAATACATTTTGGACGTGCTAAGGAGTACGATATCAATTTAAATTATGTGAGATAGCATAAGTAGAAAATAAAGAGAATAGAATATTATAGAAATTATAGAAAAATACAAGAATGAATAAAACACGTTGCTTTTTATAAAAAAGAAAATAACAGAACCGAAAAAAGTATATCTTATAGCCTCCTAATACTGGATTTTGATTTATTGTTATAATCTTAACGGTCTTATACCAAAAATTCTTGATGAAATCACACCATTAAAGAGTAAAATAAAAATAAAAAAAAGAAAAAAATCTCACCAATCTAAAGGGAAAGTGAGTGTTATTTTAATCAATATCTCATTCATAAAAATTGATTATGCACTTTACTTATTTATAGGTGTAAAAAAAATAATTTTTTAGGAAACTAGCTTTCAAGGAAATTAGAAAATAGAGAATTTTCTATCTCAAAATAAGGAACTACTATAACAAAATTTAAAAAAAAAAACACTAAATCTATTTATGAACCTGCATATCTAGTCTAGAAAAAATCATTTTTTTTTTCTTCTACCTTGCATCACCAAACTGTACCAAGCTCGGATAATTGGCTTAATTCACACAGTGCATCAAGTATGTTCCCATATCTTGTGAACTCTAGAATAATTTGCGTGTCTACAAAAGGAAAACGTATGGTAAATGGCATATATTTTCTCCGAATGAATTGCAGATTTTTCTTTTTTGTTTTTTTTTTGGGATTATAAAGGGGAGGAGGGATTCAGAACTAATCCAATTGGCTTAAAAGACTAGTATTAATACCATTAGATTATGCTGTTACTAGTGAGCAAACCATAGGTTATTAATGTTCAAAATGTGGTATTTGCATAACCCTAACCGTTGTGTTTGTGACTCAAGATCTTTTGGCTAATTCATAATTATTGCGTCCTTTTAATTTTCTCATAAATGTCTAATCACTTTGATGATCATGATTCTTCAACAAAATATTTGATAAAAAAGAGACTTTCAAAACGAAACATGTTTCCTTTCGAAAAGTTGTCCTATAACTGGGGTTTCCTAAATGTTTTTAAAATAGAAAGTCTCTCATGTTGCATATTCAAAATTTTTCTGTCTTTTTTAGAAATTTCTCCTCTAAATCAAATAATATCTGATCTTTCAATTACTTAATATCAATATCAAGATTAGTACCGACTGTTCTTTTGACTTAATGGCATCCTAGGAAAATCTACCTTAATTAGAGGTTTCAGGAGGTGAGAGGCACACAACTCTTTGAGTTATGCACCCTTATCTCTCATTCCCTTTTTTTTTATTATTATTTTCTTTCCTTTTGTTTCCTTTTGTTTCCATTTCGATTCAAATCCTTTTGAGTATTTTTGTTTGTTTAGGGTATGTAGAGGAATTAATTACTTAAATAAGGGTAGAATTAAATTAATTATTAATTTACCACTCCGAAATTGCATGTATAAGATGTGATCTTTTTTTTTTTTTCAATCTTCAATGAAAATCTTATGTTACACTTGCGATCTATTTATATGAGAATCCCATTTAGCAACTGTGATTTGCTTGCTAAGAAGTAAGTCACAAGTTTAACCTGTGAATTTTTTATGATACTACTTTACCAAATTGCATTTGCCAAATGTGAGTTTAGTGTAACAAATTAAAACCGTATCTTTAAGATCCGATTTGGTAATACATTGTGATAATTAATTTTGTACAAACTATATTTTTATATTTTAAAGTAATAGTAGAGAGATGCCATACTGTAAATCCTTCTCTTGAGTTTTCCTAATGTCCTTCACGTCCTAATCTCAACTCTAATAATATATTTAGTTGATTTTACAAAAATAAAATAAAATAACAAAAAATAACTATTTTTTAGGTTTTTATACTTGTCAAACAAGGAATTTCAATTTTTTCATATGAGCGGAAAAAAAAAAAAAAAGATTCCTTAGGTCTCCATACTCGTCAAACAATCAATTGCAATTTTTCAAATGACAAATTTTTTTTTTTTTCTTAGTAATTTAATCATATCTGCATATTTACCCATGAGATCTTAGTTCAATTTTCAAACAATGGACTAAAAGTATTAGTATTTTTAGATGTATTCTCATTCAATTACTAATTACATTATAAACGTAATCAAACAATGTAACATCGACCAATTCCCTATTCTGTTACTTGATTATTACAATTTTACTCGTACTATATTTATCTTGCATACTAAATATGCCTTTTATACCAACTATAGAAGGCAACTACCAAATTAAAAGGCATGATAAGTTATTAATGTATGGATATTAGTTCATATACTGCTTATAGTTCGTTCACTTAATATAAATAGCTATTTATTCCATTCTTATTCTATGTAGAGTTGCTATTATGGTATTCACTTGAGAGAAATGATAATTCATAATAAATTGCTATTATATAAAATGATAAATAGCTATTCATAATCTAAACTCATCAATTATTTATTTGTCAACTCTATCATAAATATCATTATTTTAAAAATATCACATATATAATTATTCTCTCTCTGTAATAAAGAATTGACATTGTAGATATTTTATTTTTTACTTCATTGATTACATATTTTATGTTTTAGACCAAGTTAAGTTAACATTATAATATCTATTACAATCCTATTACATTTCAATTGAATTATAGTTCTATTTTCTCTTTATTCATACAATGAAATCAATGAGCTGTTAATATTTTATTTTCTACATATAGATGTTACGATAGGTGATTGTAGAGTACGCTCCAATGAGCAAAAATATTAGGGGAAATGTTTGTTAGGTACTAGGGCATGTAAATAGTGATATGTGGAGTTGACGTATGTAGTGACGAATCAAGAGAGAAATAAGGAGGAATGTTAGGAAATATGAGTGGTTTTCATGGTAATTTAAGCTAAACAGTGCTTCGGAGTTGGAAAGCGAAAGAAGAGTGCGAAAAAAAATAATAGAGACCATACGAAAAAAAAAAAAAGGAAAAAAAGGTCATGTTAAATGCGTCAGATCCTATTTCTATACCTCGATACATAAAAATTTAGATGGATATAAGTGTTGTTTGAAATTTCGAGACATTAGATCCGCTTTTAAGTGTGAAATATTTTATACTTACACCTATCAATATTTGAGAAACTCACATTTCCTCACATGTTTATGCAAGAAACTTTTTACTTTCACACAATGCTATAGTCTATAGGATATCATAGATCCTAGGATGCTATAGTAAGAATGGTCCCCCATGTGTTTCTCTTTCTCTCCTCATATGCCTCTTCTATCTTTGTACTGTTTTACAAATGCTATAGATTTTGGGCTGCTCATAACCTAATATATAATTGTGTTCTTTCATCAAATAAATATACATGTATTAATTTATGACAAAATCTTTTGGACTGTATGGTTGCACGTTGCAGCTTGTGGCAATTGGACAAACCAAATAGTGTTGGATTACCCCAAAAACTTAGGTTTTGGTTTTGTCACTTAATTAATTCGGTTGCAAAGAATCTCTCTCTTTTGAAGACTTCTAAATGCTTGAGTTGGTTGAATTTCCTAGGCTAGTATGTAGTTTGGGAAAAGAATTATTTATAATTTAAGGACTAATGTCATGTTTAGTATGTGGAAATAAATCCAGAATGGAATCGCAATTCCGAGTTTTATTTTCATTTTTACGTTTGGTTGTGTTTTTAAAAGCCGGAATTACAATTCTTGAGAATCAACGATTCCGGCTTTGCGGAGAAATTCGATTTCGGTCTTGAGAAGATAAAATTGTGATTTTATTCCCTCCTCACAAATAATTAATATTAAATTACTTTGTTATTCTCTTACTTATTTATTATTCAGATCAATTATTAAGGATATTTTTGACAAATATCATATCAATTCCATTCCATTTCAAGATGTATCCAAACAAATGAATAGATTTATCATTCCACTTCCCGTTCCATTCCATTCCTTTCCTCTCATTCAATTCATTCCATTCCGAACGATTCTTGCGTACCAAACATGACATAAAGGATAGCTAGCAGGAGTTGTCTTAGTTGGCAAAGGTTTACTCTTGACCTCCAGTGGTCAAGTGATCGATTTTTGCCACATACAAAGGAGTTTTCCTTGTACCTGTGGTCATGCGGCAAATCCTTGCTAATGTTAAGGCGCTACTGGTAGGTCACCTATCCCATCCAAATTCGAGTATAGTGTTGTCTAGTGATCTCCTCACAAAAACTAGGAAGGGTAGCTACGTATCCTGCAATGGCGATAGGAGCCAAAGTCGTCACAAAATTTTTTAATGGCCAAAAAAAAAAGAAAGACTAAGGGATATATAAAATTAAAAATAATATATATCTTTTATCAAACCTTTGATATTTTTCTATAAACAATACAACCAATACCCCTATCCGTTAACAAGTAAATGGCAAGCGTGTCTAATAATAGATTCACCCGGCCATATATTTACATTTTACTCCCTCAATAGTTGAAGTGAAAATTTTCAAATCTATTTAATACCAAACTTGTCGTGCGTTGATCAAATAGATCCCCGTATGTCTAAATATATGTATTTAATGTCGTTATTAAAGGGCTCCATGCATGGCGCAATAACATCATATCAGCAATTTTTCACGTAAAAATTTAATTAAAGAACACATTAAAATTTCTGTTTCTTGGTATATTTTATTCCTAGGGCTACCAAATACGTTAACATTATTAATCTCCTGCATTTTATGTGAACTTTATGAAAATAATTAAAAAAAAAAAATTGTAATGTCTGTCTGACATATGAGTGACATTTCTAGATACGTTACAATTGAACGATAAATCAATTTCTTCCTTATTTCTTTATTCCAATCAATTATATTTTGAATAATCTTTGAATACCAAATGTTATATTTATATAAAAATTGATCATCCTTTGTTGGGAAAATATGGTTAACGAAACTGACAATTTGAAGATGACGGAAAGTTTGGCTTGGTAAAAAAAAAAAAAAAAAAATCGATAATAAACTTAGAGAGACACGAATGAATTCTTTTTTCTTAGAAAATTCATACCCCACATTAAGTTTGCTAAGAGAGTTTGAATGTGGATTCTCTCAAGATAGAACTAAATCTTTATACTTAAACAACAAAATTCAAGTATCAAATCACTTTGGATTTTAAATAAAATGTTTGTATTTAGTTGTTGTTTAGAAAATAAGATAATACAGGATATATTAAATAAATTTATGCAAAAATCTCTATAAAAGTAGAGAAGCAACACATTTTAAATCTTTGAATAAATTTGAAAAAATATGACTTTTTTGAAGGGTCATAAACTTTGGGATTATATCCATTAGATTAATTTAGATAAGTCATAGTGGCTTGACGAACATAATCATGTAGATGTAACCCAAATATATAAAAAATTTGATCAAAAGTTGTAACATTTCAAGTCTTGATGTTAAAAAATTTTGCAAAATCAAGTGGTCTGGATCATTTCAACTTGACCTGAATCATCTAGCACTGCAAACATAAGTAGTTCGGATAAACTTGCTATGGTACAGATTATCTTACATCGTCAAACTCCAGTTTGATATTATGTCTCTTTTAATAAAAACCACCGATACCTTTTCACAAAATGTATGAGCCTTTCATATAAATTTTTATAAATGTCCCTCTTTTTGCTTTTGTTTAGCATGCATACTATTTTAGTTAATAATATAAGTTTCCAAATGCAGTTTATTATTTAAATAACATAATCGATAATCAATTTTTACATACTTTATCATTCATTTAACTGATAATTGATTTCCATTGTTTAGTTCATGGTTCAAAACCTCACGTTGGTTTATGTAGCAGTACTCATGATTTTAGTGCCTCAAATTAGAGAAAAAACCCTTTTGGCACTTGAACTTTAACCAATTAGATAATTAGATATATGAACTTTTAAGAAGACGAATTTCATATCCAACAAAATCTTTTGTACCCTTTTTGCAAAATTTAGGTATCAAAATGGACTTTATCCTCTCAAATTATATACATATATATATATATATATATTGGCTTTTTCTAAAGCGAGATAAGAGGATTAATTCCTCGTATTCCCTTAAGTCTAAACCTAGACTGAATGATTGACTCGATGATGTGTAAATATCAATTTAGTTTGTTTAAATACCAAAAATCCGGCGTAAAATGATTCATCCCATAGTCTCTAAAGGTTGTGTAAATGTGAAATGTTAGTATCTCTATCACTAGCTATTTGATATGGATTTTTATCATTCTAAATCCAACCGCACTAGTTGGTTTAGGATTTTATTTCAAATCATCAAACTTTAATTTGGTTTAATTCAATTTACATACATTGAAGCATATTTCATTACAAGAAAATTTACACACGTATATTATAAATACATATCACATATATTAAGTGTCTATTCACTTTGATGTAATAGTAATTTCATTGCAAACAATATTCCTAATAAATAGTTATTATGATGTTTAATTCACAACAATAGAGATTATTTCATAAGGAATTATATTAAAATAACATTGAATAGCCATTTATTACTTAAATTTATTAATAACAATTAAATAATGGAAGTGATTTTTTTAATTAAAGTACTTGATTTAAAATAAAAAAATTAACAAATAAAAATTCTATTTCAGCTCCATTCCATTCCTCGATATTAGGCTTACGTTATGGTTTTATTCATTAAAAGAAGTTTATACCTGTAATTTCTTGTATTAATAACACATAATAGCTATCATATAAAGGATCGCTGGAATTAGTATTATGTAATTAAAACATTGTAAATATGTCTCTAACAGCTTTCCTTAATTCTTAAGGTTTTAACACATAATATAAACTTGAATTGATATATACGCATTTAATTATCCAAATTATAAGAGTCGAATATATATAATTTTTAATAAAGAGAAAAGATCTTTCTAATTATAAGTGAAATATTGATTTATTTTTTAAAAATGATTCAATTGAGTTTATTTTACTTTATTTTATTTTGTTGGGTTTTACATCAATTTGAAACTTTTTTTCCACCTATAAATATAGATTTATGAATTCATTCTTTTTTATCTGTTGACCAACATATGAGTTTGTTGTGAATTGAAAAACCTGAACCCGACTAGTGATGTTATTAGGTTGAGTTTAAGATGGATCATATGATCTTGAAAGCTTGACCCGCTACATTATAAGGTCTATCAAACTTGACCTTATAACCTTATAGGGTTTCTAGGGTTTGATTTAGAACCTAGAATCCGATCCTATAACTTTTTTTTTTCAAACCTATTTCAAATATTAATAATGAATTCAAGAGAATATAGTGTTTTTGAAACACATTTCCTATATATTTAAAAATTGAAATGATGCATGTAGAGTTGATAGAACATGTGGCAAACTGCATTCGTAATTTAATATTAAAACTCATAAATATTTTATTTTTGTCACCATATCTTATATAAGAGACTTAGATAATGACATAATATCTTAAAAACATGGTTAAATTAAATCTCCAGCTAAAGCTAAAATATAACAGAGAACATACAATATTAATCTCCACAGCAAACATGACTTCAATAAACTTCAAAGAAAAGTTCTAAAATCGTTAATTAGTCTTGTAAATATAAAAGAAAAAAACATCTGTAGGAGGTAGAAAAGATGGTAGTTACTCCATTTCTCTCTTCCTCTTCTTGCTTCTTTAGTAACTTATTTATTTATTTATTTTTAAATTATAGTACCGGATTGTCGAATATTTATCAGGTTTGGTATATGATCCAAACCTGATGCTATAACCCTATAGGGTTTTTAATATATATCTAAACCCGATCCAAAAACACTATAAGGTTTTTACCAGATTAGATAGGTCGAGAATCCTATAACGACCTGCCTAGTTAGATCTCTAAACCCGATGTCTTCCTTTAGTGAATCTTTATTTATCTAAAGAGAACATAGCATTTTTTATGATAAAGTTAAGTTTTTGAACCATCCAGGATTTAATATTATATTAAGTTTTCGACTCGGATAGAAAACAACAAAATAAAATAGTATAAAATTCACACCAAGGGGATATTATATTCTTTTAACAATTACATACAATAACTAACATATAAGAAAATAGAGTAAATATTTTTGTAAGTAAGGTATTCTAAATATGTCCAGAAAAATAATGTTATTCATTAAGTCAGCACATAATATAACCTTGACTTGATTAATAAACATAATTTAATTACCTATGATCACAAAAGTCGATTATCTTCAAATTTCAATAAGTATAAAGTATAAACTGAAATTTCTTTTAGATGCTATATTACAATAAAAGATTTTTCTAATTATAAGTAAAATATTATTTTATTTTCTATAATCGTTAAATTCAGTTCTTTTATTTGATTCAGTGTTATTGATTTGACCTGTAATTCTGCTTCAATTCGAACCTTTTCGTTTTTCTTTTTTCCAACTTTAGATATAAATTTATGAATTCACTCTTTTTCTATCTACCAACCAACTTATGCGTTAATTGTGATCTGGAAAAACTGCACCAGATTGCTTCTTTTGGTAACGCTTTTTTATCCAAAGAGAAAATAGAATGGTTGGAGGTGAAGTTAAGTTATTGGACCATCTAGGGTTTTGTACCATATTAAGCTAGCTTTCAATTTAGAGTAGAAAGAAAAAGAATAAAAAGGGGACAAAAAACATATGAATTATCAATTGGCCCAACAAATGTTTATGCCCCCCTAATGTCTACTTTTGAGAAAGCTCCAGTAAAAGATAGACTTTTGAGTACCAAATAGTAAAATGTTCCCTCCTTGTCCTATGAAGCCAGATTATTTATTTTGGAAATGGTACTTTTTCTTCCCCATTCTTTGTTTCCAATTTGATTCTCTTTTTCCAGGTGAAGAGGTCAAGGATTTGTTTCTCATGAAAATTGTTTTTCAAAATTTTTCAATTTTTGTTTTCATTTAAGAGTTATAATAGCCAAATATTATTGTAGTAATTTCAAGTATCTATATTAAGAAAACTTCAAATTGTTTGAACACCCAAAAAAGTACAAGTAAATAAAGCAATCTCTGGAAGTCAAGTTAACATTTATCTACCTAGTGAATAAAGATACAACTTCAAACAAAAAGAAGAAAAGACTGAAGATAGTACCCAAATTTGACATGTTAGAAATCCAAGCTCCTAGAGTTTGGCTAGTTTACATATTGCATCGATAATGCAAGTGAAAAACCTCCACCTATATTGTATTTTCTTGATTTGTTGCTTGCAGCTGCTGTTGATGCCATCTTTGTCTTGATAAGTAGAGGAATTGCTCTAAGAATCTCCTTCAAGGTGATTGTGAACTCATGCTCTTATCAATAATTCTAAACTCCAAAGGCGCAGGAGTTGATCTTTCAGTCTTCTTTCCTTTTGTGTTGTTGTTGTTGTCATCTTCGTTGTTGTTGTTGTTGTTATGAGTTTTGTATGATGTTGATTCTCCATCTACCTTGTCTCCTTCTTCATGATGAGAAGTGGTTTCTTCATGATCTTTGTTTTGAAGCTTATTGTTGTTGCTACTATTAGATTTATCCCTTTCATGCTCTCTATATTTATGCAAGTATCTAACTATTGCCTCAGCGTAGCCATCAAACCCTAGAGCACTAAGTGCCCAACATATGTCGTCTCCATTCATTGTCTTGCGGTTCTCCTTATGACACTTGTCGGATGCTTCTCCCGTCACAAAGCTTACAAATTCCGTAGCACACTCTTGCATCGTTTGTTTGGCTTCTTTTGAGATCTTAGCACTTGGTGGTAAAATTGCTTTCATTATTCTACCAACATTGGCAATGGGTAGCAACTTCTCTTGCTCATCCATTATATTCCAAGAAATAATTGCCACCCTTCTCTCTTTTGCCAAGGGAATAGGAAATAGCTTGATAGCTTGGGAATAACTAAATGAAGGGGATACTGCTTTATCCTATAGCGTTTATCTGCTTTTACATATATAAAGATACGTACATCTATTTCTAATTATATAATGGGGTGAATGTTATATTTGGTGTTTGAACTTTACGAATTTGTGAAATTAATTACATTAAATTTATCATTCACTATCTAAATTTTACCTGCTTTTGCAATTAACAATCCAAATTTTATCAAATTTGCAATTGGCTACTTAAACTTTACTATCTTTTGTAATTAACTATCTCATCTAGGTACTATAAATAAAGTCAAAAAATTTGTATATAGTAATTTAAAACTTTTAAACTTTAGGTAGGAAATTGCACAAATTGATAAAGTTTAGATACCAAATACGATATTTCACTGCAACAAAACTGAGATTTAATGACAAAATTTCGATCACAAGAATCATCGTCTCAATTATGTAAAGATATAATTTCTTTTACCTATATTTCGTTGCAGAATTTTTATCTAAAAATTAATTTTCTTATAATACATAAATATATATTATTTGTTTGTACAGTATAAATATCAAACACATGCAATGGGAGGAATAATCGTTGATGTATCGTGGACCCTACTTTATTAGGTTAGATACTTAGTATTACAAACGTAAGAGGTATATTAAATGGCGATCAAGCAAGCATTGACTTAACACTTAGTGGAGGATGAGTTAATTTATGCTCATGAAAATTAAATCATATGTTGGTGTGTAGGACATAGAGAAATTAATTTATTAATATGAAAAAGTAGGCCAGACCTTATATGCCCATGAAATGAGGAATCAAGGTTTTATTAAATTTTAGGGCGTCATGGCAAAACTTTGAAACCACCATTTCCAACGAATAATAAGATGTGATGCATATCATTGAAAGATAAGAAATATGCCATGCTAATTAATTTGAGGTTTATCTCGTTACACTAACTTTACATTAAACAATCTGAGTGAAGGTTGTTTCTAAAACCACTAATACCACGTTTGGTACATAATAATTATTTAAAATGGAATGTCCATAAATTGTATTCGTCAAAAAATTCCCTAGTAATAAATGTAAACTATAAAAATGTAATAAGATAAAAGAATAATTAAACTACACCTAATTAATTGAGCTAGAGTGAAATCTTGATTCCATCTTCTCAAAGGTTGAATCCACGATTAAGAATCGCAATTTTGACATCTAAAAATGCATCCAAATATGGAAAAAGGAATAAAATTCGAAATCATTATTCCATTCCAAGTTCATTCATACATACCAAACATGATATAAAAGGTTTATAGATTCTAAGAGAAAGCAAATACAGGATGGGGTATAAAATCCTACTCGTTTTTATCCAATAAGATATAAGATATTAAATTTATATTGAACCTACCCTATAACACATTAGAACCACTTTATATCTTGTACTTGTAAAAGGGTAAAGGTACCTATGGAACTTATCATTTTCTTCTCTCTTTCTTAATAAGTAATTATACAGTTTCAAGTAACATGAAAGGCATTCTTATTTCTGTAGGTTCACTGTGATAAATTAATTGCGAGAATAATTTAAAAAATATTTTTTTAATATTATTAGTTCTTTTTTATGTAAATATGTTTATGTGATATTAGAATAATAATATATACAAAAAAAACTTCAAAACTGTAGCAAGTTCTTCCTTAAGGAATTTATTTATCGGATATCAAACAACCATGAGAAACTTGTAGCATATTCCAATAGTGAAAAAGTATCAAGACACTTTTGCATTTATTAGCCTCAAAAGGTAAATCGATACAAGAATATACTTCCAGTCCGTTCACTTCGCTGAATAAATAAATAGAGAATGAAATTCCAATTCAAAGGGAATGTAATAGAGTTGTAATTACTATTACAATGTTCACTTGGTGTAAAAAGTAAAACAAGTAATTATTAAAGTAAAAGGTAAAACATCTATAATACCTCTTATATTTATTATAGAGAGAGGATAATTATATATGTGTTATTTTCAAGATAAGGGTATTTATGACAAAGTTGAAAAATAGACTATTGAATAACAATTCATGAGTTAGAGACATAAATTACTATTCATAATTTTAAGTAATAACAATTCATTATGAATCGTCATTGCTTTCAAGTGAATACCATAATATTAGCTTTATGTCGAACAAAAAAGGAATGAATAGTTATTCATGTCAAGTGAATGGACTGTTTTTGTATTGCAATTGTAAAGACCCGACCTATTTAATCCTAAATTAAACGAGTTAAGTCCCTAACCACATATAATATTTTCATATTATATGTAATGTTGTCCTAAAACTACTTGTTTATGTTGATTGTTTGTTTAATACCACTATACTTTCTTCTCTATAAATAAAAAAAAAACTTTTAAAAACAAAGATTGCTTACAAGAGCAATCTAAACATATTTACATTAAAACAAAAGGTTACAAAAGCTTGTGTCATTCTTATGACACAACAAAAAAGATTTCACCTTATTTAACCCTAATAAGAAAATAAACTTTAAGAACTCTTTATACAACACAAGGCTTAACTAATAAGCCTTTTATACAAAATATATTTAAGTTTCTAAAACATCTTTCCTTTAAACTTCTTCCTTACCGCTTGTCTCTCGGAATCTTACTCGTCCCATTCATCCAAGAATTTCTCCCAGTTAGTCCCATATCCTAAATCATCATAATAGTTACCGTCATCACCTAAAAAGTAACAACAATGAGCCAAAGGCCCAGTACATAGCAACAAAACCAAAGGCGAATGGCAAGCAAACTTAAATTAATGCAACAACTCAACATATCATTTTATCTTTCTTTAATATTTATTAAACAAATCAACATTGGAGTACTCAGACTTCAAGACAATCTAGGGAAATCTGGGGTCCTGAGTAATGCTCTTGACGCTTAGGGGGTTGATATAGGTAGCCCGAATACCTATATCTCCTAGATAGCTTTACAAAGAAAAAGTAATCTCATTTAGGGTTCATAGCCGTTACTCAACTTTACTTAACTTAATCCATAATATAAAATAATTCACATGTTCCCATAAACATTGAATTAAACTATATTATTTCCCTTTAAGATGAGTAAATATTACACTGTTACTACATTCCCTATCGATTGCCCACCGAGCCATTTAAAAAGAAGTCACCATTGCATCATGGTATGAAGTAATTGCATCATGACAAGTGGCCTAAGCACCTATTCTAACATATCATTGCATCATGACATGTTTGCCACTCCCCAGACTGGATTTAAAGGCGAAAAACATAATCAATTCCTATAAAACTTAAGCCGTCTTGAATTTAAGTTAAATCAAAGTGTGCCTATCCTAACAAACATTCGAGCAAGTCACTGCGTACTTGTACCCAATAGTGTATTACTACATTCACTCGGAGGGGAAATAACTGAGGAACCTTTAACTAAAATAAGAAATATAAAAACAAATCAATAACCGAACATAGAATATATATATATATATATATATATAACACAATCCTAAGTTAGCTATACAAGAAGATTCATTGAACTTAAAAGATAATTTTATCAATTAATTGATACTTAAAACAAGTTTATATAGCTTATAGGTTCAATAGAAGATCATATATGAAGTAAAGAATGACAATTAAAGAAGATTAAATTTGTAAAACTCAGGGGATACGAGCCTATTTACACAGGCAAAACTGAGGTGAATGTCGGTAGCATTGAAAATATACACGGCGGCGTTAAACCTGGTATTAAAAATTTTGATTCTGTTCGCATTCAACACTGCCTCTACATCGATGGCGTTGGAACCTAATGGCCGGCGTATGCTTTGAAAAATAAACACTGGCAAATTTCCTTACAAAAGCTGGCGGCATTTTAAGCGGCTTTAAAAAAGTCGGTTCTGATCACATTCAACACTGCCTCTACACCGACAGAGTTGAAGTACCAGATGCTGGCGCACACTCAAAAACAGACTTATTCGAAAATGTTTTACTTCCCCTGTTTTACACTTCAAAAAATGTAACATATAATACTTTTGATCCTTCTTCAAATACATATTTAACTTCATACACTATTTTCTATCCACATTAACCAATCCTAGCAACTTTGAACTTCATAAAAACACATCAAACCACTTCATTCACATCAAATCCTCTCTTACACTTCAACTTCAATTACTCAACTTAACTTCACTACTCACCAACACTTCTCACAACTTCCCTAACACTTAACCAAGTTCACATAATAACAAAACACTACCTAACATATATCAATGCATAAAACCAATCAATACAAATGACATTAACTCATCTACCATAGGTTTTACATCTAAAATACAAGAAAGGAAATAAAACAAAGAGATTATACTTGCATTAACTTACATGAAGAGGCTTTGGCTTGGTGAGATTGTTTTGGGTTTTGGTTTAGGGCTTATGGTTTGAATAAAAAGGAAAAGAGAAAGAAAATAAAAGAGGGAAAATTCATATGAAAATATGGGCTGCCAAAAAGAGACTCTAATCAATCAAATTTGAGACTTATAATTATTCTAAGTTTGACTTTAGGGGTATATTTGACTTAGGCTTAATTTGAAATTCATTTGGGTTGAATTTGAGCTTGAAAAATAGGCTTAACCTTTGAAAAATTATGCAACAATTTCTTAAGCAATTCAAAAGTTGTTTTGATAATTATAAACATAACACATACATATTAATTCATAATAGACACAAACATTAATTACACTATACACAAAATATATATAAAACAATAACATTAATTTCATTACACATACTCACATACAAAATGACACATATTCAACACATGCACTAATTATATTGTTCATACACATATATCTCATTCAAGATATATTAACTTAAACACATTTAGCCTAATACCAAATCATCTACTCCAATATTGATATTACAACACATGACTCTCATCAATTAACATACTCATAAAGTTCAATAATTAAAACAAATAAAACATATACATGGAAATTAAATAAAGATTAAAGTTAGATCATTTCAACAATTTATATAGTGATATGCTAACCAATTTTTGGACCATCTATACTATATATTTTTGCAAAAAAAAAAAAAAATGCAATTTATTAAAAAAAACCTAAATTTTAGTGCAAATTAAGATACATGTAAAATCACAAACAAATGAATCAAATATCCATAACTTTCATTTTTGTCATTACAGTTGTTTTAAAAACCAAAATGAAATAGCAACAAAAGAACATGTAAAACATCTAAACCTACCTGCGACGTCATCATGAGGACCAAGGATTGACCTTAAGCAAAGCATGATTTTTTAAAAGATACGCTACTTATTAGAACATAGAACATAGGCGTATTAGTACTATTTAAGCTTTTTCTTTTTTTTTTTCTTTTTTTTTTTTTTTCCTTTGAAGAAGTTTTGGATAATTCACTGAGTCGTTTCAATTGTCTCAGAATTTGTCCAATCTCAGCTGTGATGATCATGACTCGTCCAAAATGTCTGTAATTGCAAAAAAAATGTGATTAAAAGATACCAATGCAAACCGAAGATGTGTCTGTTCGAAAAAGCGTCTTTAACGTCGATTTCCTAGATGCTTTAGCACAGCAAGATTCATATTGTTTTCTTTCTTTTTTAGGAGCAATTCACCTCTCAAATCAAACAATATCGGATCCTCTAATATAAAAAGAGTGTGATCTTAAAATAAAAGGGAATTTCTACAATCTTAATTACAAAACTGTTTATATTATTATCTAATTATAAAAATAAAAATAATGATCGATATATTAAATATTTCAGTGGTGCAATTATATTAAATATAAATCTGAAACGACAAGATCGATTCTAATTAAAAAAATATGATTATACAATGGAATTTTCCTTAAAACAATTATGATCTCTGCCCATTATTCTTTTTGGCTTAACCATATCCTGGAAAAGATCCGCCTTAATCATTAATAAACTTTTATTGTAGGAGGCATATAACTTTCTGAGAACGAATTATGCCCCCTTAGCTTCTTTATTTATTTATTTATTTATTTTCATTTCTAATTGAATTCCTCTAGAGCTTTCCTAACATCCTGGCATCATCCCACTCAATCCCCAGCAAACAAAAGTGTAATTTGCTGGAATAGGATAGAATTGTCCTGATTCTTCGAGTTTTTAGTTACTAATTATGGTCGAAAACGATGTTTTCCGAATTTGTTCAAACATCTTGATGAGTCCATGAATATAAAACGAAGTAAACCTTCTGAAATAAATATTATAAACGATAAATGTCAAATTTAGTATCTAAATTTTACATAAAAATTCAAGTATTAAATTTTGAAATTGTTAATCTATTATCCAATTAAATTTTTTACGAGTATAATTACCAGCTTTTAAAAACATTTGTACTGATTGCCAATGTGAAAATGGCAGAATATCATTGAAATAATTCCCCCTAATGACGTCTATCGTTTGATAAGATATCTCTTTCACATCTGTATATAGAGCAAATAGTGCTAATGAGATGAAAAAAGTAGTCACGAAAAGTTTGATTGGTATTAGATTATCCATTTTAAAGTTCTGATATAAAATTAATTTTTTTATGTGAAGTTCATATAACAATTTGACATTTTTACTATTTCAATTGGCCTATATTAACTGGGTATGAATTGAAAGATGTAATTTCTTATTTATCTAAACTTAAATCAAGATATAAAAGATAATTTGTTTTGCTTATGAAGTTAATATTACAGTATAAAATGTCGTCAAAGTAATATAAATATGCATTGAATACATTTAGTATGTAGTATATACGTAAAGATATTAACATGAATAATTAAATATAGGTACTTGGTCATTCATACCCTAAATCCCTAAAATTATTAAGAGGTGACACTATAGTCAATGTTGTTTGCTTTGTGTGCCAAGGCAATGCTAATACGATAGTGGGATGAGTCATTTTCCTATGATGCCAAGTAAAGGACACCTAACATATGTATAATGGGATTAAGCCAACATTTTACATGTCTGTTTTACTTTGGAAATTCTCTCCGACTGAAGTCAGTTTACATATCCGTATCGATTCGATTTGATTAGTTTATGAGAAAAATTATCAAATTTTTATCGATATCGTATCAATATCGGTTCAATTTGAAAATGATGTCAATAATTTTAGTATCAATAAGTTCAATTTGATCAGTTTATAAGACCTAGTTATAGGTTTTAACAAATAGAAATGAATAGTAATAATTTCAGTGCCAATAAATAGACATTTAACAAAAGATATTGGGATCAAACAATCAAGGTGTACTTCCTTTTAATCCAGCAATTTTATGGCACTATTGGTTATATGATACCTATAACGTATAAAATGGTTAAATTTATAATTAGAAATCTATTTCTGATAATAATATCAATTATTTAGGAATCATTAGGTAAACTATTAGAAGATATCAATTTATAGTAAATTTGTTTAAAATATTAACATTTTGGATGGCTAAAATGCAGAATTATCTCATCCTACGTGCCGTTCAAATAAGAAAAGAAAAACAATTCATCTTATTGGAATTAACGGACAAAACTTTCATTTCTACTTGGAAAATAGATGGCATACGTGGTAAGATGAGGGACAACCTGTCGCAATTACTAATAAAAAAATATTGGAGGCATTATTATGAGGCGAGATTCATCTTTTAATCATCTTTTGTCTATAATTATGCAGATAACACTAAAGAAAAAAATTTTGTTGCTAACTAAGTTAAAAAGGCGAGTCTTATCTTAAAAAAGAAGGTGAAAAATTTCCCAAAATTAAAAGGAACTAGTCTCGTCACTTCCATCTTCTATATATATTATATTGCCTCCTCTTTCCCTTCCTTGCATTCACTCTACTTACTCCAGCAGCCTTTATCTCCCTCTCTCAAAATTGTCTCTTTTTTTCCTATCATTGATTTAGTTCCTCTTTTTTTATTTTTTATTTTAATAATGACTTTATTTTCTGATATTTGCAAGAGCTTAGTGGTAATATTTGGCTCATTTGCGGGGAGTTTATTAGTGACTTTCTTTTCATTAATGATTTTTCATTTCAATAGTTTGATAATATTTTTTATATTTATATCTCTTACAAATATTCAATCTAAAAGTAAAATTAATTTATATAAATATATATTATATAAATTATTATTACACATTATTAATAATATATTATATGTTATAAATAAATTAAACAATTATATTACACAACTGGAATAACGAGGCGAGACTTTGTGGATAACCAATCAACAAAGGCGAATTCATGAGATGCGTGGACTCGCATTTGTTGGCCAACTAAAGTGGCTTGAGCCTACCGCCTTAATTGGCCATAAATGCCGATGAATTTCACAGTAACCCAGTAAGCTGGCATAGAGTATATCAGGATGGAAATTTTAGAAGAATTAGTGATACACCAAAGTGACTTGCCACGGGACCAACCAGGGTGGAGCATTTATCAATTTTGAAAGAAATATTAAACCATTTGAAAGGTAAATTCAAGTAAGTGATTAACATTTTGACTGATTAAGAAATTAAAAAAAAAAGATTAATGTTATACACACTATCATAAATAAGAATCAATACACTATCATAAATATGGATCAATATTTTAAGTGTTTTCTTTAGTATTATAAATGAACATGGACGTGATTAATGTTATACACACTATCGTAAATAAAAATCAGTACACTAAATAAGGATCAATATTTTAAGTGTTTTCTTTAGTATTATAAATGAACATGGACGTGATTTCTCCTAACGTAAGCATATTTGTAATAACATGTAAAAGATCTTTATTTGCACTATTCATATAATATTGATTTTTTTAAAACTAATTGAATATCCTCCCAAGTTTTCCTAAAATTCTGGACATTATTCAATTCAATCTCTAGCAAACAACTTGTTTGCAAATTAATTTCGTATGAATGGAATAGAATAATAGTTATTGCAATATCCAAATTCTTAGAGTCCCGAGCTAATAATTAGGGTTACGGTTAACTTTTTCGAAATTCATGCAAACTTCACTATAATGGCTACGGATATTACAACACAGTGACCCTGTAAAGTTTTATTTTGAAAAGAAATATCATAAAATTCCCTGATTCAACTAAAAGCATGAATTAAAAGGATGCGGTCTGTCATCTGTAGTAAAGTCAAATTCGAACCCCAAGCAGTAATTAGACGTTAAAAATAATTTGTTCTGCTTATATACTTAATGTTAAGAGTACAAAAAGTTGTGAAGAGAGTATGTAAATATGCATTAATTACGCTTAGTATGCAGTTTATATGTAAAGATATTAACATAAATAGTTAAATATAGGTAAATCATACCCTAAATCCTTAAAATTTTACACATGTGACACTTAAAATACTCAATATTGTATGATAATCATCTCTCCAGTTTAGGTTGGTTAGAACCGTGAGCTGACCTACTGGTCCATATCTTGAAAATATGGACTTGGAATCGCCCTGTCTTGATGATGGGGCAGGTTGGACCCATGGACTTGTTGGTTCAATGGGCAGGTCCAAATGGGTCCAACCCTTTTCGTAAAAAAAAAATCTACATTTAAAAAAAAAAAGAAATTCTACATGGACCCGTACATAGGGGTGTTCATGGTTTGGTTTGGTTCGATTGAAGAGTTGAACCGAACCGAACCGAACCGCATTCAAAACGGTTCAGTTCAAATCCTTAATGAACCGAACCGCTTCACATGGGGTTCAATTCAGTTCAATTCAAACCGACTTTAAAAGATTTAGATCTAATAAATAATATTAATAGTCATTTGAGTTATAAAAAAAAAAAGAAAAAGAATGTTTAGATTGAGAAATGTTGCATAAAAATTAAAGTTACTTATCATTATATTAAGTCATATATTTAAAAATTTCAAAGACATATATTATCTCGTTTAAATTTTTTTTCAATGCGAATTTAAAATAACATATATTTTTAATAAATTTATAACACTAATTAAGAAAATTATTCTTTTGTATTAATTCCACATTTACTTATAATATTCTTCCTTTATAATGTATTTAAATTTTTATTATACTAATTAGTTTAAAGTTTTAAATTATCTTAGTATTATTGGTTGTAGATATTGCAACATAGTATAAAACTTGCTCCTGTAAATGTATTCCAAGATAATAATTTTGCATTTTGTTGAATTAATCATATCATGTAATGCTCAAGAGTTATAAATAAATAAAATGGCTCTTATTTATTTTTTTAGTTCTTTTAATGTGAAGCGGTTTGGTTCTGGTTTGGGTTCAAAAGGTTTGGTTCGGTTCGAGGGGTCGAACCGAACGTAACCGTTTAGGCTCTTCTTGAACCAAACCACAAACTGAACTGAAATATAAAAAAACCGTATTGTACGGTTCTGTTCGGTTCAATGAACAGCCCTACCCATGCATGCCTTCATTTGTATTGAAAATTGACACAGTAGTTGTTTGTCTTTTTTTTTTTTCAAATTTTTGACAGGATTGGTTTGTTCCCGTTGGTTCGAACTTGTTTGTTTGAACCTACCGGTTTGAATGGGTCCATGGAAAGGACCTGGATAGGACTTGCCAACTTGATGGGTCCTAAAGGAGGTTCAAAACTGTGGACTCTTTGTGATCAGTCCAAGTAGATTTCTGTTTAGACTTAACTTGGAGAGATGTCTGCTGTCTAGTTTGTGCTGAGGCACGTAGTGCTAACAAGATGGTGGGGTAGATTATTTTTATTATATACCATGAAGCCAAATTTGACCTATGGGTGTTACTTTATTTGAAATTTATCTTATGGAAATGTTATATGAATATCTTACAATCATTTTGTATCCTTAGGAACTATAGTTATTATATTATTAGTAGCTAATGTGTACATCAATATTATAACTGGCAATTAAAAATCATGACCCTACTTTACCATCAAATAAGGGGAAAAAAAACAATTAAGAGAAAATTTTGTGGTCCCATCGGTCTTGTATGATTATTATTGAATGACTTAGATTATATCTAACCATGATTGGACCATTAAGATAATTTTCACGTTAACCATGTATAATCAATTTAAGGTAGGATCATGAGCTGGACAGTCGTATCACGAGACCATAGAGATTCCTTTAGAATTAGAAAAGCTCAAGTTTCTACTTGGAAATATATGGCATGTATGGGAGATGAGGGGAAAAAAAAAGAAGTTCCCAAAAATCCTACCACAGAAGAGGACAAAAATTTAGAATAAACTCTTATGCAATTATGTGTATTGCATTTGTACATTAAGATGGAAATTATAGAAGAATTAGTGATCCACCAAAGTGAATCGCTATAAGACCAATTAAGGGGAAATTTAGAACATCTACCAACATGTAAAAGGACCTTTTTTGCGAATATTTATGGATCAAACCGTGTTCCTATCATAGTTTTTCATATCAATTGTTTTGTACTGTAGAAACATCTAGCAAAATGGTTTTAGTTGTGAAACATGAAATCTTGTTATTGGATTTAAATGTCATAGCACTATTAAACAGAATTTAAAAATGATCGTAACGTTGTCTATGAGGAGAAATTACGATTTATAAAATTAATTTAAGTTAAGATTGAACTTCGCATAGCTGCTTGCAAGAATAAGTATAAATCATTATCATCAAGAAGGGGCAAGGAAAATATTCTCTTTAGGGGACTGCATTGACAGTTATTCGATAGTTAAAATTGTGTCTAAAGATATACTTTACTCTTAAACAATCTTAGAGTCAAATTGACACGAATAACATGTGAAAATACAGTAGTTAGAGATTAGAATTTCAAAGATGACAAATCATATAAGGTAAATCCCTAATTTTTCTAAGTTTAAAATCGGGTAACAAAAAAAGAAGTTACGACTATTAGAAGTTAGTATAGTACATATTAGTAATAGCTAGCAATAGATTCAAGCTGCTTTCAATTGCTTGCATAAATTTATGATAAGATGTTTATGTGGATATGATAGATGAAGATAAACACATTGATTATGTAAGAGAATTTGCTATGGTCGAGTGAGTACACTTCTTTTTTATTTAAGAATAGTAGTTTATTGTGATTGAAAGCACGTGCCATAGGTTTGTAATTGAGAGCATTTTATGTAATCACTTACTGTGATTACCACAAGAGGATTTTAGTAATGATATGCTAGCTATTCATTTGATATTCTGATTGACTATGATCGTGTTTGAATTAATGAAGAAAACTAGTCTCGTTAGGTACTATGTAAAGTCAGAAGTAGGGACTGAACTTGATTACTTCTAATGTTTGGATTGGATGCTTGTCTAGCCTATTGCACTGTATAACTCATGGTCAATGCACCATATCAATAAATAAATTTCAAAGTATAGGTTATGAGTGAGAATTCTTACCTACAACTGAAAGTATTATCTTACAAATAAAGAACTGACCCTAAAAAGCCCAAGGAAGTAACAATTAAACAATGTTTGGTAAGTTTGCAACCTAATGTTTGAACTGACACGATAAAATTGTGGCAACCCTTGAGGTAACCTGGATAACTAAGGTGAACAATCAATGAATTGGGCCGATTATAGTGACTTATGGGGATTGGTCTTTCAAGTTTGTTTGTGCAAGTAGGAGAACACTGTAAACGTGCTAATAAGCCAGTGGCCAATGTTGGTTTAAGAGTTTTTAAAATTTAACTATTGATTTGCAATATTTTAGAAAACGAAGTGATCTAGTAACACTTTTATTACATAGCTCAATTAGATCAAAATCGTGAACATTCCCAAGTGAAAGTAGCCCTAGCAAGTTTGTTGAAGAGAAACACCAATTAAGTAAAGTACAAGATCGAGTCAGTAGTAGAATTTTAACCTCATTACATTGTAACCTTTTTGATCAATATTCCTGCTAAATGTGTCATTTAATATTGGAATGATATTTTGTGTATTCGTTGTGCTTAAATCGAGTTAAGGGGTTAATTTCTTTTTACTACCCTAGTATAGATAGAGAAGATTATACCTATTAGCTGAATGACCCTTTGGATGACAAAAGATATGTTTAAGTGTTTAATTTTGGCCAATGTAGTGGGCTTATAAGTTGAAATGGTTAAAATGAACATTTGATTTTGTGGATGTATTGTGGAAAGGAAGTACAAATCATACATTGGATAGCCTTATCCCAACTTTAGGACAACATAAGGTCGTTATCTTTTGGTACCATTAGTGTATAGGTTGTTTAACACATTCAGTCAACATTTAGAAGATAAGCGTTATGGTTATTCCACCTCGTAAAGTTATGGCGATATTTGATTTGTGAAATAATTATTTAAATGAATTCTTATCAGTTATAAGGATTTACAATTCATTAACTTGACCAATGGAAAAGATATTTTTTGTGAATTTCAACATATTTTTACTTTTACTTAAAATACCTTAACTTAATAGTTAAGCTGTGGATTGAGATAGGCATATGTAAATTAGTATTTTTGGATATATTATTTATTAGTAATTCCATTTAATTGCAATAATATAAATAACAACTATTATTTCTCAATTTTATCATTTAAGAATTGTAATTTTATTCCTTTCTTATTTTAATTTTGTAAACTAAACATGCCATCATTCTACCAATTTTGAAAAAGGATTGCTCATGGTGCTGATCATAGATCATATTCCTCCTCATGCCTAATTCGCTCTATGTAGATATTACAATTTGATATCACTCAAGGAAAAAAAAAAAAAAAACTATTGATGAGTGGTTACAATGGTTGGTAGTGGTACTAAGTATGTTCCAAAAATTAAAGAGATGAAGTTTTTAGAGTGAGAGAAGATTTACTGTGTTTTAGAGCATGTAAATAGTGTTGTGAGGGATGCAAGATTATGATGGTCAATCAAGATATATAAATGTGAGTGTTTTGTGGTAATTTAAGCTAAGTAATTAATCTTTTAAAGTGACAACAGTAAATGGGAGAAGGCATTAGGAGGTGAAAGAAGGGTGAGGACGAAAATTGACAGAGGGCATATGGAAAATTATCAAGATAGGTCATCATTTGACAACTTAAAATAAGCATTCCCTCTATATGTGGCATGTTTCCATCTAAATGTGTTAAGTTTGTCTATATATAGTAAGTTTATCTAAATGTGATGAATTTTCATCCAAATGATGTTATGGATTTATTTATATGTAGATGTCCGGTTCCTTATTCTAAGTCTTTAGCGATTAATCCTAGTAACATCAGGAGTAGGGGTTTGCATGGTAATGTCACGCCCCAAGAGTACCCTAGTAGTAATACATATATTATGATGCAATCTAATGATCTAGACAATATCACATACACATGTTATTACTAGATTTACCTTGGAAAATGACATAAGTTTAACACAACAAGATCTTTGCGGTTGCTTAATAAGAAATGATGAAAGCAAATAAAAGCACAATACCATAAATAAATCTTACTGTCTGAATAGTAACTATTACAAACCATGAAACATACCTAAGTTCTCAGATAATAAAATTGATGTTCTAACATCAATTAATACACATAAGTAGTAAAAACTATTCTATCTGTTTTCAAGACTCTTCCAGCTTTAGAAACATCTCAGTTCTAAGCTTTTAGAGGCAACCAGCCAAGGCTTTAGTGTCATCTTATAAGGAGTGTAGGGGTGTGAGCATAAACCACGAGCTTAGTGAATAACCAGAACTAATCACACAACAAGCAAGTTATTATCAATCATATGTAATGTAGTAATCAAACACATGAACAATTACAAGCTTGGACAATTTGGAATCCAAACAGGATGGAGATTTACGCCCTCTCATCGGGGTTGAACAAAAACTGATCTATGAATCACCTACCTAGGAGAAACTAAGTACACAGAAAAGCCACAATCCTCTCAATAATTATCTCTATGTGATTATTTGTTTAAAGCACTCATTTCCTGTTTCGAGCCTTAGAAACTCCACTAAGTGTTAGACATTTTATAGCGATACCATGGGTGGCATCCTTCATTACCAATTAGTTCCCATGGAACCAACAGAACAAAGGTAATCTGGAGTGGAACTGCTAGCCTCTTGCTTAGAAAAACCAAGTATTACCAGAGAACTGAAATTCTAACACGTAGTGGGCTATCACATAATTATAATGCAGTATATGAAGTTTATGAAATGCATGTCTATTTTCTTTATAATGCTAATATTTACTAGTCAAGTTAAAGGTGTTCAGACTTCATACAAACAATCAACATGCCATGCACTCAGCAAGCATTCCATTATCACTTTTATTCAGTATTGTTTAGCAATGAAGTAATTCCAAACAGCAGGCAATACCCATAACCCATATACATACGAGTTCATTATTATTATTATTCTTGTATTATAATGTAGCAAAACTACAACCACAAACAATGTAATAAGTTTGAGTCACTTACCTGCTCATATTGATCAATCATAATAATTGACCGGGAAGTCCTCAAGTATCGAAATTACCTATTGAGATAAAAATATTCATCAATAATACTTATAAATAGAATATTAAATTCCTATGAGTGTCTAAGTATCCTATGTTGGCATTTGATATAATTTCTACTGCTTATATCGATTTCTTAAGGTATTGATTCTCGTGGAAAAAGGATACCTATTAATTAGTTCCATTGAATTTCTTTTGATTTACATATTATTCATTCTGTTTCTAAGATAAGCTTACTTAAATTTTTCTATTGGTTTTCTATTCAAGTCTTACATTGTTTTATGTCCTTGTTAGTAGTAATCTTTTATTTATTTATTTTACTTTACCTGTCAACCTTATCTGCTTTCTTGGGTTAGAATTTGTATTATTTTAGAGGATCTCATTTCATCATCTAAATATTTATTCATTTCCTTAGCTCACTCATAACTTGTAAAATGATCAATATGTGTAATTTCTATGAATTGTTCATAATATTTTTCTTGAAATATAAAGCTCCTAATCATACTTTTAAAGCTTGTTTTATCAAGTTTTATGTTCATATAAGATCTTAGAAGCATTAGACATGAATTTAAACTGGTTTAGATGAAATTTGAGCCTTGTGTTGGCCACTTCATTCCTAGATCCGAATTTACTATTGCTATATTTATAACATTTCTAAGTTGATGTCCTTCTTAGCCAACAACATTTAAGCATTTCTAACACAACAACAATCCATCTACTTGAATTCATCAATGGAATAACCATTTCTCCCAACCACATAACCTCTCTCCAATGCTACACATTTCATCCTAATGTCTACACATAAATGTAACAAGAATTTATTGATAGTTTAGAAATTACCTTGGCTTGAAATGGAAAAGAATTCCTAACTCCCCTACTTAGCAAGAACCAAACCTATATCAAAGGTTGATTAGTGAGTTTCTAGCTAATTATAAGTTAACTACTTTAACTAAGTTTTCTTATCTTGTTGAGCTTGAGTTTTAGCTTGGTGTTATGACAAACCAAGAGCTATTTGGATTGGTTTTTGATGTTGTTGGAGGGAGGGAATTGATATTCTTAATGTGTTTGGTATTTAGATGGAATATGGAAAGCAAAATAGAGGTTGCGTTCTGTTTTAAAAGGTTTTCCAAGCTATCCAAGTAAAGGTGATATAAAGGAAAAGAGGCTGGATGTAACTCCTCTTATAATTATATTTTTAGATTGTTTTGGTGAGGGTTATGAGCTAATTTAGTGTCTAACTTAAGGCTATATATATGTATTAAGGTTAGACTAAAGTTAGGAGGCTAAAGAGGGTGTTTTGGGCTTAGAAAAATCACAAATTGCAACTGCAAATTTTGAATACGAATTTGGCTAACTTGGGTGACGAATTTTAGCTTTTGTTTTGATAGATTTGTGGTTGATTTTGACGGGCATTAATTGTGTTTGTTTAGTAGTTAATTAATGTCATTTAAATGTGTAAATTTGGGGCTCAACTTGCTTGAAAATTAGATAAAAAAATCAATTGAAATTCGAGCTAAAACAGGGGTGTAGAAAATTCTGATGTATGTTGCATTTTTCTAGACTTTTTAGACTGATTTCTTGTGCTGTTTTGTTAACTAATTTTTGGTACTTGAAGTTTCCATTTAGATGCCTCTTATTGGTGCTCATTTAGTTAAAAAAAAAAAAAAAAAACTCAAGAAAGGCTTATAATTTTGTCAAAATCGGAGCTGAAATGGTGTGTGTGCTACTGTTGTCCTTGTTGAATTTCCTCTGCTTTAGCTTGCTTTAATCGGAAATTTCAAGGCCATTTGGAGCTATTTTGGTTGCTTATTTAAGTTGAAATTCTTAGCATTTAATGTTGATTTTATGTGAACTGTTTTGGTTGGAGTTCATGTCATTTTCATGTTGAATATTAGAGCTCAATTTGGATCAAATGGGTTGAACGTAATTGGGTTTGTTGCAGCCGAGAAGCTCCTGCTACACTGTGGAGAATTCTGCACCACATTCTTCTGTTTCCTAGCGTGAAGAATTCTGCAACATTTCATATATATATATATTTATTTTTTAATAATAATTAACTAAAATATTTTAACCAATATTAATTTATAAACGTATATTTATAACTGTTATGTAAGAGTTTTATTGAAATAGAATTTTTTAAGTTCTTATAAAAATTCAGATTGTTTGCATATACAATTTTTTTTTTTGTTTAAAGTTTACACGGTTAATTATTTTTAGTATTTTAACTTACGTGATTAAATTTTTCAAGTTCCATAAATTAAATTAGGAACCAAGTCTTAATGAATTTAGAATTTCCTAACAAGTATAACAACGGGTTTGAAATTTTTATTTTAGATCTAGATTAGTAATTATTGATCGGTATTAATATGTACTATGTATTTATAATCTTAGTAATTCATCTTTGGATTATTGTTTTATACTGATAAGTTTTGTTATTAGATTATATTATTGGTTTTGAAATTTAGAGCTACTTCTAATTATATCTTGAATTATCAGTTCAAGATACAAAATCTCATTTTTGGTATCTATTAAAGTCAAAGAAATTTTTATTTAGGTTTTTCAAACTAAGAATAGGTTTATTACAACTCATAGATCTATTTTACGATTTTTATCGGGTTCTAAATTCACTATCTAATTTACATTTTCTATTTTATTATCATATACTATTGTGAAAAATCTTGGGGTTTACAGGTACTGTTCAATTCGATTTGCATCTCGAATCGAACCACACCATATTTTATGATTCGGTTTTTCTTTAAACGGTTTGGTACGGTTCGATTTGCAATTCGCTAATGCAAATATAATCAACAATATTTTAAATTAATCATTTATCAAATAAACATGTAAAACATATAGGAAGGAAGAGATTTCATCTATTATAAAATTATAATTGTGATTAGTCTCATTTTTTTGAATTATCTTGAACTATAATGTTATACTAGATTTTATCCCAATATAAGGCATAAAATTTAATTCGTTTTATGCTTCTAACTAACATATTACCAATTATATAAATCAATAAGTAACTAAATAATACAGATATTGGAATATTTTATTAGTAATGACCAATGACTTCTCGTGAAATTTTGAATACCGCAATAATAAATATGTTCCCTGTAATGGAAGACACGACATCTAGGAACTTCTAATTGAGATATTAATAAAGAGACTTGAAATACATGCACAAAAAAAATGGTTTTTGAAAGCCCAAAAAGGTTTTTTTTTTTTTAAGATTAAAAAAAAAAAAGGTCCGTTGGGCGCCTCATGGCTATGTCATAATAGATTCAAACACTTGCCCCGAATCGACTTCCTGATCATAATTGTTCTAGTGAATAACTAAATAAAATAGATGGGACTGTTGGCGAGTTTCTTTGTATGTGTTGTCCGAAAAGAGGAGGACTCGATGATTATTCGTTTAATTGGTAAGACAAATGGAAAAAAAATATGCAGGAGTTAGAATATTAGAGACTAAAATCTAAAATCTATCTTATTTATAGACAACATAACAATTAAAAAATATTATGAAAAATCTAATTTTATTCTAATGAACAATACATATATAAGTCACAAATTTTAAAAAATTAATTATTTTTAAAATTTATGATGTAGATATGTATCATTAATAAAATAATTAAGAGTAAAAATAATATGATTAATTTTTTTATATAAAACGGTTCGATTCATGGTGCCTAACCGAACCATGAACCGTTTGCTTTTTAATGAATCAAACCGCGAACCAAACAATTCAAAAAAAGAATCGAAATTATGTTCGATTCAATTTGATCCGATTCGATTCATGATTTGATCGATTTTTTTGGACAGCTTAATCAGCAGTCGTACAAGTATGACAAAGCCATGTAATGCACCAAAAACATATGTTTACACCTTGGTATATAAAAATTTGGATAATCATAGGTGTTGACCTAAATGTGAATGCATTAGGCCCACTTCAAGTGTGGAAATTTTCATTATTGCACCTATTAATAAATGATAAATTTACAGTTCCTCACATGTATGAGCGAGAAGGTATTACTTTCACAGTGCAATAGATGTCATAAATCCTAGTATACTAGAGTAGGAATGGTCCCCCTAGGGTTTCTCTCTCCCTCTCTCTCCTCCTATGACTCCCTATCATTGGACATATACTTCACATATTGAAGTGCTCACAACCAAAGTTTAACATAAGAATTTTTTTTTTATTATAGTGGCCTATATAGTGGCACGTTGCAAGTTATGATATTTGGTCAAACCAATTGAGTTGTTGGACTATTACCTCATAAGTTAGGTTTTGCATCAGGTTTGTCACTCTATATGGCGGCAAAGAATCTTCTTTTTAGGACCTCTAAATGCTTGAGACTTGAGTTTGGTCGAATTAACTATTGTACCTTTCGAGAAAAGAGATTATTTACACTTCGGGCCAATTTAAAAAATCAGGTAGCACGGAATATATGTAAAAGTAAATACTCACTTATTTTTGGCCAAAAAAAAAAAAAAAAACATACTCACTCAGGGTGTTCACGTTCGATTAATCGATCTATGATCCTATTTTTGATCTTAACATAATAATCGGATTTTCAATATTCTGATCCTAAACCGATCCATTATGAATGGTTAACCGCCTTAACGATTAACTATTTTTTTCGGTTAATTTTTTCGGTTTTCAATTTTTAACCATTTGAACATTATGCAAATTTTGCAATTAACCATACCTTTCAATATGTCTGTAAAAAAAATAGAGTATTTTTTTGTATAATTATATTAAAAACTATAAATTAAGAGTGTAAGACATGTAAAATAGTTGTTAATATATGTCGGTGTCATCAAGATAATCATCATAATAGTTTTTATCATGTGTTCTCATCAACCTTGATCAATTAAGCTCAATACAAAATCTCAATCCAATACTACTATTCTAATTTTCAAACATATATGCATTTGTTTCTTTTTATTGAATAATTCATTTTAACATAATTCATATTGATAACACTAAAAAAAAATTAATTATATGGGAATATTAAAATTATATATATTTATAATTACGGATCGGTTAACCGAATCCATTCTAAAACCGAAACCGAAACCGAAACCGAAAACAAAAAAAAAATTAAAAATACTAATCTTAAATCGAAACCGATAGATCAGTTAACCGTTTTTTTCGGATTGGTTTCTCGGTTTCGGTTTGGTTATCTTAAACATTCGGTTTTTTTGCACACTCCTATACTCACTTATTTTGATCATTTGGGCCTTTTGGATTGTTAGATTTTTTACTAGTATAGTTTAGTATTGGTTCAGTATCGATTTGGTATTAGTTTAGTATCGATATTGATTCAGTATTAATTTAGTTTGATCAATTTATAAGTAAAACTGTCAGTTTTTCATCGACATTAGTATCATATCAGTATCGATTCAATATCAGTTTAGTATCTGTTTGACATCAAAACAACGCCAAAAGAATACAAAAATGACAAACCAAAAAAGCTTTTTATATATAAAAAAAATGTTAGAGTTGACATGAGAATTTATTAAGATCAATATATTATGTTTTAAAAAATAAATGGCCAATGCATCTAATTATAAAAGCACTCGTTTACACCATTTTTTTTTTTTTTGTCTGGGTGTGGTGTTACACCAACCTTTTACACCATTAATATTTAAGGTTAAATCTCGAATAATCTATTTAATTATTTAACGAAACATTTCGTGCGTTTATTAAATTCGGTAAATGTCCGCATACTTTTTATATGAGGCAGCTAATTATGGTGCTGGAAGCATAGGACACGTCATGTGCTCCATTAGGTAAATATTAGTTACCATTAAAAAGCATTGGTGCCATGCATCAAAATGTTTTAGGAATCATTAAACTCTTTAACTAATTGTTCTCGTCAAAATGCAAAATTCAAATAATTCTATATAGTGAAAGAAAAAAAATTCTCTGATCTCCCCCCGAAAAAAATTTTCTTTTTAATTTTCAAAAGAACGTTTGACTTAATTGGCGCACCTCTTATTCTCATTACCACTTTAGGGGGAAAAAAAAAGATGTTTGATTCAAAACCCCCATTATAAAATTTTACATCACATAACCTATCTATTGGCGAATTTAAGTTGTGTTTGGCTACACAATTTTTATAGTATTGGACTAGATAAATTCATTATATTGGTATACAAAATATTTTGAAACCGGACAAAACTCTCTTCATAGGACTGAACAAAACGTAAAATTTTTGTCTCTTATATTTATGATACAAAAATATTAAAACTGGATAAAAATAAAATCTCTTAATAAAAATTTTATCAAATTCTGTCATATAACATTCGTACCAAACGTGGTATAAGAGAACTGTACCATCTAGTACATCTTGTATTGTGCTATCCAGTTCCCTTTATCATATCAAGTTCTTATTACTAAACGCTACCTTAGGATTAGTCAATTCAATAAGTTATTAAACAGCTTATATCATTATCTATTTACCGTCAAACTATTAAATTATTTTTTTTTCATATTTTCATAGCCAGATGATAAGTTAGATGGTTCCGTTACACAATCATAAACGTTTGCTAAGAACATATTCCTCCTTCCAATAGAACCTAATGTATCCATGCACAAAATGACCAAAATGCAAAAGCCATATCGCCTGCGGTTGCAACGTTATATGCACTATGCACATAGTTTGAAATATAATCAGCGGCTTGCCTCCCTCTCAACATAATTGATGGTGAAGGCTTCAAGACTTCAAAACTCTTGTCTGCAAGCATATTTAACATCAGCACATTTTTTTTGGTCCACTTCAGCTGTGTACATCAATCTTAAATTTTAATTTGTGGTTTTGGTTAAATTTTATTGTTTCTCCCCCCACATCTAGATATGCATTTATGAATTCAACGACGACCAACTTATGTGTTCCTTGCGAACTGAATAAGCTGGACCAGACATTGGCTTGAGTTGTTAGCCCTAATTTATCCAGAGAAAAAAGAGAATAGCCGAAGATGAAGGTAAGTTATTGCATCATTATTTTGGGTTTATTTTCATACTTAAACTTTATATAAAAATTTATTTTAATACCTAAATTTGAAATGATCAATTTAATATCTAATTAAATTTTTTGTAACTATTTATATTATCTCATTAATATTGTTTGTTATATTTTCTAACATGAAAAAATAGACCTATTTAAACGATGTTAAGGGAGCTAAAAAAGATTTAATGATAACATATCTCTTTTATATCGCAAACAAAGTAATTATTATTATGAAGGTGATGAAAATAGTATCTCTTTCTTTTCTTCTTCCATTTGAAAAGGTCGATACATCTGCTTGGAAATATATATAATATATATTATACCCTTTTGCCCTTAAATGAACATTAGGACTTTAGGCGAGCTTACACGGGGGCTTGTGTTTCATGAAAAATATTTTGGGTTAATCACAAAAATTCTACATGTATTTTGGCCTATTTGTAAATTTATGATCTATTTTAATTTTTTTAATAAATAGGTGATCTGAAATTAATTTAAAAGTATTAATATTATTTAATAATTTTAAATTGACACATGTCAATGCCTTATTGATTAAAAAAAATCAATTATATATTTTTTAAATATTTTGTTTTTTAAATAATTTTAAATATTTTATTTATTTTGTAATATTTTTATTAAATAAATTTTTTTATACCAATAAGAAACTAACAAGTATTTCTTAAGTTGTATTTAATAAAATTGATACTTTTGTATAAAACTCAAGTTACTTACATATTAAAAAAATTAACACAGATCATATATTTGCTAATTGATAGAAACACGGGCAAGATTTTTGAAATTAATCCATATATTTTTTAATCGTAAAAAACAAATCCCCATAACAACTAGCAACTGACGACTAATAGCGATTAATTATCATGAAAAATAAAAACGATTTCTATTTTTTAAGACGAGGAAGTTAATTATTAGTAATATTTGCAGTAGTTGTGATTACTGCCGATCATCATCATCCATCATCACAGTCTTACTTCTAAGACTACTGTAGACATCGTCACGGTCCGGTTCGGGTCTGGAACCGGACCCGAACCGCCGTTCCCGGTTCCAAAAGTGGTGGAACCGGAACCGGACCCGTGGGAGCCGGTCCGGTTCCCGGTTCTTAGGAACCCCGGTTCTCACGTTCGGTTCTGTTCTAGAGGAACCGGAACCATGAAAAAAAATAAAAAATCAATTAAATAATTTACTTAATTTAACTAAGAAAAAATATAAAATAAATTTTTAATTTGAAATAACATTGAGCCTAACATAATTGTTCATGGATTAGTTAAAAGAAATTTATAATTATGTATTTATTTATATACAATCACTTGCACTTTTTTAATTGTTATATTAGCAATGTGACACTATAAAATATTCAAAGATATAAATAATTCTCAATAACAAAAATGAATCACACATTGTTAAGAAAGAAAGTCTACTTTGATTAGAAGTCTACATAAATTTAACAATATATGATTTGAAATGTAATTATTGCTTATGTTGTTAATAATAACACATTAAATATTGTGAATAGGAAATAAATTTTTTATTATTTATGCAAAAATAGTTTTAAATATTTATTTTGTAATTACAATTTTTTTATAATTTTCTTTTCTTTTTTTCTTACTTTTTTTTACAATTTCTATGGTGTAGAACCGCCGGTTCTGCCGGTTCTTGAATCGACGGTTCCAAAACCGCCGGGTCATACGGTTTTTAGGGATGGAACCATAAGGACCCGTCAGAACCGACGGGTCCTTTACCGGTTCAGACCCGCCATTGCCGGGCCGGTTCCCGGTTCAGGAACCGCCAGTGACGGGTCAGGTCGGTTCCCGGTTCGGAACCGACCCATGATGATGTCTAACTACTGTTATAATAGTTAACAACTGCTCCATATCGTTTTCTGCAAGAAATATCAAAGAAAATAAATAACATATACGACTCTGTTTGTATATGCGTGTTCTGGTTATAAGGGGATTACTATAGAAAAAAATGCGACTAAGGTATATTTATATTTATTTATCCTTAGGAAGTGGCTGCCTTTTTTTACATGATATGTCTATATTTTTTAAATTTGAACTTTTATATCAGTCTTTGTTTTCTTAATTAATCCGGGTTGAAGGGGCTACCCATTTTAACCCTCGAATCAAACAGACTGGGTATGTTTGCCCTGCTTACTTTTTATAAGAGCACAAATTCAATCTTAAGTGGGTTAAAATAGGCTAATCCTCAGGTTTTTTGTACAGCTTTAATTACATGCTAAATAGGTTATTTGAACATATAAATATGATATTTGTAATTTATAAAACTACCATGATCATATTTTACATATTTTACCATTTTATTGGTATTTACCTACTGCTAATCAATCTGTATGACTTATATTATCTAATGATTTTTTTTAATCTTTTCGATATATAGAGAAATATCTCTTTATGAAAGAGAGTAAAAGATCCCGGACTCTTGGTGTACTATTTTTAACGTCCTTTCCATGGGTGTAACAAAAAAGAAATGAGACTGGCAAAATGCGGTTGAATGTGTAATTGCTTTCCTATGTGCCACAGTAACAATAAAAACTAATGCTAAAATAGGTGCATTTACACTTCGTTTAATGTAGGGAAAGGAGTTAAAAAGGAAGGAATATTGAAGGACAAAACATAAGGAAAAATGAGAAGATTTAATTTTTTAGGAGGAAAAATGAAAGGAGTTCTAAAAGTTGGTAAAGATATAATAAGATATAATGTGAAATTGTCACTATAGTCTTGATATTAAATAATATGAAGGAATGTTAAGTACCCGCAGATATAATCATTTTCCCCACTGTCTCCATTTTAAAAGGAAACAAAAGCACGTGAACCTAGAAAATAATTCCCTCCTAATTCGTTTTCCTACTAAATACCCTCAATCCAGATAATAAAATTAGACATCTTCCTTTCCCATTCTTTCTCTTCCCTTTCTCTATTCCGAAATTGAGTCTAGATATTCATTTGTCTATGAAGTGAAGGGCTACTCTTCCCCCCCTTTTTTTTTTTTAATAAATTACTTCTTTGTAAAGGACGAGATTTCTTAAAGCCCAATAGCTAGAAGGTAAAGTGGTTCTAAAGATACTTCTAAAAGATCTAATTAGGTGTATAAGTTGACAATTTAAAACATAAGATACATAATTGCAAAAGACATAAAATTTAGGTGTATACTACGACAATATGTGTGTGTGTGTGTGTCTTTCAAGTGGATTCTGACCGGTGTACTTTGAGTCTCTTGAAATTGTAGTCCATTCCACTTTGAGTTGGATCAGCCTCTAAGGCTGGTGACCCTTGAGCTTACATGATAAAAACGGATTAGTGGGCATTGGTAGTATGCTACATAACCACTCTAATACTTAAATCGATAAGTGGGTTTACATATAATAGTAGGATAGTGTAAAAGTGTAGAGTAGACTTATGTGGTCAAGTACATTTTTCCTATTAAAAAGTGGATCCGCGCAAAATAGGGAACTTCCTCTTATTTTTTCAAGAAAGTATCTCTATGAGTTTTAGGCAACCATAATTCGATTATTTTAAAATTCTTCTAGAAGTGTGCTCTTATTAAGGAAAGTAGCCAGTTTAATTATCCCCTTACCCATAATAGCAAGGAGGCCATATAAGAGAAATTTCTTTCGGGAGAATGGAGTTGTCCAAGATACGTTCCATGAGCCTTACAGGGTCTCATGTGTCTCGTTAGGTCTACTGCTTTTGGGCTAGGTAGGTCAGTTTGTCTAGGAATGAAGTAGGATTGGGGTCTACAAGCCCATAAAAAACTATCTATCTACAATATATATCTCTCTGTCTCTCTCTCTCTATATAGTATATACTTAATAATTAAAAGAAATATGGATATAAAAATAAATTAAAAATATAGCAATTGATGATCAAATGTTACACATATTAAGTGATAAGGCCAAAGAAGTAAGGGTTGTGATTGTACGGGCATCATCACTAGTTTCTCATGGAACTCAAAGAGAAGCATGACGAGATAGGACGAGTTGTGTTCCTCTCATGCTTTGTTAATATTCCAAGTACTCAAAGATTAGAGAGAAACACGGTAGAATAGGAAAATCGTGTTTTAGTTGTGCTGTACCAAAAATGTGTTTTAAGAATAAAACGAAGAGAAGCACAATTGAATAGGGTTGTCATGTACCAGTTGTTTCCTTCTTGAGTCGGTTAAAATTCAAATGTTTTAAGTAATAGAAAGGAGCACGACTGATTAGGGAAACACATGTTCCCTTCATGTACTTTCACGAAAATAGAGCATGCCTCAACTCAACACATAAACACCATTTTTTTCTTTAATAAGTTTACACACACTCACTCCACATACTTAGTAGTATCACATATGCATAAACATAACATTTATTTCATCCAACAATCTAAGTTTATCATGCAAGTTCTTAAGTTCTAAACCATAAGTTTCAACACTTAAACTTTAGCTATTTATCACTAACAACAACAACATCATCTTAAACCTTACTTTTAACCCTAGTTCAACATATACATATCATGTAAACTCATTTACCTACTAAAACTAGCAATTTAAACTTTATTACTCTTATCTTATGAGCTCTAAGAGGTTGCTTAAGCCTAAACTCAACTTAGTTATCACTTCTATCTTCAAACTCACTAAGAAATTATTGATATAGAGACTAATTTAATGAAAGAATTCAACAAGTTAATGAGTAAAAGTAGTAAGCAATACTTTACCTTAATTAAACTTAACTTAAGATTAGGAAACTTGAGGAATTTTGATGAACTTTGAAGGTAAAATTTGATGAAATGAGGGGGGTTTTAGTTGCTAAGGTTAGCCCAGTTAGGGTCTATGCTAGTGTTGATTTTGTGTAATTTTTTTTCGTAAAATTAACTCAATAATTATCCCTTAGAAATTTCCTTTGACTTTTATGCACCTTAATAATAATATTAAGTGTAATGTGGTGCATGATAAGCTTCAAAAGACATGGGCTCTTAGGCTTGTTTAAGAGATCGGGCTTGGTTTTGCATGATAAAATGGGCTTTTATTACTCTTATACCAAGAAAATAAAATTGACACAAAACTTAATCAAATTTAAGACTTGTTTAGTTTGAAGAATTTTCTTTAAAATAATTTGTGATGCAAATTGTTATGGATATTTAAAAATCTAAATTCATATGGATTTTGTGAAAGTAAAAAGAATGAGTAAACAATTTGAAAATAACATGAATACGTTGTCAAATTGAATTAAAATAGTAAATTATTGAATCTCTATTCTCCAGTAACTCATTCTACAAGCTCATTATGTTCAACTATTTAACCATGTATTAATACTTACAAATTCCATACATCTAAGCCATTCATTAAAAAATTTCTACACTAATTAATCAACACTACGTAGTTATATAAATTAGGATATTGAGGTAATTCATACACCTTAGAATAAAGTGTGAAATTCCTTAACTTCATGCATATGCATTCCATCATACAACATCAGAACTAGAAATATGGATAATGCAAGAATTGCCAACTTTAGAAGAACAAGGAGAAGGTTTATACTCCTGAAACATTGTAAATTTGATCAAACATAGTCTAACCACACATATTAGAAGCCTATGAACTACCATAAGTGCATAACTTCACTTATATAATGATTTATGTGGTAAACATAAAGGTTGACAATAATAGATACATATGCATAGCTATCTTGGTCAAGTAGAAGTAATATAGATATGATATCCTAAGTTAAAACATGACCGTAATTCAAGAAGAAACACATATCACAATCATAGTCCTGACCATGATATGTACGAAAATGACGAAGAACATTAATCATGGCCATGATCTTCTTGGAAATTAAAAACAATACCAATTAAGGCCATGTCGCAACCGTGATCTTCACTGTACTAATACTAAAACTTATGACAGTTGTAACTAAGGAGGTTATCTCCTCAAAACATAAAACTTATACCCATCACGACTATGATGCACCTTATGATCAACTCGAATTTTATTTCCGACACCAATCATGGTTGTAACATAGGCCGTGATCTCCATTGAGTAACAATTTATACACATCCGTGATCTTTCCCTTGATATGGATCACCATCTAGATCATGTTGGTAATCTAATGCCCTATTTAATCCTTACCTAAACAACGCTTGTGATCAACACTAAATTAAAAAGATCTTTAAATTTCCAATAAAGATCTAGGACACACGAACACCTATAGACATATCATATTTAGTTATATGTTTAGAAATATTTATTTGTCTTATTTCAATAGGACCTATAGGTCAAACAACAGATTTTCTAGTTGACAACTATGATGAGTAAAGAGAATGCCCAGGTGAGTAGCTTTGACCTTTTCATATTGTTTGTGCCCGTAAGGTAGTTGCACTTATCCTAATATACATATAATTGGTAATGCGTATAGAGAGTAGGCATGTTGTGTGTTATATGATGCTTGAGTGATTGATAAACCCCAATTGTGTAATGCATGTTGAGGAATGTCTGAGATTCGTATGATCACTAAATAATCTAACTTAAACTTATTCAACTATTAAACTAAGAAGGCATGTTTTGCACGATGGCATAATTTGCATTTAAATGATAATCATGTTACATATTAGCATTTTTGGTTCTATGATAATGCTGAGTTTTTCTAATAAATAGAAAAGAAATCTTGGATCTACATAAGATTACTAATGTTCTATTTGGTTCCACAAGATACTAAGTAGGCAACTGAATGAACGTCGCCTATGGTGTTGACATAAAATAGCTAATACTTAGTGGAGTTAAATTAAGTTGAGCTTTAAAACACGTAAAATATAAAATGATAAGAAAGGATGAATAATATTCCTCCTTTATTAGTTCTTAGTCTCTCCTGGACGTGGATTATTAATTTACTGGTTCTAGAAACCCTGGTGAGATGGCGGAAATCTACACCTTGTTTAGATTCCAGATGCCTAAGCATATAGTTATTATATATGATTGATTGATGCATTGCATATACTTGTTAAATAACTTGCTTGACCCTGTTTGATATGTGATAATATTTGGTTATCTCACTGAGCTATGGCTTGCTCACTCCTCTATAGATTTGCTTGGTTACAAGAATCACCATGGCTAATCTCTACATGGGATTGAGGCTAGTACATGTTTGCAATAAAGTCAATGTATGAGATGATAGCAATATGAGTCATAGTAGTAATATGATATTTGCTATATTACCATTACGATGTACTTACGAAGCACTTCAGGTATGCAATGTACTGTGGATATTTAAAAGATCTATATATATGTACAATATTTCTTATTCTGAACAACCTTTCAATCCTATTCAATATGTCCATGCCATGAAGTGTTCTTATTATACAATGCACATATGTGTCCTTCTAGATGTCTTAGACCTATAAATATGAATGTATGTGACTCTAGTTTGTCACATAATACATCAATACTATTAGGATACCCTTAGGGGTGTGACACGTATACTAATTGTAACTATGCTCTTAAATTTGACTCCTCTCTTGTTTATGTTTTTCATTTTGACATTAGAGTTGTAAATGAATCAAGTTACCCACAAGCCACATGAGGTCAACTTGGCTTGAGCTTGACTAGTAAACAAGTGAATTTCAAACTCAAAATTAAACTCATTTCTAAATGAGTTGAGCTTAAACTTCATCTAGGCTCACGAGCAAATTTGTGAATAAGCTCACTAGTAGGCTTGTGAATTATATATATGATTATTAAAATAAAAAAATGATTTTTATTTAACATAATTATATATTTCGCAACTCTTATCTATTATTTTTAAGGGACTAATTACACCAAGAAGTATCAAAGTTTGAAAGTAAATTTGTCTAAAGGATCAATATTTTAAGTGGTTAAAAAGAGAATTCAATATTTTGTAAAGTGAATAAGACAAGGTATCAAGGCTCAGTAAAATTTATTTAAGGTACCACTTTTTGGATAGTGTCTTTTTATTAACTTTTATCAATTTTTTTCTCAATGGATACCTTGTTTGACTCTCTTTGTAAAGTGTTATTTATTTTCTAATCACTTGAAATGTTAATACTTTAAATGAGTTTTTTCCCTAAATGTTACTATGTTCTAGTATGATTTACCCTATTGCTAACTTCAATAAAGATCAAAATGTCGAAAACTTGAATAGAAAAATAGTCAAGCTCAAACTTGAAACAAAAATCATTTATCTAAATAATCTAAACTTAAATTTAAAATTTTAAATATGATAAAAAGCTTTACTCAAATTCGAACTCAATAAGTTTTAAATGAATCGTTCTGCTCAAGTGGTTGCCATCCTATTTGATAAGAATGAAAATGGTTTAGGGTAAGTACCTATAAACATTCAAAATGTAAGTTTGTGCTTTCATAAGTTTTAAATATATACTACCTTTTCAACTGTAATTATTTATGAACATTTTCAGGGAGAGATAAGTATGATTCCGCTTACAAAGAATGAAAATAACCATAATCTACCTGCTTCACCCCTTTGCTTTCTGTACGCCTTCAATGGCCAAAACGTGGTTGGGAGAACGTTGTGCTTGATGATGGTACACGACATGAACAAAATAGTGTAAAGAATGAAGGAGAATATCCAAGCTTTATATTATCATGTTTGTTGAAGTTTCTTATGCAATTGTTTTACAAACATAATTATAACCCAATAATATGAATAGTAGTCTTTTAATAGAATGAAACAAATTTATTTTCCTTCTTTCTATGAAGCGCTCTTTACTTGTGTTGCTAAATTGACTCCGGTGATCCTTAATATGTCTAGACCATGTTTAGAATTTATTCAATACTCCTCTAGATTATTATGGGATTAATTTTTATTTATTCATCAATTTAAAAAAATTATACAAATACAATTTTCGATAAAATTAATTACATAAATATAATCATTGTATCATATATTCAACATGCGATACTAAAATCTTCTTTGTATCACATGTTGAACATTCGATACTCACTTGAAAAATATATTTGTATCAAATATCCAACATGAAATATACTTGTATCACTTATACAAGATGCGATGGACAATGAAGTACTTTTCAGGTTCATTGCTATATTACATCTTGAAAATAGGATATGCATGTAAAATAGTATATTACACTTCTAATATGAGATATTGTAATAGTATTTATGTAATTCATTTTTTCTAAATTGTATTTATGCAATTTTTTTTTAAAGATGATAGACACGTATTTTACCTAATTTATGATATTAAATTTTAGATTCATATGCACTAAGATGAGTATGCATATAGGATGTATCACTAAGTTTAAGGGTGATTATATTTTTATATCATTATTTGTAAAAAATTACATGTAGGTGACGCAACATTTTAAGAATTTTAAGAGGTCAATTTATATATTATTAAAAGCTTTTGGGTATTTAATTCGATTTCTCCACAGTCTTCTAATCATTAGTTATAAATTCTTCATATAGGTCTGGATATTTCACCATCAATTATAAGAGTTTCAAAATCAATTTTAATTGTACGAGAATGTCAAGACTATAATAGAGGATACTGCGCATTTGCTAAATGAACAAAACGGCTTAAATGAGGTGGGGGTCTTTTTACTCTATAATTATGGTGCAAATACTTACCTTGCGTTAGATTAACTCCTTTATTTTGTAGAATAGTCATTTTTTTTTTGGTTTGTAAAAAAAATTATCATAAAAAATGTATTTCTTTCTTTCACCGAAAGAATTGCTAAATCTAATAAAAAAACATCATCCGTTCCAAAATATCGTTAACCATAAAATAAGTGAAATTGCTACACTTTTCCAATTTTATACCATTTTAATGAACCAACCATGAAGCCTTTTTTTTCCTTCTTTTCTTTTTGTTAATTGTTTATCTAGTAATGGGATTGAGTGAAAGATTAAGAACATAAAACCCATGGGCAAGAAAATTTGTGTAATGCCCATCATTGGGCCTACACATCATTATGGTTCCCAAACTGAACCAATTAGAACCAAAACCGTCGATTTCGGGTCTTGAAATTGAGAAACCAAAATTGAAACTGGAATTGTTTGCCATGGTTTCGGTCTGATTCCATGGAACCGTCGGTTCTTGGTTCCACTTTTAGAACTACGGAACTATCTTTTTTCTAAAATAAAAAAAATAAAATTTAATTTTAATAAAATAAATTTTAAACTTAAAATAATTATTGGATATAAAATTATTAAAATATTTAACCAAAATTTAAAAAAATTTGTTTAGAATGTACATTTAAATGTATACAAACATATTCAATATCCATTATAGTTAGTATTATGAGATTGTAAAATACTCTGGAGGGTTAAAAAAAATTACAATGCAAAAAATAGTTTCACATTATTAAGAAAATAAATTTTGCTTTTAGGAGAAATTTATTTAAACTAATTATATATAATTTTAAGCTATGTTTATTTGTGTTGTTGATAATAACATATTAAATATTGTGAATAAGTAATAAATTTTATTATTTATATGAAATAATTTAAACATTAACAATTATATATTTAATATTATTTTTTATTTTTCTTTTATTTTTTAATAACCATATGGAACAGCCAGTTCTATCGGTTTTAGGTCAAAGAACCACCTAGAAACCATAAAACCAGCGGTTCCATAGCCGATTCTGGAATCGGGCGATCGGTCCAGTTATGGTTCTGGTGACGGTTCCGATTTGATTCTCAATTCAGAATCGAACTATGTCTATGTCTAATTGGGCCTATGATAATATGAATTACTTGGGCCTAGGAGTCCCACACAAGTTTATTTTTCTATGTGGGCTTGTAGCAATATGAACATCACTAGATTAGAAATGAAAGGTGATAAGTCCCTTTAATAACTAATATGCTCAGTAAACAGAAACCTAGAATCTCAAAAATGAAACTAAAATACCCACACATGCTTATAAGGAAATTGAATTATAACATATTTTTAAAATGCAATAAGTAGAAAATGTCAAACCCCAGTTTAATACCTACTTTACACGGCTTTTAAACTCCATAAAAAATGTTACATTATTCTCTCTATATCAGAATTAAATTATTTGATATATTTCCATAGTGGTTTATAAAATCAAGATGGTGTATACGAAAGGATCATTAACTTCTATCGGCTTGTTTATTAATTACTATTGAATCAGGTTTAACGAATTGTCTCAGAGCCAAATCAAAATAAGCCATTTAACAATGAAGAAACTAATGGGCCTTTTCTAATGCATTTAAAGAAGATTCACGAAAAAGTAAAAGAGTGTTATTGGAATGCTTCCTTAGCAAGTGCAGAAATGAATCGAAAAGGCACACTAAAAGTTGGGTAACTAGGATTAAGACTGTATATTAGAGATATAGGCATCTACATGTGTCTTCTCTTACAGCACATGATAATAGACGGTAGTCCAGATATAGCATGGGAAATACAATGTCACTTATCGTGGAGAAGTTAATTTCTGTGTTTTTAACAAAAAAGAGATTCATACACAATACATAGAGCCCTTGCGAAAATGAGAGTCGAATAAATGAATAACTAAACCATGAAAGAGAGGAAAAACATTAAAGGGAACATCAAACAAATGATATATCATTTGTTATTTGGTTAGGAATTATTTTCAGAACTTCGATTGGTTTGTTCTTCTCCATTCTAAACCTTCTCTTCTAATCTTGGCTCTTATTAGTGCAATCCATGGTGTATATATGTTGAGACGATATAGTGCACTCGAATATATCATTCGGAATTTCAAATTTAGGATTTAGGATTTTGAATTTAAGTTTGACTGGAAGTTTTATTCAATAAATTCAAAACCCACTCTAATTAAATCATTTAGGCTCAATTTTTTGTTTTAAAAAAATCTTCTACTTATAATAATATTAATATCTAAACTTAACTTCAATTCAACTAATATTTAAACTCAAATTGAGTTCAACTGTATATAAATTGAACTTATTAATTTCATTGTAAAGATTTGACTTATTTTTACCCCTAAGTCCTTTTTGGATACCAAATGTGTGCTAAAGCTCAAGAATATATATGCTAGGAGAGGAGGAGCGTTCACCAGGGAGAAATTCAAGTTATGGGTCTTGTGAATGAACAAATTAATGGGCTTGACATTATATATAACTCTAAACCTTAAGGTATTAGGTTAATAGATATTCATTCTTATAAACCTTTCACATGAGTTCAATATTGCCCATATGAGATTTTTTGCAACTGACACTTGTATCTTAACAAATCTCCTCCTCAAGTATGAGTTCTATAATAGGCTTAGGTTTTTACTCCCCCTTGAGTGTAAACCTTGCAGTCTTATCAAGAGCATATCAAGTTAACTCCACTAGACTCATTTCACCATACATCATGAGTTTCACAAACAAGTCATTACCACAAAGCTCTTTTTTTTTTTCACATGGAGAGCCAACCTTAGGAGTTTCTTAGTTGAATTATCAGCATTGATACCACTTATTAGTAGAGGAGGAGCGTTTACCAAGGAGATGATGGTGGAATGTGGCATAAGTTATTCTCAAGAGAAGACATCATCACGAGTTGGTTCCAAATCGGAAATTGACCTGACCCGTCACCGGGGGTTCTCTATTGAGAACCAGCCCGAGAATGGCGGGTTTGAATCGGTAAAGGACCCATAGGTTCTGGCGAGTCCTTACGGTTCCATCCCTAAAAACTGCATGACCCGCTGTTTTGGAACCACCGATTCAAGAACCGATAGAACCGATGGTTCTACACCATAAAAATTATTAAAAAAGTAAGAAAAAAGAAAAGAAAATTATAAAAAATTGTAATTATAAAAAAAATATTTAAAACTACTTTGCATAAATAATAAAAAATTTATTTCCTATTTACAATATTTGATGTGTTATTATTAACAACACAAGTAATAAATACATTTGAAATCATATATTGTTAAATTTATGCAGACTTCTAATCAAAGTAGGCTTTCTTTCTTAACAATGTGTGATTCGTTTTTTGTTATTGAGAATTATTTATATCTTGAATATTTTATAGTGTCATATTGCTAATATAACAACTAAAAAAGTACAAGTGATTGTATATAAATAAATACATAATTATAGAATTTCTTTTAACTAATGCTATGAACAATTATTGTTGGGCTTAATGTTATTCAAGTTAAAAATTTATTTTGCATTTTTTCTTAGTTAAATTAAGTAAATTATTTAATTTGTCTTTTATTTTTTATTTCATGGTTCCCGGTTCCTCTAGAATCTGAACTGAACTGTGGGAACTTGTGGTTCCTAAGAACCGGGAACCGGACCAACTCCCACTGGTCTAGTTCCGGTTCCACCACTTTTAGAATCGAGAACCGGTAGTTCCAGACTTGAACCGAACCGAACCATGACGACGTCTACTCAAAAGCTTTAACAGATTTAGGAAGTGCATGCATGTCCTTAGATTGATGCTCTTAATCCTCATGGATCCTTCCTAAGTGTTGATGAACTTGAGACCTACTTGATGTAACTGAATGAGCCTCAAGCTAGGTACATGAACCAAATGGCCTTTTGTGAGCATTAGATACTATCTTAAAGTGAAGATAATGAGAGTTTTAGGTAGTAAAAATAGGTGGAGAAGATCTTTTGGATTGTCTGAGGCATGGTGTGATGAAGACACAACTGCATCAGGTCACAACAACTTCAACTATTAAAGGAATGATTACTCAAAATAGAGCCAAAAAGCTTTCGGAAGAGTTCCACAGATTATTGTAGAAGTTTATTGAAGATTATTCAAAGCTCGCTAATGTCGAATTGGAACTAGAAATGAAGACATTTACCATTGTTTATGCAATTTAGAAGGAGAGTGCAACATGATAGGTGAAACCAGACTAAGGTTGGCTCAAAGCCACCAGCTTATCAATAAATGCTACTGGCCTACAATTAAAAGCCGCTGGCAAATTGTATAGAATAGATTTTTTTTAAGGCCGCCTACTTTTGTATTAAAGGCTGCCAGTATAGTTATTTAGGACACCGGTTTTGTTTGTGCGACAGACATGTTTTATTTTGTGTCTTTTAGGTTTCTCTTTTGTTATTATATGTAGTCCTTTGTATTTGTTTTAGGAACATATCACTTTTGATGATTGAAATCTTTGAGACAAAATTCTTCTCTTTGAGTTATTTTGAGAGCTTTTGAATTCTTCAAGAATTTGATATTCTTGTTGCGCTCTTTATTATACCAAGATTCTTGGTCGATATTTTCTACATGGTCGAGATCTCTATATCAAGATTCTTAGGATTACTCAATCAACGAGTTAAGTTTTTTCCTTCAATCTACACTAAGGTTCGTGGGATTCTCATTTTTAGGGTCAAGTTTAATTATACCTTTGATTCTATTCTAGATATTTCATTAGGTTAAGTTCTGCTATCGATTCTTAGAGTCAGGGAAATTGCAAATTCGTGCCTAGCATGCATCGGATTAATATTGATAAGTCATTTTGACTCTATATTTTACCTAATTTTTGGGCTCATTTTGCTAAAAAATTCTTGATAAAATCCTGTAAATTTATGTTTCTAATAAATAATGTTGTTTTAAAGCTCTTGGAATCCAAGGAGGAGTAATCAAGTATTTTAATTCAGATTTGGAGCAAAAATAAGAAGTAAAGTCAAGATTGCAGAAGTCGAGCCTTGAAATTCACAGCCGAAGCCAAACAGAGGAAGAAAAACAGTAAAAATTGGTCTATCGAGCCTTAACTGCGAGCCTTCGACATGACTCTTGACTTTATTCGAAGTGATCGAGCATCACTCTGAAGAAAATACACTGTTGAGCCTCAAATCTTGACCCTCGACAAGTGCTTTTACAGACCAAATCTTCATCAGAATTGCCTCGAGCCTTAACAATACGAGCCTCTACTTCTCAATTTTACCATCGATAAAGCAATGGATAAAAATGCATGGTTTACTTTGGAAATTCCTAAAGTTGAGCCTGATTTTGCATAATTCGACCCTCGACTAACAGATCACACGTGACCCTCGACGAGTGTTTTCATAAATCATATATGTGTGTGGAAATATCACAAATTCTATTAGAGAGAATCTGCCACGTGTCAATAAAGTGGGCCATGCTTTGTGTGCCTAGTATCCTATAAATAAACATGTAAGCGTATATTGTAATATATTTACCAACAGTGTAAATCAGTATTAATGTAGAGTAGATCTCTAAAGGATTCTTTTGTAAAAGAAGTTCCATTTCTTCTTACTTGAAAATTTCTTCTACTTTTTGGGTAAAATCAATTTAACCCAATATTTGTAATTTCTATGAATTTTTAAGCAATTAATTGATTAATCTTTTAAATATGTTTTATTTCTTCAAATTCGTGCTTAATTTGATAAATCCATGGAGAAATAAGTTCTTACAGCTTAGGGATTATGAATCCAGTTCCTGATTCAATTTGATTTCAAATACGCTTTCAAGTTAATTTGATTAGGTGTTTGTAATTAGTAACTTAAACTTACACTTGTAGTTTTTAAAGGAGTGGTGCACTCTTTTAGAATCCATGATTGATTTCAATTGAATAGATCAAGAGATCATTCAATTGAATAGATCTGTGGTTGCTAATGGAGTTGATCTTAACTACCTCTTGCTGAAGAATGGGTGAAGACTTTTTGTCACTTGTTTTAAAAATTCATTGAGTTGTCTTTATAAAACAATGGATTCCTATTCTTTATGCGAGCCTAATTAAAACTTTAGATTACTGGTTTTAGCTAGATCTAAAACTACTGAATTCAAAAGAAGCTTTAGTTTAAATTAGAGAATCCGACGATATAAATACACAATCCAAACAGCTTTTAAGAAGTTTGTTATTCTTAAGAAATCATTCTGATAAGGAATTGATAAAGTAACCCTGAGCTGCTATTTCATAGAAGTTACAAGCTTCTTTCCTATTTTACCCATTAAACATTTGTGAATATTCCTAACTTAGCATAGTTGCTTTTTCTTCATGTTTTTCCAAACTTTTCTTTAGCTAGACAATTAATGAGGTTGAGAATACATTAGCTGCCAATCATTCCCTTAGGACTGACCTAAGTCATTATCTATGCTACATTTTGGGTGCACTTGCCCTGTGAGACCGTAGTTATTGAAACTAATTTGGAAAATATTTATAAATTTGAAAAACTCGGTCAATGAATAGTATGAGTTGAAATTCATTTAATCCAAATACATAAACCAAGTATTAGAGCAAGGCTTTCTAAGAATCACCATAATCTAGTTCAATTCAAGGGCAGTAATTCAAAGCCCTAACTCATATCATTCATATCTATTTTGATTTGAATCTTTTTATTTTGTTAAGTTGTTTGATCGATCTATTTTTTTCAGGGTTCTTGTTAAAAAAAAAGAGAAAAAGAAAAATAATATCAAGAAAAGAAAAGAAAAGAAAAGAAAAAGAATATTAAAAAAAAGAAAAGGAATATAAAAAAGAAGTGTTAAAAAAATTGAAGGAGTTGTTTTGTGTGAAAGGAGACCGCAAGTGGATTTATCATTCATCTTTGATTTCTAGAGTATTTTGATCCTGATGTATATCTATCGAGAATTGAAGTGTTGTGAGGAACAATACAGGAAATAAAATTCACGAATTGAGGTCATAAGCTCAATAAAGAACCATAAAACGAAGAATCAAGAGGTAAGGTGGAAAATGCATTATTGAGTTTGAGTAACATATGTAGGTTGGGTGTCATATTTTGCGAGCGATATACGTGGGGGAGTGTGGTGAGGTTTTTCATTTTTACTATTATTTATTTGGTTATCTTTAACATCACAGGATGTCTATGTAAACCCCGAAAATTTTCACAATAGTATACGGTAGTAAAAGAGAAAACGTAAAGTAGATAGTGAATTTAGAAACCGATAAAAATCTTAGAATAGACCTATGAGTTGTAATAAACTCATTCCTAGTTTGAAAAACCCGAATAAAAAATTTTCTCGACCTTAATAGATACCAAAAACGAGATTTCGTATCTTGAACTGATAATTCAAGATATAACTAGAAGTAGCTTTAAAATTTCAAAACAGATAAGATATAGTTTATTAATAGAGCTTATCGTTATAAAACAATAATTTAAAAAGGAAATATTAAGATTATAAATACCAATAGACACTAATACTGAACAATAATTATCAATTTTGATCTAAAAGAAAATTTCAAATCCGCTGTTATCCTTGTTAGGAAATTTTAAATTTATTAGGACTGGGTTCCTAACTTAATTCATCGAACTTGAAAATTTAATCACGTAAGTTAAAAATACTAAAAATAATTAATCGTGTGAAGTTTTAACTAAAAATTTGAAAATACAAATAATTTAAAGTTTTGTAGTAACTCAGGTAATTTTATCTCGATAAAATGTAAATATAACGAGTATAGATATACGCGAATAATTTATTATTAGTAAAAATATTTTAGTTAATAACTATTAAATATATATATATATAAGAAAGAAAGAAAAGAAAATCGGACAATTTCGTCGTTGCATGAATTGAGGATTGAATGTTGATCAGTAGAGGAGTTCATGCGTGCAAGCAGCAGGAGTCAACCGAGCAGCTGAAGTCCTTCACGCGCGCGCTGCTGAATTCCCCCGAGTGAGACGAAGTTCACTCCACGCGCAAAAAGACTTCAACTCCACACACGATAGGCAGCAAGAGTTAACCAAGCAGCAGGGATGACCGAGCAACCATTCCCATGCTCGGCAGCAGGAGACGAACAGCAGCAACTCCACACGATCAGCGAGCAGCATTTCCACACACATCTTCCACCCACACACACACAACATAGGAGCTGAAGCAGAGCACTTGGAAAAACAGAGCAGGAGCCTCGGTTGCAACAGCTGATTTTTATTCAACTTTGCTCCGATTTTTACAACAAAATTCAACCCGAAAAGGACACCCCAACCAACCCAAAAGCTACACCTGTAACCCATATTTAATTTGTAAGAATTATAGATCAAATGGAAGAGGAAAACAGTTGCAAAGTAGGATAGAAATTCGTGATGCAGCAGCCAAGAACTCCCCTGCTGCAGAGACCCGATTTTTCTTAACCAACTTTGATCCGAATTTAAGCCCCAAACTTCAAACGAAATTGACCCACAATCTAACCACAACACTCCACATGTAATCAACAATAAATGGGGAGAATTTCAGTCTGGATAAACAACCACGACCACTTCAAATATCCATGCAAAAGTCGGATCTTGACAGCTGCAACAGAGGAAAAATTCAACAAACACAGCACACATCTCCAAATTTAGCTCCGATTTTTGCAATATTCCTAGGCTTCAATGAGTTGATATTTTTGGCCAATTAAACACCAATAGAGAGCCTTCAAATGGAAACTTCATACACCAATAATTAATGAGAAAATCGGATCCAAAATTTGTCCAAAAATCAAGATGAAATGTTCCAGAAATTTCAAATTTTCAAACTTCAAACTTCAACAGATTTGACCCGATTTTTACACAATCTAAGCTCCTAATTTTACACACATAAATAGTATTAATTAGCTACCAAAAAAACACAATTAAAGCCCTCAAAGATAGCCACAAAAATCTGTCAAAACACAAGTCAAATTGTCATCCAAATTTGCAAATTCTTATGGAATTTCCAGCTGTAATTGTGAGCCTTTTTCAATCCCAAAACCCTTTCCTTAGCTTCTAAAACTTAGCCTAGTCTTAGTATATGTATATAAGCTTAAGTTAGACACAATTTGAGCTCATAACTCTCACAAAATCCCCCCAAAAACATAGCTACAAAGAGAAGTGCGTCTAGGCCTTTTTCCTTTTCTTTTTCCATTGCAACCTTCAACTTAGAAGCTTAAAAACCCTTGTATGGTCAACCATAAACCCCTAGCTTACTTCCATATCCTACCTACACGCTAAGCTCATCAACAACATCAATTACCCTCTCCAACAACATCCAAAACCAAATCAAAAGTCTTAAGTTATCCTAAGGTTCAAGAGGAGGAAAACTAGCTTGACAATGTGAGAATATTGGATTGAATTAGTAAACTTCCATTATAGTTAATGTTGTTTAGTTAGAAACTCATCATCTAATCTTTGATCTTGGTTTAATTCTTGCTTTAAGCGGAAGTTGAACATCCTTCTTTCATTCCAATCCAAGGTAAGTTCTAAACTACAACCTATCTTTGTCAAATTTGTGAATAGACTTTAGGATGGATTATTGAGCATTGGAAGAAAGTTTTGTGGTTGAAAGAAGTTGTTAATCCCTTGATGAATTCAAGTGGATAGATGGTTAATGTGTTAGAAATGTTTAGATATTGTTGGAAAAGAAAAACAACAACTTAGAAGTATTATAATTATGGTAATAGTAAATTCGGATCTAGAAATAAAGTGTACAAAACAAGACTCAAATTTCATCTAATCTAGTCTAAATTCATGTCTAATGCTTCTAAGACCTTATATGAACATAAAACTTGATAAAACAAGCTTTACAAGCATGATTAGAAGTCCTACATTACAAGAAAAGTGTTATGAACAAATTCATAGAAATTATACATACCGAGACTTCTACAAGTTATGATGGAACTTAAGATATAAATGAAGGTTTAAATGGGATCCTCTAAAATAATCCTCAATCAAAAGAAACTTAAAAGAATTAAACAATAAAACTTCCTTTTCCGTAAGAATCAATACTTTAAGAAATCGCTATAAACCATAGGAATGATATCAAATACCGACGTAGGACACTTAGACACTCATAGGAATTTAATTTTCTATTTATAAATATTATTGATAAATATTTCATCTTAATAGGTAATTTTGAAACTGTCGAGGATTTCCCGATCGATTGCTACGACTGATCAATATGAGCAGGTGAGTAACTTAGACTTATTACATTATTTGTGATTGTAGTTTAGTTGCACTAAAATACAAAGATAATAATGATGAACTCGTGTGCATATGGGATTATGGGATTTGCTTGCTGTTTGAAATTACTTGTTTGACAAATACTAGTAACCAAAAGTGAAAATGAATGGCTTGTGAAATTACTGTATGTGAAGCATGTTGAGTGTCAGAATGAAGTTTGCACACTTATAACCTGATTAAAAATTATCGAACTCATAAGTAAAATGGTGCATGCATAGCATGATTTGCACATACTGCATTATGTTTTTATGATAGCCTACTACGCATTAGAATTTCGGTTCTCTGGTAATACTTGGTTTTTCTAGGCAAGAGGCTATTAGTTCTACCCAAGTTTATCTTTATTCTGTCGGTTCTATGGGAACTAACTGGTAACGAAGGACGTCGCCTATGGTATCGCTGTGAAATGTCTATTACTTAGTGGAGTTTCTAAGGCTTAAAACAGGAAATGAGTGTTTAAAACATCATTAACATAAACAAATAATAATTGTGAGGATTATGGATTCCTGTGTACTTAGTTTCTCCTGGGTAGATGATTTAGAGATCGGTTCCTTCAACCCCGATGAGAGGGCGTAAATCTCCATCCTGTTTGGATTCCGGTTTGTCTAAGCCTGTAATTGTTCATGTGTTTGATTGATGTATTACATATAATTGATAATAACTTGCTTGTTGTGATAAGTCTGGTTATTCACTGAGCCCGTGGTTATGCTCACACTCCTATAGTCCTTATAGGATGACACTTAAGCCTTGGTTGGTGGCTTCTAGGAGCTTAGAGCCGGTATGATTCTAAAGCTGGAAGAGTTTTGGAAATAGGGAAAAATAATTTCTTTATTTAATGTATTAATTGGTGTTAGTGCATCAATTTTATTATCTGAGAACTTAGAAAGTTTTATGGTTTGTAATAGTTATTATTCAGACAGTAGCACTTAATTATGGTATTGTGATTTTATTTACTTTCATCATTTCTTATCACGCAACAAAAAAGATCCTGTTTTGTTAAACTCATGTCATTTTCCAAAGTAATTCTAGTATTGATATATGTATTTAATATTGTCTAGGTTATCAGGCTGTATCATAATATATATATTACTACTAGGGTACTATTAGGGCGTGACAGTCTAACACCTCAAAGAAGGAGGGAGAAGACATTAGTGATACGGCTCGAATGTTAGAGAAGTTACAGGGATTGACGGTGTAAATGGACCGCCTTGAACAACAGCAATCAAAGGAAGAGCCAGATTCTAATGATGAACAGAGTTACATGATGCCTACTAGAGCCATAGGTAAGAGTAGTTCACGAGAGAGTATTGGTCAAGAAGGTGAGAAAATTGATACTAACTTGAATTCTATAAAATCAAGATTGCTTCTTTTCAGGGCCGAAGTGACTTAGATACCTATCTGGAATGGAAGCGTAAAAATGAGTTGATTTTTGTCTATCACAATTATTCAGAGAAGAAAATGGTCAAATTGGCTATTGTAGAATTCAATGGATATGCTAGCATCTGGTGGAATCAATTTACCCTTAATAGAAAAAAGAAATTTAGAGAAGCCAATTAGCACACAGTGAGAGTTAAAGCAAGTCATGAGCAAAAGGTTTGTTCCTTCACATTACTATAGGAGACTATACTGTCAATTACAAGATCTTCCTCAAGGAAGTAGGCACGTAGAAGAATATTATATGGAAATGGAGACACTCACAATGGAGATTGAAGGAAAGGAGGATGATGAAGCAACTATGGCTAGATTTTTAAATGGTTTGGATAGAGACATTGCAGCATTATATGGAGTTAGAAGAAATGTATCAGATGGCATTGAAATTCGACGGCCAATTTAAGAGGAAAGGAAAATATAATTATGAAGGTACTTCTTCTATCTTATGGAAGAAGAACTGGAAGAAGGAGAATAAGGAGAACAAAGAGAACAAGAAATGAAAATCAATTCAAGATATGCCTAAGGAGGAAACTCCTAATAAAACCAAAGGTAAATCTAAATCCCAGTCTCGTTTGAGTGGTTACGTTGTTTCAAGCGTAATGGGGTTGGATACATAGCTTCTCAGTGCCCTAATAACAAAGCTATGATTGCTTTGGGTAATAGAGATGAGGAAGTAAATGCTTCAAACTTATCATTAGTTATTAGACGTACCTTGAGTACATAATAGGCGGATGAGGGCAAACTTGAGTAACAAAGGGAGAATATTTTCCATACTCGTGTTGTAGTGAAAGAAAAGGTTTGCAGTTTAATTATTGATGAAGGTAGTTGTGCCAATGTAGTGAGTGTTAATTTAATGGAATTGCTTAAGCTGCCTACATTTAAACACCCTAGGCCATATAAGCTACAATGGCTGAACAATTCTGAAGAGGTGAAGGTGAATAAGCAGGTAAAGTTATTGTTTGCTTTAGAAAACTACAAGGATGAGGTAATGTGTGATGTAGTACCCATGAATGCATGTCATATTTTGTTTGGCAGACTGTGGTAGTTCGATAAAAATGCCATTCATGAAGGGAGTTTAAATAGATTTATTGTGTGAAAGGATGATAAGACATTCTATTTGAAGCCTTTGACACCACATTAAGTTTAGGAAGATCAAAAGAAGTTGAAATAGGAAGATGAGATGTTGAGAGCCAATGAGAAAAAGAGAGAAAAGAAGAGAGCTAGTGAAGATGATACACGAGTAATAGAGAGAAGAAACAAAATGGCTGGTGAGAAAAAAGGAGAGAGTGAGAAGAAAAAGCAATTGAATTGTTTTGCCACTAAAAGTGAGATAAGGAGTGTAGTGAGTGAATAAAAGCCCTTGATTGTACTTTTGTATAATGAGGCAATGATTTCTACTAACGATCTTAATCTTTCTCTTCCTAGTTCTATTGTATCTCTTTTGTAGGAATATGAAGATTTGTTTGCTGAAGAGATTCATGGAGGGTTGCCACCAATTAGAGGCATAGAGCATCAAATTAACTTCGAACCTAGAGCTTCTATTATGAACCAACATGCCTATAAGAGCAGTCTTAAAGAGACCAAGGAGATACAAAAGCAAGTGGAGGAATTGCTGGCAAAGGGATTTATTTGTGAGAGCATGAGCCCTTGTGCTGTGCTAGTCGTAACTGTATCCAAGAGAGATGGAACTTGGAAAATGTGTGTAAATTATAGAATCATCGACAAATTATGACAAGGTATCATCATCCTATTCTTAGGTTAGATGATATGCTTGATGAGCTATATGGTTCTTGTCTATTATTAAAAATCGATCTTAAAAGTGGTTATCATCAGATTTGAATGAAAGAAGGGAATGAATGGAAAACTGCTTTTAAAACTAAATTAAGGCTTTATGAGTGGACAGTTATGCCCTTTGGAGTAACTAATGCACTTAGTATATTCATGAGGTTGAAGAACCATGTCATGCGTCCTTTCATGAGAAAATTTGTTATTGTGTATTTTAATGACATCTTGATTTATGGCAAGAATTTAGAGGAACATGTGAATCATCTGAAGAGTGTACTTACTATTCTGAAAGAGAAGCATTTATATGCTAATATAAAGAAATGTTCTTTTTATTTGGAAAAAGTAGTCTTTTTAGGCTATGTTGTTAGCGCTAAAGGCATAGAAGTAGGTGAAAAAATTAAGGCAATTAAAGAGCGGCCCACGCCTACTAGCATCACTAAGGTAAGAAGTTTTCTTGGCCTTACTAGTTTCTTAAAGCGCTTTGTAAAAGACTTTAGTACATTAGCAATGCCATTAGCTAGGATTTTCAAGAAGTATATTGGCTTTAACTAGGGAGAGGCACAGGTAAAAGCTTTTAATTTACTTAAGAATAAATTATGTTTATGCACCTTTTTTGTCTTTGCCTGATTTTTCTAGGACCTTTGAGATTTAATGCAATGCATTAGGCATTGGCATTGGAGTTGTGCTAATGCATGAGGGCAAGCTAATAACCTACTTCAGTGAAAAGCTGAATGGAGCACTTTTAAGCTACCTTACTTATGATAAGGAGCTATGTGTACTAGTGAGAGTTTTGGAGACTTGGCAACATTATTTGTGGCCAAAGAAGCTTGTGATCCATACTAATCATGAATCACTGAAGCATTTGAAGAGGCAAGTAAAGCTGAACAAAAGATATACCCATTGGATGGAGTTTATTAAGACTTTCCCCTGTGTTATCTGCAACAAGCAAGATAAAGAAAATGTGGTTGCTGATGTCTTATCACGCAGGTATGTCCTTCTCTTAACTCTTAATGCAAAATTATTAGGTTTTGAACATATCAAAGAGTTGTATGCTAATGATCATGATTTTTCTGCTATTTATGCTACCTATGAGAAAGGATCTTTTAACAAATTTTATGGGCATGATAAATTTTTATTTAGAGAGGGGAGATTGTGTGTGCCTTAATGTTCTATGACGAAGTTGCTTGTTAGAGAGTTTCATAGTGGAGGTTTAATGGGGCATTTTGGTATGACAAAAACTCTAGATATTTTAACTGAGTACTTTTATCAGCTTCACATGAGAAGAGATGTTGAAAGAATTTGTAGTCGTTGTGTGACTTACAAGAAGGCTAAATCTAGGGTGATGCCTCATGGTTTATATACTCCTTTACATATTCCTAATGGACCTTGAAATTATTTCTATGGATTTTATTGAGGGTTTACCTAGGTCTAAGAGAGGTTATAATTCCATATTTGTAGTTGTTGATCGATTCTCAAAGATTGCACACTTTATTGTATGTTATAAAACTGATAATGCATCTCATATTGCTAACTTATACTTTAAAGAGATTTTCAAGTTGCATGGCGTTCTTAAGAGCATTGTTAGTGACAAGGATGTAATTTTTTGAGCCATTTTGGCGAGTTTTGTGGAGCAAACTATGCACTATGTTGTTATCTCTATTGCCTATCATCCACAAACCGATGGACAAACTAAGTGTGAATAGGACAATGACTACCTTGTTGCGAACTATGATTAAAAAGAATTTGAAGTCTTGGAAGGAATGTCTGCCACTCATTGAGTTTGCATATAACTGCACTGTTACTCTACTATAAGTTTGTGGCTACATGGAGTGAGAGACTTATTTGACTCGGATGATGATATATGGTTGTGGCCCTTAATGATGAGGTATGCTCTATTTTCACAAATTCCTCATGATGAAATTTGTGAAATGTATAAAAAAGCATGTAGTAAATTAATTAAAATAAAGAAAAGAACAGTATGCATAAACATTAATGATGGAAGTAGGAGATAAGTTGAATAAGTTTACAATTGCATATAAGGATTTTAAAATAGAAAATGAAAAGTTGCATAAAGAAATTTAATCTTTAAAATTGGAAAATGACAAGATGAATAATAAATATAAGAAGTTGAAAAGCAAAAATAATGAGTTAAGCAAGATCAATGAGAAATTAACAATTGATTTAAATGGTGGCGATAAAAGTGATGATAATGTTGCATATACTAGTTATAGCAATTATGAAATTTTAAAAGAGCTAGCTGATTTTAAAAATGAAAATGAAATGTTGAATACTAGCTTATGTGCTGCAAATACTACCATAGCCAAATTCACCAAGGGAGAATGATTTAAGTACCCTCCTTGGAAAGCAAAAAAATGATTCAAAAAGTATGAAATTGGATATAATAGGACAATTGTTGCAAGTCCCATAAAATCAAGTTTATGAGAGCTACTCATTGTAAACCCTCAATTTTAGGGTGAAGTTAAGAAAACCCTAACCCTAGTCAAACAGAACTTCAAAGTCAATAAAAATCGAGGCAGAGTAGTAGTTTTAACTCCGATAATTGACGCTCGAAACCTGAGAACAATAGAAATAATTTTATAATAAATTATGGTTAAAAAAATGAAAGATAGCTTAAAAAGATCATATTTACCCAAATTCGATTCATTTTGGATCCAAACGGGATCAATTCCAAAAAAACGTGCCCCGGTGCCCAGAATATTGAAAATATTCTAATACTATCGTTAAACTCGTAATTATACAATGATTTCAAAAATATCAGTTTTATAATTTTTCGGTAACCAGAAATATTAGATATCGTACTTTTACGGGTATTTTTTTTACTATTGATAATTTAATTGTCTAGTCTACTATTCATTGTACAATTTTTACTATTCATTACTATTCACCTATTGCTACTTTTTCTTACTACCTATTTCTACACCGACATATCTACTACTTATAATTTACTTTTCATATAATACTTTTTACATAACTTTTTTACATTTCAATTTCTTTTCATTATAAAAATACAAAATTTAATCAAAACTCTCTCTCTCCCTCCTCTTACTTGCCAGTCCCCCTCCTTCTCTTCTCTAATTTGTTTTCGTTTCAATTTATTTTATTACAACAAATTTCCCTCCAAACCTATATATGTCACCTCTGCCTCCACTTCTTTCATACATTTCCATTTCACTTAACAAAACTCTACCAAATTTTTTCTCAAATTCTCTCTCCAAAAATCCTCTTCCTAACTACACTTTTCTTTCCACAAAAATATTATCTACCACAACTACCAACAAACTTCTTCTTCACTCATCACCACATAAACCTTAGGTAAAATTTCCTACCAATATTCTTTACTATGTCATGTAAATTAACATAATCATAGTGTATGTTTCTTAAACCAATAAGTGTTATGAAAGCAACATTATATTCATGTTTTGTTCTTGTTAATTACAAACCTCATTTTATTATTTTTTGTTATTATTGCTTTAATTTAACTCCTATATATTAGTAAATATATTATGTATATATATATATATATTTCCTAGAGCATATAAGCTCATTAACTTTTGTTTATTATATCTTGCAATTTATTTATTTCATGCTATTAAAATTAAGACTAGTCTTTCTAGTCTTACACTTGTCCTTATCAAGTCAAAATCTTTTTTTTTTCTTTTACAGGACTTGTCCATAATCTAAGTCTAGGGAGCCTTGACAACAATCTAAGACTCCCATGATTTTTCTTTTTTTTTTTTTTTATGGGACTAGCCTATTTCTAGTCTGGAAACCTTGACTTCCAATACTTGATTTTGTATATATGTTTACTTGCTTATTTGTTTTGCCACATCTTATATTTTCATATAAGTTATTATGTAATATAGTCATATGCTCATATTCATGTGAGACTAATGTTGTTGTTTAAATAAAAAGAGTTTCTTCTTTCATTAAAAATCTAAGACTAAGCTTTTTACAAAAAATAATTCTTGGCATTTAGGAAAATTATATAAGTAAAACTTAGGATTTTAATTCGACAAATAATTATTTTTTCAAATTTAAATAAATTCACCATAGCTTTTGGTGCTAATATTTTGTGAGGCTTTTTCTAAAAACTATAAGTTATAAAGTACCGTTACTTACTTTTTCGAAATAAAATAAATTTAACTTAATGTTGATAATTCTTTATTATACAAGTTTTTCCTAAACACTTATTTAAAAGAATCTACACCAACACTACCAAGAACTAGACAAATTTCTAAGTCAAGATAAAAACCAATTTACTAGTCAAGAAAACACTTAGGAATGTAATAGTGAAAAATAACACAAAGTAATAAGTTTTAAAGAAAAATATAAGAGTTCAATTTTTTCATAAAAACTACAAGGTAAGAAATGGTAGTTTAAATATAAAAAGTACTTATTTAAAATAAACTAAAAAACCTAGTTTTATTTCAATGATTTACAAAGAAAAACTTATACATTGCAATATTTAAATTTCTAAAGGAAATCGTTTTATTAAAAATTATAGTTTAGACAACAACACTTGAATCATGCATAAAATGTGAGTTCATATATGTATAAAAATGATTTTTTAATTACATTTATATCTATGTATTTGCTAAAGGAATTTTGGATGATAAAAAGTTTGGAAAATTTGTGTTTTAAGGGTTGGGAATTTTGTAACTATTATGTACTTTGATGTTCTAGAACCTAAATTATTTTTTATGACAAAAATAACCCTAGAAATGGATAGATCTTTTTGAGTAGGTAGAAAACGACATATAATATGCGAAATCCCGAGTTAAAATGAGCAAGTTATGGCCATTTTAAGTTGGAATTTCCACAAATCCAATTTTTACCCCAAATAGAAGATAGAATTAGAAAATTTGAGTAGAAGTTCTATGAAATACTCATTTTGGTATTTCTTTTGTCTAGCTGATGAGGAAGGAGATGTTTCATATCCCGAGGATTACCTTAATTAGGAGTTTTGCCGCACCATAGAGGAGTGAGTTCACTTCCTTAAGTTTTCGCACTCATGCTTGTGCTTGTAGTGTTAGAAGTACTAGGAGTAAGGACAAAAAAATACAAAAATGGAATATACATGATAATATTGGTTGAAAGTATACTAAGCATATCGAGACATGAATTATTGTTGATTAAATTATATTTTATTATCTTGATGGAGTGTCTACAAATTCTATGATCGCCTCTAAGCTATTTTAATTACATGAAAGAATTTAATAAGTGGATTCATGCATATCATGTAGTGGGTCTCATTGCATTGCTATTATACACTTGGTGGGACAAGGGTATAATACTGTTGGTTGGTATAACCAGTAGTATCCAGTGTTAGCAAGTAGTAGTCGGTATAATCTGCATATTTTGTGTTGGCGAGTAGTAGCTGATATAATCTACATGTTTTTGTGTTGGCAAATAGTAGCTCGTATGATCTATAAAAGTTTATTTTAAAAAGTGTTGGTCATCATTGGTCGGTATATCTAACCTCAAATGAAGGACGTAGCTCATTCAACATATGGTTCCCGTAAAACCATATGTCATGCTTGCTCATGTGTTTAGTTGCATTACATATGCTTGGTTAAATATAACTTGCTTGATATTTTGTTGGTTTCGAGTATAATAACCTACGAATATTCTCACTAAGCTAGTTAAGCTTACACTCCCACAAATTTTTTGTTGTTGCAGGAACATCCTTTAATCTACCTAAGGTCTCTTTATATACGTACTAGACTACGCTTTTAGAAAGCTTTTTGAGGAAATTTGATCAAACTCTTTAGATAGGAATTCCCTTAAAATCTTTTGGTTATAGAGATTTATGTATGTAACGCTTAAGTTGTAGTATAGATCCCTGGAAATTTATTGGGGGAATGCCCTAATATTTATGTAAAGACCTCAATATGATTAATCTAGTGGATATATGTTTATTAGTTTTTGTATGCCTTATATTACTGCTTAAATCACATATCTCATCGTTGTTTCCTATTGTTGTGTTATATGCCTTACATATAATATCGCTTGACTAAAGTAATCATTTCTAAGTCTTAATATTATTTGTGGTGGATTGCCACATTTAGGATATCTTTTTGGGGGCGTGACACTCATGGAACATGCAACTTCATTAATAACTCCAACAAATTCACACAAATTCCTTAGTGGTCAATTCCTTGAAATACCAAGATACATCACAAACCATGTCGTAAATTCGGCTATCAAGAAAACCATGAATGACCATAGGAAAAATCGTTGAAGCAAGATATGACTATTGTGGCTCTTTAAACCCTTTAAACTTACTTCATCCACACCTAAATAGGATGACATATTCGAAGTATATCCATTTGCCAATTTCACATCTATGATCACATTGCATACCTTCTTTATCCGCCAAGACGATAGTGTATGTACAGTTAGTGGCTTAAATGTCCAACTACCTTAGTAGTGTAAATGCAACTCTAGGCGAACACCTATTACTTGAAGAGTTAGTCTCGCCTTTTCTACGTCTTTCAACTTACCCTTAAGACCGAAGATAGTTCCAACTAGATTGTTATATATGTTTTTCTTGATGTGCATTACATCAAGGTTGTGATGGATATGGAGTTTCTGCTAATATGACAATCTAAAAACCACGACACATCACAAACCACGTCGTAAATTCGGCTATCAAGAAAACCATGAATGACTATAGGAAAAATCGTTGAAGTAAGAAATGACTGTTGTGGCTCTTTAAACCCCTTAAACTTACTTCATCCACACCTAGACAGGATGGCACATTCGAAGTATATCCATATAGCAATTTCACATATATGATCACATTGCATACCTTCCTCATCTGCCAAGACGATAGTATATATACAGTTAGTGGCTTAAAAGTCTGATTACCTTCATATTGTAAATGCAACTCTAGGCGAACACCCATTACTTGAAGGGTCAGTCTCGTCTTTTCTACGTCTTCCAACTTACCCTTTAGACCGAAGATAGTTACAACTCGATTGTTATATATGTTCTTCTTGATGTGCATTACATCGAGGTTGTGATGGATATAGAGTTTCTGCCAATATGACAATCTAAAAAAGTACACTTTTCTTACACCAGTTTGTGCCATGTTTGTTTCGCTGCTTACTAAGCCTCTCTTACACCTTCCAAAGTTAAACATGCTCATATTGACTTAACTGCAACATAATGTCATTGCCGGTGAAATCCCTCGGTGGAGGCCTTGTCTCCATAGTACCATCAAAATTTCCATTGTTGCAATGTCAATGGTGCCTCAATGGTAAAAACCATATATAATGGAACTTACTATTTGCATGTTCGCTTATGCAATCTACATTACATATGAGGCATGCCTTGTACCCTTTCATCGTCCAACTAGAAACATCACCATATGTCGAGAAATCATTGATTGTTCACAATAGTGCAACATGCAGTCGGAATGATCGACCGTTCACAGCATCCAATGTTCTCACACCTTTTGTCCATAATTCTTCCAACTCATCTACAAGAGGTTGCAACTACACATCAATATCTTCAGGTGATTTAGTTCCCAGTATTAAAAGTGAGATCATCAAATACGGATCCTTCTTATACCTCTATGGTGGAATATTATATACAAACAAAAAGAACTAGCCATACGCTATAGATCGTGTTCATGTTAACATAAGAATTAAACCCATCAGTGGCAAATCCCAATCTTACACTCTGAGGATTTGCACAAAACCAAAGAAATTTGGCATCCAATCCCTTCCATTAATTAGAGTCCACGGGGTGCCTTAGCATATCTTCTTGATTGATATACTTTTCCTTGTGCCATCTTATCTCTAAGGTCATATGCCTATACATGAATAGTCATTGTAACCTTCGCAGTAGTGGAAAATGGTAGAGAACCTTAACCAGCACGACCTTAGTTTTTTTAGAATGAAGTTTCCATCTCTCTTCACCGCAAACCGGGCAGCTATCAAGGTTTTGAAACTCTTTTCGAAACAACACATAATCATTAATACATGCATGAATGTTGTCTGTATCCATACCTAATTGCCTAAGCATTTTCCACACTTTGTAATATGATGATAGTAACATATTGCCATCTAGTAACAAATTCTATATAAAGGAGAGTCAATTGATAGATTGTTTGCCATCGAATCTCATATTCATCATTTGAAGCACCATAAATAACAATGAAAACTTAGTAAAGCATGGATACACCAACCTCTTTGCAATTTGAACATCCTTATTCATCTGTCACCATCACCATTGTCTCATCCTTGCTATCCATGTCATCCTCTTATAATCGCTCATATAAGCAGCTAATTCCTCTAAAAAATGCTGATAAACTTGATCTTCGAAGGGTTGATACTCATTGGAAATGCTCCCTTCACTACCCTCCATATTATCATGCAGTTCATCTTCATTGTCTATTCTAATTGCCAGCGTTAGTATCACACTACTGTCATGGTTTTTACTAACCACAGTCAAGCACAAGCAACACTCGATTCAAATAAAGTTTGATAATCTTTAATTCAGGTTTATAACAAATAATTCTACAATCACCTACAATCAAACATAGTAAGGTTGTACGTGGATTTGCTTTTAATCCAAATCTCCTGAACAGTAGCAATTAATAAAGTAGAAACACAAATCTCACAAGTATTCCTATTTATCAATATATTATAAGTCACTTTCAATTTCAACTATAATATGAAACCCCAACCCTAACTTCCATAAGCCTATTTGAATATCAACACACGTGTTTATCTCGTTTGCACTTCAATGAAACCTTTATCACAATTCCTTCAAAGTTCATAATTATCTTCATAATTCCTTCAAGATAAAATCCTCAATGAATAAAACTACTACTACAAAAGTTCATAACTTTAAATCCACAAAGATGGGACAGATTCACACTTACCTAGAACTGGTAGATCTTGCTTACAATAGAACCCTAATTCAATCAATTCTCCTATCACAAGTAATTAACTATTGCTATAATCATATTCCTACAATCTTGAAATTCACAAGACTACGATAGAGATCTTACCTTTATCTCGATTCGAAACCACAACTCTCTAAATCCGATTTAGGGTTTCTCCACTAGATTTCGAATCTCCTTCAATCATATGAAAAAGTAGAATTAGCTTAAATTATATGAGGAAAATAATTGAAAAAGACTAGAGATAGACTCACTTACCTAGGGTTTTGGCTGAGGAAAGGTGTGACAATTTCGTAGGTCAAGGGGTCTATTTATAGATGTCAGTTGGTTAGAAAAAATGGCAACATTGCTTAGGAAAAACGCAGATTATGCCGGCAGCTTTGCTGTTAACACTAGTGGCTTTGATGTGTACGTCGGCGGCCTTCATGCCAATGTATAGCCAAATTCCTTAGTAATTTTTGAAACTTCAACACCGAAGTTTAAGCTGTCGTCCATTGTCTTTAGGCCGGCGGCTACAGATTAAAGGCTGGCAGCTTATATGCCGGCCTAAGCTAAATTCGTCCGATTATCCATACGTGACTTCCTCATGTCCAAATTCATTTGTTCAAAGATAAAAATACCCTCTTAACCTATATTATATTACAATTATACCCTTTAATCTGAATTATTTATTTGTACTTTATACCTCGTTTGTTTCAAGAAAAATATCTTGTATTCAATAGAAGTATTTTACGTAAAAATATTTTCCTGAAAATAATATGTTTTTATGTGTTTGGATGTTTGACCTACAAATACTATGTAACACGTCATCATATATAAATAATTTATTATTAACAAGTTACTATATAAATACATTATGCCAAATAATTTTATTTAAAGTAAAATATAAAATATATATTATTTTACATTATATTTACATACCATCAATTGATATTAATAAGTTCTAATGATTTTTCTTTTTTCTTTTTTTCAATAAACTATTTTCATGTTTAAAATATAATTTATTGGTTAATTATGATAAAATTAAATAAATATCACATTCCTAGAATTAGAATACTTGTAAAGGCTAATTCGAAAAAGACATTCCATTTTGAAAAGGGTAAGTCATTTTTCTTAAAAAAAAATGGATTAGCTCTTTAGTGGAAATTATTTTCACTTACAAAGGAAAATATTTTTTACTTAAAGTGTCCTTTTTCTACATAATAAACAAAGAAAAACAAAGGAAATTATTTTTTTAGAAAATATTTTTCTTGAAACAAACGGGACCTTACATTTGTAACAAATTGGAGATTTAAATGAAGAGATAGCCAAAATCAAACTGGAACGATTTCAACTTTACTAAAACTCATCCTTAGGCTACAACAATCCAATCTCTAATTCATAGCTCAAATCTTTACTGCTATTATGTCTACTTTCTAAATCTTCTTGCTAAAACCAAAGATATAATCTCCTCAGCCTATGTCTAATCACTCCCCTATTGTTGCAGCCTGATTGTAAACACAAACATCTCTATATATTCATCTTTACTAATATATGATGTAGAACAACAACAATGGAAAATAAAGAGACAAAAATATATGTATATGTAAATTTGTAGAGTAATATGAAATAGTATGAAAATAAATGAAATATAGTTTTTATCTGAAAATGAAAAATAAAAAACCCAGAAACATATATTAATAACCTCACACCATTAGATTTAAACTTGTTATAACATCATGCTATAACTGGTTTCTTAAAGGTCTCACACCAACAGATTCTTGATAGATTCACACTAACAAGATTCCAATGAAATCAAACCATTAAAAAGAAAGAAAATGTGTTACATCAATTCTAAGAGGTAACTTTTATCTAGCATATGTCGCGTTCATTCATCATCCCTATCTATCACAAGTTCCACATATTTATAAACTAATATAAAATCTATCATTCTCTAAATTAAGCTAATCTAATCAAATTCTAAAATAACAAAACAAATCTAATAAAATAATAAATAATAAATCCAACCATATATACATTAAATAAAATAGAATCCACAAAAAAAAAAAAAATATCTTTAATATTAAGTTTTTTTTTTTCCTTTATCCACATCAATCCCTACATTAGTGGGTTGAAATAAGCTATGTATTTTTGTCTAATGTATAAAAACTTCTCCTTATACAAAACTCAGAGTTCATCATCCCTTCCTTCTAGTTCTTTCAGCTGCTTCAAGTGCAGGTACTGTTTAGATATATCCCATGAAACACCTTCCCATCCATGTAAACTGTTATAAAAAATCACAAGTGAACTATACGAATCTATGAATTTGTAAATTTACAAGGGTTTTTTTTTTTTCCAAAAAGTAATTAAATTGGATGCAAAGTCATTAAGCACAAACTTTAGGTAAAATTATGGATTTGAGTTGAGTTTACAAGTCTATTAGTTTATGATTATACAAATCTCATGTATTTTTATATGATTCTACATATTTCAATAAATTATAAAATCACAATTTTAACAACTATTTTCCATAAAAATACTTTAAGATTTGGGCTATGTACTAGAGTGCTAGATCCGAACCAATATTTGCTTAGTTGGTGTTTTTGATACTTTAACATGATTGGTGTTTCACCCCCACAAAGGACATCGGATATCAATCCCATCCTTCTTGAAATACCCTAACTTTAGTAAGATAAATTAGAAAAGAAAATTTAATTAAAATAAAATATTAAAAAAAAAAAGAGAGAAAATTTTGATAATAATTAGAGTTAAGTGTCTAAATAAGAAACTTTAGGATAAAATAAAACCTTCACACTACAAAACTGCATCCTCACACCAAATCTCTTCCCCTTTAATTTATATCTCATTGCCACTTGGCAACATCTTATTCATCTAGATTAAAACCCTAACCTTAATGAAACTTTATTTAAACATCTTAACCATAAAGCCTCATTCATGCCTCCTCAATATTCTAGATTCCTTGACCCTTTTCAATACAAAATCTTCAAATAAAACAAATAACTTCAACCCATATTTTAAAAAGGATCTCGGCTACTTTTTGTTTAGGAACAAACCACTATTAGAAGAAGGAAGAAGTAGGCTGATAAATCTATAATTTATATACAAGATAATTTGATATTGATCATAGATCCATTTTTTTAAAATAATTTTGATATTGATGATTTTATAAATTATTTGGCCGATTAATAAAATGGACATGTAAATCATTCTATATGGATTGATCTTAATGTTAAATTACAATTAATGCTTCTAAAACCGCAGTTGATAATGAAGAATCGAATAAATAGTTTTCAATTGATTGAGATCACGTTAAAATTATATATAAATATATTATATATAAATAGTTTGATGATTTTTTATAATACTTAATGACACTCATATCATGAATTTTATGGGCCAATTGTGTAAATAAACTACTATGACGAATTTGAATAAAATATACATATATATATATATGTTTTTTTTTTGTGACAAGGAATATATATTGTTGATGCTTGTGGATTTAGATTTCTTATACGGCGTGCCAAGGTTAAGCTTTACATGTAGAATTAGATTTCATTTTATTCTGTTTATTTTAATCATTAGTTTAATTATTTATGATTAGTGATTACAATATTTGTCTTCCCTCCTGTTATCCGGTGATTTTCATTTGTAGAAAGGGCTAACATTTTTAAATTCATGGTAAATGCTTGAATATTACAAGCATGATACAACAAATCAATGAGTAAACGGAGCTTACTCTAGGAGTGGTGTGTTGTTGAACTATTTTATTTTAATAGAGTGAAAATGAAGGAATAATGGGTGAATCAAATTCATGAAAGACATTGATGATAATGTTTCTGTGATACTAATGATTGTTAATATTAATAAAATGTATATATGTTTATATAAAAAAATAATAATAATTGGATGAAAGAGATGCCTTTTTAGTGAGGTATAGTTTTTTATTTAAATATATATGGATACACGTATTATAGCTTATGGTTATTCCGTCATAGAATTTGTAATTGGTTAGCTAAAGGGATGAATTATATTTATTCATTTATGTGTTTGTTTATTTATTTATTTTCCAGAAACTCACAAAATCAGCATTTTATAATAATATATGTGATAAGAAAATATAGTGAGGAATGTACGGAAGACATTAATTTTAGAATATAATAATGATTCCTTTATAAATTTGGAGAAATATATAATAACAAAAGGATGATAATTTTCACCTATGACTATCTCAAGATGCAATTTCACATAAAAGTTGGCCACTTGTGGTGAATTGACATAGTATGCTGTTGACATGTTTCATATCTATGCATAAAGAGAGAGAGAGAGAGAGAGAGAGAGAGAGAGAGAGAGAGAAGAGAGAATTAGTAATATTGCATCCCTATATCTTTAAAGGATTATATTAATGATATTAAAATGCTTTTTACATCTACATTTACATTCTATGGCGGTTATTATAAAATAAAAATAAAAAGACAATAATAAATGCTCCTTATTGTCTTTTTAAAGGCAAATGTACTTTGTTAATTTTAGACATGGAAACAACAAGGCAATGAAAAAGAAAAGTGTATAGTAATAACAACAACAACAACAACAACAAATAATAATAATTTGGCCTTTAGAGTTCCTTGAATACAATAGACATACATATTATTAAATATAGTATAGGTCAAAACCGAATAGCCATTAAAATATATGTTCAAGTAGTTTAATGAAAAAAATAATAAGTAACCTATTTCTAATTCCGACTAAACGTAAAATAGGGCATATAGGAAATTATTTACAAATTTAACAATACCTAATGAGACTTAAAATGATAATGAATTTCTATAGAAGCAAAGTTTTTCTTATAGGAATTCAAGTTAGGATTATTAAAATTTATAAGGCCTAAGATTTGGAGAAGTTTAGAAACAAATTAAGAGAAAATTTATCTAAACTACTACATTTTATGTTTACGGCAACGGTCACAAACTGTTGCTATAGACCTTTAAACTGTTGCATTTGAGTTTAGGCAACAGTTTTGCAACCGTTTCATTTGACCTCTATTGCCTTTTCTTAAGGCAACGGTTAATACCTTCAACTGCAACACTTAATGGAACTGTTGCTATATTAGTTTAAAGCAACGGTTTTAAGTTTAGCATATGCAACAGTTCGAACACAAAAGCAACGGTTTTATAAATTTTAATGCAACGGTTTGGTATATAAACTGCAACGGTTTATCATATATCTAAAACAACGATAATGAAAACTAGTGCAACGGTTTATGCAAAGTTATTGCAATGGTTTTCATATAAACATGCAACAGTTTATCCTATATCTAAAGCAACGGTTATAAAAGCTAATGCAATGGTTATGAATATCTACTGCAACAGTATCTAAATATAATTGCAACAATTTATCCAATATTTAAAGCAATGGATATAAGAGCTAGTGCAATGGTTTATATCATAGATTTAATGTAATAATTGTTGATAATAATTAATCTTAGTATCTATTATTTTGGAGTTCGATATTACAAAACCTGTAAACATTATAAACTTTTATGTTACAATATAAATTATAAATATAATAATACTCACAAATTATATCTTTGCATATAATTAAACTTTAGAAATCTCATGAGTAATAACTTTTCAATGTACTCAAATGAGTAATTATTTGAGTTCACAATGCTAGATAGGAATAATAAAGTTCTGAATACAATTAAACAGTAGTCACAACAAAATGACCATCATACAAATTAATAACAAGGTTCCTAATATGATATAATATTTAAACAAACTTCAAAATCATTAAGAAGTGGAAGATATCTATAATTTGTTATCATGTGAAGATTTCGGCATATCCACTCTAATCTTCATTGTTTTCAACATCATTTTCCTACAAAAGAACAAAAGAAAACAATAGTGTTAGATATGAATTCTTCGTATTTATTACTAAAAACTTATTTAAGTATTTAAACATAAAATGTTCATATAAACCATCAAAAAGTTACCCGGATCGGAGGATTATGCATGCCATTTGAAGATTGTGTATTGCATAAAGTACGTTGATTTGGTGCACTACAAGCATCACCGGGAGACCTTACTTCTGGAGCCAAGTTACCTATGATGTTAGCATCAATATTCAAGCTAGGATTGACCATTTGAAGTTATGATAGAAGCATTGACATGATTTCCTTAGTCATTTCAGTCCTTTGTTGTTGCATTCTTCGTTCTAGTTCTACTTCCATATCTCTTTGCATTTCTTCCTTTAATCCTGCTTTGATAGATTCTATAAATTCTTGCGGTGCTCTTAAAGATGACTTACTAACTACTCCTTTTTCTTTCAAAACAGAAGTGACACCCCTCCCATAAAGTCTAACACGTCCATTATGCTCTTTTCCCATAACTTCAAAAAATACATCAATTGTTTCATTACTTTCTTCATCTTGTTCAAATTGTTGAGATTGTAATGCCTCCATTCGTGCCTACCATCATTAAGTGCATGTTATAATTTAGAAGTATGTTTTCAATATGTACCAATACAAAGGATCCCATCATAAATTTAAAAAAAAAAAAAAAAAGAAGAATGCTCACAATTTTATTTTGTACATCCTCATCAGATTGTTTGTACTCTCGTTCAGGATTTCTTTTTCGAGTAGCAATATATAACTCCAAACGAGTAGGCGGTGCTTTATCCTCCTTTGCATTTTGCTAAATGAAATGATAGTCAATATTATCACTTAACTTGTGATAATTAATTTGCAAATAACATTACATAGCAATAAAATAATACTAGATAAAGTTCTTACCAATTCATTACGCACTCTAGCTAATGTTTTTGGTCCCATGGTATGATTGTCTTTCTGTTTTCCCTTGTTCACTTTGTTTATAGTAGACATTTTCTGCTTATCCAAGAAATCATAATTAGTTTTTTAGTTCTAAATGTAAAATTAACAATACAAAAATTCATTGTATGATACAAAAGCCATATCCGAGAATTCTTCCAATCCATGAATATACTTATTACTCGTTCTAGGATATGACATCCATCGTTTGTCTCCTTTATCCATGAGTAAAATCTTACTGGAAACAAAAAAATATTAAGTAATATATTTTAAATATATCTTAACCCATCAAACACACATAGATTACTAAGAATTTAGCATAAGCACCGGTCCTTATATTAGAGTATAGCAGCTGTGCCTAAAACTAAGTACACATCAATAATATTATGAAGAAATCCATCTGAAAACGATCTGTTCTATTGCATAAAAGAAGAATAATAAGGGTCTTTTCAGGAAATACTCTCGTGCTTGCCACATCCAAGAAAAAGGAAAGACAAATTAAGACATTCTATACTTGAAACACCTTGTTGGGAATAGAATTAAGGATTTGATTATCAATAATGAATTCAAAAAGAGAAGCTGAGGATGACGCTGGATTTGAAGTGAAAGAGCCCCACATTTATGAACCACAATTAGAAGATGAAGTCATATTGGAAGGTTTAAAAAGAAGTGCTCATCGTAGTTCATTTATCTTTCTTTTTTTAATATTTAGTTAGTTATGGTAAACGTAACACATTCGACCTTGAGAGAATAAATACTTATTTTATTATTTTTTTAAGGTTAATATTACCTTCATTTTATTCTAGTCAAATAAAACACCTACGGAGCTTTTAAGTTGCATGCAGTGCAATAATAGTTATATGTTATTAATTGGATTGATTTCCTCTTATGTAATGCTTTATTATAGTTTACTGGTTTGATCTAAAATAATTATTATATTTATTATATTAACACTCTTTTAGTTGTGGCTCAAATTTTGATTGAAGTTAATAGCATGTAGGAATTTGGACTTAACATCTCTTCTCTAATATTATGTTATAATCAACATCATAACCATATAGCCTAAAATCTAATGACCTTATAGCCTAGTTGTATTTTCTCTACTTTCTTAGGTGAGAGTTATCAAGTTCGAATCTCCCATCTTCTATTGTAATGATAAAAAAAACTATATGGCTTAAAAATTTTAAGCTTATAAACATATGTGACGCTTTATATTTATAATATAACATATATTTAAAAAAGGTTTTTGTATTAATATAATATGTTGCAAAAAGAATAATTATGATAAATTAAACAGTAATTTTGAAAAAAAAAAAAAATCCTCTCTCATATTATCTTTCCTCCTTGTAGCTACATTCACCTACAACCTCACTACCAAAATGGAAGGCAAATTGCTCACCGGAACAAACAAGCACACATACACACATATATGTATTCTCCTACTTCACAAACATGTGTCTGAATTTCTATCTCCATATTTGCTTACCGTTTCCTATAACATAATGTTGCTTCAAATCTTATAATTTAATGGTATGGACACTAATAATCTCATGATGGATAAAGATTTGATTCTTCATGCTCCAATAAATATACCATACATGGTAGTTCGGAAAAAAAAAAAAGAAAGAAAAAGAAAAATGAAATTGGAGGACTATGATCCACCTTGTACTGTTTTGTTGATGATATTATATTTAAAAGGAGGAGGGCACACATCGGTCATCCAAAAATGTGAAAGCCTTTTTAAAAAACCATATGGATAAAGCATGGTGTCTTAACACATCAAGGCAGGGAAGGGGCAAATACAAGAAAATATCATAACTATTAAATTTCATTTTTCTTTAAAAAAGATTAAAAGAGGAAGAAGATTAAGAAGCAAAGGAGACCAACATATTTAGACATCCTAAAAGAACTAATGGGTTTAACTTTTGGATCAAAGCATATGTACAAACCTGAAATGTAGGTGCCAGTCCTGGGCTTAAGAAATAGCGACCTTTAGATACAGTCTGAACTCCTTTAACTTGTTGCAGCTCTTTGATGAGAGACTCTAACCCAGGCCACTGTACAACAGAAAAGGGGAAATGAACCTCATGAGATTATGTACATATATATAAAAAAAGATATTGGCTATTACTAAACATGAATTTCTAGTCAGATCTTGAAAGGATAAGGTGATTACACTAGAAGTAGAATGCATGCGAAAAAAGGGAAAATTTTGGGATGATTCCTCCGAAGCAGGATTGCTTGGAGTTGTTATTCTTCTCTAGAAGGATGTTTGCTACTTTAACGGCAATGATTTGAGCTATAATTCCCTTTTTTGCGAACCAGACTAAGATGCTAAGATGATTAATGAACTCCGGCTTTAGAAGTTAGACCACCTGGAGGAAGGAAGATAATAAATGTTATATTACTAGTAGGAATCATGGTGATTCTAATGTCTTAATAAATTTAGTATATAATAAATTTAGACAGAATGAGTTATGAAGCGGATAAATCAGCACTTACGACTTAAAAGAAGTTCTAAAAAATTTATCACTTAAGCCCCCAGAGAAGGGAGGATAAAAAAAAAAAAAACTACTCATAAATTATGCCCATCAAAGTCTCCTCCATTATAATGACAATGGCACCAAACAAAGTGTGATTTTAAAGCCAATGTCTTAACCCTTTAAAACTTCTATCGCTGCTGGCTGCATGTCCTGCATCAACGCTGGCATTCCATAATTAAGAGGTAATGAGCTCTTGCAATAATTTTTTGCTGATCCTCCTTGTCAGTGAGATCAGCCTTATCCTGAAAATGCAGAAAATGTTGAAACTTGAAACTTGAATGGAGCATATATAACCGATCAGATATGAATATTTAATAGAAGTTTTCATAAGCAGGTTCGTAACATGTTCAAGTGGGTATCATTATCTGAATGTTAACCAGATTAACTTAGAAGAATGACAATTGGAGACAACAAGATTATGTGATGCGTTAGGACTACCTATCCTTTTTTTGAAATGCTGGGCCGAGAAAGGAAATAACTCGAAGACGAGTAGAAGTAGACGACAAGTTCAACAATCTATTTATTTTGATTGTAACTTCAAAACAAAGGACGCAAAACTAGAAAGATAAAAATCAGCCATCCATTTTGATTCATTCGTTCCTATCCAGCACAAAATACCTTCTTAGACAAATCACTCCAAATCTACCTGTCTTTCAAACCATCTTCGTCTCGCACAAACTCCATCTCCATCTTCATCCTTCGAACTACACCATCAACATAGCCTCCATCTCTATCTCCACCTTCGAACAACACCAGACAATCATATCAGAATAACCTCCTTCATGTTAACCTCTACTGCTACCAGCCAAACGAACCTCCATCCCGCCACGAACTCAGAACAACCCGAACCCAGAATCTCCAAATCCATGATGCCCATGCAACCACCTTTAGCTCTCCTAAACGCTGCTAGTCCCTCTCACCATGCAACCACCTTTAGCTCTCCTAAACGCTGCTAGTCCCTCTCATTCTCCAGATCCGAGTAGAATTCATAAACCCAAATTCGAACTCCACAAACCCAAATTCAAACTCACAAATAGAGATTCGAACTCCATAAACCCATATTCGAACTCCACAAACCCAAATTAAAACTCACAAACCCAGATTTGAACTCAACAAACCTATATTCAAACTCATGCAACCTAGAGCCGAACTCACGCATTAACCCAAAATCACAAATAGCCTCCATCACCAATACCCATAGGTGTTTTGTGCTGGATAGGCCTGGATAGGTTCACTCCACCTAAGACCAACACTGTTTGACTCTCCACAAAGACTGTCAACTGAGAATAATCCCTGACATAGCAAGTTAAATCACCAAGCCAATCACTTGATATAGCTTGTCTCGCCTTCCCTGAGTCACTTCACTCGGAAGAGCATTCTCACAATCTCCCCTGCCTCCATTCCTTAAAGAGCTCAACTCAAAGGTTCATAGTAGAAGAATGAAAAGGTATGTATTAGGTTTCCTTCGTCTATCAAAATTGCAAAATTCTTAGTGCCATTCTATCGAACAATTTGCGTGAAAATTGAAGAAAAATCATACAGACCACAAAGATTAAAAATTAAAGCATTGATTGAGAGAGAGAGTACCTTAAGGAGGAACCAAGAAGTATCTTATTATCTTCTTGTTAAAATGGTTCAGCTACCACCTTCTTCTTCTTATGTTTGTGAGGAAGCGAATCGAATGAAGAAAAGATCTGTTAAATGGAAAAAAAAAATGAAATGTGGAAGATCAATACCAACATTCTGATTCGCAAAGATCAATTCTTTACATCAATCTAACAAAGCCCCAGACGAATTGAACACAATGCTACTCGACCGAACAAAATGAACCCAATTTTCACAAAAACAAACAAAATATGAGGGTTTTAATTTAAAGTATAAAACAAATAGCTCATATAAAGCAATATCAATCAAACCCCAGCCAGCAGACATAAACCAAATTAGATAAAGATAGAAAAAAAATATATTAATATGTAACGTAAACCATCAAACCCTAAATTCAATAACGAAAAATGCCAGAAGCGATGGGAAGATCGAACTTCGGAGAATGGGAGAAAGAGTTTTGAAAAGAGAAGGGGAGGAGAGCGAGAGAATTAGGGTTTATATTTGAAGAGAGAGAGTTATGGGGGATGATTGGAGAGGAGGCATCTAGTGGAGAAGAGCGAGGGGGGGGGGGGGGGGGGGGGGGGGGGGGGGGGGGGGGGGGGGGGGGGGGGGGGGGGGGGGGGGGGGGGGGGGGGGGGTGGGGGTGGTGGTAAATCGGCAGAGACGCAATTGCTGATGGAAATTAAGCCCTCTTTCTACTCGCTTTTTTTTTTCCCCTCTATTATTCGCGCGCTGGTTTTAAAGTGAAAAAGGCAATGGTTTATTATTGTGTTGCCTTACATTTAAAAAGTGGCAACGGTTGTAATATAACCTTTGCCTAAATTGTCTAAGGTAAACACTTTTTTATTGAACCGTTGCTTAAGATAAATAATTATGTAAAGTTTTATAACCGTTGCATTAACCGTTACATATTAAAATTATGGCAAGGGTTATCAAACCGTGCTATGTATAGTGTTGCCTAAATTCATTTTCTAGTAGTGTAACCAAACAAATACAAATTTAACTTAGTCGATTCACAATATGAGTCGACTGATATCAAATGGTACAAGGTCGGTTCATCAAGCCTCTAAATTAACCCAATAACACTTAGATAGAACTAAACTATTACTAACCCCTCGGTTTGGTCTGCTTCAATTACAAGTGAATAATAATAACAAAAACAACAACTACACTAGTGGTCTTAGGAAGGAAAAAAATGTATAGGATCAAATAGGAAACCCCATTAGGCTTTAAAAAAACTTTTAAGGTAGTTCTTATAGTTAAAGATTCATAACCTAATATAAAATGATATAGGATATAGATCTGTGTGTATGTGTGTGTGTGTGTGTGTGTGTGTGGGTATGTGTAAAGGATTGAATTGTTTATAGTATTGTTTAAACTAGTATATTACCAACACTTTAACAACAAATAACAAATATTATATTCTAGACTTTTGTCGTAAACGATCCACTTTCCAGGTACATAGTGACATGTTGTTTGGGTGCTAGGGTAGGATTAAATCTAAATAATACTTAAAGACAGCTTAACTTAACTTGAGTGTGTGTGGTCATCTCAAGCAAAGAATGTAGCCCTATTAGAGTCTAAGAATCAACACGATGTTTAGGCGTTTAGCTCACCGATGGTGACCTGGTGGTTAGTTAATGGGGGTACAATATCAGCATGCAATTAACCCTCCAAAGTGATCCATAGGAGTGTGACTCATTGGAGATTGGACCATATAGTTTCTATTGACTGGATTGGTCAACATTTGAATAATTGTTGTGAACTACAAATCGAACTAGTTTCCTTCCTGTTCTCTTCCCATCAATAAGGTACTGACTTGTCTTATCAATTTGCTAAGTAGATGCATTTGCTTAGGACCCTTTTCGTTTCCTATCGTGTTGCTGGAGTCATGAGTACTCCATTATTGTTTATTGCATCTTAATTAAAGATATAAATTAATGGGTTAATGATTACTAGCTTAGATTCATGTGTACACGTTGCATGTGCTTGTGTTGCCATGTACTAAGATTCGTAGCTCATTTTTTTATCATTTCAAGTCCTTATGATGAGACTTGTGATGATGCTAATGATGCTGGCCGTTACGATTATATAAGGTACATGTCTAACATGGAGGAGTGGCTCGCGGATGACAATTATTAGATCCATTGGATTCTTTCATCTGCTTTGAGAAATTATTCATGTAGTGAGGCTTTCTTATGTTAAAGAGGTATATTGATTCTCTTTTTGGTTCAGATATGGTTTTAGATACTTGTTTTGATACTATCTTTATCACACATGATAATTTGAGTTACCTGCTCCTTAAGAGTGCTTTTGCAAAACCCTTTTCAAAAAATCTTTTACGTTCCGCTAAAAATAAATCATTTTTCAAAATTAATAAATAGTTTTGAGTAATCTAAATTAGTTAGAAACTCATTTAGTTTAATGAAATCTTTACATAGACCACTTATGTGAGATACGTGGCAAAACTAACATCACACCTTCCTTCACAATTTTCCTTTTGTCGAAATCCCACCATGAATGTATCTCCAAATAAATGCCTGACTTTTAGGGCAAACATATATTGTAATTAAAATTTAGGATAGGAAGATGGATCTCAGACCTTACAATTATTATTTCCATTTTCTAAATCCACAGAATCACCAAATTCAAAGTAATTATTCAGTTTATATACATATATCTAAAAAAATTATTCAGATAAGAATAAGAAGAAAACGAGTTCAAAGATTTGTAGCTCTAAACATTTAATTTGTAATATAAAGCAGATAAATGAGATTGTATCTGTATTCTGTATATTTTGTTGAGTGTTGAGGCTTCCTTAGTATATAGAGTGAAAGTATTCTTTTTGTGTCTTCTATTATCATCAACTAATATCTTAATTTACTCTCCCAGACGGAGGAAAACATGATTTTAGATAATATGAGGTCTTACACATATAGCACCACCGACCAATTATAAAATAATACTTAAGCAAATTAAACATCCTAAAGCAAACATTGATCTTTCAAACTAGCAAAGTTTTTATCACATCTGGCTGGAACAGTAGTGCAATAATAAAGTTGAGATAGCAAATATGAATCTGTTTCTATCAGTTTTACTCAAAATCACATCTCTAGTACTTTAAGTTGGGATATCAATTGGGATTTGGATCCTTCGAATTTTTTTTTTTTTTTCAATTCCTACACAGCCTGCCAACTCCATCTTTAAAGCTTTCTTCACTTAATGCTGCATCGTAGTTAAATTTTTAACATGAAATGGTTAAGAAGTACCTCTTCAATGGGCAATCAGTAGAAGAATAATGTTCCAGAAATACAACCAACAAACATGAAATAACGAAAGATTTGTTCCACTATGGACAGGTTTTGTGTGAGGATTTCAAACACCAAGAAGTTAGGGACATAAATAAGAGAATAACCTCTTTGCCTAACCTTTAACATCCCCTTTAAGAAGAGTTATTAAACTCCATCTTTAAAGCATGTGCAAGTGTAATCTCACTTGCGTTCCTGCTCAGAGGCCCCCGTTTGGAAGGTTTCTCATCCGTCCCTTCTCATTCTCCATCTATCATCCCAAAACCTGACCCTTCTCCTCCCCTACTTCCGCTTGAGTTTTTCAAAATGAACTAATCATTCGGCCAATCAATTGCTTTAAACCATTTGCTCTATATGGATGGAGATGCGATCTTTCTTTTTCCTCTAAACATATTTCTTAGATAACCATATTTTGCTTTCTACATCTTCCACCATAATAGTTCCACATGATCTCATTTTCCGCGTCCCTATGATTATACAAGTTTTGCTTCTGCTTGTCAAGTTCAAGACCTCAATCCACCATCTAATATAAATAAAAAACAATAGAAGAAACTAAACCAATATGCCTAGCCACCTGCCTAAAAGAAACAGCTTCAACTTATCATAACCTGCAAGCATACCAGCATCAGCAATGGCCCGAAGGATATTGGCACTAGTAGCACCCTTGAAGAGAGATTTTGCTCCCTCGTTCTTCAAGATTTGGAAGAATGCATCCAAAGAACTATTGTATTTGACAGCTTCACCAGAGGCATCATTATTCTTCTGTGGACAGTATCAATTGGATGGGATGCAAAACCAGCTCCACTGGTAATGAGCCAACCAAGAGCAAAGCTAGCAAAGAAACTACTCCGAAAAAGAAAACAAATAAAGAAAAGGATGTGTCAGGAAAAAAAAAAAAAAGAAAAAGCAATTGCTAAATTGACAAGACAAGACAACAAAGCTATCCATCCTCTGCAAGGACAAATCAAAAGATGGCTTTTATAAAATTTTGTTAAGGCTAGACAGTTAAAAGTCCGCCTATGATCTTGCACCTGTTCTACATTTGAACTAAAGAAAATGCATAATCAAATAGACAAAGTAAAAGCCTACGAGGTGACTCTCATCAAATAAAATTTTTACTTCAAGTTAATGCGTTTAAAGTTCATCCATGAATACCATCATGTCAACATACTGGCACCCAGTATATTCATAGCACACTGCACACAAGCCCTACGAAAAGTAGCTCAAAAAACAAAGTGAAGACCGAACCTGTAGTTTTCCAGTCAAGACCACAGGCTTAAGAGTGTCGTACATTCCAAAGTGGAGACCACGGCAGATGATAATACCAACACAAGAAATGTTGAAACCACGGTAAAGACCAGAAGTACCATCAGATTTCAATGTCTTCATGTAGATATCGATGAGACTATTGAACTGTCTCTGTCAATCCTTCTTTAGAGCCTTTGCATTTGTTACAAGACGTGTACGAGCTAGTCATGAGGGTATGCCAGAGGAAGGATAAAAGCACCAGCTGCATCCTAAGGTCAGGTTACCGGCGAACCACTTCCAGTAGCCATCACGGTCCTTGAAATCGAAGAGCATCTTGAAATAATCCTTGTAGAAAAAGTTCATGGCCTGGTACAAATTCCAAATAGGATTAAGATTAGATTTTTTTTAATCATAACATTAAATTCAGTAAAAAAGAAAAACTTTAGCAACCTGAGCTGGGAAGTAACGCATGACATTAGCTGTGTTCCCTCTCCACAATGACGAGGCACCTTCATCCTTGATTGTGTGGCAAAACAATCACCAATACCCTTGTAGGGTTAAGACAGCCTGCCACTCTTAACCATCTCATCCTGGTTCTGAATGAGAAGCTTCACACGCTCAACTGGAGCAGCAGCTGTCTTTGCTACGACAGCAGGGACTCCACCCATCATCAACGGATCAATAGCCTAGCTAGCAGAACCTTTCTGTGGAGCGGCTTGTTGGAATAATGGCGACGGAGCTGAGGTAACCATAGATGAATGAGTGGAAGATTTGCATGCCGCAGGTGCAAGATAATAGTGCAATGTAGCATCGGTATAGTTTCCATAAGAACGTCTTTGGTGCAGGGCAGGCTGCTGGAAAGCGGTGTCGGCATCACATCTCATGTCCTTAGGACGGAGAAGCTGTCCAGCAACCACCTTCTGCACAACAGTTGGGTGTTGGACCTGATCAGCCATATTTGATTTCACCTGCAACAGCAACAATGCTCGGAGCAAGTATCCAGACTTCCTGAAGACAAAAGTTAAAGATTCAACAAACAAATAGGATGCACCAGTGAGCAATGATAGCAGTTTTCAGCAGCCATCAGTAAAGTAGAGATTTTTCTAAACTAGATTGAAGGAGAAACCAAATGTAAGCATTTAGCTGATATTGAAACATGGATAAATCCAAATATAACCCTAAATTCATGTAAAATCAGCATAAACACTCAACACCTACACCAAACTCAACAGTAAAAGAAATACAAAACTCACAGTAATTGAATGTTAGACACTGACAATATCATCAGAATTAAGTGTGAGGATATGTAAAAAATGCACAGCATAAAACAATCCAAATGATCTATCTAGATTAAATCCATATAATGTTCCGATCTCATTTAGAAAAACATATCAAAAGTCATTTTTGTAGATCTTTACAAGAGTAAATCAAATTCAGCATAGTAGTACTTAAAAAAAAAAAAATAAAAGAACAGCAAAATTTTCTCAGTAAGTGATGATGTTAATCCAAAAAAAATTGGAACAAGAGTCAAAAGGTGAAATTTCCAAAGCAGTTAGTTAACAAATGCAAATCAAATCGTTTCCATTCATGAAAACGATTAATCAAGTATTTTTGCTATATATAATAAAATAATATCAAATCTGATGATTGAATTTTACACAAATATTTAATTGATACCAAAACTTTGAAGTTGTATCAAACTATTTGTAACGAGGTAATAGAAATAGTCATAAAACCTTTCTTGGATATTAAATTGATCATTTTGAAATTCAAGTATTCAATCGAATTCTTATACCAAAATTCGATCGCCAAATTTAACATTTTCCCTTATGTTTATAATTCATAATGCACAACCCTATCCATTTCTACAACATTATTTGCATCAATACTTCACACTTATACTCTCATCAACACATTTCCCTTGAATCATGCATATATCATTTCCCATCACTATTTTCATAGGAAAATAGCATTGAAAGTGTATCTATTTTGCAAATTGAATAAATTAATGTCTGAACTTTCAAACTTTCTATTTTCGGTGTTTTTAGAGACACTAATGTGAGTAAAAACATAAAACTAAAGACACCAAAAAATATAAAATTTAAAAGTTTAGGCACTAATTTGCCCATATTGCAAAGTAAAGATACATTCAATGCCTTCTTTCCCCATTTTCATTATCTACCTATAAGTCCCAACAAGGAACCCATTCCCAAGTCAAACTAAAAAGTCATTCTACATATGAATGATAGATTCATTTATAAAATTACTAATACCTCCACATGGAAAGTGAGTTTAGTATTTTACCTTACTGAAGAGTGTAGTTCTTAACTTGTTTCAGCTGGAATGGAGACTCAAATCTCCAAAACAACTACTAAACTCCGATTTTAGCTACTCAATACATGTACTAGCATACCCAAGTAAATTTTTTAGCTTAAAAAGCTATGACACTCCTTTTATAACACCCCAAAATACGATCCTTACGTTGTTCCAAGTTTTGGATTTCTTGTTTAGCTACAACTAGAATTCCTAAAATAAAACATGTTTTATCAGCTAATTAATACTAAAACTTTTTCTAATCAAACTTAATTACTATTAAGTGGAGGTTAAGGCTTTAGAGACTATTACCTTAGAATTTTACGGTTTCTCACTTGAAAAGAAAGGCAAGAAGAAATGAATGCTGTGTTTGGTAGGGAGGAAGTCGGATGAAACCGACAGAAGCTAAGGGAAATGAAAGGGATTTACTGTGTTTGGCTACTTTAGTTGTAGCAGAAGTGGGATAATTTTGACAAAAATAGAAGGAAACCAGGGCTCCAAAATTTTTTGTTCGATTTTGGGGGAAAAACGGCGGAAACCGGGGGAAAACTATTAAAATAATAGAAATACCCTTAAAGTAGTTAAAGAAAAATAAAAGAATGGGTATTTTAGTCTATTAAATATTTCAATTCCTTTCATTTCCTTTATTATTCATACCAAACAATATAAAAAACAATAATTTCATCTCACTTCTTTCCATTTCTATCTCATAAATCCAAACTGAAAATAAACACAATATTTCCTTTCTCTTCTTTTCGCTTCTTTTCACTTATTTCCGTTTCTGCTCCACATAAAATTTCCAAACACAACATAAGACAACCATTTAAAAGTTAAAAGCTATTAAATTTTGAAGAAAGAGAAAATAAATTAAATGAAAATAAAATTTTTAATATTACTTAAATATGAGATGTAGTAATAAAAAAAAAAATGATAGAAAAAGAAGATGAATATGATCAAATTATCCTAATTATTTTTGTTTTCTTTAGATCTTATGGATCTTTTCGTGATTACACTCATTTCCACAGTCTTTGTCAAATATCCATTTTCCTCCCATTTCCACAACTTTTTTTTTTTTTTTTAATTTTCCATGGATTTTCAACAAATCCAAAAACAACAAAAATTGGAGTATTTATATGTAGTAGGAAAAAAAAGTAAGGTTATAGTTTTAAAAATAGGAAAAATGATTTTTTTTTCTTTTAAAGATTGTGCTACATGGTAAAATCTAACGTGACAATTTTTCCATATGTAAGATCTTAAGTGATTAAGATTTTAAATTTCAAGATAAGTGTAGAGTAAAATTTAATTACTTTCCAACTTATTATTACCATTTTAACAATTATTAGGTTTTGAATTTTCTGTGGTTTTCAATTAAGGAGTTTACAAAAGTTTTGGGCTCCAAAAGCATTGTATGAAATTCATTTTCACTCAAAATTTTGCAATTGAATTTGTTGTAGAATTAATGTTGCGAATGATAACTAAATTTTAACAAAATATACAATTAGATATCTAAACTATAAAATTGATTGGTACTAAGTTCATGTACTTAATTACATATTTTGCAAAAATTTAAGTTCCAATTGGATACCTGAACTATAAAATTGATCGGTACTAAGTTCATATACCTAATTACATATTTTGCCAAAATTTAGGTAGCTAATTGTAAAATATGTAATCGTGTTCAAATACGTAAACTTTGCACTTACTAAAATAATACCTATGTTCAAATATCTAATTGCATATTTTGTAAATTTATATACCATTTGCAATATTTATGCTTTCTTATTTGTGGTTGGTCTTCGACTGTATAAGTGTGAAGTTTCTGCTAAATTTAATCAAACTAAGAAAATGTGTGCATCTACTTTTAGAAAATCTGAATTATTAAGTTCATTTCACATTAATCTAGGATATTTAAAGCAAACCATGACTAGAGTGGTAAAAGATATTATGTAGCCTTTATAGATGGTTTTTCTAGATATATTAAATTTTATTTGCTTAGGATTATAGATGATGCTTTTGACATGTTTCTAATGTATAATGCTAAGGTTAAAACAATCGAATAAACTTGAAGATTAAAAGATTTAGATTAGACGAAGGCAGTGGATATGTTTTCATTAATGAATATTATGAAAATGAATGAATAATTCGTGAAATAACTCCACTTTATTCCCTTGACTCAAATGAAGTAGCTAAAAGAAAAAATAGGATATTAAAAAAATGATGAATTGTATGTTTGTTAGTTCAAATATACATAAAAATTTTGGGGGTCAAGTTATATTAACTACATGTCACTTGAAAATAAGGTACCTTAAAAACAGTGAAAACATGATGGAAAAAAAAAAAGGAAAGCATCTTATAAACTTTGTAAAGATTATTCACATTGCTTGAAATATTTAAAAGTATAGGGATGTTTTGCTAAAGTTATACTACCTAGTCCTAAGAAAAGAAAAATTAGGTTCAAAAAACATCTAATTGTGTGTTTATTGGATATATTAAACCTAATGCTACATATAGATTTATTGTTTTGAAAAGTAATGTATTGGATTGTAACACCATTATTGAGACAATGATGAAAGCACGATCACATCAAGCTCGACATAACAAGTTCAAGTACTTAGAGGCATGATCACACGAAGTGGAGCTAAGAAACTTCGGGATGAATTCAATAGTTATTGCAAGAATTCTATAGAGGATCGAGCAAAACACACTGAATCGACTATGGAAGGAGAAATAAAGTTATTCAACATTGTAGGACAAGATGGCGAGGATCGGAGCTACTTTATTATATCAAATGGCAACAAGAAATAATAGGAGTGAAAGCCGCTTCAAAGTTGCAAGTTTTGAACCCTAACACAACCAACCTATACTCTACATAGCCGACTTTCTTTCAAGCAATGCCAGGACTTGTACGCTGCCTCCGTATGCTACCGGCCTTCCTGGATACGCTGCCGGCATCAAGCTGTACACCCACACCTTCTGCTGGCGTAAAGGATGCTTAGAATTGAATTTTTTAAGGCCACCCACTCTTGTATTTAGGCCACTAGCTTTGTTATCCGAAAAAACTTGTTTTGTTTTATGTCTTTTGGGTTTCCTTTGTATTAGTACATATATTCATTTGTGTTTGTATCAAGAATAGATCACTTTTGATAATTGAAATCCTTGAGAGGAAATTCTTCTCTTTGAGTTCTTATGAGAGATTGTGAATTCTTCAAGAATTGAAATTCTTGTTATGCTCTTCGTTATACCAAGGTTCTTGGTCGATATTTCCTACAGGATCGAGATCTCGATATAAAGGTTCTTAAGATTACTTAACCAACAAAACAAGATTGTTCGATCAATCCATACCAAGGTTCATGGAATTCTCTTATCTAGGGTTAAGTTCAATTATACCATTGATTCTTTTCTGGATATTTCATCAAGTTAAGGTCCGTAACTCGATTCTTAGAGTCTGGATAATTACAAATCCATGCCTAGCATGCATCAAATTAGTATCAGAGCAAGGCTTTCTAAGAATCACCATCCAGTTTGATTTGAGTATGGTAATCCAAAACCCTAACTCATATCTGTTTTCAATTTGAATCCTTTTGTTAAGTAGCTTGCTTGATTGTTTTGTTCTTAGGTTTTTGTTAAGAAAAAAGAAAAAGAATATCAAAAAAATAAAATGAATATAAAAAAGAAAAGAAGAAGTGTCAAATAAATTTTGAAGGAATTGTTTTATGAGAAAGAAAACCCTAATTGGAGTTATGATTCATCTCTGATTTCTGGATTATTTTGAGTCTAATATTATACTTATCATGAATTGAAGTGTTGCGAGGAATGATATAGGAAAAAAAATTCACAAATTGAGGTCTAAGATCGATAAAGAACCATAAGACGAAGGATAGAGACCAGTGATATAACTCGAATGATAGAGATGTTACAGGGATTAATGTTGCGAATGGATAGTCTTGAACAACAAAAATCAAAGAGAGATCCAGATTCTGATGATGAACAAGATTATAGGATGCCTACTAGATCCAGACGCAAGAACAATTCGTTAGAGAGTACTGGTCGAGGAGGTAAGAAAATTGATACTAACTTGATTCTATAAAATTCAAGATTCCTCCTTTTTTGGGCCAAGGTAACCCCGATGCTTATCTAGGGTGGGAGTGCAAAATTGAATTAATATTTGCCTGTCACAATTATTCGAAGGAGAAAAAGGTCAAATTGGCTATTGTGGAATTCAATGGATATGCTAGCATATGGTGGAATCAACTTAAACTTAATAGGAGGAGAAATTTAGAGGAGCTAATTCGTACATGGCGGGAATTGAAGTAGATCATGAGAAAGAAGTTTGTTCTTTCACATTACTATAGAGGATTAGATCATCAGTTGCAAGAACTCACTCAAGGAAGTAGGAGTATAGAAGAATATTATATGGAAATGGAGACACTCATGATGAAGATTGATGGAAAGGACGATGATAAAGCCACTATGGCTAGATTTTTTAATGGGCTTAATAGAGATATTACAGACAAGGTAGAATTGCAGCATTATATAAAGACGAAAAAAATGTATCAGATGGTATTGAAATTTGAAAGCCAACTCAAGAGGAAAGAAAAATACAATTATGAAGGCACTTCTTCTACCTCATGAAAGAAGAACTGGAAGAAGAAGAATAAGGAGAATAAGAAAGGAAAATCAATTCAAGATATGCCAAAGGAGGAGACTTCTAATAAAACTAAAGGTAAGCCTGAATCTCAATCTCATTTGAGTGGATTACGCTGTTTTAGGTGTAATGGTGTTAGAGACATAGCTTCTTAATGCCCTAATAAGAAAGCTATGATTAGCTTAGGCAATGACGAATATAAGATGGCTAGCAAGAGTGAAGAAGATGATGATGATATGCTTAAGTTAGAGGATGTGACCGATAATGAGGAGGCAGATGCATCAAACTTATCATTGGTAATTAGATGCACTTAGAGTACGCAATGGGTGGATGAGGGTGAATTTGAGTAGCAAAAGGAGAATATTTTCCATACTCAAGTTGTAGTGAAAGACAAATTTTACATTTTAATTATTGATGGTGGCAGTTGTGCCAATGTGGTAAGTGTAAATTTAGTGGAATTACTTAAGTTGCCTACACTTAAATACCCTAGGCCATATAAGCTACAATAGTTAAATGATTCTGGAGAGGCAAAGTTGAATGAGCAAGTGAAACTATTATTTGCTTTGGGAAACTACAAGGATGAGGTAATGTGTGATGTGGTACCCATGAATGCATATAATATCTTGTTTGGCAAACCATGGTAGTTTGGCAAAAATGCTATTCATGAAGGGTGTTCAAATAGGTTTATTGTACGGAAGGATTTTAAGACATTCCATTTCAAGCCTTTGACACCACAACAAGTTCAGGAGGATCAAAAGAACTTGAAACAAGAAGAAGAGATGTTGAGAACTAGTAAGAAAAAGAGGGAAAACAAGAGAGCTAGTGAGAATGATATACAAGTGATAGAGGAAAGAAACAAAGTGGCTAATGAGAAAAAAAAGGAGAGAATGAGAAGAAAAGGCAATTGAATTGTCTTACCACTAAAATTGAGATCATGAGTGTAGTAAGTGAGAAAAAGCCCTTGATTGTCCTTATGTATAAGGAGGCAATGATTTCTACTAGTGATCTTAATCCTTCTCTTCCTGGTTCTATTGTATCTCTTTAGTATGAGTATGAAGACTTGTTTCTTGAAGAAATTCTTAGAGGGTTACCACCAATTAGGTGCATAGAGCATTAAATTGACTTCATACTTAGAGCTTCTATTCCAAACTGACCTGTCTATAAGAGCAGTCCTGAAGAAACTAAGGAGATACAAAGGCAAGTGGAGGAATTACTAGCAAAGGGATTTGTTCGTGGGAGTATGAGCCTTTGTGATGTACTAGTTTTACTTGTGCCCAAGAAAGATAGAACCTAGAGAATATGTGTAGATTGCAAAGCTGTCAACAAAATCATGGTAAAGTATCGTCATCCTATTCCTAGGTTAAATGATGTGCTTGATGAACTGCATCGCTCCTATTTGTTTTCAAAAATTTATCTTTAAAGTGTTTATTATCAGATTCTAATGAAAGAAGGGGACGAATGGAAAACTACCTTTAAATTAAATTAAGGCTTTATGAGTGATTAGTTATACCTTTTGGACTAACTAACACATCTAGTACATTCATGAGGTTGATGAATCATGTCATGCATCCTATTATAAGTAAATTTGTTCTAGTGTACTTTGATGGTATTTTGATTTGCAGAAAAACTTAAAGGAACATGTGAATTATCTAAAGAGTGTACTTACTGTTTTGGAAAAAGGAGCAATTATATACTAATATAGAGAAATGTTCTTTTTGTCTGGAAAAGGTTACTTTCCTAAGATATGTTGTTAGTGCTAGAGGCATAGAGGTAGATGAGGATAAAATTAAAGCCATTAAGGATTGGCCTATGCCTACTAGTGTTACTGAAGTGAGGAGTTTTTATGGTCTGGCTAGTTTTTATATACATTTTGTGAAAGATTTTAGTACACTAACATCACCATTGATTGAAATTGTTAAGAAATTAGTTGGTTTTAAATGGGATGAAGCATAAGAAAAGACTTTTAATTTACATAGAGAAAAATTATGTTATGCACCTTTGTTGTCTTTACTTAATTTTTTCAAGACCTTTGAGATTGAATGCATCTGGCGTTGGTATTGGAGCTGTATTGATTCAGGAGGGCAAGCCAATAGCTTACTTTAATGAAAAGCTAAATAGAGCACCTTTAAGCTACCCCACTTATGATAAGAAGCTCTATGCATTGGTGAGAGTCTTAAAGACTTGGCAGCATTATTTGTGACCAAAGGAGTTTATGATTCATACTAATCACGAATCACTAAAGCATTTGGAAGGTCAAGAAAAGTTGAATAGGAGACATGCCTGCTGGATGGAGTTTATTAAGACTTTCCCTTATGATATCTGTTAAAAGTAAGGTAAAGAAAATGTGGTTGCTACTGCCTTATCTGCAAGCATGTCCTTCTCTCAACTTTAATACAAAATTATTAGGTTTTAAATATATCGAAGAGTTGTATGCTAGTGGTCATGAATTTTCCGCTATTTATATTACTTGTAAGGAAGGTTCTTCTAACAAGTTTTGCAAGCATAAGGACCATTTATTTAGAAAGAAAAAATTGTGTGTACCTCAATGTTCTATTAGAGAATTGCTTGTTAAGGAGTCTCATAGTGGAGGTTTGATGGGGGCATTTTGGTGTGACTAAAACTTTAAATATTTTAACTAAGCATTTTTATTGGCCTCACATGAGAAGGGATGTGGAAAGAAGTTGTAGTCATTGTGTAACTTACAAGAAGGCCAAATCTAGAGTGATACCTCATAGTTTATATACTCCTTTACCTGTTCCTAGTGAACCTTGGACTGGCATTTCTATGGATTTTGTTTTTGGGATTACCTAGATCAAAAAGGGGATGTGATTCAATTTTTGTTGTTGTGGATAGATTTTTTAAAATGGCACACTTTATTGCTTGTTATAAAACTGACAATGCATCTCATATTATTGACTTGTTCTTTAAAGAGATTGTCAGGTTACATGGCATTTCTAAAAGCATTATTAGTGATAGAGATGTCAAATTTTTTAGCCATTTCTAGAGAGTTTTGTGGTTTCTATTGCCTGTCATCCACAAACCGATGGACAAACTGAAGCAATGAATAGCACAATGATGACTTTGTTGCGAGCTGCGACTCAAAAGAATTTAAAGTCTTGGAAGGAATGTTTACCATTTATTGAGTTTGCATAAAACTGTACTGTTCACTTTGCTACATGTTTTTCTCCATTTGAGGTTGTATTATGGTTGTAATTCACTAATACCTTTGGATTTATTGCCCTTTCTAATTAATGAAAGAGCTACTTTAGATGGAAAAAAGGGCAAAAACTGTAAAGAAATTGCATGAACAGGTACGGCAACGGAATTGAAAAGAGGAATGAGCAATATGCTCAACAAGGAAACAAAGGCAGAAAGAAAATCACCTTTGAATCAGGTGATTAGGTGTGGATACACTTAAGGAAGGATAGATTCCCATCTCAAAGGAAGTCAAAGCTGGAGCCTCGAGGAGATGGACCATTTCCAGTGGTCGAGAAGGTAAACGACAACGCCTATAAATTAGATTTGCCCAGTGAGTAAAATGTGAGTGCTACATTTAACATTTCTAACTTGAGTCCTTTTGATGTAGGCGAATCTAATTTGAGGATGAATCCTTTCAAAGAGAGAGGGAATGATAAAAGCACGATCGCACCAAGCTTGCCATAACAATTTTAAGTACTTGGAGGCATGATCACGCGAAGCCAAGCTAAGAAACTTTGGGATTAATTCAATAGTTATTACAAGAACTTCATGGAGGATCGAGCGAAACACATTGAATTGACCACGAAAGGAGAAATAAAGTTATTGAACATTATGGGATGAGATGGCGAGGATCCGAGCTACTTTATTATTTCATATGGCAACGAGCAATAGCAGGAGCAAAAGCCGCTTCAAAGTTGCCAGCTTTGAACCCCAACATAGCCAGCTTAAACTCTACACAGCTGGCCTTATTTCAAGCAACGCCAGGACTTGTGTGCCACCTCCGTATGCCTCCACCTTCCTGGATACGCCGCCGATGTTGAGCTATACACTGTCGGCTTTCTACTAGCGTAAAGGATGCCCATAATCGAATTTTTTAAGGCCATCCCCAAGGTCGCCCACACTTGTATTTAGGCTGATAGTTTTGTTTGGCCAACAAACTTGTTTTGTTTTATGTTTTTTAGTTTCCTTTGTATTATTACATATTTTCCTTTATGTTTGTATCAAGAATATATTGCTTTTGATAATTGAAATCCTTGAGAGAAAATTCTTCTCTTTGATTTATTTCGAGAGCTTGTGAATTCTTCAAGAATTGAAATTCTTATCGTGTTCTTCTTTATACCTATGTTCTTTGTCAGTATTTTCTACAGGGTCAAGATCTCGATATCAATGTTCTTAGGATTACTTAATTAATGGGTCAAGGTTGTTCCATCAATCCATACTAAGGTTTGTGGAATCCTTAAATCTAGGGTCAAGTTCAATTATATCACTGATTTTTTTTTTTTCTGGATATTTTGTGTGTTAAGGTCCACAATTCAATTCTTAGAGTCCGAGAAATTATAAATCTATGCCTAGCATGCATCAAACAAAAAATGTTGAATTCTTTGAACATATTTTTTCTTTAAAGTACGAAACTATTTCTCATGCAATGTCAAAATTGTTTGTTTTCAATAATAATTATCATTTTATCTAATTTTATTTAACTAATTTAATCATGCAATTCACAATTATATATATAAATGCACAAATATGTAGTTCAACACCAATGTATATACACATGTGATTTCATCAACAAATATATAATTTCATTCGGCATTCATTTATACACACACACACAATCAGTATTATTCTATAAATTAATTAACAAATCAAAATTATAATGACATTAACATATTTATATACATGATTCGACATGTATAAGCATATATACATATATATACATTTATATATTGTAAACACCTAAAATAGAAATAAGGAATATAGCACTTATAATTGAAATTTTAGAGGGAAATGTCACATTTGGGTATAAAGTTCATGTAGTAGTCATAGGATTTATTGTAAAATGACCCTTTGAATTTAGATTTTGAAAACAATATACATATATATATATATATGGCAATATTTCTATTAGATTAATCTTTAATATAACTCATTATTTATATATATGAGTTTCAGATTATAACAAGACTAATGATAAAACATTTGACTGCGAAAGTGGCGATATGTATAGAGTCACATCTGGTAAATATAAATGTTCATTAAATTATCAAATAACATGACCACTCTTGAATCAGTACATAGGACATAAATATTCATTGATCATAAATAAATATTTATCTTAACTCATCAATATATATATATGTATATATATATCAATAATAATAGTAAACACGCAAGAGTGAAACAAGTAGAAATTAATGTGTCATTAAGGAATAGAAACAATGAACACTAAATGTTCCGTATTCCCTTACTACCTCTCATTAAAACAATACATAAGTTAAAAAAAAAAAAAAAAAAAAAAAAAAGAAGAGCTAACTTAAGTAAAAAGCACTTTGTAAATTCTGTTTTGCATGTAATCGTCGTGGCAACAGCGGGAATCAGCTTGACACAATTTCATTAAGAAACCTGACAATTGTCATAATTCCAATATGTAATCCAGTAATTTTATGACACATCCCTCTACGTATTAATGGCAGAAGGTATAAATATCAGCCTACCATAATCATGTACTTCTTTGACCATGTCTATTGAAATATACAAAGACAGTCGGGTATAAATATATATATTAGAAGAGTAGTCAAATAACTGGGGAAGATGTTAAGGTCTCGGAGGATTAAAGAAGGATGGCAGAACAATTTTTGTTGGATTAGCTTCCCAAGTTGGACGATCTCTAGGTAAGCTTATTCACTAAAAATCTCTTCTTCTTTTTTTATAATAATAAAAATAATAATAATAATAATAATAATACACAAAAACGTACTAATATGACCAGAAGATATTGCAAAGAAGTAGGTGGGAAATTGATGTCAATTTGTTCCTGGAAACATGTGCTATTTGCTACATTCAATAGTAACACATGTAAACAATCATAATCAAGTCTAATACTATAAAAGTCATTTTTTTTAGAACCTTTAATCAATTTGAAGGGGTAATTATAAAACTAACATCTTTATATCATAAAATAATAATGAAAAAAAAAATTTACGTGATAGTGCAGTTGAATGTTATCAGTAATTATGATGGAAATTGTGATTGGTGATAAATGCTACGCATGACTTGTCACACGTTAAAGGCATTAATTTATTAAGGTTCCAAGAAACATTAATGACTTAGTTACGAAAATTGTAATACTAATAGTAGGTAATTGTTACCATATCCGTTTATGAAAAATTTGACATCTGAAATATGTTTGATAATTTATTGCCATGAGTTTTCTTTTTTCTTTAATGCCATTTTGTACATGTTCAACTCTGGCTAAATGTAGTTTTACCATACTCATCGTGTTTAGTCCCAGTCAATTGCATGTCCCCGTACATAGTATATATTTATTAATAAGAATTTGATTCAATATTAACAGATAGAAAGTTACTAGAGAAAATCTAATTTTTTTTTTTTTGAAAATAAAACCTACCTAGAATGATGCTCATTTGTTTTAATAAGCAAGGATATGATACTTTAATTAGGAGTTAAAATAATAGCATGTCATATGTTTTTGCAATAATTTTGAGGAATGAGACTTTTTCCTTTACTACTCCGAATAATTGTGGTATGATTGAATGTGTACCACAGCTTATGGTAATAATCATATCATAATATAAATTAACAAGTATATATATTAATATAACAAGCTACCTTTCACTTTAAACCATATAAAAATTTCTTAGTCATAATATTAATCATTGGGCTCGTATTTAAACTCAATTTATCAAAATAAAGAATGTTGACAAATATGCATGATATACATTAGATACGTACCACATATAGACATATGAAAGGAAAAAAAATATAAATAATATACCTTAACTTACTACATAAAGACTACCAAAAACTTAATAATTTTCTAAGAATTACTCGTTACCTTTCCATAATAATACGAAATGTCACAAAAATTTTCTTTATAGGAGTCACAAGCAACAAGGAGTTCGACAATCACCTGCAGGTAAGTGGGACCAATGCTTCATCGCATTTGGGAGTACTATTTTAAGGTACTTGGAGGTTGAAGTGTGCCAATTGTTGTGATTGTAAAATAGGTTGGATGTGTGCATGGAATGCTTGTGCTTGTCCTTGATTAGTTGATTGATAACTGAGCTTTATGCTGTGTTATGTTATGATGATTTGAATTGTTCTTAAAGTGTTTACAAATTGGGTGATCGCCTTTAAATTTGACTAAATGAAACTTTAACTAAATTATCAAAACAATACTCATTTCAACCTAATAGGGGATCAGTTAAGAATTCTATGATCAAACGTCAAGCTTGAAGAGAGTTGGCAAAGCCACCTTTTCCTATCCTCACGACCGAACTAAGTGACAAAAGAGGAGGTCGCGGTGAGGTTAGGAACACGTTCGAAGAGGTTTTGGGAGGAGACGTGGCTCCGTTGCACAAACCTGGGTTTGATTGATAGTCGTTTTGCATCACGCTGCAAACTCCTCAACCCAAGCTAGAGTGGGGTTATTTTCTCTAGTCTCGCGACGGACCTGGTAACGTCATGCAGATGGAATTTGCTTGTTCATGTATTACATTAACTAATTATTTGAAAATCTTGATTGTCGTGTGTAAATGCATTTTTACCTTCATCCCTCTTACTAAGCTATAGTTTCTCATTCCCTTATAGATTTTCTTGCAACTTCGGATTGATTTTAGTAACAGCAGCTAGTATTACATATGGATCCTCAAGTGTGTAATAGTACAGATAAGTAGAAGTCAGAAGATCCAATTCATACATTTCTATTTTCATTTTGGCTATTAGTGTCAGTTGGGTAACTTGGGTCAACTAGTCTGATTTGAACACTAGTAAACTTAGTGTTTACAAACAATCCTAATAGTATTTTGTATCTATGTGAAATGAAATATTCATATATTATTGTAATTATTTAGATTTTATTATTGGGCTGACGTGGCTTCAGAGTGGATTGGTCGTTTATGCCTTGTATATACTAGTTTATTATAGAAGCTAAGTTGTGAGCTTCTACCATAGGTTAGTGTATATGGCAAGACTATTACGACTGGGCTAACTCGGGACGTGACATATATATATCATCGGTTTCAAAATCAAGATCATTTCATCAAATCAAAATATCTTGTATGTATGTATGTATCTAGAATTCAACATTCAAAATTATATATACATAATAAAAATCAAACTATAATTAAATATTCGATCTAAGATTATTTCATCAATCAACATATAAATCAAGTATCAAACATTCAATCAACTTACATAATCATCAAGTAAGTTAGATCTACTTACTAGAATGAAAAAACTAGTTCTTTTCTTTTTCATTATTTTATTTATTTACATTTATTTAATAAATTTTACTAGAGAATAGGTTAGTCCAAAGGGTGAAGAAATTGGAGTAAATCAATCATTTGAACCATGCTTGGAGTTGGTTCAATTGTGCACCAGCTCTATTCACATGAACCACACCCTTTATTATTCTTTTTTTTTTTGTTTACTTAATATTTATCAAATTAACTCATGTTTAATATTATTACATTCTTTTATAATTATTTTTAAATAATTCTAAAATTAAATGTTACAAACGAGTTTTACAATAAAGGTTCACTTTACAAGATCAAAGCAAGCTTGTACAAGTTGAAACCAACTTCTTTTACGATTTCACATTAATCTATGAGTTATTAACTATCAAGAGCAATCAAAATCCAAAAATTGATGAAAAAAAGCACATTTTAAGTTGATTTAACTTGAATAAAAGATCTAACTTGAATTTTCATGAAGAAAATCTTGAATGAGGTTGAAAATTTGAAGATCTTCAAGATTATTCAAACCATTTCCCAAAAAAATTTCAAAAACTTAAACTCAAACAAAACCAATTTCAACCTTTAAATCATTATGAATCAAATACTATTTTATATTACAAATACACATTGGATCATAATAAATACTAAGAGTATCCATATTCGAGGTCTTTGACATAAGTTCTCACTTTTTCAGGTTCTTACAAATGTAGAGATTCCTTCAACTTTTAGGGGGGTTCTGTACGAAGGATACCAAAAAATAAGTTCCTTTAAAATATTTTACTATTATTTTATAAATGTAAGGTAATTTATAAAGTAAATGGGGGCCTACAAAAGTATAAAAAGATGTGAATGAACCATCTGAATGAAACTTACGAATAAAGTGGTGAGTTTATTTAGGAGGAGAGTTTAAAGTGCTAATGTGACATCCGAAGGACTTTATGAACAACCTATTGGATGTGGATGCTCTAATATGAGCATTCAAGATTTCATCTTCAATCTTCATAATCTACAAATTCTTCAAACATTTTTAGGAAGTTGTGGAAACTTGAATCAAGGCCCAAACTTATTCAAACCCATTCAATTTTCACTAAATCATTATCTATTAACACTACTCCAACTCTAACACCTTTAAATATCAAATTAAATTATACAAACATCAAAATCACCTCCTAAACTAAAATTTCCAACAGGTTATACATCCAGGAGCACTCATATTCAACCTCAAATATTTTACAAAAAACCAATATCAAACTCACCAATGAAACAAACACATTCTAACCTATAACTCATTCATATCAATACCAAAACACTTCAAACTCCATCTACGCTTTGATATCAATCCAAATAATATTATAACAATTCAATTATCATGATTAACATATAAATTATCAAATTAAATTAAATCTATATTAACATATATACATATGATTTTAGGCATTATTATATTTATGTATAATCATCATAAATCTCAAATCAAAAAATTTACATATGAAATAAATTCTCCATTTAACACTTACAGATTAGACATCAAGTATTCAATCAACATACATAATATCGAGTAAATTAAAACTTACTAGAACTGAGAAATCAAAATAAATTTAGCAAAAACTTAATTACTACTTCTTTACAAGTTGTAGAAGCTTCTCACACCAAATACTACTGCTACTACTTCTTCAATTAGATCTTGAACTTGTTCCTTAAGTTTTTCAAAAGAATTAGAGATGAGATTAGTAAGTATTTTAAATAATTAACAAGAATTGAATTACATCTTTGATTAGGTAATGTTTTACTTAGTTGTTGTTGTCGAATTGATGGAGAAATCTAGAAAGGATTTAGATACTCTTTTGAATGGGTTTCAAAAACGGGTTTTAACAAAGAGGGTGACTTAGAGAGGATTTGAGTATGCTTTGTTTACTTAGTAATGAAGAAAGGTGAGAGGAGAGAGAAATTCTAGGCTTAAGTAGTGTAATTAGAGGAGGTAAATTACTAGTAAACCCTTAGGTAGTTGGGCTAGATTACCCTTATGTTATCGTGCATATGACAACATGTAGATTTTATTTATTTAACTCAATTTTAATTAACTTAGGCTTATAATTTAATTAGCTTAGGCTTATAATTCTATTTAGGTAATTTAGATATAAATTGAATATTAGCCAATATGAAATAGACATATGATTCCTTTAAATTCTCAAATTATTTAATATACTAATTTAATTTCAATTACATAATCAATTCCCATCTAGTCTAAACTACACTTTACAAATCCACATTTATTTTATTTTTCTAAATTACTCAACTTAATATAGATCACCCAACCAACAATTCAAGGTTCAAATTTACCCATAATTTCATTATTATTATTATTATTATTATTATTATTATTATTATTATTATTATTATTTTATTATTATTATTATTATTATTATTATTTAAATTTTTTGAAATTTTTAGGATATTTCAAGTTTAATATTCATATTCAATTATATTATTCCATATCGTACATATAACTTGCATGTGTTAAAAATAAAATATATTGTATAACGAACATTATATCATATATTAATTCATATAATATAATATGTAACATACATTATATTGTGTGTTTATCTACTAGATGCAATATGTAGGTAAACATTATTATGTGATTCATATATTTTATTATGATACATTATATTAATACTAGAATTTTTTTTAACAATTATATAGATTATATTCATTATATTGCATGTATACATCTTCAAGAGACAATAGTACGTTTGAAAATTATGACTTTATATACGTTCCGAAGATGCTGGATAAAACAAATTATAAAAGTGAGTTTGTGATTCTACTACTATTACTAAACGAAGAATTGGACTTTTCAATCCATCCTTGATTCTATTTACATTCCATTTCATTCTACTTATTTTAATATATATATATATATATATATATTTAGGACATTACAAAATATTGGAAAATAAAGTAGTAGATGGATTGTGATAAAAATACTTATGAATTGATTATATTTTGAAATACAAAACTGAAAACAGCAAAATATATATATATATATAGATATATATGGTCTATAAATCCATTTTACGATAACCACCATAGATAAGTGGTTCATATTTTACTTGCATACAATCACATATCACCTATGCTTCGTGGATGCATGTTGCACTGGTTTATGTTCTTTGTAGAATTTCATCAATATTTTTAAGACATGGTTCGTGGTGGCACATTCCGTCTCTCTTTCCGGTCCTTGCTAATTGAAAAAGATTAAAGCTGGTCAGATCTTCTTCACTTATTGCACGTTAATACCATTGAGTGAATAAGACTTTAAAGTAAAATTCAATTTTAGTATTAAATTACTAGTTATAGGCTTGATAAATGAATAAATATGTAATTTTTTTTTAACATTGATGGATTTGAGCAATAAATAACCATTTGATATTTTTTGCAATAGAAATTTATTGATCAACTAGATGTTAAAGTGACAACAAAGTGAACAAGTCGAATTTATATCATAATAAAGTGACCAAACAGTCAATATGTGTGCTATCTAGAAAATGATCACACTAAGCACAGGATCTAGAGGTATCGTAAGACTTTCACTGAAGGCCGGTCTTATGAAATTCCATGAACGTGCAAGATCGTGCGAAAGATTAACTAGTAAAACGACAACCTGAATTAATCATCAATAATACGGCAAATGGAATCTCGTTTTTTGGAGGATACACAGAACCGAAAATATATATATATATATATATATATATGTTTTGTAGAGTTCTCTGTCAGACATTAACACCACATAAAACAATTTTCAAACAAAGTCTTTAAGATGAATGATTTCCGGAATGAGTTGACTTTAAGACAAACATCAACCCATTATTTTGACTTCTCCAATCTTGTAGAGAAGTGGTAGGCATGAAGGGGGAAAAGAAAATTTTTTTCCAAGCTCTATTTGGATGAAATCTTCAAGGTTCTAGTAGACAGGCATTCCTCAGATGTACATATAAAAAGGGATCTAAGTGAATGATCTAATTCATCAGCCAACAATACTATTATATTGTTCTATGCTAAACTTTTGGAGAAAATGAGGGATCCTAATAGCTTGCTTCTCTTGGTTGTTGGAACTCTTGTAGTGTTCACATTTTCTAGCTTGTCAGCGGCAGGGCAACTAAGTCCATCGTTTTATCTCAAGACTTGTCCTAATGTTGAGAACATCGTGAGGAACATCACATGGAATCGAGTTTCAGCTAATCGTACCTTAGCAGCTAAGTTACTTAGGATGCAATTTCATGACTGCTTTGTCAGGGTAAAGACACTAAATTCTTGGCATACACATTTGATTTTAGACGACAATCTGGGAATTTGAAATTGTATTCTAGATTGATAATTGAGACTGAATGATATTTTTGCAGGGTTGCGATGCATCGGTTCTACTGGATTCAACAAGTAATAACACTGCTGAGAAGGATGCAGTTCCTAACGGATCTCTAGCAGGATTTGATGTTATTGATGAGATAAAAGAAAAACTTGAAGAACAATGTCCTAAAACTGTGTCGTGTGCAGACACTCTTGCTCTTGCAACACGCGATGCCGTTTCTTTCCAGGTAAAACAATCTAATTATACCCTTCTTTTCAAAGTACTGATTAGGATGATTAAATCAATTCTTTTATGGCTAAATGCCAAATTTGCTATCTAAACTTTGAAATGATCAATTTAAATACCTAATTAAACCCTGTGGTTATATTTTATTACTTTCTTAATATCTTTTACTCTATTTGCTAACACCGTATAGCATTGATAGACTATTTTTGTCACGTCTAAAAAGAGAACAAATAGTATTAATAAGATAGTAAAAATAGTTACGAAAAATTTGATGAACTATTAAATTAAATATTTTAAAATTCAGGTATCATATTAAAATTTTATGCAAATTTCAGGTACTAAATTTGATATTTTCTCTTCACTTATCGATCTTTTAGTTGAGTTTGATCGTGTTCCTTATAAACATATATACAAAAGTAAGCTCATGAGACATATTTGCCAGTTCGGTACGTCATTGTGGTCTGTATGGACTGGCAGAAGAGATGGAAGAGTCTCGCTTGCGTCAGAAGCCAATAGGGATCTGCCATCACCAGGAGCTAACTTCACCACACTTAAGATGCAGTTCCAAGATAATGGATTAAACGTATCTGATCTTGTTGCTTTGTCAGGTATGAAATACTTCTACAACTATAATTACCGTATAGTAATATGCAAATAAGAATATATATACTTTGTTAGCTGATGGATTCCATGTCATCCACAATATTAATATAGAGATAACAAGTGGTAGTAAGTAGTAAATTTTACAAGTGAAAAATCGATTTAAAAAACTAAATGAGAGATGATGCAGTTTAGTTAAGCATTAATTTTGACATTGCGCTCTTTAAAAGTTAAGAAAAATTCTATGGTCACGGTCTTTTTTTAACAGGACCGGTTCATTATTTAACTACTTAGAATCATATATGAGGATCATTACACCAATAAAATACTTAATATATCAATTATTGTATTTACTTTAATAGTTAGATGATAAACTGTACGATACTATTGATAGAACTATTAAAGTTATGATTTAAATGCTTCTAGCATTGAAAAATTAGTTGTGATGTTGCAGGAGGACATACTATTGGAGTAGCACATTGTGTGATCTTTGCTCAAAGGCTCTTCAACTTCTCTGGAAACGGTGATACTGATCCATCCCTAGACCCAACATATGCTGCACAACTTAAAGCACAATGCGGGAATCCACCAAGTCCAACTATCACAGTGGACATGGACCCTGGCAGTGCTCAAAACTTTGACAGTCACTACTTTGTTGCTCTTGCCAACAACCAAACTGTATTTCCCTCGGATGGAGCACTCTTATCTGACCCACAGGCGGCTATCTTTGCTCGAAACTACCAAAGGTTTTCGGTGTTTTTGGCTCAATTCAGTCAATCCATAAGGAGGATGAGTGCCATTGATGTGCTTACAGGGACTGATGGAGAGATTAGGAGCAATTGCAGAGTTGTTAATTGATAAGATAAGAGAGTGAATGATATACTTGATTGTGTTGATGTTTTAGGCCTTCTTTTTTTGTTTTTGTCTCTTTTATTGATGTTTTGGGCCTTCTTTTTTGTTTTGTTCCCTTTTTTAATTATTTTTATTTATTTTCATTGATTGTGTTGAACAATAGTAGAGTTATTGATTGATCAAAGAGTGAATAATATAAATTTATTGTATTGGATAATATAAAGAACATTTTTACTTTTTGTGTGAAGAGATTCTGTTTAGATTATCTGATTTTTATCTATATCGTATCTGCATCTGTAACTTATCTATATTATTTTTTGTATCATATCAATTCGATCTGTTTGTGAGTAAAATTATCGGTTTTTCATCGATATTTGTTTTTTGACAAATATGTATTTGAAAACGATAGAAATATGATATTAAAATGACCAAGATATAATGAAACAAACATACCATGAGCATTATGCATATTTTGTTGTTGAGGAACAAGTTAAGAGTTGGTAGAGTTATTTCCCATTGTCATTTTTGCTTATGGATATCTACACATTCTAAATTCGAATATCTATGTGTTGGTTTCTAAAGCGGGAAGAGGATTTTATATATACAATTGAAAATAACAAGAGGTTCAAAACAGGAAATAGACCAATAAAGGTTTGAATTTACAAAAAAATAGTGAAAAAAGAAACATAGCGAGTAGTTTTTAAAAAAATATATTCATATATTAAAATTATATTTATAGTTATATGTCATTAATCAATTCACATAATATATTAACATCATTTGCCCTTTCTTTTGGTTTTGCACAATTTGCCAATTATAGGACCTAAATATGTCGAGTGGGTATTTAAGGCTCTAGTTTATAACATCCTCTAGTTTTGGCCTTCACTTATATGTTCTTACCAACCTATGATGGTGCACCGGCCTTATCCTCAAAAGCAATCGTGGTGCTCCCATCTTTTTCGTGTTTTTTATTGCTTATAAATACAGCCCACTACCCATTTGGTACATCCATACTACAACTAATAATTACATTCTCCTCTTGTACAATACTAATCTCTCACTTTTTTCTTTAGGTATTATAACCAGATGGAGGTTCGAACCTGGACCTCTCACTTAAAAGTCCAAGATGATACCATTAGACCATGTCATTGGCAATCTTTCACTTTCTTAACTTATTTTGCATTCTTATTCTTGTTAATTCTATAATAGTTGTGGTCAGCAAAGGAAATTTATTCACCTTGCCCCCATCAAATGAATTTGACCAATTTTACGGATTTTTGGCATCACCATCACATACAATGAACAAACATATTCGACATGCTTCAACCTTATTTATAAATTATAATTAAGGCTTTAAATCTTTGATGAGTCAGGTTATAAACCCTAAATTCCTTGTTTCTTTACTCGAGGATCACCAAAATGTGCCTATCTATGAATCATAGGATGGCTGCCACACTCCTAGCATTGACATGGTGATGCTAACGATACAACCACCATTAATATCAATGAAGATCGTGATTCCATGCACATTGTGTTTATATGTTAAGGGAGTGATAAAAATTAGAGATCTTAAGAAATACTAATGTTATTTAAGAATTGAAGTATCGCGAGAAACAATATAGGAAGGAAAATTTGTGAATTGAGGTTATAAGCTCGATAAAGAACCGTAAGACAAAGGATCGAAAGGTAAGCTGGTAAGTGTATTTTTTGAATTTAAGTAACACAACGAAGTTGAGTGTCATATTTTTGTGAGTGATACACGTAAGTGAGTGTAGTGACATCTCTTTTTTCCTTTTATTATTATTTGTCTGGTTATCTACTAACATCATTGATGGCAAATATCTCAAAGAACGAAGGAAAAGAGAGTAGTGATATGGCTTGAATGCTAAAAATGTTGTAAGGATTGACAGTATGAAAGGATCGCCTTCAACAGTAGAGTTCGAAGGGAAAGCCAGATTCTGATGATGAACAAGATTATAGGAAACCTGCTAGAGCCAAAGGTAAGAATAATTCACGAGAAAGCACCAGTAGGGAGGTGAGAAAGTTGATACTAATTTAAATGATATAAAATTCAAGATTCCTCCTTTTTAGGGGCGCAATGACCCATATGCTTATTTGGAGTGAAAGTGCATGATTGAACTGATTTTTGCACGTCACAATTATTCAGAAGAGAAAAAGGTTAAATTGGCTGTTGCGAAATTCAATAGATATGCTAGTATATGATGGAATCAACTTACTCTTAATAGGAGGAGAAATTTAGAGGAGCCCATTAGTACATGGCAAGAGCTGAAGCAGATCATGAGAAAGAGGCTTGTTCCTTCACATTATTATAGATGATTATATCACCAATTGCAGGAACTTACTCAAGGAAGTAAAAGTGTAGAAGAATATTACATGGAAATAGAGTCGCTCATGATAAAGATTGGTGTAAAGGAAGATGATGAAGCCACCATGGCTAGATTTTTAAATAGGCTAAATAGTGATATTGTAGATAAGGTAGAGTTGCAACATTATATGGAATTGGAAGAAATGTATCAGTTGGCATTAAAATTCGAGAGTCAACTCAAGAGGAAAGGAAAATACAATTATGAAGGTAATTCTACTACTTCATAGAAGAAAAATTGGAAGAAGGAGAATAAGAAGAACAAGAAAGAAAAATCAACTCAAGTTATGCCAAAAGAGGAGACTAATAAAGCTCAAGGTAAGCCTGAATCCTAAACTCATTTGAGTAGCATATGTTATTTCAGATGTAATGGTGTTGGACATATAGCTTCTCAATGCCCTAATAACAAAGCTATGATTGCACTGGGCAATGATGAATATGAGACGACTAGCAAGAGTGAAAGAGATGATGATGATATGCCTGAATTGGAAGATGTGATTGATAATGAGAAAGTGGATGCATCAAATTTATCATTAGTTATTAGATGTACTTTGAGTACACAACAGGTGGAAGAGGACAAACTTAAGTAGTAGAGGGAGAATATTTTCTATACTTTAACTATAGTGAAAGACAAGGATTGCAATTTAATTATTGATTATGGCAGTTGTGCCAATGTGGTGAGTATTAATCTAGTGGAATTGCTTAAGTCGCCTACACTTAAACACCCTAAGCCATATAAGCTACAATGGCTGAATGATTCTGGAGAGGTGAAGGTGAATAAACAGGTGAAGTTATTGCTTGCTTTGCGAAACTACAAAGATGAGGTATTGTGTGATGTAGTAACCATGTATGCATGTCATATATTATTTAGCAGATCATGGCAATTCAACAAAAATGCCATTCATGAAGGGTGGTCAAATAGATTCACTATGCGAAAGGATGAAAAGACATTCCATTTGAAGCCTTTGACACTACAACAAGTTCAAGAAGATCAAAAGAAGTTAAAACAAGAAAAAGAGATGTTAAAAACTAGTGGGAAAAAGAGAGAAAACACGAGAGCAAATGAGAATGATACATAAGTGATAAAGAGAAAAAACAGTGGCTAGTGAAGAAAAAAAGAGAGTGAAAAGAAAAGGCAATTGAATTGTTTTGCCACTAAAAGCGAGATCAGAAGTGCAGTAAATAACAAAGGGCCTTTGATTGTACTTATGTACAAGGAGGCAATGATTTCTACTAACGATTTCAACCCTTCTCTTCTTGGTTCTATTGTATCTCTTTTGCAGGAATATGAAGACTTGTTTCCTGAAGAGATTCGTAGAGGTTTACCACCAATTAGGGGAATAGAGCATCAAATTGACTTCATATCTGAGCTTCTATCCCAAAGCGACCAAGCTATAGGAGTAGTCCTGAAGAGACTAAGGAGATAAAAAGGTAAGTGAAGGAATTACTAGCAAAGAGATTTATTCATGAGAGCATGAGAGCTTGTGATGTGCTAGTTTTGTTTGTACCCAAGAAAAATAGAATCCGGAGAATATGAGTAGATTGGAAAGCTGTTAATAAAATCATGGTAAAGTATCATCATCCTATTCCTAGGTTAGATGATATGCTTGATGAACTGCATGGTTCCTATATGTTTTGAAAGATTGATCTTAATAGTGGTTATCATGAAATTCGAATGGAAGAAGGGGATAAACGGAAAACTACTTTTAAAACTAAATTAGGGTCGTATGAGTGGTTAGTTATGCCCTTTGGAGTAACTAATGCAGCTACTACATTCATGACATTGCTGAATCATGTCATGTGTCCTTTTGTAGGCAAATTTGTTGTAGTTTACTTTGATGACATTTTGATTTACAACAAAAACTTAAAGGAACATGTGAATTATCTAAAGAGTGTACTTTTTTGTTCTAAAAAATGGATATTTATATGCTAATCTTAAGAAATATACTTTTTATTTGGAAAATGTTTTTTTCTTAGGATATGTTTTCAGTGCTAGAGGCATAGAGGTAGATGAAGAGAAAATTAAGGCAATTAAGGATTGGCCTACTCTTACTGGTATTACTAAAGTGATGAGTTTTCATGATCTGGCTAGTTTCTATAGACGTTTTATGAAAGATTTTAGTACACTAGTAGTACAATTGATTGAAATTGTTATGAAATTTATTGGTTTTAAATGGGGTGAAGCACAAGAAGAGGCTTTTAATTTACTTAAAGAAAAATTATGTTCTATACCTTGGTTGTCTTTACCTAATTTTTCCAAGACCTTTTAGATTGAATGCGATGCCTCTGGCAGTGGCATTGGAGTTGTATTAATGTAGGAGGGTAAGCCAACAGCATATTTTAGTGAAAAGCTGGATGGGGCACCTTTGAGCTATCCTACCTATGATAAAGAGCTCTATGCATTGGTGAGAGCATTGGAGACTTGGCAACACTATTTGTGGCTAAAAGAATTTGTGATCCACATTAATCATGAATCACTTAAGCGTTTAAAGGGGCAAGGAAAGCTAAACAGAAGACATGCCTACTGGATGGAGTTTATCGAGACTTTCCCATATGTTATCTACTACAAGCAAGGTAAAGAAAATGTAGTTATTGATATCTTGTCACGCAATTATGTCCTTCTCTCAACTCTTCATGCAAAATTATTAAGTTTTGAACATATCAAAGAGTTGTATGCTAGTGATCATGACTTTTCCATTATTTATACTGCATGTAAGGAAGGATCCTTTAACAAGTTTTATAGGCATGAGGAATTTCTATTTAAAGAGAGGAGATTGTGTATACCTCAATGTTCTAAAAGGGAATTACTTATTAGGGAGTCTCCTAATAAAGGTTTGATGGGGCATTTTGGTGTGATTAAAACTTTAGATATTTTAATTGAACATTTTTATTGGACTCACAAGAGAAGGGATGTGGAAAGAATTTTTAGTCGTTGTATGACTTGCAAGAAGACCAAATCTAGAGTGATTCCTCATGGTTTATATACTCCTTTACCCGTTCCTAGTGAACCATGGACTCGCATTTTTATAGATTTTGTTTTGGGATTACCCAAGTCAAAAAGGGGTTATGATTCAATTTTTGTTGTTATAGATAGATTCACAAAAATGGCACATTTTATTGCTTGTTATAAAAATGACAATACATCTCATATTGCTGATTTGTTCTTTAAAGAGATTGTTAGGTTACACAGTGTTTCTAAAAGCATTGTTAGTGATAGGAATGTCAAATTTTTTAGCCATTTTTGATGAGTTTCGTGGAGCAAACTAGGTAATAAGGTATTATTCTCTACTTCTTATCATCCACAAACCGATGGAAAAACTTAAGTCATGAATAGGACAATGAAGACTTTATTGCAGGCTATGATTCAAAAGAATTTAAAGTCTTGGGAAGAACGTTTACCATTTATTGAATTTGCATATAAGTATACTGTTAATTTTTTTTATAGGTTTTTCACCTTTTGAGGTTGTATATGGTTTTAATCAACTAATGCGTTTAGATTTATTACCTTTACCAGTTAATTACAGAACTAGTCTAGATGGAAAGAAAAATGCAGAAACTACAAAGAAATTGCATGAATAGGTGCGAGAATGGATTGAAAAGAGAAATGAGCAATATGCTCAATAAGCAAACAAAGGCAGAAAGAAAGTCACCTTTGAACCAGGTGATTGGGTCTGGGTGCACTTAAGAAAGGAGAGATTTCCATCTCAAAGGAAGTTAAAGTTGGAGCCTCGAGGAGATGGACCATTTCAAGTGGTTAAAAAGATCAACTATAACACATATAAACTAAACTTGCCAGGTAAGTATAATGTGAGTGCTACATTTAACATTTCTGACTTGAGTCCTTTTGATGTATGTGAAGCTGATTAAAGGATGAATCCTTTCGAAGAGAGAGGGAATGATGAAGACACAATTGCACCAAAATCACCACAACAAATTCATGTACCTGAAGGAATGATTACCTGAAATAGAACCAAGGAGCTTTAGGAAGAGTCTCAAGAATTTGTGCAAAAGTTTGTTGAAGATTATTCAAAGTGCATCAACATCAATTTGGGACCGAAAATGAAGACATTTACTTTTGGTTTTTCCAACTTAGAAAGAGAATGCAATATGGTAAGCACAACCAAACCAAGGCCGGATCGAAACTACTAGCTTAGAGACCTAACATAGCCGACCTAAGTCACTACACAGCCGGCCTTTATTCAAGTATCGCAGGACCTGTACAATACTTATGTACGTCGCTTGCCTTTCTGAATACACCGCTAGTATTGGATTATATACTGATGGCCTTTAGCCAGTGTAAAGGATGCCCATAATCGATTTTTTTAAAGCCGCCTCCAAAGCCGTCCAATATTGTATTTAGGCTGCTAGCCTTTCTTGGCCAATGAACTTTTTTTATGTTGTGTCTCTTGGGTTTCCTTCTTGTTAATATATGTAGTCCTCTGTGTTTGTATCAAGAACAGATCACTTCTGATTGAAATCAATTTGAGAGAAACCTTTTTTTTTTTTTTCAGTTCTTTTGAGAACTTGTGAATTCTTTAAGAACTGAATTCTTATTGTGTTCTTCATTATACCAAAATTCTTGGTCGGTATTTCTTATATGATCGAGATCTCCATATCAAGATTCTTAGGATTACCCTACCAATGGGTCAAGGTCATTCTATTAATTCATACCAAGGTTCATGGAATTTTAAGTCTAATTCTGAATATTTCATCAGGTCAAAGTTCACTTTGATTCTTAGAATCCAGGAAAATTGCAAATCAGTATCAAGAACGCATCAAACTTAAAACAAGATTTGCAATTCTCTTAAGGGAATAATAAAGCCGATAGACTTCAGAACTTCCAACTAATAACACGAATTAGTCTATTTATAAGCTCACGAAACCTAACGGTGACATAAGATAAGATAGGAAACTATCGAAATAATATAACATGAAAATAAAATTACGTAGGAAAAACTTTCACACTTAAAATATCCAAATAAAGTATAAAAGACTAACAAAATATAGAAATAACTAAACAAATGTGGTGATCTGTGACCAATTTTTTCAAGATCAAATCAAAGCTTGCAGCTCGTATGCCTTTCGACCTAGGCCAATCGACAGAGGCAGTTAATTACCAGAGGTTCAGTCGATCCTCTTCGAGCTTGCCTATTTGGTTAACCCTACACAATCCAATTGGACCGATGCTCTTGATTTATCCTGACTTAATTCCTATTAATGAGTTTTGAATTAGTTTAGGATAAAAAATCACTCCTGCCCCCTCCGAGACCTTTTCAACCAGAGGTAATACGAACTCTACTTCCATAGGGATTAAGACCGCTGGGAAAAGATGTCGAAAGTAGATTAGCAATGTTTCAAGCCTTTTCAATGACAGACCTGATGGAGAATCGATAGTGTTTTTGTGAAAAAACATTGTCCAACAAGTCTAGATGGGATACAGGTCATCAAGGTACGCATCAAAAGAAAGATGACACTCTCGTATCGATGCCAAAAGGCCAAGCCTCCTAGTGAGAGTAACCTCGAAGCCTCCTTTGTATTTTATAGAAAACTAGTTAGTATGTAGGAATTATAGTTATAAGATGAATTTACTTAAAATGAATTTGATACATCAGGTTTGTTTTATATCCATATTTATACATAATATTATAGTGACAATTTACAAAATTAAGATATGCTTCTGATTCCTTAACAAATACTTTACACTTATCTCCTAATCGAACAAACGAAATTTGAACAATGCTATAATTATACATTTATATAAATATAAAAGAATACATACAAACACATGTGATTATTCATATACCAAAATAATCATTTGGAAGATCATAAATTATACCTAAATTTTTTGATTAAAAATTTAAAATGTTAAATCTAAATTGACATTAAAAAAAAAAAACTTTTAAAATTCCTTGAAACCTATGTTTAAGTCCGAATTAATATGATTGTTGTGTGCACAATAAATTGGAATTGAATCAACATAGTTTAAATAGGAGAAGACACTCCACTTCAAAATAACAAAAACACATTATATTTAAATATGAAGAACTATAAAAACTATACCTACGGATGTGAAACAACCAAATTGATAAATAAACAAAACATACCTTCAAAAAAAATATAGAAGAATTAAATTACTTGTCAATTGTATTATAAGAAAAATGAAAAAGTATATTAAAAACACATTAAATTTAAATATGGGGAAATAAAAAACTATACCATAAGATGTGAAAAAATGAAACAAATAAACAAGTAAAACATTCACTCAAGAAATATAGAAGAATTAAATTACTTGTCAATTGTATTATGAGAAAATGGAAAATGCAAGAAAGATGAGGAATTCACAAAAGTAAATTCCTCGCAAAATGGAGTAGATTAAAGGATGGTTGAAGAGAGAGAAAACTTTCTTTTGAAGAGAAAAATAACAGTAATTCAATGTCTAATTGGAATAAAATGATAGTTGCTATTTGAAAAAAGAGTATAAAAACCAAAAATAAATAAAGAATCATGTAGTATATAGATTGCCTTAAATTGTTTTGTTTCTTTTCAACATTATAAGATGCTTCATTATGAAATTTACAATACAAAAAAATATTTATAACATTGTTTTTTATGAAATGTTACCATACTAAAATGTATGGATATGAAAAGTCGTAGTACTCATGAGATATAACATGACAAGAATATTGAAAATGTACCGATATGATGGAAAAAAAAAAGTATTAACACAATTGAGTGGTTAACCTTAATTTTTTTGTTTCAAATTAAGATGCTTTTTTACAAAAGCCATGATAATTAAAACCCTTGTGAGTCATTGGAAAAAAAAAAGTATTAATACAATTGAGTGGTTACCCTTAATTTTTTTTTCAACATTATATGATATTGTTTACAAAAGCTACGATACAAAAAGGTATTTATAAAGATGTCTTTTTATACGGCAAAAAAAAAGGATGTTTTTTTTATGAAACGTTATAGTATTAAAAGGTATGAATATGAAAAGATGTGATATTTCATGAAATATTGTTGGGTTGTGGAGCCTGAATACTATACATTTTTCTCTAGGAAGAGGGATACTTATAGCAGGATATTAATATGGTATTAATTGGATATTAATGTAAGAGTATTTCAGGCAGTTCACGTAAAATTATCATTAGGGTTACTTCTCATATAAATAACAAATTAATGTAATGTAATTGTGATACTCTCTCTCTCATTTCAATTAGTGAAAAACCCTAGCTTGGTAGCGCCCCTAGACGTAGTCACAATCCGTGACAAACTGGGTAAACAATTTTGTGTCTTTGTCGTTTCAATCTTTATTTATTTTTCGTCTTCGTCTTTCTTTATTCCTTACCACTGGTATCAGAGCAAGGTTTGGTGGGATAGATATGATGGGTGATGGAAAATCACTGATTGAAAAGTTTGACGGAGCAAATTTCGAATTCTAGAAGATGTAGATCGAGGATTACCTATATGGTAAAGATTTGTATCAGCCTCTGGGTACGAAACCAGAGGGCATGAAGGATGATGAAATGGACTCATTGATATCCAATGATACTCGGGAACTTGTCGAGCTTCCAAAGGGCAAGAAACCATTGCATAATAAATGGGTCGATAGAATTAAGCAGGAGGTTGATGGAAGCAAGCGTTACAAGGTAAAGCTGGTTGTGAAAGGGTTTCAGTAGAGACATGGTATTGACTATACGAACATTTTTACTCCTGTTGTGAAGCTAACCACTATACGTGTTGTGTTGAGTATGGTGGCTACAGAGAACTTGTTATTGGAGCAAATGGATGTAAAAACAGCCTTCCTCCATGGTGATTTGGAGGAAGATATATACATGATGCAACCAGAAGGATACTTGTCAGAGGATAACACCGACCTTGTGTGTAAGCTCAAGAAGAGCTCATATGGCTTAAAACAGGCCCGAGACAGTGGTACAAGAAGTTTGATGGGTTTATGCAGGAAATTGACTTTATCAGATGCAATGCCGACCATTGTTGCTACTTCAAGAGATTTGACCAAAGCTATATCATCCTACTGCTATATGTAGATGATATGTTGATAGCAGGGTCCAATGCTCGAGAAGTGAGTAAATTGAAGAAGCAATTGTCCGAGCAATTTGCTATGAAGGAACTTGGAGAGGCTAAGCAAATTTTGGGTATGCATATCATTCGAGACAAAGAGGCGAGGAATTTGTATCTTTCATAAGATGAGTACATCGAGAAAGTATTAAAGTGGTTTAATATGCAAGATGCTAAGCCAGTGAGTGTCCCGCTAGGTAGTCAGTTTAAACTATCTAGCAAAGAGTCGCCTAGGAGTAAGGAGGAGCGAACCCATATGAAGAAGATTCCCTATGCTTCGGCGATTGGAAGCATTATGTATGACATGGTTTGTACGAGACCAGATATCGCGCATGCAGTGGGAGTTGTTAGCCGTTTTATGAGTGATCCGGGCAAACAGCATTGGGAAGCACTGAAATGGATCCTTAGGTACTTGAGAGGTACTACATATAGGAGTTTGTGTTTTGAAGAGAAGGATTGCGAGTTAGCAGGATATGTTGATGCAGATTTGGCGTCCAGCGATCTAGATAAGAGAAGGAGTACAACCGAGTATGTATTTACTTTGGGTGGTACAACAATATCTTGGTGTTCTAAGTTGCAGAAGATTATAGCCTTGTCTACTACAGAAGCAGAGTATGTGGCAGTGACAAAGGCAAGTAAAGAGATGATATGGTTGCAAAATTTCTTAAGTGAATTGGGGAAAAAGCATAAGATTGGTACCCTATACAGTGACAGTCCGAGTGCTATTTTCTTAGCTAAGAATCCAGCATTTCATTCAAGAACGAAGCATATTGAGTTGAAGTATCATTACATACGGCATCTCTTGGAAAGAAAGATCTTACAGCTAGTGAAGATTCAAGAGAGCGAGAATCCTGCTGACATATTGACTAAGATTGTGACCTTAGAGAAGTTGAAGCTATGCATGGCTTCAATTGGGCTTGGAACTTGAAGAAAAATCTTGGCGCTACCATTTGGTGCAAGTTACTGATGAGAGATTGAGGAGTTGCTTACATGAGATTCAGTCTCCAGGTGGGAGATTGTTGGGTTGTGGAGCCTCAATACTGTACACTTTTCCCTTGGAAAGGGGGATACTTACAGCAGGATATTAATATGGTATTAATTGTATATTAATGTAAGGGTATTTCAAGCAGTTCATGTAAAATTATCATTAGGATTACTTCCTATATAAATAACCAATCAATGTAATGTAATTGTGATACTCTCTCTCTCTCATTTCAATTAGTGAAAAACCCTGGCTTGGTAGCGCCCCCAGACGTAGTCACAATCTGTGACGAATTGGGTAAACAATTTTATGGCTTTGTCGTTTCAATCTTTATTTATTTTTCTTCTTCGTCTTTCTTTAATCCTTACAAATATAACATGATAAGAATATTAAAAAGACACCAATATGAATTGGGTAAAAAAAAGTACTAATACGAAAAGATACGCAAAGCAAAAAGCTTTCGAAATTACATATTATAATATATTCATCTTATTAATTAGTTAAGGTTACATTAGAATGGGATTAGATTTACAAGTACATTAGATAACCTAAATTAAGGAAATCATATTATTTATATACCGTGTGCAATTGACTTAGGGAGATTTGCCCTGCTTGGTCTGTGGAAATTTGATCCAAATGGAGAAGGAATTCAAGTTAATATTGAATTATTTTAGTTACTTGCCAAATACATTGGGTAAGTTGAAGTTTGGTGTTTGTGAGGTGGTCTTATGGACCATAATTGAAGGGGTTTAGATCAAGCTTAGTTCAATTTGTTTTGTGAATTTTTATTTGACACGTATTTAGAGTTTAAGTTAATTTTATTGATACCGGATCACCTCGCAAGTAAAGTCCGCAAGCGATAGGTTTTATCTTAAGCAATTAATTTCTGTTATTTACTTTGTAGAGTCCAATTGTTATTATATTATTTCAAGTTATCATTTAGTGGTTAAGGTACAAAATTGGCTTCTTGAATTCCAAGTGGTGATTTATAGTTTTCAATTCATTAGGGTTAGTTTCCTTGGAGTTTGAGGTGTTCTATCATTATTCGTTAGGGCTTCCGGTTCATCTTTAGGTTTTCATATGCTCCTTTAAGACTTGGAGCTTCTCATTAGGTTTGAGTATCGGCATCTAAGGTTCTGGACATATCAATTTGAGTTTTGGACCAAAAATTAAAATTTTGATCGAGTCAACTCATTGAGTCAACGATCGAAACTTTCAAGAGTTTACACATATACAACATATTCATTTTAGGTAATAAATGATATAATGTGATGTATTATTATTAAATATGATACCGCGTATACTACATATTATATGTATTTATTAGCTACTATATATAGTTATAATACGTTATATATCATATTATTGTATTAGTTAATATATGTGTATATATATGTGCATCTTTATATTGCATATTCCGTCTATATTAAAATTAATCATTACATATTATATGCTACAAATTAGTATAATATTCATACTTAACTATATATTATTTCATATGACACGCGTATACCATGCATGCGTAAAAATAAAATTTATATATTGTGTAATGCACGTTTATATCATAAATTAATTCATATTTTATAATATGTAACATATATTATATTTATATACTAGACATAATATGTACATAAACATTAGGTTCCCCACCGAAAAAAAAAAAAAAAGAAAAAAACATTAGGGCTAATGTCATGAATGATACATGAACCGTTACGACATGTGCAATTTGGTACTTAAACTTTGAAATTGATAAATATAGTATGTGGAAGAACTTTTTATATACTCCAATAGTATATCCGTCAAGTTTTTTTAGATATTAAATTGATGGATTTTAAAGTATAAATACCTAATTGCATATTTTGCTAAAATTTGGATATCATTGTGACATTATCTCTAAACATTAATATGTGATTTATGTATATTATTAAGATACATTATATTAATACTAGCATTTTTAATAATTATATATATTATATTTATTATGTTACCTATACAATTATATACCTTGAGGAAATTATGGACTTTATATTCATTTCCATTTTGAATATGCTTAAATGAAACAAATTACAAGAATGATTTTGTGAGCTTTTATTACCTAACATTGGATTGGAGTCGTCATTCTATCCTCGGTTCTATTATATTCCATTTCATTCATATCTGTACTGATTTGTTCGAAACTATTTTTTTTTTATATTAAACGTAATAAAAGTGTAATATTAATTCTTTGATTTTAGGATAACTAAGGTTTTGCCCTGTAAATTTAAGCTTTTATATAAAATCTTTTGTAATTCCACTTATTTGTTTAAAAAAGATTTTTTAGGGCATTAAAAAATGTTGAGAAGTGAAGTGGATGAATTGTGATAATAATTCTTATGAAATGAGTATATTTTGAAATACAAAACTGAAAACAGTAAAATAATAACGTGTATCTATCCATTTTAAATAACCATCATCGATGAATGGTTCATATTTTACTTGCATGCAATTATCATATGTGCTTCGTGGATGCATGCTGCACCGGTTTATATTTTCCAGGTAGAATTTCATCATTTTAAGACACATAGGTCGTGGTGGCACATTCCAAGTCTCTCTTCTTCTGTCCATTGCTTGTGCAATTGACAAAAGCAAAAGTCGTCCGGTCATCTTCCACTTGACGGGGAGATATTTGTTTGTTTAGCAAACCATCTTTAAATTTATATGTGCAAATTTTAATTGTATAAAAATAATTATATAAATATCATTGTGATGTTGCATGTCAATATGGAAGCTTCTACATACAGTTTTATCAATCAAATCGTCTAGTCAATCAACTAACCATTAAAATAAATATAATAAGTGATATATATTAAATATTAAGTATTTTAGTGTTGCGATTGCAACTAGATATGGATATAAATCATTAAATAATTTATGTAATTATTCATATAAAAATATAATAGGACCATAAAATTTTCTTATGATTTTACATGAAAATCGATTGTTTGAAATGCAATTTATATTATATTATCTAAGAAATTGCAATTCAAGGATGGTACATACTTTTGAAATTCGCACGTCATAACATGATTTTTTTTTTTTTTTTTTGTAATTTTTCAAAACTTGCTTTTATAAATCAAGATTATAAATGCAATTTTTCTAATTTTTCTTTTGGAATTGTAAGACATGAATGCAATTGTGCATTGGTAAAGTGGTAATTAATTTTCTATAACTTATATTTTAGTAATTGTTTTATAGGATTGATTGATAGACCGGTGTTACACCCACTCAATATGTGTAGGATATGATCATGTTTAATGACTCCGATTGGTCACATTATGTAGATTATCTAGGAGTACTTAAGACTTTCATACAAGATTTGTTTGGGTGAAGTCAAACATTAACACGGCCAAAAATTCTGTAGTCCCATGGCAATTATAATATGATCGATCTTGTCACGTTATTGAATAGTTTATATCTATTCTAATCCTGATCAAAGCCCTTATACTGGGTTTGGCACAAGAGAATTAGGAATGAATAATTAGGCAGGAAAGGAAATAAATGAGATTAGATTTTATTCCCTTGTTTATATTGAGAGGGAAACACAGGGGAAGGAAAATGCATGTAATATTTTATCTAATCCCATCAAAATTTTTAATAATTCATTCCCTTCACTTTTTTTTTTTTTTTACTTCCAAGACATTTACTTCATAATCCATTCCATTGCACAAAACAAAGCTTTAACATTTTTTTATATTAATTTTTTATAATCAATTTAACTTATGATGGAACGGTAGAAGTTCCCATAACATCCATAAAAATCATAAATAAATTATTTAAAGATTAATCATATCTTACCCACATCAGTTTCCACTCAATGTGTGTAGGATGACATCATGTTTATTGTGCTAGATTACGCAAGTATTAAGAAAATGATCAAATTAAGTATAGGATTAAGAAGTAACTTAAAGACTTTCATATAAGGCCGGTCTTATCAAATTCCACAAGCGTTCAAGATCGTGCAGTGTTTTTTGGAGTACTAGGTTTAGTTTCGACCAAGTCAAACATTAACACGACATAAAGAATCGCGAATAAAGTATTTAAGATGAATGATTGCGAGAATGTGTGTATACTTTAAGCGAACCATTATGCATTACTTCTCCAATCAAGCAGAGAAGTGGTGGGCATGAAGGGGGGAAAAGAATTGTTTTTTTAAAGGTTATAGTACATATGCGTTCCCCAGATGCACATATAAAAAGGGATTGAAGTGAATTATCTAATATATCAGCCAATAGCACTATTATATTATCATAAATACTAAACTTTAGGAGAAAATGAGGAGTCCTAATTGCTTGTTTCTCTTGGTTGTCGGTACCCTCATATTGTCAACATTTTCTAGCTTGTCCGATGGACAGGGACTGAGTTCGGCCTTTCATCTGACGACTTGTCCCAAGGTGGAGAACATTGTGAGGAACATCACATGGAATCGAGTCTCAACTAACCGTACCTTAGCGGCTAAGTTACTTAGGATGCAAATTCATGACTGCTTTGTTAGGGTAAAGATACTCAATTCCTAGCATGCATATCTGTTTACTTGGCATTAATAACTATCAGTTCCCTTCTCATTCTACGTAAAGCTCTTATTATACTTAAGAAGAAAAGTAATTTATTATAAATTGTTATTATATAAAATGATAAATAACAATTCATATCCTCACACATATGAATTGTCATTCAATAGTTTACTTTTTTAATTTTGTTATAAATATCTCGGTCCTAAAAACATTACATATACAATTAGTCTCTTTTTATAATAATGATAATGGGCATTATTGATACATTATCTTTTACTCCAATAATTATTTATTTTACTTTTTATACCAAGTGAACTTTGTAATAGCTATTACAACTCTATTACATTCATGTTGAATTGGAATTCTATTCCTCTCTTGTTCCATATAGCAAAGAAAACGAGCTGTTAATGTTAAGTAGCAATCTACAGATTTGAATTTGTAATCTAGATTAATAATTGAGTCTGACTGACTGACATTTCTAGAGTTGCAATGCATCAATTCTACTGGATTCAACAAGTAATAACACTGCTGAGAAGGATGCAGTTCCTACCAGATCTCTTGCAGGATTTGATGTTATCGATGAGATAAAACAAAAACTTGAAGAAGAATGTCCTAGAACAGTTTCTTGTGCAGACATTATTGCCCTTTCAGCACACGATGCCATTTCTTTTCAAGTAAACAATTGAACTACACTTTCTTTTCAAAGTACTAATTAGAATAGTTAAATCAATCCTTTTATGGGTAAATATTAAAATTCATATTTAAGCTTTGCATAAAAATTTTTTTTAATAATTGAACTTTGAAATAATCAATTTAATACATAATCCAACTCTTTGTGACTATTTTTTACAATCTCACTAATATTGTTTTCTTTGCTTGTTGACACAACATAGATAGCTTATTATTGAACTTTTACTAGTTCTCTTAGCACTGTATAGTACTAATAGACTACTTTCTCTATATCAAGAATAGAGCAAATGAAGTTAGTAAGATAGTAAAAATAGATATAAAAGTTTAATTGGATATTTTATTAACCACTTTATAGTTTATGTACTAAATTTAATTTCTATACAAAATTCACGTACTAAATCTAATGCTTTCGCCACTTTTGTCAATCTCTTAGTAGAGTTTAGCAATGTTCCTTACAAAATGTATACAAAAGTAAGCTGATGAAACATTTTGGCCAGTTTGGTATGCCATTGTGGTCTGTATGGATTGGTTGAAGAGATGGAAGAGTGTCACTTGCATCAAAAGCCAATAGAGATCTACCATCACCAGGAGCGAACTTCACCACACTTAAGAAGCAGTTCCAAGATAATGGATTAAATGTATCTAATCTTGTTGCTTTATCAGGTATGAAAAATTTCTACAACTATAATTATCGTATAGTAACACACAAACTTGAATATATACTTTGTTAGTTGATGATTTCATATTAGCCACAATATTAATATATAGATAGTAGTAATTTTGACATTATTCATGTTAGTATTATAATTATTTGATCTAAAATCTTAAACTTGCAAATATAGTACAAGTTATTACATTTATTCTATAAAATTTCCCCCATTTGTGAGCCAAGATTTTGTAGAGATAATAATTGATAGTACCTAGAAAAATTTTACAAATAAAAATTCGATAAGCAGTATTTTTGATATTATTTAGGTTAAGACCACAACTTAAACTTGTAGATATAGTGTAGGTTATAATATTTATTCTATAACATTCCCTTTACTTATAATTAGTATCATCAATTAAGTTTCTACACATAATGTGGTCTATCACATTTATTCTATAACACTTCCTTTACTTGTGGGCTAAGAACCTTTTTTTTTCCCCTTTTATTAAGACCCATCAAGTGAATAATTTAATTTAATAAGATTGTAATGAGTGGGCAGGAATTGAGAAAATATGATCTTCTGATACATATTGAAGTTAGTAACATAACCATTTGATTTAAAAACTTAAAGTTCTTTCATTAAGACCCATCGAGTGAATATTTTAATTTAACACGATTGTAATAAGTGAGTAAGTTGCTCGTATATATATTGAAATTAGCACTATAATTAATTGTCTAATCTAAAAGGTTAAACTTCTAAATATGACTATTACATTTATTCTACAATAGACATTATGCCCTTTAAATTTGCTTAAATATTTGTAGTGTAAAAAATTGGTTGTGAAGATGTAAGAAGACATACTATTGGAGTAGCATATTGTGTGATCTTTGCTCAAAGGTTCTTCAACTTCACTAGAAATGGGGATATTGATCCGTCCATAGACCCTGCATATGTTGCGCAACTTAAAGCACAATGTGGGAATCCACCAAGTCCAACCACTACAGTGGACATGGACCCTGGCAGTGGTGAAAACTTTGATAGCCACTACTTTGTTATTCTTGCCAACAACCAAACTGTATTTCCCTCAGATGCGGTGCTCTTATCCGACCCACAGGCAGCTATCTTTGCTTGAAAATACCAAAATCTATGGGTGTTTTTGGCTCAGTTCACACGGTCCATAAAGAAGATGGGTGAAATTGATGTGCTTACAGGGACTAATGGAGAGATCAGGAATAATTGTAGAGTTATTAATTGATAAGATAAGAGAGTGAATGGTACGAACTGATTATACGTGTTGATGTTTTGGGCCCTTTTTTTTTTTTTTTTTGTATCTTTGTCTCTTTTATTTATTTCCATTGATTGTGTTGAACAATTTTAGAGTTGTTGATTGATAAAGAGTATGAACAATATAAATTGATTTTGTTGAATAATATATAAAACATTTTTACTTTTTGTATATATAATGTCTTCTTTCCACTTTAGAAAGCATCACACAGATATTCGAATTTAGAATGTTTATACATCCACAAGTAAACATGCAAAGGAAAATAACCTTACTAACTTGTTCCTCATCAACAAAATATACCATTGAATCCCTTTTATTTTATTTTATTTTTATTTTTTTATATTACATGATTTACGAATGGCCAAAATATAGAGTGTGCATTTAATCGTTACCTCTATAGAAACTTTTCCATAAAGAGATCTGGCCTTCATTTTTCATAAGTGTGTCTTTTATACCTTTTTAACTGGAGTGCGACTTGACAATAACCAATAGGAAGCATTTGGTTGTATAACTTTTCATTATACTAGACTGGATAAAAGTTACTATATTATGTAGTAGGGTTAATTATAAAAACCTTATTTATGCATTGGTCCATTTATAAATATACGGCATGTGTTGATTTTTTTTCTTTTTAATAAATATGAGATCTAAGTTTAATTTAAAAGTTTTAATATTATTTAATAATTTTAGAAGGATATGTGCTAATATCTTACTGGTCTTAAAAAATCAATTTTACAGTTTTTTTTTCAATGTTTTTTATTTTTTTAAAAATAATTTTTAATATTTTATTTATTTATTTTTATTTAATAATATTCTTTTATCTATATCTCTCAATATAAGGTATTGGAACTATAATAATTGATGCGCCATCTGGTGTAATGACTTGAAGTTCATCAGAATTCTAAAGTTAAACGTGATTAGTATTAGTAAAATGTAATAGCTCACATCATATTTACAAGTTTAAGCTTTTAGCTTAAATGATTATGGTGTTAATCTTAACATGATATTAGAGTAGGAAGTTAGAAATCTGAATCCCTGTGCACTCATAATCCCGCACACTCATCATCTCAAATTGTCCATTTGATGGGTCTCAATCAAAGTCTCAACTCATAAGTGAGAGAGAGTATAATATAATGAATATAATAGCTCACATCATACCTACAAGCTTGAGCTTTTAACTTAGATGGTTATGATGCTAAACTTAACAAGTAGGGATCGTTTTCAAGATAGATAACCTTCAACAAATTAGCTAGCACCAAGGAGAAAATCATGTGATATTTCACCAAAGTAGATAATATCTTGGTAGATAAAATTCTAGGTCGTTAAAAAGCTTTTATGTTTTTTAGTAGTTTTTACACGTGTTCGATTATATTATTTGTATAGGACGGGAAGTCTGGAAATTGAATATATATTTGAAATTTCGACTACATTTTCGTTCTTATTGCTTTCTTCAACCTATATATACAAACTTACTTAGACTGTTATTAATTTTCAATGTAAGTTTTGTTTATATGGCTTCAAGACTACAGGCATGATTTTTTTACATATGACTTCGTATATGCTTCTTCTCTTAGTAAAATCTTTTAATTTTCTTTTGTCTTATAATATCTTTTAATTTAGTATTTCATATTTTTCTTGCTTTATGTTATTATGATGGTTATATGATATATAAATATATATATATATATATTATATCATTAATCTATTTGTTGTGTTGATTTGCACATAGAGTGGAACTTTTGTTTTGATAAGTTGAAATGACAATTTGATTTTTGGCTTAGTATTTCCTTGGCAAAATAAAGAGTTTGGCTCTCTTTATGTGTATCATAATTTTTTTCAGATTAATGATATTTATTCATTATTTTATTCTATCAGTTCAATCCATTTACCAATTTTATCTTTATCTTTAATAATTTTAAGGCTGTGTGTGGATGTGTTTCATTTATATGAAAAAAAACATGTGCACAGTTAACATTAGGGTTATAAACAAGCTAAGTTGCTCGCAAGCTACTCAAGTTAGACTCACTTCTAGCTTAGCTCAGCTTGAGCTTAATTAGAGTTCAAGCTTCGATTCAGGTTTGCAAATAGACCCACGAACGTGCTTGTGGACAAACTCACGAGTAGACTCATTAACAGTCTCATGAACAAGTTCATCAGTAAATTTATGAGTTTTATATTTATGATATATTGCTATTTAATTAAAACAATAAAACTAATTTTTATGTAATATATATGTATATATGTTTAGCAACTCTTATATATTATATTAGGTTTGAAAAAAAATGGAAAATGGGCTATTTAAACTAGTCAAGCTTAAACTTTAATTTCAGGTTTGATAAAAAACTTGGCTCGGCTTAGCTCGGCTCAAGCTCGAAATAAAACTTGTTTACCTATATGAGTCAAGCTCGAGCCTAGATTTCAGGTTTGATAAAAAGTTATGCTTAAGCACGATAATTTCTAAACAAGCTAAGTTCGAGCCCTCAAAAGTTCGACTCAGCTCATTTGCAGCCCTAATCAACATTTCAATTAGAAAATGTAACTTTTTTTTTCCTTTCAATCTGATTATCTTTAATTCATGGTGCATGTCTTAATGATGGATGAAATTTATATGGTGAACTCTATAAGACAAGTAATGATTTATGAGGAGTAGATGATTTGCTAAGTATTCATCTATGTAAAACAGGTCTAAGTAAAAGGTGATAAATGAAATAATCATCTTCAATATTTTTTTATATCATTTCAATTGGTGCTTTCTTTTGTTAATCACATTTAAATGATTACGAAATTACATGTGTGGCATTTGGATATATCTATTCCATGATTATAGAATATGCTATCCAGCCCTAGATTTTTTTTTTCTTTTAATTCGATCCGTATTAGATCCGAACCCATTTAATACAAACCATCGACTAGGAATTAAAAGAAATTTTTTATTTTATAAAATCAAAAGGAGTCGCTACCCAATTGAAATGGAGAAAAATTATAAGTTATGATCAATTGGTTGATTAACCCTTACTTAACTACTAGTCTTCAAAAAAATTGATTTATAAACAAATTTGATAAATTAGAAATTTTTGGATTCGGGGCTACTCTATTAAAACCACATGGTTACCACTTAAAATTCATAATTTAAAATTTAATCATTTTAATGCTAAAAAATATATCGAATATCATGAATTTCTAAATTTACAATTTTATTTACAAATTGATACAAGATCATTAAATATTTACAACTAACTAATTAATTCAAAATTTACAAGATAATGTGATGGAACAAAAATTAATTTTTTTTAGATTTTATGTTGCCCTAGAGGTACTTACGTACCCGCTAATCGGAATCAAATAAAACGTAGCTCTTTTTATGCAAACTTTAGTGTATTGATTTGTTTTACGTTTTCAAATTCTTTCGCTATAAGTTTGTTAAATTTTATCATTTTAACCAAAGCTTTATTTTAATGTTATGAATCTTATAAATCTATCAAATTTATTATTACTTTTTTTTAGAAACTTGATTTTTCTAAGTGACGAAATTTCTAGAAAATTTACACATATTCGAAAAATCATCTATTTCAATTTTTTTTCATTTTCTAAGATTTCCTATTTAATAAACAAAACCATTCTCAATTATTATTATTTTTTATTTTTATCTTTTTTTTCCTACCTTTTGTCTAAACTAGTTAGTAATAAATAATATCAAATTAAGAAAAAAAAATGTAAAACTTACCTAGACAGGCGCGGATTAGATTTAAAGCGGATCTTGGGTCAGGTCCTGGAGCAGGACGTATCGGATCTGGGTAAGATTTCGGGATGAAGGAGTAGGCGATCGGTAGAAGTTACTATCGGCCATTGGGTGGTTCTAAAAGGATACGGGTATGTCAAACAAACTAAACCAGGGATGGGGAAGGCTCTAACGGTAGTCATTTAGCTCGAAGATGGCTGAAAGGTGGCGGTTCGATCTCCAGTAGGTGGTTGTCGATAGTTGTGTTCGTCGAAGATGGTGGCAACCTCTATAGATGAATTTGAATCTATCAAATTCAAGCTTAATCTTGCCTGAAACTTTTTGGAGCACCAAACATGATCGAAATCACTTTAACAAACCTAAAATCAAAGTTCTTAACTTTGAACCCTAACTTCTACACGATTTCGAATTCAAGCTTTTGAGAGTGGACTCGACCACTATTTATACTAGTTAAGGATCAAGTTAGGTCGAATTCGTTCATAAATTCTGTAGGTGAAGTGCGAGCAAATTCGAGCTTCCTAAGCTTGATTGATCATGTTTTGCAACTTTTGAGCTTAATTATCTTTGGGAAAGAGAACAACCTGTTCAAATTATCTTAAACATGTGCTTCTAGAAGCTATATGGAAGATGAAATTCAAAATTCAAAAATTTGTTTCCTATACAAAAACAGACTTTTGATAAACTTTGGATAACAAAATTGAACACTAAATCATGACTTTTAGGACTAATTTTTTATCTCAATTCATAGTATCCCATGTCTTCTTCAAATCCCCTCCCTCAATTTGGTGAAAAAAGAAGCACAAATGGGTTAAAAATGAGCTTGAAATGGCTGCATTGCATGGGAAAAACTGGGTAATCTCTTGAGGAAGACAACACGCGTGCACAAAACGTGTGTCATAAGCACAGCCACACACCGACTCGTGCATGTCATGTGCCAAATTTAAAAAAAAAAAATTGTGCCTCCGCACAGATTCAAACCTTAATCACTCCTATGCATATGTGTGCATTTTACCATTAGGTCATTGGCCTATGCCTCCGTTTTAGTTTGCACAAAACTAATACTTAAGGCTTCTAAAAATGGGCCTAATTAAATAAACTCATTCATTTGGGGTATTTTAATGGGTCCAGGAAAAATCTATAATTAGAATTAGTATTACATCAAGCTCATATGTATATTTTTATTTTAATTTTTTTTTTTTTTTGTAATTTGTGGCTTAATATAATATTAATTTTTATATAAATTAAAGCCTTAAACAGACAAAAATGAGATGTATACAACTGCCCCCTCCCTTTTTATTTTCTTTTTGTAGATGCATGAGTTTGATTATAAAGGCTTTTAGCCTAATTTTTTATTTAGGTTTAACTCTTTGAGCTAATGTGATAGGGCTTAAAGAGCAAGGCCTATATTAGAATGATTATGGGAGAATTTGGATGGAAAGCTTGGAGTAAGACCCGTTGGAATTGGTCTGCCCAATTCCAATCTTTCTCAAATTAGCTCACACTCATTACAAATGAAGGCCTTAATGGGCTCGGATCCACTAGGGAGCCCACATCTATATCCACTATGAGAGGGACTTATCCTAACCGTTGGTCGTCTGTCTCATCTAACGGACAATATCAATGGCTAGATCCCCTATAAATACTACTAGTCCCTATGATAAAGGCATAATATACACACTTTCCATTAATTAAATCAACTTAATCAATATTGATTTTATAAGAAATCACAAGGAAATGGTACTTATATATGTTTATTATGATATTTTAGATCACAAAGGACTTATACAACAAATACAAGCAATTGGGGGATGTTTTTAGCAAACTTAGAGATGAATTTAAAGTAGGCCAGCCAATGCAATATGTAACCCACCAGCCTTCAACGGAATTCAAATCAGCCTTTATAATTTTTCAACATACATCGGCACTAGGTGGGCTTACACCGCCGGTATTGAGTTGGCTTTAAGAATGAACAGAATCGAAAACATTAGCATTGACTATAACACCGTTGGCATTCAAGATAGATTTCATCCAGCATTGAATTTCATCTGTACACCAGCAATCTGAAGATTTACGCCGCTGGCCAATGCCTACAGATTCAAAATTTTAAGCACCGACTTCAACACTGCCAGTGTAGAAATAGAACATCGCCAGCCTATAATATACGTCGGCTACTAGGGACTCAAGGTCACCGGCCTTAAGCTGACGTAAATTTATTTTCTGCTTTTGGAAATTTAATTCCACAATGAAGGCCGGCAATTATGAAATCAAGGCTGCCGGTGTACAGGAGAATTTTGCCAGCCTATCTCTATTGCGTTACTTTTTCCTATAAATACATCTTTTCTTGATTTTTGAGAGAGAGATTGAAGATAATAGAAACACTAGGCAACATAGAACATTATCAAAACATGAATATGTGGTGTTTCAATCATAGTGCCCTAAAACTCTATCTTTCTAGCAACATTTGGAGGTGACTTTTGGGTTTTGAATACAATCAAGCAATGCCCAATTATTAGGTTTATGGATTTGAAGACTTCGATGAATGAAGGACTCTATTGAGGTGCTTTCTATCCTTGTTTTATTATGATTATTGCTTGATTGTATTATTGAGATGTCATGTTTAATATATTTATGAATATGCATTGATGGATTTGATGAATCTGATCATTTAACTTGTTTTGATGTTGATCCTCAATTATTTGGGAATTTAACTATTGTTGCTTGTAGTCTATTTGATTTGTGATTGACCAACTCTAATTAGATAGATAGGATTAGAGATACTCAGGAGGGATTCAATAATGTATAAGCATATCATGGGTTTTTGGAAAAGATTTGTCATAGGGATATGCAGGTTTTGATAAAACTCATGAACTCACTTACTTTACATTGAAAAATATATATTACGTCACTTGGCTGTGCTTGGTCCATAACTTAAACTAAAGTAGTAATTTCAATGTGAGAGAATTACTATTTACCTGATAACTATAGATAAATCATCTTGGCGGATAATTTATGCTATGATTGGAATTTTGCCAGTCTAGGAGGTGGGCGAGTTCTAGTGAATTTGGTTAAATCCTAAGTAATCAGTTTCAATATCAACTTGAGGCATCAATTCAATTCAAATGAAAATATAAGTGCATTTTTCCTAATTGTTTTTAGCATCTCCTAAACCTAGAATCCTCATTTGTGTTGCTAGAGCATTTGGTTTAAAGTGTTCAAATCAACTCATTAGTTTAGTTTTTAGTTAAATCACAATTCAATAGCTTAACTTAAAATCTAATCTTTGATAGCTTAGCTTAGGGAAAAATTTGAATATTTAGTAATTAGTCATTAGCTCCCTGTGGTTCAACTTGGTCTCACCAATAATACTTGTTGTAGATGCACCCGATTTACTAGCTGGTTAATCTTGCCATTATACTTAGAGTTGAAACCAAAAAGCGTATAAGTAGCATCAGTTACCCTACCTCATTTGGATAAGTGGAAATCATGTATAAACACTGTCATGCTACTAGATTTTTCGCTTTGGTGAATCAAACACTTGATTTACTCAGGAGCACATACGATCCTGTAGTACTAAGTGAGGTTGATGATTTGTAACTCTTTTAATTGTCATGCGTGTATTAGAGCCTATTGAAACTGCCTACTCCTCCTTCTTACATGATTCTCTCTTAATCATCCCCATACGTGTTGTTTTCTTAGATCACATGTAGTGTGATTGTTACGCGACATGCACATTATCGTTGCATTTAGATTCATACGCACACACTTTATAATTTATTTTTCAACAAAAATCACTAATTTTACATCTATAAATACCCACTATCTTTTCACCTTCTTACACTTTACAACTTTAATCAAATTTCTCTCATTTTCTCTCTCTTTTCCTCTTCTCATGGCATCTTTTTCCCCTTCCCCATTGCTGCCCCTTTTCCTTTTCAACACAAACACATTTCTTTGATTCATCTTTCTACTATAAACACACTCCTCATACATCTATAATTAGTTTAGGTGTTGTTTCATGCATTATCTATGGATTAAATCTCCCCATAATGCATAAAAGCTAGGGATGATAATGCTAAATAAATGAAACTCATATCCCATCTACATTATGATCATGTTGAAGTTATATCCTTGTTGAGATATTTTTTTCCAGTGATCTAACTATCTATATGTATAAATATAGCTATGTACATATCTATATTAATTTGAGCATATAAACTCACTAATCTAACATTTATTTCCTTATACTTATTTTGTCTCTTACAATATATTTATTTCATGCTCTTATTATATATTTTGAGACTTTTTCTTAATTAAGTCAAAATTAAAATGGAGATTTGTCCATAATCTAAATCTTGGAATGTCTTGTCCAAAAATTCCAAGGCTTCTATTTTATTTGTTTTGCTCTTGATTGTTTTTTCTTTTATTTACATGAGATTGGATAATATTCAAGTCTCGGGGAGCCTTGATAAATTTTAAGACTCTCATATTTATTTATTTATTTGATATTCTTGATTTATTTATGAGACTGGAATTATTTCAAGTCTCAGGAAGCCTTGAAAAAGATCTAACGCTTTCATGTTTTTCTTTCCTTATGATTTTCTTTTTTTTTTTTATGGTGATTGGAATTTATTCAAGTCTCGAGGAGTCTTGATGACAAACTAAGACTCTCATGCCTTTATTTTTTATATTTGCTCATTTTGGTTATCTATCATTAATATTTATATTTTGATAAGTTTATGCTAGTGATTTTATCTTTAAGTATATTAGTACATTTTTACTCATGTGAGACCATAAGTGATGTTGTCATGGCAAAATTTCAAAAATATAGATATTAATAAATCCTTTTTTATAAAAAGATTTAAAAAAAAAATATTTTCAAACATTTAAGGAATATTATCTTTCAAAACGAAGAAATAAACATAGGTACTTAACTAAATTTTTAAAATGCCTAACATGAGTTTATCCTAAAATACAAATGTTGATAATTCTTTGTTATACAAAATTTTCTAAAAATCTATTTATAATAATCTTTTGTTAAGATAAAACTTTAGAAAAATTAACTTTCTAAATTCTTTTATGAGACAAGTTTTAAGATATTTTTGAAGATTAAATCCACTTAGAGTGAATTTTCTCTACAATCACATAAAGACTTATTTTTTAAAAAAATTGTTAGTAAAGAAAGACTTATTATAAAAATAAGGTAACTATGAAATTAAATGAATAAGAAACTATAATTTTTTTTTTAGTTAAGTATCACTTTTACAATAAACTAAGGTTGGTGATTTTATTTAAAAATCCAAAAGAAGATTTTTCATAAACTTTAACTTATTAACTTCCATAAGAGATTGTTTGCAAAAATTTTATTTTTATGCAACATCACTAATATCATGCATTTAAAATGAAATAATATTGATATTATATGATTTCTAAGGACAAATATATTTTTATGATTGCTTTGGAGGTTGAATGAAGTAAAACTTTGAGAAAATAAGAAAAACAAAGGTTAGAGGTTGAGGATGCAATCTGTACCGATCCATTCCTACCCTCAAAAAAACCCTTAAATGTTAAAAAATAACCTTAAAAATAGATATATCTTTTGAAGTAGGTAGCAAATGACTACTAATATATAAAATTTCGAGTTAAAATGAGCAAATTAGGGCTATTTTAAGTTAGAACTTCTATAACCAGGAAAAATGAATCAAGTAAAATAAATAGAGCTAGAAATTTAAGTAGAACCTTTATGAAATACTCATTTGAGTATTTCTTTTGTGTAGGTGATGAGGATTACTTAACCCTTTTTCCCAAGGATTATTTTGACTAAGCGGATTGCTATATGGACATATGAGTTTTCCCTTATGATTTTGTTACCTTGCTTGTGCTTATAGATAGTTCCACTAAATTTGTAAGTACAAGATAAAAATGAATATGTATGGGGTTATGGGTTTATAAGTATGTGCTTTTATGAATGTGCGACAAAGGATACTAATCATATCGAAACCAATAAATTATTGTTTAAGTATATCATCCATATTACATATTGCTTATGTGTGTATGATACTTGTTGATCACCTTTAAGTATGCCTTAATTATACTAGGCTTTGATATAAATTAAATGGATACACATTGCATTCGTCGAGTCACATGCTGAAGGCTGGTACTCCTACACAAGTAATTAAAAGGGCTAGAGGTCAAGCTCATTCTTAAGGAATTAAGACATACCAAGGATACAACCCAAGGATAAGCCACTCTGATCGATTACTATGAGAGAGTACTCAGGGACTAGCAATGAAGATCGCGTAGACCTTCAAATCCCATTTCCTTAACCCTCGATATAGAGGGCATAAATCTATTCTATGTATGGTTTCTAAATACCCATACATAATTGTTTGTAACATATGTTTGTTGCATAGCATGCATAGCATATGCGTATAAATTAATAAGCTTGTTGACTTTACGGTACGGGTAAAGAGCATATCTCACTAAGTACGTTGTAAGCTTAAACCCCCATAGATCTTTGTTGAGGCAGGTATACTTGAGACCCCATTCAAGGAACAAGACATTAAGAAAATCACTAGGGGAATTTTGAGAGTTAATGGAAGAATTGGAAGCATAGGATGAAGTCTCAACATAAAAGTTTCTTTATGAGCAATATCTGATATATCCTTATGGAGACTACTAGGAAACACTAATATATTTTCGGTCCATTTGAGGACATTAGTAGGGACATGCTCCTGAGATTTGTAATTGACTTTATTTATGTTTAATGATATGTATTGCTCATGCCTTGCTACTTAATTGTTATCAACATAAATTGTACTACTCTAATGCGTTTCCTTTGTTATGATGTAAGCCTTGTGCATGATATAGAAGCCTTTGTGTGACTAAGGTAGTCATTCCTAGGCTTAATATTGTGTACGACGGACTGCCACGTTTAAGATTATAGGTTTTATCTTCCTTCTCAAACTTTGGGCCCAATCCTGTTGTTGGTGCATTGGTGAAGGTCTTGGGCTCAATCCATAAATCAACCAAGTACTGGTACCCACAAGGAGATTCTAGGATACTGAATGTAGGATCTCCTACCTGATGCCTGGCCTGTAACTCTTTTTCTATACTAAGCCTTCGAGGTCTAGGGACAAGCATTTCTTGAATGTCCTTTCTTGTGATTTATCCAATTCAAAGAAAATTATAAATGGCAAGCCTCGTTTTCATCCTATCCCTTAGGTTTATATTAGCCAAGTATCCTTTCTGGTAAAGGACCCAAGCTACTTGCTCGATGGGGATAGGTAACTCATCTAAGTTGATGGTTGGTTCCGGTTCTTCTACGTAACCATATTAATAGTAGGCCCATGATTTGGAAGTGGATTTGTGTTAATGTTAGGATTTAGAGCTTCCACAAAGTCTAAATGGACCAACTTTTCATGGATGAGGTCCTCAATTTTGTTTTTCAGGCCCCAACATTCATCAATGGAATGCCCAATTTACCCTAGATGGTAGTCAAATTTTAGGTTGGGATTGTAATTCTTTAGCCTATAACCCTCTCTTGGAGTTTCAAAATTAATTAGCTTATCAACCCTTAGCCATGCAAGTACTTGATTTAAGGTTACTGGAAATCTGGTGAATTGCCTTCTGTTGAATTTATTAGCCAGTTGATATTATTGTTACTACTAAGGTTGGACAGATGCTTGGTTGTCATTAGAATTTAGCTGAATGGTGAATCTTTGCATGGGTTTAGGAAACCTGAATGAATCAACCATACTAATAGTGGCCTCCTTCCCTTTACTGTTGAACCTTGTATTTAATTGCTTCTTTTCTACCTACAACTTATCTATGGCGATGGCACTCTCAATCCTATACCCTGCCATCACATTCTCGAAAAAGTTTGTTGAAGTGTGCCCAATCAAAATGGGAGAAAAAATGCTCTTCTAGGGTATTTATGAGATGAACACCAAATCCTTTTTGAGGATAGGTGTGGCAACCATAACTGCTAATGCCCTCCACCACTGAGGATACACCTTAAAGGTCTCATCCTTATTCCTTTTCATGTTGCTAAGGTCCCACATGGATTGTGTGACCTCAATATTGAACTTGTATTGGTTATAAAATGTCCTGGCCAATTTGCCCCAAGTATCAATCTCATTGAGGTCTAGTTAGGCATACCAAGTTAATGCTAGTCCAGTAAGGCTATCTTGAAAAGTTTAGATCATTAACTGCTCAAATTAGGTGTACTAGCTCATCTTCCTTACATAGAGCCTAGTATGCAATTTGGGGCAACATATGCCATCATATTTTTCAAAATCTAGTACCTTAAATTTCTTAAGGAAGGAACCCTCTTGAGCCATAGGTGGGCTTGTGATCCCTGTTTGATCAAACTCGTCAGCTTTCTTGTATGCCTTCAATTTTTCAATGAATTGAAGGAAAAGCGTTTTTTCCATTTCTTTGCTTTGAGCCTGTAACTCCTTCTTCAGTTCATTAGGGTTAGTCTCGAACATTTGGGGCACATAACGTGTTTCTTCTTCTTTGATAGGCTGACCATTAGCGCCCTTTCGAGTTCCAAAATATCCCTTAGTAAGTGATCAAAGATCTTTTATTAGCTCAATGCTTTAGGTGAGAAGTTGCATTTGTTCAGTCATCTTGAGCACAATTTGCTCAAGGGATTAGATCCTTTATTCGGTTGCTGAATCTATGTTGCCAATAGTATTTGTGGTGTTGTTGTTGCTAGCCATTATGGACTTGGACCTAGCGACGGCAGGACTTCTGATTTGGACTTTTAGTTTAAGAGCTATCTTTTTCGAGCCTAGATTAACTCAAAATTCATTAGTCATGTTTTGAAAAACTTCTTTCTTCTTTTTTTTCCTTTTTTGTGAAACAAAGCAAGCAATATGTGTAAAAAAACAAATGCAAAGATGCAGCACATAGATGCAAAAGGGGAAGATGACTAACAATTTGTGGTGAATCTTAAACCATTTATTGGAGTAGTATTGTGAAGAACAAAAAGTTCATTATTCTTATTACATTTATCACTTTTTTTTTTCAAAACAAGCATCATTACATTGTAATTTTTAAACTAGCCTCTTAAATTTGATTAAATAGATGATTCGTTCCTCTAGCATACTGATCTTCCTCTTAGCATCTCTCAGCTCTGCCTCTAGGGCCACTATCCTGCTTCCGGCCTGCTATAGTTAGTGGGTCATACTTTGCTCCTTTCTTCAAAATTCTTGGCAACATATTTCCATACAGGCATATATAGTTTCCATGTAGGCAACAATTTCCAAACTTGCCTTAGGTGGTGCTGGTTCTAGAATGTCGAAAGCCTCATAATGGATGTCCTTATTCCTCTTCATTTGATCGGTGATATACCACTTGATAGCCTCATATCTCTTAGTTTCCTTTTTTATTTTTTTCTGGCTCAATTTCATAGATTGGCTTGATTTCCCTACTATCCCATAAAGCTCTGACCTGTGTAACCCTAGCTTTCAGTGCTATGAGGGTCTTGGTTGGATCTAAGTAGTCACTTATGGTTCGTTCTAGATATGGCTTGATGGTGATATCTTGCAACATGTCATATTGCCTTAACACACTAGAGGGGTAATAACATGTGCAGCCTATTATACCAATCAAAGGCACTATAGGGTATTCTTTACAACCTAATATAGTAGTTGCACATTTGAACCAGCGAGCTTGCCATAGGTAGTCTCTAGGTGTCATGTTTTCCAAAAGATTGATTGAATTCCAAAGGGGTTCATGATCCTTTAGGTGGACCGTTCACTGAAAGATCAAATGAGGTCATAGTTAACACTAACAAAGGCCCCATTAGCTAAGTCGCACCCGTAATATCTCGTATGGTTTGCAAACCAAACTATCATCAAGTGCATGCTAGTCTTGAAACTACCCTAGCCCTTGGATTTAATATGGTTTAAGCTTCTGATCTATTCAGCTAACAAGGTAAGGATATATGATTTGATAGCTAAGTATTAGGCCATTAACTCCACCACTCGATAGTGAATGAGCAAATCTCCATGCAGGAACAAGATGGTGGCAAAAGTAGCAACTATCAAAGCGTTGACCCTGTTGTCCTCCTAAACATCGAACGGCATACAAAAGATATCTCTTTTCTTTGAAGTTCTCAAGGTTCTCAAGGGCCCCAAACCAGTTCATTAAGGTGGAGAATCTGATGCAATGCTCATTATAAGTCTTCATGGATGCAGTTATTGGGCCTCTCGTTATACCCAAAAATTCTGAAATAATGTAGGCTGGACTTTAACCAAAATCCAGGACATAGATTCCTTCGGAGGTTGGTGGGGCTTGCAGCAACTGGCATATTCCTCTATAGGTGGGCTTAAGATATGGTAGCCTAGATAAAAGGCTGCCTCTTTTGGTTCCTATAGGTGAGTCAAAGCCCGAAACATAGTTAATGGGACATGGACCCTTGGTAAATGAAGGATCAGGCTTGCCTATCTTTGATGAATTATTGTTGAATGGGATTAAGAGTGACCATCCATTGGTCCAACAAAGGCATAGGATCCTTAAAGGTTTCAACATGATGTTCCCTAATGAGACAGGACCAAAGGCTAGTGCTGGCAATCGAGCTTGAAGACAACATTTCCTAGAGTATACCAACTATAGAATACATGAAGAAAAATTATAAGTCCTATGTACAAAATATTTACATAAAAGGAAACTATATCATTATTTATAGGGAAATATACTTTAAAAAAGAAATAAAACAACACAACTCCTTGATCATACTCTTTCTATATGTCCTATTTAAAAGTTTTTTTAGTCTTTTTTACAAATTCTTTAAATGTACAGATATTAACTAGCTAGTATATCGGGTGCATGTGCAGTAATAATATATCGATGAGTACCGAGTCAACAGGGAGTAAGGACTATTTATCTAATGTATCAATTCTAATTGTAGCTAGGAAATTCAAGAGAAAATATTTTGAGGTTTTTTATTTAAGACTAATCTACAAGAATTTAGGATTTCCAACACCTATAATTGATTAGGTTAAGAGCCAACAAATCTAAACAATAATCGAATGCATGCTAATGATAAAAAATAAACTTGCCAATCTAAATTGTCAATGGATTTAGTTTTTAAACAATCAAGCACTAGATAACAACTCCTTTTTCTAAAGAAAGAAATTATCCTAGATTAACTAATCAATATTCTTTATTCCTAGAAAAGTGATCAATTGATAAACCTATTTCTATTATTAAACCCCAATAGAATTGCAATCCATATGTCTATGTGAAATGTAATCTTGATTAGCTATTCACAGAATTGATTAGAAAAGAATTTCCCAATTGCAATCTTGATCTATCATAAATTCTAAGATGAACTCAAAACACATGATCGGTGAATTAGCATTAACAAATCAAATCCAGACAATAATTCAATCAACAGCAAAGATCATCAATCATATAATCAGATCAACAACTCAAAACCAAATTAAGATCAAAAGAAACAAGCTTTAAACATCATCCAATAATTGAACATGAGAAAAAGAACAAAATCACCTTGCCAATGAAATCCTATTCTTGAATTCAAATAAAAATGATGTCTTCCACTTGAATGTCCGGTGTGGAATCCATAAACAAAATTAAAAAGAAAAGATTAACTAGTTTCTTATACGAGCTATGGAGAATTGAGAGAAATTTGTGCCCGGGGGTTTCTTCCTTCAAATGATCAACAAGAGAAGTTTATATATATAAAGTTAGCATTGTACACTAGCAGTGTAGTATTAAAATCATCCGGCCTTCATTTATAAAATTGATTTATGAGAGCATTTTTTTAATGTACACTGCCTCAATGTTCGCAGTATAGAATCTCTAGTAACTGTTGTACATTGTAAAAATTATTTTGAAGCAAGATAGCTGCTAGCTTTGGAGGCAGTATTATGTATAGAAAATTCATGGTGATTTTCGACTTTACTCTAATTGGAATTGGCTAAAACTTAGAAAACGAAAGTCGTAAATCTTTCTCTCCTCTTTCAATAGGATCTTAAATCATATCAAACGAAGCTTGGATGAGAGAAATATATGGAATTTACTAAGATAGTGTTGAGATGCAAATCTGGGTGATACTCAGCACCCATAGTAATTTTAAGATGATTTTCAACCTTCATTCTTTCATAATTAGCCAAAACTAAAAAAATGAAGATTGTAGATATCTCTTTTATCTTTCTATAGAAGTTTGAATCACATCAAAAGGATCTCATATGAGAAAGATATCTACAATTTACCAAACTCTATCATTTTTTAAATCTTTGATGCCATCACTATAAGAGCGGCAATTTCATGATATATTTTGACCCTGATAAATTCCAAATTCATTCATACCTAAAACATGAAAATTGAAAATCTCTCTCTTATCTTTCAATAGCAATTTTAATCATCCAATAAGAGCATGGATGAGAAAGATATGTCGAATTTATGAAACATCATCAAAACTATCTTATGATGAAAGTTAGCGGCTTACTTTGCATAATGGCCGGCCTTGCTTGATTTCTTTTCCAAATTTGCATGAAACTTCTCCCAATTGCTTGTATCTGTATGATAAGTCCTTTAAGACCTGAAATAACAATTTAAGCACACTTAAGTATCATTTTCAATTGATTTCTACAAAATCTATAATAGATAAACATGATTTGATCAACGAAAAGTTGAGTAAAATATGACTTTATCACTCTTATATTGTTGATCCACCATGCGATTATAGTCATCATCGTGTGAAAATGAATGCAATATTTGGTGAGTTCTAAAAAGGTTCCTCAATTTAGTAGATTGCGGATCGATATTAAACCAGCATAGGAGGTCATTTCATGAACTAGAAAGTGGAAAAGCCACAACCCCCAGATCTTACTAGTGACCTCCCTACTTAGGATCCTAAAACAACCTGGTTCTGACCATATCTAGCACACATTTTTATAAATCCCCCCCTCCCGCCCCAAAAGTATCATGTGCCCCTATTAGGGCTATTTACAAAACTTCCCTTTTATTTGTATCGCTTAAAGAAAATATTACTACAACTATTTACAAATTAATAATTATACAAATAATATACAAGAATGAGCATTAAAAGAATAAACTTTAAGATTTTTTATTTCTAGTTTTATTTCTTTCAATCAGAATTGTATTAAAACTCGAACTCATTTAATATGAACCCTTGACTAGGAATTAAAAGAAATTTTCAATTTTATAAAATTGAAAGGAGTCACCACCCAATTGAAATCGAGAAAAAATTATAAGTTGGTTAACCCTAACTTAGCTACTAGTTTGCAAAAAAATTTGATTTAGACTAAATTTGATAAACAATAAATTTTTGGATTCAAAGGCTACCCTAGTAAAACTATATGATTACCACTTAAAATTTTATTTTTTTAATGCTAAAAATAGATCAAATATAATGAATTTCTAAATTTACAATTTTATTTACAAATTGATGACAAGATCATTTAATATTTACAGCTAACTAATTAATTCAAAATTTACAAGATAATGTGATGGAACAAAAATACTTTTTTCAGATTTTATGTCGACCCGGAGGTGTCTATATACCCGCTAATTGGGATCAGAAAAAACATAGTTCTTTTTTATGAATACTTTAGTACAGTGATTAGTTTTAGGTTTTCAAATTCTTCTACTATAAGTTTTTAAAATTTTATCATTTTAACAAAAGCTTCGTTTTAATGTTATAGATCTTATAAATTTATCAAATTTGTTTTTTTTTCCTAGGAAACTTGATTTTTCTAAGTAACAAAATTTCCAGTAAATTTACACATATTCATAAAACTATCAATTTCAATTTTCTTTTTATATTTTCGTTTTCTAAGAATTCCTATTTACAACAAAACCATTTCAACTATTATTATTTTATTTATTTATTTATTTTTGTCTTTTTTTTCCCTATCTTTTGTCTAAACTATTTAGCAGTAATAATACCAAAATAAAAAAAAAAATTAAAACTTACCTAAATAGGCATGAGTCAAATCTGGAGTGGATCTTGGGTCGGATCCTGGAGCGAATCAGCTTGGATCTTAGGTCGAACTCGGGTCGAAGGAGTACACATCGACGGAAGTTGCTGGTGATAAACTCATATTTTACTCACTTTCCGTTGATCAAATTATACTTAACTATTATAGATTTTGTAGAAATCATGAGGAAATAGTACTTATATGTGTTTATTATGATAAATTAGGTCATGAAGTACAAATACAAGCAACTGGGAGAATATTTGCATAAAATTGAAAGAAAGTAGCACATATGCCGGCAAACAAAATCAGCACCATCGTCCTTCATCTACAATATTTAATTGATGTTTGATTTTACAATGTACGGCGGCAAAATGAAATTCTATGCCAACGATGTTAAGCCAGTGTTATATGTTCACAGTTTTGAAAATGTTAAAGCCGTCTACTACGCTGCCAGTGTAAAATCAAATTCAAGCTAGCCTTCAAGTCTGCAATTGTACGCTGGCTTTCTGCAATTCTATGCCACTGGCGTCGAGCCGGTGCTTCTTGTCTACAGAATGCAAAATTTTAACACTAATGCCAACACTACCAGCTTTTGAAAAAGTCTTCATCGGCCTTCGTGTTTTCAACTTACAGCGGCATTTGGGCAATCAACGTTACCGACATAAAGCCAGTGTACTCCAATACCGTCGTAACACCCCTCGAACACTGGCGATGTAAAACTCTCTGGATGTTTTTCTCATTCAACAAACGTCAGCTACTTAGGATTCTATGCCGCCAGCGTTGAATTCGATATACATTCACTACTATTCTCATAGATCAAAATTTTGTTTAAACGCCAGCTAGATCTATTTCTACACCACTGGTGTAGAATGTGTAATCGCTAGTGTACATTGTGTCTCTTACAATTCCAATGTATTGTTCTATAAGAGAAATGACAGATCTGATTTTTGAAAGGAGAGGAGAAATTTCCAAAAAAACCCTAGCAAGAGAGAAATATCAAATATATGGTGTGTGCTTCAATCTTAGGGCACCCAAACCCTTGTTAAGATCTCCTAAAATATGTTTTGATGATAAAAAAAAGATCAATTATTTATAATAAGTTAAGTTGTGTAGTGTTTTATGAAGTAACATATTCAAAGGAATTAATAAAGTCTTGAAGTCAGATACTAACTCAGACGGCTACTCGTGATAAGCAAACAAAGAGTTTACTCAGAGACTGAATCAGAAGGTCATACAATTTAACTGTTTGAAGAATTAATGAATAAAATTTTGTTTTATCAAATTGAAGACCCAATACCAAAGTTCAATGTATTTAGGTATTACATTCAAATGTGTTCCACAAAGTTGGTCCAAATGTTCATGGGGAATCAAATTTCAATTTTTGGGAAAATCATGTTTTTGACAACAAAGCCTGAGATGTTGATTCATGCTTTGGAGTTGCAAGATTATGCTACTAAGGCACGGTTAGATAAAATGTGGACATTATTTATTAGGAAGGGACTTGGTTTTAATCACACAATGTTATGCTTATAAGAGAGCTAATGAGGTTTGCATTTCATTTGAGATTGCACAACGAATTATATTTGAGGAGAAAGTCAGTGTGCATAATGTGAAGTACTTACAAAGTTTAGACACGATCCAGATTTTTATGAAGTATGTGTCTGAAGAGTAGAGTCGAATCAAAAGGAATTTATTCACAAAGAAGACACGGTTCTATTCTTAAGGGATACCAGGATCATAAGGTGAATTATGAAAAAGATGTCAACAATGGTCCAAGGATCAAATTCAAATTACAAGATAAGGATTCCCACGTTATAGATAAGAAAGTTTATCTTCTAAAGATTACAAGATAACAACATTAAGATAACTTGGTATTCAAAGTATTATCGGTTGAAGAATCAAAACAAGCTTATTCGAATGTTGTACAAAATATCAAGGGACAAGCTTATCTTCTGGAAAACTAACCATTGAAGAAATTCAAATATATTCGTTAAGCCATGCTCAAAGAAGAACAACTTTTTATCGTGACAAAAAGGGCAAACAGAGATACTATTTCATCATCTAAGCAAAACCTTGTTATACTAATTTTTTTACTTTGTTTGAAACTTTTGAGTATTCATATTTTATTTCCATTGTTTTAGATTTACTCATTTTATGTGAGATTGAGAGTTACAAGTAAGCTCAGTAGATTGGTTGTTAGCTTAAGGAGAAGCTTAGAGAATCAAGTTGAGTGCATTGTAAGCCAAGTGTGTTGGCAAGGCCAACTTATAACTTGATTGTTTCTGGATATAGTGGAACATACCGATGAAGAAGTCCGGGTCCCCGGCTTAGTGTAGGAAGAGAGAACCGACGCTCAAGGTAGAACCTCTATAAATCGACTTTGCAATCTTCTCTACCCTATCTTTTAATTTCATGCATTTTTATTTAATTATTTGTGATGTGGATTAAACTCAGAGAGCCAGTCAGAGAGTAACTGAAGACAAATTTTTTTTTTTAATCTTGCGAATTTGTTTTTGCTTGAACTCATTTGAGTTAATTTTTATTATTACGATCTTAAAACAAGTTCAATCATTTTCAAGTGTGTCTTAATGCCATTTCAAACTTGATTAACTAAGTGGGAGTGTTTCTAAATTATTTTTTGATAAGAAATTTTTATAACCAATTCACCTCTCTCTTGGTTATTCTTTTGGGACCAACAACCCTAATGTTCTAGCAACATGTAAAGGTGATTTAGGGCTTGATTGCAATCAAGCAATGCTTAATTCATTCAGGTTGATGGATTTGAAGAGAAGATTTTGATTAATGAAATTCTTTTTGAGGTGTTTTCTATCCTTGATTTGTTACTTTAATTGCTTGGTTGTATGATTGAGGTGCCATGCTTAATTGATATGAATATGCATTGATGGATTTGATGAATTGGATCAAATGACTTGCTTTGATATTGCTATTTGATTATTTGGGAATTTATTCATTGTTGTTCATGATCCGTTTGATTGGTTTTAGGCCCATATTGATTGGATAGATTAGGGTTAGATATACTCGGGAGAGATTCGATAATTTGAATGAATATAACTTTGATTTTTGAAAAAGATTTGTCATAGGGATATGCAATTTTTTTATGAAATTTATGAATTCACTTGCTTAATACGGTTAAAGTTATATTTTAGGTCGTTTGGCGGTGCTTGTTTTGTAATTTTAACTAGAATAGCAATTTTAGTGTGAGTGGATTACTATTTGCCTGATAATTATAGATAAATTACCTTTGTAGGATGATTTATGCTGTAATTAGAATTTTTCTACTCCGAGAGGTAGGCGAGTTCTAATGAGTTTGATTAAATCCCAAGTAATCAGTTTCAATATCAACTTGAGGCATCGATCCAATTCAAATGAAAATATATGTCTATTGTTCTTGATTGTTTTTGTATCTCCCAAATCCGGATCCCTTATTTGTGTTACTAAAGCATACGATTTAAAGTGTTCAAATTTGCTCATTAGTTAGCTTTAGTTAAATTGCAATCTGATAGCTTAACTAAAATCTGATCAGAGCTAGCTTAGCGTAGGGAAACATTCGAACACCTAGTACTCAGCCATTTGCTCCCTATGGTTCTACCTAGTCTCACCAGTATTTGCTACACACACACACACACCTGGTTTCTACTAATCATTTATTTTATGCATATAAATAGAATTTTATTTTAAAAAGCGTAGTAGCATAAGCCAGCGATTTAGTAGTTGTAAGAGGATATGAGTATGTCAGATAGACTAAACCAGGGATAAAGAAGGCTCCAACAGTGGAAGTTTGGCTTGAAGATGGTTGGAAGGTAGTGATTCAATCTCCGATATGTGGTGGTTGGTGGTTGTGTTCATCAGAGATGGTAACAACCTCTGTAGATGGATTTGAAGCTATCAAATTGAAGCTTAAGCTTGCCTGAAACTTTCTGGAGCACTAAACACAATCGAAATTACTTAGAAAAACCCAAAATCAAAGTTTTTAACTTCGAACCCTTACTTCTACATGATTTCAAATTCAAGCTTTTGAGAGTGGATTTGTGTTGTGATTGTTGATTCTGATGCCATGAACGAAGAACTTGACCCCTATTTATACTAGCTAGGGATCAAGTTAGGTGGAATTCGTTCATAAATTCTGTAGGTGAAGCACGTACAAATGTGAGCTTCCCAAGCTTGTTTGAATCATTTTGCAACTTTCGAGCTTAATTATCTTTGGGAAAGAGAGCAATGTGTTCAAATTGACTTAAACACGTGCTTCTAGAAACTATATGGAAGATGAAATTCGAAATTTGAAAATTTGCTTTGTGCATGAAAATAGATTTTTTGCAAACTTTAGATCAAAAATTGAACACCAAATCATAAGTTTTAAGACAACTTTTTGATCCAAATTCATAGTATACCATGTCTTCTTTAAATCCCCTCCCTCGATTTGGTGAAAAAAGAAGCACAAATGGGTAAAAAATGACTTGAAATGGCTATATAGTGTGGGAAAAACTAGGCAATCTCTCGAGGAAGACAACGCGCATGCATAAAATGCACTTCATATGCATGGCTACATGCAAGTGCATGTATCTCACGCTAAACTGGAAAAAAAAAATTTATGCTTCTACATCAATTCAAACACTGGTTGCTCATGTGCATATGCATGCGTTTTACCATCAAGTCGTTGGTATGTGCCTTGGTTTTAGTTTGCACAAAACTAGGCTTCTAAAAATGGACCTAATTAAATAGGCTCATTCATATGGGTATTTAATTGGGTCCAAGAAAAATCTATGATTAAAATTAGTAATATATTAGCCCATATGTATATTGTTATTATATTTTATTTTAATATATATTTTTTATAATTTGTGGGCTTAATACAATATTAATTTTTACTATAAATTGAAGCCTTAAACAGGAAAAAATAAGGTGTCTATAGTTGTTTATCATGTTGGTAGTAAATTATATGATTATTTATTACCAATTATTGTATACACCTTTTACAAAAATAGATGCAATGCTTACGTTTACAACTCTAGAAATTCTATGATCCCTATCTTTCTTTGGAAACTGGTCCCCATATCATGAAAATACTTATCCATTAACTCATGCATTCACTTTAATGTAGGATATAAGCTAAATGATATTGCTAACTCCTTAGTACTTGAAGTCTAAATGTTAGCCATCAGAGACACAAGTTGAGAATTTAGGAAAAGCAAGGTTATGAATAATAATGATAGATTTTTTTTCCCATAGTTTTACTTGGTATGACTTTAGATTAATGATTTAAATATATATAGGTTTCGTTGAAAAAATATATTTGGGTATATAGCTTCAAATTGAAATATGGGTAGATAAAATTGAGTTTAAAACAAACAAGAATTGGGATGGCCATTAAAACAATCTTACAAAGAAATTATTAATAGATTATTTTAGATATGGAGTCCCTAGACTTATACAACCTATTTGGTCTTGGGTTGAGCTCTTGAGGCTCTACTTGACCTTTTTTTAGAGGCCTTAAAAAGACTATGTAGAGTCATAAAAAGCTACACAATTGGAAACGGTTCGATCATTTCTTGCAAGCTACCAGGTAGGTTTCTTAGATTGTCCTTAAAAGAGCTTCAACGTATTAGCTAACTTAGCATCCATTGAGCAATCTACAAGTATGTCCAGCTATCTCTAGCTCACCACCCAAAGGTCTTGGAAACTAATATAGTGGGAAGATTTGCCTTATTAATATATCGGGATACTCTATCCTAATATATTAAGATATGCCTACCCATTATGGTGATCTAGTTTTCTAAGTGGTTGTTGTCTCAACTGATATATAGGCTTCTTGATATATCCATGGCTGTTACTTTACCAAACACTTCCCTAAAACTAAATTAAGAATTAAAGTGGCTACATCTGATAATCCTACAACACAGTGCCTACTAATCACTTGTTTGTTTTACAAGCCTAGATTATTTCTTGAAGGCCGAACAACTCTCAATATTTCCAATGGTAAAATTTTGGCATCAATAAAAATATATATCAAAAGCAATTTTATAAGAAATAAATATAAGAAAAGTAGTGTAACATAAGTGTTTTTAAAAATTAAAACATGAAAATTTTATTTTTGGCAATGAATTTTCAATTTGAAAACATGCAGCCATTTAATCATAATTAGATCGAGGGGGGGTGGGGGGGACTGGGGTGGGGTATTGTGCGGTTTGGTTTGGGGGTATTTTACTCTGTATTTTCTAATTAACATCTTCTTCATTATTTTTTACATGCAAATAGAAACTTATACAAGTATATTTTTTATATAGTTAACAAATACATAATATCAATTATTACAGTTATATATTTCTTCCTTTTCTTTTCAAGTATTCTTTAGTATGAATATTTCTACATCATTTTTCTTTTCTTTCATTGACAAGTGTAATATACATATATATATATATATATATATATTGCATATATTAATTTGATGTATACTAGTAGTTTATATGCAAATAATCATCTTTTTTATTATTTTTAATATGGGAATAAGTAAAGATTTAGATCACAAAACCCGTGGCCATGGATAAGAAAATTTGTGGGAGGTCCATCATTGGGCTTAAAGTAATATGGATTACTTAGGCCTAAGATTGTCAACCAAGTTTTTCTTTCTACATGGGCTTGTAGTAATCTAAGCACCATCCATGGAACTTTAGTTTAGAAAATAAGAAGTGATAAATCCTTTTCATTTTATGGTAACTAATATGCTCAGTCTATGGAAACCTAGAATGTGCACATACATACTTATAAGAAAATCAAATCATAACATCAGTTTTCAAATGCAGTGAGTTGAAAATGCCATACCCTTGTCTTCCCATAATAAATGTTATTTTATCCACTATACATCAAAATTAAAGAGTATTTGCACACATCATATGCATTAACTCTTATGAATAAAATCCTACATGAATTATTAGAAAGCCATTTATAAAATCACGATAGTGTAGTTTATATAAAATGATCCCATTAATCATCTATTAACCTATTGACTGCTTTGAAGCCAAGTATTATGAATTGTATTAAAGCGAAATCAAGGTAAACTATCCAAGAATGAACAAAGGCAATTGGTTGTAGGCCTTTTCTAATTCGATTTAAAGAAAATGTCCAAATGAAGAGAAGAATGTTGTTGGGTGTGCAAAAATGAATCAAAAGGCACACTAGAAATAGTTTAGCCTAGGTGAGGATTATAATTATTGAAATAACCTAACTCTAATCCTAATTTAATTTTATGCATATATTTTATTTCTTTAAAATATCAAATTTTAGGAGCATGTTAAATTGATAAAGCGAGCATGTGTTAATGTAATTGATATTGATGATAATCTATGAGTATATGACAGTGTAAATTTATTTTGTATTTGTGTTAGTATAAATTGGTGTTAGTATTTGTCTTAGCATAATTAGATATTAATGTTGATGAATGTGTTAGCAAATATTTTTGGTGCAAGTGTTAATGAAAATTGGTTACTAATGTTTATGTATGAATAAGTGTTGTTATATATGTTGTTATATGCTTGGGAATTTAGTAGTTTTTTTTTTTTTTTTACTCAAAACAAGCCCAAATCCGCATGTTTTGACCCAAATTTCAAGCCCATGAATTAGCCAAGTCCAAGCCCATTTAAGCCTCCTAAAAGTCTGCCTTCAAAAGTCAAAGAAGAGATAAACATAAACCTAAAATGTGTAAAATTTAGATGGAAAAATGAAGAAAAAAATCAGACATCCAAAACAGCTCCAAAACCAAATCCTTTTACCTTCACAAACACACACACATACAAGCTTCACTTTCTTCTATAAATTTCACAGGGAAACCCACCTTCAAGCCTCCAACAAAGCTAAGACAACAACTAAAGCTCCTTAAGATAAGTATTTGATAGTTTATGTATATGTTTGTTAGTTTAAGTTTTGCTTTAGGTGTGAGTCTTTATACTAAAATGAGTTTAACGAATTGTATGGGTTTATTTTGTGTTAGGTAATATTTTGATGGCTTGAGAACTTGTATAATTTGCTAAGTAAATGACATGAATTTGAAGTAAATTGAAGTTGAAAATGAGAAGTATCGGGGTGGTTTTTGAGAGGTAGATTTGGTGGTATGTTGTGTTGAATGTGGATTTATGTTTGGAATGGTTGATATGAAGTTTGATGGGTTGGAAATTGAAGTAAAAGCATGTTTGAAAGTGTTAACATGTTTGTTGAACAAAGAATGAAGTCAAGGATGTGTTTGAAGAAGTTTTGAAAGTGTTAAAATGAAGAAAAAAATAGGGCAAGTCGTAAGGTTCCAAACACCCTGTCAAACGGCCCATTTGGAGGGGTGTTGTAATTTCTGAGTAAGGATTTTGAGTTGAAACAGCCTTAGAAATGGCCCGTATGGGAGGGTATATGGCGTAAACGACCTTGGAAATTGCCCGTTTGGAGAAGTGTTGCACTATCAGATCATTTTTGAGTAAAATCCTTGGGTTGAAACAGCCCTCCATACAGCCCTGTTTAGTTTTCCCTACTACGATGTTGTTTTGTATTTTACTCATAACTTTTTCATCCGACCTCTAATTGAGGTGATTCACTTCTTTCTAGCGGCAACATTTTTATAAACAAAGTTTAAAACTTGTTTTTGTTTGTTAAGTGAGTGATTGCATAGGAAATTGATCTTTTTGACCTAAAATGAGATAGATATATGTTAATTGAGTGATATAATTAAGCATGAATTAAGTGGATTTGTGGATTTAACAAATAATTAAATTTCCATGAGTGTTAAACTAAAACTAGTTATGTTGTATATATTATTTCCTTTGCTTGTTTTATGATCTTGTGATGACTTAGTGAAATTAAATGATCTTGATAAATATATAAATGATGAGTATGCATTTAGATGAATTTTATTTGAATTTCCTTGATGTTATGTTTAAGATTTAATATGCTTAAGTGGTGCTTTTCTTCAATTATCTTTCCTTGCATGTTATTTGTTCTTATGATTTGTTATTGAGTTTAAATGAATTTGTTAAGCATGTAAATATTAAGTTGAGCTTATGTAGGAGTTATATTTGAATTTCATGACCTTTAAGCTTAAGGCTACTTATATTGTATTTATGAATTGAGATTAAATATGACAATCTTGTGAGCTTGTATGATCTTATTAGATATAATATATATATATATATGCCTTGTTGATGTCTTTGTTGATAAAAAAAAACCCTAAATAAAGTGAAAAGACATATGTTGACAGACAAAGGAGAATTGTCCATATTTTGGCGGGGCAATATTCGCAGCCATAGTGGGGTTCCATATTAGTGTATGATCAAATGGACTTAAATGATATGAGTAATGGTTTGAGTCTTTATATGAGTTCAGTTTCTTGAACAGATGTTGAGTTTTTATTTCTAATTTTTCTGGAGTGTCCTCTAAGTTGAGTATCTGATTCATTTTCTGAGATGAGCTTCTGAAGTAATTTCTAAGACCTTGTTGGGATTTCTTATACTAGGTAGGCAGTAACTTACGTGTTGGATGTTAAAATAGGTATCTAAAATGGATTAAGAACTTAAAGACAGCTAAAATAATTGATGAGTTTTGATTGTTTTTCATCGTTGAAATCCAATTCTTACCCTAGACTGGAAGATCAGTATCCAGTTCGGGGAGCGGTACCTTGCTCAAATTAGGATCACGGTAGTTTTAGGTGCTTAGGCCACTCTTGTCATGATGCAATGACTTTCATAAGTGATATGCGAATAGTCGATAGGGTTATTGGTATTGGCGTAACATTTGCTTAAACTTGAGGGGAAATACCATGGTTTAGTTTAACGTTTATGGGAACGATGAACTAGATTCATGTTGTGGATTGGGTTTAAGTAGAGTCGGGTAACAGCTGAGAGCCCTAGATGAGACTATTTTTTTTCGTTTATGGATATATCATCTAGGAGATATAATTTCCCGAAGAACTTATATCAACCCTCTGAGCGTCGAGATCGTTACTTAGATCCCTTAGATATCCCTGTTGTCCGAAGTTTGAATATTCTCTTGTTGCTTAACTAACTAAAGATTATATAATGAACTAATGGTTGTCGCATTTGCATTTATCTTAAGTATGTGTGTCACTTCACATTTGTTTTCGTTACTGTGTACTGGGCCTTTGGCTTATTATTTTATCTTTCAGGTTTTGAAATGATGAGTTCTATACCAGTTTAAGATATGGAACCAATTTTGAAGACTTCCGGGATGGCTAGGAGGATTAGGGACTTGACCATGGCTTTGATGGAGGTTTTGTAATAGATTAAGATAGAAGTTTTGTTAAAACTGTTGTTGTATTTTGTATAAAGTTGTAATAACTCTATATGTTTTTGTTATTGGCTTGTTTACAAGCCTATGTTTGTGTTTAATTATTATGTATGTGTATAAGTGTGTGAACTATGTTTATGCCTTAAAGGCCATTTGAATTTAATGTATTAAATTTATATGAAGTTTTTACAAAGGGAAAAGTTCTTGAAATTGTTTATAACCTGAGTTTTGGCAAATAATTATCCAAACTATTCTTTGTAGATAACCTTACATATAATTTCAGGGAGTCATATGTGGTTGGGGAACCAAATTCACCTTTTTTTTAAATGTGTGGTAGATTTGGGGTCCTTTAAATTATACTTAAGGAAACATAGGCATCGAAATATGACTCTTGTTGCATCACATGATAATAAAAAATAGGTTGTTGTATAGCATAAGAAATACAATCTCACTTATTGTGGCAAAGTTTTTTATAAAGATTATACATGGTACATGGAGCATTTTGAAAAATGAGTCAAATAAATGAATGACTAAAGCATGAAAGAAAGGAAAACATATGAAAGAAAAATAGAAAATCATATGTCATAAGTTTTTTGGGACGTAATTTGGAAACTACAATTGGGCATATGTATATGAACTTGTATTACAGTGTTCTATTTTTTGCTATTAAAATTTCTATCTTGATTGAATAAACTTGTATGAAAGATGTATAAAAAACATCATTATTCATATTACTCAAGTTACACCATACACCATGAAATTACAAAGCTATGCCAAAAGCATTATTGATGGAAGAATATGAAGAAAGAAATTGCGAAGTATGCAGCAAGATGTTTGACTTATCAGTAAATTCATATAGAACATTTGAGGCCTACAAGAGAGTTATAATCATTGCCATTCTTGAGTGGAAGTGAGAACACATCATTGTGGATTTTGTTACAGCATTTTCGAAGACTTTGACCAAAAATGACATAATGTGGGTGATAGTGGACCTATTAACACCACTTTTTGTCCTTGCGAGTTGGTTGTACTCTTGAGAAAATGGCTTAACTCTATATACGAGAGATTGTGAGATTATATGGTGTGTTAGTAATTATAATGCCAGAACAAAACACCTATTTTGTCAGCAGATTTTGGGAAAGTTTGCATAGGACTCTTGGAACAAAGGTATTGTTTAGCATAGCTTTTTATCATCAGACTAATCGACAATTAAAAATAACAATTTAGATTTTAAAAGATCTATTGAGAGCTTGTGCTTTAGTTTTTAAATGCAATTAGGATGATCTTCTACCACTCATAGAGTATACACACAATAACAATTATGAATTTTTTATTTAGATGGCACCATACGAGGCGCTTTATGAAATGAAGTGTTCCCTAGTCCTTGATTTACTAGGATGAAGTTGGTGAAAGGAGTTAGACCAAAATTGGTACAACATGTGGTTACTAAAATGCAAGTGGTTAGACAAAGGATGTTAGTTATCTCAAAGCATATTTAAAAATAATGGAAATAAAAGACAAGGACCTTCAGAGTTTGAAGTTGACGGTCATATGTTTTTATGAGTTTCCCTATCAAAGGACAGTACATTTGAGAGTTAAAGGGAAGTTGAATCCATGGTATATGGGTCCATTTTGAGATCCTGGAGCAAATTAGTACATTGGCTTACAATTTGGCCTCAACCCAAAACTTGGCTAGTGTTCAAAATGTATTTATAATGTCGCAAGTAAGAAAATATGTTCTAAGTCTAGATACTACATTGGAATTGACGTCATCAGACGTGCAACCAAAACTCATACTAGTTGAATAACCAATCAAAATAGTAGATCACAAAAAGGGAGTGTTAGGAAATGAGTCATTGGATATGTGAAGGTCTACATGGGATTTAGTTAGAGGATAATAAGAGAAGCAAATATCCCTAGTTGATTCAATCTCTAGGTGAATTTTTCAAGGATAAATTTCAATGAGAAAATATTGGGAAATCCTAAGTTAAAATAGTCGGTTATGTAAATAAAATAAATAAAAATAATGTCATTAATATGACCTTGGTTTTCCTTAAGTAGTAAAAAATTATTGGGCTAAAAGAAGTACTGATAATTAGGACGTCAAAATTACCCTTAAGCTTAATTAATAGCAGTACAGATAAGTTTAAGGGTAGATAAGTAGAAGTAACCCTTTACATTTGTTGGAGGGACATGATAAAATATCAAAGATAAGAATTCAAAAGTTGGTTATTTTTGCAATATATATAAGTACACACATATACATAACTCTCGCTCTCACCATATAAAACCAACTAATAAAAAAGATGATGGAAGTGGAATAAAACCTTAGAGAAATAAATCAAATTGAATAAGAGTTGGATAATCCAAGTGTCATGGATCAAGTTTTTGCTAGTATTTTACTTAAGTCAAGCGTTAACGTTATAGAATTAAAGTTTAATTGATAAACCCATATATAGAACTTTAATATTTGGTGTTTTCTTGTAAGGTCTAAATATCGATTGAAGAGGGGAATATATTTTTGGAGAAATTATTAAGTTGCATGAGAAGCTCTTATAGGTGGGTATTTGTGCTTAGTTCATCTCCATCTATGTTGCAAGATATCTTTTCATTTTACTTTTTTTCTTTTATACTCTAAAGTACGCTACTATCTTAAGTATCGAAATAGTCATACAGGCAATCACAGCTATTCTTTGTATTGTCTTTAAGGCCCTATAAGCCATATTGACAACTTAAGGCTTCTACAATCCAATCCTTTGTTAATCCTTTATTGCCAAAGAATTAAGGCGAACATAATCCTGTATAATATATATATATATATATATATATGTATGTATGACCAATAAATTTATACCTTTCCATGTATATATTTTTATCATTCTTCCACACCTACTCTTCAAAATCCAAATCTCACCCAAATTAAAAAAGGAAAAAAGAAAAGACAAAGAAAATCTTTTTAGAGTTACCAATTATGGCTATATATGAATTTGAAATTTTTTTTGTGGAGAATCTAAAATAGTAATAATTGGAATCGCAAAATTTTCGAAGTTTACAAAGGATCATCGAAGGCTAGCTTGCCACAATTTACACGGCAACAATATGGCATATATGAATGATACTACTTTGCATGAGAAGGTCATTTGTTTTCCTTGAATCCAACGAGTGGTGCTCAAAAAATAAACTAAGCGCAACACAATGTATAAAAAACCAAATTCTTCCTTAACACTCACATGAATAAAACTCCCTCCTTTTCCTCCTCTACGCAAAAATAAACATACACCCTCTAAACACAAACCTGATTTGTGATATTCTCCACTTCCCTTCTCCATAATCTTACTACATGTGAAAACTTGACTCCTTCTCATCAGGTAAAATAAAATAGACAGAAACACAAAAAAAAAAAAAAAAAAAAAACTTTAAATCCCTTAACTAGAGTCATTGTAGTTTGATTATTCCACTGCACTTGTTTGCTTTCTTATGTGTTAATGATCTTTATTTTTTCTGTTTAGCTTTGTTGTTTTACATGTATGATGTAATTGACATATACCCAGTTGGCCATTCTTGTCTTTAAGTCGTGTGATACGCTAAATATTCGAAGTTTTTGTACGTTTTGTTTTCCCAATTGAGGAGGTTGTTGTTTTATTGTTTCTGTTATCTCTTTCATGTACCCTTTTGAAAGTTATAATCAGCGTCTGATGCAAAATAGTATCTTTATCAATGCTTTGCTCATAACTGACTCTATCATACATGAAATTGATGGACAATTGTATGATGAACCTGGGTTTTGCCGGGTGTTTGCTGAACAAGTATCTGTGTTGTTTTGTGACCAATTTAAGTATTGTCGATTGTTTTCGTTGCTGTTTAGGTTGTAATTTGTTGGCATGTACTGCAAATTCCTTTAGATTGATGATATTGTGTTTTGATTGATGTGTGATAGAGGCTATCATCTTGAAGTGATGTCTTATTGACAAGTTCTTGTAGTCTTTTTGTGCAAGAGTCTCAGTCTTTTTTCTGCCATTATATCATAAATTGGGCATAATGCAATCACTGTTCGGATGATTAATCATGCCATTCAGTTGACTCGATCAGATGGGCAAGTGTTTATTGAAGATAATTTTTCTTTTCAAGAGGAAATATCAATACTCATGGTTAAGTAGGTTTTTGGATATGATCATGCACAGTAGTTATGATACTCACAGACAACATTGTTGTTTGCCAATTGGGCACTCCAATTGGCTAAAACCAGATGCTTCTCTCTGCCAGGTTTTCTGTTCTCAATTTGTCTTGTCAAATCCATCCATTGCCTGCAAATGCTAGTTCAATGCATGAAACTTCTGTTCATTCATTTAACTTATTAATAGTTGGTGCATAACCACTGTCATATCATCTTATATATCATGGGAACAAGGGGGATGGGTTTTGGTTGTTCCTAAAGTCTCTTTAACCAACTTGTTTTAAATTGTTGTTATTTGAGTTTTGATTTATGCTGCGAAGAAATGATTTTATCCATGAATTGGTGTTTTTCTATGGCAAATGTACTTTCATGGTAATGATTATGAGTTAGCTTGTCTTCCATTCACATTGGTGACATTATGAGTTAATGGCTGCTTGAGCAAACCAGTCATTGTCTTTTTTATTGTGTGTTTTGTGGTCTAAATAGCTTCAGTGATTCTCATAGTTTTTGAGTATTTTTTGTCATGATTTGTGGCAGATGGTGTCAACTCATTTTGATCAAGATGTTAAAACTATGGACCAATGCTCTTCAACCAATACCTGTTCTCAAAGCTGCCCTGATGAGATCAATGTATTTGGAGGTCCATTGGTTAGCCCTCGACTAGGTAATGATTTCCAAGCGGATATTCCACCCATGGAGTCAGAATTTGGACATGCACTGCTTCTTATGAAGTCTGCAAAGTTGCAAGTACCAAATGTTTCTGCTTCTTTTCCAATGTGTTCACCCATCCTAGTACCATGGATCCATGAGTCGCATTGTTTGGAGTCACGAGGCAGTGGATCTCTGCATAATCTTAATGGGAGCACAAGCATAATTGATCTAAATGGCTCTGACAAATGTTGCAACAACAAGAAAAGACTTGGAGACAGGTTCAAACATCAGTCATCAATCTGTCAATCAGGAAAGCATGAAATCAACAAAATCTGAGCATGAGGTGACAGTTGAAACTAGTTTTAATCATCAATATTTATACGGCGACTGTCCTCTGTGTCAATCTGCAAAGCTTTGGACAGAACATGAAGTAGATGTACTTCTCCTTGGTTTATTTGTGTTTGGCAAGGACTTTGTTCAGGTTAAAAAATTGTTGGAGAACAAGGAAATTGGTGATGTATTGTCATTTTATTATGGGAGATTTTATAGGTCTGCTAAATACAGTAGATGGTCAGACTGCCGGAAGATGAGCAGTAAAAAGTGTGTTCTTGGAGATAGGATCTTCACTGGATGGAGGCAGCAGGAGCTATTGAAACGTCTGCTTCCCCATGTCTCATCCGAATTCAAAGAGGAATTCCAGCAGGTACTTGATGGTTTGGGCAATTGTCATAGCCTGTCTGACTTATTTCTAGTCCTGGCTAACAAAATTGCATCATTGCTGCTGTTTCTTCTGAATATTGATGATTCATCCCATGAAATTGTAAAGTAGCGTCACTTTGTGGTATTTGGTTCTAAATGCATGTTTTCCTGATGGGAAGACCATCATAATAGTTGTAACCACTACACTTGTAATTCATATCATGATAAAGATAATTTCATATAGAGACTTACTCAACATTGCCAGACTGGCTAACGAATAAAAATATGTTTCTATATAGGATAGTAATGTCCATGTGAGTTGTGGCCTTCTTAATTTGATGCTCATCAAATTTGGTTTAGGTCTGCTTATCCTAAGGAAATAGCCTCCCTGCTTGCAGAAATTAATGCTAAAGTAACTCGGCAAGGGATACTTTCATTAGTTTTTCTGCTGTTTTGCATTTAACCTTCCAGAAGCTGCATGCCCTCGTAAGTAAATATATATGCACTTGAAGAAGCATAATATAATCAATTGTTAAGGAGAAAATAGTTATCTATGAGATGCTTTAGGCTTTTCCTCAAAGGTGCATTGCTTCCCCTCTCTTTGTTGATAAATGAGATGCATACAGATTTTGACATGAGGTGATGGATTTATAGGATTCCCGTAATGGAGGTTACCTTATTGTTATGTTTTGCCCATGTAAAGTTTCAGCGTAGCAAAATACTGTGCCTCATGCAGCTCCTACAGTTTTGTCTTGTTTGCTGAAACAAAATAACTGCTAAGGAAACTATTCTGTGGCTTATCTTTCTTGGTCTTTGTTGATCAGACCAGTAATGACACTGTGATGTTAGGCAGTAGGACATTGTGTGCTCTAGAATTAGCAGGCATTTTATACATTGATTCATTTTTCTTAATGGACATGACAGGTTGCAGATTCATTTGCTGAGAGAACAACTTCCTTGGAGGAGTATGTATTTTACATAAGGAATAAGGTCGGTACTCATGCTCTAGTAGAAGCCGTTGGAATAGGTAAGGGAAAGCAGGATCTTACAGAATCAGCTGTGAATCATGTCAGACATCCCCATGTTTATCCTGAAACACCAACCATCAAAGATTTCTCCACATTCACATCTAAAGAAATAGTGAAGTTCTTGACCGGGGGTCTTAAGTTAACTAAAGCTCGAAGCAACGATCTTTTTTGGGAAGCCATCTGGCCCCGCTTACTTGTGAAGGGGTGGCGCATAAAGCGGTCCCATAATCTGCTTCCTGAAGCTTCCAGAAACCGTTCTACCTTCCTTGCACCTGGCACAACAAGGTTGTCAATAAGGAAACGTGTGAAAGGAAAGCATTACTTTGAATCAATCTCGGATATGTTGGACAAAGTTGTCTCCGAGCCAAAACTCCTGGAGCTTGAGCATGAAGCAACTAAGACTTATGAGCAGAAAGAAATATCCTCATGTATGCCAAACCAGATGAATTACACAGTTGTGGATACCAGTTCAATCCTTGAAGGAAAATCATCTAATTTTAGACAGCTACGATGCTTACCCATTAAACTCAACACCAGATCCAACCTGACTGACCAATCAAGGAAATCTGAGAATAAAAATTGCAAGGATTTACCAAATGACTTTGAGCTTAAGGCTACTAAAATACAATTGAGTGTTGAGAGAAATGCCGGTGCCCATGCCAATGAGCATATGCGTGAGATAAGAGGAACAAAAGATGTGAAGCCAGCTGTTTTACAGACTGATAAGCTCAATGAAACCAAAAAGTTGGTAAATCAAATAGTTGATTTTGCCTCTGGAGAAGATCTATTTTCAAAAGAAACCATAAGAGATGCTTCCTGCTGTTTACAGGATGAGCATAAGCTATGTGCTGCAGATGCAATTGCAGGAGATCAGCACAAGAAAGGTTTTAGCAACCATGGTCCACTTCAAAATATGCAGAATTGCTTCAGTACTGTGAGTAAGATTGAAAAGAAATCTGAGGATTGGATTGTCGATACCTCTGATGATAAGCTGTTGAAAGGGAATATTAAATACCAGTTTAGTCGAAGGCCCAAAAATGGAAACTCAAATCATATAGCTTCTGTTTTGGAAGAAAACATCAGTTCAAGCAGTGACGAGTTGTTAAAGAGGCAAATAAAGTACCAATTTAGTCGAAGACCAAAAATTGGACACTTGAATCAAGCAGCTCCTCTTGTGAAGGAAAGAGTAGTTGATATAATTGATGACAAGCCACTAAAGAGTGCAATAGTATACCAATTCAGTCGGAGACCTAAAACTGGACACTCAAATCTTGTAGCTTCTCCTGTGAAACCAATCACCATGGCAGATGAGAAGCCATTGAAGCAGGCAATAAAGTATCACTTCAGCCGAAGACCAAAAAGAGGCCAATCAGATCATGTAACTCCTTTTGTCAAGCGAAGGAGATTGACTGCTTGTGCCAAAGCAGAAACAAGTTATACCAGTAAGAATGTCCTTGGGGATCCAGGGTCAGAAGATGTGGAGCCTTGCTGCAGATTGACCATAACAGATGCTGGCGAAAAAGGTTCAAATCACCCTGTTGATGGAGAGAATACTCCATCAATTTCTTCTCACGAAGAAGTTAGCGCCAGTGTGAAAAGCACAAGTAAGTTTCGAAATCTTAGAGATCTTGACCAAGACATGTCATGTCGCAAAAGTGAAGGAAGCCTGACAATTGAGTTGAAGGGGGTGGAGATGGGAATGACCTCTGATAATGGACATTCATCAAAAGAAGTGGATCGATTTGACCAGGATAGAAATGGAAAAGACTTGTTCTTCCCACAGGATATAAACCACCATAATCCTCTAGCATTTAGACGCGATATTGATGCTCAAGGAAACAAGCTGAATACAAATCTCAGGAGGCAAAGCAAGAGAAACCGGCAATTAACTCTACGAGCAATGGAAGCTCTTGCAACTGGTGTTCTGAAAATATGAAGGATGCTGATCGAGCATGTCCATTGGCATAGAATTAGGACAAACTTCGTGAGAGTGCAATATTTATGGTGTAGATTGAGGGGAAAGTTTGGAGAATTACAATGTAGGTTGATGATTGGTGGATATTCTTAGATCAATGAACCGTTGCTCATTTGTGATGATGTTTCCTGTCGCAGCAAGCTACTTGTTCATCCCTGGCAAATCAAGATGCTGGAGTCGATTGATGATGCATGCTGGAAGTTGAGTGAGTCAGGTGCTTCGTTCTTTGTAAAATTCACCAGAATTCTATATCTGGGTAAACTAATCTGATTTCATTTTGGGCTAGAGTGTTCTGGACTGCATTTTTCAGGCCGTTTTTTATGTTAATTATAGTCAAAGTTTTGGGATTGTAAGATATTATTGTAAAATCCTGAGTTTATAGATAAAAAGTGACTCTTAGTCTTAGAAGTAACTGATAGAAGAAAACAAGGGTTCTGATTGACGACCACGAAACCACTAAGATAGCTACCTTCTTCTTAATACTATTATGGTAATGTTTCACAAAGTTTTAATTGCAGAAATTGGAAGTGTCACAGAACATAAAAATGATTTTGACTAAACAAAAGACGTTATTGTGAGCTTTGATTCTTATCTCAGATGTGCTCAAGATTCTGTCTACTCAAGGATGAAGCATGGAGTAAGAATGCATAGAATTTCATTTACTATTGTCACTGGTGAGAAAGGAAAAAGATTGAAATTCAATGGCCTTTTATATCGATACAATTGGAAATGAATGAGTTTTCCAACTCTCACTCTAGAAAGATTGAGTGGCATTTTTTCATAGTAACCTGATTGGATGAGTACTGGACATCGATGTCCAAGATTGAGTGGAGTTATTGAGTTTGATCATAGTAAGTGTTCTTACCTCTATCGTTAGCTCTGCTAGTCCCCGTTTAGGGTGTTTTAGTCACCTTCAATGACTACTTTAAGCGTGAGGAATGATCCTCTTTACTAACGGGAAGCATGCCTAATAAATTTGGAAGTGCTAGTGTTAATTACAATCCTAATACGATCTCACATTATATAGTATGTTTAAAATTATAAAAATACGCATAAGTGTTAAAACTAGAACATCTCAACACTCTGTCTCAAGCTGGAACATATATATCAGATGCTCCTAACTTATTACATATATGTTGCACTCGGATGCCTGGAAGTGCTTTAGTAAATGGATAAGCAAATTGGTCTTCTGATTTGACGTAAGATGTATCAATTTCCTTATTTAATAATTTCTCGCGAACAAAGTGACAGTCAATCTCAATGTTTTTTGTGCGTTCATAAAAAAACTGGATTTGATACAATATGCAAAGTAGCCTGATTATCACATATCAACCGCATTGCTTGTAATTGAAGAAACCCAAGTTCTTCTAATAGATGCTTAAACCAAAGCAATTCACATGATGTGGATGTCATTGCCCTATACTCAGATTCCACACTCAATCTTGCTATTACAGTCAGCTTCTTATTTTTCTATGAGATAAGATTAACACCAACAATATACAATATCCAGTGGTTGATCTTCTATCTAATGGTGATATTGCCCAATCAGCATTTGTATATCCAACAACATGCATGTGCTCATGATTCTTATATAAAATATCTTAATCTGGAGATCATTTAAGATAATATAAAATACGAACTACAACCTTCCAATGACTAGTACGTGATGAGCCCATGAATTGTCTCACTACACTAACTACAAATGATATATTAGGACGTGTCACAGTTAAATAATTGAGTTTACCAACTAACCTCCTGTATCTCTATGAATTGTTTAAGACATCTCATTCATCAAATGAAAACTTAACATTAGGATCCATAGATGAATCAATTGGTTTTGCTCCTGATAAACTAGTTTTAGATAATAAGTCAAGCACATACTTTCGTTGGCAGAGATATATACCCTACTTTGATCGAGCAACTTTAATTCCAAGGAAATATTTCAAGCTACCTATGCCCTTAGTATGAAATTTTTGTTGAAAGAAACCTTTTAATTTCTCAATGCCTGTATGGTTGTCTCCTCAAATCACAATATCATCGACATATACAACTAGTATAATTTTCTTACCATTATACTATCGATAAAATACAAAATGATCTGAATCATACCTACGAAGACCAAATTCAGTGACACTTAACTAAATCTACCAAATCAAGCACGTGGAGATTGTTTCAGCTCATATAAAGATTCCTCTAAGCAACAAACTAAACTCATCTCCCACTGAACAATAAAACCTGGTGGTTGTTCCATGTATACCTCTTTCTTAAGATTACCATGGAGAAAGGCATTTTTTATGTCTAGCTAGTGCAAAGGCCAATTATGAGTAACAGGAAGTGAAATTAAAAGGCGTACTCAGGTTATCTTAGCTATTGGACAAAAAGTATCTCGATAATCAACACTATATATCTAAGTATACCCTTTAGCAACTAATCGTGCCTTCAATCGATCAATCGTGTCATTAGATAACACTTTTGTAGAGAATACTCATAGACATCCAACTATGGATTTACCAGCAGGAGAGATACAAGATCCCACGTATCATTATGATATAAGGCAGACATTTCTTCTCACATAGTAGCTAGCTAGTTACGATGGGCTAATGCTTCTAAAATAGATTTTGGAATAAAAATGGTAGATAATGATGCAACAAAAGAGGCATAAGATGGTGATAGAAAAAAGTATATAAGAACATTTGAAAGAGGATGATGAATAGGAGGATGAATGGAACATTTACTCTTTCGTAATGCAATGGGAAGGTCAAGATCATTTGAAGGACTTGAGTCTGGAGGAGCATCTAATGGAGGTGAAGAGTCCTATGAGTTCATATTTTGTCGGCGAACATAAACTTACGTGTCTATTCAGTTAAGATGAGGAAATTCTTGAGATGGTGGCAAAGTGATACAATCATTATGTGAAGGTGGTATAGTAGTAGGATCACATTGGTCAATAGAAAATGAATCATGTGAAGATGAAAAAGGCAACATATGAGGAACATAATTCATAGGAGACTCTTCTCCAATAGACACAAAAAAGGTAGAAAAATATGGAGTGGACTCAAAGAAAGACACATCAAGACAGACGTAAAACTTATGATGTTCAGGATAATAACATCAGTATCCCTTTTGGCTACGAGAGTAACCAATGAAGATGCAACGGATCAATCGAGGATCATGCTTGTTAGTCCCTAAAGATAACTTGTGATCCCCAAGAATTAACATAAATAGTAAAATGATTAGCATGATGAATGCACGATAGATGGTGAATATGAGAACCAACAAAAACATTTTAGATACTTAGAGTGGTCATGAGCTTGTTTATAACTTAAAACCCTGAATAGAAATTTTCTAGATATTAAAAGATACCAAAGACAAGATTTCAAAATCTGAGTTGAAAAATTAAGATATAATCATAAGTAACCTTAGATTTCAATTGCATTAGAAAGTTAATAATTGATAAAGCCTATTAGCTATAAAACGATAACTTAAAGATGAACCGCTAATATTATAAATACATAATGGGAATGAAAAACAAACTTATAAATACAAATCTAGACTTCAAATAAAGATTTGGATTGCACAATTAACTAGTTAGAGAATTCTGAGCCTATAGAGACTAAAACCTTAATTTAGCCTATAAGACCTAAAAACCCTAATCGTGTAAGATAAAACTCTAAAAATACTCAATTGCATAAACTTTAAACTCAGGATTTGAACTCTAAGATAATGTAGGAATATTATAGAAACCTTAAAGAACCTTTGGAGATAAAACTCCTATATAACTAACATAATTATATGTGTATAGCTTAGTAAACTATAAGAAAACTAAGATATCTCTTTATATATGCTATTCCTTTCATTTCACATGTGATACATGGTGAAAATAAGAGCTACATGACTGGCCATGCATTTCCACTGCCATTCACATTACAATTAGAGTAAGTTAACTTATCTAAAGTCAACTTGAAAATGACATTTCACCTAGTAGTAAGTCCCAAATAACACTAGCTTTAAATGAAGCATGATGACTCAAGTTTTACTTAACATAACTAGCAATTGTTTACCCAAATTCACCAAAATTTCAAGGAGTAACATGCCATAAGAATTTATCCACATGATCACTATGAAGCACCATGAGATTTAATAAACTTAGACTAGTCAGCAATTTTAATAAATCTTGCAAATTCTTCCATGTAGAAGCCCTTCACACCATTCCTTCATGAAGCAACAAACAAGACTTATGATAGACAAACAAATAAGGCAATTATTCTCCTTAAATAGAAAAAGAAAATCAAACCATGACCCACACCCTTCTCATATATATGTATGTATATATATATATATATATATATATATATATATAAGAGTCAAATTTAGTAGAACAAAGAGCACTTTATTCTATCTCTTTCCAAACCATGAACTACACTTACCAAAGGAAATTAAAACCCCACTTGTCTTCCTCTTTCCTAGTCTAAGGGAAAATCTCCATTAACCTAAGTAAACCAAGCTCCAAATTTCAAATACTAAAGGTAAGTATTGTATTGTTTAAACTAGTATAATCCTAGAATTTCGATCACTCACAATCTTACTTCTTAACACTAAGTTCGACTCACTCTTATTTTATTTTATTTTTTTTTGGGAAGGGGGGAGGGGGGGAGGAGTTGGAGCGTGAGGGCTTACTTTGATTCCAATCAAAATGAGGTAAAAAACTTATCTTATTTTATAATCTACATCTCTTTGTGCATAGAAACTTAGGAAAAATATGAATGGAGATGCCTTAAGTATACTATATGTGTTGGTTTTCCTAGAGGTTGTAAATCATAATATTAAACTTATATATCTTCATTTGAATCATAATCTACCCTAGTTAAGTAATTCACGTAGTAGTAAATGCCATGGAAAGTCAACATGTACATTAAGAACAATAAACCCTAAGAATTGGTTCATGATGAAAATAGAACCTACCATGCATATACTATAAAAAGACTAATCCAATACTTAATTGAATATACGTATGACATGAATTATGATGTAGAATGTAACAAGAAGAAACCTAGAAATCTTATAAGGAATTTCAAAACACTTCTGCAAACCCCCTAGCACAAGCTATGTAAACAAGTCGGGCAAGGAACAGAAGGTTCATCCCTTCCTCCAACAAGCCCGTGTAGATCCTAGAAATCTATTTTCTTTTCTTTTACAACATACAAAGATTATAAGTAGAAATAAAAATGAGAGATAGACTAACTAAAACAACTCTAGGGACAAGACCTTAGAGTACATAACCATATAAATGCTCTTAGGGACAAGTCATGAAAATATGGTCATTAAAGCCTGTATGAGCTTATAAGCATACTAGAAAAGTGAATGAATGAATAGATTATGAAACATGACCCTATAAATAATAAAAAATTCAACCTACATAAAAAGATAAGGTTGACAAACAAAGTAAACAATAATTAGAAATTTTACTATCAACACAAGCACTAAAGAATGTATATTCCAGCTAAATTTAAAGCATAGGGCAAAAAATCACCCCACATATAAATATAAACATAAATTAGAATCAAGAGAAACACAATGAAAATAAATAATAAATAGTAAATATCAACTATCTTATGATGGTCATACTAAAAGGTCCGTATAAATAATAAAAACTTAATAATAAAATTTTTAAGCAAATCAAAACTTAGAAATACCCCATAATATCTATCAACATTCATAGAAAAAGTAAAACACACAAATTAAATAAATTAAGTTAACCATCATATAGTAATCGAAACTAGCTTTCCAATGCTTATTTATATGCAAAAATCCGAGTTAAAATGAGTATAATAGGCTTAGTTGAAGATTACGTGATAAAAACTGACATTCATAATCATTTAGATCACTTTTCATAAGAAAAATTCATTTACTCGAACTTTGCAATTATATTATAAAAATAAAATATTTTAGGAACTTCAAAACAATTATTTATAAGTTAAATTTGGATTAGAAATGAGAAAACAGTCTTAGAAAGAGTAAAAACTGACTTTTAAGAAACTTAAGTACTCATTAGGAATTGTTTATATAGTTACATATCTAATCGGTGAATATTTTATTCATCTATTAGGTGATTCCTATCCGTTAGTGGATTTTCTAGACAATTATTACAATTGCTCACTACGAATAGATGAGTAACTCAGTTTTATTACATTGTTTGTATTTATAGCATAGCTGCACTTTTATTAAAGAATTTAAAATAAAAATGTCGTGATGTGTGCTTGGCACGTATCTTGAAATGAGGACTTTGACCCAATGAAATATTAAAAAACAGATCTGAAATTTCATGAACCATGGTAAAATTTGATGCAATTGACCTTGACCCTATGGTTGAGTAATCCAAAGAACATTGATATGGAGATCGCAATCCTATTGGAAATACCGATAAAAAACTTTGGTATAATCAAAGAACTAAACAAGAAACTCAAATTCTTGAAGAAATTCTCAAGTTCTCAAAAAAAACTCAAAGAGAAGAAATTCTCTCAATATTGATTTCAATCAACAATGTAATTGATCTATTTTCAAAACCTTATACAAAGGATATATGTAACAAAAACAAAGGAATGCCAAAAGACAAAAAAATAAAACATGTTTTCTGCACAAGAAAGCTGGCAGCTAATATATCTATGCTAGCGGCCTTTAGAAGTAAGCTAGTAGCCTTGCGAGCAGCCTTAGAAATTTCAAATCTGTGGAAACTTTACGCCGGCTAAAGGCCAGTAGTGTAAACCGATAGGCTAGTGGCATTGAGAGGCGGGGCACAAATCCTATAACATCTGAAAGAAGGCTGTCTTGGCATGATGAAAAGCTAGCTGTCTTCAATTGAAAGCCAGTAACTTTTTAGGATAAGCTAGCGGCTTGAGTGGCCGGCCTTGATCTGATCCAAAGTGTTTCATTGCATTCTTTTCTTGATTTGCAAAAACAGCAATATAAGCCTTCGTTTTTTGTTTCAAATCGATGTTGGTAAACTTGGTGTGATTTTCAACAAACTTTTGCACAAATCCTTGAAATTTTTCTAAATTTTCTTGGTTCTATTTCGTGTAATCATTCCTTTAGGAACTTGAATTTTTTTAGGTAAGTTTGGTATAATTGTATCTTCATTATATTGTGAATGTGGATTCAAGAATAGTGTATGTTGTGTGGTGTATATTTGTTCTACTAAATCATATTAAAGAAAGTGATAATGAACCGGTGACTTGGTGAATTACATGTTGATTGTCTGTGTAATGTATGATCACCTTGAATCAAATTAAAAACTATTGCTACCATAAATGAAATGATCATACATTGCACAATTTGCATAGGTCGCATAAAATAAGTGTGACATCCTACTACGTGTCAGTATTTCAGTTCTCTGGTAATGTTTGGTTTTTCTAGATGATATTTTCCATGTTCTAGGCAAGATTATCCTTGTTTCTTTGGTTCCATGGGAACTAACTGGTAAATGAAGGATGTAGCCCATGGTATCGATTTAAAAAGACTAATGCTTAATGGAGTTTCTAAGGCATGAAACAGGAAATGAGTGTTAAAATACCATTAAGATAAAGTGATAGTTAATGTGAGTATGGGTATCATTCCTGTATGCTTAGTTTTTCCTAGGCAGGTGGGTCATTAAGGCGTAGTCCTAGCAAGGTTCCTTCAACCCCAATGAGAGAGTGTAAATCCCCATTCTGTTTGGATTCTGGGTTATCCAAACTTGTATTGAGCATATGAGTGATTGTTGTATAGCATATGTTTGCTACATAACTTGTTTGATATGTAGTATGTTCTGATTACTCATTGATCCATGGTTTATACTCACACTCTTATAGTTTTCACAGGATGATCCTTCATCCTTGGCCGGTATCTTCTCGGAATGTAGCACCGATAAGATTTCAAAGCTAGAGAGATTATGGGATGGATGGGATATTATTATTTAGTGTTACGTATTAGTTGGTGTTTTGAACATCAATTTATGTTTTGAGAATGTCATATATTAAGAATGTTGGTTACAGTTTGTAATACCATACTACTCAGACAGGGATTAAGAAATCACTATTTATGATGTTGTATCTTCTATATATCCATCATTCTTATCATGCGACAAAAAAATCATGTTTTGTTGAATTATGTCATCTTCCAAGGTTTAACTAGTATTAACATACAAAAGTGATCTTTTTTTATGTCATCCAGTCTTTCCAAATATATTTTTTTAGACATAAGATAGTATCATAATATGTTTGTTACTACTACGGTACCATTAGAGCGTGACATAATTGACACACAAAACACAAGAAAAAGTGATTGGTCAAGGAAAAGGAGATGCAATGGAACCTTACAGTGTACAGTAGATGGCATTCTACTTATAAGAAAACATGCAGTAAGAGTAGCATCGGCCTAAAAGTGTTTAGGCACATTCATATGAATCAGTAATGTTCTAAAAACTTCAATGAGATATCGATTCTTACACTCAGTAACTCCATTTTGTTGTGGAGTATAAACACACGAACTTTGGTGAATAATTCCATGCTTTTGCAAATATGATTAAAAGACATTAGACATGTATTCTTTGGCATTATCTGTGCGAAAAACATGGATGGAATAATTAAACTAATTTCGCATTTCAAAATGAAATGTACAAAAGAGATCAAATAACTCCAAATGATTTTTCATTAAATATAACTATGTCATTCTTGAATAATCATCAATAAATTTAACAAAGTATCTAAAACCACAAATGGAACTGACACATATAGGTCCCCAAACATCATAATGAACCAAATGAAAGGAAGCAGTAGCTAGCTTATTGACTCTTGGACTAAATGAAACATGACTCTGTTTTCCTAACTGACATGACCAACATTGGAGATTAGGACAAGACTCTAAAATGGGACACATAAGATAAAGAATCTTCAAGGATGGATGGCCAAATTGACAGTGCATCTCCATAGGATCTGGTGTTATGGTTGAGCATGCAGCGACACTAGGTGTTGAATCTATATAATATAGCCTACAAAACTCATTTTCTTTGCCAATCGTCTTCCCCGTTCTCAAATCTGTATCACAATGGATGAAGGGAAAAATGTGATGGAACAATTAAAAATGTGGTTAGTTTATTGACAAATAATAGATTAAAAGGTAGCTAAGGTATAAACATAACAGACTTTAAGGGAAGTGATGGAAGAGGCAATGCAGATGCAATCCCACTAACAAGAGAAGTATACCCATTAGCAAAAGTGACATTGGGCACAGTAGAACAGTGAGTAATGTGTGAAAAGGAATTCAGTATACTTAACATATGATCAGTGGCACTAGAATCAACAACCCAAGGCTGTGGAGAAGCCTAAGTAAGATAGTAAAATTACTTGACTGGAATAAAGCTGAAGAAGATGTAGATAGCTATGAGCAATTTTGCTAGAACTGGACCAGGGTTCGACCCGAACAAGCTAGGGAGTCAGGGGTCAAGGGGTCGAACCGGGTTTAATCGGGAGTCGAACCGGGTTACAAAAAAGTAAAAATATAAGTGATAATTTAATTATGAAAGACCAATATATATGAGATTACTCAATTAAATATATATTTGGATCAAATTCATCAATTAATTATTAAATTAACATGATATAATGATTATATTTTATAATAAAGTATGAATAAATATTTAAATTTCTACTTTTTTAATTTTGTTTTTTTTTTTTTGCCCGGGCCAACCAGTTCGGGTCGACCGATTTGACCTCTCCAGTTTTCCGGTTCGACCGCCTAGGTTGATCGAGTAAATCTGAGTCTCGCTAGTTCAATGCAAAAACGAATTTAAGCGAGACTCGACTTCGCATTAGTAATGGTTTCGGTCGAATCGAGTTGAACCAATCGGTCCATGCTAGTTTTGACAACAATGGTTGTGAGCCGTTCTGAAGCTGTAGGAGTCTTATATATTCTTCCTATGATAAAATAATGGTAGATGACTTTGGTTTCTCATGGTGCACATGTTGAATAGTTAAAAACAAAACGACTAGGCTTTTACACGCACATATTGCGGAAGCTACAAATAGGTTTTTAAACCAATTTTCTACTCACTTAACTAACCATTATATCTTTTATCCATTTACACACAATTACAATAAGTGAAGGAAAATATTACACTAGATTTATTGTAGAGTTCGGCCCACCCCCTAGTTTTCACGATCCACGGTTGTCTCACTCAATGAGGACTTCATACTTCATTAACACAAAACAAATACCTCACAAAGAGGACTTCACAACAATGCCTCAACAATAGAGAACTTCACATTTTCTCAACACGAGAATTTCACTAATTGCCTACACACACTTAAAACTTTACACAAGTACCTCAACACATGAGGACTTCACCTATTACCCTAAACACAGGAGGATTGATAAAGTCATATTCTACTCAACTTTGCAATAATCATATCATGTTTATTTATTATAGATTTTATAGAAATCGAATGGAAATGGGACTTAACTATGCTTAAATTGTTATTTCAGGTCATTAAGGACTTAAAAAACAAATACAAGCAATTGAGAAGTTTCATGCAAAATTGGGAAAGAAATCAAGTAAGGTTGGCCATGCAAGTATCAGGACAGTTTTGGCGATGTTTCATAAATTCAACATATCTCTCTCATCTAAGCTCCTATTAAGATGATTTTAAATGCTACTGAAATATAAGAGAGAGATCTTTAATTGTCATGTTTTGGGCGTGAATGAATTTGGAATAAATCAGGGCTAAAATGTGTCATGAAGTTGATACTATTACAGTGATGGCGTTCACATTTTAGAAAATGACAGAGTTTAGTAAATTGCATATATCTCTCTCATTTGATCTTCTTTTGAAGTGATTCAAAATCCTATAGAAAGATAAGAGATATATATACAATCTTCATGTTTTTAGTTTTTGCTAATTATGAAAGAATGAAGGTTGAAAATCATCTTGAAGTTGTTACAAGTGCAGAACATCAGTAAGATTTGCAGATTGACACTATTTTACTAAATTCAACATATTTCACTCATTAGCAGTCCGTTTAATATGATCCAAGATCCTATTAAAAGAGGAGAGAAAGATCTACAACTTTCATTTTATAAGTTTTGCCAAATTCCAATTGCAGTAAAGTAAAAAATTGCCATGAAATTTCTGCACATCAACACTGCTTAAAGGCTGTAATCTATATTGCTTCGGAATTAATTTTACAATGTATGCTGGCTATTGAAGATTCAAGGCTGCCAATGTTGAAGCCGGTGTACATTCAAAAATGCTCTCGAAAATAGATTTTTAAAAAGAAGGCTGGCTAGATCTAAAAGTACAATGCCGATGTAGAGTGCCAGCGTATTGTCCCTACAACTTTTCATATGTAAACTTCTCTTATTGTATCATTTGGTGATGAGAAACCTTAGGCACGATTTTCTTTGATATTTCTCTATAGCTCCTTGATAGATTGGGGTTTAAAACACTAGAGATCTTTTCTTGTTGATTGAATAAGAATTCCACACTGGGATTAAGTGGAAAACATCATTTGTGTATGGATTTTGGCATGGAATTCCTGATCAAGGTGATTTCATTCCTTTTGTTCTAATTCATATATTGGATTTTGTTTAAAGCTTTGTCCTGTGTGATATGATTAGGGTTTTTAATTGTTGATTAGATTTTTTTATTGTGGTTTAATTGCTGTTGATTGATTCCTTATCTGTATTCGAATTGTTAATGTTAATGCTCCGAGCATGTATTTTAGATGAGATCTGGAATTCATGTTAGATTAGGATTGCAATTGTGAAATTCTTTTATAATCATTTTTGTGAATATCTAATTGTGATATGAAATCACATAAGGATATGAGTTTGAAATTCTATTAGGGTTTGGTAATTTTTAAAGATTAGTCGATTAATCACTTTCCTAGGAAAATGGAACATTGATTGGTTACTCTAGGATAATTGCTTACTTTGGAAAAAAAAGGGTTTTTATCTAGTGCTTAATTGATTGATAATACTAACTCATTAACAAGTTGGATTTGCAAGTATTTCTTGGTCAATAGCAAACATTCAATTTTATTACATATTTGATTGGCTCTAAACCTAATTTTATTTGAATTGTGGAAATTCAAGATTTTTCTGTAGTTTAGTTTATTAAAAGAAAATAAAAAAAAAGGAACACATTTTGATTTGCTTAACTATGATTTGGACTGATATAGTTGACAGCTAGTCCTCACTCCCTGTGGATTCGACTTGATATTCACCGAAATTTTATTACCACATACACACCCGATACACTATCGGTTAAAGATCTACGCATTTAAAGAAAATTGAATTTAACTAAAAAGAGCTTTAAAAAGCACATGTAGAAAAAAGCATGATCAAGGACTTCCCTAAAACACCCAAAGCAAAACATGTGAATAGTAACTTAAAATATTAGCTCACTAATTTCACAAATGGTACTATTCACTTAACAAATGCAAACATAAACAAAGAATATTTTTACATAATATATGTAAGTTAAACTTTACTATCTTCTTTCTCTTATTTTTTACAAAAAAAAAAAAAACCTCAAAACACTCTATATATAACAGCTTTAAAAACATGGCCCTTTTCTCCCAAAAGAACCTCTAACGACCGAATTTAAAAGTTTGCAATGGCTATTTTTTAAACTGCTGCGTCCTAAACTTGCCACACCTTAAACTTGTCATGCCTCAATTTAACCTACAACCAAGTATGTGCTCATCGAGCCTTATATTCAAACTTGTCGTACCCTAGAGTTTAAACTAGTCGAGCCCTCAATGCGACAAGCGATCAAGTATGTGCCTCTTATTTTGTTCCACTCGTCACGCCTTGGATTTACATCTAGATTGGACCAATCAAGTCGTCAACGAAGTCTGCGATCAAGACTTGGGCATGACAATTTGTTCCTGCACAATCTATAGAGAACAACACATACAAACACAAACACATATATGCACATTAAAGTTAAAATATATCAAAAACAAGTTTTGCTAATCAAATGTAGCTTAATTAAGTTGAGGAACATATGTGCAATAGATTTCTAATCAAAATAAGATTGTAACAACCTTTGGTTCATCAGCATATCCGAAGTAATATGAGCAAAAGTGAACGTACTAGAATGAACAATGTGAGCTTTAGGACATCCATGTAAGGCCCAATAGCTTTCTTTGTTGTGATCTCGACGACAACAATGATACGTGATCTATGGCCTCGACCTCCATGACCTGTACGACCTCCCTCTTGACCAAAAGATGTGGGCAATGTAACAGCAAATTTATAATCCATGATAAATCACTAATTGACTTCTAGGACACAAGAAAGAAAGATAATAGTATAAACTATGTATCATTCATTCATAATAAATAAAAATATCATTAACTCTTCTTTTGTACCAAAGACAAGATACTTGATCGAGAAAGCCATGGTCAAGGTCACGGGTTGATATTCGTGGTTGGGCTTTTAGAAAGGATCAAGGTTATGGGTTGGTGGTTGGTATATGTGGATAAAGTTTAGATGATCACTAGCTGGTCATGGGTTTTGGTGGGGTAATTAGCTGGTCGTAGGTTTGTTGATGTATAATTGGTGATGGTGATGAGATGGTGACAAGGGTTCGAAGAAGTGAGTTTGGTTAGTCATCGACTTTAGAGATGTTGATATGAGTTTGGCGATAGGGATGAGATGTTGATGTAAGTTTGGCAATGGTGAGGAGATGTTGAATTGGGTTTGGCTGATCATCGGCTTTGGAGACGTTGATGTGAGTCTGACGATGTGGTCTTAGGTGGTGGTTCTATGGTGGGTGACAACCGTCAACCTAGTTCTGATACCATGATAAATTCCGAAGTGTTAGTGTTAATTACAACCCTAACACGATATTACATTATATAATATGTTTAAAATTACGAAAATACACGTATGTACTAAAACTGAAACATCTCAACAATGCTAATATGAGTAGGCTAAGTTGATAAGGACATACTCCAATCCTTGATAAGGATGTACCACAATTTATTAAAAGCACATGTCTCGGTTCCTAAACTGTATTAATAAGTAATTTGTAGATATCCTTATAAGTGGTCTATAGTTCGAAAAGTATGCTTGAACCCATATGGTAAATGTAGCTGAAATCACCTAAAATTTTTAACAATAATAATAAATTATAGAGAAGCATGACAAATCATCGCGCATTAGAAACATACATATCACATGAAAAATAAATATTTACTCTCTTTAGCTAACTGAAAGAAAAGGTTTATGTGGTATAAGCAGTAAGCACAAAATGAAGTTTAACTATGAGATAGATTCTATACCCTATCAACGTTTGCTTATTTTTTATAAAGTTGATTTTAAGAATGTGAACATAGCTTAATGAATCCATGTCAGATGGTTTTTTCTTTCGTAATAGAAGTCAAAAGTCGGTCCAATAATCACAACCTAATCTTATATGAGTAGTCATAGTGTAACGCCATAAAATAAGGACATTACAACCTACCACGTATCCTCCTGTTTATAGAATATGCCAAGGTTAAAAATCTAAACCACAAGTATATACAATATAAAACTTCATAAACTCTCATAAAGGATACCTATTTAGTTATCTCATAAAACAAATCCTTTGAAGAAAACGCCTTGTTGGCATAAACCAAAGCCAGCATAACTAATAATCCAAAAAGTCAAATAAAACTTATAACAATATCAAAGTTTATAAAAAGTAAAATTTCAAAATTCCACATCATCTTCCAAGTCTATCTTTAAGATCTATAACATCTTAAATTGTCAGTAGGATAGTCCACTCCACTAGCATCTTCTCCCTCATCCACATAAATGTCATATCTTGATATGTCATACATAACAAGATCCTCACCTGCTCTTGAAAATGATAAAAGAATGAGCAAAAACGTCCAGTACACCAAACCACAAACAAAATGCAAATGTCACACAACATACATATATATATTCATGCAACTAATCCTAATGCAACGAACATAATTTATTATCTTTAATTAATCAGCAAACAACACAGTTTAAAACTATAGTACTCTAGTTCGAAACCTAAAGTTTCTCATAACTCTTGAAAAACAATCAATATAAAAAATAGGTAATTATAAATATATTGGTATTGGAAAATCATCCGCGCACCGTGGCCTCTACCAAAACCTAATCTACCGGAATCATTTCTATGCATGAGTCTACTCGGAACAACCTCACACATAGATCATCAGGGTGCCTCGTTAGTATCACACTCTGCATGGTCTTTACTAACCAAAGCCAAATACAAGCAACAAAACAAATTTATATGTCATATAGAATTATATTAATTTGATATTCTAATCCCACACACAAAACAAACAGATCTAAACCTACAAGCACATACAACAAACAAGGTAAGGTCGTACTTTTATCAAACTCTAGGAACAATACTCTAAATCACCTAAATCTGTTTTTATAACACAACTTCTAATTCAACAAAACCTGATAACATGAATAGATAAAATTCAAAATACATCTCATCAAATAAACCTAAATTCATTCATATCTAAAACCCAAATTTCAACACAATATCAAATCTATACCTTTTTTCTTAATCACAACACCAAAATCCTTCAATTCAACAAATCTCCTCAACCACTTCTCCAAACCCTAGAATTTCATTCAACACTTGGTATACCAAAAATCAACAACTACCATCTTTTTATAAAATCATAAAGATTAAAACTTTAAAATATTTACCTAAATTCAATTCTAAATGCTTTTTATCACCAAAACTAGATCTACGGATAATCAGGGTTTTCTCCAATCTCTTTTTAAACAACAGAAAATTGTGAGAAACTATAAAATTGCATATCTTAAAGAAAAAATGGTTTTTCAATTACCTGATATGATCCTCAATCTTTCTTAAACACCCAACCTTCAGATCTCCAAGAAAATTAGAACTGTTTCTCCAATTCTCCTTCAAGATAATATATAAAACCCTAAGAACTTTGATAAACCTATGAAACTAGAACAAATTTGATGATTCCATTACCTGATTTTGAATAGCAACTTCTCTTGACCGCTAGGAACACTTTAGAGGATGTCTGCTAGGTTTAGGGTTTTGTTGGAGAAGATAACAAAGAAAGAATATATATAGATTTGTGACTTTTCATCTTTCGTCATGTGTCTGTCATGTGATCAAAATATCACTAAAATTAGACTTTATTAACAATTTTAACCTTATAATTTATAGCAATGGACACTTTTATCCTTTTTTATGTATTATTTACTTGTATATTACATCTCTCCCCTCCTAGAAAGAACTTTCGTCCACGAAAGTTACCTGAATTATCAAAAAGTTCTGGATAATTGGTCTTCATTTCCTCTTCTAACTCCCACGTAGCTTCACATTCTGATTGATTGGTCCACTGTACCTTTACATACTTGTCACCTTTCTATTTATTATCTAAAATCTCCATCGGTTTTCGATTGTTGATAAATTTGGATGTACTTCCAACGGTTCCAAAGCTACTATCTTATCAGGATCTTTGACATATATTCTAAGCATAGATACGTGGAATACATTATGCACTCCTTCCAAGTTAGGCGATAAAGCTAATTTGCACGCCACATCACCTACCTTTTCCAAAATTTCATAGGGTCCTACATATCTAGGATTTAACTTGCCTCTTAAGCCAAATCCAACAACACCCTTTGTTGGTGATATCTTTAACAGAACGTGCTCTCCTACTTGAAATTCTAACAATCTTCTTCGCTTGTCAACATAACTTTTCTAACGACTCTGAGTAGATTGCAACCTTTATCTAATTAACTTGACTTTATCATTAGCATCTTGTACTAATTCTGGTCTTAAAATTTGCCTATCACCAACTTCATCCCAATGGATTAGTGATTGCACTTTCTACTATACAAAGCTTTATATGGAGGCATTCCAATCGATGCTTGATAACTGTTATTGTATGCAAACTCCACTAATGGCAAGTGTTCATCCCAACTGCCTTTAAAATCCAGTACACATGCCCTTAACATATCTTCCAGGATCTAAATAGTCCTCTCAGATTGTCCATCTGCCCGAGGATGATAAGCTATGTTGAAAACCACTTTAGTACCCAAAGCTTGATGTAAACTCTTCCAAAATCTTCCAACAAACCTAGCATCCCGATCCGATATTATAGAGACCGGTATGCCATGGAGTCTCATTATCTCCTTAATATAACTTATCTCCAGTTTTAATCGGTATAAAGTGAGCTACTTTAGTGAGCCAATCAACAATTACCCATACCAACTTTAATTTTTCTCTGGTCTTGGGTAGAGTAGTAACAAAATCCATTGTTATGTGCTCCCATTTCCATTGAGGAATTGGTAAAGGCTTCAACTCTACTACTGGTCTCCTATGCTCAATATTGATCGGTTGACATGTATAACACTTGAAAACATACTCTGCTATCTCTTTCTTCATGTTATTCCACTAGTAGAGTTTCTTCAAATCCTGATATATCTTATTTCCCCCAAGATGTATGGAATAACTAGAATACTGTGCTTCTTTCAGCAACTCATTCTTAAGTTCTTCTTACTCTGGTACACATAATCTTTCCTTATATCTCATAACACCTTCTTCATCAACACGAAACTCAGGTGCTCTACCAATTTCCATTAGTTTCTTTATCTCAAAAAATGCTTGGATCTTTTACTTGTGCCACTTTGATCCTTTTAACCAAAGTAGGTTGAATTCATAGATTTGCTAAACTCGCATCTACTTGTCTGGTGGCTATTTCCAACTCCAACTTCCTCATATCAGCTATTAGATGTCGTTCAGATGTGATCATAGCTGCAAGATTTTCTACTGGCTTCCTACTTAAGGCATCTACTACCACATTTGCTTTGCCAAGATGGTATTGGATGTCTATATCATAATACTTTATAAGCTCCAATCACCTTCTTTGTCCATAGTCAACTCCCTTTGAGTAAAAATGTACTTCAAGCTTTTATGACCGGTATCCACCTTACATCTTTCCCCATACAGATAGTGTCTCCAAATCTTTAAAGCATGCACAACCGCTGCTAATTCCAAATCATGCGTAGGATAGTTCTTCTCATAAGGCTTCAACTGCCTAGAAGCGTACGCTATTACCCTACCTTCTTGCATCAACACACATCTTAATCCTTGTATAGAGGCATCACTATAAATAACATACTCCTCACCACTTACTGGTAAGGCAAGCATTGGGGTAGCTACTAATTTATCTTTCAACCGACTTCACAGTCTTCACTCCATTCAAACTTCACTCCCTTCTATGTCAGTCTGGTCAAAGAGCTTGCAATCTTGGAAAAATTTTCAAGAAATCTTCTATAATATCCTGCCATTCCCAGAAAACTTCTGATTTCTAACACAGTATTGGGTCTTAGCCATTCAACAACCGCTTTTACTTTCTTAAAATCAATAAAAATTCCATTACCATAGACTATATGTCCCAAGAAAGAAACTTGCTCTGACCAGAATTCGCATTTTGAAAACTTAGCGTATAGTTTCTCCTCTTGTAATCTGGTCAGAACCAATCTCAGATGCTTTTGATTCTCTTCTTTAGACTTAGAATATACCAACACATCATCAATGAATACCATAACAAACATATCTAGATAATCTCTAAAAATTATGTTCATCAGATCCATAAACACAGCTGGTGCATTGGTAAGACCAAATGGCATGACAACAAATTCGTAGTGTCCATACCTGGTCTTGAAAGCAGTCTTTTGCATATCTTCTGCCTTAACTCTCAGCTGGTGATATCCTGATCTCAAATCTATCTTTGAAAATACCGATGCTCCTACTAGCTGGTCAAACAAATCATCAATTTTTGGCAGAGGGTATTTGTTCTTAACTGTCACCTAATTCAACTCTCTATAATCTATGGACAACCTCATACTTTAGTCTTTCTTCTTCACAAACAAAATTGGAGCTCCCTAGGGTGAAACACTGGGTTTAATAAATTTTTTCTTCAACAGGTCATCCAACTATACTTTAAGCTCTGCAAGTTCTGTAGGAGACATGTAATAAGGAGTCTTGAAAATTGGTGTAGTACCCAGTACCAAATCAATGCTAAACTCTACTTCTCTTTCTAGTGGTAACCCTAGTAAATGTTCTAGAAAAACTTCTAGGTACTCACACATAAGTGATATCTCAGATATCTCCATTCTCTGCTTATCGTCTTTCACCAAAGCTACTAACATGATTTTCCCCACAATTCATAGGTGGGTAGAACTGAAGGTCTTTGCACTACTAACTTATAAGCAAACTGGTCTCCATCAGGCAAACTAAACTCTACTACAAGATTGTGACAATCAGTCACAGCCTTATACTTAGTCAACCAGTCTACTCCCAAAATCACATCAAAGTCCAACATATTCCACACTACAAGATCTATAGGCAATTGCCTACTTTCTATCTCAATATCCACATTTCTACAAATTCTATTCAACACGAATCCACTTCCCAGTGGTGTATTAACACACACATTTAGACATAAACTCAACAGATACACCACAAACAGATACAAAAGATTATGAAATACAGAAAAAACTAGCACCAGTATCAAACAGAATATACGTACTATGCAGGAGTATAGAAAACATACCCGCAATAGTATCCATACTAGATGTCTCATTACACTAAAGAGCGTATATATTTGCTATTGCTCGATCCTTGACCAAAAGAAAAAAGATCTGTCAATTGGAATAATATGCTTTCCAGCCTCTTTACAATCTATAGCTCTGTGTCCTCTCTACTTATACTTGAAACAAAACACTTGAGGAAGAACTTTTTATGTGCAGACTTTAGGGTTGTGTCCCACCTTGCCACAAGAAAAGCAAACATTCTAAATCCATTTGCAATCCTTTAAGTCATGCGGTCCAAAACTGCTACATTTCTTATCAGTACCCTAAATAGCTAATCTAACAGGCTGTGTAAAAAGCCTCTTATTCTTGTCTTGGTTCATAAAACTAGCAGGTGGTCTCTTCCCTAAGAATATCTTACTTCTTTGGGGTCTATTACTCTTTATTCTATTCAATCCTTGTTCCACAGTTTTGGCTTTGTTGACCACAGCTGAGTAGTTGGTCAAATCCATTAGATTCAGTTGATATTGAATTTCAGGCTTTAACCTAGTGATGAACCTGCTTACTTTAGCTTATTTACTTTCCTTTGAAGGATCAAGAAGGAATCTCATCAATTGGTGTAGCTCAGCTTCATACTCTTCCACAGACATCTTGCCCTACTGCTAGGTATATTCCTAGAGCATCTTTTGCTTCACATTAACAGGGAAGAATTCCCTATGGAAAGCTTGTTGGAACATCTGCCAAGTAATTACCCCATCCATGTGTCGCTTGGTACTCATCCACCAATTATTAGCTCTCCCAATCAGCAAGTAGGAGGCATATTCCACTTACTTATTCTCGGTTATGTCTAGAGTAGCAAATGTTTTCTCTACTTCTTCCATCCAAAGTTGAGCATCCAATGGTTTCCCTAGTGCAAGCTCAAACTTGTATACCAGGTCTACAAATTTATTGAGGCTCAGCACATCAGCTTATCTAGCCCCATTTCCTCCATTTCCATTATTCCTCTAATTTTCTTGTCTCCAGGCTTCAGCATTAGCCTGTATCAGGTCCACATCATGCCTTATGATTTGGTGTTATTGTGCTACCACTCCCAGTAAAGTATTTACTGCCTGCATCAGTTGGGCTACATCTACAGGCGCTTGCTGTCCTGCAGGTAGAGGCGCTTGCTATCCTGCAGGTAGAGGTGCTTGTTGTCCTACAGGTAAAGGTGCTTGTTGTCCTATAGGTGGAGGGTAGATCTTTAGATACTTGATTTAAAGGTAGCTGGTTCAAAGGTGATTCTTCCTCCTGATGAGTTCTAGAGGAACCAGCATCAGGGGCTCTTCTTCTTGGAGGCATACTACGAGATTAAACATAGCATAAAAGAATAAGATATAATATACCATAAAGATCAACACAAGCTAATAAGATCATAACATAGATACTCAGCAAACCTAACCCATTTACTACCCCACTCATCAATACTCACCGTCCTGAAGAGTGCTCTGATACCAATTAAGTTGTAATGCCTTAAAATAAGGACATTACAACCCGTCACTTGTCCTTCTTTTTATAGAACACACTAAGGCTAAAAATCTAAAGCACAAGTATACACAATATAAAACTTCATAAACTCTCATAAATGATACCTATTTAAGTTATCTCATAAAATAAATCTTTTGAAAAAAAAACACCTTGTTGGCATAAACCAAAGCCAACATAACTAATAATCCAAAAACTCAAATAAAATTTATAACAATATCAAAGTTTATAAAAAGTAAATTTTCAAAACTTTATATTATCTTCCAAGTCTATCTTTAAGATTTATAACATCTTAAATGTCAACAGGATAGTCCACTCCACTAACGTCCTCTCCCTCATCCACATAAATGTCATATCCTGATATGTCATACATAACCAGATTCTCACCTGCTCCTGAAAATGATAAAAGAATGAGCAAAAACGCCCAGTACGTCAAACCACAAGCAAAATGCAAATGTCACAACATACATATATATATATATATATATATATATTCATGCAACTAATCCTAATACAACAAACACAATTTATTGTCTTTAATTAATCAGCAAACAACACAGTTTAGAACTATAGTATTCTAGTTCCAAACTTGGAGTATTCTTATGACCCCTGAAAAACAATCAATATAGAAAATAGGTAATTATAAATATATTGGTATTGGAAAATCATCCACACACCATGGCCTCTGCTAAAACCTAATCTACTAGAATCACTTCTATGTACGAGTCTACTCAAGACAATCTCACACATAGATCATTAGGGTACCTCGTTAGTATCACACTTTGCGTGGTCTTTACTAACCAAAGCCAAACACAAGCAACAAAACAATTTTATATGTTATATAGAATTAGATTAATTTTATATTGTAATCTTACACACAAAGCAAACAGATCTAAACCTACAAGCACATACAACAAATAAGGTAAGGTCGTACTTGTATCAAATTTTGAGAACAGTACTCTAAATCACCCAAATCTATTTTTATAACACAACTCCTAATTCAATAGAACCTGATAACATGAATAGATAAAAATTCAAAATACATCTCATCAGATAAACCTAAATCTATTCATATCTAAAACCCAAATTTCAACATAATATCAAATCTATACTTTTTTCCTTAATCACAACACCAAAATCCTTCAATTCAACAAATCTCCTCAACCACTTCTCCAAATCCTAGAATTTCATTCAATACCATACATACCAGAAATCAATAACTACCATTTTTTTTTATAAAATCATAAAGATTAAAACTTTAAAATACTTACCTAAATTCAATTCTAAGTCATTTTAACACCAAAACCAGATCTATAGATAATCAGGGTTTTCTCTAATTTTCCTTCAAACAAAAAAAAAATTCTAAGGAACTATAAAATTGCATATCTTAAAGGAAAAATGGTTATTCATTTCTTGATCTGATCATCAATCTTTCTTAAACACCCACCCTTCAGATCTTTAAGAAAATTAGAACTATTTCTCCAATTCTCCTTCAAGACAATATATAAAACCCTAAGAACTTTGATAAATCTATAAAACTAGAACAAATTTGATGATTCCATTACTTGATTTTGAATACCGACTTCTCTTGACGACAAAGAACACTTTAGAGGTCTGCTAGGTTTAGGGTTTTGTTGGAGAAGATAACAAAGAAAGAATATATATATATATATATATGGATTTGTGACTTTTCATCTTCTGTCATGTGTCTATCATGTGATCAAAATATCACTAAAATTAGACTATATTGACAATTTTAACCTTATAATTTATATCAATGGACACTTTTATCCTTCTTTATGTATTATTTACTTGTATATTACACATAAAATCTCGTTCGATATGCTAAATAAACATGCGCATATGAGCATAATTTAATGTGTTACTAGAGATACCATCCTCGGAGGGAATTTCAGTAAGCCTTAGTTTTTCGAATTTCGATTCCTCTTTTATTGTATTGACATCAATAAATTTAGTTCCCTTCAAAACTCATTGCCTTTCGATGCTCAAAACTGGGTAAGGTGAAGAAGGTGTATTTCTGATCCATAGTTGCTGACATCTCAATGTCTGCCAGAAGGAAGATAAGGTTTATAAATTATTCCTAGGATGCTTTTTTTATGGCCATAATTCATAGAATGCTTGACGTGAGCAACTTTGTCCTGAACGGCTATGCATGGACAAAAGCAGGTGTTAAGAAGAGTTTTGTTATAGTAGCTCTGATCCTTTGTGATGGCAGCTGATTTTTACAAGTGAAGGTGATTGTATAATATGGGGCACGTTGTGACGTGATAAATAAGATTACATAAAATTTATTTTTAAGAGTATTTATATCCATTGGATTCAAATCTGGCCTTATCCAACTTAACACAAACTCTTGAGTGACTTGACAAACCCAACTCAGATTATCCGACATACACCCCATAACCTCTACTATTCTCACCATGGATACTATTGGGACGTGCCTTTATGGCACAACACTCACATTCTTGGTTGCTATTGTCAACTCTTCACTATTCCACATTCTCAATGATACTAGTAATTGCAAGGAGTCTCACTATTATAAATACCCTCTTCAAAAGCTTTTGGAGATGAGTATATCAAATTGATAAATTCCGTATACTATGGGCAAACACTAATTTAAGCATTGAAGCAATGATTGCACCAAATAATGTGGACGTGTCTTATTTTGTAGGTCTTGTTTCATAGGTCCACAATCGAGCCTAAAAGCTTACAATGGATTGTGACCTAAACACATATTAAATCTACCTATAGTAATTATCTTAGAATAATATCAAATAATAATTAGATTTTATTGGTCAATAAACATTAAACATAACATCTCATTTGTGATCAAATGTTCTTCTTATTAACAATAATAAGGATTTGTGGGAAATGATTGGAAGAAAACCTAAATTTATCTTATATGATAATCATTATTTACCAAGGATAACCACATATTTTCTTAAAAATCAATATTGTAACTCCTGGATTGACCCAACTAATTTAGTCTTATTTGACTTAACCTAGCCATGAAACTACTTCATGTAATAATGTACTTTTTTTCTTTTTTTTTTAAGCATATTTTTTATACGTTCAATCTAACTTTTGAATAAGTATGCACTTTTGTTTTTTCAAAATGCACTAGTTTATTGCTCCGTTCGCAAAATTGGATTTTTGTTGGTATCTTATTTATATTTACTATATATCTGTAATTTATATGTCTCATATTTATGTAGTATCTATTTAGTCAATTTATGAGTAAAATTGTCAATTTTTCTATTTTTGTAAAAATTTTATATAAAAATATAATATCAAAATGATCAAAATATAATCAAACAAATAGAATGTTAATCTAAACCTTGAGAAAAATGATAATAAAGTGTAAAAAAGTAAAAAAATTCAATTTTTAGCGGTCTTTGAACTTCGATCATTTCTTATGTCAAATCAATCTATTTTGGAAGTCAAGTGGCCAAGAAAAAAAAAATATATATATATATATATATTGGAAGTTGATATAAAATAATAAAGTATTCTATTTTGAATTTAAACACTTTCCATCCTTAATTGGGAAAATAATAATAATGATGATGATGATAACAATAATATGCACTTTTTTTTTTTGCCAAATAATAATATGCACTTTGCCAACCAAAATCTTGCATTGCACCTTTTGCCCTTTGTATTCTCTCCTCTCTTTTTTGGCGCAACTATTAACTACTTTCATACCTTCCTCCCCAAAATCCAAATCAAACCGTGACCAAAGGAGAGAGAGAGGAGGAGGAGGCATGATGGCGCGAGGCAGTCCCGCACCACCTTACCCGGAGCGGTTCCACGCCGCAGCAACCTACGCAGGTCTCGGCGGATCCTCCCCCGATTTCAAAGGACTTGCCTCCAGATTCCCTAACGACGTCGCATTGCTCCTCTACGCCTTATACCAGCAGGTACATTACTCTCCTTCTCATAACCACCACCAAATTTCGTTGCGAAAACCTCTCGTGTTTGCCCTAATGCCATTACCTGATCGACTGATTTACATCATTTATTGAAATTTTCGATTCGTTTTAGCGGGTAACGTGAGAATTCGATATTTTTGTTGTGCTTAGGGCAAGGAAGAATCCGATGCGTATTTTATGTTTAGGTAGTTAATAGTATCGCACAATGTGTGGATTTTTTTTTTTTTTTGAAGTATATTCGTGAAAATAATAATATGGTTTTGTTTGAAAATGTTTAAATTATTTTGGAATTGAAGAGGTCAAACTGAAAAGCTACAATATGGAGAAAGTTTTCGAAGTTGTATATTATAATAGTTTTTTTTTCTTTTCTTTCCTTTTTTTTTTTTTTTTTTTGGTTCTTTTTCCCCTTATGTTTATATATTCCACTTAAAACTGACTTGCATTGCTTCAACTTAGCATGCAATGATTTTACTTTTATATCATCTAATACTGGATTATGGGGGAATCCTATGGTTCCTTGCTTTTTTTCACGGGACCAATTCCGTATGTTATTGAATATTGTGATTGAAATATTGAAATACTTTTTATATTAACTTATGGTAGATTGGACGGTCATTGATGGGACTATATAAGTTCCTTAGGTAATGATGAGGAAGTTGATGCACATTAAATCACTTCTCCACATACAATCTGTTTTACTAGATTATAGGAAAATTTTATGATTCTGTGCTTTTTTTTATGGGACCAATTCTGTATGTTATAGTGATTGAACTACTAAGATACATTTTATATTAAAATACGTAGCTGTGATGAGACTATAGAAGTTCTTTAGGTGATGATGGAGAAGTTGATGCACATTAGATCACTTCTGCACGTACTTCCTGGACCGATTTTATTCAAAAGTGCCACATAAGTGGCTTTTGTGGAGGACATAATGTTTATGTTCTTTGCAATATTCATGAAATGAAAGTGATGGCAGGTTGTCTAGCAAATGAAGCTTGAAATAAAAGGGTGAATTTGTTATAGTGGATGTATCTGGCCGAGCCTCATCCTTCAATTTTTTTCTAGAGGTAATTAATCTATAGAAAAATTTAAAATCCTTCACCGAGATGCTTCCCACATCAAAAAGACTTGCTTTTTTTTTTCAATTGGTGTTCTTGTTATCGTGTGTGGTAGCGCATTCATAATCATGTATAACCATTTTTTAGCTGCTAAGAAAAATCTAGAACTAGAGTATCCTGATTACTGAAAAACAAGAAAGCACTACTGTCTTGTTTTTCACTAAAAAAAGGGATCATCTGGTGTGCACTAATCGCCAGCTATTGCAGAATAGGGGAAAAGAGTTAAAAATTTATACACAATTTTTGCATAAAGGTTGTCTCTAAATCTTGAACCTGTAATATGCATGTCACAGGAGCAGCCAGATTAACTTCCGCTCTATATAACCACAAAAGATGCTCAGCTTGTTCCTTGATCAATTGATGAATCCTTTATCATCTTTTTCTTTAGGTCAAATTTCATCGAAGTCCATTAACTTTTGAAATATTACACACCCTTTAGCATGCTTTAAGCCTACCTTATGTAATCTATCAGGGTGTGTTCACCCAATCATGGTACCTATCTTGGGGTGTCAATGTATTTTCAAAATTCATTAGTGGTCCAACGTAACATGACTGGGGTTGTAGGTGTATTATTAGAAAAATTATAATAAACTATAGCAAATAAATAAATTAATACAAACCTAATTGGGTGTTAGATTTTGAAAGTTGTCAAGGGTGGTTGATACAATTTACCCATCTCTTTTAATCGACTAGTTCATCCTAATTACCAAAAAAGAAAAGAAATGACACTAAGGCATTGTCCTGCTTTTAGTGGTAAATGTTTCACTTTGTATACTGTTTCTCACCTATTATGGGTGTAGGGGAAGGAGAATATGTACACAGCGTTAGTCTTATCATTGTTCGGAGGCTGTTTCTGCTCCTCAAACTTGTATGTTGCTTGTTCCTAAGGAGCAAGACTAACCTTTGCTCTGCATATGCACATCACCATTTAGACACATAAAAATGCAACAAAGGTTGATCAAGTTGTTCTTTTTTGCCTGAGTAGGGTAGGAAAAATTTGTGCAGCATTGTTTCTCAAGCCTAACTGTAGTGGATGGATCTAGACTGCAAGACAAATTATTTTGAGTGAACATTGATGAGCCTGGGTTAGGAGATAAATGAGGTTTCACATATGGTGTGTATGTCATGATATCAATCTTTAAATTGCATTAATTGCAGGCCACTGTAGGGCCTTGCAATATCTCAAATCCTGGAGGCTGGAGTCCAGTTGAGAAAAGCAAATGGAACAGGTCTGTTTTTGATGCACTCTGTATTCTTGTGTCTACAAAGAGATTTTCACTCATTTATCAATTTGTGATATATTTATTTAATAATTACCTGTTTTTGCTTGATACTTCTGCAGCTGGAATGGACTAGGCAATTTGCCATCAACAGAAGCCATGAGACTTTTTGTTAAAATATTGGAGGTCAGAATAAATTTGATTGATCGGTATCCATTGATTTTTTGCTATGATAAATTGATGAGTATAGCCAACATGACAGTTGCTTCAGCAACTACAACAGTTATAGCAAAAACTGGCATGGTACCACATCTTTAATTGCTGACTATTAAAAAACTCGAAATTTTTCTAAATTGATATTTTCTGCATTCTCTGTAAGTTCAAAACTGTAAGCATCCTAACTTTATTTCGACTGATGATTAATATGTTGGACACCAAACAGTGAGAGAAAATGCTTTCTCCTCTCTCTGGACTTCTCTTCCTTTCTGTTCAAATGAGTTTCTTGACCTTAGCTTCTTCACCTAGGGTTTCAGTTTCATCAGTCACTGCTTTCGGGTTGTGTGACCTCCCATCAGTTGTTGTCTTCTGGCCAACAATTTGTTTGGCTTTCCCACACCCCCCACCCCCCTGGTTGGTTCTCTCTAATCTACTTTCGAGCATCCCTCTTTTGGCTTCCCACCTCATCGTCCAGAATTTCTTCAACTGCCTCTCTTTAGCGTCTCTTCCATCATATAGGGCTTTTTCAGCTATGATTTTCCTTTTTCTATTTTCTTTCTTTCTTTCTTTCTTCTTCTCTTCTCCCCCCCCCCCCCCCCCCCCCCGCTGCATGCCTCTCTACCGATTTTATACCCGCCATCAGCACCTTAGCAACATTTTGTGTCCATGCCTTCTTTCTCTAGGGCAAGGCATCCTCTGTTTTTTGTTGGTATTGTGAAGGAGGGCCAGCCTTGCATAGCTTCATCGTTTGGGGTTCTGGAGCCTCTCCTTCTGCCCCCAACAACGTGATGGAGCACTGGCAAGAGTTTGGGGCCTCCTTGAGAGTCTTCTGCTGTTGATTCTTCTGCTGCTAGAGGCATCTCTCCATGAGGCTTTATCATACAAACTAGTTCTCTCTGCTTCCTTTTAAAATTCCCTCCCCTTCCTCCCACCCTGTCCCCTGCTGCACCCTTCTCTACCTCTCTCCCTTGTGCTCTATCCCCCTCCTTCTATGATCTCTTTCCCCAGCCCCTAAGCCAAGCAAGCAGTAAAGGCTTATTTGGTGACAGCGAGTGGCAAATGTCTTCTTTCTCAATGTTAACTTTGTCGCATCTTGCTTCAGAACAATTGCTGGGTGTAAGCACTTCCTTCAGCTTCTCCCTCACCCCACATTCCCATTTCCCCTCCAAGGAGGCTACCCTTCTAACCCATCTTATGAGCCTGAGCTTGATTGATCCTTCCTTTACTTGGTAGAGGCATCACCTCTTAAGGTGGTCCAATCTGGTACCTGCTTATGGAGACATGACCTAGTAGGCCATTTCTCAAAAAGAACCTTCCTTTTTCTGTTGTTATGAAGATTACTCATGTTGTGGGATTGTCATTGTCTAATTACGGCGTTCCTTTTCAATTTCCTCTTTTGGAGATTTCACCTCTCTACCTATTAAGGTCAAGTTTTGGAACTTGCCTATGGAACTTTTTCATAAGCAAGAAATTAGCTGTCTAAAGTTGCCTACAGGAACCTTTTGTTATATATTCTTTTACAGCTCAAATGTCATGATGGTAGAAAGATTCCTATGGAGGTCGAGTGTTAGTAGAAGTCCTCCAGCTGCTCTCAATGTCAAGTTTTTGGACTTCTAGAACTGCTTGTTTGTCGAAGGGCAGATAGGGCTATAATTGATTTCTCTGTATCCAACGAAGTGCAAGTGGCTCTCTCTTTTATGACTGCAACAATTGTTTTGGGTGAAGCAAATATCAAGGCTGACAATCCTTCGGTTGATGCTACACCTCACTTTTCCCCTGAAGTCCCAGTTGAAGCTAATGCCACTATGCTTGCTTCTAAGTGCCAAGCAGAAGCAAATTCCTTTTGCAACTGTCATTGATGGTGTTCAAAGCTTAGAATGAGTTGCGTAGCATTGATGAGCTTTTAGAGCTAGATCTCTCTTTTAATCATGTCTCTCAAATGCTAAACTCTAGAGCATTGCACACCAAGAAGAAGAAAAAGATTAGATATCGGTTTAGGGCCTAATATGTAGGTGGTTTTTTGCCCTGTGTTTTTGTAGGATTTTTTCACCTGGCCATGTTTCTATAGTCCCTATAGTGCTATACTGCTATGTCATTCCTTCTCTTTTCTTCCTACTCCCTCACCATTCCCATCTATCCTTCTCCTTTGGCTTTGTTTTAGTGTGGCTTTGTACCTTCTGGTTATGTGTCTTTTGTATCTTTTGTAGCTTACACTTCTGTCTCCTTCTTCTTCTTCTCCTTTTGGGGGACATGTTTAGGGAGGGTAGCCTCTTAAAAACTAGTACATGCTCAGGTATTGTTAACCAATTTCTTAATTATATTTAGATTCATCTTTAGTAGGAAGAATAGTTTAACGGATTTAATTGGCTATAATATAACAAATTTAAAACAAGGGATATCGACATGAAGAGACTTTGGATTGAAATATATGTCAAGTAAAACTATCATTTTCATGCTGTGTTTTTATATTGATTTTTGTCTTGCCTGACTTCTTATTCTCTATAGGAGGAAGATCCAGGTTGGTTTTCAAGAATATCCAACTCGGTTGCAGAGCCAGTGATGGATGTAGAAATAAATGTAAGTGCATCTATGCATGAATTGTTTACTTAGGTTACTCATAGCCGTTAACTGAATCTACTTAGAATATTTTTAATGTGATCTGTGTTGGAAAGTTCTTGAATACTTTATATGCCTGGCCATCGGCATTCTCTTGTATAGCTGACTTATTCTGCAACCTTCTGCTCTTACTTCATACCAGCTACATAGCTCATGAGAATGATATCCTTTTCTTTATATTCTACTGACAAAAGACACTAATTGTTTTCTTGTCACTGGAAGGATAGGCTAGAGTCTAGACTAGGTTCTCTTAAATATAGGCTGTTATAAATTGTATTTTTGGCAATGTGCAAAGCTTTTGGCATCACAGATCCTTTTTTTTTCCCCCTTTTATTTTTTTGCCCATTAATATGTTGTTAAATTTATATAATCTTATGTGAAACCTTTTTGAGCCTTTTTTGCCTAATATGTCCATGCTACCAATAGTGCCGTATTGTTACTTCATTTTTGGTTTTTTATAGCACACTTCAGACACCAAGCCAATTCTTGAGAATCAGAACTCTTTTCCTGAAATTAAAACTGTCGCTACTGAAAATGTTACCATCAAAGAAAAGGTTATCTCAGAAGGTCTTGGTTCGGTTAGGATATATGATCAGTGGATTTCACCGCCCATCTCTGCGAAAAAACCAAGAGCACGCTATGAGGTAACAAACATGCAAAAATACTTAATGTAACTACCTATCATGTGCCTCATTAAAAGAGAATTTTTGTGATTTTTACTGAACCAACTGTTCTGCTTTTGACAGCATGGAGCAGCCATCCTGCATGACAAGATGTACATATTTGGTGGAAAACACAATGGTCGCTACCTTGGCGATCTTCATGTAAGTAGTGACTTTCTGAGATTCTGGGGTGTTTGAAATTGATGTTATATTAGACTCTGATTGCAAGGTTATCCTTACATCAGATTCCCCTTTAAACTTTTTCATTTAACCATGATGGAAGTTTTCCCTGACTTGAAAAAGAACACAGGCTTTGGATTTTGGGGATTGGACTTGGTCAAAAATTGAGTTTAATTCAGGTGATAATTCAGAGGAGTTAAAAAGTACTAGACAGGTGACCCCAAGTGCTGGGCACTCTTTGGTGAGTATAAAGTTCATCTTATTTTCACAAGATTTCTTTGAGGTTATGTTCTGAAAAAATTGGCCCATGTTTATGGTAGTTATCTATTGGTGGTTTGTTCGGTTCCAACCAGTGTTATGATCCTGTCTCTTTGACAGATACCATGGGAGAATAAGCTGCTCTCAGTTGCTGGGCATATGAAGGAGCCGTCTGAAACTATCCAAGGTACTATGAGAATGCAGAAAATTGCCTGAGTCTTGCAATGTAATTCCTTTGTAATAGAAGTCCTTGTTTTCTTGGCAACAAGACCTGGCATAACATAGGAATTACATTCTTACTAATATTGTAGGTCCCCAACCGACCATGAATTAATTTTGGCTTTCTCTATTTTGTACATAGTTTTTATCTCTTTGGGATGAAATATTGCAATTGTATCTTCTACTTTTTGGATTCTTCCTTTTTAGTTTCAGATTACATTGCAGGAATTGTTTTTTTCATGAGTTATTTCTTTTTAATTGTTATAGTGTTGATGCTATATGTATGTCATTTCCTTGTGGCAGTGAAAGCATTTGATGTACAAATCAAAACTTGGTCAACTTTGAAGACTTATGGGAAAGCTCCAGTATTTTTCATTCTTTTGTAGAATCTCTTCCTTTCATGTAGTATATTACACAAGCAAATCACAGCTCGTAGTGAAGAATTGAAATTTTTGGGATATTAAATCTTGATTATGTTACCACATTCTGTTTTTGCTTTGCAGGTTTCTCGTGATGGCCAATCTGTGACACTGGTGGGGACCAGCTTAGTGATATTTGGTGGGCAAGATGCCAAAAGATCCTATCTAAATGACTTACATGTTCTTGATCTTGAAAGCATGACTTGGGATGAAATTGATCCTGTGTGAGTTGCTCTTGATCATCATAAAATCATGATGGATCCTACAAAAGAAACTTTGCTTTCATGAAAAAATGACATCTCTGGCACTCTCTTTATGGTTCAAAATTCTGGTTTCCTAAGGTGTTTACTTTTTTATTTTCCATTTGCAGGGGAATCCCTCCTTCTCCGAGATCTCACCATGCTACTGCAATACATGCAGAGCGTTACCTTCTTATCTTTGGTGGTGGTTCTCATGCTACATGCTTTAATGATTTGCATGTCCTTGATTTACAAACTGTAAGAATTTTTATTGACTAGTTAAGATTTGTTGTATATAAGCCTAGAGTTTTCAAAACAGGTGATTGGTGTTACAGATGGAGTGGTCAAGACCTAGACAACAGGGTGATATACCTGCTCCACGGGCTGGTCATGCAGGTGTTACAATAGGTGAAAATTGGTTTATTGTTGGAGGTGGTGATAACAAGAGTGGTAAGCACCTAAAGCAACATTTTTATATGTTTCATTGGGTTTAGATTTCCGTTTATTGCTCCATGGTTCTCTATGTATTTTGATTAACAGGGGTTTTTTATGTTACTGGACTAAAATACCTTAATTGTGTCGCTGTGACCCAAATACAATGCTATATACATAACAGATCGATAATGCCATGCAAATGCAAGAGAAACATAAGGACAGGAGAAGCTAGAATGATGACTCTGGTTCCAACTTTCTGAAATATATGGAATTCTTTACTTAGAATAAGACATGGAAATTCTGAGTTTGCCCACTCTTAATCTGAGGGACAATAACAAAATAAGCAATTTGTTTATATTATCTAAACTATATACCTATCATTCTTGTTGCATTTTAGGTATTATATGTATAAGTTAGGAGTTTGTTTTGACTTCAGTGATTAAAATAGACCCCTCTTTCATAATTTTTTTCAGGGGTTTCAGAGACCGTTGTCCTTAACATGTCAACCCTTGTTTGGTCGGTTGTCACTTCAACACAAGGACAAGCTCCTGTCGCTAGTGAGGTAGTTAAATTCCAGGCTTGTTGTATGGGCATATCATCAGAAGCCTTGATGCAAATTTTTTTCCTCTTTAATGATCTTCAATGGTGAATAGTGAAGTAGTAGGCTTACTAAACCTTTGCTGCAGGGTTTGAGTTTGGTTGTGAGTTCCTACAATGGGGAGGATGTGCTTGTAGCTTTTGGCGGATACAATGGGCATTACAACAATGAGGTTTGGAGTAAATTTTGCTCATGTTGATGCTTTGCTTAGTGTGTACTTTCCAATGACTAATGCTGTATGTGATTGGCAGGTCCATGTTCTTAAACCAAGCCACTCGTCAACCTTACAATCTAACATAGGGGGGACTAAGGTGGATGATAGCATTTCAGCAAAGAATAATATGTCTTATGATGTCGGAGATATGGAGTCAGAAGTTGCACAAGATAAAAATATTAAAGAAATTGCTATGGATTATGCCAAATCAAACATAAAGGTAATAGTGCGTTAATTATATGGATCCTGGGACATGCTGCATGTTCCTTACAGTGAGATAGTACTATTTGCCTGTGTCTGTGTAGCTGTAAGACCTACTGAGAATCTCAAATAGGATGTTGAATACAGTGCTAAGAGAGTAGAAAAGAACTTCAACGGAGTCTAATTGTTCTGAGAATTTTTTCAAAATGTTGTACAAGCTGTCTGTTGGTACTTATAACAAATTTAAATGGTTTCTCTAACATTTATGATATATGATATTGAAACATTTTGCTCTCCATAGAAGCCAAATGGTGACACGAGTGGTAGATATCTAGTAACTGCCCTCAGGGCAGAGAAAGAAGAGTTGGAGTCTCTGCTCAGCAAGGAAAAGTTGCTGAATCTTCAGTTGAAACACAAATTGTCAGATGCTGAAACTCATCATATCAACCTGTACAAGGTAGTCATTCTTCTCCCTCTCCTTGACTGTCATCGTATTGGTTCAATCTGTCATTCTCGAAGCATGTTAGACAAGATGCAGTTTTGCTTCTCAGATCATTGGAAAGAATCTTTTCTAGGTAATGAAAGCTTGTCATGTGGCCTTGTGTTGATCAGCATGTCCCATTTGGTTTCTTTTCTCAGTTGATCGTATATATCTTTACTTAATTCTTTCTAAGTTTCTTTACTGCACTAAAATTTTTTTCACCTAGTTACATGAGTTACCAAGTCCCTGAAAATGTTATGATATACCTGTGGCTTGGTTAAGTGGTTATAAATCTGATCGGTGATCATTGATAGCATAGATGTTACAGAAGGAACAATTTTACTTTATCCGTATGGACAGAGTTAGCATTAAATGCAATAACTGTATCCATTTAGCTAAACGCCAGAATTTACAACACATTGCAGGAGCTGCAATCTGTACGAAACCAACTTGGCAGTGAGCAGTCAAGATGTTTCCAACTTGAGGTACTTACTTGAATGACACTGAATCAGTCTACTTTGTCAGGAGTTGCTGTTACCAGTAGCTGCTTGCAGATCTGATCTTGCTTTTTGGATTCCTCTATTATTATAAAGATGTGAAATGAACGTTAAATTTTAGATAAATATAATATCACTACCTCATCAACTTTTATTCTGGCAAGATAGAAGGCTGAGCACAAATAAAAGAAAGTGAAGTCTATATTGAAAACAGATGGCTGAACAATTTAGTGTTTAATTTTCAGCATAAGAAGAATCTTCTTTTAAGGTATCAGTATATTAAACTGCTCATTAAATAAAGCCCGGCCATTGGTGTTGTGCTACAGGTTGAAGTGGCAGAACTAAGGCAGAAGTTGAAAACTTTGGATGCATTAGAAAAGGAGCTCGAACTCCTCCAAAGACAAAAAGCTGCCTCTGAGCAAGCTGCATTAAGTGTAAATCAGAGACGGGGATCCCGTAGCAGGTGGAGTTGGCTTACTGGAACGCCTCCAAGTGAAAAGGACGATTATAACTGAATTTTCGACCCTACTGCAGAATTGAAATTCATTTTTCTGTATAACATCTTACGGCTAGATCATTTTCTTTTTTTTTTTTCCCCCCCTATTAGCGCATTTCTCTTTATTTTTTTAACCAAAGCCTGTTTAAGAAATCAGAAGTGTCCTCCTGATGTATTGAATTTTGGTTTTTCATCCGTTGGCTTGTAGTGGCTGGCTGTAAATTTAATGTGTACAGAGAGACAGTTTTTTGGGACATGATTGCTGTATATTTTTTCTGTTGGAAATTGGAATCTGTGTTTAAGGATGAAAACTTTATACGATGGAATTATACTCTATTATTATAGGATCTGGTTATGGGTCTTTCAGCTCTGAAATGGGAATCTAATTATAACCAATTTGGTTTTTACACCTTCCCTTCCAACAATTGCAGAATATTATGGCATATTTAGGGTAAAAGGGGAATCGAATGCTCCCTCCACGAAATTGAATCCATTAATCATTACATGCCAGGTGTATCTATATATGAGATATAAGTATTTTAAGTATCGGTAAATTTTTACGTGTATGGTAGTAAAATTGATAGTTTTTCAAAATTGCTACTACGTTTTGCTCACAAAACATATCTCAAGATTCTATAACTATATATCTACGGCATCTATATAAAACATGGTACATAATACACTAAATCTTTTCTCCCCATTTAGCAGGCTCTGGGGTCGTAATTTAGAGGAATTTTTTTGTCAATGATTCTTAAAATATTTGTCAAAATAGGCACAATTGCAAATTAGTTATCAGAATAACCTATATAAATTGCATGTGGGATGCGCGCTTTATAGGTGTGTGTCTCGCGTGAATAAGATGCGAGATTTATTCACTATCGGGGGTAGGGATTAAGCAAAACGGAGTAGGAAGCAGACAGAGAGAGCAAGCGAGAAAGACTCCAGGAGACAGCAGTGTGTTTATTTAGGTGCATGAAATTATTAACAACCTGCGATTATTGACTAATCAGTTACATGGTTAATGATCTTATAGCCTAATGATATCTACTTAGTTTCTTATATAAGAGATCTTGTTATAATAGAGGGAGAAAAAAAAAACTAATCACATAAATAATACCTAACATGCCTTTTGCTTAGCCACCATGATTGCATGTTCAAAATATTAATTTGCTCCCTTCTTGTTTTGGTAACTTTTTTTAAGGATTAAATTGCTCATTCACTCCAATTTAGGAAACAACTAGACTAAAAACTAGCATGAGAGTTATCAAGTATTAACGGTGGAGTAGTTCATATTACCCAGTAATTAAGAGTAGGATTTGCTCCTTTCTTGAAATAAAGAGTGATTTTTAGAAGAAAGACTTTGAATTGGCGGCAAATGTATCTGATCAATCTAAAAATAACTATAAACTATAAAAGTTTTCTTTATAATTTATCTTTCCTTTCTATATTAATCCTCAACAACAATATCTAAATAACTGCTAAAACTCTATGGCCAAACGACAATGATAAAATTTCCATTATATTGAATGATGGATCAGACGACGACTAATCGTAGTTTCGAATTTTAAAATTGAAATCTTTTAAAATATTGCTAGTTTCGAACTTTATAATGTTATCATTTTATTCTTTTCATCCAACTTACTTTCCTTTATTTTTATTTTTTTACTTTTCAAGCCCAAAAAGTAATACAACAATCGTTCTCTTCGGAAGATGGAAGTCCACACACACACACACACTAAAAATTGTCCCATCTTCATTTTCTTTTCTTCTAAATTTTCATGCCAAGTAATATTCGTTCTAATGAGGCCCTTAATTAATTGAATAATAATTCTTGATTGTGATAAAATTTGCATAAATAACAACAAAAAAAGTTAAGTGTCTTTGCTACTGATCTTCAAGAGATGAACTAGATTCATATCTCATACCTATTATAACAAAAGGTTAAAAAAAAAAAAAAAAAAAAAAAGGAAAGAAAGAAAGAGATATGTTTTGATTTAACATTACGAAAGAAAAATATATCATTGGGAGAGGTTACTTAACACCATCAACTTTTAGGAAATTTCATCCTGACATTTATATTGACGGGATTAGCCCTCTCGATAAGTCAACGGCTCACATAATACCTAATCATGATCGAAATATTAAAATAGTTAATGTTTCAATCACTATATTTATTTTAACGGTTAGATGGATGATTAAACAGTTCAAGACTCTCCAACTTTTAATCTCCATCCTCTTCTCCTTTATTTTCCATATCATGTTGTATTTGCTCCAATTAAGCCCAAAATTTATGGAATGATAATTTTTAATAGAGAAATAAATTTGCAAAAGGAAATAGAAAAATATTGCATGAATTAAAAGAGAATATAGTACATCAAGGCCTAAATTTCATTTATCAATAAAAGATATATCCGATTTTCTATGCAACAAGTCCTATATCTTTTAATACATCAATTGAGTAAGTACTAGGCTTCACATGTTCACAATGAGATAATTTATTTACTTTTCTCTTTCCCTTCATCTTCTTTTTTTTTTTTGTTTCTTTTTTGATATCTTCATTTCTTCTCCTTTCTTTTACATAAAGCCATAATAATCTAAAAGGGTTTGAATTTATATAACTATTGTTCTGATTGGAATCAAGTTCCCTAACAAGAGGAAAAAGAAAAAGAAAGGTGTCAAACTTTCCTATAGCTCTTTGGAAAAGGTCGACTTGTCCATCTCTAGTCCAAGTGTTGTTCATGCCATTAAACTATTATTCTCTTGCCTTTTAGCTCTTAGTCCCACCTCAGAAATGGAAGGGGGCTCCAAAATTTTTGCAATGAATCTTTTTAACATTACCATTTCAATATGAAATTACCAAAGATGTCTTAACAAAAATTGATAAGCCTTTAAATAGTATGTTGATGAAAATGTTCAATTCATTATTTAATCGCGAAGATAATTATAAGAGTTAATATAATAAAATTTCTAAGAGTCAAATCATGTGTTAACTAGTTCTATGCAGCACTGGCAATTTAGGATCCGACTCATGAACTCAAACACTATACGACACAATTATAAAAGGGTTTGAGTAAGTTAAAAATCAACACAAACAATAAACAAGTCAAACTCGGAAAAGGTACGAATTTAAATGTGTCTGAATTTAGGTTTAAGACCCAAACCCATTTATAAACCTGTAAATCCATTAAAATATGTGTATGCTAATTTTGTGAAAATGTAATTTTATTTTCTATAACTAAATTACAAAACTATCCATATAAGAAACATATTATATGTACGTATGCATATTATAATCATATATAAAACATACGTATAATATATATATAATATAAATCTTATTTAACAAATAAAATATGCCTAATTTATATATTAATATATAGTTGATTTATTTGCTGCACATATAACATATATACAAAACATATATAAATCTATAGATATGGATACATAATCTATATTTTATTTATAGATTATGTATATAACATGTTATATAAATATCTATATTAAAACAAAAATAGCACATAGAACATTTATAAAGTGGGTAAGTTATATGTAATGTAATATATAATATATATATATATAGCCTATAGAGTACATATAAAGTATGAATTTCATGTAACTTATATCACTTAGATAGATATAGCATAATATATATGCGTGACATAACATGTGTTGATGGTCCATTCTAGAACATGAGGCCACCCGAGCCAAGCCTAGTGCACCAATGGACTGGACCAATCCGTTAGGCCTAAACTCCATCAACATATCCCGCAATGGATGACCCAGTCCTATAATAAGTCTTAGTGATCTCTCGATTGCCTCTGCACTGCTGATTCCTTGGCACGAATAATCTAGTCATCTTAGTCTCGAAGTAGTGGAGATGTAGACTCACTCCACGTCCTCCACTACTACATACCAACCATCCACTCGCCCACTAGTTTATGAAGATTGTAATCGCCAAATTAGTTACCTATAGAAACCCATCTACCTCTCTAGAGCTAAGTAAAGCTGTACTGAATCACTCTCTCTAATTTAAATTATGGGCTTACCATGAATGTCTCAAACTTAAGCATTAGGTAGTCATCCCGAGCCCATGCTCGACACACCACTAATTGGTTTCCTTTCTTTGTAGGCCTCATACCTAATATCAACCCAAGCCTAGATTTCTAAAGTTTAACCTCTACTGAATTTGAGCAAGCAACATTTAGCACCATTTGTAGAAAAGATTGACCCATGGCATAAGTTTTCCTACATTTCCCTAAAAAAAGAAAAAAATGTAGTCTTGCAAGAATTTTGGGGTTACTACTCTAGCTATGCCACCCCATACCAAGAACAAAAAGTCATCTCAAGGCATTTGCCCTGCAGGTGACCCGAATTCAACCTGAGGATCACCAGGCTCATAAAAGGCTAGAAGGCTCTTAATGGGGCCCTAATATTTTCTTGGCCTTTGATGGCTCTTAGAACCAAAATCGCTTAAGTCGCTTGGAGGACATGCTTTATCAAGTAGTGAAGAAAAATATTGAGATCATCAAGTGCAATATAGACGTCGAGCGGCGCCTTAAGGAATTGAAGCTGGAAGCATAGAACTTTCAGCTACAACATGGCAGCAATGAAACTCTGCTGCAATAGGCTGACCCTTACCACCCTCAAGAGGTTGCAAACACCTCCGTTATCCCGGCGAGATCCAAATGCAGGTCTCCCATGGAATTAAGAACCCTTCTATTGCACCAGCAGCATCCTAAACTTAAATAGGAAATCCCTCATCAGTGGAGCTCCCTATGTGTTAGGGGAAGAAATTTGATGACATGACTCCAAAAGAGATGGAAAAAGAAATCAAAAGGAAGTTGTAGATCAAGGAAAGTAAGAAGAGTACCCCAACGCCAAAGACAATTCGAATGTTGATAAAAAAAAAAAAAAAAAAAAACCCCTAACTCAGTCAATCATAGCCAAACCTTCATCTTAGGGTACGAAGCTACCAGTGTTCAAATTATACAACGGGACAATAGGCCCAAAGATCAAATATTGATATTCGGCTTCAATGATGCCATTTTCTATAAAGTGCTCCCTGAAACACTAGAGAAAGCTGCAGATAGCTAGTTCCACCAATTGGCTAATGGTTCTATCACATCCTTCGAGGATTTAACAACTACATTCAATACTCATTATACGGTTAGCAAACCTATAAATAAATGACACGTCATTGCTATTTTTGGTAAATCAAAGAAAAGATGAGTCTTTAAGAGATTGCATCACTCATTTTAACCAGACCATCATCTAAGTGGATAGCCTCGACCTTAGCCTCATAGTCCAGCCGACCATTCATTGGGTCTAAAGGAATGAGAGTCTTTTCCACTTCTTCGCCAGGAACAACCTAAAGACCCTGGAGGAATTCCAAGAATAAGCCGACTAATACCTCTAATGAGAAGACTTCATTACTGTCTAAAACGAGATGGAGAAGTCCCATAAGGAAAACCTTCAAGACCAAAAGCCTAAAGGATTAGTCAAAGACTGTATCGCTTATCCCTCTAAAGAAAAGAACAGGCTAGCATCTCAGGCTTCCCTAGTGGTAAACAAAGATTCTTCGATTCCAATTTTGCCTATTCTTTCAAAGTGTTCATTCCTCTTAACACCCTATGAATGTGCAGCCCATTTTGTAACAATAGCATTCAATGCAGTAGACTTATACTATTGAGGGGGAAGACATCTTCCCAAAGATCAAAAACTTGAGTATCATACCCAAGCCATCGAGGATACTAGCAAGTATTGTGATTACCATGTTATCAATTGAAAGTCACCTTACAAGAAGCCCTAAAGAAAGGACTCCTATGGAGATATATGGTTTAGCTAAATAACGCCATCGAATAGTCAAACCAACAAAGAAGGAACGATTGCTATCAATATTCTAGTGATTGATTAGATAAGTAGCTCGATGATGCTGCCCAAGGGGTAGCGTAAACCCCTAAATTTTCGGAATCAGTTTAGCACAAAACCCTAACCGGAAGTCAAACGAAACCCTAAAGGTCAACAAAACCCTAGTTTACCGTATCAATCTAAGTCCGGCATTGCCGTTTTCTTTGGCCCGGAAAAACGAAGTTGGGTTAATTAGCTCAAATACCGTAATAACCATAGGTTTTATAAAAGTTTCGGTTTCGTGAATTTCGGATGTCCTTCGAACCCGATCGGACGCAGTTCTCGAAAAGCGTGTCCGGAAGCCCGGACTAGGAAAAAAATTCCGAATATACCGTTAGACTCGTAAAAATATAAGTTTTCCAAAAATATCAATTTCATAATTTTTCGGCAAGTAAAAATAACAGATATAGCTATTATACGCGTATTTTCTTACTACCGGTACTTTAATTGTAACATCTACTTTACATTACACTATTCATTACTATTCTACACTATTGTTTTATCTCTACTTTTTCTTACACCTACTCTTACACTCTACATAACCTATTATCTTAACTTTTTACCTTTCCCATAACTTTATATCACATCTACCTTACAAATTACATCTTTTATTTAACAAAAAGTCAAAAAAATAAATCAATTCTTCCCCCCTCTACACAATGGCCGGCGCTACACCCTCTCTCTCCTCCCTCAATTTGTTTTAATTTCCTTTTATTTTAATCACACAAAAATCCCTCCACATTTTCCTATAAATACCCCCCTCCTCTTTCACTTCTTTCACACCACTTCTACACTAAAATTACTCTCTCAAAATCTCTCTAGAATATCTCTCCAAGAAGTTCTTCAAGAAGTTCTCTTTAGGCTCATCTTCTTTAGGTAAAAGTTCTTCAAGAAGTCTCCATGTTCATTTACTTAGTATGAGCTTAGTGTATGTTTTCTAAAACCATGAAGGTTAAGAAAGCAACATTAGATTCATACTTTGTTTTTGTTCATAATATCAATTTCTTTATGTTCCTTTATGTTCCTTATATTTCCTTTATGTTCTTTATATTTCTTTTATGTTCATAACTATCTACTATATCTAAATAACTATATACATATTCTTTAGAGCATATAAGCTCATAATCTTGCAATTTATTTACCTTTCATGCAATTTATTTACTTCCATGCAATTTATTTATTTCAAGTTGTTTATAAGACTAGTCTCTAGTCTTAGACTTGTCCTAATCAAGTCAAAACAAGTTTTTCTCCTTTCATTTTACTTCTTTATGGGACTAGTTTATTTCTTAGTCCCGGGAGCCTTGAAAAAGCTAAGACTCCAATACTTGATTTTATTATTTATGCTTCATGTTACTTTGTTTATTATTATAATCATGTTCATTTAGAGTGTTGTCCAAAAGTTTTGTTCTCTAAAGATAACGAAATAAAAGAAGACTTTTGTCACTTAGAAACAAGTTTATGTGAAACATAAAAATATAAGATAACAAAAATAAACTCATTCATTTTCAAGTTACCACAAGAATTCGCTATAAATTTAGAAACTATTTTTACTTAAAAGCTAGTTAAATCTTTAGAAAATATTTTGTTGACAAAAATGGTTGTTTTCATAAAGAAAGAAAATAAGATGGAGAACTAAGGAAATTTTTAAAGCCTTTGCAAATGAATAGGCAAAGAAAATTTATGGTTTGAAAAGAATAAAATTTTCACTTTTCAAGTTACAAGAAAAAGTTAATAAGATTATAGAAATTAGTTTTTCTACAAAAAGTCCTTAATTGTTCCACTTTGTTTTCATAAAGAAACCAAATTTTCATACATGGGTAATTACTCTTGAAAATAGGAGACATGAGAAAAAGAATGAGAAATATCAAGTAAAGATTTTTGCCAAAACAAGTAAACAAAGGAATTTACACAAGAAAATAGGGAAAAGCATATTTTCTAGAAAAACTTCAAAAATATTATTAGTGTAATTTAGGAAGTAGAAAATTTTATTTTCAAAAGTCACTTAGAAAAAGATAAATAAAACCAACATAAAACATTTTTAGAAAACAAAATAAACAAGATATTCATTTTAAAGAAGTTCACAAAAACAATTTCCGAAAAGTTTCAAACCGACATGGTTTTACTTAAGAAAAATAATTTGGACAACAAGACATTTGAGCATGCTTAAGTATGAGTTACATAGTCATAAAAAGAGAATTTTCCAACTATATAGATAACTAAGTATTTATCAAACAAATTTTGATTTCTTGAACCAAAGTTGTTTTTACTTGAAAATCCGTGGTAAATTTTGTCACCAGTTTTTCGGAGCCTATGTGGCTTTGTTTGTAGGAAATAATTTTAGAAATGGGTAGATCTTTTCGAGTAGATAGAAATCGGTATATTATATGCGCGATTCCGAGTTAAAATGACCAAGTTATGGCCATTTTAAGTTGGAACATTCTTTCATACGAACTTTGACGTTCTTTGACATTGTTTTGTCAAAATTCAAGAAAATCTTCAAGAAAAACTCATTATGGGTATTTTCTTTGGTTAGGTGAACCCGAGGAAGGATTTCTTTACCCCGAGGACTATTACGATTTAGTGGAGTGTGTGAACGACTCATCCGCTTAAGAGAAATAGACGGCAATGGCATCGTGAGTTATTTCCCCGTTATTTTTCATACTCTTGCTTGTGCTTGTAATATTAGTTGCACTAGAATCTAAGCAAACTCAAAAGAAGTGTATGATAATATGTTGAAAGAATACTAAGTATATCGAAACTCAATTTGTTTGTAATAAAGTTGTATGTACATTAATATCTTGAAGTGTTTGAAAGTGGTTGATCACTCGAAAAAAAACTAAATGTAATTACTAGACTTTAATTAAAGAAATTATTCATGCACTTCATACGTTGAGTCACATTGCATTCGCTACTATACAATTGGTGGGACAAGTGTATAATAGTGGTGGTAGACATAACCGGTATATCATGTAAGTGGCGAGTAGGAGCCGGTAAGAACTACTTAAATTGATGGCTAGTAGGAGCCTGTAATAAACTACAAGTTTTTGATGGCTAGTAGGAGCCTGTAATAACTACAAAATTTTGATGGCGTATAGAGCCGGAAAGATCTATAAAAGTGTTTTTTTAAAAAGTGGTGGCTGTAATTGGCCTGAATACCCAACCCCGAATGAAGGGCGTAAATTCATTCAACATATGATTCCCGGAAAGTCATATGTCTTGTATGCTCACGTGGATGTTGCATTTCATACGTTTGAATAATAAACTTGATTGGTAATCTACTTCGAGTATGAATTTTTGGGAATTACTCACTAAGCTTATTAGCTTATACCCCGATAGCTATCTTTTGCAGTTCCCGTACCTATGGCTAAGGCCACGTGGACCTTGTGGGCAGGTAATCCCTTTTGTATATTAGAATATTGAATAAAGAGTAGGTTAGCATTAGCATGTTATCATGTGTATAATGGATTGGTAATTTAGGGAGTTGTTCTCAAGTTCGTAAAATTATGCCATGGACAAATAGTAATTGTGATTCTTCTTTTCTTAACATGTTTTTATATCTCCTTAAGCTACATAATTCCATATATGGTCCTCTAAAAATGTGAACGTAAGCCTTACACTTAATATAAAAGCCTTTAGAATGACTAAGGTTGTCATACTTAAGCTTTAATATTGAGTGTGGCGGACTGTCACATTTAGGGTACCCATTGGGGCGTGACAGGTAGTGACTACCATCGTCGGAGGACCACATCCTACTATTCTTTCCCAACTTTCTAGAAACAAGAAAGGAAAGGAGGTAATGATCCTTGTGAAAAGAGAAAAACTCAATATGACCCTCAAATTCACTGCCTTCGACTTAGATGATGTGAAGATACTGCATCAAGATGCTCTTGTCATAAAGGGACGAGTAGTAGGCTTCAATGTGATGAAAGTCTTGGTTAATACTAGGAGTAGTGCAGACATTATCTTTGATCACACCTTTGATAGGCTTTGTGATAATGACATCTAGAAGAAGTTTAAATCTTTAGATTTAAATAAGTAGTCAGTTAAGGTTAGAGGGATCATCACTTTACCGATGAGACTGGGCGATGACAAGCATAAGACCTAAAATGAAGTAGAATTACCGGTGGTAGATTACTAGTCGCCTTATAACATTATACTTAGTCGACTAGCCCTTTTTTCTCTTCTAGATGGTCCCTCCTCAAACCTACCTTAAGGCAAAGTTCCTTTCTCCAAGCGAAGTCGGTATATGCAGGGGTGACTAGGATCTATCTAGTAGATTTATGTCACACCCTGAACTAGGTCAAAGCGTGTTAGTCACCATGTATAACACTTACATATCATACATAGAGGCTAACCTAATCTACACTTTATCATGATTTTTGCTAAACAAATTTTGGATTATGAAATCATTAAATTTGTTTCTGAAAACAACTGAAATTTGCAGCAGAAAAATAAGTTTCTCAAAAAGATTTCCAAGCAGGCTACTTTCATGAATAGACCATCATTTATAAATAAGTATCATACCATCAGGTATCTCAAAATAAGAGTATCAAGTATCTCGACATACAACCGTAGGCACACAATTAAGCTCTTATCAAAATATAAGTTTGATAATGAAACTTAATAATTTAGAATAAAGATAATTATCCAGCGATCCTAGTTGCTCCATTCATTGAATAGGTCCTCAAAATTCGTGCCATACCCCGTACAATCATAAGTATCATCATCAAAGTCGTCAATACCTAAAGAAAAAAAAAAAGAGAAATGAACCGGAACCCAGTATAACAACAACACAAGCACACACGAGATGGGCATACACACTTGTTCTAAATGTAATGCGACAATCAATAGTTTATATCTTTAGATTAAAGTGTAGCAAAAAAAAAAAAAAAAAAACAATAGAGCACTCACACTCCAGTAACATGCTGGAAACCTAGGGGTCTTAAGTAATAGCAACTACTCAGGAAGTTGATATAGGCAGTCTGAATACCTATATCTCTTACCTCTACAAGTAATAGCCTCGTCTAGAGGTCATAGTCATTATACATCTCTACCTTGCATAGTCCATAACATAATGCAACTCAATTGGTTCCACAAACATAAACCATACTATACTACTTTTCTCCGATCCAGGTAGACGTTATCCTGCTACCGTTTCCCCCATCAGCTACCCACAAAGCCACCCATGATGGCCTAAGCGTCTAACTATCGCATTAGCATCACCTAGTAAGGTTGTCACCCCTCAGACCGGGTCTTAAAAGTAGTCACGCACAAGCAACAAGCAATTATTAAAGTTGTCTTTAAGTATTAGTTCATTTAGAATGCCTATCCTAACACGCAACATACACGTCACTATGTACCTGAACTCGATAATAATCCTGCCTCACAACAAATGATAATAAGCAGTCTCGAGAACAAGTATCTATATAAGAAAATTATCTCAATAAGATTTAGGTTTTCAATCCAATCATTTATTCTAATTGGATCATTTATTAGTCAATTTAAATTTATATGTATATATTTTCTATTTTAATCGAGATTTCACGAAATTTTCCTTTTTAATATTAACTCACAAATTAATGTCAAATTATAGAATATATTTAGTTTTAAATCTTTTTATAGATTAAAGTTCATTTCATATACAACTTAGTTTATTTAACCTATTTTATGGTATTTAGGTCCTTAAAGTGGTATTTTCAATAATATATCTTATAATCAATCTAATAGATTTCTATCAAGTAAAACAACTCATTTAAGTTGTAATTATTCCATTTTTATCATTACCAATCCATTTTTATCTCTCAATATTCTAAGGGATCTAATAATAATTTCCTATTATGCTCATCTTATCTTATAATGTCATATTTATACCTATTTTATTAAATAAATTCGTAAAATCAATACAATTAATTATTTATCCTAAATTTCATATTTTAATACAAATATTCATTTGATTAGAATCAATTTACCTTAAATTCTAATATTTTCATTTCTATGAAAAGCTAGTGTGCACCCTATCTTTTATCTATTGGTTCACTATCTTCAACATGGGTTCTTAAGCTCAAATTTTTATCTAAACTTCTTAACATATATATTAACATGTTCATAAGTTCAATTGGCCTAAACTAACTAATTAATTATCATTTTATTTACAACTACACACGTTTTGTATAGAAAATAGGGGAACCATCGCAACGACCGATCTATTTAAGCCATATTGACTATCATGTAGAACGGTTTTTGTTTGGCTCAAGACATGTGGGTCTACTGTTCCAACAAGGTTTTGCAACCAATGGTGGCCATTTGGCCATTGGTTCGGCCTCCAACATCACTGCTACAATGACAATGCGCAGAGCTACCCAAGTCTGTTTTATGATTTTTCAAATTTCCTTTGTTTAATCCAACTCCTAACCTATTTTAATAATCTAAAATATGTTTATTCTATGTTATTTTATCTAGTTCATACACAGATTTATATTTTACAATTAAAATCACAAATCATGACTCAAACAATCATCATCAACACTAATTTCATAATTTCCAACATATAAGCAATACATCCATACTTGCACATATATATATGATGTGTTTATGATCACCAAGTCTAAAATTTATAATCCAATTAATTCAGATCTACATAAGGCAGCGTACCTATTTTGTAGTATGGAAATTAACTCGGATGTCGTCCTAAGGATCTATGGGCAATTACTAGTAATACCCTTTCACCACTATCTAATCTAAATTATCAAAAGATTGTATTAACCCTAATGATTAATTATACTAATAATTGACAAACCCTAATTATAGAATATGAGAGCTTTTCTTAATTTAATTCAATTCACAACAATGCCCCTAGTTTTGATCCACCCTAACCCTTAATACTTATGATAAATTTAACTGATGAAAAATCAAATCTTGAATTTCAGGGTTTCTAAATTAAATCAATTACTCTGTTCAAGTCAATTGATTCCTAATTTTACATGAGAAAATGGGAATCTCTTCCTTCACTCACACCAATGCAAAATTGCATGAAACTCACAAACTCTAAATAAAGAATTAATCTTTATGGCAGAAATTCAAAGTCTCCCTATATCTAAGTGAAACATGCAAATTTATCATTCACGTAAGATCTAATCCTATTAGTTGAAATCTCTTTCTAACTAATAAGAATCAAACAAGCAATAATCCTGGCTAGAAAATTATTACAAGACAATTAAATCACATGAATAAATTCAAGATCAAAACTTTTCATCAATTGATAACAATTCAGGACATGAGTTAGGGTTTCACAAAACCTAGGGCATACAAATCTACTCTTCCATATGATAAACAATAGAAACAATAGATCTAGAAGAGTTTAAATAAAACATAATGACAAGAACCCTTTTTGAAATAATTGTTGTGACTCCAGATGTTTGTGCCGCAGATTCTTTTAGAAAAGCTCTCCAAAAGACGACCTTTAGGGTTAGGAATGATATCTGACTCTCTCATTATCTCTTCAAACAATGAAATAAGGCCGTATTTATACAAAATTGCTCATACACGAGTTCCCTACATGACCCGTGTAGGTCGGGGCGTGTACAACATAATTCTAACGCATTTTTCTTTGTTGTCATGTGTACACTACTCATCCTACACTACCCGTGTAGCTCAGGTTGTGTACATTGAAAATGCTAATTTTTCTTCAAGTTTATCCTCCAAATCTACACTAATAGTGTATAATTATTAGTGTATGACCAGCAACTTCATCTAGGCTCCATAATCCTTCAATAACTTAGCTTCTTTCATGATAAATCTCTTGAAAAACTCCATTGTTCCATAATCATCCCTGAAACAAGTAATTAACCCAATAAAAGTTCTTTCCTTTAATGAATTACTCAAATAGCATATAAAATATGCTCAATAATGCACAAACAATGAGGGTCTTAAGACACTTATCAATATATATATATATATATATAGTTGAGAATTTCATTTCAATAAAACACATCTTCAATATAATCATACATTTACTTACATATTTTAGCATGCATATATATATATATTGACTATACCTAATTACGCTCTTTAGATTTTAAACCATATGTATAAGCACAAAAATAATCGGCTAGTAGAAACCGAGTGCACATGCAGCAAAATCACTGGTGAGACCATGTCAATTCATAGAGAGCGAATGGCTAAGTACTAGGTAATTGAACTTGTCCCTAAGCTAAGATATCACAAATAAGATTTTTAGAGTAAGTTATCAGATTGTAATTTAGCTAAGAACTAACTCACTATGAGTAAATGTGAACACTTCAAACCAAATGCTCTAGCAACATAAATGAGGGTTCAGGGTTTAGGAGATGTAAAAACAATAAAGAATGATGTGCTTATATTGTCATTTGAATTGAATTGATGCCTCAAGTTGATATTAAAACTGACTCACAGGAATTCACCCATCTCCCGGAGTAGCAAATTTCTATTTATAGCATAAATCATCCCACCAAGGAAATTTATCTATAATTATCAGGTAAATAGCAATTCGCTCACATCAAAAATACTATTCTAGTTTAAATTACAAATCAAGGATTGTCAAGTGACCCAAAATTATAATCTTAATAGCATAAAGCACGTGAGTTCATGAATTTCATCAAAAACCTGCATATCCCTATGACAAATCTTTTTCAAAAATCCAAGATATGCTTGTACAGATTATCAAGTCCCTTTCGAGTTACTCTAATCCTATCTATCTAATTAGTGTTGGCTAATCACAAATCAAATAGACTACAAGCATAATAGTTAAATGCCCAAATAATCAAAATCAATATCAAAATAAGTCAAATTATCCAATTCATCAAATCCATCAATGCATATTCATAATTCAATTAAGCATGACATTTTAAACATGCAATTAAGCAATCAACATAACAAAACAAGGATAGAAAACACCTCCAAAGGATTTTTTCAACAATCAAAGTCTTCAAATCAATCAACCCAATGAATTAGGCAATGCTTGAATTGTATCAAAATGCTAAATCACCTCTACATGTTATTAGAACAATAGGGTTTTTACTGCCTTAAATTTGAAACACACACACACACATATTGATAGTTCTCTCTTCTTAACTAGGGTTTCAGAAATCTCTCTTCTTTTAAAAATAAGATCCGTCATTTCTCTTATAGAACAATACATTGGAATTGCAGGAGACACAACGTACACCAATGGTTACACATTCTATACCGGTGATATAGAAATAGATCTAGCTGGCATTCTTTGAAGAATTGAATTTACGAGAGCATCAATGGAATGTACGCCGGCTTTAATGTTGGCGGCATAGGGTGTGCATTTGTTAGCGATCGATGAAATTGCAAAATGTCTAAAGAGTTGTGCCGCTACTGTTTATGTCGTGTTGGAGCGTCTTTGGTCTGCACTAGCTTGTACGCCGAAGGCGTTGATTGCGTAGATGTCGGTGTATGTTGTAAAAATTGAAGGTTGGTGTTTGTTGTTCTTTTATGCTGGCAGTGTTAAGGCTAGCTATAATTTTTTCAATTCTATGGAAATCTAATACCACCTCAAAGTCGGTGGTGTAAGTCTACCAGATGCCGACGTACATTGTAAAATTATAAAGTTTGATGAAATTATGTTCAACGCTGGTGATGTAGCTTTGTTTTTTGCTAGTGTTACTTTGATTTCTTCTCCAAAATGTATCAAACTCCTCTCAGTTGCTTGTATAAGTCCTTCATGACTTAAAGTATTGCAATAAACACATATAAGTACCAATTCCTTTTGATTTCTTATAAATCAATAATAATTTGACGTGATTTAATCATTGAGAAGTGAGTATATTGTGACTTCATCATATATATAAACATACTATAATTTTACTAATGAACAACTATTATAACATTAATATATATACATGCTCATTCTAGTTTTCATGCATATATATACATATATTAATCAATACTTAGATCTAAGTTTTTTTTTTAGTAATTTATATGAATATATGTGTCATTAACATAATCAAACATATTAATTACAATTACTTACTTGGTTTAGCAAATAAACCCTAGAAATCTCTACTACTACTACTTCAAGAGCTTAATGGAAATTAGGGTATGCTAATCCCCAATTTAATCCTTGGTTGTCTTCAAATTTTACTTAAGAATCAATTGAAGTAGTGATTAGATTTTAGGGAAGAAGTTGAATGGTTAAATGACGAAAAATAATGGATTTCCTTACCATTAGAAGCTTCTCTTGATGTTGGATTATTGTAGTATTTTTGTAGGATTTTTGGTATGTTTTAGAGAGAGTTCTCTTGCGAATTTTTAGGGTTTGGGGGCTATTACAACAAATGGAAACTAGGGTTTTCTAAACTCTATATTGATATTATTTGATGTTTTGTAATTTTCATTAGGGTTATGTGCATTTTAGATAGTACTTTTGCTTGAATAATTGAGGGCATTTTGGTCTTTTCATAGGGTTAGAATGCTCTAGAATTTAGGAAATTATAAGGTGTGTGCTGGTGTATGATAAATGCATGCTTTCATGGGCTTTGATTTCATAGGCTTAATCTTGCAATTATGAGCTTCTTGAATATGGGCTTGGTTTATGCCAATGGCCTTTTTTTTTTTTTAAATTAAGCTTGAGCCAGGTTAATGGGCTTAACATTTTGATGCCATGAATTAGCCTCGTAGATTATGGGCTTTGAGCATTAGAATTGAACTTAGAAAGTAAAGAAAGAAAATTAGGTAATTGGCATTAGAAATTAGGTTTAGGAATTCTAATCGAAGGAAAATTGATATATCACTTGGATTTAGAAGTTTAGGGACTTAGGATTGACATTTGAAAGAAAATATTTAGTTTTGAATTTCTAAGAATTAAGGACTTAGAATTTAAGCTCAAATGGCCAATTGATAATTAAGGGGTTTACATGATTGAACTTGACAAACAGAGTTTAGTTTAATAATTAGAAGGTTTGAATAAACTCAAATTTGTTAAAATAGGTGATTGAAGTAGTTTAATGGGCTGAATGGGTATCTAAAGTTTTAGAATCTCAATTTTCAATTAAATTCATTCAATAATTCAATTAAGTTAAACAATCTAATTATATCCTATAATTTGCGTAATTCCTCTAAATAAATTATTTAAAATCAATATCTAAACTAAATTTAGATTAAGGTTCAAAATTACCCATATTTTATACTAATTATTTAATAATATCCAATAAGCTAACACATGAAAATTTAGGGTATTTTTAGATTGCATGTCTAGGCTTTGGTGAAAGACAAAGTCTGCTAGACAGATTTGTTCCCCCATTGACCAAATCAAAAGAAAGCCAACCAAGATGAGGGGTAGGAACAGTGAATCGAGTCAACCAAAGAAATTCCACTTAATAAAGACATCACCCTAGTCACCAAGATCAGCTCCACATTGCCATAGAAGTAGGCATAGGCATGGTTCCGTTTCGAATTGGGAACCGAATCGGTTAGACGGTTTTAGAACCGGCTAAGGAACCACTGGTTTTTCGATTCCTAGACGATTCTAGGCCTAGAACCTAGTGGAACCAGCGGTTTCAACCGGTTCCATTAAAAAAAAAAAAGAAAAGATATATATAAAAAAATTTAAAAATTCTATTAAATATCTAATTATTAATGTTTACACTATTTCATATGAATAGTAAAATTTATTACATATTTACAATATTAAATGTTTTACTATCAGTAATACAAATAAGCATAACTTAAAATTATAAATAATTTAGTTTATATAAACTTCTCCTAAAAGCAAAATTCATTCTTTAATAACGTGGGATTGTTTTTTATATTATAATTTTCTTATTATCCTCTAGAATATTTTGTGATCTCATATTATTAATTATAATTTATATTAGTTGTGTTTATATATAAATAAATGTGCATTCTAATTTTTTTTAAAGAAATTTTGGCTAAATAATTTAATACTTTTAGACCCAATAATTAATTACTTTGAATTTAAAATTTATTTTATTAAAAAAATTTATTTTTTCACTTAAGAAGAAGATGGTTCGACGATTTTAAAACTGGAACAGGGAACCGTCGGTTCCATAGAACCGTATTGAACCATGGGAGATGGTTCCTGTTCCGGTTTCTCATTTTTAAGACTCGAAACCGGCAGTTTCGATTCTAGTTCGATTCGATTCCAGAACCATGTGATGTCTGCATAGAAGTTCAAAGATGAACTAATTCGCTTCCTTCAGTTCAACAACGACATCTCTGCATGGACACCTACTAACATACTCGGAATAAACTTGAAGATCACCACCCATAAGCTCAGCATCAATCTAAAGATAAAGCTAGTGTAGCCAAAATGACAACACTATACAGCCACATGATAAGTTGCCATGGAAGAAAAGTCTATAAATTACTCGAAGCAAGCTTCATTAGAGAAGAAAAATATCCTATATGGCTTACCAATAGGGTCATGGTAAGAAAGGCTAATAGGAAATGGAGAATGTGCGTCAACCATGCTAACCTTAACAAAGCATGCCTGAAGGATTACTTTCCCCTCCTAAGAATAGACCAATTGGTCGATTCCACGTTCGGGCATGCCTTACTTAGTTTTATGCATGCTTTTTCTATTTACAACCAAAAGATTATGTACATACATTTTTCATCACAAACTTCGGCTTATATTACTATAAGTTGAAGCCGTTTGGCTTAAAGAATGCCACAATTTTCACAGAACAGATTGGTCAGAACATGGAAGTCTACATAGACGACATAATCGTGAAGAGCCTAAACCTTGAGGACCATATCAAAAATCTATGAGAAAATTTCAACCAACTGAGATAATAACAGATGAAGTTGAATTCCTAAAAGTACGTGTTCAGGGCGTCGTCTGAAAAATTCCTTGGATACATGGTCAAATAATGAGGAATCGAGGCAAACTCGATAAAACTATAGCTATATTAAGCATGACCCTGCCTAAGTCTATCAAAGACATCTAGAGAATCATTGATAATGGCCCTAAGCTGTTTCATATCCTGAAGTGCTAATCGATGTGTTGAATTTTTCAAAATCCTCAAAAATCTAACAACCCTAAGGTGGACAAAGGAATGCGAAAAAGTTTTTACAAATCTGAAAGAACTTTTGATAACCCCACCTGTCCTAGTCAAGCCTATACCAGAAGAAGAGCTATTCTTGCACCTGGTCGTAAGTAGCAGAGTCATCTCCTCTGTTTTAGTCCAGGTAGAAGGTTATGAACACAGACAGACCTATTACATCAACCACATACTTCAAAGGATCAGAAGGGAGATACTCTAAGGTTGAGAAATTTGCCTCAGTTATGGTCACCTCAGCTAAAAGGGTCAGGTCATACTTTGATGCTCATCAAGTCATGATCCTAACTTACCAACCACTCCATGTCATCCTCTACAAGCGTTACATTTTAGGTCAAATGATAAAAAAAAAAAAAAGTGCAAGAGCTTAGCATCTCAACCAGAAGGCTCAGGTCATACTTTGAGTCTCATCAAGTCACAATCCTGACTGACCAACCACTCCATGCCATCCTCTACAAGCGATACATTTTAGGTAGAATGGTGTAAAAAAAAAAAAAAAAAAACGTGCCTAAGCTCAGCACATATAAAGTACAATTTAAGGCCCGAAAAGTCATAAAAGCCTGGATATGGGTCAATTTTGTTGTAGAATACACAGTTTCCCCAAGCGAACCATTTGGAGAAGGAAAACCAGAATGGACCCTCCATGTAGATGGGTCTTGTAACCTGGAGGGCTATAGAATGGGATTGATCATCCAAAGCTTGTACAACATGAAGATATGCTTCACCCTTAAGTTTAGCTTTAATGCTAGCAACAATGAGGTGGAATATGAGACACTTGTAATAAGGTTGAAATTAGTAATAGAAGTCGGGATTGACAACTTGACGATTCTTTCAGACTCTTAACTTGTTATCCAGCATATTAAGGTAGAATATGAAACCAATACCTAAAGGTTATTTGATCACTACTTGCAAATTTTTCCCGTTGAGCCATTCAGAAAAATCCCTTAAATAGAAAATGTAGAAGCCGACAAAGTCTTTAAGTTTGCTACAGTAAGCTTCCCGAACCCCAAGCCGAGAGAAGAAGGGGCATTCATAGAGTTCATCCCACAACACACTATTAATAAGCAACACCATGAGAACTCTTGAAATTGAAGAAGATCCTGTAGTACCATGCTAGATAGACCCCATGAAGGAGTACCTATAGGACGGTACCCTACTGACTGATAGAAAAGCAGCCAATTTCACACTCATAAACTACTCCTGTACAGAAGTGGCCATAGCCTTCCCCTCCTTCAATGCCACTGCCCATAAGAGGTTATCCTTACCTTGAGGAATTTGCAATCTCGAGAGTGTAGCAACCACGTGGCTGGCCAGACTCTCTTCATGAAAGCACTTCGCCTCAGTTATTATTGGCCAACCATGAAAAAGGATGCTAAGCAACCACCTTCGAACACCCGTTAGTCCTTAGCCATTCACCCAATGGGAGATGGACATACTAGAATCCTTCCCTAGGACTTCTGGACAAACTGGGTCCATCATTATGGCAGTTTATTATTTCACCAAATTGGCAGAAGCTCAAACAATCCTTAATATCATGGAACGATCCACAAAATCTTTCATGACTAACCATATCTTGTGCTAATTTAGAGTATCATAAGTCTTAATCATCAATAATGGCACTCGGTTTAATAATGAATGACTCAGCGAATTCTGCTGGTTCTAATATATTGAAATTCGATATACCTCTATCTCCCATCCCCAGACCAATGGACAGGTAGAAGTAGTCAACCGCACCACTGTTGAAAGCCTCAAGTAGATGGTTGATGGAGACAACGTGGGATGGGCAAATTGATTGCCCAGTATACTATACGGATAATAAACCACAATGGAAGTCCATCGAAGAAACTCCCTATAAGTTGGCATTAGGCACAGAAGTCATCTACCCTATTGAGTTGGGGCTCCCAACCCTAAAGACTCAAGAATTCCAATTAACAGTGAATGACATTGGATTATAGGCCAATCTTGACACCATAGAGGAACTCCATGACAAGTTGAACAAAGACCCATGGCCTACCAACTTAGGCCCACATGATACTACAACAGAAAGGTTGGGCATAAGGAATTCAACCCAAGTGACCTAGTATATCGTAAGCTCACTAATATGGGAATTATTCAAGGTCAAGGAAAATTGACGCTTACCTGAGAAGACCCTATTCAAATCACGAAGAACTTTGGGTAACGGTGCTTACATCATAAAATGGTTCCACGGACAATCGATCCCCAGAATCTAGAATGCCAATAGCCTAAGACAGTACTTTGCTTAAATTTAAAATTACATGTAACTATTCTCTTTTTTCCTTTTTTGCTTTATTTCCATTCATAAATTTAAATTTCAAAACCTTCCTATCAAAAAACATGGTTGTTTGACACTATTTGTTGAACAATATGGAATTCTTAAGTCTCATGTGAGGAGCGTTCCATTGAATGGACTATAACTCTAGGGGCCAAACAATCGGGCTACTTATGTTCAATACCTGTGTCCTAAAACATAAGTCTCATGCGAGGAGTGTCTAGTCAAATGGACCATAATTTTAGGGACCAAATGACTAGGCTACTTACATTCAATACCCACATCCAAAAAACCTAAGTCTCATGTGAGGAGCATCCAATCAAACGGACCAAAACTCTTGGGACCAAATAGCTGGGCCACTTACATTTAGCACCCATGTTCTAAAAACCTTAAGTCCAATGTGAGAACCGTCAGACTAAACAAACCATAACTCTAGGGACCAAATAACCGTGTCGCTTATGCCAAGAACCCACGTCTAAAAATCTAAGTCCCATGTGAGGAGCATCCATCCGAATGGACCACAATTTAGGGACCAAAAGATTAGGCCGCTTATGTTCAACACCCCCGTCCAAAAAACTTAAGTCCCATGTGAGGAGCGTCTGACTAAACAGACTATAAGTCTAGGAACCAAACGACTAGGCCGCTTATGCTTAGCTCCCATTTCCTAAAAACCCTCTACCATGAAAAAGCGCCTAACTAAAAGAGACCTAGATACTAAGTTGCTTACGAAAAATGTTCATTGGATTCTTCAAGTCTTGTGCAAGGAAGTTCAAAAAAGGGATAGCCTTTTGACCAAAGGGACCATGCAAAAAAAGATAATGTATACCATAATTGAAAGAAGCAGCCCTAGAGTTCAAGAGAAAGTAAAGAAATGATAAATGAACATTCATTTACAAAACAATGAAGCACGGTAGTTTGATTAGCATTTCATCTAAATACTACAAACTTTAGATTGATGTTACTGATCCCGACACCTCTTTTGATTGGTATTACCGATCTAAGCCCCTGTAAGTTGCCATTTAAAAAAATATACTATTGAAAGAGTCAAGTTGCATAAGCAACTGTAGATGCTTATGTTTCATTTGTCATTGGGAAGAAACCCAATCACATATCGTTAAAGAAGCATAATAGCAAGATCGTATAGCTACACCAAGGACCGAATCGGAATGAAGTTTGGCTAAGAAGGGATTATAAGAGAGTTTTTAAGAGACGGTCATCCTGATCTACCAATATCGAGCCCTTGCGAGATAAGGAGCAACTCAGTCAATTCCCCTTTGTAACTCCATCTTAATAAAATTGGAGCTAGAGTCTAAGGAGAAAAAGAGAAGGCCTTAGAACTGAGACTACCCTCGTGAAGAAAAGAAAATGTACTAGAGATGACGAGGCTACAACGAGCCTTCTCGATCGACTCAAGTACAAGTACTCCTTCTTCCTCTTGAAAACTCCATATAATTAGATTTAACAAGACCAATGGTCTACATTGCATGCCACATCATAACAAGAAAATCCCTGTAACCATGACCAAACATGGTTTACTTTAGACAAAAGTCATTTAGGAAAACTCTTAGTCATCCAAGGAGAAAATGACACAAAAAAACACAAGGGGCTTGATCTTTTAGGCCAAGCACAATGAAGCGAATTCATAAGTAAAAGACTATCTTATTGGCAAAATATGAGTGAAAGGAGAAATCTAGATATGTAATAACAAAGGTTGCATCATCTATTTATAGGTGAAGCATAAAAAAATAATGATGGAAAAGATCCCACCAAAGCTTAAGAACGACAATTGATGTGAAACCTTAATTGTTTGATAAGATACAACCACCATCTAACAACCAACTAAAAATATGACAATCAATAAATACACAACATAAATCTTGAAGCGATGATGGCCATAAGCCTCTACAAAAGCGTAAGCAATTGATAAAAGTCAAATCAGAAACAAAAATTCAAGAAATAGAAGATTGACACAAAATATTTCATTGAAAGTCATAAATGAAATTTTACATTCTGCTAAACACAAGCAAACGGTCGGCGTCCACACTTATTAGAAAACAAAGGAAAAAAACTCATTACAAGCAAACCCTAGTCCATCTCTAAAGTCTCATTTAGCTCTTCCACTAGACAGTCAACTTGCAAAATAGCCCCTCACTAGTCATACCACCTAAAGAGCCGACTAGAGAAACCACTACCTCACTTAGCAGAACTGGCTCAACTTACCTTCCAGCCTTAGACACGACTGCCGCTTGATATGAAGTGGGCTGCTTAAACTCAAGCCCAGCTTGATCAAGCTACTCGCAAAATCAGCATTAGGAACCAACAAAACAAGCATTGGCTCCCCATTAACATTAGTTTGCCCTGCAACATTCTAGGCTACTGACTTACATTCATCAATAGCTTTCTCATCTGTAGCTTCATCCTCTTCCTTACCTGTCCTCTGGTCAATCGCCCCCTCATTTTAAAGATAAGTATGGAAATTCTGTTAAGGAACCATGCTGCAATAATAGTGCTCATGAATGTACCAAATGACCTTGTCAATCGACCCACGCTTGATCTTCAGAATCTCCTCCACCTAGGTTTAACTGCTAAATAATCATCAATGGTAGAACCTCGTTAGCAGGCATCCTCATACGCTCATAAAGCTCATCACTATCCTTTTAGGTCTCTTCTAACTCCTCATAGGACTTTTTTAAGTCTAACTTAGCTTAAACCATTGAAGCTTAAAGTTAGTGCATTTGTAGCATCGACTCCGACTCTTTACCATTTCTCTTTGGCTACCATCCAAAAGCTACTAAAGCCGATCAATCTCAACCTTAAGTTCCTGGTTATCCTTACAAAGCTTGTGCTTCTCATCATCTAGTACACAAAACTTTGCCTGCATAAAAGCCCATAGTCTCAAAGTTGTGACTGCACCTCTTACCAGCCACCATAAATTAAGGGTGTGTACGATACGATTTCGTTTGGTTTGCACCTCGAACTGAATCGCACCATATTTTATAGTTTGGTTTTTTCTTTTAAATACAAACCTAATCATACGGTTCGGTTTGCAATTTTTTTGAATCGAAAAAAATGGTTCGGTATGGTTCAGTTTGCGGTTCAAACCATTTTTATTCATAAAATAAAAAATATATTATATCAAAAAATTAAATTACATATTTCTTATCACCAATGCAAATATAAACAATAATATTTAAAATTAATCATTTACCAAATAAACATATAAAACTTATAGGAATGAAGATATTTTATCCATTATAAAATTATAATCGTGACTAGTCTCATTTTTTAAATTATTTTAAACTATAATGGTATACTAAACTTTATCCCAATATAAGACACAAAATTTAATTCTTTATATGCTTCTAACTAACATATTTATCAATTGTATAAATCAATAAGTAACTAAAAAATAATAGAATTAGTAAGACAAAGGGAAATTTTTTTTCATAAGTTAGAATACTAGATGCTCAAATTTAAAATCTATCTTATTTATAAACAACATAACAATTAAAACATAATATGACAAATCTGATTTTATTCTCATGAATAATATATATATTTAAGTAACAAATTTTAAAAACAATTAATTTTCTAATGAAACAATTAGGAGTAAAAATAATATGTTTAATTTAAAAAAAATATAAGATGCTTCGGTTCAGTTTGAACCATACAATTCGGTTCAGGATCCGGAACCGAACTACAAATCATTTGCTCTTTACCGAACCAAACTAAACCGTTTCATAAAAGAACCAAAATTTCGGTTCGGTCTGGTATAGTTCATGGTTCAGTCAGTTTTTTTGCATAACCTTACCGTAAATAAGAAATGATCGCTTGAATAACGAAGATGAGGATTTTGTAGGGTTTTACCATAAGAAAATGCAGAAGAAAATGTGTCAAAGATAAAGATGCAATAAGATAAGTGTTTAAAGGTTAAGCACAAGTATGTAGAATTTTTTTTTTCTTTTTCTAAACTCATCAATTTTGGAACTTTCTGTAATCCATGTTTTACTCTCTTTAACATTTGGTTCACTAAAATGAAATTGTTATTCTCTCTTTATTACTATGAAATAGCTATTTTTATGTTTTGTTCATATAAAATTATAGTATAAGTAATGTATAGTCTATGTTATATACAATAGACAAGGAACCTCTGTTTATCCTCTTAACCAAAGGAATCAACATTTCTCATGGAAGATAACTTTTATATAAAAAATGTTGCTCAATAACACAAGAGGAATTATAACCTTTCCATCTTATTCTGTTCCAGCGAATCAAATGTTAAATGTAACTTTAGTTTGCTCTCTTCTCTTTTGATAGAAGAAATAAGATATTACTCAACGATAGCATTTGGTTATAAAAACTGGACATGACAAGGAAGATTGAATAGTACAGTATTAGATACTAATTTAGTATATATAGTACTAGATAACATTGGACAAATTTTTTATTAAGGGATTTTATTTTTATTCAATTCAGGTATTTTTATACCATAAAATATAAGGGGCAAAAATTGAAGTTTTGTCCAATCCAATGAAGAGAGTTTTGTTCAGTCCTAAATATATTTTATAAACTAAACATGGTACAAATGACCTTTATCTAGTCTATTACAATGAAAAATTGTGCAACCAAATGCTACCAAAGTATGTAACAAAATATATTATTATGGACACATGTGTAAAGAGTACATAAATGGAAGTAATCGGTAATAATTGTGTACGAGAATTAAATGACCTAATGTGGAGCCAATGATGGGTTAGGGTTAAACATACTGATCTACGTTAACCAGTTTAGTAAACAAGTTAGGAAATTTTAGCTTAATCTATCTCACTATGGTTTAATGAGTTAAATAGGCCATCTCACAAATCTTATCCATTTGATGTTTTAGAGGGTTAAATAAGCAGGTCCTCTAATTCATCTTTGAGGATCTTGATGTGCGCTTAAGTGTAGAGTTGTGCTAAATTGTGATAAGTTTATACTAAAATGTTATTCATTTCATGGTTCCTTAAAATAAAATGCTTTACTCTACTCTTTGGCAAGCTTTGTTAATGAGAATACTAGTTCACTGAAGAAGGAATGGTTAGTGGGCAATCTAATTCATGATAAGTTAATTCACTTTAACTTGCAAAAAACAAATTGATAAAATTGGCTTATTAAACTATTTAAAGGAAAAAAAAAAGAAAAAAGGTTGATTATTATAAACTTTCTTTGGGTGGTTAAATGGAGTGATTGGTTACACTTGACCCTTTACATAAATAATGATCAATCAAGTGGATTGATTGATCAATTAGGTCGACTAATTGACTAGTTTTTCATCTTAGCTTGTGTAATGGGTTGAGTGAGTTAAAGTATGACCCATTTCATTGTAATATATTTGAAGAATTATGGTTAGTGGACTAACATTACCATTTTAACTTGTTTAGTGGGTTAAGTGAGTTAAATATCGACCGAACTCACTTTAATTTATTTGAATAGCAGCTTTGGGCTAACCTGACATCCTAACCAATGACAAGTTGATTGGATCTAACTCACAATTGAGTGGGTTGACCTAAATTGTTAAATGAGTTGAAAATCAATTTTAACTCTTTTTTTTTCCTAAAATTTTAAAAGGTGACATTGTTTTTGATATTTTGCAAAGAGTTGTTTTTTCAAAAGTCTCGAATAGTTCTTGAACTTCAATAAAATATATAAGTAGATATCTAAACTATAAAATCAATCAATTTAGTGCATAAAAAAACTTTTCATACTGATATTGTCGTGTTACGTAGTAGTTTAAACTAATATGTCAGATGCATTGTTGGAGTACGAAAAGTTTTTTTAGATACTAAATTGATTAATTTATATTTTATCAAAGTCCAGGTACTATTCACAACATATTATTTTATATTGGTTTGTAATAATTACAATAATATAATATTATTTTTATGGGATAAATCTCACAAATATTACTTGAATTTTGACAAAATATACAATTAAGTAAGTAAACTTTGAAATCGATCAATTTAATACTAAAAAAAACTTGATAGAGCACTATTAGCGTGCATAATTTTTTTTTTTTTTACAGATACTAAATTGATTAATCTCAAAGTCAAGATACCTAATTACATATTTTGTTAAAATTCAACTATCATATATAACGTTAACCCTATTTTTATTACATTAATTTATATAATTTAATTAAAGATGAGAAATTACATAGCCATTCTAGGTTTTGCAATGGGGGTGGTAGGATAGCTAAAAGACCATTAGACAATGGCTATTGCAAATGGGTTAGGATGGTCACTTACAAGAGGGAGAGAAGAAAAATGATGAAAATCCTAGCAGTTTCTAGTTTCTTTTTATTTCAAAGATGGTACACAACCATCGTAGATTGGTTGTAGCCTAGTTGTTTTATTAGTTTTTCTTTAACTATTCAAAAAGTAAAATAGTCATGTATTGACCCAATTGTAACCTTAACTTAAGGTGAAAAAAAAAATTAAACCGTTTTTTTTTTCGTTTTTCCCCCTTGATTTCTTTGATTTTTTATTATATTTTATCAAACCATATAAATAAATTCATCACTATTTTTATTAACCAATTATATATTAACACGATGCTAACACAAATATTGTATTTTGTTAATCTAAAAAACACAAATCACTAGTTAAAAAATAAAAAACAATTCAAAACACAGCATTTCTTCAAATCCAATAAAAACAAAAATAACAAAAGAAAAAGAAAAAGAAAGTGTTATAAATAAAGAAAATACCCACACTACAAAAATACTCCCCAATATTTTCTGAGAAAAGGAAAAAAATAATTATGTTTTTTTTAAAAATTACAAAAATACCATCGGGATCAAAATAATCCCGATTTTAGGCAACTTAACCTCGTCTCTTCAAGGTAAAGGCATGTCTCATTACTACTATACAATAAAGTATATGATAACAAAAAAATCACCACTACGACTGCACTGGCCCGTTACCATTCTACCCGCCACCTCCCTACTTGGACAACTTCGAATATTATGCTCTGGCTGCCCACACGAATTGCATAAGTAACCTCGTGGGCCCTCCCGAATATCCATCTCATTTTGGAATCGTTTTTCCCTAGGTCTACCCATTTTCCTAATAACTGCTGGTATTGGGTGCCATTTCGCTATATCCAAACGAGTCCAATTGGTCTTATAGGCTGCAGGAATGAAGGAACGACCATACACCCTAAGCTGGTTGTCCCATCGGTACCACTGTGCTACGTGGGCAAAACAATCCATGTGTACTGTACCCATTTGTGCTTGTACTTGCCATATAGGAAAGTGCCATCAACTATAATGATGGGCCTAGAATAAATTAACTGATACAAGTTAGTTAGTTGATATGAACTATACAAAAATGAATTCAATCACATTTAATAAACATACCTGCAGTACTGGAAAGCTTCAGTGCAAGGACCGAATGCCCAAAATAGCTTGTCTAAGAACACATGTCCTGCGGTATCTATATCAACGGTTCACCACTCAAACTTTGATCCTGGATTTGCCTCTATTATTGCATTAAGTAATTGAGGAAGCTCCACATATGAATCTTCCCAACTTCCATACACCTGCTCAATTGCTTTTCTCTTCGCCTCACGAATGCTCTTTATATAAACATGATACCTGAACTGTTTTAAGATATTCTGTTGGAGGTCCTTAGCTTTCACATCTGGAGAATTACGGATCTCTAATATGATGCTTCTAGACAAGCTACTAGAATCCAATTGAGAGTGATCCCATCCAGTGATTTCATCCAAGCAAGTGTGGGGTCCTTTGTACTTAGTGATGTGAAACCACTCACCATGTTTCTTATAACTGCCTTTGAGTCTCAATTACAACCTCTGTTATGCGTATCAGTACATTTAACTACCCATGATTTTGGGTCTGAGTCCGCCACCTTGAAATTGTAATGGTTCGTTATGTGCCACATCTTAATTGCCCGTATCAAATGATCTTTTGTCTCAAATCGCATCCAAACCTTGAATTCATCGCTAAAGCTCCAATTCCCGGGGCTCATTTGCTGCTCATCATCATATGCAACATAACCACTACCAACTTCTACATTGAAAAAGGGAACTAGCATTGAGCTCCCTACGGCATCAACGTCAGTAGGGGTGATGAAGCGGTGCTAATCATTCCTCGTTGCTTGTACCGTAGGAGAAGCATACTGTTGGGGGAAAAGCTTCGATATTATGATTTCCATCATCATCATAGTCGTCACTTGATTCACTTGTCAATGAGTCTTGCATGGCATCTGTATCATGACCACCTATCGAGGTGGGTCCACATATTTTCATATGTGCACTGCCTATTGTTTGAACTAGAATGGAGTTTGAGTCTACCAATCCATCGCTCCCAGTAACTCTGTCATTGCCCATTCCCCCTATAGGTGCCTGTGACAATGTATTTTCTAATATCTGCACATAAACAGTCACCGGGTCTTCCGTGTACACCAATATCTCCTGTGCAGTATCATCATTCGTCACTGGAATAATATCATAGCGTAGCGTCTTATCTCCAATAGCTACCTTATGATATAGATGCACTCAATGTGTACACCTATTTACCTTCAGTCTATTGCAAATGATGTCCACAATTTGTTCATACGTAGAGTTTCTACTAACACTGACCACAGCTACCGGTCGCTTATTATAACCAAATTCATCCTCCCTTTGCACAATGTTGCCATGAGCGTATAGTGCAAACTTTGCCTTATCCATTTCCTCACCAACCTTGCCATCTCATCAAAAATTACTTCATTGCATGAAATTTGCAACTCCATACTTATGAAGAATTCCCCATTTTATTTAACATAACTCATAATGGAAAATTTCAAAATTGATTTGTATCACTAGTTAAATTGATTGAATTGTAATGTTTAATAAATTATAATATCTAATAAATTTTAATTTTAAATGTTGACTTCAAGTTTTCAATTATTGATTTCTAATAAATTATAAATTATAACAATTTCTAATAAAATATAAAAATTTCTAATAAATTATACAAAATTTGCATCGCTTTGATTGAATTGTAATGTTAAATAAATTATAATTTCAAATGTTGACTTCTGTTATCAATTACTGATTTCTATTAAATTATAAATTATAACAATTTCTAATAAAATATAAAAATTTGTATCGCTTTGATTGAATTATAATGTTAAATAAATTATAATTTCTAATAAATTATAATTTCAAATGTTGACTTTTGTTATCAATTACTGATTTCTATTAAATTATAAATCATAACAATTTCTAATAAAATATAAAAATTTCTAATAAATTATACAAAATTTGTATCATTTTGATTGAATTGTAATGTTAAATAAATTATAATTTCTAATAAATTATAATTTCAAATATTGACTTATGTTATCAATTACTGATTTCTATTACAAATTATCAAAATTTCTAATAAAATATAATTTTTTTAATAAATTATACAAAATTTGTATCGTTTTAATTGAATTGTAATGTTTAATAAATTAATTTCTAAATAAATTGTACAATAATTTCCAATAAATTATTAATTTCTAATTAATTGAACTTTGCGTACAACAATGAATATGCGCACATTTCACACGACAATATAGTATCGATAATTCAAAAAAACTTTACAAAAATTCGGAATTGTACAACATACAATATTCCTACGATACATACAATGAACACTCAACAAATTGCAGCATCAATAATGTAACAAAAATTTTGAAAATATGTGGATTCATTCCTTCCAATCCTCGCCGTGGTTCGTCGTTTTCCACGCTCTGCCACCCACAGCACTCCTCTCCAACAAATTGCTTCTCCCTCAACACCGACTGATCCAAAATCACAAGTTCACCGATCCAATTGCGCTCAATTAGACGCAAATTGCAAATTGGGGTTAGGGTTTCAATTTGGGGCTTAGAGTTTTGCAAATATAAAGAAGAAGTGGAAATAAGGAGGAAGAGGTCTGGTGAGAATTTAGTTTTACAATGATCTCGTTTTTTGAACAGATGAAGTCAAGTTGGCTAAAATCGAGATTATTTGGATTCGATGACATTTTTGTAATTTTTTTAAAAACATAATCTTGGCCACTGCTTCCAAACATAAAAAATAAAACCGCCTCCACGTTCTCCCTTTCTCTCTCTGTCTCTCTCTCTCTCTCTCTCTCATTTTTCCGAAACACAATCGATTCATCACTTTCCCTCACTTTCTCACGAAAAATCGAACGAAAAACCTAACGAGGAAAGCTGAAAAAACACCACTTCATCCTTTGTTCCCTCTCGTTACAGGTTCGAGTCGAGACACGACACGGCGGCAGCACGAGTCTTATTGGTACACATTCGAGATAAAGAAAACAAGAAGCTTTGCAATACAATTACTTGTTCACTTGTTCGTCATTGGTTTGCTAGTTTCGTGTGTTTTTCTGTACCTACGCACGTGTCTAACGAACGAGGACGGGTCCGGATGGGAAAGAGGATTCGTAAATGATGAGGATGTTAGGTCTAGGGTTTCGGAAGATGTTAATGAGGAGGAGAAGAGTTTGAATTCGAAGAAGTTTCGAAGAGGAAGAAGTTAGAACTTAGAAGTTAGGGTTAGGGCTCCCGAAATGGATGTTGATGTGGCTTGTGACGGTCTTGTTGAATTGAGGAATGGAAGATCTGAGGATGGTCTTAGGGCTAGGGCTAGTGAGGAAGAGGACGGGAAGGATTCTAGGGTTTCTGAAGTTAAGGAGGAAGAAGACAAGAAGGATGATAATAAAAGCCGAAAACGTGAAGGTGATGTTGTGTTTGGGAAGAAGCCGTTGGTGCAGCAGCAGTATAATAATATGATGTCGGAGTTCGATGAATTCGTAGCGAATGAAAAGAATAGTGCTGTTGGTAGTAGTAGTGGTGCTGGTGGTGGTTCGAATTCGAGCAGGTCGTCGTCCGGTTATGTTTTTGAAATGGGAGATATGGTCTGGGGAAAGGTGAAATCCCACCCTTGGTGGCCAGGGCATATATTCAATGAAGCTTTTGCTACGTCTTCGGTTCGTAGGTCAAGGAGGGAAGGTTATGTGTTGGTTGCATTTTTTGGCGATAGTAGTTATGGTTGGTTCGATCCCTCTGAGCTTATTCCCTTTGATGTTTATTTTGCTGAGAAGTCGAGGCAGACGTCTTCGAGGACTTTTATTAAAGCAGTTGAGGAGGCTGTGGATGAATTTAGTAGGAGAATGGGTCTCGGTTTGACGTGTAAATGTCGGAATGCCTATAATTTTAGACCCACGAATGTGCCAGGGTATTTGGAGGTTGATGTGCCTGATTATGAACCGCGGGGAGTTTACTCTTTGCGTCAGATAAAGATGGCAAGAGCAGAGTTTAAGCCCGTGCGAACTTTGTCTTTCATTAAGCAGTTGGCGTTGGCACCACTAAGTAGTGGTGACCATAAAAGTCTTGATTTTGTTAAGAACAAGGCCACCGCTGCCGCTTATCGCAGGGCCGTATTTGAGGAATTCGATGAAACGTATGCTCAGGCATTTGGGGTTCAGAGTGCACGCAATTCTCGGGATTCTGCTGAGGCAGTTCAATCTGCTAAAGAGCCTTACCGGGGTATTGACATGTCGCATGTTGCTTGGTTATGCTTCATACAGTTTGCCTCTTGATTGTTTATTTTTACCTGCTTGAAGTTTTGCTTCAGTAAACTCAATTTCATTAGAATATGGTTGAATTGTTACTTCCTATTGCTTGTTCATATATACGTATGCATACATTTATATGCCCATTTCTACTGAGGTATAAATGACGTGATGCTAAAACTGCTATGATAAACCTCTTTTTCTGTGAGTTAAAGATCAATTTTTGATGAAATTATATAATATATATTTTTATGTAAAAGGCAAGTGTCTTTGACATATATAGATCGCCAAGACTATGTCATGGCTAATTAAAAGCATTTACAAAAGGGCTTCCGGTTCAGTTTCTTTTTCTTTCACTCCAAAGTGCAATTAAACATAAGTAGCAATGCCAACACTAAGGTCACCCTGAATTTTGTCTAAGACAAGTAGCAGTTGTTCTGATATTGAATGCATCATTCCAGTTTAGATATCAAATTGGCAAATGCTGTTTTGATGACTCTCTCAGAGTTGAATTATCTTTTGTTGTGCATTTACCAAAAGGTTTTGCCGATGGTGTTGAAAGTCTTGCAGTTCTTGTCTTTGCTTAAACTGGTGGTACTGATGTCTAGAAATATTGTAGTATTAAAATGTGAGAAGCCAGGTTCTGGCTCAAACCCCTTATTATGAAAATTCAAAGATGACAGAGCCCTTGTTGAACACCGCAAGGTCTTAAATTTAAGGGGAAGCTGCTATTGGGTTGGCAATATGCCCTCAGTGAAAAGGAAATGCAGTGAAGTGATAAATATGTCGTACCTATATACGTTGCTTTTGGTGATTTTTGTTCTACAATAAGTTGCAGAGGTTGATATGAAAACTAAGATTAGTGTTTGAAAAATTATATTGGCATGTTCTGTAGTTGTGGAGTACAGGAAAAATTCCCTTAACAGAGATTTAAGTGTTATGAGAAGCGGAAAGCTTAATTCTGTTATTTATTTAGATACGTATCAAATTATGTAGTTGTTCTTTTTGAGCTACATATAATTGTACAAAGTATCTATTTCTGCATTTTATTTTTTCTTTTACTACTGACTTAGTCCATTTTGCTGTTTCATCTGCAACTTTGTTGTCTATATACAATGAAAGAGTTGTACTCTGCCATAATTTTTTATTTTATTGGTATACTTTATATTTATTGGTAAATGACTCATAGGTTTTTTGGTTATGGAAGGCTTAAATTTGCCCTTTATGTAAGGTGTTTATATTTCATACCTCTTACTACATATTATAGGCAGAGGGACTACCGAGTGTCTGAAGCCTAACATGTGGAAGTTGCTATAATCCCAAGACCTAGGAATATTTTGTGAAAATATTTGTATTCAATATCTACTTTAGCTACTTGATTTTGCTGCAGTTTTTGCAGACAAAGAACTAAATTATCAATCACTATCAAGAGAAGAAAACGAGCTTTGCATCCTGTTAAGACTTGCAATGGATGCTGAGCATGCATGATACACAAAATGATGATATAACTATTATGATGTGTAACCTAGCTTTTTAAAAATATTTCTAAATGGTCCTTAGTGCATCTGGATGCTATTGGCAACATTATCTTCATGTCAGCGTATAGCTGACATAATGACACTGCTTTCTTTCTTTGTACAATCTTTCCTTGAGAATTTGTTCTGTCTATTTTTTTTTTCCGTTAATTGTTTGTTCTGTCTATTTTTGTTATCCTCTTAGGGGCTTTCCTTCCTTAATTGTGCCAATTTGTCAAAATTTATTTTTAACGTAACTGGGTATTAATTGTTTCCTTCTTCAGCTCCTTTGAGTGGCCCGCTGGTATATGCAGAAGCTCTTGGTGGGGGCAGTTCTACTAAATCCATGAAAGTGAAGGATCACTCTAAGAAAGATAAATACCTTTTGAAACGCAGAGATGATTTATACGTGCGACAGAAGACCCCCGAGGCTGCAGGATCTTCAGCTCCAGCTGCATACATGGAAGGTTCTTCTGAAGTTGCAGCTGGAGGATATGTCCTGCAGAAAAGGACTTCAGTGGCTTCTATGAGCCCTCAGATTTCAGCAAAAATGGAGCTTGATCACTCTGTGGATGCAACTTGTGGTCAGGACAAACCTGGGAAAGCTGTAGAGCAGACTGCTGCACAGGCAAGTACCACTGGTAGCTCATCTACTGCAGAGTTGAAGCTATCACCTGATAAGATAGATGCTAATGAAATGAGTTCGAAAAATGATATCCCTACTATGGAAGTGTCTGAGCAGTCTGATATGTTACGGAAGACAAGTGATTTAAAAATCCCCAAGCCTCAAGTTCAGGAGGGTGGCATACGTGCCTCTCCTTCATCAGATGATGCAAAGTCTGCTGGTGGTGCAAGTGTTGATGGCTCACTGAAGAAGATGAAGATGAAGATGAAGAGGAAGAAACTTCTCAAAGAGCCCAAAATAGAACCAGGCTCTGAAAATGCTGTCATGGGAGAGAAAAAGATGAAGAAAAGGAAAGAATTAGCTTTGGATTATAGCTCTGATCAACAGCGAAGCAGTTGGCAATTGGAAAAGTTGGGGCAGCATTAGGAAAGATTGCAGGAAAATTAGCTCGGGGTGATAGGGGGACGCGTGGAGGATTGCAACCAGATAAACAGAAGAAAGCTGATGGAGGCAACTTGCCTACAGATTCCACTGTGAAAGTTCCTGTTTTAGGAACAGGTATTGCTGATACTCAGTCTCAGCTGTATCAGCTTTTGTCTGGTTTGCAATCTCTTGCTCTTGATCCATTCCATGCCAGTGAAAGGGGCAGTCCTGCAGTTGTAAGGCTATCCTTTTTGCGGTTCCGATCCCTGGTTTACCAAAAGAGTTTGAGTCTTGCACAACCGGCTGAGCCCGACTCTGCTGAGCTTCGTCCTGCTAGACCTACCAGTAATGTTCCTACAGACCAGCCTTCTGGTGAAGCTATCAGGAGTGTGCCATCTTCCAAACCTATCAAGACTTCTGTAAGACCTGAGGATCCAACGAAGGGTGGACGGAAGCGCATTCTGTCCGATCGCCAGGGAGAAATGGAGGCAAAGAGATTAAAGAAAATCAATGAACTTAAACTCCTTGCTGCAGAGAAGAAGGGAGCTCACAAGGTTCAAGATATACAGCGAGGAGAGGGAAAGGAGAGTGTAACCGCAGCTCCACAGAGAGTAGTGAAACCAGCTTTGCCAAAGAAAGTGGAGCCCCCATTGAAGGTAGTGCAACCTACTATGCTGGTGATGAAGTTTCCTCAGGGGACAACACTTCCATCAGTTGCAGAACTGAAGGCAAGGTTTGCTCGTTTTGGGCCACTAGACTTCTCAAATATACGAGTCTTTTGGAAGTCATTCACATGCCGTGTGGTATTTCAGCACAAGCAAGATGCACAGGCTGCGCACAAGTATGCAATAGCAAACACATCATTATTTGGTAATGTTAACGTGAGATATATCCTCCGGGATGTGGAAGCACCTGGGACTGAAGCTCCAGAGCCTGCAAAGAGCCGAGTTGAAGATCCCATACACGAAACTTTGCAGGCTAAAGAGACTCCAGCTGATAGGTCAGCTTCTGCAATGGCTTACCAGCCAAGTCAACAGTCAGCTATGCAGCTGAAATCCTGCCTAAAGAAGCCACAAGGCGATGATGCTGGACAATTGGCCAGCAGCAACGTGGGTAGAGGGACTGCACGTGTAAAATTTATGTTGGGTGAGGAAGAAAATAGTAGGCAAGAGCAATCAATGGTTGGTAATGGAAACAACTTCAACATTGCTAGTTTTGCTGATGGTGGTGCATCTTCTTCTTCTTCTTCTTCAACTGTTGGATTGGTTTTTAATAGTAAGAACTTTCAAAAGGTTGTTCCTCCGACTACTACTACTGCACCTATTCTTCCTCTACCCCATCCATATTCGAAACCACAGCTTAATAATACGCAGCATTCTGAATTAGCAACCCGAACTATACACACCATTAAAACAGCCAACACAATGCCTGATGTCCCGGCTGTGGATATCTCACAGCAGATGATAACCCTTTTGACGAGGTGCAATGACGTAGTTAGAAATTTGACTGGATTACTAGGTTACGTTCCTTACCATCCTCTTTGACGTGAAAAGGGGCCCAAGGGACAAAATGGTTGGATAAAGGATGAAACTTGACATTCATTGCCGTAACCTCAAACCATAATTTGCTTGGACGCAGCTATGCATCTCGATATGCAAAGGAGCAAAGAGAGATCTTAGTTGGGCCTGGAGCGGATGCAAAGCGGGAAAAGCAGGGGAGAATTACCCGGGTTTCGGTAGGACCGCCGTCCTCAAAATTGATGTTTTAAAACCTCCGAATGTACTCATAGTGATAGTGCAGCTGCTTATTTTATGTTGTTTCATCTTTTATTTTTTAGTCTTTTTACTTTTTCCATCTTTTCTTTTGCTGTCTTAATATTTTTACTAGTGACATTCTTGGATCGGTAGTATATGTCCGTCAGCATGTTTCGCTCCGATTGTACTGTGATTGAAATGGCAAAAAAAACTCGGTGGAGAGTGCTGGCTGAGAACACCACTCCCCACTTTTCTCCTTGTTTCTTTGGGCCGTTTGTAATTTTAGTTAGCGGTTCCACGAGAAAGAACTACGGGACCTAAACATCACCTACCCATATTAGCAAAATTGGTGAGCCAAATGAGAGTAAAAAAAGAAAATGTGGAAAACTTCATAATAGCAGTTGTAAGGTTCAAATTCAGAATCCAAGCTATGGGACGGAGTTGAAATTGGTTTTGGATCAGAGTTTCATGGTGCATGTTTTTGTGTCCCATGATCATTTATATCCTGGTTAATTTGCAAACAATGGTTTCTCGTCATTTTGGCCCATATCAATCACAGTCAATGCCAGCCAAGGCTAGCAAATTTTGACCAAATGTCGCCACTTGTGGTCGGATTTCTAAGTAGTCTTAAAGGTATTTAGCCCCTTATGACTATCGTAGTGGTCTGCACGGTTCGGGTTGGAGTCGGAAACCTAGCGGTTTTAGAATCAGAATCGAATTGTGTAGGCTGGTTCTAGAATCGGCAAGGAACTGCCGGTTTGGTTTTGGGTCAGTTCCATGGCTTGGAACAAAAAAAAAACAGGCCACATGTTGCGGTTGAACTCCCAATAATTCCACAATTGTAACTGATCATATTTTGACAATAACAAATATTATTATATATTGAACTTTTTTATTTAGATCCAAACGAAACTAAGCCGGTTTCTAGAAAAAAAAAAAAAAAAATACTTGGCCGCATAATGCAGCTGAACTCCTAATAATTCCACATATTTTAACATATCATAATTTGACAATAACGGATATTATCATATATTGAACTTTTCTTACTTAGATTCAAATAATATTAAATATATATTTTAACCTATAAATTTATAGAACCCACGTAATAAAAAAAAAAAAAAGAAAAAGGAATGCGGACCATAAATTGAGAATAGTCTATAAGAAAAAAAAAATCTTTTGGCCAAACAAAAAAAAAAGGAAAAAAAATAAAAATCCAAGCCTTCAGTTTATATAAAGGAGAGAAATATATCACTCGAAATAGTGTTAGAGGCTCACGGATGGGGAGGAAAAAAATAATAAAAGAATTTGTGAAAGCTAGAAGGTGTTGCTTCGCGCAGCGTTTGGACTTTGGAACTGGAAAATGAAAAAAAATTTAAAAGAAAATTTGGTGCACGACAAAAATCATCAGTATATACTTTTGAGAAAAAAATTAAAAATTAAAATAAAAATTAATTCTTTTTCTCTAGCTATTGAAAAAAAGAAAACTGAACTTGTATGTTTGTAATATATGTATCTTACTCGTTTTCTATATATATTTGATTTTGTTTTATTCTTTTAATAATTTTTAAATTTATCTTATTAACTATTTATTAGTCTTAAAAGTTGGGACCAAATATAATTTCCTAAGATGTTTCCAAATAGATAAAATCAAGAATAAATAAACTTGGAGGCTCTATTTTGTTTATTTTTGTTTTTTGTTTTTTGTTTTTTTTGGTTTCATCTTTTTATTTGGGCCTTTTTTTTTTCTCTTAATTTTTTTCATTTCTAATTAAGGTTTATTGTTGGAGTTAAGAGAGAGGCCAAAAAAAAAAAAAAAAGGGTTAGCCAGTTTGAGAATCGGCGGTTTCATCAGAATCGAGATTCCAGGTTTAGTCTGGTTCTGAACCGGCGGCAGTGGCGGCGATGTCTACTTGTATGTGTGGTTAACTTAATGATTACTGAAACTAAAATTGTTTTATGGATTCTTAATTTTTTTTTTTCCAGAAGAAGGGGAATAAAATGCCTCAATTTCTAAGATAAGAAAACTAAGCATAAATTATTTTGCAATTTACCTTGATTTTTAAATCTATTCATATTGCTTTTTGGTGTGTTCGGATTGAAGAGTCATGATGGGCTTTCGAGTTTTTGGAAGATACTTCCACTTAGCTGAGAATGTAAACTTTGAAAGATTTTGGGTTTAAAAACAAAATTAATAAATCAAAGGGGCAAACACATCCAAAGTGTCCGTATGAAAGGTCTTTATGCGTAGCACACACTATAGTGGGGAAAAAAAAAAAAAAGATAAGAAAAAAAAATGAAGATAAAGAGAATGCATAGTTGATGCAACAATATAAATTATTCACTTATATTATAAATGTTCGGTTCAATTTTGGTTTAAATTAGACTTTAGGCTAAAATGATTCAACTAGAATGGAGGATTTATTTGATTCTTGAAAATATAATGGATTTTTATCCTGTATACACGCACACAACCCTCAAATTAAGCATTTGAATTTGTAGCTTGGTATAAGACTATAGCCAAAAGCCCTATTCATGTTTTTAGATGAAAAAGCTACAAAAGGTGAATCATATTTTATTTTATTTTATTTTTACAAATACATTATAGGTGCTTCTTTACTTAGTGTTATTGATTATAGGACATACGGGACAATCAATTTTGTGTTCATATTATTATTACGTGATAAAGTAAATAATATGAATGAAGAATTATAAAAAAAAAAAATTGCATAAATTAAAGGTGAAGTCGGTTGTACATCTCTCCAAGTACAAAGTGTTTGCCAAACACCCTAAAAGCAACTTTAACAATAGTCCTTGGCACAAAGATCAAGGGTGCACATGTCCATGTGTAATTGCTTAGCCGATAAATTGCATTCCTTTTGCAAGTACCGGTAGTTAGTTTTATTTTTTTTTTTAATTTCGATGTTTGATGTGTATAATTTACGTAATGTGGAACTCAATTTTTTTTTTTAAATCATGTTAAGTAAATTTTTAAATAACTCACGGATAAAATAGTAAATTGCTTAATAGCAAGAGTTCCTTAAGAGAGAGCTACTTAAGATTTTGATGTGACATGTTAATCAACTCATGAAGCAATTTTTAAATAAAGTTGCTCTAAGGTTACATGCAACCGTGGATCAAGACTTATCAACATTTTTTTTTCTTTTTTAGTTTTACGATCACCACCACCATTGTGTGGGTAAGCTTAAGGTGGCGACTATCACCTTTTGAAGGATAGAGCAAGCCATTTTGGGTGGCTAGAAAATGGCTCAGCGTATGGTAGGTGCTTGCTTTTTTTTTTTTTTTTCCTTCAGTACTTTTAATAATTTTTATCTATACTGATTACTTTTATAGTTTAGAGCTATTATGAACTACCAAGAAGTCTCGTAACTGTCATTAACACCAATTAAAAATATAGGCAATATATTTGTTAAAAATTAAATGAGGATCATTTTTTTTCAAAAGTTTCTAAAATAGTTTGCTTCTTTTTTTTTTTTTTTTTAATTTCCCCTTTTAGTTTTAAGTCAAAATGTATCTATGACACTGTCTATTGCCTTTGCCTAGTTGACATGTTGCCTTTCATAGATGCATTCTGGTTAGTAACAAGGCCTTAAGCTCTTCATGTATACTTTATTCAGGATTCCAGGGCACAATTCAAGTGTAAGCCTTGAAAATTTTTGATTGTCGATTTGGTAAATTGACTTGATCATAAATTTTAAAAAATATCAATTTGATCATAAATTTCGCAACAACTCGATCATAATACTAAATTTATATTGTACTTTTATATTATAGTAATTAAAATTTTAATTATAATTATTTGACTCTAAATTTTATCTGATAAGTTGATCATGTAAGATAAAAATATATCACAAACAACAATTTAAAAATTTGAATCGTATCAATTAGTTTCAATCTACTTTTTATTACTTTACTTTAATTAGTATAAGACAAATTAATTTATGGATAAATTAACAAGAACATATTTAAGCTTTTTGGCCTAGAGTCTACGTTTAAGTTTTTTTTTTTTTTTTTTTCTTTTCCTTGATTGTCTGCTATGGATTAGATAAAAACCAAATCTTATCTTTCACTTTTTCTCCCCAAGTTGCCCTTGTGTAGCTTTTGACCTTGCCTATATATATTTATATGGACAGCTTTCTCTTCTCTTCTCTCTTTTCCTTTCTTTTCTTCTTTTTTGTTTCCGTTTCTTTCTGTTTTTCTCTCTTTCTCCTTTATTTCCTGTTTTGGGAAGCTCCATAATAGCAACAACAACAACATCATCATCAATAGATAGGACAATTAGGTAAGTTACTGATCTGTTCTTGACTCCAAAGAACCAGCAACACCAACATGCCACACACTCCGGCATACACGCTCCAGCTACCAACACGCACATAGCCCTACACCACGCGAACACACACACGAGTAGGAGCACTCTAGCACAGCTCACGTACGCAACACACACCCACACAAGCACCACTTTCTGCAACACAGCACACACACATGCTATACACTTGAGCAGAACACACACACACACAGCTCTGTTTTGTTTCCATGCTCACTACTGCTTGTAGCGCGCGCGCACACACACACACAAAAGCTGCTATGATACAATAGCAACAACACCACACACATGCACGACACAACTGCTCCAACACAACACTACAACACATGCACAAGCACACAACACATACACGATCACACACAAACCCAATAACGCACCACCACACGCACTCACATGCACAGCTTTGCTGCTATTCTCCTCCAGGACACCCAGTAGCCATGTGTGCTTTGCTAGCATACTAGGAGTGCTCGGCATAGCGCTCAATGGGCGCTCAAGGTGCACCTTGTGGCCACCCCAAAGGTGCCCCTGTGCTACCCTAGTGGCACTCCAAGAGCACCCTGCTCCAGCTACGGGGTGACATACATATATATATTCTTATATATATGTATGTGTGTGTGTATATATAAATATGTTCTTATATATGTATTATGTATTATGTATTATGTATTATATATAAATATGATTATATATGTATTATGTTAGTTTTAATTCTTTTCTTATCATATTTTATGTGTTTTCTATAACATAGAGTTAAATATAGAAAATATATATATATTCATAGCTTAATAAATAATATATATGCATAAATAATTAAATTTATATATTCTATATATTGATAAATTGATTATTTTAATTATTTTTCAATAATATTTTATTTTTTTCATTTATTTTAATATATATTGACTATTTTAGAACTTTCTTTTAGCAAAAACAATACCATACCCTTAGAATACTCACAAAACCACATCAAATCAACTATTTATACGTAAAAAATGAAGCTAAATCGAAATAGTTATGGCCGATTAAAACTTTAATACCAAAACTATGGAAATAGTAGAACTTTTGTAGTTTAGATAGTTTATTAAACCTTTATAGTTGATTCTTATGCTATATTTCTATTCCCTAATGTGTTCAGGTGATTCCAACTCCAAGCTAGACCTACTTGTCGACTATTATGATTGACAAGAGATATGGACGGGTTTCCTATGATCTTTATACTTGTTTGTGCTTGTAGGATAGAGAATGATTAATAAATAAATCTGTATGGGGATGGGAAATTGATTGTGGTTACTCGTAGTTGATTTTGAATGTGAAAACATCATAATTATACTTCATTTTAAAAAAAAATTGGTTGTTTTAGAATAGGTATGTGAGTGTCGGATACTTGCTTGCACACTAATGAAATAAATTTAAAACATGTATGACATGATGATTAAATATATGCATGAATTGCACGATTGTATGTAGAAGGCTATCACCACTACACTTTAACACGGATGGGCCATACTTTCGCATAAAGATGGTGAACACTGGAGGACCGAAGTGGTATATGCTTGGTGTGTACCATGGGCCTTGTTCTAGGGGAATAGGAACTAGGTCGTCCTAGGGAGACAACCCATCTCTTAGGATCGCACTGGGTTATTGTTATAGATATCTTGCTTCAATGGAATGTTGTTATATGTATATTATTTTCTATATATGAAAAACTCCTTGAGTAAATTTGATTCCCGAAGTATTAGCAGCCCAGGTGCTGATGCGTAGATGTACCTCAACCTCGGAGAGCGTCAATCTGAATATATATATGGCCATCGGTTGGCTATATATATTTTTCCACTTGTTTGATTGCATTGCATATGTTTGTTTAAACAACTTGCTTGTACTTTCTTAAAAGGTACGGAGTGAGGATTATATCTTACTAAGCCCGTGGTTTGCTTACCCTATTATAGTTTGTTGTCACATGACTATCTTCGGTACCAGCCAGGATGAGGCTATCCTCACGTTAGCTTTCTTTTGGAGAGGGGACTTTATGGGAAGAAAGCAAGGGTTAAGAGAGTTTTTTCTCCTCTTGTCTTTTTCTCAAGAATGTTTTTGAGTTAAATTAAAGGTTATGTAAATTTTTGTAGGGCCAAGATCCTAAACTACTCTCTTGAATTTGCCTAGTAGTATTTTTAATAATTACTATTATCTTAGCTTTATATGTCAGTTACTTTAGCCAGTTGTTATCTTATAGAATTATCAATTTAATGCTATCAGGCCCTATTGGTTATCTATTTAGGATATGCTTCTGCACGATATTCAAAGCTTTTGGGAGACCTAAGAGTTGATCTTAAGCTTGGGTATTGTGTATGATGGAACTGTCCCGTCTAAGATACCCTTAGGGCATGACAAACATTTTTTTCCCTCTATAGTTAATGGGGTGCTAGACTGCTATTGGTCCACAAGTCCATATAAGAAAACGTCGTTAGCGGTGTTAATAGGGATATTGAAAATGGGTACGAATAGTTTAATTAGATATTAAATTGATTTTTTAAAAGTTCAAGTACATAGTTGTTTATTTCTCCAAAATTCAAGTACCAAAAAGGGCTTTTTTCTTTAAAAATAATAATGTAAATTATACTAGAAGATATCTATCTTTAGAAGTAAGTTCAATTAATGTATCAACATTTTGGGTGGTTAAAATAAGGAATCAACCTTTTATGAAGTGAATTAGATAAATTATCAACAATTTGCAAAATTGATTTAAAGTACTAACATTTGAATTGATATTCAATTAATTTTTTTATACTCCCCAGCAGTTAATTTTGAATATGTTGTTTAATTTATTTTATGAATTGTTAATTCCTCTATTCAATCTATTATCCTCTTTTTAACTAATCAAAATATCAATACCTTAAATATACTTATTTTTAAACATTGATATCTTTCTGAGAGCTTCTACAGTTCCATTAATAGGACCATCCAGTCAACCATCTAACCATTAAAATAAATATAATAATTAGAATATAACTATTTTAGTGGTTCAATAATGGTTGGATATGATGAGAGCCGTTGGATAGTAATGGGACCGGTCCTATCAAAATTAATAACGAGACTATAGAATTTCCCTATCTTTCAATGTAATATACCAAAAGTTGACTAGTACATAATTTAAATTGATTGAATCATATCTTATGTCACGTTTGGTACGAAAGAATCATTTTCAATGGAATGGATTCCTAAATGACAAAACCATTCCTATGTTTGGATGGTTATGGAATGGCTATAAAGTATATTTCTCAAAATTGTCCCCAGTAATAAATGCAAATGCAAATGCAAATGCAGATACAAATATGTGGTGGGATAAAAGGGTAATTACACTTTGCACATTTAATGAAGTTAGAATAGAATTGCGATTCCGCCTTTGAGAAGGTGGAATTGAATTCTCCTTTGAGGTCGGAATCGTTAATTCTAAGAAACCACAATTCTAGCTTTTAAAGTGCATCAAGGAATGAAATGGAAGCAGAAATCGCGATTCCATTATGGGTCCATATTGGCATACCCAACATAACGTTAAAGTAATACCCATTAATAAAAGGGTAAATTACAAATACATGACCTATGTTTTACTTCTTTTGCAATTAAGTGACCTGAGAAATTTTTTTTTTGACAAAAACATAACTTGAGATTACATCCGTTATGCCCCTTCCAAAATAATCCATTAAGTGTACATGTGAAAGTTTCATGTACAAAATAAAAAAAAGGGACAAAAATTAACAGACACAACACCTTCCTATCCTCTGTCTTCCTATCCGAATTAAATTTATGATCTCCCTAAAAAGTCTCTCTTTAATTCTAACTTACATGGATAAAAGACATGTCTACCATTCTTATAAAAAATAAAAATAAAAATAAAAATACAAATACAAATTGTGGAAATAGAATTACCAAATTGCCACTTCTATATTACAATTTGAAGAAGAGATATAAGAAATTTCTATATATATTACATGTTAGAGAAGAGATACAGGTCTAAATCTGTATCCCATATTAGTCATGCGATACGTTGAATAATTATACGTGTATCAAATGTTCAACATGCGATATAACAATAATAATTATGTAATTATTTTTATTTAAATTGTATTTATATGATTTTTTAAAAATGATGATTAAAGATGAAATAATCTCCACTTTCATATTTATCTTTCTCTCTTTCTTTCTGACTCTCTCTCTCTCAATTAGTTGAGATAAAGGGAAAAGAAGCAAACTTGAAAAAGAAAAAAAAGAAAAGAAGAAAGAAAGGAATAGAAGAAGCAAAGTTCGCAGCAAGAGCCATACTTGCTGCTTACAACTGAACTTCTACCTTGAATTTTGCAAAGCTTCTCTCTTTTCTCAATTCCATACTCTGTCTCTTTCTTCATCAACTAAAAAGGTCCCATCATTTTGTTTTCTATTGTGTTGTATCACTATGTCTACCGTGCATTGGGATCTAAAAGTCTGAAAAAGAAAAACCCTCTCCAACACTCATGGCTCTCATTAGAGAGGGACTTCTTGCACCTTCAAGAAGACAAAGGATCAATCTTTAAGCACTTAACAAAAAAGAAAAGAATTAGTGGTAAGAGTAAGACATTAGAACTCTGTTAAGGTTACAAGATGTCCTGCTAGACAGATTACCCCCGTTAGATAAAATGGGACAAGAACACATGGATCTCATTTATGAGATCCTCAAGGGAGGCGTTGGATCTCTCGTAAGAGGAAGATTAGGTACGTTGACTTTATTACTTGTAATAATCAAAAGAAATTCAAAATAATTTCGTGGCTTTGGAGGAGAGGAAAAACAAAAATTCAAAAAATTTTGCATTTGTTTTGATACTATGATTGTTTTGTTTTGTTTTGTGTGTTATGTTAATCTAAGAACAAATTTTCTATTTTTTATTTACTTGCTAAAACAATTGCTCAATATGAGTGTATGATAGTTTGTTGATAAAGGCTGTTAAATATTTGAATTAACGATCGAAAAAGATAAATTGGCATGTTTGTTATTTATTTATTTTACTTGACATGCGACTTGCATGTGCACACTTAACATATTATTTTGGATGCTACATACATAACGGACGTGATCTCGGGTTATGTTTTTATCATATATATATTTACATATCTCAGGCCCCTGATTGCAAAAGCGATAAAACACAATGTTGAACTTGTATGTTTAATGTGGATTTTGATAAGACAATATAATACACAATTAACTATTCAATTATTATGAACTACACTTAATTAGTCAAACATATATATGTGTATGTTGTGCAACTTTATGGAGTTTTCTATAGGTTTTTAGCAGGAATAGTATCAATCGAGAGTTAGGCAACTTTATTTATTAAGGCACAACAAACTCAAGACCAAAGCTCGACAAAACAAAAAATATAGAGGCATTAGTTGAGGATCATGTTGAGGGGTCAACAAGTCAATTAGTCAAGGCACAATAAAGTTAAGACCAAAGCTTGATGAGTTTAAGAAATGCATAGCCTTGGTCAAGGGGTTAGTTGAGGGTCGACAAGTCCACTAGTCAGGGCGTGACAAGTTCAAGACTGAGATTCGATAAAGCTTAAAAATGCACAGCTTTGGTCGAGAGTCACATTGAGGGCTCAACATGTTAAAGCTTAGGATGTGATAGTTTGATTTTTAGGCTTGATGGAATAAAGGCTTGTTGAAGGAAAATTTGAGGCGTAACAAGTCTTTAAGGCATGAAAATTTAAAGATTAGAGCCGATGTGCCAAGACAAAGCTGTTGAAGCGCATTAAATGCTTAGCAACTTAAAGATGTTGTCTCTAACGGACATTTGAATTTTTGAAGGCTATATATGTCCTGTCCTTGGAAGATTCAACGGGAGTGAAGTGTAGAAAGAGCTTTTATTTGCAATTTAACAAAATATTAACTTTTTTGTTCTCTTTTTCATTAAATTCCTAATATCTGCAAAGAGAGAGAAAACAATCTAGTGTTATGTTCTTACACCTGTAATCTCTTAAAAAGTATCTAGAGAGAGAAAAAAAAATATTTTATGTCTTGTGTATTGTAAAGAATTATAATTGCTCAGCTTGAGCATATTTTTGTGATTAATAAAGTGGTGGTGAAGTCATTGATATGAGGCATTGGTGGAAAGTGGAGAGTAAGAAATGGACCAAACTCCAAGTTATATCTGGACTAATATTTTATATCCCTATCTCTTTTATATTACATTTGTAATATGATGTTTTATTATCTACTGTTATTCAATATATATTTGATTTGCCCATTAAAATTAATTGTTTGAATTTTTAAGGTAAACACTCAATTCACGACTTCCCCCCCCCCCCCCCCCCCCCCCCCCCCCTTCCCCTCCCTTTTGACTATTTTATAGTACATTTTCACGTTTTCAATTGGTATGAGAGCCTCGTCTCTATCTATTACATGCTTAATCGCATATAAAGTAAAGATCATGACATCAAATACACTAGGGTTTCTAGAGAAGCAAGCTATAAATAAACCAGTACTTTTAAGTGGGGGTAACTACCCATATTGGAAGTGCAGCAGGCTGAAAATTTTTCTTAAAGCCCAAAATAGATTAATTTGGAATGTTATAGAAAAATGAGTCTTTAAATATAGAAAGAAAAGAAGAAAGAGATTATAATGAAGAAGACTGGAAAAAATTAGATTTAAATGAAATTGTTATTAATATTTTACATTGTGGTATGAATGAAAATGATTTCAATAGGATATGTACATATAATTCTGCTAAAGAAATATGGGATGAATTAGAAAAGACTTATGAAGGAACTTCTAGAGTTCGAGATATAAAAATAAGTCTTTTATGTAGTCAATTTGAAAATTTCAAAATGCTTCCTAATAAATCTATAGATGAAAGGCATAACAGATTCATTAATGTCACAAACCCCTTGAGTGTACTCGGGAAGAATTTTTCTAACTTGGAAATAAAATCCAAACTTCTCAGGTCACTATCCAAAGATTGGGAAACAAAAAGAACGACCACAAAAGAAGCACGGGACTTAAGTGATATGAGCAAGGAAGAACTTCTTGGAGTACTCAAAACACATAAGCTCATCAAAAAACAAAGATAAGAATCAAACAAGAAGGGTATTGCCTTAAAAGCCACAAGTTAAGATTCTAGTGATGAAGAAGATGAAGATGAAATTGAGGAACTTGTCTTGATGTCTAAGAAACTTAAGAAGTTCATGAGACCTAGAAACAAAACAAAGAGAGTGGATGATGATAGTATCTTATCAAGATAAAAACAGAAGAATGTAATAACGTGCTATATATGTCAAAAGTCAGCACACATCATACAATATTGTCCACTACTCAAAAAGGCATCCAAAGGATCTAGAAAAGAAGTACTCATCAATACCTTTGATGACTTAAGTGACTCGGATGATGATGTGTGCTTCATGTAGGGATGCAACCGGGGCGGATTTGGAATGGATCATATAAAAACCGAACTTGACCCCATTCCCTATAGGGTCTCTTAAACCCAACCCGCAATCCTATAGAGTTTTTTATGCAATACCTAAACCCGCTCCTATAGGGTCATAGCTCCAACCCTCCTCGTTCCGGCCTACCAAACTAATTACGCCTTTATATTTTTTTTTTCTTTTTCATTCTTATTGTGTAGAGGATCTTGCAAATTAAACAAATAAGACAATATAATATCAACTCCACATTATATATTTTATATCAATACATTTGAAAAAGTGTAATAATAAGATAATATAATATCAAAAGCTGTTGTGTATGTGTGATGCATATTTCTTCTTTTACAATTTTTTGTTTTTATATATACTTTTTTTATCTAATTTTAGTGTGGTATAAGATGTTATTCTTTTGCATTTACGTTCCTATATCAAAATATTTTATTAAGTGTAATGCAAATTCAAACACCATTCTAAATAAGGAAATTTTTCATTTCAAACTTTGTAGTACAAAATTTATGAAGCTAGCATTCTATCTTTTCAAGTTGCAAGTGGTATTTCGTATTAATTTTTCTAGTTAAAAAAACGGCATTAATGTCAAAATATCGAAAACAAAAGAAAATATGCGCTTAATAATATTTTTAATTAATAAAATACACACATTTTATATTATATTAAGTAATAAACTATATCAGTTAAAAATTAATGAAATTATTCCTTTGACATATTATCTAATATTTAATTGCTGACACCAATAATAAGTTGGTAATGATAATATTACTTGCCCCTCTACCATTATATATAAGTTTAAAAAAAATTCACAGCAACTTGGTAATATTCGAGTTATGATAACCTTAATGTTTGTCAATTTTTTTTTTTTTAATCTTAGAATTTAAAATTGTGTTTTTTTATAGTGATTTTAGCGAGTGGGGTCGAATTTATAGGATAATAACTACGATCCAAACCCGACTGCGACCCTATAGTTCACGAAATTTTTTATCAAACTGTTCTTATAACACTATAGGGTCGAACTCTTTATGATTTTTAGCTGGTCGGGCGGGTTGAGTACCCTATAAAGACCCACCTGATTACATCCCTAGCTTTATAGCACTAAACGATGAGGTAAACTCCCTCTCTTCTCCTTCTTATGATGAGTTGTATGCCATGTATAATAAAACATGCTGTAAGTTAGAAAAAGAAGAGAAAAAGAACAGCTTACTTAAATCCTTAATGATGGAAGTAGGAGAAGAACTGAAAAATTTTCAAATCTAGCATAAGGAAATTAAATCAGAAATCAAAAAACTACATGAAGAAATTAATGTTCTAACATCAAAAAATGAAAAGATGAAAATGAAGTGTAAGTAGTTGAAAAACAAAAAGTAATGAATTGAAGGAAATTAATGAAAAATTAACAATTGAAAATGATTTGTTGGATATTGAAGTTAAAACATTAAATAAAAATAATAATGTTGCATGTGATGGTAGTAATAGTGATGAAATGTTAAAAAAGCTAGAAGTATTAAAAAAAATGAAAATATATTGTTAAAAGCTAGTGTAGATGATTCAAAAGCTACTATAGTCAAATTCACAAATGAGAAAAAGAATTTGAACAAACTTCTTGAGAGCTAAATAAATATGGCATTGACAATAATAAAAAAAATAGCTGCAAATCTCACAAAACATGATTTGTAAAAGCCACTCACGGAATATGAAACTACGGTAAGAAATTTGGTCATATTGCGCATAACTATGCAATAAGAAAAATAATGCATTTGAATCATTTATGTGTAGGCACCTCATTTTTGCATTCTCCCATTTTCTACCTTTTCACTAGGTTAAAAAAATGATAATAATAATAAAAGAAAATAAAAAATGAAAAAAACCCAAAAAATAAGAAAATTGAGAAAATAAAAAAAATTACAAAGTTGAAAAAAAAGAAAAAAAAAGGTAAAGAGAGCGAAATTTAGATAGAATCAGATAAGCCCGTATATGTATATTTTTATCTAGAATTGCTTGAAATCAAGATTTGAGAAAGTAAGAAAAGAGAAAATCTGAACGGAACTTATCCATATCAAGTCATCTCGATCTAAGTTCGGTTTCCTTTGATGATAATCCGAACTTCTTTTAAAAGGGGAAGGTAGGATCTAATCTTCTGGGAGCGACATCTTCAACCATTAGCACTCCCCTTTTTCTTTCTAATCTCGTTCTCTCTCTCTCTAGGAACCATCTTCAACCTCAGTTCTTTTTTTTCCTTCCAAAAAACTCCCTCTCTCTAACGCTCTCTCTAAAGCATTGAACTCAGCCACGGTGAGCTCCATAGTAGAAACCATATCGAACCAAAACTTGGCATCTCCTTAACAAACTCAGCAAGCCGCATTTGTCATCTCCGAGAACCATACCCCGCATCCTTCATCAGAAACTCAACTGAAGTCATTCACCATTGTTGGATATCGCCAATACCAAAACAGAACCAACCCCCATAACCGTAGGCCAATTCACCATCCAACATCCAATCCGCACCTGTCTCACAGTCACTGAACCACGAACCATGCACCCCATCTCCACCGTGAGGCGCTCCGCACGATCGTTGCAAACCCAAATCACGAAACTCACATCGACAACCACCTGCTGGGGACCAACGCCGCGAGTGATGACACTTCCCACCGAACCCACACATGATCGAAATGTTGAAATTTCCCATGTTTTTTGTAAGACGTTATTGGATGAGGTATCTCAGTTGAGATCCTTAGCTATTTCATCGGGAAATCTATCTCTGAATGTGATCCATTTTCCAGCACATTTTCAACCCACTATCCACACGTCTTATCACGTTCAACAAACTCTGTGATGGACGGAGTTATATAAAGGAACGTGCATGTTCTGTTTAGGTCCCTAAGCCTACTCTCCTACAAAATTACACCATCGGATTGAGTCAGTGAGGGTTTAGAAGCACCTGACAGAAGGAAAAAGAAAATTCCGATTCAAGCATTTTCTTCTTTATTTGGCAATGGCTGGAGGTATATAATCGACACGATCCTTGCTTCCGCTTTTCCTTTATTTTCTTTCATGTTCATTGAGTTGTTGAACATGTTTGAAATCGTGTATTTGTTCTAAATTAACATTTGGTATCAGAGCTTCATGTTAATGCCTCTGCCTTGCTCCGTTGAGTTATGTGGAATTTTGGTTTTGGTTTGTTTGCTCAATGATGGTTTTAATTTTTCTGGAGCCTTTTGATACTGTTTGGGTGTGTAAAAAAAAAAAAAAAAGGGACAAATCTGAAAAGGTCATGAGATTGAAGACGATACATACACAAATATATGCGTGTGTGTGTTTTTAAATTAACGTATCAGAATGGATGTGCTTTTTTTTTTTTTTTTTAATAAAAGTAGGCCCCTTTTGAAAAGATACAAACTTCATGTTCCTAGGCATAATGAAAAATCAACTTTATATGTCAGTATGCGTATGTTTTAAGTTCACATGTCAGGGGTGCTTCAGCCTTCAGTGAAATGTTGATTTAAATTAAATTATTTTAATTATTTAATAAAAGGTAGCCTTTTGGACAATTTACAGTCTTCTGGTTCCCATGCATTATGAAACGTCAATTATATGTCATAGTGCACATACTATGAATAATTTCCTAGGTTGTTTGGGTGATAATATGTCAATTCTTGATTTAGATTAGATTTAATTTAATGGAGTTATCTGACGACTTTGCAACGAATTCAAGTAAAAAGACATTTTTATATGGAGTGTTTTCAATCACAATTATAGAAGAAATCATCTATTTAACTATATGTTAAAAAAAAAAAAACTCCAATAAAAGTAGTTAAAGACATATATGTGCATTGGATAGATTTTTCAATTTTATTGAGCGCCTGTTATGGGTGTTAGAGGTAAGTGTAAATATACTTGATTTTAATCGATGGAAGGTTCTGTCCAAAATGAATTCAAATTCCTGTGGGATTTAAGATTATTTTATTTAATAATAATGAGTAAATTTTATATGTGGGCCTTCCTGTTAGTTGCATGTAAGGGCCTTCCTGTGCATATATATACATTTACCTTCAATTTTCCCATTACCTCTTATCCACCGAGCTGATGTTGATTTAACGTGTGTAAATTATTTATTATCATTTATGATTATAACATTTAGTAAATAATTTAACGCATTAAAATTCGTTTGTATTACTTATTAAAGTAAATAAATTCTTATTGGCTCTCTACGAATTTAATGTTAGATGCTTATATTATTTATTTGTTTATGTGTATAATTTGTGGTTATCATTATACATGAAAAGTTGATTATATGATATAAGTATGTTAGAATTAAGTTCATAGGATATTGCTTATAGTTTTATGCAATAATTGAGCCTAAGAATTTAGTTAATGTTTAAGTGACCTATATAATTTCGATTAATTAGAGAGTAGCCACAGCATCTTTAATTAATTAAAATTGTATATTAAGGGTGATTTAAGATCATATATGGAAATTAAACATTAGTTGTAATTACTTATATGCAATATAATAGATCTTATCCTACAGGAATTTTTGTTATATTGTGTATGATTAATTAGGATAAAATATCAAATTATATTTTCTAATTTACCCACAGGGATTAGGAAAAGGAACATAATTTGATAGTTTTATCATAAATTTAAGAATGAATCTAATTGAATTAGAACTTTAGCCCACAGGCAAGTTTTATGTCACTAGATTCATATTTCTCATGATTTTACATTGGTAGAACATGTCATATAATTTGTTAGCCTCAAATTTTGTAACATGAGCATGAATGTTTGATTTAATGCAGTTATTCAACCTGGTAATTTCTCTGATATGAAATGTGATGTTCCCGAGCTCAAAGGGGACAACTATAAAGTGTGGAAGGAGAGAGTTCTCCTTCATTTAGGATGGATGGACATTGATTATGCCATAAGGAAGGAAGAACCCCCTGCTATAACTGAAATCAGCACTCCAGATGCAATAAGTCTTTATGAAAAATGGGAGCGATCTAATCGCTTATCAGTTATGTTCATAAAGACTAAAATTTCTGCTGGTATAAGGGGCTCTGTCGAGCAATATCAAAAGGTCCAAGATTTGCTGAAGGCCATTGATGAGCAGTTCGCCACTTCAGACAAAGCAATGGCCAGCACCCTAATTATAGAGCTTTCAACTCTGAGGCTCACCGGCATTAAGGGTGTGCGTGATCATATCATGTGCATGAGGGACATTGCGGCTCAATTAAAGGCATTGGAAGTTGAGTTGTCAGAATCCTTCCTAGTTCACTACATTCTTTGCACTTTACCTCAGCAGTATGGCCCATTTAAGATATCTTACAACACACATAAGGATAAATGGTCAATCAATGAGTTGTTGACCATGTGTGTTCAAGAAGAGGGCAGACTGCTTATGGAGGAAAAGGAAAAGGAAAGGGTGAACTTTACTACTCATGGAAAGAGCAAGAAGAAGGATCAAGCCAAAGATAAAGAGAAAGGAAAATCCCTCCTGTAAAGAACATAAAGAAGGAAGCTGTGTGTTTCTTCTGTAAAAAGAAGGGACACATGAAGAAACAATGCTCCAAGTTCATGCAGTGGCTTGATAAGAAAGGTACTCAACTTTCACTTGTTTGTTATGAATCCAATACGATTGATGTTAATCATAACACATGGTGGATTGATTCTGGTTCTACAATCCATGTGACCAATTCATTGCAGGATTTAGTAGACCTGCGGAAGCCAGTGGGAAGTGAGCGTAGTATCTATTCAGGCAACAAGATGCCCTCGCATGTGGAGGCCATTGGCACGTGCAGATTGGTTTTAAGTAGTGGTTTCATTTTAAATTTAGAAAAGACCTTTTATATTCCTAGTTTTTCTAGGAATTTGATTTCAGTTTCCAGACTTGTATCAGTTGGTTATTCATTTAACTTTTCAGACTTCGGGTTTAATTTATTTTATAAATCTGGTGTTATTGGATATGGTACTTTGTCTGATGGTCTTTTTCTCCTTAATTTGCAAAACGATGACAACCATACCACTATGCACGTTCATAAAAACGTTGGTACAAAACGATGTGTTATGAATGAAGAGTCTTCTATGTTGTGGCATCGGAGATTGGGACATATCTTATTGATAGAATTAAAAGGCTGGTAAATGATGGGGTACTTAGTACTCTAGACTTTACTGACTTTGAGACTTGTATAGACTGCATTAAGGGCAAGCAGACCAACAAGTCGAAAAAGGGTGCCAAGAGAAGCTCTGAATTATTGGAAATCATACATACGGACATTTGTAGTCCAGACATGGATGCATACCATGATAAGTACTTCATCTGTTTCATAGATGATTACTCGTGATGCATGTATCTCTACTTGCTTAATAGTAAGAATGAAGCATTAGATGCTTTTAAGGTATTTAAAGCAGAAGTAGAGAAACAATGCGGCAAACAAATTAAGATCGGATAGAGGTGGAGAGTACTATAGTAGATACACTGAGACTGGACAAGCATCTAGTCCATTTGCGAGGTTTCTTCAAGAGAATGGGATTGTTGCCCAGTATAGTTTGCCTGGTTCTCCGGACCAAAATGGAGTAGCTGAAAGGAGAAACCGAACATTATTGGACATGGTGAGAAGCATGCTATGTAGCTCCAAACTTCCTGAGTCCTTGTAAACTGAAGCTCTTAAGACAGCTGTGTACAAATTGAATCGAGTTCCAACCAAGGCTGTCCTAAAGACACCTTTTGAGTTATTCAAAGGTTGGAAACCAAGTTTGCGACATGTACGCGTTTGGGGATGTCCGTCTGAAGTAAGAATATACAATCCACGAGAAAAGAAGTTGGACCCAAGGACCATAAGTGGATATTTTGTTGGATATGCCGAAAGGCCTAAGGGATACAGTTTTTATTGTCCATCTCATAGCATTAGGTTTGTGGAATCAAGGAATGCAAAATTTCTTGAAAATGACTTGATAAGTGGGAGCGATCGATCCCTGGGCATTGTTCCTGAGAAAGATCATTCAGATGCTCAGTATGACACTTCAAGTAATGGACTGATCATTATTGTTAACAACACGCCTCAAGTACAAACACGTGTTGAACAACCAGTTCTAGAAGTACCACAAGCTGTTGATCCTGATCCTGTAGATGCTGAAGTTCAACAGATCCCTGAAGCTGTTGATCCTGAACAACATGATCCTGCTCCTCAGGAGAATGTTGATGCAGCATTAAGAAGATCTACTAGAGTAAGGAAATCGGAAATTCCTAATGACTATGTTGTGTATCTACAAGAGTCTGACTACAATATTGGAGCCGAAAATGATCCTGAAACGTTTTCACAGGCCATGAGTTCTGAGATTTCAAACTTGTGGTACAATGCCATGAAAGATGAGATGGATTCGATGGCATCTAATGGAGTATGGGATCTTGTCAAGTTGCCTGATGGTGTAAAAGCCATTGGATGTAAATGGGTCTTTAAAACAAAGAAAGACTCACAAGGCAACATTGAAAGACATAAGGCAAGACTCGTAGCTAAAGGATTCACTCAAAGAGAAGGGATCGACTACACAAAGACTTTCTCTCCTGTATCTAAGAAGGATTCTCTTCGAGTGATCATGGCATTGGTTGCTCATTTTGATTTAGATTTGCATCAAATGGATGTGAAAACGGCCTTCCTAAATGGTGATCTAGAGGAAGAGGTTTATATGAAACAACCTGAAGGATTCTCCTCTAGTGATGGTGAGCACTTGGTATGTAAGCTTAATAAATCCATATATGGATTAAAACAAGCTTCCCGTCAATGGTATTTGAAATTTCATGACGTTATCACTTCATTTGGTTTCGAAGAGAACGTCATGGATCAATGCATATACCAGAAGGTCAGTGGGAGCAAGATTTGTTTTCTTGTGTTATATGTGGATGATATTTTGCTTGCAACCAATGATAGGGGTTTGCTATATGAAGTGAAACAATTCCTCTCGAAAAACTTTGATATGAAGGATATGGGTGAAGCATCTTATGTTATTGGCATTAAGATCCATAGGGAAAGATCTCGAGGCATTTTAGGTTTGTCTCAAGAGACCTATATCAACAAAGTTTTAGAGAGATTTAGGATGAAGGATTGTTCACCGAGTGTAGCACCCATTGTGAAGGGTGATAGATTCAGCCTAATCCAATGTCCCAAAAATGAGCTCGAGCGGGAACAGATGAAAAACATCCCATATGCTTCAGCCGTTGGAAGCCTAATGTATGCTCAGGTCTGTACTAGACCGGACATTGCATTTGTTGTTGGGATGCTAGGGAGATATCAAAGTAACCCAGGTGTTGACCACTGGAGAGCTGCAAAGAAAGTGATGAGATACCTTCAAGGGACAAAGGATTACATGCTTATGTATAGACGAACTGACAATTTGGAGGTTGTTGGATACTCCGATGCAGACTTTGCTGGCTGTGTTGATTCACGTAAATCAACATCTGGTTATATTTTTATGCTTGCCGGTGGAGCTGTGTCTTGGAGGAGTGCGAAGCAAACCTTGACTGCTACTTCCACTATGGAAGCCGAGTTCGTATCTTGCTTTGAGGCTACCTCACATGGTGTATGGTTGAAGAGTTTCATGTCTGGGCTTAGAATTGTAGATTCTATTTCTAGGCCATTGAGATTGTACTGTGATAACTCAGCTGCTGTATTTATGGCTAAGAACAACAAGAGTGGTAGTCGAAGTAAGCATATCGACATCAAATACTTAGCCATAAAAGAACGTGTCAAGGAAAAGAAAGTGGTCATTGAGCATATTAGCACTGAGTTAATGATAGCTGATCCTTTAACTAAAGGCATGCCACCAAAGAATTTTAAGGATCAAGTAGTAAGAATGGGACTTAGTTCCATGATGTAATTTTTCATTGTATATACATTTGATGTTTAATGGAACTCTTGTTCAGTTGATGCTTTCTTATTTGGTTTTGTGTACACGTTTGTTTTTTCATTTTGAGAAATATCATTAAGTTTGGACCTCGAATAAACATCGGGTTTATTCATTAAGTTGTATGGGCTTGAGAAACATAGTGTATTGTAATACATGGAAGATAATACTCACCATTGGAGGACCTATCGCCATGATTCATATGTTTTGTTTCTTGTTACGTATGATACTAGGGTTAAATGGATCAAGTGGGAGAATGTTGAAATTTCCCGTGTTTTTCGTAAGACGTTATTGGATGAGGATGTCAGTTGAGATCCTTAGCTATTTCATCGGGAAATCTATCTCCGAATGTGATCCATTTTCAGCACATCTTCAACCCACTATCCACACGCCCTTATCACGTTCAACAAACTCTGTGATGGACGGAGTTATATAAAGGAACGTGCATGTTCTGTTTAGGTCCCTAAGCCTACTCTCCTACAAAATTACACCATCGGATTGAGTGAGTGAGGGTTTAGAAGCACCTGACAGAAACAAAAGGAAAATTCCGGTTCAAGCATTTTCTTCTTTATTTGGCAATGGCTGGAGGTATGTAATCGACACGATCCTTGCTTCCGCTTTTCCTTTCTTTTCTTTCATGTTCATTGAGTTGTTGAACATGTTTGAAATCGTGTATTTGTTCTAAATTAACACGAAACACTATCATCTACTACCTTCTAGTTGCCTTGGAGAAGTTCGGTATAGTTTCTAGTCCTTCGCAGTTCGTGACCTTCTAACCAGACCTGCATGCCCTCCACGTTTTGTAAATAGGCACTAGGTGTTAAATGTTAAAAGAGTCCCAGTAGTTAAAATTAGTCTATATATTGCATGACATTCATTTACTGTTTACTAGACATAGCATCAATATAATTAATACAATAAATATGCAATTGATATTTAGAAATATGGTTGCTAATGTATTTTAATTGTAGGTGATACATTACATTGTTGGCAATCACATATGTTATTATAGGGGTTTAATGTCACAGATGGATCACATGAAAATTATAATGTTGCATAAATTATCATACTGGTTTTAAAGTTGCACTGACACTCTTAGTTTTTCAAAAAAAAAAAATTTAATAAAAGTTGTATCTCTTTCAAATGTTAAGCATATTAGAATTACATTGCATAAAAACCATGTTTTGCCACATAGATATGTTTTTATGAATAAAAATCATTAAACCTGGCAAATTTTTGGAGATTTAAAATCTATCACCAAACAAAAATTATATATATATATATTATATATATAAAAGAAAAACAAATTACGAGGATTTAATTTTAGCAAAGCTGATATGTAGGCACCTACAGGGCAACCATAAAAAATGTAAAAAATATTTTACCCATTTAAGCATTTTAACATATTTGCATTCTTTACGTTATTGTAAATATTTTACATATACTTTTAGTGATCCTCATTATCTTATTTATCTTTTCACTGATTTATACTAATTCAGTTCATTTTGTGCTTTTTTAGGAATTATGTATTTTGACTAACTTTTGTTATTTCAGGTTTTAGGATCTTAGCAAATTTCAGGTATTGTTTTGTTAATTCCCTTTTATTAATGTAAAAATGCATGTATAAATAAAAAATAATATATTTCAATTAAGGCCCATTAAATTTTAAAAGCACATAAGTGATAACCTCTTTAGGTGTAATAGGTTAGCCTGAGTCCAAATCTTTTGGTTTAATTTTTTCAGAAAAGCTTGTGGACCAGTATAGCTTAAGTTAGGGTTAGCCCGCCTAGCGGGCCAATTTTATTATTTTTACAACTTATGTTGGTGCCAGCTCCAAGTCAATTTTTTAATAGATTTTCAAAAGCTTTCTTTAATTGTATGAGTATCCATACTAAGTGGGTCGAGCTTAATATGGATCCAATTAAAGGAAAAGGAAATTTTTAGGCTCGACACTAAGTAACCTGGTTTGGGTTTCAATGAGAGAGGTTCTTGTTCCACCTAACAAAAAAGGACCCAAACTCAAATGGGTATAAAAAAATAATAATTTGTTTTGCAGGATATTCAAATGGGAACAACAAATGGTACTTAGATAGTGGTTGCTCTAGTACATGACTGGAGACGTATCCAAGCTTACATCTATAGACTTGAAAAATCAAGGGGGTGTTACCTTTGGAGATAATCGAAAATTAATTATTTTTGGTGAAGATAACATTCTCATAAACAAAGATTTAATTATTAAAAATGTGCTGCTTGTTGATGATCTGAAACATAATCTACTTAGTGTTAGTCAATTGTATAATAATGGTTTTAAAGTAAAATTTCTTACCAAAAAGTGTTCTATTGAAAGAATTGACAATAATCAAACTTATTTTGAAGAGTATAGACGAAGAAATATTTTCAAAATCTATTTAGATGATTTTAAATCATCATTGAAACTTATTTATATTCTTAAATTGACAATAGTTAGTTATGGCATAGAAAACTAGGATATGCTAGCATGAATGTTATTTCAAAAGTTGTAAAAAAAAATCTTGTCAAAGGTTTACAAAAATAAATTTTCAAAAGGACAAGATTTGTCAAGTATGTCAATAAGGAAAACAAAATAAGACTTCTTTCAAGAATAAGGATGTTGTTTCCAATACTGGGCCATTAGAAATTTTGCCTATGAACTTATTTGGTCCTATTCAAACTATAAGTTTAGGAGTTAAAAAATACACCATGGTTATTGTTGCTGACTTCATTAGATATACATGGACTTTCTTCTTTGCATCTAAAGATGAAACAAATCGTTTTTTTTTTTGATATTACAAAAAAGTCCAAAATGAAAAAGCTCATAACATTATATCTATTTGAAGAGATCAAGGGAGAGAATTTGAAATTATGAAATGGATGATTTTGCAGTAAATATTGCATTGAACATACCCTTTTTAATACCTGTAACTCATAACAAAATGACGTAGCCGAAAAGAAAAACAAAACTTTAATTGAAATGGCTAGAATCATGTTGTGTGAAAATAATTTACCAAAATATTTTTGAGCTGAAGCCGTGATATATAAGACCAATTCTCAAGAAAGGCCCTTATGAGCTTTGGAAAGGAAAAAAGACATAACATTTCTTATTTCCATCCTTTTGGCACTAAATGTTACATCTTAAATAATAGAAAAGAACAATTGGCTAAATTTGATGCTAAAAGTGATGAAGGAATCTTTCTAGGTTATTCTTTGACAAGTAAGACATATAGAGTATTTAATAAAAGAGCATTAGTGGTAGAAGAATCTATACATGTTGATTTTGATGATTTTTTACCTTATTTATGCTCAATTGATGATGTGGATGCTGTTTGTGTTTATTTGAATAAATTCTCACTTGAAAATAATAAAGAAGATAATGAACATAAAATGGATGTTGTGCATGATTCTTTTAATTATGATCTTCCTAAAGAATGGAAATATGCAAAATCATATCCAAAAGATCTAATTATCGATGAACCTTCTAATAAAATACAAACAAGATCATCTTTAAGAAACATGAGTAATCTTGTTTTTCTATCACAAACCGAGCACAAAAATATTAAAGAAGCCTTAAAAGATAAATTTTGGATAAATGCTATGCAAGAAGAATTAAATCAGTTCATAGAACATGATGTTTAGAAATTGGTTCCTAGACCTGAAAATAGACCTGTTATTGGAACCAAATAATATATAGAAACAAGCTTGATAAATCTGGTATAATATTAAGAAACAAGGCTAGATTAGTTGTTAAAGATTATAATAAAAAAGAAGGAATAGGCTTTAATGAGACCTTTGCCCCGGTTGTTAGACTAAATCTATAAGAGTGTTTTTGGCATTTGCAGCTTTTAAGAGTTTTACTCTCTTTCAAATGAATACCAAAAGGGCATTCTCAAATGGTGAGCAACCACTAGGTTTTGAAAATAATGGATTCCTCGATCATGGTTTTAAATTAAACGAAGCTCGTTATGGACTAAAACAAGCTCCTAGAGCTTGGTATGAAAGACTTAGTAGCTTCCTTTTAAACAATAGATATTCTAGAGGAAAAATAAATACAACTTTGTTTATCTAAAATCACAAGTTAGATACTATGCAAATTTATGTAGATGATATTATATTTGGAGCTACTAATATAAGTCTTATAAATGAATTTGTTGAGTCCATGAAGAATGAGTTTCAAATAGGCATGATGGAAGTACTCAATTATTTTCTAGGCTTTTAAATAAAACAATCTGAAAATGGAACATTAATCAATCAATAAAAATATACAAGAAATCTATTGAAATGGTTTAAAATGGATAATTGTAAAATGAGACCCGCACTTATGAGAACAAATATAAAACTTGATAAAGATGAAAATGGGAAAATATTTGTGAAAAGCTCTATAGAGGCATGATCAATAATTTGTTATATCTAACTGCTCCTAGACATGATATCATATTCTCGGTGTGTACGTGCACAATTTCAATCTTGCTAAAAGAATCACATTTGAGTTTAGTAAAACATATTTTCAAGTATCTTGCAGGCATGATTGAAATTGGCTTATGGTATTCAAAGTTTACCTCTTTTGATCTAATTGGATACTCCAATGTTGACTTTGCTAGATGTAAAGTAGATCTGAAAAATACAAGCGACACATGCCACTTTTTTGAAAATTCATTAATATTTTGGCACTCAAAGAGGCAAAATTTGGTTGCATTTTCAACTGCTTAAGCTGAGTATATAGCTGTTGGCAGTTGTTGTGTACAAATTTTATGGATGAAACAAACTTTATTTGATGATGGTTTAAAATATGAAAATGTTTCAATTCATTATGATAACAAAAGTGCTACAAATTTGACAAAAAATCCGATCCAACACTCAAAAACCAAGTATATTGAAATTAGACATCACTTTATTAGAGATCATTCTAAATAGAGATATTAGCTTGGAATTTGTTGATAAAAACAATCAAATTGTTAATATTTTTACAAATCCCTTGAGTGAATGTCATTTTTGCACTTTGCGAAGAGAATTGGACGTGATCAAGATGAGTGCTGAAATATCTTGGAGACAAGATAATTTAGAACTTGATCTAAAAATAAAAGAAGCTATTAAATGTTCCTATCTGCTCTGTGATGCTTGTGATCTATTGTGCTTGCATTTGTTGAGTGAATGGTGCCATCCATGATATTAGTGAGCTAATATTGTAATATACTATTCACATGTTTTATTTCAATGTTTTGGTGAATTTCTCATGTGATAAGGCACGTATGAAGTCCTCCTTGAGACAAGTGTGTGTGAAGTCCTACGTGTGTGTAGGCATTTGTGAAGTCCTCTATTGAGGCAATATGAATTCCTCTTTAAGGCAATTGTTTTGAGTTGAATGAATATGTAAAGTCTTCCATATGTGAGGAAAATTGTTGAAACTTGTATGTTATCTATGCATCTCTTCTTATTTGCAATATTATAAGTTTGTTAATTCTTTTTATGAGTACAAAGGGGGAGAAGTATAGAATGTACAATTAACATGCAAGCATGTAGTCTGTTTTGCATAAGTACAAAGAGGGAGCTGAATGAAGTATTAAATATAGCTTGCATTTCCCTAGAATTAAGCATTAAATCTTTGAATCAAATTTAACAAATATTTTTTTGAAACTTGGATGCTTAATGGAAGGGAACTATGCTGAATTAAAAATGAGTTAATTGTACATAATTGTTCTCATCAAAAGGGGGGAGACTATTGAACTTGTACGTTCAATGTGGATTTTTATGAGACAATTAATGCACAATTAACTATTTAATTATTGTGAACTGCACTTAATTAGTCAAACATATGTGGTGTGTGTGTGTGTGTGTGTGTGTGTGTGTGTGTATGTGTGTCTTTATGGAGTTTTTTGCAGGTTTTTAGCAGGAACAGTATTAGTTAAGAGCTAGAAAACTTCATTCATCAAGGCGTGATAACCTCAAGACCAAAGCTCAACAAAGCCAAAAATGCAAAGACATTAGTCAAGGGGGTCAACAAGTTAATTAGTCACAACATGATAAAGTTAAGACCAAAGCACGTTGACTTCAAGAAATGCACAGCCTTAGTCGAGGGGTTAATCGATGGCTCGACAAGTCCACTAGTCAGGGCATGACAACTTTAAGAGTGAGACTCGACAAAGCTTAAAAATGCACAGCCTTGGTTGAGAGTCACGTTGAGGGTTTGATGTGTTAAAGCTTAAGGTGCAACAGTTTGATTTTAAGTTTTGATGAAATAAAGACTTGTAGATAACAAATTTGAGGCACAACATTTTGAGGCTCGATGGTCTAAATATTGGAGCTACCATGGGTAGAAAGAGTCGTTGAAGCACATTAAATGCTTGGTGACTTAAAAATGTTGTCTTTAATGGACATCTGAATTTTTTAAGGCTTTATATGTACTGTACTTGGGAGATTCAACAGTAATGAAGTGTAGAAAGAGCTTTTATTTGTAATCTAACAAATTATTAACTTTCTTGTTCTCTTGTTCATTAAATTTGCAATATTTGCAAAGAGAGAGAAAAACATTATGGCATTTTGTTCTTATACCTGTAATCTCTTAAAGAGTGTCTAGGGAGAGAAAGGAAATATTTTATTTCTTGTGTGTTGTAAAGACTTGTAATTGCTCATCTTGAGCACACTTTTTTCATTAATAAAAGTGTTGGTGAAGTCCTTGATTAGAGGCATTGGTGGACCGTGAAGAGTAGGAAATGGGTCGAACTTCACATTATATCTAGACTAATATTTTCTATCCCTATCTCTTTTTATATTTCATTTGTAATACGTTGTTTTATTATCAACTGCTATTAAAAATATATTTGATCTGCCCATTAAAATTAATTGTTTAATTTTTTAGTGCATTTTCATGTTTTCACACAAGTCATATATTTGTGAATTATCCTTAACAAAATTATAATATAATAGTTGACTTTTGACATACACGTACATTTTCACTTTATAAAAGTAAGAGCATGATAGGTTACATTATTTGTTATATTTGATTTACTATAGTAGAATTGCCATTGACTATATAATTGTAGAATAACTATTTTTCTTGTTTAGTTTATAAAATTTCTACTATAAAGAATGTTTGTTACATATAATGTAAAACAATAAGAAAATCACATTCCTTTACTACACTAGCGGACTTGCAATTCCTCACAGAATGTTACTTTTTCCCAAAATACCCCTAATCTTAGAACAAATGAATTGTTATTGATCTTGTGCTGGTGTGCTATAAAAAAAAAAAAAAGAAAAAACATTAAGAGCAGGCAAACATGATGCTAAAGTATTTTAAAAAATTTATAAAATACTAATAAGTTCTATTTAACTTCGATTGCAATCACCAATATAGGTAAGCACATTTACCGAAGTAGCATAGAAAATATTAGGTCGTATTCCTTAGGAATCGTTAGTATCTACCGTACTCACTTTTCATCTATTATTTAGCAAAAGAAAGATTTACCAAAATATATGCACAAGAAAAACACTAGACTAAAGTTAATGCTAAAAATATACACACATTTTTAAGGTAAAATTACGAGATAAATTTGTAAATGCAAGAAAAGACTTAGGATTTTCTTTACTAGTTCCGTATCATATGATTTCTTAACAAACTCAAAGAGTTGTTTGCTAGGTATATTTGCACCATCGGATTCAATGTGGTAAGTTAAAGCCTCTCTCAAAGTCAAAAACTTTAGAACTAGACTGGACTAACAGAATCTCTTCACAAGCTATTAGCAATCTAGATCCACATAAAGATTAAGAATCCTTTCATTAAAAACTCATTTCAAGGAATTTTAAAACCAAGTGATGGAAAGTTTCACCATCCCTCTCTCAAGGTAATTACAAGAAATTTCATCAGTAGCCTAGATATATTGAAAAGAATGATCTATTAATCTATTTAGTTGAAATCAGACATAGATCTAAAAGGGGTATTATACAGTTAGATCCATGAAATTAAGTTTGAGCTGCTAATAACAAATACCCAGTCAATAATAAATTAAAAAGCATTTAAAATAACATGAATCAGGTATTGGATTTACAAACCCTAAGTTAAGATTATTATTTCTCCATAGATGTAAATAGTAAACACAGATTCAAGGGAAATAATATAAAAATATATATAAATATTATAAATTAAGCACAAAGGAGTCTTCCAAAAACAAACTTGGGTTTAATATGAATTTACCTAAAAAACTTACAATTCTTAGCAAAAGAAAAGATTTCTCTCAGTAAGAATTCTCTCACTACTCTATTCTAGGTTAATAGAATTTGTTACATATGATACACTCCTTATTACACATCTATGCACGCTTATTTATAGGTGACGACACATAAAACATGAAGATTTTATTTGCTGATGTAGTAGATTCTTTATAATAGAATTCGTCTTTATCTTCACACGCCATGTGAGCCAGCTCATTCATGATAGGGTCACTTTTCATAGGTCTGATTGTGGGCTCGAAGGTTGGCCGTGATATAAGTTGTGTTCTCTTCATCAACATTGCTATTTTTAGGCTTAGCTTCAACCGTGGATAGAATCACAGGCTCGACTTTAAGTGCGATTGATCCTGTACTTTGCATTTTAGGGCACTAATATCTTAGAATGAATCATGTGTATAAGCGAAGGTGCGATCTAGAATCTGTTAAGGTGCAATTATGTCAGTGTAATCCGGGGCTCAAGTTAAGGGCACGGTTTTTGGTATGATTGGAACTTTTGCCTTGTCATTTGCCCTCAACTAGGGTCTTTATCAACTGCGATTGAGCCTGTCTTTACTCATTCATGTTGTTTTGCTTCAAATCTAATCTTAAACACTTTGTTTCTTCTTTTCTTGATCCTAGAAGCTTAAAAATAACATTTAAACAATAAAAGCATAAAATTGATAAGAATTTATCTAAAAATGGATCAAATAAAGCATAAATTTTTATGAATTAAATAGGATATAAAAGACTTATCAAATTCCCCCCACACTTAAGCCTTTGCTTGTCCTCAAGCAAAACATCAACTCAGAATCATAAGACAAAGCTTCTTGAATAGGAAAATAAATCATGATTGGAATTTGACCAGATCAATTAAGCTAATTTACCTATTAAACTCAATACTTTATAAATTCAACCAGTCTCACTAAACTTGTGCTAAAATTACTTTTGCTAAAATAACTGGACTTATCTAAGTAGATCAGCTTTTACTCTTATTGTTTACTTAAGAATTCTAAAGTAAAAATTAATCAAAAGATCAGATAAAGTAAGAGAAACTTAATCAACCTTATTCCCTTATACTTATATGTATGCAGTTCCTTAATCATCTCTCTAAGCATCATACTTAAAAGTGAAGGCATGTGCATTAGTTCATCACCTGAGTGTCTTTCGTTATTTGTGCTTTCATTTCATCCTCATTCATTATTTATATACTTTAAAGCTATAGAGGGTAAGGTTTTTTCCTTCTGCTTTTCATTTTTCTTTGAAGGGATTTTTGTCCTCATTTTTTTGTTTTTTTTAAGAATATTCATGACTTATTTATAATTGATAGAGGAGTCAAGAGATCGCTTTTCCGATGGACCAACCCCTATCGATTTCAATCTTAAGCGTACAAGCATAAAGGAAAATCATCAAGTTACAAACATCATTTGAACTTTCACTAGAGACTATAAAGCTCTCAAAGTGACAAGATTGAAAAGTATACGAACCATTTAAGCTTTTAAAATTTAATTGAGTAGCCTTATTGAGGATCTTAAGCTAATTCCAACTCCAAATTTCTAGATCAATAACAAGTAAAACTACTTCATATGGATATTGTAAAGTGATTATAGCAAGTTAAAATCAACTCAAAAGTAAGATGGTGTTCAACATTAAGCCCATTAAGTTATTAGGTGTTTCTAAAATAAAAAATTTGGTCAAATTTTTACCATTTCATTATTTTCCTAAGTTTGTGGAGGAAAATGATCAAACAGAGCACATTTACTCTATTAAAATAATTATCAATAATACTCAACCCTCTTACTTAATTCCCTTCCCCCACACTTAAGTTAAATATTGTCCTTTATGTTTAAAATGTGATCAAACAAACGAGGGGAATATCATCAATCAAAAGGACAATGTAAGGTTTAGAATTAAAAGTTTTAGAAAACTTCTTTGTTTAGGATCACTAGTTGAAAGTGTTTTTGTAATTGAGAATTCGGTTCCCTTCTACATTTAAGCTATTTAAGACTGAGCAAGGAAAATCATTAATAGTAATTGCGGACTCGATTTGAGGCTAAAACTAATAAAAATTTGAAAATCAAATTGACCCAATTGCGGGTTGAACCACGCCCAAAATTGATAGATAGATTTAAGTTCTTCCTTAAACATTTATGCACAATTTCTTTCGTGGTTCTATTTGTGGCCTTAAAAATCGAGTTCAAACTCCCTTGAACCTTGAACATCATCTTTTGATTAAGAATATTCTTTTGTCCTGAAAACTTACTTATCAACAAAAGAACAAGTTAGAAATGGGTTACCTCCTATCAAATGCTTGTTTAGTGTCTATCACTCAACAAAATCTTCCTTTTTAAGCTCATTGAGGTTGCACCAAGTACAACTCTTCCACCCCCCTTAAATTTTATGGTGGCCCTTGATAAAGTTTAAGTCTCCGCATTAACCTTAAATGTTTCATTCTCAAAGTTTTCAAGATCTATAACACCATGGGAAAAGATCGTTTTGACTTTAAAAGGACCCGACCATCTTGACTTAAGCTTATTAGGAAAAAATTTCCACTCTAGAGTTAAACAACATAACCATATCCTCCTCCTTGAATTTATGTACATGCTTGATTTTTGCATCACGCCATTTTTTAACTTTCTCTTTGTATACTCTATTGCTCTCATACGCATTCAAGCGTGGTTCATCCAATTCATTGATTTGAGATAGCCTATGTTTCCTAGTAGCATTTAAATCAAGATTTAGCAATTTAATTGCCTAATATGCTGTGTTCGAGTTCTTCTGGAAAATGGCATGCTTTCTCATATACCAACCTATAGGGTGTTGTTCCCAAGGATGTTTTAAAAGCAATTTTATAGGCTCGCAGAGCATCATCTATTTTTTTCAACCCAGTCTTTCCAGTTTGTTGTGATTGTTTTTTTCAAGATTCATTTGAGTTCTCTATTAAAGACCTCAACTTATCCACTTGTTTAAGGTTGATAGGGTGTAGCAACCCTATGATGCATTCCATAATGTTTTAAATTTTTTTTTTAATTTGTGTGTTATAAAAATGAGTGATCTTGTCACTAATTAAAGCTCTAAGACATTAGAATCTCGAAAATAACTATTTCAAAAACTTTGTGACTACTCAAGCATCATCAATGGGTAAGGCTTTGGCTTCTACCTATTTTGACACTTAATTTGCTACCACTAAGATGTACTTGTTGTCAAAACAGTTGAGAAATGGTCTCATGGAATCAATGCCCTAAACATAAAAAATTTCACATTCCAAAAGATTTGTTTGAGGCATTTCATCTCTTCAAGATGTTCCCTACTCTCTGGCATTTGTCACAATTTGCTACCAACATTTAAGTATCTTTAAAATTTGATGGCCAATAGAAACCTGCTTCTGACACCTTGTGACATGTTTTGTTTGCACTATAATGGCCCCCAGCTAGGCTAACATGAAAATGGTGTATAGTTTTTTGACCCTCTTTGTAGGATACATATCATCTAATTATTTAGTCAAAGCAAATGCGAAAAAGGAAGGATCTTCCAAAAATAATGTTTTAGATCAGCAAAGAACTTTTTCCTTGATTGTAATTTGATTATTTAAGAGTTCTTTGTCAACCAAATAATTAGCTATGTCAATGAACCATGGTTCAAGATCATCTTCTATAGTGCAAATTAAAATAAAGTTTCTCTTCGGGAAACTCATAATTGACTTCATCCTCTTTTAAATGGTCTAACATATGATTGTCTAATTTAGACAAATGATCTATAGTAAGGTTTTTACTACCTTTCTTAGACAAATGATCTATAGTAAGGTTTTTACTACCTTTCTTATCCTTAATTTCTAAGTCAAATTCTTGTAACATCAAGTTCTAATGAATCAATCTTGGTTTAGCATCATTTTAGCTAATAAGTATTTCAAAGTAAAATGATCGATATAAACAATGACTTTAGAAAGGATAATATAGGACATGAATTTGTCAAATGCAAAAATGCTTGCTAATAGCTCCTTTTCAGTTGTGGTGTAGTTTGCTTGCACTGTTGTTAGAGTCTTGATGGCATAATGGATAGGTTGGAAATGATGATCTCTTTTTGTCCTAGAACAACTCCTATAGCTAAGTTACTAGCATCACACATGAGTTCAAAGGGGAGGTTCCAATCTGACACAACCATTGCAGGTGCTTTTGATTGTAATTCAATTATATCGAGAGTTCTTTGTCAACTAAATAATCAATGATGTCAACGAACCATGGTTCAAGATCATCTTCTATGGTATAAATAGAACAGAGTTTCTCTTCAAGAAACTCATCATTGATTTCATCCTCTTTTAAATGGTCCAACATAGGATTGTCTAATCTAGACAAATGATCTATAGTAAGGTTTTCACCACCTTTCTTATCCTTAATTTCTAAGTCAAATTCTTATAACAACAACATCCAATGGATCAGTCTTGGTTTAACATAAGCTTTAGCTAACAAGTATTTCAAAGCAAAATGATAGATATAAACAATGACTTTACAAAGGATAAGATAGGACCTGAATTTGTCAAATGCAAAAAATGACTGCTGATAGCTCCTTTTTAGCTATAATGTAGTTTGCTTGCACTGCTGTTAGAGTCTTGATGGCATAATGGATAGGATAGAAATGACGATCTCTTTTTATCCTAGAACAACTCCTACAAGTAAGCCACTAGCATCACACACAAGCTCAAAGGGCAAGTTCCAATCTGGCATAACCATTATAGGTTCATTGACTAGCTTTTCCTTCGGTAAGATAAAAGCCTTCAAATAATCATTATTGAAGTCAAATGGGGCATCTTTTTCTAGGAGCTTCGTTAGGGGTCGTGCAATTTTTAAAAAGTCCTTAATGAACCTTCGATAGAAACCAGCATGTCCCAAAAATCTCCTAATTACTTTAACTGTAGCTGGTTGAGGTAATTATTCAATGTTTTCAACCTTGGCTGTGTCTGCTTTAATTCTTTAGCTTGAGATTTTGTGCCTTAAGACAATACCTTGATTTACCATGGAATGGCATTTTTCTCAGTTCAAAACAAGGGTTGTCTCTTCACACCATTGGAGAACTCTTTTCAAGTTAAGGATGTATCCATCAAAAGAATCATCGATAACTGAGAAGTTGTCTATGAATACTTCCATTACATTCTATACTAAGTCCTCGAAGATGGCTACCATGCATCGATGGAAAGTAGTTGAAGCATTGCAAAGACCAAAAGGCATTCTTCTGTAAGCAAATGTTCCATAAGGACATGTAAACATGGTTTTTTTTTTTTTTTCCTGATCTTCTAGTGCTATTATGATTTAAAAAATACCCTAACATACCATCCACGAAGCAATAGAAAGAGTAACCTGCTAATCTCTCTAGTATTTGGTTTATGAAAGGCAATGGAAAATGGTCTTTCCTAGTGGCATCGTTGAGCTTCCTATAGTTGAAACATACCTGTCATCCTATGACAGTACACATAAGAATGAGCTCATTTTTCTCGTTGGGGACAACTGTTATCCCTCCTTTCTTTGGAACCACTTGAGGTGGACTCACCCAAGCACTATCTAAAATGGGGTATATGATTCTAGTAATTTAACCACTTCCTTCTTCACTACCTTCTTCATGTTTAAATTCATTCATCGCTATGGTTGCACCACTGGCTTGAAGTTGTCTTCCATAAGAAATATATAAGTGTAGTATGTTGGACTTATGCCCTTAATATCAGCAATCTTTCAAGTTATTGCCCTCTTGTGTTTTCCCAAAACTTTCAATAATTTCTCTTTTTGCTCCTTACTATGTTTAGAGGAGAGTATGAGAGCTGGTTTAGAATTTTCTCTAAGGAACACATATTCTAAGTAATTTGGCAGCTCCTGATAAGATCATATTTTATACAACTTGTTAATATTCATAAGAGCTAGAATGGATGTTTGTTTTGATTAAAATTCATGTTTCAGGACTAATTTGGACTAAGAAATCAAAACAAGAAACTTTGAAGAGAAGATGGGAAAAATTGAAGTATACGCCGGCAATTCATACTTCAAAGCAGCCGACGTTCAAATGGCTTACTCTCAAGGCCGCTGCCAACACTGCCAGCTTTGCCAGCCTTTAACTCAATCAATTTTACGCCGCCTTAAAGCCGCCGGCGTATAAGTTCAACAGGCCAGCGTACATGGAAGGCCGGCAGCCCAGAATTGAAACATCACCAACTTTGAAGGAGTTACATTCTAAGCCGACACCTAAGCTGCCGGTGTTGAGGCTGTGTACATCAAGAATCAGAAGCGACATGAAGACAAAACTTGCTTGAAGGAAATTGAAGAGACAAATCTATTGGAGTGTTTACGCCGGTGTCAAAGCCGCTGGCTTTTGGCGGCTTTCATTATAAATCGGCCCAACCTTTCATTTCTGATCACATACGTCGGCTAGATCTACATCTAAGCCGTCGGCGTAGAAGCGGCCTACATGTGTAACTGACGTTGAAAGCTACCTGTGCACTGCCTGCGCAAAGAAGAAATTGAAGATACGCCGCCTGTAAGCCGCCGGCGTAGGATTCATAACTGCCGGCTTTGAATGAAACTGCCATTTTTCTTTAATGAGTTGCTACGAAATTTTTCCTATAAATAGGGGGTCTTCTCCTCACTTTGAGAATCATCCAAGCAGCTCTAAAATACACTATAATACATAGATTAGAATTAGCATTTCATAGAGATTTTGAAGAGATGTTGAAGTTTTTCAAGAAAATGCAAGTGAAGCTTTGATATTTTGAATTGGTGATATCTGATCTTTTCCTTTTATGCAATTCATATATCTGAATATTTTGATCATAATGAAATCATTTGCAATTTCTTATATGATTTTTGAATCGTCATCCATGAGTAGCTAAATCCTTTTTGTAGGAAGTTGATGAAGCTTTAAACATGCTAAAATGATCTTTGAAACCATGTTATAAGATAGTTAGAATCATGGAATATTCATATTGAGTTCTGATTATTCATCATATCTTTGGTGTATAAGAATTCTGATAACTCGGAAGGGAAATTAGGGTTCATATGAATTCATAAATTGAGATTAAATTACAATTGCGGAAGCGGCGGAGTTTAATCTAATTTAGAAATTGTCCATGAATACTAATGCAATATTTTATATTGATTTCTCACTAAGGAATTAGGGGATGCTAATATAAAGTATTAGTCAATTATAGAATCGGAAGGTTTATAATTGTAATTTTGATTCCACGAACAATTTATTTAGTGGAAGCTATTGGATTATTTTTGTGGTTTAAAAGGTTTTTAACTTTGTTTTTAAATCTTGACAATTTCTTATGAATATCCATAAATCTAATTATCATTACAACATGACTTCAAGTTGATTGGCAATAATTTAAAGTGGATTCTGCTCCTTCCCACATTTTTCTTACATATCACTCTCTTCAAAAGCTCATTGCATTCATAGTAGATACTTAATTAGATAACTTAGTTTAATCTTAATCTAATCATTTTAAAAGATCAATTGCCTAGATATTAGTATTAGTTGATAACTGTCTAGTAGTTAATAGATCTCTGTGGGATCGACACTTGACTCATGCTATATGACAAGATAAGGCCCAGTACGCTTGCTAGATAAGATGCTTTGAAAATTCAATACTAATTTAGCACATCAAGTTTTCTGGTGCCGTTGCCGGGGATCTTATTAATATTAGACTACCTTCAGCTTTGCTAGTAGTTTAGGTTTAAGTTTAGTTTTGATTTTTTCCTTTTCTCTTTGCAGGTTTTATGCGAAGAAGTAGAAGTTCTGCACTTCTACCTTTAGATCCTGAGATTGAAAGAACCTTGCATCAACAGAGAAGAGAGAACCAAAGAAGAGGAGCAATGGCACAAAATCAAGGACAAGGAAACAATGATAACAACAACCAGTTGCAAGCAGCTGCTCCCGCTCCAAGGGCAATTCGAGACTATACAATACCTACTGTTCAAGATCCCGCCATAAGAATGCCCACTGTGGAGGCTAACAACTTTGAGCTTAAGCCGTCCCTGATTCAAATGGTTGAGTCACATCAATTTGGAGGATATCCGAATGAGACGCCAGATGAACACCTTGCCAAATTTCTTCAGTACACCAACACTGTCAAACTTAATGGTGTAAGAAACGAAGTCATCCGACTACAGCTTTTCCCTTTTTCTCTTAGGGATAAAGCCTTGGCATGGTACAATTCCCAACCTCCAGATTCGATCACTACATGGATGATCTGACAAAGAAGTTTCTGAAGAGATTCTTCCCTCCAGCAAGGACCGCCAGATTAAGAAATGAGATCTCCAACTTCACCAAATTCCCTGGTGAATCATTATATGATGCTTGGGAAAGATTCAAAGAGGCGGTCAGAAAATGTCCACACCGGTTTACCCGATAATCTACTGATGAAAATTTCTACCTCAGTCTTGATGAAGCTTTGAGGTCCTTAGTAGATGCTACATCGGGAGGATCACTGATGGGAAAAACATATGAGGAAGCTAGTGAGATTATTGAAGAATTAGCTTCCGCGGCTCATAATTGGAGTTGTGAAAGAACAAGATCTAAAGTAGCATCTTTGGAAGACAAAGAAGATATATCACAACTCAAGGCTCAAATGGCAACCCTCATCACTCAAGTAAGTAAACTCACAACTACAAATTCTTCCAATAAAAAACAAGTGTTTTGTTGTGAGATTTGCTCAGGTCCACACTCTTCTTTCGAGTGTCCGCATGGATCATCATCAAATGATGAGCAGCTCAATTATGTGGGAAATTTCCAAAAGGGTAATTTTGGAAACACATATCATCCGAATATGGAAATCATCCCAATTGTCATATCGGAATGATGCCAATGTTCTAAAGCCACCACCTGGTTTCCAAGGACAAGGATATGCAAGAAATGCCCCACCTCAACAGCAAATTCAATCATCCACTGATGCATTACTAAGGGATTTCATTGTCACTACAACAAACTCACTCAGTAATCAGAATGCAATCATTCAAGATTTGCAAGGGAAACTCCATCAACTTGCACAGCAAGTGAGTATAGACCATCTGGGTCTTTACCAAGCAACACGGAGGAGAATCCCAAGTCTGTAAATGCAATCACCCTGAGAAGTGGTAAGGAGATTGCTCCAGTTGAGGAAACTATCAAGGATCAAGAGGAAATTCCACCACAAAACAACAAAGGGAAACGAAAGGTGGAGGACACTATTCAAAAACCACCTGAGGTGAAATCATATGTTCCTCCCGTCCCTTTTCCAGGAAGATTAAAGCAACAAAGACTTGATGAGCAATTTTCAAAATTCCTGGATGTTTTCAAGAAGCTGCACATCAACATTCCATTCTTAGAAGTGATTCAAGGAATGCCTTCCTATGCAAATTCATCAAAGAATTGCTATCCAACAAAGGAAGATTGATGGAAATGTGTACTCACTGGAGAATGTTCCATGATCCTACAGAAACACACCCAGTCTGCCCACTAAACTCGAGATCAGGGAAGTTTTACTGTTCCTTGCACCATTGGTGATTGTCATTTTGATAAAGTTTTAATTGATTCTGGTGCAAGTATCAACTTAATGCCTTTATCGGTATTTCAAAAACTAGGACTTGGAGATTGCAAGGATACACATGTAACCTTGCAACTTGCTGATAGAAGTGTAAAATACCCTAGGGGTATTGTGGAAAATGTCCTAGTTAAAGTTGACAAATTCTTTTTCCCTGTGGATTTTGTAGTCTTAGACATGGATGAAGATAGGGAAGTTCCCATGATCTTGGGCAGACCGTTCCTTGCAACAGGTAAAGCACTAATTGATGTGGAACAAGGGCAGCTTACATTACGGGTGATGGATGAACAGGTTACTTTCAATGTCTATGAGGCAATGAAGAAATTTGATGATACTGATGCCTGTTACACCATCAATACCATTGATGAGCTGGTTTCTGAGTCGCTTGAGGAACAAACTGGTGTGGAGACTATGGAATCCGTCTTGAGAGACTTGGACAATTGGAGTGATGAAGAGGATGAAGAAATACTGGAAGATGTACCAATGATCAAAACCAGTATTATGAATCTTGGGTACAAATGAGCAGAAGCAAGTTCCATCTTTGATGCAACCACCGACCTTGGAACTTAAACCCTTCCTGACCATCTGAAGTATGCTTTTCTCGGAATTGGCGATACTTTGCCAATCATCATTTCATCTGCATTGACAAATGAACAAGAAACAGTTGATTGAAGTGTTGAAAAAGCACAAAGAAGCAATCGGATGGACCATTGCAGACATTAAGGGTATTAGCCCTATGATTTGCACTCACAAAATTCTTATGGAAGCTGAGTGTAAACCTACAGTTCAACCACAAAGGAGACTTAACCCAACACTTAAAGAGTTGTCAAGAAAGAAGTTCTGAAGCTACTTGACGCAGGTATTATCTATCCTATCTCTGATAGTAAATGGGTTAGTCCAGTTCAGTAGTACCAAAGAAAGGTGGTATGACTGTAGTAAAAATGAGCAATGAATTGATTCCTACTCGTACTGTGACTGGGTGGAGAGTTTGTATTGATTACAGGAAATTGAATGATGCCACCCGAAAGGATCACTTTCCCTTCCCTTCATTGATCAAATGTTGGAGAAACTTGCAGGGCATGACTATTATTGTTTTCTTGATGGATATTCTGGATACAATCAAATTTCATTGCACCCGATGATCAAGAGAAAACAACATTCACTTGTCCCTATGGCACTTTTGCCTTTAGGAGGATGCCCTTTGGACTTTGCAATGCACCTGCTACATTTCAGAGGTGTATGATGGCTATATTCTCTGATATGCTTGAGAATTTCATTGAAATCTTTATGGATGATTTTTCAGTCTTTGGAAAGTCATTTGATCTTTGTCTGAGAATTTAGCCTCGGTTTTACAAAGATGCAAAGATACCAATCTGATCTTGAATTGGGAAAAATGCCACTTCATGGTAAGAGAAGGGATAGTATTGGGTCACAAAATCTCTGCGAGAGGAATTGAAGTGGATAAAGCCAAAGTGGAGATCATTGAGAAGTTACCACCACCCACGACTAAAGGAGTCAGAAGTTTTCTTGGACATGCTGGCTTCTATAGACGATTTATCAAGGACTTCTCCAAGATTTCCAAACCTCTTTGCAACCTTCTGGAAAAAGATGCGGTGTTCAATTTTGATGACAAATGTTTGCAGGCATTCAATTCATTAAAGGAAAAGCTCATTTCACACCAGTAATCATTGCGCCAGACTGGGAGCTTCCTTTTGAACTCATGTGTGATGCCAGCGACTTTGCGGTTGGAGCGGTACTTGGTCAGAGACGAGGTAAGATTTCATGTTATATACTATGCAAGTAGAACACTAAATGAGGCCCAAAGAAATTATGCCACTACTGAGAAAGAGCTTTTAGCTGTTATCTTTGCATGTGATAAATTTAGGCCTTATCTGATAGGTTCTAAAGTGTAGTATATACTGACCATGCAGCTCTCAAGTACTTGTTTGCTAAAGCTGATGCAAAACCTAGGTTGATTAGATGGGTATTACTACTGCAAGAATTTGATCTTGAAATTAAAGATAAAAAGGGAACTGAGAATGTAATTGCTGATCATTTGTCTAGACTTGAATCTGATAGTTTAGACATTCCCATTAATGAAAAGTTCCCTGATGAACAATTGCATGCAGTAGAAATCCTAGATTTGCCATGGTATGCTGATTATGTGAATTATTTGGTGAGTAAGATTATCCCATATGGTTTGTCTTATCCTCAAAAGAAAAAGTTTTTGCATGATGTAAAACAATATTTTTGGGATGAACCATATCTGTTCAGAAAATGTGCTGACCAAATAATTAGAAGATGTGTACCTGAATCTGATCAGCTGAGCATTTTAGAACACTGTCATTCAAGAGAAGCAGGGGGACACTTTGGTGTTCAAAGGACTGCAGCTAAAGTGTTATCATCTGGTTTTATTGGCCTAACTTGTTTCGTGACTGCAGGAACTTCATTATGTCATGTGCTCAATGTCAAAAGACAGGTAACATTTCTAAACGGCATGAATTACCACAAAACAATATTCTGGTAATTGAGCTTTTTGATGTTTGGGGGATTGACTTTATGGGTCCTTTTCCCTCATCTTTTTCAAATAAATATATACTTGTGGCAGTTGATTACGTTTCAAAATGGGTTGAAGCTGTTGCTTTACAAACAAACGATGCCCGAGTAGTTTTAAAATTTTTGAAAAAGAATATTTTTACCAGATTTGGGTGCCCAGAGCTATAATTAGTGATGGGGGGTCTCATTTTTGTAACAAGCAATTTGAAAAACTTTTAGCAAAATATGGTGTTACACATAAAGTGGCTACCCCCTATCATCCACAAACTAGTGGGCAAGTTGAAGTTTCCAATAGGGAGATAAAAAGGATTTTGGAAAAAACTGTTAATGCATCAAGAAAAGATTGGTCTTCAAAATTAGATGATGCATTATGGGCTTACAGGACTGCTTTTAAAACCCCTATTGGAATGTCCCCATATATGCTTTTGGTAAATCATGTCATCTTCCTGTAGAACTTGAGCACAAGGCATATTGGGCCATAAAATTTCTTAACTTTGATGAAAAAGCTGCAGGTAAAAACAGATTGCTCAATTGAATCAGCTGGAAGAATGGAGGAATGAGGCATTTGAAAGTGCTCGTATCTATAAGGAACGAGCAAAGAAATGGCATGATAGAAACATCATCAAACGAGAATTTTTGCCTGGACAAAAAGTTTTACTTTACAATTCTCGTTTGAAGTTGTTTCCTGGAAAATTACGGTCAAGATGGTCGGGACCGTTTGAGATTGCAAAGTTTTTCCATATGGAACGGTGGAATTAAAAACTGAGGATGATCGGACTTTTAAAGTGAATGGGCAACTGCTCAAACATTATTTTGAGGGGGAAAATCTTGACAGTACTACTACTGTCATGAATCTCAAAGAACCATAATCAGATCAGGAAAGTCGGGCTAAGCGACTTTAAACTAAGCGCTTCTTGGGAGGCAACCCATGTCTAATTTTAGAATAGTTTTATTTGTTTTGTTTTTACTAACTTAGTTTTAGTGTGGCAGGTTATTTGAAAAAAAAAAAATTGAAAACTAAAGGCCGGCTCAAGGCTGCCAGCCTTGAGCAAGCTTTGAAAAAACAAGGAAAGCCGGTTCAAGCCGCCAGCTTTAGGCCGGCGTAAATGTCAGTACAGGAGTAGGTGAGCACCGCAAAAGAAGCCGGCAATGGGAAAGTAAAGGCCGCCGGCTTACATGCCAGCGTTTGAGAACAACATTTACACCGGCAATGGAAAGGTGAAGGCCACCGGCTTAGAGCCAGTGTATGTTCAAGATTTCTAGGGTTTTTGAAAAATCCCGATCAAAGCCGGCACCTGGGAATATAAGCCGCTAGCTTTAAACCGGCGTATCCACATAAGCCGGCTGTGTAGATGGATAAGCTGTCAGCTTTATGCTCTCGGTATGTATCTATTTTGGTTACACTGGCTGTAAGCCGCCGGCGTATTTGACAGAAATGCCGGCGTAGGTTCTACAGATTGCTTTTAACAGGTACGATCTCTCTCTCTTTCTCATTCTCTCATAATCACTCTCTCACACTCAGTCTCTCACTCTCACTCAACCATCCCACATCTCATTGCGGTGAATCCATCTATCCAAGTAAGTTTTCAATGATCTTTTACTCTTAGTTCTCGAATTCAAATCCATTACATTACATTGTATAATCTGTCGATTTGGGTATGGATTGCTGACATTGGAATGATATTGATCTCGGCTCTTGATGGAGTAGATTGTTTGGATGATTTTGATACTTTGTTGAAAGTAGACTCCTGTTCAGTATCTGTTTAATTCCAAGTTGTGCTGTATTGATCTATGATTGCTGCTCCGATTGGAAAATTAGGGTTCTTGAGCTTGTGTAGGATGAAATTTCGAATTTGGGGTTTTGTGAAATTGAAGTTGTGGCCTACTGGATTTGGAAATTCTCATATGAGTTAGTAGCTCCAATTTTTGCATTATGATCGATTTTGCACGAATTGAACTTGGAATTAGGAATTGTGCTCAATTTTGATGAAAATTTTGGCATAAAAGTGTTTTTGGGACTTTAATGAAAATTTTTTTGAAAATCATTTTTATTTCAAAATTTGAAATTCCAACGTTCAATTCTAAGCTGGCCGACCTAAGCTGCTAGCTTTAACTGTATTGTGCAAGTGTAAATGTTTCATTCAATTCCATGATTTCTAGCTTTACTAGTTATATGCCTTTGATCTCAAAAATTGTTCAAAATCATGTTTAGATTGTAATCATTAAGAATTTCATTAAAATTGTGCATTCCTCGTTTCTAATTAAGATCAATTTATTTGCAGGAATGGCTCCAAGGCAAAAACGACAAAAGACAACTGACGCCTCTACATCTGGTTCACAGACCAGAGATCTACTGTCTAGTCAGCAGTACGCTAAGGATAGAAAGAAGAGGCTCGTGAAAATGGACTTCTTAAATACACAGTATTTAGACAGGTGCCTACCGGATGAGTTTGGGATCATTGATAAGATTAGAGAGATTGTCCAAGATCCAGCTTGGATCCGGCTATTTAATTTTCGGGAGCCAGCATACAAGAACTTGACGATTGAGTTCTTGTCCACTTTAAAGAATATCCCAGACCGAGAGGAGTCCACTTTTCAATTTCAAGCATTTGGGCAGATAAGGGAGGTCAAATTAAAGCAGATGGCCCACCTACTGGGACTGTATGATAATGAATAAGAAAATAGGAATCTGCCGAACAGTTGGCCTGAAGGGGAAGATCACAGACCCAGGAGGCATATTGGTTTCAGCTGGTTGCTCCTGAGAGAGCAAATGAGCCCTTCGTCCCCTCCAAGTCTTTGGCCACATCTTTTTGTGCTGTTAAGCACAAGCTGCTCCACCATATTCTTGCACACACCCTGAGTTGCAAGAAGACTAGTCACAGCAAGGTGACTAATTTCGACATGTTCTACTTGTTTAGCCTTATTAGAGGCTACAAGATTGATTTAGGGGTGGAGATAGCGAACTTCATTTACCGGCAGGCAGATGATTCCTGTGTTGTGGTGACTATATCACCAGATTACTAAAGGGGATGGACATTTTTGAGCCTCCACAGGATGATGAGATTTTTTAGTGTAAGAAGATATCATCTGCACCATTCCGAGGCTGGGGATTGCTGAAAAAACCCCAGAGGAGCTCAGCCACCGGTATTAGAGGAGGTGAGTTCTAGGATATCTTTCCTGGAGATGCTCCATTTAAGATTCCATCCACATCTGCTCCTCCTCCTCCTGCAGGCACTTCAGTAGCATATGGTATGGACCAGCTTAGGCTGGATATTGAGGAGCTGAAGAGCCAAAACCAGGAGCTCAGGGATAGACAAGAGAAGGAAAGAAAGAAAAACAAGAAGTTTCGAAAGTCTATCTTTGAGGCATTGAGGACGGCCATCTGCTGCATCAGCCCAGAGACAGGGGCTGGCATGACATACGAGACTTCATCTGAGTCTAGGCACAGCTCACATCACTCAGATAGGCTTAGTTCGGAGCACACACGGACAGCCAGCTAGGAGACACTCAAGACATACTCCTGAGGATAGCAGCAGACCCAGTCCAGGGCCAGAAAGCTAGAGACCCTGCTAGCTTTCATTTGATCTTTATTGTTTATATTTTTATCTTGGCCTGTATATTTATTGAGCACCCAAGTTCCTGTGGTGGACTCCTTTATTTTTGCTTTTATTCTTTGCTTTTATTTTTGTTTTTGTTTTCTTTTGTAGTGATTACAGGAAAGCAGCAAAGTAAATTCTCTTGCAATGCAAATTTTGATGATTATGAAACAACTGATGACTTCAAGGAAGTATCAAATTCTTTTTCTTATTCCTTTCCTATGATTTAATTTGTTGCAAAACAGTGAGGACACTGTTTAGTTGAAGTGTGGGGGAAGGGATAAATTGCATGAAGTGTTGAATTGAAGTGATAAATATGATCTATTGTCTGCTGTTATTTATATTTAAAAATACCCACCTTGTATTTTTGGTTTGAAAGCAAATTATGAGGAAATTCTGCCAAAATTTTTAAAAATCTCTTGAAATTGGAGATAGTACAAAGTAAAGACTGAAAGCAATGAAATTGACTTGTAAAAGTATCTTACTCACCTGCTGTTGTGATCGGTTTACTAAGTTAAAATTAAGTTGTAAAATCCTTAAGAAACAAGTTTACTTTATTTTTAACTTTGAAATTGGAAATTTAAGAGCTAATCGAGTCCTTTTGTAAAAAATAAACAGGTTTACTTCTAGGAAATTTTAGTTTGTATATATTCTTTGAATTTTAACACTTAGTGAAAGAGGTAGAAGAAACTTTTAAACTTAGTGATCCTTCATAAAAATAAGTCTGTGATATTGTTATTGCATTCAAAAAGAAAGAAACAAGCATAGCCACTACTCCTCTGACTTGAAATTTTGAGTTATGAGTATCTGAACTTGAATGTTAAAGTAAGGAAGAGTTCTTAGGGGTATTTTCAAACCTGGTCACTTAGGTGATGAGCCTGGGATGTACCGACTCAATGAACTCACTGTAACAAGAAGGGAAGAATGGCAAAAGTTCAATTCATGAGCTTTGAAAAGCAAAAAGATGGAGGCAAAAACCTCCCAAAAAGAAAATAAATGCTTGAAAAAGAAAAAGAAAATGAATGCAAATATGCAAATAAAGGAGACTTATAATAAAGAAGGAGAAATTCTAAGGAAAAAGTAGATACCACATGCTTTCATTTTGTGTTACTTAGAATATATATACAAAAACTAGAAATCCAATGAAGTTTAAATGAGTATTTTTCCTTAGTGGATTGAGTATTTGCTTTTGAATAGAATTTTCTTTTGTTAAAAGTTGAGATTAAAACTTGTTTTGTTTGGCTTAACTCCTAAATTTTGATTAAAGTACTCTAATTACAAGAAATTGGTATGGTTAGAGCAATAGATACAAGAAAAACAAGTTAAAGAAATTGTGATTAAATTGGGAAAATTGTACTATCTATAAGAGATTTCATTTTGTTCTTCATTTTGCTTGAGGACAAGCAAAAGTTCAAGTGTGGGGAATTGATAAGATCATATTTTACAACTTGTTGATATTCATAAGAGCTAGAATGGATATTTGTTTTGATTAAAATTCATGTTTCAGGACTAATTTGGACTAGAAATCAAAACAAGAAACTTTGAAGAGAAAATGGGAAAAATTGAAGTATACGCCGGCAATTCATACTTCAAAGCCGCCGACGTTCAAACGGCTTACTCTCAAGGCCGCTACCAACACTGCCAGCTTTGCCAGCCTTTAACTCAATCAATTTTACGCCGCTTTAAAGCCGCCAGCGTATAAGTTCAACAGGCCAGCGTACATGGAAGGCCGGCAGCCCAGAATTGAAACATCACCAGCTTTGAAGGAGTTACATTCTAAGCCGACACCTAAGCTGCCGGCGTTGAGGCTGTGTACATCAAGAATCAGAAGCGACATGAAGACAAAACTTGCTTGAAGGAAATTGAAGAGACAAATCTATTGGAGTGTTTACGCCGGTGTCAAAGCCGCCGGCTTTTGGCGGCTTTCATTATAAATTGGCTCAACCTTTCATTTTTTATCACATACGCCGGCTAGATCTACATCTAAGCTGCCGGCGTAGAAGCGGCCTACATGTGTAACTAACATTGAAAGCTGCCTGTGCACTGCCTGCGCAAAGAAGAAATTGAAGATACGCCGCCTGTAAGCCGCCGGCGTAGGATCCATAACTACCGGCTTTGAATGAAACTGCCATTTTTCTTTAATGAGTTGTTACGAAATTTTTCCTATAAATAGGGGGTCTTCTCTTCACTTTGAGAATCATCTAAGTAGCTCTGAAATACACTACAATACATAGATTAGAATTAGCATTTCATAGAGATTTTGAAAAGATGTTGAAGTTTTTCAAGAAATTGCAAGTGAAGCTTTGATATTTTGAATTGGTGATATCTGATCTTTTCCTTTTATGCAATTCATATATCTGAATATTTGATCATAATGAAATCATTTGCAATTTCTTATATGATTTTGAATCGTCATCCATGAGTAGCTAAATCTTTTTTGTGGGAAGTTGATGAAGCTTTAAACATGCTAAAATGATCTTTGAAACCATGTTATAAGATAGTTAGAATCATGGAATATTCATATTGAGTTCTGATTATTCATCATATCTTTGGTGTATAAGAATTCTGATAACTCGGAAGGGAAATTAGGGTTCATATGAATTCATAAATTGAGATTAAATTACAATTGCGGAAGCGACGGAGTTTAATCTAATTTAGAAATTGTCCATGAATACTAATGCAATATTTTATATTGATTTCTCACTAAGGAATTAGGGGATGCTAATATAAAGTATTAGTCAATTATAGAATCGGAAGTTTATAATTGTAATTTTGATTCCACGAATAATTTATTTAGCGGAAGCTATTGGATTATTTTTGTGGTTTAAAAGGTTTTTAACTTTGTTTTTAAATCTTGACAATTTCTTATGAATATCCATAAATCTAATTATCATTAGAACATGACTTCAAGTTGATTGGCAATAGTTTAAAGTGGATTCTGCTCCTTCCCACATTTTTCTTACATATCACTCTCTTCAAAAGCTCACTGCATTCATAGTAGATACTTAATTAGATAATTTAGTTTAATCTTAATATAATCATTTTAAAAGATCAATTGCCTAGATATTAGTATTAGTTGATAACTGTCTAGTAGTTAATAGATCTCTGTGGGATCGACACTTGACTCATGCTATATTATAAGATAAGGCCCAGTACGCTTGCTAGATAACATGCTTTGAAAATTCAATACTAATTTAGCACATCAGCTCCTTCAGTTACATTAGGTGACTCTTTGACAGAAGGCTTAGTCTCTTAGTGTCATCTCTATTCATCTCCTCTCTTAATGGATTCTTCATAACTTCTTCATTCACTTCAAGATGCACCACCAATTCATACTCATGAAATGAATCTAAGTTCTCTGTGCTCTCTTTACTTGAACATAGCTCTAAAGTGTCCTCAAATTTCACATTCTGTATCACCTTGAGAATTTCAAAATCCAATAATTCAAAAGCAAAACAATCATCATCATTAATCATTCCTTGTTTAGCAATTTTCTATAGTCTTATGACCATCCCATCATCCCTCACTCGTAGTACTAGCTTCCCATTTTTCACATCTAGGACAGCTCCTGCGGTTTCCAAGAATGGCCTTCCTAAAATAGGAGGAACTTCTACACTTTCATCCATGTCTAAGATAACAAGGTTAGCAGGGAAAATAAAATCCTTCACCTTTCACCAGCACATCCTTAATAATCCCTTAAGGATATCAGATAGATCTGTCAGTCAACTGCAAACTCATCCTAATGGCTCTTGTTTCTTTCAACCCTAATTTCTTAAACATACTATAAGGCATTAAATTTATATTTGCCTACAAATCTACCAAAGATTTTTCAATAGGCAAGTTCCTGTCGAATAAGGTGTAATGAAATTGCCTGGATCTTTTCATTTTCATAGGAGATGATTAAGGAGGACAACTAAAAACATTCTTTTCCCAATGTAACCATAGGGATCTCCTCCAATTTTCTTTTGCTTAAGAGGAGTTTCTTTAAAAACTTGGCATATTTTGGCATTTAAGAGAGAGCATCGACTAGAGGTAGATTGATATGAAGTAGTTTGAAGAGTTCTAGAAATTTGTTGAGCTACTCCTCATCCCTTCTTCTTTGAGCTCAAGCCGAATAAGGTTGTGGTGGTTTATAGGGCTTGACAGGGGGTATTTCCCTCCTTTCTTCTTCTTCCTTCTCTTCAGCCACCTTGCTTTCTTCTTTTTCTCAACCTCCCCTTGCTTCTCAACTTCTTTTTCACTCTCCTTTTTTCTCTCACCCTCATGCTCTTTTTCTTGCCCTTTTTTATTCTTTTTGTCTTCCTCCTTCCTCTACAACTTCGTTCCACTTCTCAATGTAATTGCAAGTATCATTTCTTGAACTCTCTTCCTAAGCATTTCGACAATATTGTTCAATCGCATCTCCATATTCTTGAGCATATTAGCATGACTCTGCATTATTAGTTAAGTTTGTTGATATTGGAGTTCAGAGCTTTTGATGAAGGATAGGAACAACTCCTCCATGCAAGAGTTTTGTTGATGAGATCTAAAATAAAAATATCCTTGCTACAGCATTGAGGTTGGATGATAGAAACTCATGTTTTGTTGATAGCTCCATGTCTCATTAGGAGAGGTTGGCATGAAATTCTAGCTCAAGAGCCCACTAGAATCTGCATGGAAACCTGAATAACAATTTTCGTTCATTTTCCTATGATTGCTTGATGATGTTTCCTCCATCTCTCAAATTAATTACAAAAACTCCATATTTGATTAAATAACAAGCAAAGCATGAAAACAAAAAACAAATATATTGCGAAGAAATAGGCAAAAATTAAACTAACTTGAAAAAAATAATGCAAAAGCAGCTAGAACAATAGAGTTAAAGCTTTTAGGTAGTGCTTCGTTGAGCTTCATTTTTATGAATTCAACACCAATCTCCAACAACGGTGCTAGGAATGATCTTTTTGCTAGTGTGTTGTTTAAAAAAAAAAAAAACATTAAGTATAAGCAAACATGAAGCTTAAGTATTTCAAAAATTCATAAAATGCTAATAAGTTTTGTTTAACTTCAATTGCAATCACCAATATATACAAGCGCACCTTCCAAAGTAGTATAGAAAGTATTAGGTCGTATTCATTAGGGATCATTAGCATTTATCATACTCAACCTTCATCTATTATCTAAAAAGAAAGATTTAGCAAGAAAAACACTAGACTAAAGTTAATGCTAAAAGCATATACACGTTTTCAAGATACAATTATAGGATAAGTTTGTAAATGTAAGAAAGGATTAGGATTTGTTTCACCAATTTCTTATCATGTGATTTTTTAATAAACTCAAAGATTGGGAATATTTGCACTGTTAGATTCATTGAGGTAAGCTAAAGCCTCTCTCAAGGTCAGAAACTCTAGATCTAGACCAGACTACTAGAATCCCTTCATAAACTATCAGTAATGTAGATCCACATAAAGATTAAGAATCCTTTTACTAAAAATCCATTTTAAGGAATTTTAAAACCAAGTGATAGAAAGTTCCACTATCCCTCTCTAAAGGTCATTATGAGCAACTTCATCAGTAGCCTAGATCTTCTTTTGATCTATTCAGTTCAAATCAAACATGTCTCTAAAAGGTACACCATACAGTTCGATCCACGAAATTAAGTTTGAGTTTCTAATTGCAAATACCTAGTTAATATTCAATTAAAACACATTTAAAATAACATGAATCAGGTACTGGATTCACAAACCCCAAGTTAAGATTATTATTTCTCTATATATGTAAACAATAAGCACAGATTCAAGGGAAATAATATATAAATATATATAAATATTATAGATTAAGTAAAAAGGAGTCTTGCAAAAACAAACTTCGGTTTTAATATGAATTTAACTACGAACTCTAAATTCCTTTCTAAAGAAAAGATTTCTCTCACTAGGAATTCTCTCACTGTTCTATTCTAGGTTAGCAGTATTTGTTACATATGGTACACCTTATTGCACATCTATGCACATTTATTTATAGTTGACAAACACAAAATCATGAAAATTTTATTTGCTGACTTGGAATATTCTTTATAACGGAATTCATCATTATCTTTACGTGTACGTGCAACTTAGTTCATTGGAGACATGGTCACTTTTTGTGGGTTTGATTGTGGGCTCGAAGGTGGGCTCTGATCTAGGTTCTGTTCTCTTCGTCAGAATCACTATTTTTGGGCTTAGCTTCAATGGTGGGTGGAATCATAAGCTTGACTATGGGTGCAACTGATCTTGTACTTTGCATTGCAAGGCACAAATGTCTTAGAGTGAATCACGGGTATAAATGAAGGTGCAATTGAGGGTGCGATCTAGAGTCTATTAAGGCATGGTTGTGTCAATTTAATCTGTGACTCAAGTCGAAGGCACGGTTTTGGGCGTGATTGAGAAATTTTCCCTTGCCTTTTGCCTTCGGTTAAAGTCTTTGGCAGTCGCAGTTGAGTTTGTCTTTACTCATTCATGTTGTTTTGCTCCATATCTAATCCTAAACACTTTGTTTCTTTCCTTTTTTTTTTTCCTTTATCCTAAGAGCTAAAAAACAACATTTAAACAATAAAAGCATAAGATTCATAGAGATTTATCTAAAAATTGATCAAATAAAACATAAATTCCTATGAATGGAATAGAGTATAAAAGATTTATCTATTATTCTCTTATAATCTTATTATATTCCGTTGAAACAAAGGTAATTATAGCTATTTTGTTTTTGTATTACATAATACTTGATGTTTGACATAAATGTACATTTTCACTTTATAAAAGTAAAAGTATACACTACAAGAATTTTGATATTAGGCGACGTTTGCAAATTTTATAAACGTGGCCCATCTTTTTAAACTTAGAATCAACCACTAAAGCATACTATTAGCCACGTTTATGGAACATTTATTTAATTTGTAACTCTTTCCGTAGAATAACCGTGACTAATTTTAATTTAAAAGTTTACCCATCCTGAAAAAAATGAAAAAGTAAATTCCCTAAAACATCCCGCCATATGAAAAACAGTGGGCAAATTCGACTAAAAGAAAACAGTGGACAAAAGGAAAGCAAAACACCCTCGTACTGAAAATCACACTCCATATTTCCTCAATAGACAAAACCCTCACCATACCATAACCTCTGCTCCACCTTTATTCTACCACCAACGAAACCTTATATTCCACCTCCGACGGATCGCTTTGTTCTATCTCCGACGAAAGCCTCTAGTCCATCTCCGACGAAAGCCTTTAGTCCATCTTTGACGGTTCGTACTTAATTTTTTTTTTCACTTTTATTTACTTGCATCTTCAACATTGAACCGTAATTGATGTAAAGTTGTCAACTTTAATATTTATGATATGATGTGGGTGCTTTGTGGTTCTTACATGGCTGTTGGAGGTTTTGATTTACGAGAAATGGTTTTGTTTTCTTTGTACCTGTAGGAGAATATGCCATATACATTACTTGGTTTAATTTTCTCAATTTCGAAAAATCTTAATTCTAAGGAAATAATTTGAATAGGGTCAACTTACATTTAACCCCACATGCAAAGAGAGATGAGCATTTTAAGTGGTGGAAATTGGGTATGAATTTTACAATATACTATCTGTTGCAATGATTTATGCTTATACGAAGTCACTTCTACTATCTATGAGTGGTCTAACAATGATTAGGGTTTGTGTCAAAATCAAGATAAAAATGCAAGTTTACTATTAAATATGGAATTGTGAGTAATGATGCATTTGTAATGTTTCCAACTTTCGTCTTATTTTTAACTAAGCGAATTGGGGTTTCACGATTTTACCCATCTTGCGTTCTGTGCTTGTCATTTGATTTGTTTGCCTTTTCTTAAAAAAATTTACCCTCTTCTTGCCTTGATTCTCTTCTTGTCTGTTTTTTCCTTAATCTTTCAATTTCTTTTACCATGAAAGTTCAATCTTTCCTTGTAGATTCTGGCTTCAGCATAGGACTAGATAATAAGCAAGCTAGAATTGGTTAATCAAGGTAGCCTCGTAATTTAGTCAATTCGAATGACTTCACTCTATTGTTTCTAAAATTTCTAAAGCACATATGCATTTCAGATGATAATTCAAGAGGAAAAGCAGCTAAACATTTGTCATTATGTTCCCTATTCAGAACTATTGTCGAACCGTCAACACAACCTGCACTAATGACCTGAGCATTAGATGTGATAAAAACTTCTTTTGGATGTGAGTTACACACTAGAGCATAAGATACTTCAATCTTCACTTCAAGCTTAGTGACCCTTCATCCTTTCACTTTGCTGATCTATTTCTTGATGCAGGTGATTAAGCGTAGCTTCATCACTTCTTAGTTTCCTCATAGTTTATATCATGATTTGTAGTTAAGGAAAATCAAACGAGGACTCAAACTTGGATATATAAGTATGATTTCTGTTAACCATGAACTTATGGGTATCCTTGTTTTCTTCATGTTTGCATATTTGTGTATTTAGTTAACATTAATCTATTATTATTATTATTCTTTGCTACATCTTGTTTTGTTTTAATTATTATTTAATGTTAAATTTCTAAGTATTTTAGATGCTTTATGTTGTCAAAGCTAAAAATGTTTGACTAGCTTTGTGGGTATTTTAGACGCTTAACCGATGTCCTTAGAAATGATGAACAAATTGCACTTCTTGGTTACATTTGGATTTTGGAGTATCAAAGTTCTGTCATTTTCATAACATGCTTGTGATGACTATTACTCTTGTATTGACATACAAATCATTATGGCTATATTGTAGGATTTGCTTCATTTGATGTGGTTAGAAAATTTGGGGAAGCTGAGCTATTATGTGATTTTGCTTTCCTAGTTGTACTTGCTATTTCAAAAGCATGTTTTCAATCCAAACCCCCTCTTCTTGATTCTGACTTAGTGGTTTTGTTATGACTCATAGCACTAAGGATCCTTCCTAACTAGAAGCCTTTCACTTTCAAGATTAGCCAAGGTTCTGTCATAAAAGGTTAGTCTTTCACTCAATTATTCAATGTGATATCTTTTATTCATGTTGTGAACCTCATTCCACAAGTTGATTATTGATAGGGTTTATGCCAATTAATATATTTGTGCAAATCTTGTGCCAATTCGTAAAATTATCCCTACTGCTTTTAATGAAATAAATCTCCAGTCTGTTATTGGTGCTTAAGATGTGTTATGATATAATTTATTGTTTTTTCTTCCATTGTAGTGTGTTAAGATTTTGGACAATGGGCCGGAAATGGTCTTATCTTTGTAATTAAGGGCATGTTATTTGGAAAATTTCTTATTAGGAAATTTTTTTAATATGAATTTCATCGCCTGGTTCAAGAATATTTGCATGATGTCCAAAGCTTCAGCTTCCCAAGTCAAAAGTTGAATATTTTTTAAAAAAAAATTATTATGCTATTTATGTTAATTCCTCGTGATCACAAAGATATTGGTAAGCCACCTCAGGCTTAGGTTTCTTGTTAATTCAGGTTTAGCAATTGATGATATAAAAGTGGCTTTTACAATCATTGCACAGTAAAAAAAGAAGTTAAAGTGCACAATAAATTAAATTATTCTCAAGTTATACTTATATCGTTGCCAGAAAATGGAAATTGCACAGAAAGAACATTGCATTGGGATGGCTTAAGATCTCCCATGTGCAAGCTTATAGAGATTCCATTGGGAATCATTGGATGGTCATATTTACTGTCTTTTCACATGCACTTAAATCGATCCAATGCGTTCTCTTCCTTTTATCTTAAAAGTTTGCTGACTCGGTAAGAGGAATGGAAAATTGAGAAAGCTTGAAAAAATTTTAAATGCGTTACAGCATAGGCTTCATATAGCTTGATAGAGTAATCCCTACAAATGGATTCAGCCTGTCTCTATGTGCTTTATGGATTATATATAATTCTTTATAAAGTCTAGATCCCTTTCTTTTACTCTTGTTGTTGTTTGTGATCACATGGAATTACAAGAAAGCAAGATGTTTTAGCATGAATATGATGTATGTAGAGGTTAGGAGCTAATAAAGTTGCCCATTAATGTAGAGGAACATCGGGCTATTTATTAGCATTAGCGAGTCTGCAACCTACAAATTCCACATTTTATCATATTTTTGGTAATAAAAGGATTTTAAATATATTATGCTATTAAGGGCAGAATAGAAAAATATATATTATGTTGTTACTAATGACTTTGCTGGAATTGTTTTTTTTTTTTTGGGGCTAATAGAGAAGAATATGGTTCAAACATTGATGTGTTTTGCTTGCCAAATAGTAAAGTCTCTGCTTTGTGTTTCATCCCACTATGCTTCTAAACTTTTGCTTGGTAATCCTATAAGCTTTGAAATTAGCTAATCAAAAGAAGTTATGGTAAGCATTATTGTAGCCTTTTCAAAGATAGGCTTTTTATGGGTACATATCACTTGAACGTGGATGCCATTTCATTCTCTGTTTTGCGCAAATATTATAATGCAAGGTTTATCATCAGTATGTAATTTAGTTTATAGTTCTTTTCAATGATAATTTTGAGTGGTCCTTGTTATTAATTTGGTTGAAATATGTCCTATTCAATCCATTGGCAGGTTGTGCATGCTTCTTAAATTGTCCAATTGATTCAGTTTGCATTCACACTAGTGACAAGGTAATGAAAATTTTTGGATATTACTAGGTTTACTCAAAAACTATTTTTCTGCTGCTTCAACGATTTATGTAATTTGTTGAGGCTAATCAACATCTTATTAGGGAGATTGTAATTTCACTGGGGTCCTTTCTTACTTGTCTTTATTGTTAGTTGGTTGATACATAGAAACAAAATTTGAAATTTGATTGTTACTAACTTTGAGTTAGCATATTTTTCCTTTCCTTGTGATGGTACTTTTGTATTGTAGCTGGGATTTGGTATATCATTGAAACTAATCTTTTTGGCCTTTTTTTTTCTAGCAAACAACGTCAAGCAATTTTACATTGTATTATTGTTTCTAGGATTTAGATGTCTGATCCTTAGACGTGTATTTTAGCCAAAACCAGAACATAAAACAAGCAAGGTGTTTATGAGGGGATGTGCACATGTCTCTTCCCCTATCATTGTAGGAAACTAACTTATTCTATTCATTTTTAGTGTTTCCACATTGAGGTGAGGCAAATCTGGTAATGCAACTACTGTCCTATTTCATTATGAAGAAAGGAAACATATTTGGTTGAGTTGATCTCTGCTACTTCTGATTAATCTGTGTACGTACTACTTAATGTGATTAATCTGTATACTTAATAGGAACATGTCTTTCGCTTTCCCTTTGATCTAATCAAAGTAGTTGTTATTATATTGTAGTGAGTAATTGTTTGGTATTGCTATCAAAAATTGAATTGGAGGTGTTTGAATTCTATTTTGATCATTCATTAAAAACTGTCTTATGTTGCTTTCCTAGTAAACAAATGTGTGAAATTTAATTTTTAGGATATTTGAGAAATTGAGATATGTTAGGTTGGTACTACATAAGGTATAATGTGGTGGAGTTCCATCTGATTCCAAAGATAAGAGGCTAAATATCCTGAATTTAAGATGTTATATAATGGACCCAACACTTAGCAGCTTAGGAAGAGTCCTTGAACATATAAGAAACATTTACAGTCTAAACACAGTTTGGAACAGAATACTTTTCTTATTAATTATAGTGGCCTCGTTACAATTGTCGAGAGTTAAATCATTTCTTTATTCTTACTTGCATCATATTTTTTCTTAATGATCTTAAGACAATCATAGAAGCTTCCTTTGAATTAATAGTTGGAAATGGAATTTTTTTTTCTTTTTTGGCCAATTATTTTTATAGCTATTGGAAGAAGGCCATCCTGATACTACTTTGTTCAATGAGTATAGACAATGGAAAAAGTTTTTTTGGTAAATAATGGAATTAAAAGAGCGCAGAAGGCAGAAAGGGAGGCATCAAATCTGAAAGGAACTATGAGGAAATGAATGGAATTCTTGGATTTGGATTAGTTAAGTGCTTTGAGTGCCTGCTATTTTTGATGGGTTGGAAGCCGTGTCCACAAATATTAGCATAGAAGTTTGTTGGAAATGTCTGGATGCTCCTCTTAACAGGATGTGCTACACGTAAGATTTTGATCGTGTCTGTTAAGGGGTTTTTAAATATATTATACTTTGCATTTTACAAAATGAATACTCTTAGTGGAGCTGTGCAATTCTTGAATCTTTGGGGCTGCGTGGTTTTCATCTCCATCATAAATTGTGTTGCTAATTTTTCATTCTACCCAAGAAAGTTTACACTATTAGTTGAATGGGCTTGAAAGTTACTTGAAGGAAAAAAGAAAATTTGTTGTGATTTGTGCTTACGGTAGCATTTAAGTATGAGTAAACATGCTTTAGAATTCCATATCACAAATGCTCTTCTAGGATCCATAGTTTTGGACCTAGGAGTGATTTAGTAGCTAATATGAAATAAGATGAACTAGAATGAGTAGTCCTACATGGTAGGTAAGGGGCACGAACTCTTACTCTATATCCCATTCTATAGTATGTTTTAGCAATTAAAATAGGTAGTACCATTCATTATATACTAGAAATTAGCAATCTCAAAATTTTATAAATCCAATGACAAACTAGCCAAAATTTTAGTGGCAAATGTGGCATTATGCTAGTTATAAATCCAACCCAATGGATATTTTCCATAAAGCTTAAGAACTTATAATGTTGATTCTCTTTGTCATGGACGATGAGAGTACCAAATTATTGCAACGACAAGGGCAATAGTCGATAGTAACAACATACGAGTATCCAGCTCAACACTTCAATTCATATATAGCCAGCTGCTTTCATCTTCTCCATATCAACTCAAATAAATGAAATTATTTGTGTCGCTTCTAGTAAGCAAGAAAGTTATTGATTCTTCCAATTATTTACATTACTGTCGAATATCTTGTTGCAAATATCCTATTTTAGAACTATATCTTGCCTTTTATTTTGTCCTTTGTTGTAGTTGTTTTTGCTGTTGCATTTCATCATCCTTTCCAAATTAAAGTTGCCATTGGATCTTACGTTAAGCATTGGAAGTATCTGATTCCCTTTTGTTTTTAACTCAGCTGTTAGCATGACATGCTTGGTGGTTTTAGAGATACCACTGAGGCAAGCTCCATCTGGAATGATGTTTATTACTTGACCCAAACAGTGTTGAGAACACTTATAGGTAATTTAACTTCCTTAGCCCTTATCTAATAAAATTAATACTTCACTAGGGCAAGAAAATATGCTTGCTTTACCAATTGCAAACTGGGCTATCAATTAGTTGTCCATGAAGTTTGTAATGATTTTATGGTGATAAGTAATCCTCATATGACTCCAAATTTTGACACCAGATTAATAATAGTAGGTGGCTAAAAACCAAAGAAAATGGAAGTCCAGCTTAGTTGTATGCTTGATCATCCGAGTGGACCAAGTGATCCTCTAAATTTCCAGTTTTCCACTATAGGATGGATAAGAATGTTGTTCTGAATAACACAGATATAAATTGTGCCAATTTCCACTTTTTTGGATATTGGAGCCTTCTTTGCTTGGCCTACTGATTTATACATTTTGGGGAAATGGAGGTTATTCGCTTTGGGGATTAGTGAGTTAGTACGACAAACATTTTGCTTATTTAGCCTTTCTTCAAAAATTTTATCCTAGGCATTAACAGAGTAATATCCTATGGAATGAATATTATAGTGATAGTATAAGGTCTCTTGACATGAGACTCATATGATGATGATATGGTAGGAGTTTTGAAGCATTGGATGTTTTTTTTAAATGTCATTTAGATGAATCAATGAAGGAAGACATGGTTCATAGGCGTTTGTGGGAAAAAGCTAATATGGAGAACTACATCACAGAAATGCGAAAAGATTCCAAGCGCAGAAAATAGCAATTTTGTTGCTTTTGTTACCTAATGTGCTAAATATTGACACTATTATTTTTTCTTTTTGAAAAAAAAATTATATATTTCACTCTTGGAATATTCTATAAATACGCTAATTCTTTGAGGAGTAGTAATTTAGTTGCTTTTCTAGTTGCTTTTCTCTTCAAAATTTATGTTCTTTAGCTAATGGTCAGTAAGTGAGGGAAGCCGTGAGGAACAAGCTCGACTTTTCCATGATAGTGTCTTTGGGTTAGTATATTATTCAATATGATATACGAGTGTTTTTATAAGTAGAATTCTCAGCAAACAATTTAAATCCAAGCAAATTGCTTACTATGTAGAACCTGGGGTGTTGTTATTAATAAATAACATCTTTTCTGTATGACCTTGAAAAGGATAAAATTTTAGAATGTGCTTATCTAAATCTCTTAATTTTTATGTTAACTTATTAAATTTCTTAATCAATTGATCTTAATACTTTTTGTTGCTTCTCTAACATATATAACACATTAAGTGGTTTTCTAGAGATAGTTAATAAAAGGCCTAAAAAGGATCTAACTGAGGAGGTAATAATTGTCTGCCTAGATGTCTTTTTTGTTTTTTTTTTTTTTTTTTGTCTTGCAATAGTTTATATATTTTCTTCTTTTTATTGGTGGAATGCTTTTTTAACCCTTAGGTATAGAGACTCCAAGTTGCTTGGGAGACCAAACAAAATTAAAAAATTCAATTAGTAAGAAATGAGACTCCAAAACATACTATTCTGACATTACATCTCCAGCAAATAGTTGTAAATCAACATTAAAATTCTGCATTTAATTGCATCAAGGTCATATTATTTTATATTCTATAGTTGAAACTATGAGCTTGAATTTCATGTAATGCATTTAACGACTTGTTTTTAAATTTTTAATCTTTCCACTTAAATTACGTAGAGAAAAGAAAACATAAATTAGACAACCAGAGAGCCATTATGGCTTGTCGTTTTTACATCTTTTCATTACTGTTTTGATGTCATTTGTTTGCTAAAATAAGACACCAAAAAGATGACAGTTTAAGTACATATACACTTATGAAAATTAAATAGCTAAGAAATCCTTATTATTTTTACTTATTATCTTTGTTTTATTTAGTCTAAAATGCGGGGGGTGTGTGGTGGGGGTGGGGTGTTGGGTGGAGAATATTAAGATTTTTACTTTATCACAGTATTCTTAATCTATCACGGTATTCTTAATCATGAAACACTATTGCAATATATATATATATTATATATATTTGGGTTTGCTACATCATGTAGGCATTCACATTTGAGAGTGAAAGAATTTACTCAAATGTTGTCTCTGTGATTATGATAGATGTTTATTTATTGGAAACAAGCTATACCTTTTTGGTGCATTCTCTTGGAACAAAACCTGCAAATGCTGTCAGACATTCAATGATTTAGAATTTAAGCTTAAGGTTGCATCATATTAGATTGAACTAGAAACCACAAAATTGGACATAGGATTAGAATTTCATATGAGAATTTCAATTGGTTACTAGACCACATGCTTTAAATTACTTTCTATACTAACCATTAAAATTGCAACATCATCATCTGCTTAGACCTGTATGTATAGTTGTGCCTTGTCTCTTGAAGAGCCCTTTCATCACTCTTCCCATAATTAATGCTTTCTTGATTGCTATGGTGCTTGGTTGCTAGTTCGTCTTAAGTCTTTTAACAATATTTTTTTCCAAGCTCATTGGATTTTCAATGGTTGTCGTAGTTTTATTTTTTTTCTTTATTTTTAGTTTTACCTTTTTTCTTGATGGATAATGTGGTATCATATTGAAAGTACAATGCTTATAAGCCAGAGATATGATATTTCTTAATTCCACTTGCAGCTGGTTTGTATTTACATTAATCCTTCTTTGGCATACTTGTTTAATATATCAATTATGACATTTGTTAGCTAATGGTTGATATTCTGATAGAATTAATTGCAATTATAATTTTTCTTTTCTTTGGTAGGAAAGGTGAGTCCTTGTTGCTGCTCTCTACTGATTTAAAGTGTATGAAAGTTTAGTTTCATTGTCATTTCCCATGTATCTTTAGTTGTTTTTTTTTTTTTTGGTTTATTATTTGAGTAAATAATTTTGTATATCATGTGATATTTTTTTGTCTACAAAGTACTATTCGTATCTCAGTAATTTGCAAGCTTGGTTCTATGCATTTAAGGTTATTGATTTTGCTTACTACTTCTTTGATTGAATAGTTGACCAGGTAATTAATATTTTATTTCCACTATACTTCTATTTCCACCCCAACTATGTTTATTGAGAATATTTATTCACTTTTCCTTTGATCCATTCAGTAAATTAAGCATACATGAGATTTAACAAAAGAAATTAAGCATATATGGGAGTGCCAAGGGTTATTGTTCATCTTCATCAGGACAAGATCCATGTAAGAAGTAAGGGCTAAATAAGTTGTTGATGAAGTTTGGTTGGCAATTTTACCCCCCAAAAAAATACCATAAAAAAAAAAATATGTGTGTATATATATATATGAGGAATTTTGTCCTTACATTCCTTTCATGTGTGTAATCTGTCTCGAGAGCTATAGAATTTTCTGTTAAACATCATCAATATAAAATCCATGTTGATAGTAATAATTGGACTATACTGATGAAGTTAGTTTGAAAATTTATCTGGAAGGGGAAAAAAAAAAAGAAAATAAAGAAAGGGTTTTACAAATTGTTAAATTTAAAGTCTTCTCATCCTTTCTTGTGTTAATCTATCTCGGCAAGTTGAGTATCCGATTGGAATATTGTATGCACTAAAGTCATAAATGATTAAAGTGCGAGTGCATAATATTTTGTTTGTGCTCATTAAATATTTTTAATCTCCCCTTGCATTGCTGCTTTATCTTTTGTCTTCAGAAAGCTTAGTTTTGGTGATTGGTTGTGAAAAATAGTATTATTAAGATAGAGATAGTCAGTTGTTCTTGAGGATAAGGAGGAATGCCAGCTTATGGAAACAACTGGGCAAGTAGAAAAGGATATCGCACCGTAGTTACAACTCATATTTGTGAGTTATGAATTGTATTTGTTGGCAAGAGTTTCTTTAAAGAGATCATTTTTTTCCTGGTGGTTTAAAATCATAGGTGGTTTTGAAGATGATATTTTAATAGAACTTACATAGGTGCTTTTGACATCTTAAAATTAAGTCTTGACCTTGCATCACTTCTAAACTTTAATTTGATTTTTCTAATGGCATGAGTAGTCTATTTATCCATGAGTCACTCTTTTCTTATAGTTAGTCTCACTGTTGCTTTTTAGGCCAAATGTCATTGGACTTGGGCTGCACATATTTATTCATTAGAAACAATTGATATCAAAATAGGACATCAGAATCATTGGATCCTATAATTCTTGGATGATTACATTTTACAAAGGCGAGAGTGTCTGTTCAATTGATCTTCTCTATTTGCCAAAATGCCACCTTAATATTGTTTTTGTTGTTAATGACTGGCTCATGGCCTGAGGCAATTGTGAAATAATGGTCTTTAATGCTAAGTATGGTTTATGTTTATTAAATTGAACTTCTAAAAACAATTTTTTTTTTTTTTTTGTGGGGTGGGGCTTTATGAGGCTGGTTCCATAATCTATCTTATGACTCTTCAAAGTAGGTATATATTTTGTACAATAAGCAATACTTTTCTCCTCATGATTGATAACCTAATTTTTTTTTTGTCATCATGATCTTGTGTACACAGTAATGGTAATTTTATGGAAAGTTTCCAATCATAATTAGTGAAGTTTGTTGACATTATTTATCTATGTTTTTTGAAAACTGATGGAAAGATATTCAAAGAGAATATTTGGTCTCTTTGAATCACATAATTAGTGAAGTTTGCTTCAAATGATTGTTGAAATGATCTGGGAGGATTGTTTTAGGAAAAATCATGCCCACTTCGATGCATGTTAGCATTGTTGCAGCTCACCCAAAATTCTAGCAGCTCTTTTGCTTAATTCTTGGTGAAACGATGAAGGATGAGACTAGAGTAAATCGATATGAACTTACATTATAGTATTGTTCCATTCTTGTTGATATCTTTCGTGTGCAACCTATGGGACGTCTTCAGTGTATGCATGAGTCTTTTTTGAATTTGATATGAGGAAACATTTATGAGCTTGTTTTTGGGTCAAAATGGCATGGAATTATTATGATGTTATAGGTAAATTGGATTATTCAATCCGGGAAAAGGAAAAATAATAATAATTTAATAAATAATTATAAAAATGCTATTGAAGTGAATAATTTCATTTTTAGGCAACTTAAAAATATAAGTTACGAACTAACTTGTTTTTTCAAGAGACGAAATCGGTAGATTATATGAAGTTTGCCTCTTTGAATTATTTTTATCCTAATACTTACTAAAATATTATTTTTCCCTTTTTCCTATTCATATCTAATGAGATTGGTTTCGGGAAAATCCACATGTGACTAGATTTTTTTCGATTTTCTTGAATTAAATTTGCTACTAAATGGTATTTACAGCTTGCTCAACTAACTCGACTTGTTGAACAACTTGTATCAAGTTTTTCTAGTAGTTCAGGTTAGTTATCATGGGTCGTTTTTCATTATCTCATTAGTGGTTTTTTTAACCATTCAATAATTATATTTACATATTGTGTGACAGCAAATCCAAATGGAAATACTTCTACAAGTGCACGAGATACTTCATCAAATCCATCATTTGGAGATGATGGTGACAACAGTGAGGAAGAAAATTAAACACTTAGTTTTTTGTTTTTTGGCTGAAGCAACTAACATGAATGGGGTCAATTTAATGTGATAAAGTGTACATATGCTCATTTTGATGTAATTTAGAGTTTGTGCTTATGTTTCTTCTAAGGATACTAAACCATATTATTTTGTGTTTATTTTTTCTTTTAATGTAAGGATGGTCATGGTGATCTTTAAGTAATTTTTATGTTATTAGTTTTTTTTTTTTTTCATATCAAGCACATTGTATGCTCCAAAATGTATTAGTGATATTTATTCATACATAAATTTCATGTGCAGAAGTAATAGCAGGTATTAATTATATTGTGATCAAATAGGTATATATTGCTAATTGTGCATATATTACACAATAAACAAGTATATATTGCCAAATTAAACCAAGTTAAACATTAATCTCTTCTTAACAAGAACAGCCACGTGTAAACGTCGCTAAATTAAAATAACAACCATATTTAGAAATTACTATTTTAATTAAATACCTATATGTAGACGTCGCAAATGTATTAGAATAGCTACGTTTAAGTTACGGTAAATATGAGATTTGTCATATTTATAAATCGCCATTGTTGTCCAACAACATATATAAAGCTTATTCAACCTGTGCATGGCCATAAAGCTTATTCAACCTGTGCATGGCCACGGTTAAACATCGCTAATTAAGTTTTACTTACGTTTATGCGTTGCTAATAAAAATATTTATCCACGTTTAAACGTCGTTGATCACAAGTTTCCCTCCTTTTATATTTAGCGGGATGGAGATCAGTCATATTTAACCACACATAAGTGTGACTAAAACATGATAATAGGTCATGTTTAAACATGACCCAACAAAGTGTATTTGGCTGCCAAACTAACATTAGCGACGTTTCAATTTTTGACGTTACTTATCAAATCTACGACGGACCTTTTGCGACGTCTATAGGCCACGTGTAAAAAAACGTGACAAAAAATCTTTGGTCACGTTTGATTAATGTTTAGCCACGTTTATTAGACGTAACCAAAGGCTCATTTTGTTGTAGTGATAATAGGTCATAAACTACTTTTTACATTTGGTTTGTCGGAATGGAATTGCTATTCTAACTTATTACAAAATAGCTATTTTCTTATTTGATAATTAATAATTTTACTATAAAAAATTTCTATTCCATGCAATGCAAAACAAGTAACGAATTCATGTTCTTTTCCTTCATTAATACAATTCCTCACAATATTTAACTTTTCTTTCTAAAAATACCCTCGATTATAAAACAAAGTTGACCTTTGAAGTACACATAATTTGCTACCTTTATTTTGCTCCATTGAACCAAACATAAGTTGCTCATATTCCATTTCCATATTACATAATAGTTAACCTTTTAAGGTAGGACTATTCATTGAATTGAACCAAAACAAACTTAAAACCGAACCAAACTGAGTCGAACCACAAAATGTGATTAAATTCAGGAAGAGTCTAAATGGCCATAGTTTGGTTCGAGGCGTCGAACCAAACCAAACCACTTTCATTAAAAGGAAATAAAGAAATAAGAGTCATTTTATTTATTTATAACTCTTAAACATTAGATATTATGATCATAAGTGACATTTCACTCTTATACAACGTATATATGTAATATGTTAGAATAGACTTGAAATGAAACCACATTTCTAAATTCTAATACCAATGTTGCGTTTAGATGCATCTTTGAAAGGGAATTAAGTAAGATTTCAATTCATAAAATTATTAGGAGAAATTATGATCCCATTCCAATTTATGAAATATAAATTACATTTTCAACTACATTAATGTTATTTATAAATATAAATGTTGTATATATGTATATATATATATATATATATTGTAAAGTGTAACACATGTTTACCGTCTTTGTTAAAAAAAATTATATAAATATAAATTGTATAAAAAAATTACCAAAATACCATCACCATATCACATATTGAAGAGTAGATACAAAGTTTTATATGTGTATCATATCTTGAAAGTGAGATATAAAGCAAGCTACCATGCAAAACTTTTAAAAATTTGTGTATCGCATGTAGAATAGACTACATAATGAAACTATACAAGGAAAGAATGAGAACTTATAATTAAGGATTGACTAACTATATAAGGAAAGAATGAAAAATCCTATATTCAAGAATTGACTCAATCCTTTTTTTCTAAAGAAATAAAAACTCATCTAATTTGTTCCACAATTAACTCCTTAATTTCTATCAAAGGTAAGGTTATTAATGAGCATTGTCTCTTAACTCAAACAAGGATAAGTTGTTATTATTTGTTAAGGGGAGGTTGTTGTTAAGACATTTATTAACTTTTTGTTTTGTTTAAATAATACTTCTTATTTGATAATATTAAAATTTTACCACTTTTATATGAAATTATCCATTGCTTTTTATTCTTTTTTTTTTCTCAAAAAATTATTGATTGCTAATACCCTGTAACATTCTTTCGAATTAAAATTGTGAATTCCTTAAAATGGAAGATTTTCTTAAATTAGTAAGGCATCGTCGTAAGAATTATTTAAATATTGCTATGATTAAAGATAAGTTAAGAACGTTGTTAAAGGAGAAGTTTTCGTTTTCCTATGTAAAATAGTATATTCATTCTTGTCTTGTTAATTTATAAGATTGTCTTTTATTCCTGAAAGCCTCCGTTAGTTTCTTCGATTAGCACATTAAAAACTTAATTAAGCCATTAAGGATTTTTTTCTTTTTTATTTACTGGCTCCTAAGTTTCTAAGCAACAACTACTCCCATACACACATATATATGCACATATTCATATCTAACAGTTTTAGAGCAAATAGTGAATCAGAATGGGGTAGTAAATGCCAAAATTAAGCAGCAATCCTTAACTAAAGTTCCAATTTCCATGCTTATTTATCAAACTAGTTTTATTCTTTAACAACCTTTTACATGAAAAATCTTGGCCTAGGGTCTCTAGTCTCTAGAATATAATAAGGTTGGAAAAAAATAATAATGCTTTTATTGTATAGTTGAAAATATTTAAAAAATTTTTTTTTCATAAATAATAACAATTTATCCGATGAAGGTGAAAAAATAGAGATTCATTTTTTATTCACAAATGTCACAATTTTTTACAAACAAATCAAAGAATAGACATTGAAACAGGTATTTTATGATAATAAAACTAAAATATAATTCTAATATTGTTCACTAGAAGCAGCATTCGGGTCAAAACCCCACAAGATAAAATCTGCTCTATCTTATACTCAAAATATTTGATATTCTATCCTAAGAAACTTTGATGGACCGTCTTCTTCACAATATTACTATGTAATCAATTACAAAATATCAATACAAAAATTAATATAAAAACTTGGTTACAATTAAAATAGATTTGATGAGTTGTTTCCTGTATGCTCTCTTCGTGCACACACACATATGCATATGTATATATATATATATATATGATGGTAAGTGATTATATTAAATATGTGAAATAAAGATCTAAAGTCTTTATTTTCATTGCTATTCTAATAAATAAAATCCACCCATTTACCAACCTCTATTAACTAATAATAAATCCCACATTTATAACATTCCCTTTTTTATCAACTAACGCGTAAACTGAGATTCCAAATATAGCTACAAAATCCCTCCATATCCTCCTCCTTTAACCGATCCAACTTTGAAACTCTCCGCCATCTTTTCTTCATCTTCTTCTTCCTCCTCCTCATTCTCTCTCTTTTTCCTTTCATTCTGCAACAAGCCAACCATGGAATACCGGCCTCTCGACATCAAACTAATCTCCGGCAAAGACCTAAAAGACGTCACCATGTTCTCCAAAATGGACGTATACGCCATCGTTTCCATCTCCAACGTCCACGGCCAGACCTTCAAAACCCCGATTGATAAAGACTGCGGACCAAACCCTAAATGGAACTTCCCCATGAAATTCACCCTCCCCGAGCCTTCCCTCCAATCCAACAGCCTAACCATAACCATCCAGCTCAAACACGAGCGTACCCTCGGAAGCGACGAGGATATCGGGATCGTGCATGTCCCATGCAAAGAACTCTTCGACAAAATGGAGAAGACGGAAAGAGTCGTCACGTACGCTGTCAGGACGCCGTCCGGCAAGTCCAAGGGCAGTTTGGACTTATCGTATCAGTTCGGTCAGAAATACAACGCACAAGTCTCGGCAGCTACAACACATAAAGGTTACGATAAGGAGCAGCCGCAGCCCGTGACAGCGTATCCTGCCCCCGCAGGGTACCCCGGTCCCGGCTCGAGTACCTCGGGAGGTCCGTACGGATACTCCGGTGCTGCTTCCCCGCCACCACCGGGGCAGTATCCGTACCCCGCACCGGGTGGGTACCCGTATGGCCAGCCACCACGTCAGCAGCAGCCGGGTTACGGGTATCCGGGATATCCACCGCAATACGGGGCGGCGGCACAGGGATACGGGTATCCTCCGCAGCAGGGAGGATATGGATACCCGACGGGTGCACCGCCTAAGAAGGGGAAGAAGAGCGGGTTGGGCGGGGCAGGTTTAGGGTTAGGGTTGGCGGGAGGGTTGTTGGGCGGGTTGTTGGTTGGGGATATGATATCGGATGCCGGTGAAATGATTTCGGATGCAACTGATGCTGCTGATGATGCTGGTTATGATGCTGCTCTTGACGCTACTGGTTTTGATTTTTAATAACGGCATACCTATCAATGTGGTCAAAACTTGAGTTGAGCCGTCCAGTTAATTTAATTTCCGATTTGATTTTGATGTTCTAGCATGTCGGATCAAGCTTTCGGGCCGGATTTAAAAAAAGACAAGGAGGGTGAGTGATATTTTATTTTGTATGTAAATTAAAAATTGTTATTAGTTTGTGTCATTTTAATCTTTTACTTTTATTTTGACTTATGATTACTAATGCCATTTGTCTCATCAAGGTTAAGTATTAATAAAATCTTGATGTTTAATAGTTTTTTCAAAAAATATTTCTATTGCTCCAATGTAGTAAAACCATATTGATATGCCTGTTAATGCAGTTGTGTTTTTCGTTGAAAATGTAATCATTGTCTAGACTAGTTGATTCCTTGGTTTCTCGTTGTTTTGAAAATTTTTTTAAATGGATAATTTATTAGAAAATAAATATAAATAAAAATAGATGCATTTACTTATAAATAAATTAAACAAAATAAATACATATCAAAATGAGAAAAAAATCAAACAATTCAATCAAACCCGTAAGTTTCGCTTTGCATAGTCACAAATAGAGCCTAGGACAAGTTTCGTTAACTTTGTTGTAATTAAAAGCTTTCTACGATGTTAATCGTGTAAAACTTAAATTATGGGAAGCTTTTCACAGTTGGAGATTGGGTAGAAAAGTCTATTTCGAAGAAAAGGACAACATTGTCACAAAATCATCACATGCATAGAAAATTAGGTCAATCACCATATAAAATAATTTCGTATCGGTTATGCATTCACAATGTTGTCATTTTCTTCAAATGTAACTATAGCATGCACAAAAAGGCAAATCTCGAGTCATACAACTTTATAAAGCTGTAAACAAATCAAACCTACTCATAAGATATACAAACTTAATTTAATAATAGCTCAAATTCAACTCATTTATAGTTAAATTAAATTAGAGTTCAAACTATTCAAATAATTATCAACTTCAAGTTCTAAATTATTAATCTAATCAAGTTTTTTAGATAATTTAAAAAATTATAAAAGTTGTTTTCTATTTTTAAAATCTATTTTCATTACTTTTTCATTTTCTTTTTTGTTTTATATCTAATGGTCTATATTTATTATATTTTAAGATCATATCAACTATTAAAAAAAAACCTATTTATATCCAAATCTTGATTTTTTTTTCAAATTTAATTCATTTTTATGACAATAATCAAGCCTAACCGAGTCTAGCCCACACCAATCATATAGCTTTAATAATATCAATTATTGGGCTCTTCATTGGTATAGAAATATCTCATAACAACTTATACTTCTTTAATAATGTTTGAGAAGTGCTCCATGATTTTTTTTTTTTTTTTTGACAGAGTCAATTGGAACCGAAACACTTATTCTATCTGCACCATTTAGCTTCATATTATTATGAACCATTTAGTGAAAAGAGAAAGTACATGTCATTATAAACGTTGCAACAAGCTTGCAGGAGAAAAAAAAAAAAAAAAAGCTTGCAGATAACTTAAAGTTAGATGATCAAATTCTAAGCAACCAACAGATCAAGTGTCTCAACCTCCAGCGCAAAACAGAAGAATCAAAGTCATTTAATAGGTGAAAAACATTTTAAAAGATAATTTTGGTGGAATTTTTTAACCCCTAAGGTGGTGTCTAGATTACCTGTTCCCTCCAATCGGATATTTCCCTGTTTGGTTTAAAGCTAATAAGTATTATCAAGGAATATCAATTACTTTTGTAGATGGAATCACCATTCCCATGCCACCTCCTAAGATTGGCTACTTCCTTTAGCACCAGGATAAACATTTCACAATTCTTCCCAAAATACCCTCATCAAATATAGATATCATGACTGATGGAATATCAGCACGCACCATCAGACTTTTCAAGTAATATAAGCAAAGACTAGAATCAACTCACCATATTGATAGCACAATCAGTTTGTATATGCTCTCTTTGCATCCCCCCAAAACCTAAATCACTGCTTCTCCGGTCGATACAGCTAGTTGGTTAAAAGAAAGGTGTGAAAAAGTGTCAACCACAAAGCTGTTTCTTCAAAATCCAATACTAGACATAGTATAAATTTATCTAACCAAAAAAAGGTAGAAGGAAAAAAAAAATCATATCAACATAATAAAGGATTTCCAACTCTATTTACTAATTATAAAAACTAAGAATGAATACCATGGAATAAAGAATACCTCACAATACCAGCTATAACTGTATTTTGAAGAGCAAGAGAACGTTTTGCAGTTGGAAGAGGAATCTTAGGATTAATTTTTAAAACAGCAATATCAGAACGCACGTCAGCATTAACCACCGTCCCTTCAAATGTTCGACCATCCTGCAGTGTCACATAAATCTGCAAGAAATTCTAGGTGCGGTATGCTACTCATGCCTACAAGTTGGAAACCAATGTCTACTAATGGAAAATTGAAGCATGAATCAGATTCTCAGGTTTCTAGTTAGCCTACTGTCCACTAACTATTATATTATATCCAACACTTAAAAACACCAATATACTATTTATATAACCACACGAAATTGAGTTAGTAATAAACTATAAGCAAAAAATAGGATATCATATTTTATAGAAGTTTATTTAAGGTATTAATGTTTCTTTTAGAAGTAATTTTATTTAGTGTATCAATATTTCAAGTAATTAAAAAAAATTAATATTTCACAATATGGGTAAAAAAAGGTAAAAATAACTGATCATTTAGGAAAATTAGGAAAAATTAATTTAAACATCAATATCCTATTTGATTCACTTTGTGAAATATTAATTCTTCTACCACTCAAAATATTGATACCTTCTAATGTAGTTTACCCGATTTTTATATTGAATTTGTCTCTTAACGGATGAATTCATTACAGTTGATTTTAAGTAGTCTCTTAAATAAATGACTATTACATGTGAATTCAACTAAACGATTTCAACTTACTTTCTTTTGAGTTTATTTTTTATTCGATAGTATTATATAATCTTTTTATTAAAATATTTTACCTTATTTCTACAATTGATTGCAAATTTATTAGTAAATGTGCCTATGGTTTTTCATAATTGTTGATGATCTAATATGGACCATAGGTCTTCCAAGCCGCGTTCAACCCATTAGCCACTTAGACCAACCCATTGGGGTAAAACCTAGTTCAGATCAATAACGACCCGAAGCAATGTTAAAGTACCTTCCACCTTAGCTCGATGTATTGACCAAGCCCTGTAGCATTCAATCGGCAATATGCTTGGCATCTCTCAGTATACCTTCCTTGGTCGAGTTAAACACGTGTGCATGTAGATTTATGATTTACCCCAAGTTCACTATAACTGTCGGCAGCCACCCACTCTTATTATCCCATGCGCACTTAATCGTTGAGAATCATCTAACTGCAAATGACCTTCTCCTCTCCACAAGAATGGTAATGTCGTCTGGACTATCTCTCTTTAACTCTTTAATTATTCTTGAATCAATATGTTGGTTGACTTAGGCATTAAAGTAGCCATGTTTGGCCTAACCTTCGTGTGCAATGCGGGCCCATAATCTATTGAAGCCTAGTCCGTATCATCTATATATTCAGCCTATTTGGGATTAGAACTAGTGACAATAACAATAATTAAATACATTGTTCTAATAGAATTTAGAATATAAAATAATTATAGAATAAAACTAAGTTCGTTGCAATGATTTGAGAAAGGAAATTAATACGAGAGCCGATAATAGCCCAAAAAATGTGTTAAAAAATGAAATCCAATAATTTAGAAAATAGATAAAGATAGGGAACAAAAAGATGTTATTTTAGAAAATGTTAAAATTTAGAAATTTTGAAAAATAATCCCAATGATTAGATAGTTAAAATTGTGTCTTATAGATAAGATTTTATGGCAAAATAAAATCTTGTCTTCAAGACACCATTTTAATTACCTTATTTATGGGATTTTTTTTTCTTTTTTCAAAAGTTATGATTTTTGTAATTTTTTAATTTACAATTTTTCCTTTACCCAAAATAATTTACAAAAAAAATGAAAAGATAAAATATATATTTCTGTCAATCTTTAAGCATTAAAATTCTATCAAAATAAAAAAAATAATAATAAAGACACAAGAAAATCAAAACTTATTTTAATAATGAGTAACTAAAAGAAACTCTACGCCAAATTATAATATGAGTATCATGAGAAAAATCACCACTAATCATAATAATCTTTTTCTTTAATTATATGTTTTACTTTAGTTGAAAAAAGAAATGATTATTGTTATTGTAAAATGTATTATTACTCTTCTTAATAAATTATAACCTTATTCAGAATGAGATTAATCATGATAATATAAATCAAATAAAAAATCACTAAGCAACTAAAATAGCTATTTTTTTTTTTTTCCTTAGCAAAAAATATTGAAGTTAGTTCTTATTAATGGTCAAATATAAACTACAGGGCTCTGGGGATCAATCTAGCTCATTACTTATACAGGCTGGCCCCTTAGGCTTAAGCCTAGCCAATTATATCTAATTCAAAACTCCATAAGATACAACTCCCTCGAGCTTGAGGAGCTAACTAAAAAGTATTGTATTGCGCTTGGAGGGACATCGACCTAGGAGCACTTGCTGCATGCATCTCGATCACTCAATGTCTGCATTATCAAACATGGATTATTGGGCTCACTTCGTATCTATTGTAACTGTTACCACCACCCACTCACTGATGATCCCATGACTTGCATAATCACCATTAGCCAATCCACTATAAATATCCCATCACACGCCATGAGAATGGCATGTCATCTAGACTCTTATGTACTTTTATTGTCCATACCTTTATTGACATGCTTACTAACTTAAGCATCGGAGTGGTCTAACAATTACAAACCCTGATTTACTACTAATTGTGTTTTTTCTTACAAGCCCAACGCCACATGATTTTAGTCTAGCAATTACAAATAATTACCTCTATCAGATTTAAGCTAGTGACATTTTGGTGCCATCTCTGGGAAACTTATCCCCAAAGAAGTTTCTCCATTTTCATACATGCTAATGGTCAAACATGGATCATGGATACCTCGATCCAATCCTACCCATTAACTACATGGGCTAGCCTCTTGAGCCTTAGCCCAACCCGTTTTGACAACATCAAGAGCCTTACTAGAAGATCAATCCCTTTAACTTAGGGAGTCGACTTTTTGATATCGCACTCAGACTATCATGCCTTAAAAGATATCCTAAACGTGGCAGTCCGCCACATATAATATCAAGACTTAAGAATGACTATCTTAGTTATACGAAAGTCTTGGTATTACATGTAAGGCGTCTAAAACGGTAATAGGAGACGCTTTTGGGAAGTGTGGTCTAAGCAAGTAATATTGAACATACAAGAATCTAGAAATAAAGATAGTTCATAATACTAATAATTAAAAGTCTATTACATGAATCTTAAGGGCATACCCCCTCTAAATCTCCAAGGATCGATGTAAACTAATAGTCTTTAAATAATTTAAATACTACATCAAAAGATTTTTAAAGGAATTCTAGTCTAATCCTTCAAGTAGATTTCCTTCAAAAGCTCCCAAAAGAAAACTTACGCAGATAAGAGGAGACCTCGGGTATAAGAACGAGTGTTCCTGCGAATATAAATATCTATAAGGGTGTAAGCTTTACAGGCTTAGTGAGTATAATCCCAAAAATCATACTTAAAACAAAATAACAATCCAGTTTATTAGACAAGCAAATGGAATGCAACAAGCATGTGAGCATACAAGACATATGATTTTTCGAGAATCATATGTTGAATGAATTTACGCCCTTCATTCGGGATTAGGTATTCGGCCTATCACAACCACCATTTCTTTAAAACCATTTTTATAGATCTTATAGACTCCTATTCGCCATAAAAAATATGTAGTTATTACCGGCTCCTACTAGCCATCAATTTGTAGATCTTACCGGCTCCTATTCGCCATACACAGATACTACCAATTATGTCAACCACTACTATCATACTAATGTCCCACCATTTGTATAATAGTAAATGCAACGTGACTCTACGAATGAAGTGCATGTCTCGATTTTATTTTAAGTCTAGCCATTTGTATTACAAATTCTTTGAAGTGATCAACCAATTTCAAACACTTTCAACATGTTAATTATAACATACAACAAGCAATTCATAGCTCGATATACTAAATATTCTTTCAACAAGTTATAAAGACATGCATCTTCAATTTTATCTTTCCTAAGTCAAGTGCTACTAAACTACAAGCACCTACATAAGCATGAAAATAAGGGAAGTAGACTCACTCGGCCATGACGATATTTCCTTAGTTGAAATAGTCATTGGGGTAGTACATGTTCTCCTCCTCGGTTCCTAAACAAATAAAATACCCAAAATGAGTATTCCATAGAATTTCTAGTCAAAACTTCTAATCTTATTTCCTAGTTTGCAGTAAAATTTGTAGTGGAAATTCCAACTTAAAATGGCATAACCTGCTCATTTTAACTCGAATTTAGCATTATATATACCGTTTTCTACTATTCGAAAATATCTATTCATTTATAAGGTTATTTTTATCATAAAAAGTCGTTTGGTCTAGAAACCACATGGTACAAATTCATCATGAAAATTCCAATTTTCAAAACTTAAATTTGCAAACTTTTCTTTCTCCAAAAATACTTGTACCAAAATGTAGATATTATCATAGTTGGAAAACCTTTAGAATATATATATATATATATATATATATATTGACTCATATTATATGCATGAATTTAATGAAGTTGTCTCAACAATGATTTTTATAAAAGTAATGTATTCTAGAATTTGGAAAAGTAAAACTTTGAAAATTTCCACTTAGTTTGTTGGAAAAATTTCTTGAATCATTTTAAGTAAGTATTTTCTCCTTTTAATTTTATTTCTTACTCTTTCGAAAATAGTTAAATTTCTCTAAAAATGATTTTTGTCTTTTTAAGTTTCCTATGACTTAATTTCTAGGGGTTGAGAGGATAGTTTCTAGATACTATTTGATAGTAGTTAAAATTTATCAAAGTTTACATTTTCTTAACTTTTCCTAAAGTTTATTTCATTTAATTAAAATGATTTCCTAAGTTGTTCACTAATTTTATTTTTTTAAGAACATTTTATTTCTATAAAAGAAACATTCTTGTGATTTTTCAAACTAATCTATTCCTTGATATTCTAGAGTATTAGTGAAACTTTCTTAATGAAGTTTAATAAAACTTTTGTTTGTAAAGTTCATGTGTGATATATCTAGTTTATATATTATCTAAAAATTCCTACGTTTTATTGTTACTAAAAACTTATGATGAACTCCTCTAGATTTTAGGAAAAGATTTGTTAAGATAAATTCCTAAGTTTTTATGGGAAAATCATTTCTTACATGACAAAAGTTTATTTTGAAAAGAACTCTCATCTTCTCTTTTTATTTAAGAAAATTTTTGTTAAGACACTATCAATATGCTCATGCATGATCATGAATATATAGTCATGAGAAATAAAGAAGTATATCATAATAAGATAAGATAAATATAAGAAATAGTAAGAGCATAATATTAATATCAATCATTGGGAACCTTAGCTTCATCAAGGTAACCCAATCAAGTATTGGAAGCCTTAGCGTCATCAAGGCAACCCGGAACTAAGAATAGACTAGTCCAAAAAAAAAAAGAGAAAAAAAAAAAAAAAGTAAAAGCAATAATAATAGCAAGTTAGAGAAAGTTAGTGGACATTAGGCTCTAAAAATATATAGATATACGTATAATTAGCAATATATATAGAATTAGATTAGAGCATTATAACAATAATAATATCAACATATATAGAAGCATAATAACAACATAATAAAACTGGAATTTCATGTATAAGAACGAAACATGAACATGTTGCTACTTTTACTACCATATGAGTTTCAAAACAACACCATAGTAATGTTAAGTTACATGACATGGGTAAATAAATAGGAATAAAAGTTTTACCTAAAGTGTTTTTTGGGTGGGAAGAAGGTAGTGAATGTATGATTATGTGGGCTAGTGGTTTGTGGTGGGTTGTTTGTGTATAAAGGAGAATTTTGGTGAGTACTTGGTGAAAGAGAGTTTTGGTAGAGGAAAATTATGTGGAGAGAGTTGTGGAGTAATCTCGGGAGAATTTTTTTATGTGTAAAGATGGTGTGAAAGAAGTGGAGGGAGAGGGGGTATTTATAGTTGAGGATGGAGGGAAATTATATGTAATAAAATAAATTAAAAAAGAAAAAAATAGATAAAGGAAGAGAGGGGAGGGTGCGCCGGCCATAGGGGAGAGGAGAGAGGGAGTGAATTATTTTTGTTGTTTTGTAATAAAAAGTAATTAAAATATGAAATATGGTTGATACGAATGTATATTGGAAATGAAAAAAGTAGAAAAATAGTTATGTAGGTAGTCAGAGTGGGTAGTAAGGTAAAATAGACACAAATGAATAGTAATGAATAGTAGTATATGACAATGAATAGGAAACAAGACAAATAATATACAGGTAGTAAAAAAAATACGAGTATAAATGTGATATTTATTATATTTAGTTACCAAAAAATTACGAAACTGATATTTTGAAATCCTTGTATTATTTCGGATCTAATAGTGTTATCGAACTATTTTTAGTATTCCGAGCCTCGGACATGCTTTTCGAGAGCTGATCCCGTTCGGCCTCGAAAGACACTAAAAATTTGCAAATCTGATATTTTATACTTCCTTATATTATTACGAACTATTATCACTAAATATCTCAATTCCATTATTTAGGGCTAAAGAATACGAAAATGTCTGATCTAAATTCCAGCGTTTGTTCTAGCCTTTTGTTGATTCTTAGGGTTTTCGATTGACTTTTAATTCTAAGATTAAGCTTAAAACTAACCAAAATTTTCAAGGGTTTACACAGACAACACTTGACTTAGGGTCACTTTGCATGCTTCCTCTACTCAGGGTTGGCACAGCTAAACGTGGACTAATGGGCTCATCCCACATTCACGATAACCAATGCTAACCTCCCACTTACGTACGATCCCACAACACACTCAACCATCTAAGATCAGCCTACTATAAATGTCTCCATTTATCTTGCAAGAATGGTAATATCACCCAGACTCTTTCTCTGTCTTAATGACTATATACTTGTTATTTGTCAACATGCTTGCTGACTTAAGTATTTGATAGGCATGATTTATCATTGTTTTTAACGGTTAATTAAGTCCAATTTATGGTTTATTGACATAATTTATAATAGAATCGGTACTCAGTTGAGTTATATATTCATTTCAAGTTAAATTAAAGCATCATGGAGATATTAGAAGGAATTTGAGGAAAGTTTTATCAAGAATGAAGCAAATAAGAAAAAAGTAAGATGAAAGATGCAAGTCACGGGTGTGATTCCATGTAAAGGAAGAAAATCTTAAAGTCAGTATCTACTAAAGGGATGATCACGGGCATAATTCGTGAAATCCAACCCGAGAGCTTCTAAGAGCAAGTTCACGAGCATGATTCCTAAAGAATTCAAGATTGATGGCTACCAAGGTCAAAATCACGAGCGTGATTCACAAATTTCAAGTGACCAGATTCTACCAAGGGCAGAGTTAAAGACGTGATTCTCAGCGTGATTCGAAAATGCACTCTCTCGACTTTTTCCTAAACAGTGTAATTAATAGCTTTTACATGTGAATAAACGCATATTTTCGTTTGCAACCTTTAGGGAAATGTTTTAGGCTATAAAAGACAACATACCCATTCAATAAAAGGGGGTAATCCAAAGCTTTGTCATCAATTAGAATAGGAACAATGTAGACATCTTCTCTTCTCTAAAAGGGGAGTAAATGTGTGTATGTGTGAGTGTATTGTGAGTGTAAGTATTGTATTTGTGATGATTCATCCGTGGAACTTGAGAGAGACCAGCGAGGGATCTTCAATGTGTTGTATAGACAATTTTAGCAATAGGAGGAATGGGTGTTGTCCTTCTATCTCTCATCTCAATCTTATTATGTTTTGCTTAATGTTTGTTTATAATGTATTTTGCAAATTTCATGATTTCTTATGTAGAAGTGCATTAAATTCATAATTGCTATTAAACTTCTTAATTTCAGCGGTAGCATATATGTAGCATTAGTGCATGTAGTACACGACATGGACTTTTGCCATATTTCACTTAGGTAGATTGAGAAATCATCTAAGTGAATAGATCTAAATTGTCAAAAGGGATTGCTCATAGTCTTAGAGATAAGATGGTGAAAACTTCTACAGTTTTCTATGGAATTTCTAAACTTAATGGGTCATTGATTTGCTATTAGCTTAGCAAGAGATTCTAATGGATAAAACTAAGATTAGGCCTTGTTGATCTCAAGAAAGAATTTAAAGGAGTATGTTGAATTTCGTAGTTAAGACTAATAGCAATACATCAATAGTGTAAAATTACATGTTAATCATGGTTTGCAGACCTATGTATTATGTTGGCATTGCAGCTCTTTGTTATGTGTTAATATGTGTATTTGCATCCTTAGTTAATTAATAGTATAATTAGAAATTCAATACTATCATTAAAATCTTATTTATTTTAGGCTAGATAATGAGAAGAAGGTTAGTACTAGTGCTTAATTCGTTCGCTGTGAGAGACGACCCTATACTTAATCCTAGACTACATAACGATAAGTGCACTTGCCTGTCTTTGACCATGCTTTGGAAAAGGAACTATATGATTATAAATTCAAAACTCAGTCACTCAGTTAAAGAGTCTACCAGCATCGAAGTGGTCGCACCAAGCCTAGCCTTAACGCACTACTAAATGCTAACCGTGTTTTATTTTACAAGCTCAACGCACATTTGAGTCTAATCCAATGATCCTTATAGCCTCTACTGAATTCAAAATAGCGACATTTTTGGCGCTGTCTGTGAGAAACTAAACTTGCTCACTAGGGAAGTTTCTCAATTTTTTGGTCCTATTTAAACTACATAATCTTGAATACATGAACTTCTTTATCAACCATATTGCCATAATCCAAAGGCAAGAAACCATTATAGGATCCTGATGATGGGATAATTCAAATTTTTTTTTCTAGTCCCTTTAGTTTATGAGCACATGAAGGCTCATAGGCATGCCTAGTGCCTTCCTATCCCCAATTCCTCCTAGGATCAGAAAATCTTGAACAAGTTGGAAATATATGCTCCATAACATTTGTTAAGTCTCCTTGTTTGATTTGATGACAACAAAACATGTGTTAGTGATTACTAATATTGTTTATGAGTGTGCAAATTAAGTGTGAAGTGATTAAGATAATGTGGTTGAGTTAAGATAATTTTAAGAAAGACTGAAGTAAAGGTAGGTCGAACATTACAAGAAAATTAAGAGCTTTTATGAATTAGTGAAAGCCATAGCAAACCTCAAAACGTTGTCTGAAAGAATTGTTAAGTATCGATGAGACCTTAGAGTAAACCTTAGAGAGTAAACTTGCACAAGTCTAGAATGCCTGAGAACATACAGAATGCACAAAAATCGATTCAAATGAAGTGTTTTTAGTGTTATGAAGGCTCGACTCCAAGGTTAAATATATTTGAGTAATATATTCATCATGTTCCACTAAAAGTTGGACAAATATCTAAGGATTCAACTTACAGTAGATCTATCAATATTTCTCAAGTCATTTTATTGGAAAATTTATTTCTCAGATTGATTCAATTTATGTCCAAGATTATGGATATTTTTCTCACAATATTTGAAAATATTTTCGATATTTTGTGTTAGATTTGTTGAAGGTTATTTCAGGATGCAACTAAAGATTAAAATCAAGATCTAGAAAAGATTTTTGATGTTATAAAAACGAGATATTCTTAAAGACTTCATCAGATCATATTAGAGCCGTTAAACTCGGATTTCTTGGTTGAGATATGAAGGAAAAATGTCAAGAGAATCCAGGGATAATGGACATAACACATAGCAAATTAGATTTCAAATTTTCAAAGAAGATTGAAGATAAACATCATTTAAGTCAAGAGATATTTGGGGCATTTCCAACGTTCATCATCTGATATGCTCCTATCCATATTCCAGCCATTACACTTCGATATATAAAAGGCCAAAGAGTTCAAAAATGGAAGATACATTACTGCAATATGAAATTATTCTAAAAAGCAAATATATTGACTTGTTACTTTCCTTTTTAGCACACTATTTTGAATTTTTTATACATTATCTTGTTGCATTTTTTTTAATTCTCAAGCTAATGATAGTTAATCATTGTTATGTGCTATGAAGCACATTCTAGATTAGAAGTGACGTTGAAGTTCAATTTAACTATGAGGCTAATCAAAGAGAATTGAGTCCAAGATTGTATTTTGCAAACCTTGTAATCTTGATTTATTGAATATAGTTGAACATGCCAATGAGGAAGATGGGGTCTCCAACTTGGAGTTAGAAGAGAGGATTGACGCACAAGGCGAAATCTCTATAAATTACTGAGCATTCTCTTCTTAATTTTTGCATATTATTTTGTGCTTAATCTTAGTTGCTTTTAAGCCATTGGGAATATAAAAAAAAGGGACTAGTTTTTAAAACGGCAAAAAGTTATAAACTCTAACAGTAACCAATTCACCTCCCCCATTCTTCTTGGTTACTCTTTTGGGACCAACAAAATTGTTAAACACTATATCAAAATAATTGATCACAACAAAAAGGTAGAGCAAGTCACAACAAAGAGGTAGAGTAGGGCCTTAAGAAATTGGAATTGGGAATCCATGCCTCTCAGCAACAAGCTAGCAGTGGTGAAATTTAGCCATCTCGATTTCCTACCTTAGTATCCAAATTGCTGTAGTAGGATCCATGCAAAATGACCCTTCTTAAGCTCGAAGACCTCCTCAAGTGCACGATAACCTTCGAAAACTCTCACATCAAGGGATCTTTGGGAATCCGAAATCAATTGGTGGTACCTATTACCTTTCAAACCCACTTTAACAATCTCCCTTTATTGACTTACCTATGAACTAGGGAAAGCGCTTTAAAGATTTAACTCTAGAAGAAATGGAAAAGGAGGTCAAGCGAACGTCTAAGATCAAAGAGTGAGAAAAGCATGAACGTGCCGAAAACAGCACCACTAACTATCAAAACCCTACTCGATTGATCGGCAATTAAAACACTATTCCCCATAGGCATGAAATTGCCTACATTCAAGATGTACGGCTAACAATAGATCCCAAAGAACACTTGCACCATTATAAAGACCAAATGTAAGCCTTTAGGTGAAATGACCCGACATGTCCAATCTCTCATATTAGACATGACAGGTCACCCAGCCATGTATGATACCTAAGTACTACATGTAGCTGTCTGAAAAAGGAGGTGTTTATGTGAATTACTTGTTTAACTTGTTTAGATACAAAGGTTTTATCTAAAGACTACTCATTAAGGAGTAGATACTTTAATATAACATCATATAGATACCAATAACTTGGTATCTCAAAGTTTACAAAACCATATATTACATACATAATAGGAAAGCTTAAATACTTTATATTACAAACTTAGACTTATAGGCAAGCTATATCTACACTATTACATTTATAAAACAAAACTTGGTTTGGTCTCTCTTATAAAGAAAAATCAAGGTTGGTCTAGGAGTCTTAATCGTCACACTCGTCTAAAAAGTCTTCAAAGTCCGTCTCATAACCTAAGGAATCATAGAATTTGTCTTCTTCAATACCTGAAAAAGACAAAATTGAGCCATAGGCCCAGTACATAGTAACAAAACAAATATGATATGCCATATACTCATGAACTAATGCAAGGAAAAAATCATAAATTATTTCTCTTTATTTAAGTCACCAAAACAACTTTAGAGTATTTAAACTCCGATTTCAATCTTGAGGAGTCTAGGGGTACTGAGTAACCCTAGCTGCTCAGAGAATTGATATAAGCAGTATGAATACTTATATCTCTGATATAATCTCATAAAAAAAAGTAATTTTATCTAGGATTCACGGCTATTATTCAACTTTTCTTAACTTAATCCATAATATCACCTAGTTTAATCGTTCTCATTAAACGTGAACTAAATCATATTATATCCTTTTAAGAATAAGCAAATGTTACACCGATACTATAACCCCTATCAATTACCTGTCGAGCCACTGAAGAAAGTCATTACATCATCACTAAGGTGGTCTAAGCACCTAAATTATCATGTTAATCTCGTTAAACCCAGATTTAATGGCAAAAAGCACAACCAATACAAACACTTTTTAAGCCTTCTTTAGTTAAGATAAATTTAAGATATACCTATCCTAAGTAATCAACATTCATGTTATTACGTACCTTGATAAATAGGTATATGAAGCAAAAGACTGGTATTCAAACTCAGTTGAGTACAAGAATTTGTTAAAGAAATCATTTTATATAAAACATTGTTAAGTTACAATTGTACACTAATTCATATTCACACACAAAAAAAAAAGTGTGTGTGTGTGTGTGTGTGTGTGTATCACATTTCAAACAATTGTATATCAAATATCACTATCTCTTGATTGAATATTAACCCTATAACACTTCAACAAATTTAAATAAAAACTCATAAAAGAAAGAATAACTTAATATTATACATGCAATAGGGTTATATAACTTTCTACTTAATCACAAACTAAGCAACAAATAAAGAAACACATATAAAGTAATAAAACCATACAAACAAATATTATTTTTATTTATTTTTTATTTTTTTTAAACGGGGCAAAACATGGTATGTGGCCATACCGGGAGAGGGGAGGAGAGGGTAGGGTTGGGTTGGGTAGGTGGTACAAACTTTCACAAGCACGAGCATGCCCATGCTAGAGGGAAGAAAAACAAATTTTTTTACCAAAGACTTATAAGGGCCAATACACACTTGTAAGAGCCGATACATGCCAGATTATGTTAAAAAAATACGACCAAAGGCCTGTAAGGGGCTTTGTATATCCGTACAAGTGGAAAACACTAGCTTCAGAGGCTTGTACGGCCCCGTGCACACTTGTACAACTCAGCTTATAAAGGGTTTCGAAATCTCCTGTTTTTCAAACCTCATTTTATGATCTTTTCGCTCATCCTACATCAATCTATACACTATAAAAGCATTATACAACTTACTATATGCACTTAACAACTCAAAACATATATGAACTTCACTTCTCAACATTAAACAACTTCTTAATAAACCTTTCAATACTTCACTATTTTCACCAACTCATAACAACTTCTACACGTACTACAACTCATCTATCCCCAGACACTTCAACACTTCATGTACTTGTTCAACACACTCGAAAACTCATTTATCTCTATTCATTACCATGAATTATCAAGCAACTTCATATAAAAAGTCCATTCATCTACTCAAATACTTACACTACCACCACAAGCTAGTCATCACAATATCAAGAATTCGTGTAGCACCATAATCTTACTTAGATCACTAACATAGCATACAATTCACCAAGAAATCATTATAACATAAAATTCCACATTCTTGGAGAAATTGAAACAAACATATAATCACATAAACTAACAAATCATTACCTTATATAACTTGTACTTGAGGTTTAATCTTGGTGCAAGCCTTAGGAGGATTGTTTGAGAAAATTTGAAGAGGAAATTAAGAGTTGTTGTTGTTGTATGGGGCATCGGGTTTGGGGTCTGTTTTGGCTTGAAGAAAGTTGGCAAAATGAACCTTGATGTTTATCCTCTACATGTTTGACTTTGGTGGCAGATTTTAGAGAAGTAAAAGACAGGCTTTGGGTTGGGCTTTAATGTGTGTGTGTGTAGGCTTAGCTTTGTTTAATGGTTGGACTTTGTTTTGGGCTCCAAAATTTCCTCTATATTTGGTTTAAATTTGGATTGAGCTTGTTTTTTATAACTTAAGTTTAACATGCATTAAATCAAGTAAGTAATACAAATATCAAACCATACTAACACATCAAATTCTAATATGTATAATTTATCAACTAAAATAATTTCACAAAATTTTCATATTTCTAACAAGTAAAACATATATATGCTATACACTACTATCACTAAATTATACTACCACACCATATTTTATTAACTAATTATTTACCATAATTTCTATATGTCAAGCAAACATATCATATATTAATTTTACACTAACACATTAAATTCTCATCAACCAAACACTTAACTAAATCGCATTATTTAATTAAATCAACTTGTATATTAAATTAATTATGCATTGAGAGTTAGGCTATTTCATTAAGTTCAATGATGCCATTTTTCTATGAAGAGTTCCAGGGAACACTAGGAAAAGCCGCATATAGTTGGTACCACCAACTGTTGATCAACTTCATAACCATCTTTGATAAGTTGGAAACTATGTTCAAGATGCATTTCACAATTTGCCAACCCCTCAAAAAAGATTCTTCATCTCTCCTTCTAGTAAAGGAAAAAAAAGGACAAGTCCTTGAGGGATTGGTTAAACCAAGCCGTCATAGAAGCTGATAGATTAGACCTTAGCATTGCCATCCAAGTGGTAATCCAAGGAGTCCGTAGGAATGAGAGCATATTTTGTTCCCTTGTAAAGAACAAACTAAAGACATGGAGGAATTCCAAAAGCAAGAAGGCAAATACATCAGGTGTGAGGAGTTCATTTTCGCCTAAAATGAAATTGAGAAGTCTAATAGAGATTAACAGAAGAACCTAAATGACAAAGGATCAACCAAGGATCTCTTGGGGCTCCCATAAACAGAGAAGGACCCTTAGGATAGAGCAAGAAGGAGCAGGGAAAAAGAAGATTATTTGGCTCTAGTTTACACCCACTCAGTTTCCCTCAGGGGGAGATCTTAGAAATTAGGGACTTGGGCATCCCACTTGAGCCCACTAGAACGTGTGGAAGCCCTGGCCATAGAGACTCAAGCAAATACTATAACTACCACTATAATGTCGACCGCAACATGAACAAGTGCTTTCAACTCCAAGTTGCCCTATAGGAAGCCATTAAGAAGGATTTTTGAGGCAATACATTGTAGACTCGGACACCATGTCAAAAGGCCACCTTAATATAAGTGATCATACCAACCTAGAGATATAGCTCATAACAGTGATGAAGCTGTGGAGAACACTGCTAGAGGAGTCATAAACACCTTTATTGGAGGCCCTCACCCTGTCATCCTCTCAAATTATTTAAAGAATGACAAAGGAAGGAAGCTGATAAACCTAATTTATTCCTAATCTATGAATGCTATATACTTTTATTGGTCATCTTAATGGATAATATTATGAAAATAGTACTTGAAATCTCATAATTTGATTTCAGGTCTCTAAAACGATAATTATAAGAAAAGAAAGGATTTCACAAAATTCCTTGAAGATTAAAAGTCATTTGGACAAGAAACAAGAAAATTTATGAAGGACACGAGATAAACATGACCATGTCATCCACTCATGCCATTTGAATTGCCTAAGGGATGCGCCAGAAAAGCCAAAAGAGAAAAGCTCTATAACAGACAAGACACAACTATGTCCAATTTCGTGCCACTCCTAGAATTTTCAAATTTTGTGCATAGAATTCTACATGAAATAAGACACAACCGTGTCTTATCTTGTGTAGTTATTAGAGAATGAAAATTTTGAGCACAAAATTCTAGATGGGATATGCATGGCCATGTCCTTCCCATGTCAATCTGAATGCTCTATCATTTTTAGAAAGCATATTAATTTTGGAAAATATGAGTTTGCACTTGAAGAAAAAGGCAATTTGAAATATTTTTTAAAGACATGAATCCCACATTTATGTATCAATTTTGTACATCATCATAATGATATAGGATTTGTCATGTTTCAATTAAATTTTACCGAAGAGTTTAGTTTTCAATTTTAATTTTAATTACTGTCTAGTTGCAAAAAAGATACATATAATATACTATAATTATTTTCTTAAATTTAATTAATTCTTTTTCCGTTTTTGCTATATATGGAATATGATATGAACAATTATTACCTTTTCCAAACTAACAAATGAAGAACACTTATGCTAAATGACACATAGATTTTGTTTTACAAATATATTTAACCAAGATCCCATGAAACGAAGCTGGTTACGAAAAAATTTAATCCCGTTGTGCTGCTGGACTTTACAAAAATAATTGTTAGTAACCATCAGATGAAGAATGAAAACCCATGACAAAATTTCCCCAAAATGTAGGGAAAAAGGAAATTAATTTACTTTTTTAAAAAAAATTACAAAAATACCACTAGGATAAAAATAATACCAAGAATAGGCGAGTTGAACTCGTCTCTTGAAAATACGAGATCATTAGTGGCCAACCTCGTCTCTTCAAGAGAAGAGATCAGTGTATTTGCACTTACCTCGTCTCTTGAAGAGACGATGTTGAATCAAGTCATCTTTAATTTTGTTTCTTGAAGAGACAAGATCATCTCGTCTCTTCAAGAGACGAGATCAACTTGCCTACTCTTGGAATTATTTTTTTATCTCATGGATTTGTGTAATTTTTTTTTAGAAAGATGGTTATTTTTTTCCTTAATCCAAATGTAGGTTGGTTCAAAGGTTAAAGTGTCTCTTTAATATGAAAACCGAACTTTTTTTTTTCCTTTGTTTTTTTATTACCCCGAGCTTAAAGCTTATAGTACCAAATTATGGTGCTTGGTAGTCACCGTTATTTTTAATGTTGCCGCTGTTAATGACGGTGCATGCCCATAGGAATGGTAGTTCTACCTTAAATCTGCCTAATTCTTTTACTAATTGTTCACTTCACTCATTAATAAGCTAATGATAAAACCATTATTACAAAAGACTGAAATAAAACTATAATAAAACGTTCATTTGTTAAATTTTTCATTTAAATGAGTAATTTTCTTAAAAAGGACAATTTCAGCTATTTGGTGTTTATTTAGGGTCTATTTGGATTGTCTGTTTTCATCTGTATCTGTATCTTTTTTAAAATGATATGTGCAAAATATATTCGATTTATATCTAAATTTTATCTATATTTATTCTATTTGATCTTTTGATGAGAACTGTCAACTTTTTTTTATCTATATCTATTTTTTGATAAATAATTTGTTAGAAAAAAGTTTGAAAAAGTATATGTATCTGCCGAAAAAAGCCAAAACAAACAGACCCTTTAATAATGATTTCTTATAAAATCACTATTAAGATCAACTAAACACTAATAAACTCTCCAAAAAAAATAAAACCAATCAATGACCAATTAGTGTCAATAATGTCAAGAACACATCCATTACACTGTCAAAGGCCTCACACAGGTGTTCCCTTTGTTGCCAATACGCATTTGTATCCATAAGGTGGGATGCGTTTTCGACTCACATTGCAAATATATCCATTTAACTCAATGAAAAATTAGTCAAGACGTATATTTTACCATTTAAAAACTTGCTGTTGTAGTGAATCAGGCTTACCAAATTCCAACATCAACTTTTTATTATCATTTTTTTTTTTTAACTTTTTTTCTATTACTATGGAAGATGACCGATCCAATCAAGTCCATTTCACTTGAAAGACTAGTGTTAATAAATACCATTTGATCGCTTACTAGCATCAGTACCGAAAGGAGCAATTCTTATTGGTGCCAACTAGCACCCTAGGTAGCAAACGAGTGTTATTCAGAATTGGTTACACCCAGATGACCTCAGAATGAATCATAATCATTCAGGGTCACTAAAATGGCTCATACTAGCCATAACATATAACTAACATTCTAAGTAGAAATGAGCAACTAAGTGCAATCTTAGCTATTGCACAAATAATAAATGGGAAAAAGTTATTCATTTCCTCCTATTCAACTACATGAAATCGCTATGGTAATAAATAACAAAGTACTTTCTAAACTAAATCAACCAAAAAAAAAAAGAGGGATGAATATGCATAATCATGCATGTGTTTTTCTTATTCCACAGCAACGAATGCAGTTCTTCACCCTTCCATACACTGAGGGGTTTCAATCGGGAAGGAAAAAGTCCCATTGTAATGGATTCAAGTCCATAGCTCAGGGTTCCAATTACGAGATCTCGTAGCACTTCCCCATAAATTCTTATTGATTAGTATTACACGAAAGAAATCAATTCCAGATATTGAAAAAATTAGATCCTACTCTCTATAGACAAATTTGGCATTTGCTATCATTTTTTTCTATAATATTTTATTTTAAAAAACCAAACTATATAAACAGCCAGTTGTATGAATCAAGGGCAAGGTCCAAATCTCATTTTCTTCTCTTCTTCAACAATTCTCCCTCAAAATTTATCTCAAAAATAGCAACATTTACTTGTTTGAACCAAATAATTTAGAAATGCAGCATACTCTTCTCCCCCAAACCCCCGCCCCCCCCCCCCCCCCCCCTCTTCAAATGTCGGGATTTGTTTCTTCCGGAGTTATAGTCAGATTGACCAGCTTGTCCTTGGCTCTCTTCACCACTATCTTCATTGGAACCCCAATTCTGTCCCCCATAATCTCAATGATCTACAAACATAGGCATTATGAGAACTCAAAAATTTCTCAAAACTGACTCGAAGACAATTTTAATGAGCAGCTAGGTAACTGTTAATTTAGTGTATTTTAGTCTTATCAGTCTTATGGATTTTCTTATATGTAAACAGAAAAAACAAGACAATGCTTGCGGACCTTCACTTACCTCACTAATGGTTCCAACAGGTTTGCCATCAAATTCAACGACGACATCACCTGGTTCAATGCCAGCGTGATCAGCAGGAGATCCTGGAGTTACCTGGTGCAATATAAGAAGTATGTCACCACTATTGATAGAATCCAACAATCGAATTCTCAAATCTCTAATCAAAAGATCAAATTCCTTACAAAGTATGTATTATCTTCTCTGTTTTCTACTATAAGCACTTCTATTATTTATATTGTTTCCATAACTAACTCCCTAACAATGCCAGCTCAGCATAACTAACTAACCTTTCCTTATAACAAGTACAGCTGGCTTTACTAACTCACTATCCCTCCTTTACACAACTAAACAATATAAGACTTTTATTTCTTAGGCTTCCTACTATAGACTTGTAGTATAGGCTTCGGCACTCTAGGTATCCTATCAACTATGAACGTATCACACTTGGGAGATAAATGAAAAGCATTTATAGTATCATAACTCAACATATGGTCTGGTAGGTCATGACCTCAATAAATGTTTGAACCACATAGTTTCCATCTGCTGTTAATCATTTGAGGATGTTTCACTATGCATGTCTTTTACACATGAATTGCACGAATTACAAGAACGTGTAAGATGGTCTTCCCCCTCATTTAAAGTTGGCATTACTTGTCTCATTCACTATAGCTTCACACAACCATAAATGATTTTGGTACATATACCAATGCTCCTCTTATGTGATAGAACTAAATGTTGTCTGGTCAGGATATAAAGTTTCCAGTCAATCTTTTGTTAGAGTACACTTTATATCTCCCCTAAAAAGGGACTTCAAGCTTGCTGTTCACTCTTAACTAAACAAACTACATGTATAGAAGTAGTCCACAAGAACCTCTACCAGCTCGATGTTGTCACTGTTTTAGCCATGGCTACTAGTCTATTCCCAAAAGATCATTATCGTTAAGAATGAGGAAAGAAATCAAAGAGTACACCTTTAAAAAGGTTTTAGAAGTTCAGAACTTGACTAAGCAATATCCTATTGTGACATGCTAGAAGCTATACACATGAAAACCATGAAACGGTCGGTATTGAACATCTAATAATATGAATTCTAAAAGGTTCCACTATCGGGAGGATAGCATCATTGCTTCATAGAAACATACAATCAGGAATTTGAGATAAGCTATTAAAGAAATTAAGCATGTAGAGCAAAATCAAAACAAATATGCATGCAAGATTTGAATGGACTGGCATTTTCGAATAAATGTTAAGGATAAATACAACACATACCGTGGCAACAAGAGCACCTCTGTCAACATTAGGAAATGCCGGGTTCCTTTCCTTAAGCTGAGCAATAATCATGTCATTGAGATCAACCAATTTCACACCCAACCAAGGACGAACAACTCTCCTGCCAAATTTCCACATCTTTGAAATGCACTTTTATAACTAAGACAAATAAATATGAAGCATGAGCAAGGCAATGGACGGACTAAGCAAAGAAAACTGCCCATCACCTACAATGAGAACTCAGCCTGGGGGAGATTCAGGAGAATTTGAGCACTTCTTATGATATGATTTGTCAAATTGCTATATTCAAATGCATAACAATATAAAGCTGTAAATATAAATAAAGCCTAAATAGTGCCGCATGCTTATAAGTTGCCCCCTAAACATAAATAGCATTATAAGTTGGGAGGATTCCAGCTACAAGCAGTTCCAGACTAGCACCGATGCATAACCATGCATCATATACCTATGCATTTGCTTCACCAAATTCATTAAAATTTAAAACCATGCTTAACAAGCAAGGATATAGGTATCCTCAGTTTCAGCTGCAGGGTTCATTAATCGTGAGGGAGGTGGGAAGTAAAAACTATTTTAAGAGCCACGAGATACTTCCAGGTCATGGCAACAAGTATAGATTAGGTGACAACTTTGAAAGATGGCATATGTCAGATGAAGCAAACCCTAATGCAGAAAAATGAAATATATAAAACATTATGACAAATTTGCACTTGCCACTATCTCCATTCCAGAAAAACCATGTTTACAATCAAACTTCTAATTATAACAAACCGTTTATGAAATAAAGTAATATCTACAAGCACTGAATGTCATTTTCAATGCTCCATTTCCAACCATGATTATTTAATGCGAAAAAAGGATATGAATCAATGGTATAGTAATATTTCATGGAAAACAACTTACCCACTCTTCTGGAAGTGCTCTATGATTTTTTTGACAGAGTCAATTGGAGCCGAAAAACTTAATCCATCTGCACCCATTACTTTCATACTATTTACACCAACAACTTCTCCATCAACATTCACAAGAGGCCCCCCAGAATTTCCCTGCACCATTTAGTGAAAGGAGAAGGTATATGTCATCATAAACGTTGCAAGAAGCTTGCAGGAGAAAAAAAATGGCTTGTAGATAATTTAAAATTACATGATCAAATTCTAAGTAAGTGACAGATCAAGAGTCTCAACCTCCAGCACGAAACAGACAAATCAAAGTCATTTAATAGATGACGAGCATTTTAAGAAGATAATTTTGCTATAATTTTTTTAACCCCTTAGGTGGTGTCCAGATTACCTCCTACCAGATATTCTCCTGTTTGGTTTAAAGGTTAACACATAATTCAAGGAATATCAATCATTTTTGTAGATGGAATCACAAGAATAAACACTTCATCATTCTTCCCGAAATACCCTCATCAAATATAAATATTACAGCTTCCTCCATTAATATAGATGGCTGATTGAAAAACAGTACATGCTATCAGACTTTTCAAGAAATATAAGCAAAAACTAGAGTCAACTGACCATATTGATAGCACAATCAGTTTGTAGATACTCTCGTCGCATCCCCGCAATACCCAAATCACTGCTTTTCCGGTCGATACAGCTAGTTGATTAAGGAAAAAAAAATGTTAACCACAAGTCTGTTTCGTCAGAATCCAATACTAGACATAGTATAAATTTATTTAACCAAAAAAAAGGCAGAGTAAAAAAAAAAAAAAAAAAAATCATATCAAAATCCAATTCTATTTACTAATTATAAAATCTAAGAATGAATTCTATGGAATAAAGAATACCTCACAATACCAGCTGTAACTGTATTTTGAAGCGAAAGTGGACACCCTATTGCTAATACCCAGTCTCCAGGACGGAGCTTACTTGAAAAGCCAAGTTTTGCCGTTGGAAGAGGAGTATTAGAATTAATTTTTACAATGGCAATATCAGAATGCAAATCAGCATTAAGCACTGTTCCTTCAAATGTTCGACCATCCTGTAATGTCACGGCAATCTGCAAGAAATTCTAGAATTAGTAAGTGAGTCTTGCCTACAAGTCGAAATCATTGTATACTCTTCAAAAATTGAGGCATGAATATGATTCTCAAGTTTCTAATTAACCAAATTTTATTTATATAACTGCACACAATTGATTTTGTTACTAATTAAGGACAAGATAAAAGTAGGAAAAAATCAAATAAGCAAAGAAAAATAACAAAACCAGATTCAACACTACACATCATACATGACAAGCAATAAGCATAACCCATGTTTTCAAAGAAATTGAATAGATTTAAGCAGAAGAAATGCATAGAGACTTGCCTTAAAAAAAAAATAATAATATTTAAAAAAAAAAAAAAGCAATGCATTCATTTCCAATATACTTCACCATTACATTTAGATCAATCTTCCTATTATTTCCATGCATACCAATATTTGGTCTAACAGAGAAAAACTGCCACCCAAAATTCAAACTAAGAATATAAGTTGGATAAAAAAAAGGTGAAGGCAAAAAATTTTTTTAACTCAGAAACAGGATATAAATTTCCTTGTACCAACCTTCCCATGAGATGAAGATCTCAAACCTTGAAAATCAACTACAACATGAGCACATGTTAGAATGATGCCATTTTTATCTATGATAGTTCCAGAACCCATGCTTCTTCCCATGTTGATACCATATGAACCTGTTGAAATATATAAACATAAAACACTTGATGAAAGTAACAAGTGGGAATAAAATAACCAAAACACATACCACGAGGCACAGAAAGGTTAACAACTGCAGGACCAACTCTTGCAGCTGCATTTGCAATGGTATCCCTCCCCAAACATTGAGGGCATGGTTTAGGATCTTCACCTACAGCACTGGGCAGCTTCTTCACACCATCCTCCGATGGAACAGGAAGTGCTCTAGATGAAAATAGAGGGAATGTTCCTGCAGATCATTTTGTTCAACAACCATCATAAAAGCAATGCAACATCGCTACACCATCACTTCTTCAACAGTAAATGCAACAAGGGCCATACCAGAATGCAAGTTATCTGAGGAATGAAATACCACACGAGAAAACCTTTCTAGGAATGTATGCCATGCCCATATCAACTGTCCCTGCAATGGTGCAGGAACCGAAACAGATACACTTGTTTCTAGAGATCAAAGAGTTGTCAGCTTCATATTCACTCAAAAAGTGAAATAAAAAATTAAAAAAGAAATTCATAAATAAGAGAAAAAATAAATTTCTTTTTGGGAAGATTGCAAACAAACTCCTAAATTTTGACTTAGTTGTGGATATTTCTGAACTTTAAATGTTGCAAACAACCTCTAAACTTTGACATTAAAAAACACGTTTAATCCAATAAAAACGCAGTATGATCAAAGTTTAGAGAGTACTACTGTTAGTAAAAATAATAGTATTGAAAAGCTGTGTCGTGGAAACCACTGCCCTGAAAGCGAAATTCCGGCACGACCGTGGTGCAATCGACAACGCCGTTCGCTTCCCCAAGGTTAACACAGCCACTCCAGTCACACGTGCACTCGCGAGATGGAGTTGGAACAACAACTACAAGTGCCCAGAATCGAAAAAGAAAAATAATAACGAGGAGAAGAAGAAAACAGAACCGACCACCCTTTCGAACGACACATCCTTCTGTATATATAAAACCGTTTTGAAACGTTACGAACAAAAATTATCCGTTGAGAAAAATCCGGGCACAACGTGGAGATCGTGCCTTTCAAATTGGAAAAATAACCGCTCGTTTGAATGATTCAAAACACGTTTTATCTTTTCTGACGAATTTAAAACATAACAAAATCAAATTCAAAGAAATAGCCCAGCCCAGACCGGGCCGGGCCGGGCCGGCGGCGCGCGCGTGTGGTCATTTTGTCAAAACCCACTCATGCACTTTTTGAAACCACATAGAAGGAAAGTTTATTATAAACATGATAAAACTTAGTTTTCTAAGCAATGTGGGACAAAGCTTGAAAAGCATATAGTCATTCCCAACACAACACACTTTGAAAAGTTTAAGAGGGTGTTGTTCTACCGAAATGAAAGTTAAGGTAGTGTTGATATACATGTAATATTAGTGTTATATTTCCTATAACAATGTAATTAATAGTATGGTAGGTAAGGTAGATAGTCACAAGGTAGACCAATAGTCACAATGGTAGGTAAGGTAGACCAATAGTCACAAGGTAGATCAATAGTCACAAGTTTTTTGTATAAATAGATGTATTCTTGTACAAATTATATATGAAAAATACTTTATAATTTCAACATGGTATCAGAGCCTCGCTGCCATTAGAGGCGAGTTTTCTCCCTCCGCAGCATTAGGTTTTAGTTTTTTACTTTCCTTTTTTTTTTTTTTTTTTCGTTTGTTCGTTCCTTCTCTTTTTTTTTTTTCTAAAGGAGGTCGAGTTTCCTCCCTCCATTTTTTGTCACCGCTACAAGGAGGAGGAGCATCCCCCGATCGGCCTATCCCAGAAGTCCGACCGCCATCGGAGGCCGCGCGTGGGCTCACGCGCCGATCTTTTCGTGGAATTCCTCACGCGCCGCGCGTGAGGGCGCGTGGGTGGTCAGAACCACCTCCGACGAGTGGTGTTGGCTCGACAGCCCTTCCGGTTTGCCGCCTTTTTTCCGCCGACCAACACTGTTCCGACGACTTAGTGTTCCGACGTGCACTATTCCAACGCGATATTTTTGGATTGTTCTGGTATCTCCTTTTCTTTTTTTCAATATGGAAAGTGATAAGAAAATTGAGCTATTAGTACTGATAATCCTTCACTGCAAATTAGTCCTATCAAGCTTGATGGAAATAATTATCTTGCCTGGTCACGGTCTTGTTTATTGTTTATCAAAGCTAGAGGAATGCAGGATTATATTACCGGTACTAAAGTCAAAAGCAACAACTGATCCAACATTCAACCAGTGGGATTCTGAAAATTCGCTGGTAATGTCATGGCTTATCAATTCCATGCAGCCCCAAATTTCAAGGACATACTTATTGCTTGACACAGCAGCAAAAATATGGAATGCTGTTACTCTCACCTATTCACAAGTGGGAAATGATGCCCAGATTTATGAGATTCGAAACAAAGTCATGGTTTGAAGCAAGGAGAGATGACAATCTCGCAGTATTTTTCTGAGTTGAATGGCTGTGGCAAGAGCTTGACTATTATCAAGATTTTCAGGCTGATTGTACTGAGATGCAGTCAAATTTCAGAAACTGCTTGCAAAAGAAAGGGTCTATGATTTCTTGGCCGGATTGAACAATGAATTTGATCAGATTAGAGTTCATGTTCTGGGTAAGACCCCTTTCCTTCTCTTGAGGAAGCATACTCCTATGTTCAGCAGGAAGAAGCAGACGCAATACCATGCTCTATATCCCACAGTTGAAAAATCTGGTTTGGTAGCAGCTAGTGATTCATCTGAGCAGCTGAACCCAAAGTTCTAATAAGGATCATTTACGATGTGATTATTGTGGAAACCACGTCATACTAAAGAGACTTGCTGGAAGTTACATGGACGCCCAATGAGAGGTCGTGGAGGCAAACGAGTTAATTCTACTCGGGCAAATTTGTCTGAAACTATAACAACTCCTGAGATGACTCCCTCTGACTTCTTTTCTCCTGATGAGATTCAGTATCTCAAGCGTCTGATGTCTCATAAAGAATCTTCCTCCGGTGCCAAATCCAACTTTGTGCAGTCAGGTAATGCTTTTTCTGCTACCTTGATACTAATCATTGGATTATTGATTCTGGTGCGAATAGACACATGACGGGCTCCTCAAAAAATCTTCTTGAATACTCACCATGTTTAATAAGGACAATGTCCGAATAGCCGATGGCTCTTTTACCCAGTTTCTGGAACAGGTTCTGTTTTCTGTACTCCCCATATCAAACTATCCTCTGTGCTTCATGTCCCTCAATTTCCTGTCAATCTGTTATCTGTCAGTACACTTACAAAAAATCTCAACTGTAAAATTGAGTTTTTTCCTGATCATTGTGTCTTTCAGGATCTTCAAACAGGGAAGAGGATTGGCAGTGGTAGATTGCACGATGGCTTATATATGTTGGATGAAAGTCAAGGATCTAGTCTCCAACAGGTTTTTTATGGGGAAAATAAAGATGTTAATCAAGAAATCTTGCAATGGCACAGGCGTTTGGGACATCCCTCCTTTTTTGTGTTAAGTAAATTATTTCCTAGTTTGTTTTCAAAGACTCAGTTTGATTCATTAGTTTGTGATCCTTGCGAATATGCAAAACATTCTCGAAACTCTTATCCTTTGATTAATAATAAAAGCCAGTTTCCTTTCATGACTATTCATTCTGATGTTTGGGGTCCTACTCAGACTACTTCCTTGTCTGGTAATCGATGGTTTGTCACTTTTATTGATTGTTGCACCAGGATGACTTGGGTCTATTTACTTAAGGCTAAGAGTGATGTGTTTTCTTGCTTTCAGTCTTTTCATAAGATGGTTTGCACCCAATTTGATGCTAAAATAAAAATTCTTAGGACTGATAATGGCACTGAATACATGAATGAAAGATTTGATTCTTATTTAAGGTCACATGGGATAATTCATCAAACTAGTTGTCCTATACAAGTGCACAGAATGGGGTAGCTGAGAGGAAGAATCGGCATCTTTTGGAAGTTGCTAGTCTCTTATGTTTACCATGAATCTTCCTAAGCCTTACTGGGGAAATGCAATTCTAGTTGCTGCATATCTGATCAACCGAATGCCTCTTAGGTCCTTAACTACAAGAGTCCTTTAGAAATCTTAACAGGACATAACACATACACTGTCCCTCCAAAGGTTTGGATGTGTGTTTTGTTCATATAAGGATGCTGGGAAACTAGATCCAAGAGCCCTTAAGTGTGTGTTTATTGGGTACTCACCGACACAAAAAGGTTACAGATGCTATCACCCTCCATCTAGGAAGTATTTTGTGAGTATGGATGTTACTTTCAGAGAAACTGAACCTTACTACAATCCAACTCCATCATCTCTTCAGGGGGAGAATAATGCAAAGGAAGAGATGATACCTAGTACTGTGACCCTCATTGATCTTACCCCAAGAAAAAGTGATGATCAGAAGGAGACTATAATCCAGGGGGAGAAAATTGGACGTTTGGATAAACCTGATTTGAAGAGGTACTCAAGGAGAAACAAAGACAACAGAAGAAGTCATCGTGCAACCTACTCTCTGCCAAGAATCATCCTCTTCTGGTGAGTTATTTTTTGATGATTTAGATAAACCTATTTCTCAAAGAAAAGGTGTTAGAGCCTGTACTAAACATCCCATTTCTAATTTTGTTTCCTATGATTCTTTATCTCCACCTATAGAGGTTTTGCCTTGTCCATTTCGTCTGTGTCTATTCCACAGGATTGGAAGGAAGCACTCAATGATCCAAAATGGAAGGGAGCAATGATTGAAGAAATGAAAGCCTTGACTAAGAATGAGACTTGGGAGCTTGTTACCTCTCCACCTGGAAAGAAACTGGTAGGCTGCAAATGGGTGTTTACTGTAAAACACAAAGCTGATGGATCAATTGATAGGTTCAAAGCTAGATTGGTGGCTAAAGGATTCACTCAAACCTATGGGGTAGACTACCAGGAAACTTTTGCTCCAGTAGCAAAAATGAACACAATCAGAATCTTGTTATCATGTGCAGCCAATCTTGATTGGGATTTACAGCAGTTTGATGTGAAAAATGCCTTTTACATGGAGATTTAGAAGAAGAAGTGTATATGGAGATCCCTCCTGGATTTGATACTGAAACAACACATGGGAAAGTATGCAGACTGAAAAAGGCATTATATGGATTAAAGCAATCTCCAGAGCATGGTTCGACAGATTCAGCAAAGCTATGACTTCTTTCGGCTATCAACAGAGCAATGCAGATCATACTCTATTTATTAAACATAACAAGGGTAAAATTACTATTCTCATAGTTTATGTTGATGACATAGTATGACAGGAGATGATGAAAAGGAGATAGCTCGATTGAAGAAACTTTTGGCCCAGGAATTTGAAATCAAGGATCTGGGAAAACTGCAATATTTCTTAGGAATTGAAGTTGCCAGATCAAAGAAAGGTATCTTCATTTCTCAGAGAAAATATATTCTGGATCTCTGGAAGAAACTGGCATGTTAGGTTGTAAGCCAGCTGAATCTCCTATTGAAAACAACCATAAGCTACAAGTTGGAATTGGTGATGCAGTTGATTTAGGGAGATATCAGAGATTGGTAGGAAGACTGATATATCTCTCACATACTAGACCCGACATTGCATATGCAGTCAGTCTAGTGAGTCAATTTATGCATGATCCACGAGAATCACACATGCAAGCAGTATTTCGCATCTTGAGATATCTGAAGTCTGCTCCCGGAAAAGGACTACTATTGCCAAACATGGTCACCTTCAGATAGAATGCTTTACAGATGCAGATTGGGCTGGATCTCCAAGTGATAGAAGATCCACCACTGGCTACTGTACTTTTGTAGGAGGAAATCTAGTAACATGGAGGAGCAAGAAACAAATGTAGTTGCTCGATCAAGTGCTGAAGCAGAATACAGAGCTATGGCTCAAGGGGTTTGTGAGCTTCTGTGGGTACAGAAGATATTAGAAGAATTAAGTCTATCAAGCAAAGATACACTGTCCTTGTATTGTGACAATAAAGCTGCTATTAATATAGCACAAAATCCAGTTCAACATGATAGAACCAAGCACATAGAGATTGATCGACACTTCATCAAAGAAAATTGAATAATGGTGCCTTGAATTTACATCATGTGACATCTGATAAGCAACTGGCTGATGTGTTTACTAAAGGGTTGTGTCACAGGACCTATCATACTTTAGTTTGCAAGTTGGGCATGTGTGATATCTATGCTCCAACTTGAGGGGGAGTGTTGATATACGTGTTATTAGTGTTATATTTTATAACAATGTAATTAATAGTATGGTAGGTAAGGTAGACCAATAGTCACAATAGATAATAGTCACAATGGTAGGTAAGGTAGACCAATAGTCACAAGGTAGATCAATAGTCACAATTTTTTGTATAAATAGATGTATTCTTGTACAAATTATATATGAAAAATACTTTATAATTTCAACTGGTAGTTATTTTTAACTTTTGAGGGTTATTTGCAAAATTATCAAACAATTGACAGTTTATGGTGTATAAGTCAAAGTTTAAAGGGAAAATGCATAGAATTTCTAGTGCTGGTACTATATTTTTTATCTATTTTAACCGATATTAGTGCAAAAACCAACACCATATCAAGACCAGCCCAACCATTCAAACTTTGATTCCACTTTTACATTTAAGAAAAAGCAATTCGAAGGACTATAATTACAACAGGAACAGGAAAACAATAAACTGGATGCTCAGCAGCATTCGGCCAGTAAAAAACTATTCACATGTACAATAACTAAGCGTGCCCGACACGACACGACACGACACCGATTATCGAACCGCATCACATAATTACACTCAACAAAAGGACCCGGATGAGAATAAGAATCATAAATGCAATTATTTTTATGAGAGCTTGAAAGAATGAAGACAGAGATGAAGAGGAGGATTTTCATTACCAGTATCTGTATTAGTATTACTAGCTACATGGTATACAGCGGAACCCGAAGAAGCTACGGCGGCAGCTGCGATACACAGGACACGGTTTCTGTCCAAAGATTTGATCTTTCTCTGAACATGGAAGAAGAAGAAGAAGAAGAAGAAGAAGAAGAAGAAGGAGAAAAGAAAGTACAATTCAGCATCAAAAAAATTATATAGAAATAAAAAAAAAATTCATATCATAATGTAGGAGACATCAAACTTTTAAGATTAGGACAAGGAAAACGGCATAATACCAAGAAGGGGTTCATAGGTAGAAGAAAGAGATGAAGAAAGTGAAACCGTGCTTAAACCCCCCTGTCTTGTTACTGAAGTCTGGAAGTTTTTTAAAGTGGAGTTGGCTGTTTCTTCCTGCTCTTCAAGTAGGTGATTAGTAGATGGGCCAGATCAAACTCGGAGCAAAGCCCAGGCCCACATGACTGGAAGGGAAAAAAGGAAAAAGAACTTGACTCCAGTGCTTAAGAAATATGACCTAACATTTTTTTCTTATGAACTTTTTTTCCCCCTTAAATATAATATAATATACAGTTAAAATTTACAGAAATTTTACAGAAGTTGCAATTGAGTTGAGTTGATGCACCACATTACAAGATAGAGCCAAGTTTAAGATCAATTGAGCTTTAGAATTTAAATTTGGTTCTAGATTAATTCAATAAGCTCAAGTTTTACTTAATCTATTGTTATTCCAAAATCAGTTGGACTAAAAATAAATTAGAATATAAAAAAATGGAGATTAGTTTATTTAATTTTACAAACACAATAAAATATTACTGGTAGTCTCCCACCTGTGTGCAAATATTAAATAAGATTGCAAATTAAATAAAATAGTATTTAAATTTTTTTCTTACCAAATTTCATTTTATTACTTAAAGGTCAATTATCTAACTTGTATAATTTTGGTTAAGTTCACATACTGAAAGATTTTTTGAAATCTTGCAAGGTGCTATGGGAAAAAAGGAAAAAAAAAATGAAAACAATTGTTTTAAAAATTAAAACTCCACGAAATAGTTACGTAGAGAATGGAAATAAATGCCAAATTTCATTGCATCCCATAAAATATATAACTTGACACAATATAATATAATTTATGTGGTAAAATATATTTAGATATATACATAATTATATTTTTATTTCGTTTATTCAATTAACATTTCATGTAAGCAGAAAAATAATAATGAAAATAAAAATTCTGTTGATTTTCAAAAGTCAAACTTTAAAAAAAAATTACTGAAATGGCTGGAAGATTATAAATATTAACTTTTTAAGTTTTGGCAAATAAAAAAATGATTTTATTTTAACGGTATTTATGAAAATAGCAGAAAAGAAACTGAAGTATATGCTGTTGTTTAAATAATATATATAGATTACTAATATTAAAAATTAATTTATTATAAAAAAATGAATATAGAAAATTTAATAATATAACCGGGGCTCTGGCCTTTGAATTTTCCTGACAGGACCCCACATAACACTTTAACGGACTTTCCCAAGGAGGGTCCTCGTCCAGTCATAGCCTACGTTAACCGCTAACCCGGAGGCGGACACAGAATTGAATTCAATTGCTCCACGTCTCCCAACTTCAACCCCCCTCTTCCTCCCACCTTATTCTTCATTCCTCCGCGCGCGCACGACAAACACATACACACACCTTACCACAATGACCGTTGGCGTCCTCGCTCTCCAGGGTTCTTTCAACGAACACATTGCAGGCACGTTCATATTCATCCATGACCCTTTCCTTTTGCTTTCTTATACCGTTTCTGCTTAAAAAGAGGAGTGTTCCTTATTGTTTACATTTTGTGGGTGTTATTTGATTTAAATCCAAACAGCACTTAGTAGGCTTGGGGTGAAGGGGGTGGAGATTAGGAAACCAGAGCAGCTTCAGAATGTTACATCTCTTATCATTCCTGGTGGCGAAAGCACCACCATGGCTAAACTGGCTGAATACCACAACCTGGTTGTCCCTTTTCGTCTTCTTATGGCTTTTTTTTTCCCTGTTCTTCCCCAATTCTGGGTCTTTATGTTTTTAATCCATCTGTTTGGTGTTTGTTTTTGCATGTTGCTGTGTAGTCTCTTGTGTTGAGAATTTCATTATTTGTTAAAAATAAAAAAAAAAAAAACTAAACTTTCATATGGAATTCGTTCATATAGGAACCTTTTTTAGTGGTTTTGTACAATGCTTCTTTGGATCTTAAATTAAATTACATGTTACATGCTATTGATTAGGTGATTGTTATATGTCCAGTGCATGATATATGGTTTGCAAGGTGTTTGTTATAATCAAAGCTTCGAAATCATCACATATTATCAAAGTAATCTCAATATGTTATAGAATTCATTTATTTTATTTTGTTATACTTGTGGTGGAAAAAATGATGATGGGCTTGCTTCAGTGGTGGAAGACAACAATTGTGATGGCCTACTTCTGGTCGTGTTGGCTATCAACCATGATAAATACCATTCGACAATGGAAAAATGATTCCTTTGCCTTTAAAAAAACGGAACTCGTTTGCTCTACTTATATTTACATTTGTCACAATTGCTTATGCTTAACCACTATCATCAGCAGTTGGCTGTCACCTTTGCTTTTCATTATCACAGAGCTGGAATTATGATACAGAAAACGTTAACATTCAAGGGGAAGATTTTCAGTTAGTTTCTGCTGTGGAATTACAGAAATTTCTAATAAGTATTACAACTGTATTTGTATACAAAAATGAAATTTCATATTGTATCAGTGCAAAAGGCTTTGTGTTTTCATGTCTGTGTTTGAAGTGTTCAATCTTTAGCCAGTCCTTTATTTTGAGTAGGTTGGATTTCATGTGATGGGTTGAATTAATGTTGAAACTTGACGAATTATTTAGGATGATATTTCCATAGATTCAAATGTTTTGTAAGGTGGATACTTGATAAAGGTCTATCTGTCATTTGTGGCTAAGTTGGCTCTCATTTTGATTATGACTGAGGTTTTTAATTCAGTTTGAGAAAAATTTCACTTGATATTTCTTTTTTTATCTCCTCACTAATAAATAAAATACTAAATGGATTTTTCTTTTCGTTGAAACATTGCTCTAGTACCTGTCTTTCTGTTAAAAGGAATTAATAGGAAATGCTTGTACTCTTTTCCATTATGAGTGTCGTTACATCTGAGCCAAGTATGCCTCATATGGTAACATGACTTAGATATGGCTCTTGCTTCCCCCTTGTAATGTGATAGCATCAGAAGGTGCAATAGAACCAACTTCTAGGTAGAATTGTGACTGATTGCTTTGATGCATTTAATGTACATGCTTGGTTTATATCCTGCTTTTTTGCTCATGATGCTTTCATATGCAGTTTCCAGCTCTGCGTGAGTTTGTTAAGATGGGAAAACCTGTTTGGGGAACCTGTGCTGGGCTATCTTCCTAGCTGACAAAGTTGTTGGTGTGTTTTTCCTTTCCCCTTCTCTAGAGCAACACATGTTGTGTTTTATATTCTTTTTACTATGTAGGAAAGAGTGGTCTGTTCATATTCTCTTGAGGGATACTGATTCGAGTGAAATCGGCTTATGCAGGACAGAAAACAGGAGGGCAAGATCTTATTGGGGGCCTTGACTGTACTGTGAACAGAAACTTTTTCGGCAGTCAGGTAATGCTGCTGTTTAAGATATATTTAACTCTGGCTGTAGATAAGTGTAAGATAAACAAGAAAGGTGTTGTTTATGAAGTTTTGCATTATGGAAAAGATATACAACAAATGTTTGCACCCATAGATTCCATCCAGATTAGAAGGTTTATATTTAATTAATTATGTCTCATAAAGGGTATTTTAGGTTGATTACTAATTACAAAAGGATCTTTGAAACAGTTAAGTGGGAAAACTCTTGGAAGTTGGAACAGCTGATGCTAAAAATGAATTAGCCTTCATCTGAAATGACACATTAGGGAGCATACAAGGAAACTCAAGAGTTTTACAAAACAGTACCATTGGCGGAAGAACATAATTACTTTTATCATTATGCTGATATTTGAGTTGCAGTTGTATTTTCTGTTTTGTGCATTATAAAGTGCTTCTGTGCTCCTACTTTTTTCCTTGCCCTTTTTTTTTTTTTTTTCTCAGAAATTAGAACATCTGTTTATAATTATATCAGTATCTTTCCTCTGATATTTTTAAAACTTGAGCCTGTCAATGTATAGATTGGCTTGTCAATGCTCAGTTCCTCATAACTCGGTTTGGTGGTACTGGTCTGTTGGATCTTGAAATTTGTCATTATTATCTGGTCAGATTCAAAGCTTTGAAGCAGAACTTTCTGTACCAGAGCTTGCATCAGATGAAGGAGGTCCTGATATCTTTCGTGCTGTGTTCATACGTGCTCCAGCTGTTCTCGAAGTAGGGCCCGAAGTCAGTGTCCTTGCTGAATGCCCTGTCCCTGGCAAGGTCATCTTCATATTTATTTCATTTTCTTTATTTTATTTTCCATGCATGATTTCTCAATATACTGTTATTGTTTTGTTATCTTTTCATCTTGTATGCTTATGTTTGAGAAATGAGAGTTTGATATGATATGTTTAAGCAATAGATATGTCTATTCATTATACATAGGTTTTTTTGTTCTGTGTGAGCAGATGATATTTTTCTTGTCAAAGATTCTCGTATTTCATATTCCATTACCCTTTTCAATAAATGTCAATAAAGATTTCTCTATATCATTTGCTTTATTTATTTCTGTACCTGTTCAATGAATCGTGCAACTAGGAGTCATAATGGCCTTATGGATGGGTTGCACATCCAAGAGAGAATATCAAGCAAAGATGCCTCATTGTTATCCTGGACAAGTTGTGTTTTTTAGCTGTTACACTGACATTTAGTAGTTGACTTTGCCTTTATCTAACTATTATGTTTGTCCATATGATCTGCATTGTGAGATTGGTATCTGTTACTAATGATGTAGTTAGTATCTTGTTACTCTTATGGATAACATGTGCCAAGGTACAACAGGCATCTCAGTATAATGTTAAGAGTTATACTGCTTTGTACATATTTAGAAGGGAGGTATAACATTGTGTCTTCCCCCCACGTAAGCATCCAAATTTTGTTATGTGCACGGTTATGCGTCTAGCCAATGGGCCATGTAATGTGAATTGGTGTTTAAGGTGTTTCAGTTTGTTAAAATTCCTGCCTTTGGAATTTGAACCTATGTTAATTTATATTTTGAGTGCTCATTAGAGCGAACACTCTAATTTCTAGTATACTCATTGAGAGACTCTTCTGATCTTTTGAGAACTGTATTTTAGATAGTAAATCTTGCTTTCTTTTTTTTTTTTCTTCCTCTTCTTTTTTTTTTTTTTTTTCCCCAATGTGGGGGTATGAGACTTACATATATATGAGTTGTAAATCACACACACACTAGTGTACTTTGAGTCTATCCTCATGAATTGACCAAATTTATGAATTTATCTATACATAAATCTATCAACTTTGAACTAACCTACACATAAATGTTACCATTCATCTAATTTAGATATTCCATAACATTACTCCTCTTGGACAATGAACTTGTCCCTAAGTTCATACCAGACAAATATTCAACCATATGTTTTCCCCTATATGATGTTACTAGGTTTAGGCCTTCCCGGTAAAGTGGTAGGATGACAAACACAACCACTCCTCTGGCCACTTGTTCTGATGCTGGAATAAAAAGTTCACATTTATTCAACCATGAAAGTGGGTCTTTGGAGCTGTTGTATGCTAGGGAATCCTGTTTGGAGTCATGCGACTCAAAGGCCTTCCTTTGTGGTAGCTCTATCATGATAGAGTCCCTCTTTGAAACCCTTACTTTGCTATATGATCAAGGAAGGCATTATCGATGCTGTCAAAGCTAAGGCGGTTGAAGTTCAGGCTGCATCTTGAGGGTTTGCAGTTGGCAAGTAGAGCTTTGTTTGGCTCTAGATAGGAAGAGTGAAAAGAGTCACTACCTCCTTCAATGCCATTGCAGCCTGAGATGGTCACATGTTGAGTGTTGTGGTTTTGGGAACCACCATTGGCACATTTATACACATGTCGGCCAATACCACCACCATGAATAACCCTTCTGCCTTTTATTTCCGTCCCACTGATCTGTCTTTCCACCATATGATGCCCTAGTTCTTTAATCTTGGCCATTAGGGTTTGTCATTCTATCAAAGTTTTAACTCAACCCAACATGTACTGCTCTATAAAAGCCAGCACCTAACTTATGACAGCTGGCCCTAATACTAAGTTGCTATGTGTATGGTTATGGATCTAGTCCATGGGACATTTTTTTGTAAAACTGATGTTTATAAGGTGTTTTATTTGTTTGAATTACTTCCTTTATGGCTGTAAGTTATTGAATTTGTTTTTTGAGTGTTCATGAGAGAGCACTTTGATTTATTGAAAGCTCATTGAGAGAGAAATTTCCAATCTCTTTCATACAATATTTCGGATAATAACTCTGCCTCTTTTCAAGTGAGAGTTGGAACTTATCTATACAGGGGTTGTAAATGACTCACCATTTGCCCATATATGAATTTAGACATAAATGAATCTTTTTTTACTTCAACTAGTCTTTTTCATGATTGTTCCATACATCCAATCTAGATATTCTCCTAACAGTATTAGTCTCCCATATATTCTAAAAATCAACTACAACTTAACATGCAACTCCACAGACGCATCTTTGACAGATGGCTTCCAAATTATCTAGTAAAGGCCAAAAATGAAAAGGTAAAACCACAGGCCTCTCAACTGACTCATAAGCATTCATGGGATCTGTAATGATAAAATTGTTAAAATGAAAACTTCACTGATAGAGCAGTAGCCTCATAGAAAGTCTATATGTTAGATTGGGGTCAAATCAAAATGTTTGTTTCACAGATGCCTTATTATTGTTTTGTAGGATATAAAATTGTTTATGTAGACATATTATAATTTTTTCTCGGCAAAATGGGTTTATGCCGTGATCATTGAGATAAATTGACTCATAAGCATACTATTGCTTTATAATGCAAGAATGCAGGTCACTACGAACAGTTACAGTCATCTTTACATAGCTTGCTTGGTTTTGCGTAGGCTGGTACCATTTATCGTCAGTCTTATCTAGTCTTGGATATATAATAAATGCCTGATCTTGGTTCTATTAGTTTCATTAAAATGAACAGGATTGATTAATGTGTTATACAATTTTTACTCCTCAACATGGGTAGAGTACTTTCTCCATTTGAACCGACTCCAAGTAGTCAAATAAACTTTTGGGTGGTGTGCTGTTGTAATGAGGGGTGGAGTAGCACATTTTGGGAACAATAGAGGGGAATGATGGAAGATATGAAAAGAGTCGAACTATGATGACCCATCTCATGCGCACATACACTTGTCTCCTCGGCTATTGTACTGCTGTTTCCACAAGCTTTGATAGTGTTTATCAGCTCGGGAACTGTATGTCTTAGAATCCTCATGAGGAAATTTCTTACCTTATAGTTTCCTTTCGTATTTTAGGAGGATGGTGGTGAAAAGAAGGTAATAGTAGCTGTCAAGCAAAAGAACTTGCTTGGAACCGCCTTTCATCCGGAATTGACCGCAGATAATCGATGGTAAACAACTATACTGCTACTTGATTCCAAATAATTTCATCATATAGTTCTTTTTGCTTATTTGTCATGCATATGCAGGCACACTTACTTCTTGAAAATGGCAAATGAGATCGAAGTGGGGACGTCAAATAGCATTGTTGCGGTAGAAGGAACTGATTTGTCAGTCGACCAACAGTTGAGGATCGACCTTCCAATATTCCAGTAGTTGAAGAGGAAAAAGTATGGACAAAAGTGGTGGTCTCAGTTTAGTATTCCTATCTATATCCTATCAATCACATATTGTCACCTATGATGCATGAAACTAAGATTCTCACTAATTATCTTTTTATGTGTTATAATATGTGATTATTGAGGACTAAATTAGAATGCCAAATAGAGACCAATGAAGAATTTTAATTTTTATAGGGAATACTTTGCTGTTGGTAATTTAGTGCCTCATTTTTAGATTTTGGCAAATAAGTATCCGTACTTTCAAAGTATATGTAATTTAATATCTCTATTAAATAAATATTTAATGGATATTCATTTTGATGATAGGATAATGATAAACATTTAGTCAAAAATTACAAAGATCTAAAGATGTCATATTAAACTGTAAAAAATTGAAAGTATAAGTATCTAATCTGCCATCATCCTGTCACTAAAATGAACATCTATCAAATATTATTGAGTAGAGGTACTAAATCATACATACTTTGAAGGTATGCACACTAATTTGTCAAAATCTAAATACGAGATATTAAATTGCAAAAAAATGATTGCCTGCCATTATCCCTAGGCCTATTTTTATTCCTATAATGTTTTCAATGAAGGAAAAGTGGGGAAGAATTGAAGGGATGGAATTAGAAGGAACATGATATATTTTCCTTTCTTTGATTAGATGGAAAATTTGGAAGAGTGGAATCGCCTCCCTAGTTCTACTATTATTTTGTGTTCTGGTTTTGGTTAACTTCAGATAACTATTTCTCCATTGCCAGGTTATTTTATTATTTTATTGTAGAAAGTGATTATAAGTGGGGAATTTCAAGACAGGCATTTTACATTTCTATAATTTTTCAAAATATGCTCTTAATTTACACCCACCCCCCTACAAAAAAAAAAAAGAGGAAAATATGCTCTTATATCCAAACCATCATTGAAGCTCCCAAAAACATAGATAAAACCTGCAAATATCAACCACGTGCAAAAGTTTAAGGGATATATTCATGCAGGACCATGGTTGTTGTGATGTATTTTGCAGTTTGCTCTTATTAGTTTTATCATCAATTTAAACAACGAAGTAAAAAGTAAAAGTATTGTCACAAGTAGAAGGGACAACACAACACTACTTTCAGTAGTTCTAGTTGCCCATATAAAATTACTTTTTTTGAAATAGACGTGTTGTACTATACTTTTTACCTTACTGCATGAGTAGTAAAATTACTCCGAAACGGTTTTGGATAGCCCACACCACAGCAATGACTGAATCTCCTGGACGAAGCGTACAATGTATTTTTAATACTCAAGCCAATCAAATAGAAACTCTCTTCGTGCCTCTTGCAATGATAATGGAAAATGATCACAATGTAACATTGTAATTTTTTCCTTCTCCTCTCTTTCTCTTTTTTTTTTTTTTTTTTTTTAACAATGTAACGTTGCAATTTTAAATCAATTAAAAATGATGATTTCAAATGTAAATTTGAAGGGCTAGGTTGAGTTTAACAAAGCACTACATTATGGTAATTTATATTATACTATATTGCAACCAACGCTGGTGTTGAAAGGAAAAAAAAGAGAGAGAAAGGGGCACAAGGTTGGTTGAATTACACTTATCGAAGTTTGTCATGGATTGATAATTGCTTAGTTTTCAATGATCAATGTGTGAAACATGATAGTGGTTGCAACTTGCAATATTTTCTATTGATGTCGATTTTACTTTTCATGTAATAAGAGAATAATTATTAAGGTTTATATCTTCTTTTTAAGTTTTTTATAATTGGATTTATGAAAAGCAACCAAAATTCTATTTTCATTATCGTTTTTCTACTTACATGAAATGTTCATTGAAGAGCCGAATGAAAAATATAATTAAAAGTATATATATATAGATATATTTTACCAAATTTATTTCACATTACATTATGTCGGTTATATATTTTATGGGATACTGTGACATTTAGCATTTGTTCCTAATTTCTACATAACTATTTTAAGTAGTTTTAATCTTTAAATCAACTGTTCTCCATTTTTCCCCTTTTCATAAGACATCTTACAAGAGTCCAAAAAAATCCCTTAGAATGTGTCTTTAGCAAATATTATACAAGTTGGATGATTGGACTTGAAGTAATAAAATGACAATCAATAAGAAAAATTTTAAATACAGATTTATTTAACTTGCAATCTTATTTAATTTTTACACATGCTATACAACTACTAGTAAAATATAAGATTAATCTTTTATCTAATATAATAGTAAAGCATCATTTGTGTTGATTCAAATTTATAATGATATTTGATAAAGTCAATTTGTTTCCTGATTTAAGTTAACTAGTAAAAATATTAATAAAGTTAAGAAAATTAAACTATAAATCAATACCATTTGTCTTACATCTATTATTATTAACTGAATATTTCGTTTGTATCAAAAAATCATATAAGAAATTATAATAGTTATTTTTAATAACTCCTCTTTCTCTTCTCTTCCTCTTTATTTCTGTAACATTTTGTTCCTTTCTTTTTTTTTTTTTTTTTTATCTTCACACACATAGTGTAGTGTATCTCTTCCACTAATAGAAACTTATTTGTTTTTATATTAAATAAAACTATAAATTAGAAAACTATTTAAGTGCAAATATAAAATAAATAAATAAATAACACAAAAATAAGACCACAACTAAAATTGTGCATTTATCCACTAGGCGAGATTAGATACACATTCATTATTATTACATTTATTCTCTAAAACCCATATCCGATCACCCCAAAACCTTTGTACGAAACAAAACAACCTTAGCCCAATATTTCTTTGCCCGACGAATGCAAACGGATGAGTTTGGACGAGTTTTCTAAAATCCAAATCCGAATCCGATACTCTGTACGGTTTTCGAAGCCTGTCCCTATCCTATAGAGTACCTCAAAACCCATTCGCCAAATCCTATAAGGTAAACCCGCTATAAAACTTAAATTTTATTGAAAAAAACCAAAATAACTATAAGAAAAATCCTACAGTAAATAAAATGTTCATCATAATATTTATCAAACCACATTATAAATTTTAAAGCGAAATAAAAATTAAACAAAGTAAAAGTAATATTTATGGTGCTCAAATTAAGGATGAAGGTCTTTGTCTTTGTGAAAGAATTTATGGAACTCGAGTGCTGGAAGTCGAGGAGGATAGCTGGAGCTTCAATTATGGTGTTCAGATTAACTCCTCCGCAAGTCGTGAAGTCGAGCGGCGGGTAAGAGGAGAATGTGGAGAGCACTGATACTGTGTGGACAATGAGGAGAGGAGAAGCTTCTACAGCGGTGCGGCAAGTGAAAGGAGAATGTTGAAAGTGAAGTTTTAGGGCTTTTTAGTTTATTTGAATTTTTAATTAGAAAAAAAAGTTGGTTTTAGTGGTGGACAAATGGAATTCTAGTAATAGACATTATATCTTTTTATATATTTTAAGGGATTTGGGTTTTCAATGAATTTTTTACCTATTCTATAATCCAACCCAAAATTCTATATAGTTTTATAATTGATCTCACAACCTATTCTAAACCTTATGATATATTTATTAGATTAGATGGATCGATAAATCTATAAAAGTCCGTCCGCTTATATTCCTATTTATCTTCATGTGGCCCTAGCCCTAATCTTAACTATCTTTCATCTTCTTTTCCCCAGGCCTTTTAACTCTCAAGCCTCAAGCCTTCTTAGGAGATTTAATTTGTATTTTGAATTTTTTTTGTTCTTTATCTTCCTAACTAATTAACTTATTTTATTTAGTTACTTATTGATTTATGTATTTAATAATACATAAATTAAAATCACAACAAGTTAAATTTTGCACTTCATACTAAGATAGTATATTTAAATTGTATTGTCTGATAGATAATTTTAGAGAATTGACAGTTTATTATAATGGATAAAATCTATCTTTACTATAAGTTTTATACATTAATGATTTGGGTAAATAATTAACTTCATGTATATTGTTTGTATTTTCTTCGGTTATTAAAAATATGTAATTGGTGCATTTTGGTAGAATGTGTTATTTTAAGAATTAAAAATGCTTCAAATTGCAAACTATATCATACACAACTTTTTTTTGTTATTTGAAAAAATTACCTGTATGATGCGGTTTGATCTAGCTGGTTGCAATGCACCTACTCCTAATGCTAGTGAATATATGATGTATAACATTTATTGAATTTTTTTAGAGCTAAGGTTATTGACAAGTTGTAAGAATAATTGCTCTAACTACTCTTACCAAACCTTGCCAAATTAAAACACTTAAGTCTTTCACAATTTCTTAGTAACTTTCCTATTCCTTAATTTGCTTGGTTTACATATCGTGGTTCAAATTATCTAGATGTTTAAATATTTGATGAAAATCCTATAACATTGTCTTCTTTTATTTTTTATAATTTCAATCATTAATTATTTATTGAGCTTTTTAAAAGAAATAAAAAGGGAAAATGAACCTGAGGATCCATTTCCTAGTAATACATAGCATGAAGTATATAATTGACATACCCATACCAAAAAACTAATAAAAAAGTGGCTTGATAGCAACCTAATTTCACATCTTCGAGAAGAGCATTAAAAATACCTAAAGATCGACTTTTTATTAATGTAGCCTGAAGGAAAAATGAAGATGTTCATTCTAAATAATTGATTAATTTCATGTGGTTATAAGGCATGGTAGTTACAACACATAAAACAATTTTCAAATTGCAATACGGATGCCAATTTTTTTTTATCTATCTAAATGAAGAATCACCTTCTCCTGATAAAATAATTCAACATATGCTTGAGTCAAAGACCAGATGTAGACATTGGCACGGTTCGAGTCGGTTCCGGACCCGAACTGGAACCGGAACCACCAGAGCCGAGGCGATTCACGATTTCACGGAACCGCCAGTTTCGGTTCCATGCGAAACGTGAACCATTTTTTTATATAAATAATTAATCGAAAAATGAAAAAAAAACTCTAAAATCAACAAAAGCAATTACAACTTATTTATACCTAAAATAAAATTTAAATTTTTCCAAATAAAATATAATAGTTAGCAAATAATAAACACAATTACAGAACACATAGTAGTTGATTAATATACAAGTAAACGATGACAAATAAATTTCATTGCGCCAGACATTACATATTACTTCTACAACAATATGAACACACTAACTACAACAACAACAAATAACTACTCATAATTTGGTTTTTTTTTTTAATTGTCTATACACGCCGGGTCGGAACCGCTGATTTCGGGTCTAGGATGACGATTCTCGACCCGAAAGAACCGTCGGTTCCTTGCGGAGGAACCGCCAGGACCCGCCGGACGACGGTTCTTAATCGTCCCCAACGAGACGGTTCCCGGGTACGGAACTACGGGGAGGGTTCAGGGCGGTTCGCGGTTCAGAATCGTCTCGTGATGACCTCTAACTGGATGTATGATATACAACACCTTTCTCTTCTGGATTTAGAATAAAAGTTTTCTTAACACCCTTTACATATGTTGAGGGAAGAAATAAATGATTGCCTGTTTGTTTTCTAAGAACAAAGAAGGGAAGAAAGAAAAGTTAGTGATAAATTTATTTTATAAATATTTGTGATAGATTTAATTTTGAAATTTATTTTAAAACCTATTTTCGTAGGCTATCATTTTACACAGATCTAAGTTCATCACTTGAAAAAATTTGTTTTATTATCATTAAAAAAGAGAGAATGTTGAGTTCTCCAAAATGAATTTTGATGATAACAAAAAGTTAAAAGATATCTAATGAATTTATTTTTAAGTGTATAGATCGAAAGTATTCATTTTTACAAACACTTAATCAGACAATTAACAAGACAATTCAATAGATGTTTTAGTAGATACTTAAACAAACAATTGGACGAATACTACTTCGGTTCGTAGAATAAATGGTTATATATATATATATATATTTTTTTTTTTTCAAATATCAAAACACAAGGTGGATTTAGTTGAAACCTCAGCTCCACTAATTAAGTATATTTGGTAATGCATTTAATTCGTTCCACATAAGGAGGATAATAATTCATGTGGATTTTCTTCAAGTGTTTTTCATGAGTTTCTAAAGAAGTTTTTAAGTAACAAACAAAAGGTTTCTATAAGTTTTATGAAGATGTTTTATTAAAATACAGCAATGATGTCGGATTCAAATTTTTTTTATCTCGACATAATTATCAACGAATGAAGAACATGATAAGGATAAATATAAAAGATTTGTTTTATTAGCTAAACTTATGAATTAGAGGGATCTTTGAATTTCAAATCAAAATCTTATCTAGTCAAGTTGTTGAAAATTTGGACGAAGATAAATATCAACAATATTTGAAGATTACAAGCGAAACAAGATATATGTTTAAGGAGTTCAAAGCTTGAATTTTTAGATAAGATTTTCAAATCCTACAATTATAGGGAGATCAATTGTATCCATGGAACAAACAAGCCGTTAGAATATTTATGAACGTTTAAAGTTTTCTTTCAAGATGGACCATTTAAGAAGCAAATATATAATCAACAATTTTCAAGATACAAAAAGAAGGAAATGAATATGGAAGAGAACAACAACAATATCTTGAAGTTTCTTTCATACTACAAAAACTTGCTGAGAAAATATACAAATACTTTGACAGACATTGCGAGCTTCATCTCTTCATATACATTTCTTTATAGATTTCGAGGTTAAATTAGAGAATTGATATTTTCTCATCTTACACAATTATTCCTTTTTTCTTTTTTAGTGTGGTATAGCATAGAAGTGAGGTTACAAAAATCTTGTAGTCTATGATTAACTGAGTGGTAGGCTAGAAAGATAGAACAAAAGCTATTGATGTTTGTAACTTTCTTTGCTATTAGATTAGTGGAACGACTAGTGTGAAAGACTAGATCCCTAGCAGTGGAGCTAGAAGAGAGGACTAAATCACAAGGAAGAACCTCTATAAATTACTTGTTCATTTACTTTATCTTATTTTAATTTTTGTTATATTATTTATTATTACTCATCACATGCATTCAACATAAAAAGAAACAAAATAAAATAATGTTTTTTTAATTAGTTTTTCAAAAAAAGTTTTAACAAACAATTCAAACCCCTACCCCTTTCCCTTCCCCTGCCCCTCCCCCTCCTCTCCCTCTCCCTCTCCCCTGGCTCTCTATCTCTTTTGCCATTTCGAAACCTACAACATATATCTCCATAAGCATTTTTTTTTAATTTTTAAATATACTAATCACATGTCATGGATGTATTTGTTAGTAAATAGATTCATGACAATCTCAAGCAAAAAAATTTGAGATAACAACATTAGTGCCTACTTTTGATTTTTTCCAATTTAGTGTCTAAACTTTTAGTATTAGCAATTTATTGCCTATTGTTTTAATTTAGTACTTCTGTTAACAAAAAAAAAAGTTAATATTGTTATACTTTTTTACCTATAGATTCCAACCCCTGGTGGAGCCAGTGCGGGTTCATCCTATTCCCGCTTTGGGACTCGATGGGTTGGATCAAAAACCAAGAAGCCCCTGGCTAGGACCAATCCATGTCTAGTACTGGAACACTATTCTTATACATTTATAAAAACATAAAATACCTCATAAATGATAGATGGTTCACAACATGTTCTATAAATGTCGAGCATGCAAGGTCGTGTTAGTATGCTTTATTGCCTTATATATATATTTTGGCCATTGCATTATGTACTTCAATATATTTTATAAGTACTTATTTAATGATATCTCATGTGCATTATGAGTCTGTTTGAATTTTCTGATTTTTATATGTATTTTATTTTTATCTGATCTATATTCGTATCTTATCTATATATGATTTGTTTATAAGTAATAATGTTTGATTTTTATTTATATTCATTTTTAACGAACACATTATTTAAAAAAGATAAACAAAAATAAGATGACAAAATTACGAACCAATAACTATAAGTTTATTCATGTCTACAACTTATGCTCTTATTAAAGGAACTGTTCGATTAATCATATAACTGTTAAAATAAATATAATAATTATAATATTAACTATTTTAGTGATTCAATTATTAGATATGATGTAAACAATTGGATGATAATACAATTGATTTTATCAAAATTAATGATGGACAAATTGTCTCTGTAACTTAGTAAAAATATAACGGAAAATAGAAAAGAATTTACCTCGTCTGCGCTGCCAACTATTTCATCACCACATTTAATGAAATAGTCACCTGGTCGAATGCCGGAACAATAAGCTTGAGACCCTTTTTTCACCTGTGCAACAATTTAATTTTAGAATGTAGCCAAAAACAAATATATTTAATACGAGACCCCAACTTATTAATTGGTGAACGGATGCTTCACTGAATCTTTCCGTCTAGGTAGATAATTGTGCAATAACTCATCACGATCACCTAGACGCTAAAAAAAATGAGAAATTACGGTTGATTCACTTCCAAGTATGGAATAAAAGAGAGTTGATTTCCAATTTAATATGAATATAATAAGATTATAATGATTGTTATAATATTTATTTAATGTAAAAAAATAAAAATAAAAATAAAGTAAGTAATTATTGAAATAAAAGATAAAATATTTATTAATAAAATTAAAAAATAAATCATCGAATGATAAGTTATAGATATAGAGACATGAATTACTATTTATTATTTTATATAATAACAATTCATGATGAATTATAATAGCAGTTTTACGTTTAGGTAGAAGGGAATGAATAGTATATCATATCAAGCTAACCAACTGCTAGAGTTTGTACAGATCGATTAAATTGATTGATCCGATCCATGACGGGTTAAGTTTGAATAAACTGACCTACTTTAACTTATTTAATATATAGATTGAGATTTTTAATCCAATCTGGTAGGTTAGAGGTCCACACAAGGGTTAGAAAATAAACTTTTTTTATTTTAGAAAAGAATTTAATACAATATTGATTGGCATTTACTTTTTAAATAAAATAATCAATTGCAAACTGTTTTCTATTAATTTAAGAGCATTTTGAGGATGTTTTAATTAGTGTGTCCAATGCATTAATAAGTAAAGTGGATGGAACCGTGGGCCAGCCCACTCTTGCTTTTTTTATGGATCAAGATTCAAGAAGGTAAGTGCTCCACTATACTTTTTTATAAATGTCATCAAACGGGTTTATCCAATTTTAATTTTAATTACAGCATATGTTTGTTCAAGCAATCAAGTAGCATATTCAGATAAACACAGACACTGGATAAATATATATGTGTATATATATATATATATATCATATTGATCACTTATGCCTGGTAGAAACTATTTGGTTCCAAATTGATTGGGGGGAGGGTTATTTTCTAGAAGATCAAATCATACCCTCAACTCAACACAAACACCATGGATAAGAGTACAGATAAACAAAGCCAAACTTCTCTAACAAGAACAGGATTGATTGCCACAATAACAAGGGAAAAATTTAGTATCAATGCCTCTACTCTACCTCTAAAGCAGAAAGTCATGCAATCCATACATACAACCCCATTGGAGAAGTAGGAACCATACATTATTGAGGGTGATTGGAATTAAAAAAAAAAAAAAAGGGAAATAGTTATTTTATGGTCAAGCTTGATGAGACCAAAAAAAAAAAAAACTCTAGCCATGTTTTGCTCTTACAACAAACAAGTTACTGGCTATGTTAATATCAATGTATAGAATAAATCCTTTCAAAATTACTTTTCATTAGTTTAACATTGCAATAAGTCATCATGATTAATTTAAATTAAATAACATTAAATATGAATGATTTAAAAACATGCATATACCATTTATAAAATTAGACTAGTATATAAATTATGTAAACTTAAATTTGTTTTGACTTTTAATCTTATTAATTGAAAAAATAATAATAAACTTTTTGCTCCTAATGGGTTTAAGTTTCCAACTAGTTTTATATTCATCCCAATACCCAATCTAAAACTCTGTAAAATTTAGCACATGGTCAAAAAACCCGATCCAAACCCTATATGATAATACCCTCTAAGGTATTTATCTAGTTGGACGGGTTGAGTATACTATAAATACTTGCCCCAATTACATCCATGAATTCTCATTTATTAAATATTTATTGTTAAAGTCTCTTGCAACATGTATTTCATCGTCATCTCCCACATAAAAACCATCAAATTTTTCATGTAAAATTAAAATTAGCCCTTTCCTTCTCTTTAATTTAGCCTCTCAAAGAGTAAACTCAAATTGCAACTTTCATAGGAATCAAATTAAAAAAAAATAACTTTTTTTTATTACAAATCGTTTTAGTAAGCATAGACTATTGTTTTAGCTCATTTTCTATTTTCTTAAACCTAAAATATGTCACTATAATATAGATACATAATTATTAAATAAAAATTAGTTTTTATTATGTGGTTATAGATATTATATCATACATAAAAAAAAAAATTCACAAATGTACTAAAGAACTTATTAGCGAGTCTGTAAACAAGCTTAGTCACAAGCCTACTCATAATCCTAAAAAATTTTCTCATCAGTTAGCTCACAAACCTAAATCAAAGCTTAAGGTCAATTCGTTTGCTAATTAAGCTCTAAATCCCTAAACTCTAGTCCAACATCCCATATTTTAAATTCTCGCAAATTTTGGAATCACCTACTTTCTTGCAAATATCATATTTGAGCTTCAACTCAAGTTAAATATCAATTTGATGAAAACCAATCTTCTAAATCAACTTTTTATCTTAAGCTCTTTATTTATAACCTATTGATCCTCGGATTATTTCTTAAATACTTTCAGATCCCAGAACTAAAGATATTGATCTGAAAGTTCTAAACCAATATGTTTGCTCTAAAATATCTTTAGCATTTATCTATTATATATATATATATATATTGTTTTTCCTTTTTGACTTTTGTTGGCTGCCTTCTCTATCCCCTTTCTTCCTTTTCCTTTGTTTCTTTTCCTCTCTTCTTCTCTTTCTTTTCTTTCTCAAATCCAAACCATAAATCTCAAATTTAACAAGAGTATAAAGGAAATCAAAGATAGAAAACAAGATATAAGATGAAGATCATGCTAGAAATAACTTCATCAACAAATAAGAAAAAGGAGTAGAATATCAAGAAGTTGGGTTTTTGCTGAAAAGATAGTGTTGTTATTTTCTTTGCTTTAAATCTTGTATATGTATGTAAATGATGTATTAGGAATAGAGATATGTAAAACTTGTGATGATAGTGATAAATCAAGGATATATGAGCATGTTTGTTAAAAACCTATATATGTGTACATTTGTGTAAGCTAGGTGTTTGATAAAATATTTTGAAGAAACATGATGTAGAAATGTATATAAAGGTATTACAAGTTATGTTTATAGATGTATAAGCTAATAATATGATGTTTTTGTTTATATAAGTTGGAAATAAGTTGATAAAATTTGAAGAAACAAATGAAAGAATTCATAACAGGGATTTTTGTTACACCCTTACAAGATACTCTAGTCGTAATAGTAAGCGATGTAACTAACTGAGGCCTCCAAAAAGTTACATAAATACTATATAACTAATGTTCCCCAATTGGAGTGGACAATGAAAACAGGATCGAAAGTTGTTTGACTAAGAAAGATATTATATACATATATACATAATCACAAAGGAACATATAAACAAATCTAAAACTTCATAAAAACTTTACAAACCAAAGTATATGAGGCTTGAACCGAACCCCATAACCGCAAAAGCTATAAAGATAAACAAAGTTAACTTAAGCTATTACAACCATAACTAGTCTCTATTGCACATATGGTCTTCGCCTTAACAAAACACATGGTCCAAAAAGTCTAACTCCCGTACTTGAGCTTAGTTTGGTCTCATTGCTTAAAACCCTGTAATTCAACAGTTTACGAGAGTGTGAGCACATAAAGCTCAGTGAATAACAAAATCTTAGCACAAACATTAAGATCAAACAAGTTGAATTAGCAATCATATGCAATGCATGGATCAATCATATGGCAATAAACATGATTTGAATAATCGGAATTCAAACCTATGGGGATTTACGCCCTCCTTAGGGGTTGAAGGATAATTTTAGTAATTCATGCCCATGAGAAACTCAACACCAAAGTAGAAGGATTTTCTCTTTACCTAACCTACCTGAGGGAATAGTCTTTACCAGAACCCCACAGGACACGAGCAGTCTTTTAGAGAATCATTTTCGTTTTCAAAATAAAACTTCCACTTGTCATAAAACTTGAGAAATCTCACTAAGTATTAACACTCTTAAGCCAACTCCGACACAAACGACCTCCTTCGAAGCCTGCTTAGTTTCTACGAAGTTGACAACCCTATGGTAACCTACAAGCATACTCACTGGTCCCAACAAGCATTACCATAAAATCGAATTTGTTAATACGTGACAAGAATACCATGCTAATGCAATATGATGTTATGCTATGCATGTCATATTAATATTAGAAGCCTATTAAGCTTAGTTCCATATTTTCAAGTGATCATATCAACTTTAAACACTCAATGAGACAATTATATATTAATGTCAAACGAGTGGTTGTCACTTCAATCATTAAGAATTGCAATTCAAGCATACATTACATACCATGTAATAATCCCCATCCCCATGCAGTTTATTCCTTATAGTTACAATTAAACTATATTCCACTATTTACAAACACAAACAAAGTACTAGAATTTAAATTACTCACCCGTGCATGCTCCTTAATCGTCGTAATAGTCCAACGAGAAATCCAACTCGTGATCTAGGGCACCTAAAAGATAGAAAAGCTTGTATTACTATCTACTTAACAAAGACAAGAAGGATAAAACAAGATTCTAAAGCTAAAGGAGACAAAATGACAAATTAAGGCTACTACGCCCTATGGCAAAGGGTGTGGCAAACCTGGGTGACGAACAGAGGCTACTACCACCTTTGCCCCGCCCCATGGCAAAGGGTGTGGCAAACCTGGGTGACGAATAGAGGCCACCACCACCTTTGCCACGCTCCATGGCAAAGGGCCTGGCCACCCAGATTTTCACTCATAATGTGCCACGCCCTCCACCACCCCGTGGTATTTTGACAGCGAAAACAAAGTTTCACTTCACATTTTTATACACTTTAACCAACTTTAATTGCCTTAAATCCATCCAATATCCTTCAACATCTTCATATAAGACTCAAATTCATCATCCACTCCTTCAAAACTTCTAAGTCATCTCTAAATCCACAACAAAACTCCAACTATCAATCCAACCATTAACTTCAACACCGCTTTTCAATCACCCCACTTCATATATCAACCTCTAAAACTTATAACCAAACTAATGAATTTCCAAAATCAGCTATAAACAACAACAACACTTAACTTATAACTACTCAAACATGCAAACAACAAGAATAAAACAAGAAACACTTACTTAAACTATCTTTAACTTGAAGATAGGAGTTAGTCTTGCTTTCCTTGACAAATTAAAGAGAAGAAATTGAAGTTGGTGTGGTGTGAGTGTGTGTATGTGACCATCGGTTTTTGCAATGGGGAGGAGCAAGAAAGAAAGTGAATTTTTGCCTCTTAAAAGATAAACACATGCACATATATATAAATTCATATTTGACTTTTAAGGCTTTTTCAAACTTAATCAAGTGTGTGTGTGTGCATGGGAGTTGTGGTGGTCTTCAAACCAAAATTGCAGTCAAGAGATTATAACAACACTTATTGCACTAATATACATTTCTATCATTAGAATTATTAAATATTCTAACTCAAAACAAAGCTTGGTAACATAATAACTTATAAATTCCTATTTAGCAAAATAATCTATACTTATATCAATACTATAGGTAATTTAGAATTTATTTTGACAAACCTCAATTCTCTAAAAGAATATAAGAAATACATAACTAACAATTTTCTCAAATCAAATCCATTATAATTTTAAATTTCTATTCTTACTAATTTAATTTTATAAAAACTATTATACTTACATTTTACTTTAACAACAAATACCACCACATAGACAATCAAACACAAAAGTTCTTATTTAATTTTACTTATGAAAAACTTAAGGATTACAATTCCTCTGTTCATCACGGCCGTAACACAGCCCGTGATCTCCTCGAAGTAAATTATTTTTTAAGGCAACGACCTAATCACGGCCGTTACAAGGAACGTGATCTCTTCTGATTACATTTTTCCTCTTGGTCACGGGGTAACAAGGCTCCTATCGACATCACGGCCCCCAAACACAGGCATGATGAGATAAACAATGGAGATCACACACTGAATAACGGACATGATGAAGATGACGATGATCACGGCCTCTATCATGGGCGTGATCTATCCTCTACTATTCATAAAGAAAAAAAGAAAAAGAAAGAAGAAAAATAAAATGAAATAATAATGATAGATGATATGTTATGTTAGTTAATTTGTATAATTAAGAATGAGTTAAGATAATTTATGAATAGATATTAATTAGAGTTTACATAGTTCTTGAGTATAAAATGAACCTAGTTAGTTAACTTAAGTTCAACTTGATCTAAATGAACTTAAATGAGTTAAAAATGAATTAGATTGCTTAAGTTTAGTCACTTGACTTAGTATTTGAATTAAATGATGGATTCTAATTAATTTGCTAAGTTAAGGTAATAAAGGCTTACTAAATAGTAATTGGCTTTAGTTAATAATTTAAGATAAACCTTAGATTAACATGGTGAATATGTTGTTTCAAATATATGTTAGATATATGAATACTTTAAATGATATTTTTATAATAAGAGATTATAATTAAAGTAAAAAGAAATACTTTAACAGACAAAGAAGAACTATCGTACTTTAAAGGGACGGTATTCGCAGCCATAATGGGGTTCCTAATTAGTGTCTGATCAACTAGGTTCTAAAATGAACTCGAAGTAAATAACTAATTAATTTAATTTCTTATAGAGTTTAATTCTCTTAAACAAATGTTTGAGTTTGGATTCTGAATCTTTTGGATTATCTTCTAAGATGGCATCTGAGTCTTTATTTCGATTTCATATAAAAGGTACACAGTATGCGTAATGATTGTTAGTACGGTCGTGCAAAACCGATTGAATGGTAAACAGAATCTAATCGGATCGACCGAACCAAAATTTTGGTTTTCTTTGAAACTGTTTGATTCACGATTCGGTTCGATGAAGAGCAAACTGTTCGTGGTTTGGTTCGAGACCTGAATCGAACCGAACCATTATATATATATTTTTTAAAAATTAAATATATTATTTTTATTCTTAATTCTTTCATTAAAAAAATTAATTGTTTTTAAAATTTGTGACTTAGATATGCATCATTCATGAGAATAAAATTAGACTTATCATATTATGTTTTAATTATTATGATGTCTATAAATAAGATAGATTTTAGATTTAGATTTTAGATTTTAGTAGTATTCTAGATCCTGAATATTTTTTCTTTGTCTTATTAATTAATCTACTTATATTATTTAGTTACTTATTAATTTATATAATTGATAATATGTTAGTTAGAAGTATACATCGAATTAAATTTTGTGTCTTATATTAAGATAAAGTCTAGTATACTATTATAGCTCAAGATAATTGAAAAAAAATGAGACTAGTCATAATTATAATTTTATAATGGATGAAATCATTTCCTTTCTATACATTTTACATATTTATTTGTAAATGATTAATTTCAAATATTATTATTTATGTTTGCATTAGTGATAAGAAATACGTAATTGAAGTTTTCGATAGAATATTTTTTATTTTATGAATAAAAACTGTTCGAGCAGCACACCGAACCTTTTTTTTTTTAAATTACAAACCGAACTGTATAGTTAGGTTTGAATTGAAAAGAAAAATTGATCTGTAAAATATGATGTGGTTCTATTCAATGAGCAAATCGAACTGAACCGTACATGTACACCCCTAATTGTTAGGATAGGCATCATAAAACGAATTAAAACTTGAACTTGGTTAATAAATGATGAGTGATGGTTGTGCTTTCTCCATTGAATCTGGTCCAAGGAGCGGCACCTTATCTGAATGGACATGGTAGTTTAGGCACTTAGACCACTCGTCATGATACAATGACTTCCAATAGGTGGCTTGACGAGTAACCAATGGGGCAAACGGTATCGATGTAATGTCTACTTAGGCTTGTAAAGAAGTAATATGATCTAGTTCACGTTTATGAAAACAACTGGATTGGATGATGTTATGGACTGAGATGAGTAGAGTGTGTGTAACGACTGTGAGCCTTGGATGAAGCTATTTTCTTATGATGTTATCAGAGATATGATTAGTCGGGTGCTTATATCAATCTCCTGAGTAACTGCGGTTACTCGAAACCTATAGATTCCTACCCTAGGGTAGTCGCCTGCGGGAGCTATTGGTGCTCTCCCATTGTTGCGTTGGTGGGCTAGGGAGGAAAAATTGTTTCCTAGATTGTTTCGGAGTCTGAGTACTCTAGTGTTGATTTGTTTACTTAAAAGAAAAGATAATAACTTAATGGTTTATGCATTTTATTTAGATAAGCTCATGTGTCACTTCGTGTGTGATCATGTTACTGTATACTAAGTTTCTGCTCATTATTGTTGTTGTTATTCTTTTGCCAGGTCTTGATTTGATGATGGTGATGGTGGTGATGTTGATGATGGGATGATGATGATTTTGTTGATGATTGTTGATGATGATGATGATACATGACTTAGGTTTCAGGCGATCCCGGTGATTTGAGTGGAGAAGTGAAGTGAGTTTAGGACCTCGAATTTTATTTGTATTTGTTTCTATTTTATTTTAAGAACTGAATTTATATTTTCAAGTTGTAAATTTCTTTAAGAGGCATGTGGAGCCTAAATGTTTTGAAATCATTGATATACTAATAAGAGTAGATTATAAAATGATTTTATAAAATTTTGTTTTTAAAAAGTTGGTTTGCTCCGATAGGAGTAAAACCTTTATTATATTTTTATAATTTGGCTCTTGAATTAAATCCAATTGTTTTAGAAATCTAAATAAATGATTTGTATAATTAAAAGTGGATAGCAATGTTTAATGTAAACATACAATTCTAGGGAGCCTGAGGATGTAATACTTGAGTATTATACGTTGCGGTAATGCCTTAATTAAATTTTAGGGTGTTACAGGTTTCCCACAGATGACGCTACGTATTGCACGTGTTGATTTCACTTGTAAAGGTAAACTCCTTGAAAACACAAAAAACAAGTCAGAGGTGTACCAAAAGGATACCCGACCCAGCCACTCCGATGCCTAAGTCAGTCCATAGGTTTTCCTCCAAGAAATTGTTAAAGGAAGGTGGGATGTAGGTATTTCATAGCTATCGAACTTGAGTGAGTCCATGGAGATGGTTCGTTGACAAGATTAACCTTGTGGTGGTAGCTCATGGCCATACCTGAAGAGTTATCATTGGGGAAAATCTGATGGAAAGGTCGCCCATGATCCTTTCTGTCGATGATGTAGATAACACCTTGGGCCTTCTCTCTAGGTCGAAGCTCAAGGCGCCGTTAAGTTTGATTCCTCTTAGGATGGTAAGGCAGATGATTTCCCAAGCTTTAGGGCCATGTGTGATAGCGGTGGGCTAAACGAGCTGTGGCCTATATTTCATTATCAACAAATCTTATTTAAGTAATTAGCTTCAGTAATGACCATAATCAAAAATTATTTCATCTATGACCTCTAATTCCAACAATTCCTTTATGTGCATTTCTATTTTAATATAGATATTATATATATTATAGATACATAATATATAAATTTTATTAAATGTGTGTTATATCTATATATATAATTGTTATAGACATTTTGTTTACATACTATATTGTATATGTAAAGTGTATATATATATATGTATCTATGCTATACATGTAGTAAATAAATCTATTGTATACTAATACATATAAATTATATATATTATTTGTTTAATAAGATCATATGTCCTGTGTATAATTTATAATATTTTATACATATAGATAACATGTTTCTTATATAAATAGTTATCATTTTTTAATTTAGTTAGAGATAATAATATAATAGTTGTATACTAATACATATAAATTATATATATTATTTGTTTAATAAGATCATATGCCTATGTATAATTTATAATATTTTATACATATAGATAATATGTTTCTTATATGAATAGTTATCATTCTTTAATTTAGTTAGAGATAATAATATAATAGTTTAACAAAATAAGCAGACAAAATAATAAAAATACATTTAATGGATTTGTGGGTTTGTAAACATAGATGCAATTAAATTTGCTTTGTTTTTTTATTTGATCCATTATTATTCATGTCGAATTTACTTATTAAAATCTTTTTATAACTGTATCATGCTGTATCAATTTCAAGGATCGAATCATAAATTATTAGTACCACATAATAGCTTTACTTTTAAAAGAAAGATAATAATGGAAAAAAATGTATGCAATGAAGGAAATAAAATAATTAGAACCATTTTTTCAGCCGAAAAATAATTAAAACTATTAACCAATTATATTTAATTTAAATTATATGCAAATTAACCTTTATCAATGCTTATAAAGAAACAAATATCCTTTTCACCTTTACGCAATGTTCGGCACCTTTTTGAAACAGGAAATCAAGAGAAATCGATGGAAAAAAATTAAGGGAAATGAAAACAAAAGAAAATAAAAATAAGTAGAATATTTATTTTATATTTGGTAAATGATGAAGGAAATAAAAGGAAAAGAACAAAAAAAAATTTAGTGATTGATAAAATTAATCTTATATCATTTTTATAAAATATTAACTGAAAAAGATAAATAAAGGTATTTGAGTCATTTTAATCACTTTCCTTTAATTTCTTTTTATTTCATCAGGAAAATATACGGGTTGATTTTTCTTCAAATTACTTCACTTCCTGTCTACTAAACATACACATTTCTCTAGGGATGTTGTAAACCCTGGTTTTCTTAGTAACTGAGTAAGCTCCGTAAATCGGAAATCAAAACCCTAAATAGGATTAGTACAAGTAACCTAGGAACCCTAATTCCGACTTTTCTTAGATTTCTCTATAAAAGAACCTCTATAAGATAAATTAATGCGGATTATTGTTTTATAATATATTTCGAACCATACAAAATTTTGATTTCGAAAAATTTTCTATTCCTAGCTTTCCCGAGCTTCATTACGGAAAAGCGAGCCCCGGAACTAGAAGCTCAGAAAAATATTCCGGAATACTCGTTAGAACTGGAATTTTATAATGATTTCAAAAATACATATTTTATAATTTTTCGAGCTATAAAAATTACAGTTATAGCATTTTTTTCGTATTTTCGTTACTACCGGTAAAGTAGATGTCTTATATACTATTTATTACTATTCACAAGTACAACCTACTACACACATACCCATACCCTATTCTTACAATCTTTCAATCACTCAATTCATTTTCTTTTCCAAGAAATTTTGTCTCTTAACAAATCATTACAATTAATACAATTTATTATACAAATTCAAATTTCAAATGAAATCAAATATATCTCCCTCTCACTCCCTTCATTGGTCGGCGCAAATCCCCATATTTTTTCCCCCAATTGTTTCATTTTAACTCCTTTTATTATACAAACAAACCCTAAATCCACCTAATATAAATACTCATTACTTTTCTCTCTCTTCACTTTTCATTCCATTTCCAAAAACTCTCAAACCCTCTCTTTTCCATTTCCTTTCTCTTCTTCTTTGCTTTATTCTTCTTAAGAACAATTTGCCACCATTTTCTTTCCTTGCTCATACACACTTTTCTTGCAAATATTTGAGGTAATCATTCCCTTTTAACTTCCATAGGATGTTGTAGGATGATATTATGGGTGTTTCATGCATCAAAGGATATTCCACAAGCTTAAAAAGCTATGGATGATGATGCTAAAATTGAAACATCCTCTTGTTGATGATCTCTTTTTGTTATTAGTATATTTGTTATCTTGAAGGGTTGTTTATCTTCTTATTTTTGTGATAACTTATGGATCTAGAGTTTTACAAAGCTTTAGTTATGTTTATGTGTAGATCTAGAAGTTTAAGGCCTACTACCAAGTTTTCTTTTATGTTTCCATGGTTGTATTTTGAGTAGATTTTAGATTTGAGTTTGAATGAAAAAGTAAAATTCGTAACTTGTCAAGGCATCATTGTAAAAACCCTCTTCCAAGTCTTGAAATGGAAGTTTTTGTTAAGAAAATGAAGGTTGATGGATGTATATCATCAAGACTTCATCTTACAAGAATCAAAGTTGATTTTCAAAGTTTATTTTCAAAAAATAAAAATTGTATTTTCGGATCAAGACAAAGATCTAAAATAAAAACATGTTTTCCAACTCAAAAATGAGGATTTTATTCAAAAAATGAAGGGTTCTTAAGATATAATATGTAATGGGTTGTTTTTCATGAGTTTTGATGAATTTTCTCAAGAGATATGTTCAAAATAAATTTATGAAAATTCGGATCTAGACCAAGACCCATTTTTGTAACCCATCATTCAACTTTAAAATGAAGATTTAGACAAAAATATAAAGGGCTCTTGGTATAGATATCTTAAGGAATGAATTTTCATAAGTTTAAATGAGTTTTCCTAAAAAGTATTTCTAAAATTAAGTGCTTTGTAAAAGACAAAATTTAGGTCTTGTTTTCATTATAAACTTCAAAGAGGAAATTCGTATCTAAAGGAAGACCAATTTTGAAAACCTCCTTTTAGATCTCAAAACAAGTATTTTATATTGAAAATGGAATGCCTTGATGATAAATAATATAGGAAAATTATTTTCATTGAACTAAGTAAGTTTTAGTAAAGGAATTACTCAAAACAAGACAATGAGTTTCAACTTATAAATTTCGGTTTTATGAAAATGGATTTTTAGAAGTTTCATTTGAACTTTATGTTTGAGATTTAATAAGTTTGTAGTCTCTTGATTTTGTTTTAAAGGTCTTCTTGCAAGTTTGGGACTAAAATAAGTTAATCTAAGTAGTTAAATAAGGTAGATATGGCAATTTTTTCACAAAGGCTCAAATCTTGGATTTTCGCAACCCTACTGTACAGTATGTTTCCGACCCTTAAATGACCTTAAAAGTTTGAATTAACTTTGGAAATAGATAGCTCTTTCGAAGTAGATAGAAATCGGTATATTATAAGCTTAATTCCGAGTTAAAATGAGTTAGATATGACCTTTTTAAGTTAAGAATTCAATCTAGGCGAAAATTGACGAATTTAGTAAATAAAATTGTTAAGTTTAATAGAACTTCATAAGAGATACTCATTGAGGGTATTCTTTGTACTTAGGTAATTTGGAGGACGGGTTACCACTCCCCGAGGACTATTACGACTAGTGGATTTCACTACATGGACAAGTGAGTTCATTTCTCAATTAATTATGCTCTTGGGTGTGCTTGTAGTAGTAGTGGCATTAGACTTAGGAAAAGATAAAATTGTGATTGAATGGTGATCTAAACTTGCATGAATGAACGATAAGTATATCGAGGCAAGCTTTGTTGCAATAACTTGTATGAGCTAGTATAGATTTGGAGTGTCTGAAATCTGTATGATCACTTTTAAAATTATCTAATTAATATGCCATGATTATATGAATAAATTGTACATGCATATCACGTAGTGAGTCACATATCATTGTCGAGTATGCCTTTGGTGGGACAAAGGTGTATTGGGAGGCAGCGGGTCTTTAATGAAGGGGACTAGGGTTGCATGACTTATGGACCACCCCATTCAAATAATGAAAACTATGGTTGCATGACTTATGGACCAACATTAAAATTGTGGTTGCATGTCTTATGGACCACCCCACTTAAGATTGGGACTATGGTTGCATGTCTTATGGACCAACATTGGAACTGTAGTTGCATGACTTATGAACTACCCCAAACCCCGAATGGAGGGCGTAAATCCATTCACATATGACTACCGGAAAGTCATATGCTTGCTTGCTCATTTGCTTGTGCATTCATATGGTTGCTTAATTATAACTTGCTTGTATAGATATTTTAGCTTGATCGAGTATGTTACTTGGAAAATGAATCTCACTAAGCAATTAGCTTATACCCCAATAGTTTTTGTTGCAGTGTCCCTATTTTTGGTTGTTCCGAGAGGACACTTTGTGCAGGTTTATCACATTGGATTAAAGAGCTTTTGAGGAAGTCGGGACCTAGTATAGGCGTGGACTTCTAGGAAAATCTCTTTAATGTAGACTCAGATTTGTAATTGGAGCTAGATGATGAAGACTCCATTATTTTGGCGGGGGTATGCCCTTGGTTTTTGTAAAACTTAACTATATCTTGTTGTGATTTATATTCTTAATGCTATGTATGCTTTCTTAAGACTACTCGAATCAAAGTGTGATCCTAAAAGTTGTGTAAGTACACCTTACATTCGATATGTAAACTTATGGGATGACTAAGATTGTCATACTTAAGTTTAAATATCGGGTGTGGTGACTGTCGCGTTTAGGGTACCCTTTGGGGGCGTGACAGATGTAACCGGTCGGGTTTCGGGTGGATCATATGAACCCGAAACCCGACCAGCTACCCTATAGGGTCTACCAGACCCGACCCTATAACCCTACAGGGTTTTGATGCTATATCCAAACCCACCTTATAGGGTTTGATTTAGAACCCGAAACCCAACCCTATAATCCTATAACCTTTTTTAAAAAAAAAACTTATTTTCAAATTTTAATAATAAATTTAAGAAAAGCCAGTACTTCTAGCATAAGTTTCCTATACATTTAAAAAATAAAATGATGCATATAGAATTGATAGAAAATGTTGTAGTTCACATTCATTGTATAACGTTTAAACACATTAATATATTACTTTTATCATTGTATAATATTTTAAAAATATGGTTAAATTAAATTTCATGTTCGGACTAAAATATAACCGACAACAAATAATATTAATTTCTATAGCAAACATGACTTGAGCAAAATTTAATAAAAAGTTCTAAATCCGTAACTAATCCATAAATATAAAAAAAAAAATCCTTGGAGACAAAAAAGATAGTAGTTCCTTCATGTTTTTTTTTTCTTTCTTTGCTCCTTTAGTAATATTTTTATTTATTTATTAATTATAATACCGAATTTTCGGGTATCCATCGGGTTTGTTATATAATCCAAACCCGAAACCCTATAGGATTTTTACTATATATCCAAATCCGACCCTATAACCCTATAGGATTCAACCCTATAGGATTTTTAACAGGTCGGGTGGTCGGAAAACCTATAAAAACCGAATCCGGTTACATCCTTGCATTTCTCTTCATTTCTCTCTGTATCTTTTCCTTTCCCGTGGTTTACTGCCTTCCAAACGTAGCGTTAGACAAAGTCCTAAACCGACTGAAGTCGATGTACGTACCAGGAATCTGCTGGGCTGGTTAGAATAAGGAAAACTCTTTCTCTACTTGTAAATTGTTGCTTTGGTTCTTCTGACTCTTTCTACTGTTCGATGTGAGTAAGTTGTAAAAAAAAAAAAAAAAAATTAATCGGAATTTCAATCTTTATTTTGTTTTTATTCTTTGAATTGGCTCTCTAAGCCTCTGATTGCAAATAGCTATTTTTGTTTTATGAGTTTCAAGGTAGAAAAAAAAATTTTTTTTGTTCCCATGACATGTTTGTTGAAATTTCAATGAGGGTTTATATGGTTTTCTCCTAACTTTTTTTTTTTTAATTTTTCAGTCTAAGACTAGCTTTTTGGGAACATTGTATTGTATCTAGAAAACAAGCGATAATGGATATTGATGAGGAAAATAGAGATGCAACGCCCGCTGCCTCATCTTCAGTAGCAACTGTTGATACCACTGTGCAATCAGTTCAGCCAAATATCCCACCAGTGATGGCACCTGCGGGCGTTCCCCCTATTAATTCAATGGCGGCAATGCCTCCTCCTCCTCCTCCTCCTGTTATTCGTCCATTGGCTCCTTTGCCTGTCCGTCCTCCTGTCTCCGCTCCCCCTTCAACTCAAAATGCAGATGGTGGCGATAGTGATTCTGATTCAGATGATGAGGCCCAAGCAGGTAGCACAGCAAATTATGAGATTTCTGAAGAAAGCAGGCAAGTTAGGGAGCGCCAGGAGAAGGCAATGCAGGATTTAATGATGAAGAGGCGAGCTGCTGCTCTTGCAGTGCCTACCAATGAAAAGGCTGTACGTGCTCGTCTTCGCCGTTTAGGAGAGCCCATAACGCTCTTTGGAGAAGGAGGGATGGAAAGACGGGATCGGTTGCGGATGATTATGGCTAAACTGGATGCTGAAGGACAGTTAGATAAACTCGAGGAGGCAGCAGCTTCTACGGTGGCAGAGGATGTCGAGGAAGCAATGCTTCAATATCCATTCTTTACTGAAGGACCAAATGCTCTTTTGAATGCTAGGACACATATTGCAAAATACTCTATGGCCAGAGCAGCTTTGCGTCTTCATCGTTGTCGTAGAAAAAGGGATGATCCTGATGAGGACATAGATGCTGAGGTTGACTGGGCATTGAAGCAGGCGGAGAGTTTAGCACTTGATTGCAGTGAAATCGGTGATGATCGTCCTCTTGCAGGGTGTTCATTCTCCAGTGATGGAAAGCTTCTCGCCACTTGGTATGTCACTTTTCATGCATGAAAAGACAGCAAGGCAAATTCTTGATAGTTAAATCTATGGTAGGGTTTAGCTTTTATAAGCACTGTGCAGATAACCATCATAATTTAATGATTTGTTGCAAATATACCTTTCTGTCAAAGACAGCAATGTTATACGTGGTTTAACTTTCTGTGTTTTACTTCTTGCAGTTCAAACAGTGGAGTTGCAAAGCTATGGAACATGCCCCAGGTTAATGTGGTGTCTACATTGAAAGGTCATACTGATCGTGCAACTGATGTTGTATTCTCTCCTGCTCATCCACATGTAGCAACTGCTTCTGCTGACCGGACTGCACGGCTATGGGATACGGTGGAACTATTTTGAAGACATTTGAGGGGCATTTAGATCGGCTTGGTCGCATTGCATTTCATCCATCAGGGAAGTATTTAGGCACAGCTAGTTTTGACAAGACATGGAGGCTATGGGATATCGAAACTGGTGAGGAGCTGCTCCTTCAAGAAGGCCACAGTAGAAGTGTTTATGGAATTGCCTTCCATCAGGATGGATCTTTGGTGGCATCCTGTGGAATGGATGCTCTTGCACGGGTTTGGGACCTTCGCACTGGTAGAAGTATCCTCGCACTGGAAGGTCATGTTCAGCCGGTATGACCTCTCTCTGTCTTTTTGGAATGGATTTTTCTCAAAAAATTTGAATCACAGGAAATATACTCATGGGGTCTCTAATTTTTAGATTCATGGAGTCAGCTTTTCACCTAATGGCTATCACCTGGCCACTGGTGGACAGGATAATACTTGTCGCATTTGGGATTTAAGAAAGAAGAAGTCACTCTACATTATCCCAGCTCACTCAAAGCTCATATCACAAGTCAAATTTGAGCCTCAAGAAGGATACTTCTTGGTGACTGCATCATATGATACGATGGCTAAGGTACAAACCTATCTGAGTCTGAGTACATTATAGACTCTGAATGAGTATGCGTTTTCATTCTTGTTTACATAACTTCTACTTGCATTTAGGTTTGGTCCGCTCGGGACTTCAAGCCTGTGAAAACACTATCTGGACATGAAGCACATATCACATCAGTGGATATTGTTGGAGGTCAGTGACATTCAATTTACTAAAGCATGTTAAAAACTTGAATGAGATTTCCTATTCATCTATTGTGGGGTGTGAAAGATGAGATGGTTGGTTTGAATTGTTAGAATAAATAGATTGTAGAATGATTGATGTGCCATTTTTTATATAACTGAGCATATTAGTAGAGTTTTAAATCATCATATCTATGACTTATTGAAGTTCCATCACATGCTCAGTTTAGATAGTCTTTTACATATTTTAATTTAGCCATGTCCTGTATGAGCTGTGTATTCCTATGTTGCATGGTCTAAATAGTGTGTAGTGTAGTATATGTGTAATGTGTCTTTTGGTCATGTGTCATATGGAAGTGATGTTCCATTCACTATGCATAGGGGAGTTAGTATGCAGTTATTTATACATGTCATGATAAGAGTAAAATAGGAAAATGCAGTTGTTCTCAACTGCCTGTGCAACCTGCATATAATGATCAGAAAGAGAAGGAAAAACTAGTCCTAATTCCTGAAAAAATTTTAGGTTTGTTTTTTGAAAGAGATCCAGTAACCTTTTTGATAAGCACTACTAGAGATTGGAGGGCTCTTAAATCGAGCCCCTTCTTGGAGATCATAGATTTGTCTCAAAAGATCCCTAAGCCTAATTTTAAAAGACCCTGTACTGTTGATGCTCCTGCTGCCATCATTATTAGGATGTACAATCATGTCATGGTAATACAAATGTATAATTATGAGGTATATCATTTTGCAATCTCCAATTCATATTCCTTAAACAGTTCATCCGGATTTTACTTCTGTGTAGCAAACTTGGTTTTATACAGATCTTCCTGGTCTGGAACAATGTCGCAGAAATAATCTAGCTACTTATAATAGTAGTAGTAATAGTAGTAGTAGCAGCAGCAGCAGCAGCAGCAGTAGCAGTTGTAGTAGAAGGGCATGGGAAAAAAAATGAAAGAGAAGAGAATCTACATATAAGAGAGCGATCCAGCCTTGTTCTATTTTTAGAGAATGGATACATCCACCACTATAAACAAAGGTGTTAAGTAAGATCCCTCTCTGACATATGTAAGATGCCTAGGAGAGAACCTTTTGATGTGTTGTCCATGATGGCATAGTTGCAGAATTCATGCTTATTCAATTATTCTGCAAAATGTTTTCAATTGCCTTTACAACTCACTCATTGTCCAGCCGTCTGTGCCCGATTCTTCAACACATTGCATTGCTAAGTCCAAAAGATTCCAAATCCTTCTACGTTAACCTTGTTTTGTGTAAATAGTTGGAGTGGATGGCACGACTTCCATATGACACAGCCACATTACAAACATACTATTGCATTAATGCTACTGTAGACCACAAACACAGGAATGCACAACAAACCACGACTACATTTCACGTGTAATTCTTCTTGCATGAGTAACTCATAAATCAGACAACCTTGATATACCTATTTGCGGAGCTACGAATTTTACTCTTTCTGATGGGGTTGATAATTTTACTGACGTGTTTATTTTAAAATTCATTATTATTATTTCTTTTGGATTGCAGATGGAAGTTACATTGCTACCGTCTCTCACGATAGGACCATCAAACTTTGGACTGGAACTAACAAACTCAAGGAACATGGTATGGATGTGGATGAATCTAATTGATGATTTGTTAACACTGGTTTCAGATGGACAACAAGGACTCTGCCTGTAGCTTACCCATTACATATCATTAGAAGTTCTTCATAATAAAGATCAATGCTGCAGAAATATGAATGTGCTACAAACTTTTCCAAGTTTTGTGCCATAGTCTTTTAGCAACATAAAAACAATACTGTTCTTGAGCAATGTGGATTTCCAACATTGTTCTTTGCAACCCTCATATAGAGTTGAGGCCACTCTCGAATCCAATTGTTTAGAGGGGTTCAGCACTCAGCAGTCATTGTTTTTTTTTTTTTTTTTTCAAGTGCTGTGGTGTGGCCGTGTAGGTGACTTAAGTACATTAGCTGAAGTTACATCTTTGGTATCCTTGGTTTTTGGCTCAGTGCATATTATGTCTGACAAGCGTAGATTTCTGCCATTTGTACTTAGAAAACGTGTGCGAACTTTTTTTTTTTCTCCTCCTCTTTTTATTGACTAATATGCTTTGATCTTTATTACAGCGAAATAGTTGATAATAATTTTGGAAGTCGTGATAAGTAATGTCTTTTAATTATATACAATGGTAAAGGCAACCATAGTTGTTAAGACAGTTAATTCAGCAGCAGCATGCATACGAATAAAGCTTGACTTTGGCGTCTAGGTATTGAAAATTAGGAGAACGATTTTGATTAATCACCGCAACTGATGCTAATATGGCGACATTTGGTAATCCAAATTTTGTGAATATACTAGTAGATTATAATAGAAAAGTTCTCTCCAAAATAAAACGTCCGGTGCTTTCAAGCAATTGCTATCGGTAGATTTGTGTTTACAATTATCGGATGTCTGGACTGAAAATCGCATTAATATTTGCCTTACTGTGCAATTATTCTAATTTCGCTATTGGATTATAAGACGATTATATAGGCATTATGTTTCTCCTCAGCAATCATATTTGCGTCAACATAACGGGATGGACTGCATGGACATTCTTTGTCATAGCGTGAAAATTATAAATGCGGTGATAGAGCATTATGTGAGAAAAATCTCTTCAAGGATGTATAAGAGAACTGGAGTCTGGATGATGAAGAAATCACTGGAGTTTTGTTGTGTTGGAATAGGTTCTCCGTATGTCAAAATAATGTCAAAACAGCATGAATATGCGTATGCTACATCGAAAAAACTCATGTCCAAAAATTCTCAACCCATTTTACTTCTGAATCTAGCCTTTTTCTCTTTTCTTTTTTTTTTTTTTTTTTATGTTGTAATTTATCAAACTCCAGTACACTAAAAAGCTTGATCATATAGAGCATCTTGATTTTGCATCTTCTCCTGGAATGTCAAAATTGCTAGTCTTCGCTGCTTATGTCCAATAACAATGTATATGATTCACAAATTGCTTCTCCTCCATACCAAGTTAATAGTACAACACTTTTCTACGGACCAAGCTCTCTTCAGACGGACAATACCTCTTCACATTGGCAATCACTTGTACCATCCAGTCAAAAACCATCTCAAAGCAAAACAGAAGCAGCAACAGATAGCCTGTAAAGAAAATATATAATACCATCTTGAGTAAGTTCAAAGCAGGAACTAAGGGGAAATCGATGAGAATTTAAAAGCAGTTGCATCCCAATTGACCATCCCAAGAAAACAGCACATGACGAGAAGCGTCAGGTTAAAAACAGATTTGTTCGAAAGAAGATATCTGCCGCTTGTCATCATTGCATGATATCATCATACAGCAAAAAAAATTCAGCATATATTTCTTGACACCTAGGGCGAAGGTTGCAACTGTATTAGACAAATTATTAAAAAATTCTAATGCTTCATGCGAGACGGAAAAGACATCGGTGAAAAATCTCTCTCTCCCCACCACCCACCCCACCCCATCCCCCACACCCAAAACACCCTTTTTTTAAGTATTAACGATCTATCTCTTATTTCCTCATACGGCTAATCAAGGTCATTCTGAAGGACTTATTGGAGTAAGAAGCAATGATGGCATACATAGAGCTGGAATGATATTAATCACCTGGAAAACAAGCAAAAGGATGCAAAGAGTCTTCTCTGATTTCCTGCCTAATTGCCTTAAAAAGAAGTTAACGAGTGTTCCATCATTTGTTCCTGTCAATAGTCCTGTCTCAGGATCAAACCTATGGAAATCAAAGAAAATTGGTTTATATAATAATACAATAATAATAGTAATAATTCATGCTTACAGAAGTTTATTAACAGGAGAGGAGAAGAATCTACCTTGGCAGGCGATGCCTTGGACATGGAACAATACCCGCTAGCTGATAGGAAAAAAAGAAAATAAAGAGAGAGAGAAAAAAAAAAAAAAAACACTTTTAACTTGCTGGTACTGATGAAATATATCAATAATGATTCATTCATTATGAGAGCAAAAGCAAGACGAACAGTATCATACCTGAGGAAGCGATAGTAGAAAGTTCAATACTTGAGGAAGAAAGAATATAAGGAGGGTTTCACTGAAAAGGTTGTTATGGGGGTAAAAAAAGAAACAATTAGCCAGCTGATAACTATCTTGTAAGTAAAGAAAATTATCACCAGTTTCAAAACTGGAAAAAGGTAAAGAGTTCTAGCAGTTTCAAGTAACATCATAACGTCTAGCATATCTTTGAGCAGAGTGAGCGGCAAAGCTCAAATAATGATTAACTATAGTAAACATCATATGAAGGTTATCCCACATCCTGGCTAGAATAATTGCTAACATAATAAGGCAACTGAGAAGGTTTGTACCTACCTGAAATGACCTAATATCCCAATTACAGCCATAGTCATCCCAGCAAAGTAAGTGAAGGTGTCACCCACAAAAACTGAAGAAGGATACCTGTGGGAATGATTATCTCTAGTGTTAGATAGTAAGCTTAATATAGAGCCATAGGATCAGGACACTATGAGAATAAGCGCATCGAAATTACCAATTGTATGAAAGCAAGCCCAAGGCAGTGGCTAGTAAAGGCTGAGCAAGATAAACAGAGAATGCGTGTGCCTGCTTGTACTCAGGATCAGTTGATGCCCCGATTTGCATAACATTATGTATCAAAATCTGTGAAGATCAAGGCAATGTCAGGTTCCAAAATTCAAATTATATTATACAACTGAGGCCTTTTTCGGTAAGTCTATAAAGATATTTGTACCGCAGCTGCAATTACAACTGTCTGCCAACTTCAAGCCCGTTTAAACCAGCATGAATGTTGATGGAGTTTGTACAGAACACAGCTAATAGCCCCATGTATAATTTATACATCCATCCTGTGACAGGGAAAAAAGGAAATGAAAATGACTCCAAAAAGACATCAGTTGTAAATTTTAACTGTGATATAAAAACTGAGAAATTCCCAAGGTTTATAACAACATCACTTCTGCCAACAATTTATTTGATTCATTAAGGCTGTAGCGCCAACCATCATAAAACTTCTGTCCAATCTAGTTTGAGCAAGTGAATAATCTATAATCCCAACTGAAAATTATTTATAATAAATTAATTCATATAGAAAAAAGAAAGCAATTGCTTAACTGAACAAATGCCAAGAGTAAAATATTGATTCTTTATTTATAGACATCAAAGAATACATATTGATCGTTTGTGCAACATGGCATAAAAGAACTTATATAGCTGATCACAACATCTAAGCCTCTATATGCTGATATCTATTCAAACTTTATTTGAATTCTATTTCGTAGTATAGGGAAACTAAGTTAGCTTCCTGCAAGACCTCTACAGAGCTAGCAGCCTAGACATCAGTTATTATCTGAGGTTTGCTCAAATCTTTCACCACCAGAATGAACTGTGGAGGGAACTATGACCACTTTTACATGGAACTCTCAAAGGCCCAAGCAAAAAATTTTATGATAGAACAAGAATAATACACTAGAGCTATCCATCTTGAAACGCAAAAATGACACACAACCCCATCAAAGGGTGGAACACATAGTATGGTTCTTTAATATCTAAACACAATTGCGGCAATTAACCAACAGGAAGCAAATCGGAAGAATAATAACAATAATAGGAAAAAAGAATAAATATTTATATTTTAAACACTGGAATTTACTAGATTTATTTGTTTAAAAAAGGTTCAATGAGAAGTTTTGCAAACCAGGTTCTCTTTATTTTACCCATTGTTTTTCCCTTGATTTACTCTGATTGCTTTCCTTTCATGGTTCCGACTAGACGAACCACCTTTTTGACTCAAAAAAATGGAAGGAAAAGGTTTTTTCATGGTGAATCCCTCTTGTTTCAGTATGAGTTCCAAATCCAACGATTACTGCTAGTAGCCCTGGCTAAACCTACAGGAAGGCTCTAATATAACTTTGCAGTTCCGTGAATTGGAAACTGGGCCAATCCAAATTTGGGAACTGTCCTAGAACCGTCAGGTATGACTCCTCTTCTTTCAAATTTCTTTAAAAAGAATTGGTGGCAAAACCAGACAGACCCAAATCAAGATATGAGCCGAGAATCGGCCTATCCCCATGGGTCCAATAATCAACCTAGAAAGGTGACTCCAGCAACTGTTATGGAATCGTGGGAACAGGTTCTGCTTCTTCATAGAAAAACAGAAATCATCAGTTCAGGAACTGGAAGAGGCCAGTTCATGAAATAGGAACTTTCATGAAAATTTGTGGTTTAGTCCAAAATTCAAATCCACCAAGGCACTTCTTGGAGCACCTACACAGCACAAGGTGGAGTCAACCATTCTATGGAACCCAGTTTTCATTACAGCCGTTAAAGTATCTAGTATCCACAGTCACCTGTCTAATTAATGGCCATGCCGATCATTTTACAAAGTAGAAACTAATTCCATGAAAAAAAATGAGAGAATGAAATACCCTGCAGTTAACACATACCATGAGACAGAGATTTTCTTCATTTAGAAGAGTGATCATGCTCCTTATATCTCATGATGTTGTAAGAAGGAAGTTTTGCAACAAAATATCAAATATAGGGAACAATCTAATATCTTGCTTTTTAGTCTCCTCAAACATAGTATGCCAAGACGTACCTAGATCCAAAATGTCAACCCCAACATAGGGAACAAGAGGCTTTGGAATAATGATAGTTGTATGTCCAGCATAGGCCATCAGCAAAGGAAGAGCAGCAACTGACGGCAGAATAAGTTTCCTGTTCTAATGAATTTAATTAGCAGAACAGAGAAGAACCAATTCTATGTCATCAATATGCGTAAGCTTCCTGTCAACAATGAACTGCTACTTACACTCTCCAAGGAACATCCAGGACATCATCCATGAACCCAAGCAAAGTCATAAAGCAAATGGATGCCAAAGCCGCATTATACTCCACAAGCCACTGCAAAGCCAAATGGGGCATATAATGTAAGTAATTGAAATTTTTATTAAGATAGCAGTTGGAATGTAAGCATATACAAACACAGCATAAAAGATGAAGACGTTAGTTTGTGAAAGAAAACGGCAGCATGAAGATTGATCATATGAAACAGCTTGTTGATGTTACTACAGCAGAAGCCAGCATGCCCAACATGACTATAAGTTCAAACTGGAGTATCTACTAATATACTAAGTTGCTCAAGCATAATTTGAAGTTTGACAAATTTCACATACAGAGATGCAGCATAAGAGATTTTGCCTGGTAACATGATTAATAACTCCACCAAAGCAAGACATGATTCTGAAAGATGTGACTTTTATATTACCAACCATCTCTGTAAGATCAATAACTTTCTATGAAGGGTAAATCCTATTTATATTAAACTTTACATTCTGAAAAACTAGAGAAGAGCCAGATAGAAGGGTAAATCTTCAACCATAAACCCAGAACGCAACTGAATTAGTATCTAAATTCACAAGACATCAATTTATGTAAGACTAAGCAACATTATATCATTAACAATCTATATCATTAATTTTCTACACCCAGATTCACGCTTGGATTCAATCTCAAAAATCTAAGATTAAAAAGTTGTCTCAAATTCAAGAATTCCAAATATAGCTTACATTTGAATCTGCTGTGAAGTTGAAATGTTGAAATAGGATGGCCACAACCAGAAAGACAATCCCAACGACAATACCAAGTGACTCGGGCCTGCACATCAAAGTTGCACCATGAAATTTAACAGCTGAGCTATTGTTGTATCAGCCACAAATAACACATTATAATTAGCCCTAGTCATATCACACTCCTAACATTCTTTCTTCTTCCATTTTCCACTACTGAAGCATATCTATTCCATTATTCACAAGATGCAACCTGTATAACACATAGTCCATGGTGAACAAGCCATGAAAATCAACGAAAGAGGAGAATAATTTTCTCTCCCTCTACAGTTTTGCACTTGTACATCAACTCACCGCCGTTGCCACGATATAACTGATCCACCGTCAAAACATTATATGCATCTATTCCATTATTTACACAATGTGACTAGAAAATATACATGAATTTCTACTCTTTCTCAATATGTGCAAGGGCGCATCACTCACCTGCCATTGCCATGATGCAACCGATCCAGATATTACGTGGAAAAAGGAGATGAAAAGGCACACAAGTCATACATTTAAATCACGATCAAAGAACTAAAGAGAAATCCGAAACCAATTTTCGAATTCGATAGTAATATGCCACTTACGCGCAAAATCAAGCCACAAAAACTCTAATTACTCAAATCAAAACCAAAATTTAAAATTAAAGAAAAATGTATAATCTTCCTAAAGACTCACACTTTAACAGATCCCTGAGGAGTGCCCTTCTTATTAATATCATAACCAAACAAATTACGTCTCAAAACGTATCTAGAAGCCACAGGGATCATCTTAACAGTGACGAAGAAACCCGCGAGACTGAGTCCCGCATTGATGAGTATCGATCTTTTGAGCTCATAATCTATGTCGTAGTGTTTTGTAACTAAGTAGAAGTACGGGACTACGAAGAAGAGACAAAGCTTGAAAATTAGGGTTAGCTTCGGTGGGGCAATAGGAGATTCGTGTGGAGAGGTTTCTAGGGTTTTGGATTGAGGTATCGAGGATCGTAACGGTTGAGATGGCTTTGTGGATGTGTCTGTAGAAGAATTAGATGAAAGTCTTTTGCGAGCTGCCATTGTTGAACTTCTTCTCCTTCCTCTGGAGAAAGAAGGAGGACGAGGACGAGGAAATACTATTACAAAACGGATGCATTCATTTTTTCATTTTTAAGATATATAAGTTTATAAAATAAGATTTCATTAATTTTATATATAATTACAAAAAATATTATTGTTATTATTATTATTATAAAAAGGTCTCTAAGCCATTCCCTTAAATCTTCGAACTACTCTTTGGAGATAAACCTAAAATTAGTTTTGAATTTAGTCCAATTTAATTTTCTATAATATGTTTTATATGATTATTTCTAGCATAAGTATGGGAAGGAAAATAAAATATTCTAAAAGTATATTCATCCATTATGAGCATAATTTTAACAAAACTAATCATGTCGGCTATCCAATATTTCATATCGTACACAACTGTAATCGCATTATTAAATTAGTTAATAATTTATTATTATATTTAATTTAATGATTATATAATTAACTGGATAATTCCATTACCTGAACCATAGAAGTTACCGATTGATTAAATTAAAACACCGCAAAGTAAATATATCCAAATCTTATCTAATCTAATATTTTATTTCCTAATTTGGCTTGAAAAGGTTCTCAAATCAAACATTTACAAGTGGTTTAGAGAAGTAAACAAAGCCAAACTAAAAAATAAACCAAATTATTTTAAGAAATAAAGTAATATTTTAGTTGTATTTTAAAAGATTCTTTTATTATAGTATAATATTTTAAAGAAATTTAAATGTATACTATATATGTGTGTGTCGCATTTATAGTTATAGATAATTAAAATAAGCATACAGGTCCATCGTAACTTCACTTCAAATGTTACTATTGTGAATAAAAACAATTGTCACGACATCTTCAAAATGCCATACTTTGCATAAACATTGACTAGTACTTTTTGTTTATAATACCGATACATTTTATTATCAAAAGAATTTAGTGCATAAAATTATATATCATGCATGTAAGTTTCCTTAAATTATAAACCATAATTTATAACAAAACCATATGGAAGTTTTGTCAATTTGTAAACAACTTGAGCCAAACCTACAACTGATCTCTAATTAATAAGAAAACAAATCATATGTAAGAGTGGAAAATTCTATGATCTCTATTAATTTTAATAAGACCAGTCTACTCTGTATTTAACACTCATATCATATCCAATCGTGATCGAACCGCTAAAATAGTTAATATTTTATTTTTATTTTATTTTAATAATTAGATTAATGGTAGGACGGTCCCGTCAACTGTACTATAAAAGTATCATGTAAGAGTTTGATTTATCTAGAAAGAATAAATTGACCTAAATCAAATCATGCTTACATTAAAGAAAGATAGTAACTGCTTTTGTAGTTTGTAGGAAAAGTAAATACTAATTGTCTTTTTACCCTATTGTAATAACAAATTTATTGACCATTAATTGTGTTTTGGACCAATAATAACAATTCTTTTATAATTATCTATAAAAAAATATATTGAATAATTATTCATTATTCAAACATATAAATTGCAATTGGATATCGAAATTGATTTTTCTCAAAATATCCTTTTTAAAATAAAAATCCATATAAAAAAGTCCTACAATAACTTTAGTACATTCTCACTATTATTTATTATAATTAAAACATTAAGTCAAAAATATATGGGAATTTTTACACCCATCACATAATCATATCGCTACTAATGCATAATTTAAGCAATTATAAATAAAATTAATATAAAAAAATTTAAAGATTTTGATCACGATTAAAATAGATCTATACCGTTGATAATATGACGAGACCAGTCCTATTATAATCGTTATGGCACCATATACTTTTCCAAAATATATTATCCAATGCAAAAGAAGGCCTAGAAGCAATGATAAAAATCGTGCACACCATTTTCCCCTTATGAACTCATAAAAAAAGGCAATTATAAAACATGACATAAAAAGAGAAGTGTAAGTTATATAACAAGAGAACTGTAGAAGCAACATGCAAGTTCTAAAAGATGTTTTAAACATGTTTAAGCAAAGTAAACTTATATAAAATCACACATCATAATTTGTATAAGTTTTTGTTAAAAATTGCATGATATAATTTCTCAAATGTGCAGAAATTTGTCTACATGGATTTTCAAACAAATTTCTTTATTCTCATGAGTTTAAAAACAAATGTTAAACATGTTGAGACATTGTTTACGCACCAAAGATATGAAAATCCATTTTCATGCATTCAACACTAGGGCTCAAGTTGAGTCTATATAGTACCAAGCTCGAACTCGATCGAGTTTTGATTTTTAAGCTTAAACTTTACTCGATAAGCTTGAACTCCACTCGATTAAGCTCGATTTCTCTTTTAAATATTGATTTAACTATAAATATTATTTAATACTCGATAAACTTGAACTTGACTCGACTTGATTCGATTTAATACTCAATTAAGCTTGCGAGCCCACGGAGCCGAGTATTTTAAAGCTAGAATTCAAACTTGGTAGCTATTCAAATAGCTCGAACTCAAGCTCGGCTCGATTGCATGTGAGTCAAATTCGAGTTTTCGTGGAGTCGAACTCGAGTAACTCACAAGCTGTCTCAACTCAGTTACAGCCCTATTCAGTACTCAATTTTTAGACAATTTTAGCTCAAAGGAATGCACAAAAACCACATGTCACAAAAATTTTGTGGCCAAGACTTCAAGAAAGTTTAAAAAGTTATATAAAGCATGATAGAACTAAATAAACTTACATAAGTTCATACATTGCAAATTTGTACACATTTTATTCATCAAAAGCATGAATTTTCCTCAAAAGTGTGCATAAATTTGTCAAAAATCATTTTCATGCAAATTTGAACATTCAGATAAGTTCGTTTATATCTATTAAGTATGGCAAAATATGATTTAAGCATTAAAAGCACGAAAAACCAATTTTGTACATTTCAAACTCAATTTTAGCTCATTTTTAGCCCACAACATGAACAAAAGTATCATATCATCAAAAATTTCATGCCCAACTACTGCAAAGTGCAAACACATTATCAACATAAACATCAAGGGCACATCCTATTGAATTCAACCAAATTTAGATTGTACTTCATTTTTGCCTTTGGAGCCACTTGAGGTACATGCAAAAACACAATTATCTCTTTAGTACCTATTTTTACTTGGGTCTCTTTTGGTTATTTAAAGCAAGTATTTTCCTTCTTGTCACCCACACAAACTTGCTTGTATGGCCAAAATGTATGGCTCTCCTTATTGTACAATTGTGTGTAATATGACCAAGCTTATCACAATAATTATATGTCCCATGAGTAGCATTCACAAACCAAGTCTTATTGGTCTTGCAACTATTGTTCCTATCATAGTTAATTATGTATTTATCAAAATCAAATTTTTGCTTTCTAAGGAAAGTACTCAATTTATTCTCTTATTTGGTGAATTTGGCAATGATAATGTTTGCATCACTCAAGCTAGCTTTCAATTTCTCATTTTCAATTCTAAGATCAACTAGCTCTTTCATAGTCTTACCATTACAACCATAAGCACTAGCATCATTCTCTTCATCACATTACAAAGTTTTGATTTCTAAATCAGGCAAATCATTTTTCAACTTTTAACTTTTCGTTCTTTTCACTCAAATCATTATTTTCACTCTTAAGCTTAATATTTTCTAATCTCAAGTATTCTATTTCTTCTTTCAATTTATTGTTTTCAACTTTAAGCTCCTCATGTTCATTACTAAAAAATCCATTTCATTTTCTACATTCTTCATCAAAACTTTAACAATTCTATTCTTCTTTTTCATCTTCATTAATTCATTGCATGTCTTGTCATATATATCAACTATCTCATCATAAAGAACATATGAAGAAGTAAAGCATACCTCATTGTCTAAGGCCATCAAACATATATCTTCATCTGAGTTGGATGAGTTTTCATTACTCCATGTGGCCACTAGAGCCTTCTTCTTTGCTCCCTTTCTTCATTTCTTATCATTTGGGCAATATTATTGAACATGCCCTGGTTGATTGCACTTGAAACGAGTGATGGTTTTTCTCTTGGATTTTGAGTAGGTAACTTCATCTTTTTTTTTTTTTTTCATATTCTTGTTTACCTTAAAAAATGTGGTGAACTTCATTGTAAGTTTGTCTAGTTCCTCATCATGTTCTTCACTTCCTTCATCATCACTTATGCTAGAGCATGAGGCCTTTAGAACAACTTATTTATTGGTTGATTCATCTCTATGCTTCTTAATCATTCCATGAGTCTTAAGGGTTCAAAAAAGTTATTCCTTTGATAGTTGGCTCAAACCATGCGCCTCTTCAATGGTGATTCTTTTCGCCTCTCCCCCTTTGTCAAGAACCAAGAATTTCATAATTTATTTTAAAGTTAGTCCATGTCTTATCAATAATTGATAATTGATTTAAAATATGTATAAATCTATCATGTATTTCACCAATTGTCTCATTAGTGAAATAATCCAATTTATTTAATAATTTAATTTTCATGTAAATTGATATATGAAAATGAATGTGTAGAAATAGAATTGTAATAAAAATGTGTATGCTTATGAAAGTGTGAATTATATGTGATTATTAGTGTAGGTTGAATATAATAATTATGTATATGTGAGATAATAATTAATGCTTTTGTTTTATATGTATTAATGTATGTAAAGTATAATTAATATTTGCGTTTTATATGTATTGATATATACGAATTTGGCATGGAAATTTTCAAAATAAGCTTTTGAATGTCCAAAAACAAAGCAAAAAATTTCTCTTATTTTAGCCTATGTTTTAAACTTAAATAAGCCCCAAAACATGCAAAAGGCAAGCTCGATCCATAGCAGCCCCAAAAAGTCCAATTTATGATAAGTTTGAATCCAAATTTTGATCAAAAGACTCACTTTTAGGCAGCTCATTTCCCCTATCCGAAAGTCCCACTTCTCCTTCTTCCTTTGCTCTTTGTTTTTCCTTCTTCTCTCTAAGAAAAAGTAGCCTAAACCCTTCACTAGACAAGCAACCAAAGTCCAAAAGCTTCCTTCAAGATAAATCCTCATCCATGTAAGTCCATGCAAGTATATGAGTTTTGTTACTCTTTCTTTATGCCTTGAATGTGAAATGCATGTTAGTGTAAGTTTGACTATGTATGAGTTTAAGTAGTTTTATGTGCTAATGGAAGTTTGGGTTGTGTTTTGATGTTATTTAACTTGCTAAAAAATGTTTTGAAAGTAGTGTGAAGTGTTAGGAAGCTTGAAGTTGTATTTGAATATGTTAAGGTGATGTGGAGTGTAAAACAAAAACTAAAGTGATTGTGTATGTATAAGAGTGTAATAATGTGTTTGGGATGAAGATTTATGAGTTTTGGAGTGGAGAAGTGATGATATTTGTGTTGGACATGAGTGGAAGTTAAGTAGTAACTTAGTGCATAAGTTTTGGATGTTCAAGACTTGGGCTATGTGAAGTAAATGTGCTAATGTAATGAAATGAGTCTAGCTTGATGTTTGATGTATTTGATAAGTTGAAAGTGAAGTAAATTCATGTTTGAAGTTGATAAAATCCATTTAAGATGTTGTTGATATTGTGTTTTGGTTGATGTTAAAAGTGTTAAAGTTTGTAAAAATTTGTGTTCAAAATACGGGAAGTACAAAAATTGTCAAAAACCCCGTCAAACGGCCCCATTTGGGCGGGGTGTTTAGAGAAAACGGCCCCCTTAGGAGGGATGTTGCGCTCTCGAATCAAAAATCTCATTTTCCCTGAGTTAAAACGGCCTCCCAAACGGCCTCGTTGCCAAAGGTGTTGCGGTTTCTGATTTCTGATTTCTTCCCTGTTGTGATACTGTTTTGTAAATTGGCCCTAACTTTTTTATCCGACCTACGATTAAGGTGTTTCAAGTTGCTATAGAAAGATTGAAAAGAGATCCACAATTTTTAAGTTTTGAGTTTTTGCAAATTCAAAAATTATTGATGCTTAAATTTTACTTATTTCCAGTTACTATGTTTTTCAAACTAAGTTAAAAACTTGTATTTGTTTGTTAAATGTGTTTTTGCTTAGAAAATGGATCTTTTTAGACTAACATGAGATAGATAAAATGATATTTGATGTGTTATATTAATTTGTGTTAAATTTTCTTGTAGTAGTGAGAAATTCTTCCTCTGATCTCCTCTGAGTGCATCTAGTGATTCTCTACTGGGTCCACGTACATAGTAACTTGATTTTTGTATACTATGATAGGCATAATTGAACTTGATTTAATTTAAGTTGGCTTAATAACTGATTGAATTGATTGTCTATTACACCATTTAATCTACTTTGAGGAACGGCAACCTATCATGATGCAATGGCATGTTAGATATAGGCGCTTTATCCTTTTTGTCATGATCCAATGACTATTACCATGATGCAATGGTACGCTATGATATAATAACAATTTTTTTATGGTTAAGCAGGTAATCGATGGAGATTGTAGTATCTATATAACATTTGCTTATACTTAAGATAAAGTAATATGATTTAGTTCAATATTTATGGGGATGTGTGAACTAAATGATGTTATGGATTAAGTTAAGTAAAGTTGAGTAACGGCTATAAACTCTAGACGAGATTCCTTTTATTGAATAGATATAGGGGATATAGGTATTCAGACTGCTTATATCAACCCTCTGAGCAGCTCCTATTACTCAGGGATCTCGAGGTTTGAATACCCCACCGTTGTTTTGTTAAATGAGAATCAAGCACGATAATGACTTAATTACTGATGCATTGCATTAAAATAAGTTTACTTGGCATTTTCGCTTGTGTATTTGTTACTGTATACTGGGTTTTTGGCTCACTGTTGCTACTTCACAGGTCTTGATGATGAACCATATGATGATTTGGGTTATGGGTCAGATTTTGAGAAGTTTATGGATGGATGGGACAAGTAAGGCCCAAGTGGCCTTGATTTTGAGAAGAAAGCTGGGAAGAAATCTTTTGCTTGAAAAGTATATACCGTTGTATTAATGGCTTGTTAGATGAGCATATTTTGTAAAAAACTTTGAAGTCTCCTAGTTATATTTTCATAATAAGAATATGTTGTAAAGTTTTGTAGTGTCATGTATTGACACAAACCCCTGTAATGGTGATGTATATATATATATATATATGTATGTATGGATTACTCTTGCAAGCAATCTTGTTTTGTTAAAAGTTATTTATAAAGTTTTGTAGTTATAATCAAACAATTTTCATAAACTAGTAATTTTAAGACAATCTTACATATAATATGCAAATATTATATGTGGTTGGGGACTCGAACACTATATCTCGAGGTTTAGTGGGTCGATTTTTACAATTAGTCTTCATTTTAAAAAATTTAAATTCACTATAAAGAAGACTAATTTTAGTATCTCTTATTCTACCTGTTTCTTCATATTTACTTTCTAAATTATCCTAAATTTGTTTAACTGAAGCATATGTATAAATTCTACTAAAATCATTTTCATTTATACCATAATATAATATATTCATTGCAATTTCTTTTAATTGAACTTTTTCTTCTTTCTTTTTTTTTTTTTTTTTTGGCCTCAGTGTTGTTAGATTCATCTTTGTCTTCTGTAATAATAGGACCACGTTCAACTGCACTCCACAAAGATATGTTTTGCGCTTTGATAAAAATCATCATTATACATTACCAATAAGCATAATTAATACTGGTGAGGATAGGCGGTCTATTGATTGTTTGTCCTTTTCATGAAACCTAGTATGTTACTAGTCATTTTTATGAACTCTATATGTGATTAAGCACCTTAAACTAGAGTCCTAGCTCCAATACTATTTGTAAAAACCTAATAACATTTTAAAAATTTGGATTAAAGCTAATTTCGATTCGCAAAACTCAATTCCTAATTTTGAATTCAACACTAAATGCAACAATAATAAATAAAGAGATAGAGAAAGGAAATCTTGCATCGGGATATAGTGTGGAGTTTAATTCGTCCTCTAGTCTCCACAGTCCACAATCAATGCCTCACTCAATGAGGACTTTTATATACTTACATTCAACACAATTAATTTGCTCATCCGAAGCTACAAGCACAATGCCTTAATAGAAGACTTCACAACAAATTAACAATATAAATGCTTGAGTTAAGTATTTACAAATTTAAACACACTAAAATTAACTTAAAACTTCACTAACTCACTTACAACTAGCTTAGTCTAGTGCTTTATAATGGATGGCAATTACAAAACTAATGGTATTACACTTGGTTGTCACTCACAAAATAACACAATTCACAATTAATGCTTGGAGAGTGTTTACAAGAATTAAGATTGCAATAAATAAGCTATACCCAAAATTAATAAACTCCTCAATAACTCCTATTTACAACACATATAAAAACATAGTTGTTGCCCTTTAAAAACATCTCCAACGGTTGGATAAAAAAAAGGCCCAATAGCTAGTTTTTGGTGCACAACCTTGCTGGTGCGCATATTTCATGTGTGCTTGCATTGGATCGGCGAGCTGGTGCCCAAGATAATCACCCCTTAAAAAATGCTCAAAGTCTTTACTTTGTTCCAATATCAGCAAGTCGGTTCATTTTGTATTGCGTAAACTAGTGCACTTTGATCTACAATTCTTACAGAAAAACACAAACACATATATATTTAAGTATTTTGTCCATATAAATTATTTAACTAATTAAGTGTAACTAAACACTATCGACTGGTTGATTGTGCAATTAATTTCCTTATTAAAATTTACATTGAACATATAAGTTCAACATAAAAAATGAGTTTTACTTGTCCAAAAAATGGGATTATTTTCATTCAATAACATTTTCATAATTTTAGGTGAAACACATATCTACCGTTGCTTTTAAAAAAAATCACACAAATACAAATTATATAAGAATAAATACCAAATTAACATTTATATATCGCATATTAGAGAAGAGATACAAAATTTTATACATGTGTCTCATCTTGATGGGGAGATACAGCGACTTACTATACAAAAATTATAAAAAATTATGTGTCGTATGTAGAGAATGCGATACATATAAAATATCGGTACTTTATGTGTATCACACTCCTTATATGCAACATAGAAAGTAAAATACCGATACTTTATATGTACTGTGCATTGTATTTGCAATACATGCATCACATATTTATTGTGCGATACATTAAAATAAAATAAAGAAAGCTATGTTATATGCGATATAGCGATAGTATATTCGTAATATTTTTTTATATAAATTATATATGTATAAATTTTTTAAGAAAGATGATAGATAAGGAATAATCTCCATAATTTTTCTTAAAATTAGTAATATCAATTTACTTTTCCCAAATATTTTCTCTATTTTTTAGTGAAAAAATTACTAATAATTCAAACAATTTTTGGGAGTTACTTATGTCCAGTTGTCGTACGAAGACTTCTAGGGAAGTCTTTTTTAACCTATCACATTTACTACTTTATTACTGACCTATCACATTTAAACCAAAATAAGACATTGGATCCATAACTTAACCTACCACTTCAATACTGACCTACCGCATTTGAACCATAACCTACAATACCTACCACTTCGTTACTAATCTACCATATTGGATCCATAACTTGACCTACCACACCCACTACTTCGTTACTGACCTACCATATTCGGACCATAACATGACATATCACTTCATTACTGACTTACCACTTCTAGTCATAATATGACCTACGACACCTACGACTTTCTTATCGATCTACCACTTTCGAAACACATAATGATCTACCAGACTTATGCCTTTCTTACCGACTTACTACTTTCAAAACATAATACGACCTACCACACCTACAACTTTCTTACTGACTTACTAGTTTTGAAACATATCATGACCTACCAGACTTACGACTTTCTTACCAACCTACCACTTTCAAAACATAACATGACTTATGACACTTATAACTTTCTTATGGACCTACCACTTTCGAAACATATCATGACCTACGATACCTACGACTTTCTTATTGATCTACCACATTCAAAACATATCATGATCTACACAACTATGACTTTCTTACTGACTTACCACTTTTGAAATATAACATGACCTACCGTACCCATGACTTTCTTACTAGCCTACCACTTTCAAAACATAACATTACATACCATACCTATGACTTTCTTGCTGACCTACCACTTTCAAAAAATATCACGACCTATCACTTTCAAAACATAACATGACCTACTGAACTTACGACTTTCTTAATGATTTACCACTTTCGAAACATATCATGACCTACCACACTTACGACTTTCCAACCTACCACTTTCGAAATATAACATAACCCACCACACTTACGACATTTTTACTAACTTACCACTTTCGAAACATCACATGACCTACCACTCTTACAATTCTCTTACTGACCTATCTCTTAGAAAAGTAATAGGGCGATAAGAAAGCCGTAGGTCTAGTAGGTTACTTTTTTACCGGTTTACCCAGTGACAACTTGCCTAGAAGTCTTCGTACAACGACTTGCAATTTTTACTATCAATTTCTCTCTCTCACGCGAAACCGAAATTCCCCAAAATGTCCTTCAAACCCTCTACTTTCCACATCTCTGGCCCTCCCTTAAAACCTTAAACCCGACTATGAACCTTCCTCAGATCCTAATTCTATGCTGCAAAATCAACTGGACTCTGCAATGGATGCTATTGATAGGCAAAATAACATGGATGAAGTCATTGATTCTGATTGTGCTACTTTCAATGACGATCAGAAACACCATAATCCTCCCATCGCCGCCTCCTAGTATGTTGTTGCCTTCAATTTGTATCGAGGAAAACCCATGCCGCCACAGCCCTCCAAGAATCTCGTTATTACCATTAATAAAGGTCTCCTTTAGGGTTTAATACATGTTTACAATTAGGAGTATGCAAAAAAATTGAATATTTAGGATAAAACCGAACCGAAACTGGAAAACTAATCCCAAAAAAAGGGCTAACCAGTCCATCGGCTTCGGTTTAGGATTAACATTTTTATTTTTTGGTTTTCGATTTAAGTTTCAGCTTTTAGATACCAGAAACCGATGGATTTGATTAATCGATGCGTAATTATAAATATATATATAATCGATGCGTAATTATCAATATGAATTATGTTAAAATGAATGATTCAGATAAGAAGAAATAAATGCATATATGCTTGAAAACTGGAATGGTGGTGTTTGATTGAGATTTTGTATTGATCTCAATCAATCAAGATTGATAAGAACACATGAGTAAAATGTTATTATGATGACTATCTTGATGGCACCGATATATATTAACAACTATTTTATATGTCTTATATTTTTAATTTATAGTTTTTAATATAATTATACAAAAAATACTCTAATTTTTTTACGAACATATTGAAAAATATGGTTAAATGTAAACTTTGCATAACCATTATGTTAAACGGTTAAAAACCAAAAAAATTAATAAAAAAAATGGTTAACTGTTAAGGCGGTTAACCGTTCATAATGGATCGGTTTAAGATCATGATATTAAAAATCCAATCATTACGGTTATGATAAAAAAAAATAGGGCCACAGACCAGTTAACCGAACCGTGAATACCCCTATTTACAATCTTGTAAAGAGAAAAAACTTGCGATTTGAAAAAAATATATAAATAAAAAAACAAAAAAAAAAAACAGTATAGAAACACTAAACCACATTTAATACATGCGATTTTTGTGTAAATATATATTTATTTTTATACAATTCGTATTTGTATAAATAAATTTATTATGTATCGATAAACAGATAAATATGTTGCCTCCCGATAGCTCAATGGATCTTTTGATAGATGGACAAGGATTTTTGAGAGTTTTTATTATCATTTATGTTTTAGGGTTTCCAGGTGATAGAAGCTTCAAATGTACAATTTTCAAGATACAAGTTGGGATTGCTGGGTGCGTGGTTTTTGTGTGAGTTTTTGGAAAAATGCACGGAGAAAGGATGGTGTGGGAACTAATTCCAGATCTAGGCAAGTGAAGGAGCCATTTGTGAGAGTGCCTTTGAATTTGAACTATAGGCGCTCTCTTGGACAGCACCTCTAGTGGGGGTCTCGGAAAACAACGAAGGCGTCGTTTTAAAGGGCACCTTCAATAGAACAATATTGAAGGCGCCCTTTAGAATAATGCCATCAATAGAAGTCCTCCTCGCTTGTGCAAACCTACATACAATGCCCAAATACAAATTGTTAAAACACCTAAACCAATAGCAAAACAAAAAATCAGCAAAAGAAAAAACTACACCACCACCAACTTCGTTACTCCTCGAACCATTCCACTACTCAGTAATGGCGGACCGAACCAATCTATCATTACAACCATATGAATTTTACGTTCACTAACAATACAAACTCATGAAACCAATCCACTACTCAATAGTAGCATGCTCAACCAATTCAACATCTCAAACCCATAAAGATAACATTCACTAACATGGAAAACTCCTAAAACCAATCCACTACTCACTAATGAGATGCACGACCAATCCAATATCTCGAACCTACAAAATGACATTCACTAAATGACAAAATCCTCAAACCAATCCACCAGTCAGTAACGGCATGCGCAACCAATCAAAACCATGCAGGTGAAAAAACATTCATTACCAAGATAAATAAAAGTTCATTATAAAAAGTGAATTGAAAAAAAATACAATTCTGTTTAGACAAAAAGCAAGTAAAAAGAGGAAAGTAATAATCCTATCATCTCCTAGTACTCCGCCGTACGCCTCTAGCAGTACTCGACACTATGGATCAGTGGGTAGGCTATGCCGGTGCAGCCTCTGGCTCATCCTCCTAAACCAGAGATGCAGTGAAATCTGGTGGAGGGACTGATGAAGCCTGAGTGGGTCTCCTAACCTATGATAACTGCGCCAATCCCTCACCCATGTCTTGATCTAAAGCTACTGGATGCCTCTTTTGTGGTGGTGGTGGAGGATGACATGATGATGGGCCAACCTCGTTGTATGGAGTGTAATAGGATGGCTGCGATGAAGTGTTATGCCATCCCTTCACATCTGTACAAGTGCCAGTTGATGATAGAGCATGGTGGATAGTGTCATACTAATCCTACTTGTGCTCGGTCCGATCTGCTACAGCTTCATCCTCTTGTATAGTGTACCAGAACTCAGGGTAAAAATAGACAACAATCCGATGCTCTTCGACTGTCCGTATTGCGTCATCTGTAATGGAGTGAACTTCTGGGATGTCAGAAGTTAGCGGATTCATCTGAACTGATCTGCTTGCAAAGGAAGTGCAAACATCAAAGGTTAGATTGATAAATTTTCTCTAAGTATAAGAGAAGTCGAATTGAAGATTTAGAACTCACTAATGCACCGACCCTGGCATAGTGTGGATGAGATACCGCCTGGTGACTCAACTGAACCAACGTATATAGTCACGGTCGACACCGAGGGAAAGCTCAACATCAACTAGTCGATCACGCCTCTCATTCCACATCCTATGGTAGATACCGCGTGATGGACCACCCAATCAGTGTAGATCCTCCTCCGCAGATTGATTTGATATAGATTTGGATTAGTGTTAACAGATGTTGGAACACTTTAACAACCCCCAAACTGCTGAATGACACAATCAGGAAAACACCACTCGACATAGCAAATACAAATGAGGGGACACGGGCTGTTCACACGTCTATACCACATCAATAGTATAGCGGTAGCCTAGTCATGATCTAGTCGGTGTATGGCATCCAGACAACCTGTACCACAAAAAAGAAGTCATTAGTGGAAAAATGAAAGTGACTTATGGAACTTCAACAAAAAATTGGGAAAGCAAATGTATCTAGTCAGCTCCTATCATGTCAAATGTCTCTCTGTATGCTGACATAACATGAGATAGGCATCGGGAGTGTCCCGGACAATCTGCTATTGCACAGCAAGTGGCGCTCTGTCATCTAAAGGTAGCCCAAACCGAGCACGAGGAGTAACAATAGGGAATCGATCCTAGGCCTATACTTGCAGTAGGACAACTACTCCTCCAATTTGCACAACATTCTCAGCAGAAGCAAGACAAAACTGACGGTACAACTAGCTGAGGTACACACTGCCCTAGCTATACTGCCTAACATGTTCTAAGTCATCTAACAAAGGAAAGAACATGGTATGGACCAATGAACCGGATTTATCTACAAATACACATCCACCCATGAGATGTAATATGTATGCACAAGCATGCCTCCTGATCTGTTCCTCTGGTGCATCGTTAGGTAGATGTGAAATGTTCCTCTGTGGGTAAGCACCTAACAACCTCAGGCACTCTGCCTGCCATCCGATGGCTATAGATGTGGTACCAACAACTAGCAATCCATCCACTAGTAGTCCTAGCTGGACCTCCACATCCTGTAATGTGATGGTGAGCTCTCCTTGAGGCATATAGAATGTATGAGTCTCTAGCCGCCATCTCTCCACCAACACGGAGATGAAATGCCAGTCAAGCTAAATGTAAGGGAGGAGTACAAGGCTTATGAAGCCGGCCTACTCCAAATAAGGCAGAAGCCGTTCGTCAATGGGTCTGCCAACCAAGCATGTCTGGATGTAAGTTCCCTTCATCTAACTACGAAGGCAGTAGCTAATGCCTAAAAGAACAAAGTTAAGTGAGCATTAGATTATGTTCTTCGACATAGCTTAACGAGAAGTTGAGTGTTAGAATACATACCTAATCCTACCAAACAAGTGATGAACGATGTCTGCCCTACCGAGAAAGCACCGATGGATCACTGGGGCTTGGCTCCATCTACCCTGAATATAGGAAGATGAATGTCAAATCTGAAACAAAAAGTCTTAAAAAAAAAAAGAGATGAAAAAAACACATAGCAGGAAAGCATTTCATCATTCCACCACATTTAACCACAAAGATGCCAAACCTAAACACACTCTACCTCACTCTATCTGGACAACTCCTCCTATTATGGCCCTTCCGTCTACATAGCCCACATGTTACTCTATCGGGAAGCTCTCTCTAATCCATTTCCATCCTATATCGTTTCGTCTTAAGTTTTCCTTTTACCTGTGTAGTCGCAGGATCAGGGATTACGCAGGGGAAGTTCTGTGGGCAAGGCTAGTCAAGATCATCACTAAGTGGGTACAAATAGGATTCACAGCATTGCAATTCAATTGTCCACCTATACCATGGACCGACAAAGGCAGTCTAATCAACATTAGAGAACCCTGCTGTTGCCATAGCATGTGAACATGGCAACCGACATATTTGCCACTTGTTGCATGTGCATGTTTGTTTCGAAAAGTCCACCTTCTTTCTCCCATCGAGTGCTGGTACGTACCTCTAAAAATCTAGTACCTCTATTAAAACTAGTAACTTGGTGCAAACTAGCCTTTGCTACCCATAAATTTATCTTCTTCTTTGCATAGGGTGTGAAAACCTCATCATCCATTATGGCATTCCTCGCAGCACTAAGTCTCTCTTCCTAGTAAATAACACATTTATAGAAGTTTTTTTAACCAGCCCCGCTACAAGTAAGCCCCTCGCTCCCTTGATCGCAGAGTTGTATGTCTCTGCCATGTACTCAAAATGATAAAAACCATCAAATGCTAGGGTCCACGCATCCTTGCATAAGATCAAATTTCTAGTTGAATCAGTCTGATTGAACCACTCAACTACTTCTTTATCAATATTTTCACAAGCTTCATAGACTTTTCGAATATACGGGGTTGTGCTTGAAATGTTGTGTATGTTACCAAGTTTTTGCACCTCTTATTCTTATAAACTTTGTTGAAATTGCTTGCAATATGTCGGACACAGAATTGATGCACTGCGAATGGAGATTGCCACCCATTTGATTCATCAATAACTGCCCCAATAATACTACTCCCTTATCTAAAATTAGGCATATAGTCTCCTCTTCCCTATATCCTATAACCCCTCACTTCAATTTCCTCAAAAACCATGACCATGCATCTTTAGACTCAGATGGTGCCAGACAAAATGCTAAGGGTAAGATGTGATTATCTCCATTTGTATTTGCCATATAGAATTGTACCGTCTACACAAATAATTGGCCTACAATGCTTGAAGGCCTCCACACAAGTGCCAAAGCTCTAGAATACCCACTTGAAGTACGCCTTATCAGGTTGGGATGATCTTGTCCAACTCCTCTCTACTATTAAACCCGAGTTATTGATTTGATTAAATAAATAGCTTTGGGAAATTTATTGTAAGATTTACCTAGTCACCATAAACCATAGCAATTGCTTTTCTCTTACCTTCCCAAATTCCTCTACGGAAACCATATACCCGTATATAACCAAGCAATGAGACTCAAGCTCCTTTGCCTTATAATTTAGATTTTTCCAAACAAAGCTGATAAATTCTCGAGCTAGGATATTTGAGTCTATTTGTGAATGGCCTTGCCCAAGTAATGGATTAGTGCAAGAATGGGGACCATCAAGATTGGTGATTACAAACACCTTTCTAGCTTTTTCAAACAGGCACGTATCCGCCATGGACAACCTTGATCACTTTTGTGCAATGAGAAGTCTATAGAGTTTTCTTCGATTCATCAATACGGAAGTTGCAATGTGTCCTTATGTGAACAAATTTTATAACCTCAATTAGGTCATCCTTTGTCTTGAACATCATTCCCTTCACTAATTCTTCGCTGCTACAGATATTAGCAACATAGCATCAATTCATCCTCAAATGTCATGTACCATCACCGCCTCTACCAAGATTAAAATAAGGAATTGTATCCCTCACCGATGTTTGGCTTAACATTACATCACGTGGCATTGAGCTATGTGGGACATCCAAACTTGCAATTTGCCCCTTTGAACTTCTTCTTCCACATCATTATCATTGACTTCGTCTAATTCATCTTCCACTGTATCACCATTTTCATCCACATAATAGAAACCATTGAAATGATCATCTTCTAGCCAATGGCAAACACCGGTGCCACTTCCTCTGCAACCCTATTCTCAAATTCTGACATTTTTCTCATCCACTAGCATTGGATCATATTGTTAACAATGCATGGGTGATACTGGCACACACCTTCATTTTGTAAGGGAACATTTGAAGATGAACCGGCTGGAATTGCTGCATGCCTAACATGTTAGCATGTTCTTCGTTCATGTCATCTCTACCAGCAGCAACATTTAGAGGTGAGACAGCCGATTAGTGACTTTCACACATATTTCCTGAATTAACTGGCACCCAACTCAGCAGCAAGTGAAATCAGATCCTCAAGACTGTCATCATCCACAATTGGCATTAACATGTACACAATCCCATGACTCATATAATGTGCATGCCTATGTATTATCTCGACATCACTTTTACATGATCCACATCAATCTTGCCACAAATAATTTCCTTGAACTTCTAAAACCGACATCATCCTAACCTTTACTTTCCAATGGGAGGCTCATTGTGGCCCATAACATCATCACCATATACCCATGTGCATAAATGATGAACCTTATGTAGTTAGCCATTCCAAACCTATTCAACAAACTAAAATGTTAGATCTCATTTCTTACATTTAAAATATGACAATCTTCAACTTCTTCAACATCTTTCACTCACATTCGATTAAACATCACTATCGACAAACGGACAGCTTTTAACCAATTCCGGCATTCCACCAAACCTTCTAAACATTAACATGTTTTATTATATACTTCATAAATCAACATACACTCCATATACTATTCCTATAACTCAAAATCTATAACTACAACACACTAAATCAACAAAACCACACATTCGATGGCTCACATTATATTAAATATCAAAATCAAAAAATTGAACATTGAGGCATTTCACCGAACATCTTGTATGCATGGAAAAAATTTCAACGTCAACTTGATAATCGACAAATGCAGTAACTTAAGCTCACCAATTATCCATACACTACTCCTACAACACTTCACAACTCACAACCAACAGTTACAACACAATGATTCAGACAAAATCACATAAACCCTCACTTTCTCCATTTCTTATCATTTTTCTGTAAAAATGGAAAACAATGCAATAAAATATGAAAAAAATGAAAGAAAAGGCCTTACTTAAGATCAAACAATGAAAAACTTCAAAAATTTGCCGAAGATGGACAAGGATCGAGAGCACCTTCCAAAGTGTCTTTTTGGGAGGATATGTTGCTGTAACAATGAGAGCAAATGCTCTCGGCAAAAAATTTTGCTATATTTAGTTGCAGTGAAGGCGTTGTTCGAGACGGCACCTTCTTCCTGTCCCTCCCCCACACCAAAGGTGCCTTACAAACGGCGCCTTCACCTCCCTATATCTCAAATTAATTTCCACACTATCCTTTTTCCATGCATTTTTCCAATCATCTAAAGGTTTGTTTATAGTAGAAGTTAAAAAATTGATATGGAAAAATTTTGAAGTTTAACTAGGTGTTAATTGTCGAGCCTGAATTTTCCTTTTCCTTAACTGGATCCATATTAAGCCCAACCCACTTAATATAGATACCCGACACAATTAAAGAAAGTTTTTTTGAAAATTTTTTTTTTTAAATTTAAAAATTGATTTGAATCCGCCACCAACAAGTTGGAAAAAATGAAATTAGAGTCAGCTAGGTGGGCCAACTTAATTTAGGATACTGGTCTGCGTGCTTTTCTAAAAATCATTAATTTTCAGAAAAAAATATTTAAACAAAGAATTCTAGAATAGCTATCCTATTACACCTAAAGTTACCACTTATGGGCTTCTAAAAATTAAATGGGCCTTAATGAAATATTCACTTTCACTTTTATAATTACACAAAAAAAGATAGATTATAGAAATTACCTGAGATTTTGCAATGTTCTAAAAACCTGAAAATTAAAAGATTAGTAAAAAAATTTACAAAATTCCTATAAAGAGTGAAAAATAGATAAAGTTAGTAAAGATCATTAAAGAATAATAAAAAATATTAACATTTAAATAATCATACAAATGATATAATATATGGAATATGATAAAAATGCAGAAAATACAATGATATGAAAAATAATTTTTTTTAACATTTTTGTGTTGCCTACAGGTGCCTACGTATCTGCTATGCCGGAATCAAAACATCATATTGTTTTTATTTTTTAAAACTTTAGTGTGTGGATAAATTTTAATCTCAAAAAATTGCAGTTTACATTTTTTTTACCATATTAATTTTTATTAATAAAAATTCCTAGGATTCCTAAATTTTATAGGTCCAATTTTGAAAAAAAAAAAAACTAATGCAGAGATCCTAATTTTTAAAAAACCAAGTTAACGATTTTTATTTTACAAAAACAATCTATGGCAAAATTATTTCATGCTATGCAATTTTTAATATGTCTGGTCCATGGAAAAATGCAACATTATAAAAAAGAATGAATTCTGTGAAAGGATATGAGTACTAATGCAACTTTAATACAAGCATAACAACCCAAAAGACTTTATGATTCCCACATTAAATTCATGATAATACATCTAGATGAGCACACAAATATGGTTATCATGACAACAGATATAATTGTAATTAAAACATGTAAGTAGCCTTTTAATGAAAATATCCATCACATGTCTAGCACATTAATCACTACGACAGATAAATAATGACACGCAATACATGCATCTTATCGCTAACTGTTGGAACTCCTTAAAACCTTATCAAAATAAATCAACGCCGTAGGAGAAGCTCAGGAACTGATCTTGTAAACGCAAGTGGCCAAGATTTGGTCAAATCAAGTATCTGTTTGAGTGAATTCGAGTGCGAGCAGCTCCGACAATGGTCTGAGATTTGCTAGGTTTGATGTTTCGTGCAGGCAGTGGCGATAGTCTTGGGATTTATGAAGTGTGGACTGATGCGTCGAATTGGGTAGTGGACAGTAGAGATAGAAGACGCGCAGTCACTGGTTTTCAAGCATGAATGGTTGAAGGGAATTGTAGATGGTTTTTGGGAGAGAAGGAATTTAGAGAGAGATTCGTTTTTTAGAGAAGAAGATGGGTTGTTTTAGAAAATTTTTCAATCTAAAGTTCGTTCCCCCCTTTTCATTTTTTGACGAATTGCATATAAATCATGACTAGGTTCTCCTTTTAATTAATATATCAAATAGACTCAAATCATATTTTTATCACAAATCCTAATCACCAATGCTCTTTTGATTTGTTTTTATCTCTTTTTGATGCAAATGATACGTATTGTGAATCTAGACTTTATTTGTAGCAAATTCATCACCAATTTGATAAAAACGAATCCAAACAAAGAAGATATGGCAAATCCATCTAGCAAGCATCTCTCTCTTCATGTCTGTGTCTGAATCAAGATAGAAGAAAATCATATGCCCAACGCATGACTTCCACTAAGTAAAACAAAATGCAAACTTTACCCACCTAGCTGAATTTATGTGTAGCAACGTCATGGCATTGAGTAAAACCAAATTATTTTAATATCCAAATGCACTTTTATAGAATATTTTCAATAAAATCTCAATTTAACTAATTACAAGTTTAAAACTAGTTATCACCAAATTTGATAAAATGAACTTAGATTTGAAAATATTAAATAAAACCAGTCCATCTTATCATTAAACTTGAATTTAGTCAATTTCATGTGCACAAGGATTCCATTGAAGCTCTTTGTGGTCCTAAAATGATGTTGACCCAATTCACTTTATTAATTTATATCTTTTTCATTTATTTATTTTTTGTATTTTGCTTTTTTTATTGGATTTTTTTTTTTTTTTTTTTTTTTTTGTAAACCTTACAAATAAAAAAATTAGAGGAGGCAAAAATAGGGTATCTATATCAATTGGGGACACTGTCCGGCAATTGACTGATCATATTCCAATTGATTTACTAAGCTCTATTCTATACCGTTGGGATTGATTCAACTGATAACATTTGATAAATTTGCTTTCATCCCTGTATGTGGATCTTTATGCAGCATATCTTCTAAGAAACAAAAAGTGGATATTGTGATTGGGTGGTGGACTGTTGCGTAGGGTCTTATTTGATTCTTATCCTGAAAGATAATGGAGACAGTTATGTCATAATTGACATTGTCTGACATGCTGATGTATTTCATATTAGTAGATAATTACAATTCAAAGCACAGAGATATGTGAGATAGTAAAATGGGATCGAAAGAGTGGGCGACGCTACTATATTCTTGGTTGCATGTATTATAGGTTGTCACCAGGTATATCATTTTAAATAAGAACAGGGATTTGCGTGACCAGGTCACCGTTGAAAAATGGAGACAAAGTGTCCTACAAGTGGACAATCACTCTACTCATTATATCATGCTATCAGCGTAGCTAATGTCTGTGAAGACTTATGTCAAACTTAGGATATGCTGCTTGCATGACCATCTGATCTCTCATATTGCATTTATCTAAACTTTGTATTGCTAGGGAAGGTCCTTCTGGGAATTATTTGCTCACCAACTTTTTGGTTTCTATTTTAATATTGCTTGCCTCAGTTTTCTGTTTGGATTGTCTGTTTTTCATCTGTATTTGTATCTTTTTTAAAATAATATGTAAAATATATCTGATTTGCATCTAAATTTTATCTATATTTATTCTATTTGATCTTTTGATGAGAACTATCAATTTTTTTTTATCTATATCTATTTCTTAATAAATAATTTATTAAAAAAAAGTTTGAAAAAGTATCTGTATCTACCGGAAAAAAGCCAAAACAAACAGAAAGTTGGCTCCTTGTCATTGTGAGGTAAGAGAAATTGCCTTTTCATCATGGCAAGCTTACAATATTTTTTGTTTAAATTGATGAAGCCATGCCATCTCTGCCTGAAAATTTTGAAGAAAATACATGGGCAATGCTTAAATCAGCTATTAATGCTACATTCTCGAAGCAACCACTTCCTTGCAGCAAGCAACGTCTTTACAACGTAGGTTTAACCATTTTTCCTTTACCTTTGGTTGAATTGTATGTTCCTCTGCCACTTATTTTCTTTGTGGAGCAACTTATAGTTCTATATCTGATCCTTAGGCTGTCAGCGATCTCTGGCGTTGCAAGTTGGTGGACAATCTTTAACAAAGAATTGAAACAGTGTGTGAAACTCATATATCAGCAGCATTACGATCTCTAGTTGGGCAAAGCACAAATCCAGCAGTTTTCCCATACCTTGTGCAGCAACATTGGCAAGATCATTGTCATCAGATGTTACCGATTGAAAGCATGGCCTTGTATCTGGAGCAAACACATGTGAAGCTAAACCCAAATCTTCATTCATTTCGGGACATGGGCTTGCAACTTTTCAGAAAGCATCTTTCCTTTTTTTCCGAAGTTGAGCACAAAACTGTTACTGGTCTCTTGCGGATGATTGAAAGAGAAAGGTACAAAGTGCTTCGTTTTTTCCTTTAATGTTTATGTATGTAGCACGGTCTTGATCAGAATTAAGGTAGAAGAGGTGAGACCAATTCTTTGTTCTTTTCTTTTCTTACTCTTTATCATAAAAGGACTGCCTCTTGGTCTTCCAAAAATCAACAACCAAGCAGTTCAGCACCTGTCATCAGAACTGATTGTTTTTTCTTTTTGGGAAGTAGACATTACCACTTCATGAAGTATGGCATAGATTTTCAAAAGATTTTCGTATTTATTCCACTGAATGATCCTTGCTAAATCTCGGTTTTTCTTTGTAATCCATCTTTCATATTTAAATGTAGTATGGTGGTCAAGGTCTGTTGACATGATGACAATTTACCAATACTATACTTAGCAACATGCAGAAAGACGGGCCATTGGCTGATGTCTTGGTGACATTGAGATATTGATTATTGCTACTGCATAAATAGTCAACTTGATAACACCTTTCTCAGTGTTCTGCCCCAGTCTTCCTCTGAGATGATGTTGCTCAAATAAATTAGCATGCTTTTCTGTTTTGCTGATACTCAGAGTTTGCTATTCATCTGATCAAGTAGTTCCACCTTGATATTTGTGCACCCCCTTGGATTATTCTCCACGTTGAGCTTAGAGTTCATTGCTATACATTCATCACTTCTCTGTAGATGTTATGAATCATGATTATGCTTCAAGCATTTCATGTCCCTGGAATATCTACTTGTAACTTATGGAAATGCTGGCCTGAATGCTCAAGCATAAGTTTTGAAAATGTGGTATCTTAAAAGGACATCAGCCTGCCTATGTAAACAGAAAGTACTGATGGTTAAGATTATGGTTAATGAATAAGTTGAATATATTATATACATTTGTTAGATGCTAGTGCAAGTTCTGACACAGTCACTAGATTGCTCCAGGTCCTATGCATCTCACAATGTTCTGATGTTACAAAATTCTGTGCTACAGTCTAATTCCTGCAGCTCAAGCTATAAATCTGTTCTCCCTGCATAAGCAAATTCTCATGAAAGAGTTTGTTTGTTCTTTAATTTATATTTTTATTTTGTATTATCTTATTAATTTATTTTGCATGGTGAGGTAAACAATGAGAGTTTTGATTCTTCTGCATTTGTAGATGCTCAGCAACATTTTACTCAAAAAACATGCTCAGAAACAAAAGAGACCATGGCCCTTGTAGGAGTGCTACTGTGGTTGGGATCACACCAAATGACATATCCAAGGTTAGATGAAATTTTCTATGCAGTGCCTGATGGCATCCATCATTCACCGCATCATCTCTTGTAGAAGAAAGAATAAAACTTCCCAGTCACATCCTGTTTACTCCTCGGGTTCTGGTTATAGCTTGTAACACCCTGAATTTGTGCATGTTTTCTAATCTGCTTGAATCTGTCCTAAAAATGCCTGTGTTATTTCTCTCAAAGGGATTCTATTTATGGAAGTTTCTGTCACATTGGTATCACTAGCCACTCAATTGGACTAATAATTCTTTGTCCATTAATTTTTTGTGAAGGATGCATATCATTGGTTGGAAAAATTTATTTCTGTCAGAGAAAGATAACCTTCATCGCAATTAAGCATCGACTTGTTTTGGATCTCTAGGTCAGGTGAAGCAATCAATCAAAGTCTATTGTATCATCTTCTCAAGATGTTCAAGGCTTTTGGTATTTACTCAGAGAGCTTTGAGAAGGCATTTCTGAAGGATACATCTGAGTTTTATGCAGCTGAAGGTGTGAAATACATGCGGCAGTTAGGTGTCCCAGATTATTTGAAGCATGCAGAGGTGCATTTTCTTTCCGTATACTAACTCTGAAAAAAGTTGCTTTTTTTTCTTGCCCCCCCTCCCCCAAACCCCTGTTTTCAATTATCTTAATTTTGTTGGAAACCTTCATACTTTATGTATCATCTGCTTTTTGGTGCGGCTTCAAATGCTGAATAGCTTGTAGCTAATAGATAAAGCTAAGCTATATGTGTATACTCATGCGAATTTGCTCTAGAAAGATTTTTGCACTTACAAAAGGGAGAATCTTAGGTTGTCACGTTGACATTCATTTGTTCATTCGGCTAATTGAAGATTGAATACATCTGGAGGTTAGGTTGCATGAAGAACATGAGAGATCCCTGCTTTATCTTGATGTTAGTACTCGGAAGCCTCTGATTGCAACTGCAGTGAAGCAGCTTCTTGAGAGGCATATGTCTGCCACCCTTGATAAGGAGTGGAAGTATGAATGACACTTACTAGTTTGAAAATTATTCTGCCTGTTGGTTGGTTTGAGTTTTTTTTCCATTAACCAACCTAGATTGACCTTGGAGCATATTTATTGTTAAGTCCACCTAGAGCTCAAGCTTAATTTAGTAGCACTTTCACAGTCAGGGTCTAGAATTCAATGAATGAAGATCCAATTGCTTGATCTTGATTTGCAAGATGCTTGAATGACTTGATCTGGTTTTAGGCATTTCAAGCAAAGCTCTTAGTAATAGTCAAGAATGTCGCAAGTAGCTTTGCTCATCTTATTCCATAGCACACACTGCATTTATTCATGCACACATGATTGAATAATTATTAGACACTTTACATTATTTTGCTTGGGTTGTATTCTGACTATGTGGTACGCAAAGTATTCCCTGTCCATTTTTCCATGAAATCATGTATGCATGGTTAGATAATTTAGCCTTCATGTGCGTGCGCACATACACACAAAGAGAGTCCGGAGAATTTTTGGAGAGTTCGGACCATCATTTTAAGAGGAAAAAAAAAAAGAAAATCCTCCAAAATTCCCATTAGAAGGGTTCAGACCTTCTGTGTGTATCCGGGACAAAGTCCTCTTTCCTCAATAACAAATGCTTCAAACCTTTCAATAAAGAGTACACCCTTTTTTTTTTCTTCTTCTTTGGAGTGGGTTTTGAGGCAAACACCACCACTTTTTGGTTCGGTTTCAAAACTATGGAACTGGGGCCAATTCCAGTTTGATAGAACTAGCGATTTCGTTGGTTTTGGTGCTAGTTTCCAAAGACCGGATTCCTGAATAAAATTTTCTTTAAAAATAAATGAAAGATAATTACACAAATATAGTGAGCACACTCATTCTCCCAAGGAACCGAAGATCGTGCACTGCTTCAACCTTCACAGGTCACTAATATTGCTGCTCTCTCTCTCTCTCTCTCTCTCTCTCTCTCTCTCTTATTCTCACTTTTTCTCTCGACACATACACAAAACACATTCACTACATTTCTCTCTTCCCCCCTTCAAATTCCATTTACATACATTTGCCTACAATTGAGTTTATGACATGTCCCAGCAAGCTTTTGTAGCCACAGGATTTTCACTATGTTTGGATCCACGGAAAAATATGGAAACCAATAAAAAACTACAAAACGGAAAGAAAATGTTATTTAAGTATTTAAAAAAAAAAAAGTGGAAAGGAGATAAGGAGATGAAAGGTTTGAAAGAGGATAGAAAATTTTCTATTTTGGGAGCCTTAAAATTTTCTACCCAAAATTAAAGAGATAGCTATGAAAAAGGTGTAATAAGAAAGCTTTGAAACCATTTGAAATTACAAAATTCTCTCAAAAATTAAAATAAGAAAAAGGCAATTGGTTTATCTCTTATTTTGTTTATGTTTTCTTTTCCTACTCTTTTCTTCTCATTTTCACTTTTCAAATTTTTTTTTTTAAGCTGAGAACTTGCTGTTTCTACCAGGTCATTTGGTTCTATACTTGGTGGATCCTTTGGATTTGGACGATGAACTAGTTCGACTGCCAAAACTGGCACATCCTTCTCTGGTTCCAACTTATCATTTCGGTTCGGTTTCTGACTTAAAAACCACGTTGTCAATTTAGTCCGCTTAGACTAGAACAATCCATGGTAATATCTAGGTTGGGATGACCTATTTATGTTTATTTCACAACATTTTTTGGTGTTTATGTTTAGTTTATGAACATAAGCCTCGTTTGTTTTAAGAAAAATATTTGTTAACGGAAAATATCTTTTCTTGAAAGAGTTTTTCTTAAAAGTAACATATTTTTAAATATTTGATTAAATTTATAAAAATAATTTTTCTTTGTTTGTATAATTTGAATGTAACTCATATATTTTAAATATAAAAAATTTAAAAAAAATATAGTTTTTGTAATAAGAAATAAATCTACCTAAAATGAAAATATTAAAAAACTAATAATAAATATCTTTAGATATTAAATGATTAGTAGATGAGCATTAATCTATGGAAAATGACTTACGCTTTTATTTTCATAAGTTATTTTTCTAAAAATAACTTATGAATGAGTCTATATTTTTCAAAATAAGCAAAATCGTTTTCTATTAATCATCCTATTTTTGTTAAACAAACATGAAAAAAAAAAAGACATTTTCTAGAAAAATATTTTCATTAAAGCAAATGGGCCTAACTATATATTTTGGTTAATTCCTTTTTTTTAAAAAAATGGTGAGATTTACACTTGAGAGAAATAAGACCTTAGGACACAAGTGTAAGCTTATAAAAGTCCCACATGGAGAAGACGTAATTTATTACATTAAGGTTTTGGACAATATGGTATCAAGTCCAATTTTTGCCATTACAATTAGGGTATGAGGGAATCGAATCGAATACCTCTCACTCGAGGACCAGAAAATGCTACTAGATTACAAGCCATTGTGATATTTAAGTTCATTAGCATGTACCTTTATATGATCTATTTATATAAATTTTCTTCGTTGAAGGTTACTCCTCTCAATAACAATGTAGCACATGGTAACAACATGGGTTTTGAAATCATTCAAAATCCAAGATTAGGATCATGGATGGAATGAGGGGAGGGGTGCCACAAAAAATGGGGAAAAGAAATTAATATTGCTAATATTTTTTTAAAAAATTACAAAATGCTATTGAAACGAAAATAATCCCAGTTTTAGGTAATTGACTCGTCTTTTGAAGAGATGAGGTCATAAGTAGCTGACTTCATCTTTTAAAAAGACGAGGCTACATAAAATAACTACGTTGTCTCTTGAAGAGACGGTTACTGGTATTCCTAATATTATCATGGTGGATTCTCCTAGAATCACTCGGTCCCTTTATATGGACAACCGACAACATATACAAGCAAATATATGAAATGATCATGGGGCATAAAAGGCTTGAAGAGAGCATCATCTGCAGGTGTTGATTTTTCGACATAGGAATCGATTAAGATGTTAGGAAAGAAGGACAAGTGGGTTTTTTTTCCCAAAAAGAGACTTTCTTGAAGGCGATATTGATTGCCCCCTCTTCTCTCTGGTTGATAGCAAAACCCCTCTCCCTCTTTCTCTTTCAACATCTATACATATATATATGTATGTGCACATTAATCCTCTCAATTTAAGGATCGTTAAGGTCTGGGACTTAGGCATGCGTACCTCTAGATCAAATGCCCCATAATGGAAACCTTAAACTCCAAGTCCCAAATAATAAAAAAAAAAAAAAATCTACTAAGAAGTCTCAGATTGTGGACATAACAAGGTTAGCAGTTGTCACAAGAGCTTTTAAGGCTCTTGAAGGCCTGCTTGAGAAGGTTACTACTGATGATGTAAATATTAGGCTCGGCTATATTTGTGTTCAAAATCAAATCAACGATGAGACGTATGAGGAAGCGGGGAAAAAAGAGAAAACTTAGTCGTCGTAACCTTGTCTCTTTAAAAGACAAGTTCAACTTACCTAAAACTGGTATTTTTTGTCCAAGTGATATTTTTGTAATTTTTTTAAATTAGCAATATTAATTTCTTTTTCCCAAGGAAAATGTCTACTTTTAGATTTTAGAAAAAAATTTAAAGAAAATTATGTATACTTTAAAAGCAAACATAAATAAATTGGTATATATGCTTAAGTGGTATGAAGATTGATTTGTAACCGAGAGGTCATGGGTTAATGCACACAATTGTCATATTACTTTTTCAAGAAGCATTTGTTGCTTAAAAGATACTCTTCCTCTCTCTCTCTCCAAACTTTACTTTTTTGTTTTTTTGCAATAACTAATAATATTAAATTCATTTATTTAAAAACTATATTTAATTAAATAAATTATCCTAAATTGTTACTTTTATTAGTAGTATATGATAAATAATTATTCCATTACCCATGTTACATATGTTTTGTCCTAATGTATCAATTATCAGTAAATATAACCAATTATATGACTTGGTTTGGAAACAATTTTTTCGTTTATAATTATTATTATGATGTAAATTATTAAATGATCAATATTGTTAATTTGATAAATATGTAAAAGTTATTATGAAAAAATTGCTAGAATACCAATATTCATGCTAATTTGTTCTTTTTATCTTAATTATGATGTCCTATTAAAATATATTTTTCTAATCTATTTTGTTGAAAATAAAATTAACAAAAACGTGACATATGTTTTTGCACTTTTACAAATGTATGACCCGTGTTTTTTTTGTACTTAGCTGATCCATATTTCTCTTTGTTTTGTTTCATTCAAGATCCTATTAATTAACACATGCAACAAGCACAAGTGACATATACAAACATATAAAAAAAAAACACAAAATATCATACTTTTCTCTCTTATCCTCACATAACATGCAATTATAAATTCAAATAACATAAATTAATCGAAAATCGAAACCACACCTAAATTTTATCAATTGACAATGTATTTGCTTATCAATCTCCATGTGTGCTTAATCACACCACTTTAACAAACCAACGTAAAATCGTGATTTTGAAAGAACTCCCATCTATACCATCCTTGAAAGGACATGGGTTCCCTCCATGCTTTCAAGGAACTCATACACTTGCTTGAAGTTTCCCTGCTGGGAAAGGGAACGCAAATGTATGCTTTTGAGATAGCCTCGTTAATAGGGTGGTGGACAAGAAGAAGGAGAAAAATACTCTAATTACCTCACAACAAAATTGTACGCTTCCCCCACCACCACACACCCCAACACACCAAAAAAAAAAAAAAAAAAAGATTCTCTAAGGAATGAGGCTAGGTTGTTCTTTCTTTCCTTTTTTTTTTTTTTACTTATATGTTATGTGAGCACAAGGGAGAAAATTAGGGTATCTTGTGTTTTTTTTAATGTTTATACATATCACATGTGCTTGTCAATGTGTTAATTAACGGGAAAGAGAAAGCAAATGTATGCTTTTCACGTACTTGGCACACTTGCTTATCATATATTATACACGTCAGTTAATTAACGGAATAGAGAAAGCAAATGTATGCTTTTAATATAGCCTCATTGATGGGGTGTTAGGCAAGAAGCAGAAGGAGAAAAATACTCTAATTGCCCCACCAAAAAAAAAAAATCTCTAAGGATTGAGGCTGGGAAAATTACTGTTCTTTTTTTTTTCTTGTACATTATGTGAGTACAAGGGAGAGAAGTAGGGTGTTTTGTGTTTTTTTTTTATGTTTATACATGTCACACATGCTTGTCACGTGTGTTAATTAACGAGATCTTGAACGGAACAAAATAAAGAGAAATACAGGTCAATTAATTATAAAAAATAAAAAACATGTCATGTCTTTATAAAAGTGCAATAATATGGGTCACGTTTTTGTAATTAACCCAAATAAAAATTATATAAGTTTTGTGTACTTTTTAAAAATAAATTGATAAATAAATATTGACTAATATATATGCTATAATGCAAAGGTGAAAAAAGAAAAAAATAAACATTCTAACATGTAAGATGCAATGGATTTGACCTCCTAACCATTTGATTCTACAACCATTCCTAATTAGGATCAAGATTATAGGAGCGCTAGAAGCTAAGACCAAAAATAATAATCCAAATATGATTAAAGAGCAAAACTTCAAGCATATTGAACAAGAAATATGACTTTCGGTAATAACTTTGTAACCTCATACCATATCTTTAAACATAAACTTCTAGATTATAGAAATGATTTCAATATATGATAATATCTGAAGTTGATACAATATAACACACACACATATATATAGAGAGAGAGAGAATTAACACAATTGTTGAGTAAATTAATCAATTTTGATATCTATTTTTTTAATTTATTTTTAGTGATTCAACTTAACTACACATATTTTCATGAGGTAACTATAGACACCCATTTTTGCCTATTAAAGCTTAAAAATATAACTATAGAAATAGATATATGTTTTAATATATATTGAAAATGAAATATTATACTAAACCTAAATTCACCACATTTTAATATGATAAGGCCTAAGAAATATATGAATTTATGTCTTTATAAGGACTTAGAAGTTGTATCTAGGTTTAATATAATATATTTTTATTTTTAGAGTAGAATCCATTTAAAGAGCTTGTGATGGGTTAATTTATTTAAATGAGCCATGGCTTCAAGTTTTAACATTATATTTTGTACAAACATAAATCGAGGGTCAATGGCCTAGTGGTAAGACATACACATGCATGATAAGAGGTCCTAGGTTTAAATCCAAGCAAAGACATCGAAGGCCTTTTATTTTTCAGGGCATGGAGTACTTTAGTTTGATACCAAATTTGCACGATATCTTAAGGCTTTTCTAGATCAAATCGAAGTGAGAAAATTGGGGGAAAATAATATCTTACTCCTAGAAATATCAAGATTTGGTTATGAATTTATATTGTTTAGGTAACTTAAAAGATACTCAAGAACTCTTTCCCTTTTCACATAATTTTCGAATATCAAAGGAACAATGTCTTGCCGTTAAACTAACCCCCTAAAACATCAATCTTAGCTCAAAACAAAGAACACTTTGCTTGTCCTTTAAAATCTATTTTATACAATCGAGTTTCTTAAGATTGCCAGTTTATCCGCCCTACCTCTCACTCGTTAGGTCATCTCTATGTGTCGGTTCCATATCATTCGTCTACAGTCACATAAAACACAAGACTTAAGCTGCATGTATATAACTTTTTAACCAAATATCTTCATTTATAACATATCATCTCCATATCACTTCTATGTAGCACAAAATTCACACAGCATGCATGTTAACACTAAGTAGATTCGTACATCCACAACACTTATACACAATTAATCAATACTTGTGATTTGATAGTACCATTATGACCTTCTTTGAATGAAAATAGCCAAAAACGGCCAAAATTAATAACCCAAAGGTAATGGGATATATCGATAGTTCAAACATGATGATCTTCAAGTTAAAAATACATACATATATATATAATATTTAACTGAAAAAAAAAAGTATATTCATTATCAGATCTCTAAACAAAAATTTTATTCTCTTTTCTTTTGCACTTATAGCTTTTTCCCCCTTTTTACTTAAAATAGCATAGACTAATTTACATTATTTCATCAACATTGGAGCCATAGTGGTTGATCTTATCAACTTGGAAAGCCAAATTGTTTTTCTTTCTTTTTCCATTTTTTTAAGTTCCTTCAACTAAGCTAAAGTAGAGAAAAATTGTATAGCCCCTAAAATACATCCACTTTTGCTATTCTAATTTTAAAACGGATGTTATATTTTTAGTCACATTAATACTATTAATATTTAATATTATACTTGTAGATAGACCATATTATTGTTTATTTTACAATATATAGCCATATATTATGAAATACCTTAGAAATTATTCTAAAGACGTAGAAATTTCAACAAATTCCTTCTCTTACTTCAAATATTTAACCTTGATCTTTTTATAGAAATGAGCGAAGTGTAAATTTCTCTCTATCCCTCCTCTTTTATTTTTTTTTTTAACTTTTTGTAGACACCCAATTTTTGCCCAATTAAAAAATAGGCTTAAGTTTACAATAAATTAATGCCATATCGGTTCACATATTTGGGGTTACAATTCCATCAATAAATCTTCATTAATTTTTTTTAAAAAAAATAGATACACTCAAGAGGCATGGGATACATTAATTTTGGACCAAATTCGTGCATCAAAGTAAGCCAAAAGACACTTCAATCAAAGCTTCAAAATTGGGAAAAATATGAAAAGTTGTGACTCTTCAAATTTGATTCATGGCAAAATTGAATGAATTAATTCAATTAAACTCATCCAAACGAAGAGTCGTGAAGTTTAAACACTCGAATCGTGTCTAATTCGAAGGATTAATCATGAATCAACTCCCAAATTCCCAAACGTTTTGATAAAAGAACACAACGATTCGTAATCCAACAATTGAGCATTAATGGATTCACGAAACGACAATTAATCTTAGCACTATAAATAGAAGTGATCCATAAGAAAAAGGCACAATTCAATTTCAAGAAAAACACACTGAGAGAGTGAGATCTGAAAATTCGAGAGTTTGTGCAAAATTTACGAAATTCGCAAATTCGAAGCTTGTTTGGAGTTTTCGATTCAACTGAAGTGTTTGGGAAGTGTTTAGGAAGTATTCCTGAGGTTCTAGTGTGCTTGGATTGGATCGAAATTGAGTTGCAAAGCTCTGCAAATTTTTTTAAAAATTTCCGATTGAGGCCGCCGATACCCACCGCCGCGAGCCGCCGCTTCTGGTGGTTCTGGGTGAGAACCACCACCACCAATGGACGCGCCACCACCATAGAAGTCGGGCCGACAAGCTTGTGGAGGACAACAACCACCAGGGACGGCCGACGAGCACTCGAAAAGTTGCGTGATCGTCTTCCTCGCGCGCGACGGATATCCGAGTCCGACCCGAAAATCCGAATCCCAACCCTGCCGGACGTCGGTCAACGGTCGTTGGTCATCGGTCAACGGTCAGCCCAGATCAGATGGTCCAGATTCAATCATCCAAATCAGACGATCCAGATTCGATCAACGATCCAGATTCGATCACCCAAATCAGACGGTCCAGATTCCATCGTCCAGATCAGACGGTCCAGATTCCATCGTCCAGATCGGACGGTCCAGATTCAATCATCTAGATCAACGGTCCAGATTTGATCAAGCAGATCAGCGGCCCAGATTCAATCATCCAGATCAAACGGCCCAGATTTGATCAAAGTGATTAACACCCCAGATTGAGTCAACGAGATCAAACGGCTAGGATTGGTCTTCAGATCAGACGATCCAGATCGCATCCGCTCCATCCAACGGTCCAGGTCAGTCCGCATTTTTATTATATTTTTATTATATAATTAATTTTGGAAAATAGTAAAAAAATTCATAAAAATTCATAAAAATTCAGAAAATTCAAAATAATTATTTTTCATATAAATTTATTTTTTTGATATTTTTTGAATATTTTTAATATGTATTTATACATAAATTGCTTTTAGAAATGTGTATTTAATGTATGAAAATAATTTTAATGTATTGTAAAATATTTTGAATATGTTGTGAATTTATGTGATGATTATTAAAAAAAAATAATAATAATAAAAATAAATAAAAATGACAAAATTGGATTTTCCAAAACCAAAATTTTTTAATAAAAATGATTTTTGGACTTAGAAAAATATGTTTTCATAAAATAAAAAAATCAATTGATTAGATCATAGGATCATCAAAAATGATTTTCGTAAAAATTCAAAATTTAATGAATTTAAAGTGAGAATAGTTCAAAAATATAAAAATTGATCAACAAATTAAGTTCTTTTTTAAAAAAATACGTTTTGTCTGATCTCGATTAGCGAGTACGTAGGCACCTACTGGGCGACAATAAAAAATGAGAAAATATCTTTTGTTTATCACTTTGATTATTTCTATGAAATTTTTGAGCATGAAAAGGATAAATTATAAATTTGAAATTCCAAAAGTGGTAACCAATTTGGTTTTAATAGGTTAGCCCGAATCCATGATATCTGGTTTTTTTTTAAAGTTTGATTTTAAAATCAAATTTTTTCGCAGACTGGTAGCTAAGTTAGGATCAACCGACCCATTGATCCTAGCTTCTATTTTTTCCCGATTTATATCGGGTGGTGACTCTAAAGCATTTTCAAAAATGAAAATTTCTTTTAACCCCTAGTCGAGGATTCATGTTAAATGGGTTCGGGTTTAATATGAATCGGGTTAGGAGAAATGAACTAGATAGTGGAAAAATCCAGGCTCGACACTTTTCATTCCCTCTCATGTATGTCTTCTCTCTATATCTCCAAGTTACATCTTTGTCTATAGGGTTTACACATGTTTTTACCATTACATGATAAGTTACCATCCCCTTTTGCTCTTCCTTTTTTTTTTCCTTATTGTCTAGTTTTAGGATAGAAACGCTAACTAGGTCCATCATTGAAGTAAGACAATGGAACTTTGGACATGAAAAGGAAAGCCTTGTAAGATCTAATAAGTTAGTACTTGAATATGATTGCATGAAAAACGATTACATTTAGGTTTTTCATTGTTGGCCTCTACAAAAAAGGTGACTTGCACCTCTTTCCTTTTCCTTTTTATTTCTTTTCTATCTTTGTAGTTCTTGTTACATAAATTGGGGTTTTAATCATTGGCTTCACAATGACCTTGTAGTGTATGATTTTTATTGATGGATAAAATCTAATTTGTTTGCATGATAGGGCTAATGACTGAATATTGAATAAATGAAAAGTGGAGAGTCAATTTGACTTAGGAAAAAATTGATATGGAAAAATGTTTTCAGAGATAGTTTGAAGCTTTTTTTTTCTTGTATGTTAGCGTTGATCAAGGAAACACACTACGAACCAAGCCACAACTTTACACTGTATTTAGCAAACTTTGTATAATGTGGAAAAATGTGGAAAGGAAATTAAATGAAAGAAACTTTTAGGGAAAAGGAAAATAAATATTGTAAATTTAAAAAAATTATAAAAATGTCGCTAAGATGAATATAATCTCAGATTTAGAGAAATTAAACTCGTCTCTTGGAGAGACAAGATTGTAAGTGGCTAGCTTTGTCTCTTCAAAAGATGAGTTTGTTTCTGTCCACTTACAAGCTTGGCGGAACTTGTATACCTGCCTTCTTCTTCCTTTTCCTCCATTCACATTTGAAAACAAAAAATGCTAATTCTCCCACGCCTAAACCTTACTTTTGAAGAACTATGCACAATTTCTTGATTAATTTGATCAAATTAGCACACATTCTTAATCAATCTCGATCATATCGCATCATCCAAGTAACCATTCATGCTAATTGCAACTGATTACGGTTGGAATAAGCAGCAAGCTTGCAAATCTCCAATTAATTCCAGTAAGTTGCTTCTTCTAATCATTTGATTTTTTTTCCATGTTTTCTTATGCTCCTTTGTATATAAATTCGTATGTCGAAGCTATATTACTAATTTGGAACTGACAATTTCGCTTTTTTTTTAACTGTTCTATTATATACATAAAACTAGTAGCTGGCTTGCGAATTTTCTCTATATTACTTATTGTTTCATTCTGTTCATGTGTCAAATTAAAATTAAACACTTAGGTTAACTAAACCTTATCACATTGTTCGGTTTAGTTTATATTATAAATTAAATTAGAATAAGTTACCTGGCTAGTTAGTTTTAGTTTGACAGTGTTAGTGATATGGTGTGTTGCTAAACTGATTTATTTTATTATTAATAAGCTTATCTATAAACATGGTAACCGGTGCGTCTCCTTGTTACTTGAGTTGCTAATTTAGAACATTGATTTGACTAGTTCAATATTAAATGTTGATTATTTCAATCAAACAAAACAAGAAAAAAAAAACTTATATTCATGAAAAATCCAAGTATAGGCAAGTGAATGAAAAGAAAAAGGATGTTGTTGTTCATTTAAAGATAACCTTACTTCCAAAGGTGTCTATTTGTCGTACAAATGAATTTTGCTAAGATACATGTTTTACTGGTTGGCATAAAACATAATCGATAATAGGAAAGTACAATTTATATCTTATTGTCACATATTATGCATTCAATGTTGTTTTTTCTAGGCCAACAGGGTAAAGGTGAAGATGAATAAGGCTAAGTTTATGATATATGCTCATGGCAATAATGTTAAAGAATGATGGTTTGTTATGATATGCGGCTAGTTATTGTACTTAATGTATGTAGAACTCTACATATGAACAAATCTTGGACATGATATGTAGTCAACTTGAGATAAATAGGTCAATACATCGGGTTGAGCTATACCATAAGGTTGCTGTTAGAGATAAGACAATGCATTATGATGTGATTCTAGTGACTGATGATGATGATACACAAGAGATGTTGGTGTACACAGAAGGGTCGACAGCTATATGTGTCTAGATATTTGAAAAGGATTTGCCACACGTACCTGCAGGAGACATGGGCATTAATCGAAATTTTAGTAGCCAAGTGCTGGCAGATAAGAAATTAAGTAAAGTTTTGGAGATGTGAAACATTTATGAATTAGGTAATTAATCTTTAGGGTGAATAAAGAAAGAGAAAATAATAATAAAGAATAAGTAAAAAAACTACTATAATTATTTAGGATTGATTATAAAATAAATCAATAAAAAAGAGATAGAAAGTATTGATAAAGAGTGTTGCTCGCATTGCTCAGGATAATATAAGTGTTTCTTTAAGATCTTATTTTAAGAAACATTTAGAATGAAAGACCAAAATAGAAAGGTACATTTGTAAAGACAATTGATTAAATTTACACCAAAACACGTACTACCTGTTCACTTGGCATGAATGGCTATTCATTGCCTCCTCATTCTACATAAATATACTATTATAGTGTTCACTTAAGGGGAATGAAAATTCATAATGAATTGCTATTACGTAAAATGATGAATTGCTATTCATGTTTCATTCCCCAAACCCTATGAATTGCTATTCAATGGTTTTTTTTTTTTAACTTTTTTCATAAATACCTCTGTCTTGAAAATATCACTAATATAATTATCATCTTCCTATAATAAATATAAGAGACATTATAGATATTTCACATTTTACTCCAATAAATAATTGTTTTACCTTTTATACCAAGTGAATATTATAATAGCTATTACAACTCTATTACATTTTCATTGAATTGGAATTACATTCCCTCCTTATTCCATACTGTGAAGTAAACGAGCCCGTAAGATAGTAGACACGACGAAAGAGGACATCTAGAATGGATGGACGTGAAGTTTCCAAATATATTAGGTAGGTATTAAAATAAAAAAAGAGTGGCTTCCAAGAATGTTATTATCAATGTAATCGGATTGGATAAACTTCAATTTTCGTGTATATTATACGGTTGCATAATAAGGGCTAATGTTGCATTTGATACTTGATTTTTTCTAAAAATGTATAATTAATTACTTTAATTTTAAAATAATAAATTTATTATCTAATAAAAAATGCTTGTGTTTATTAACACTATGTAAGCAAAACAAAATGAGTTAACTCTGTTTGCTAAGTTTATATTCCTAATGAATAGGAGAAGTAACACTTAGTTAAAAAAAAAGAAAAAGAAATTAACTAATAGACAGATAGATTAACACATGCATTAAAGTTGCTCAAAATTAATATGCTTAATTAAGTGTTTAATTAGACGATTAGCGTGTTAATTCACTTGTTTAGTGTTTTAGTCTTTTTGTTGGTTATTTGACATCTATCACTTACCTATTCGAAGAGCTGTTCAAATGAGCCAACTCGTCCCATCCTACTTTAGTTCAAGGGTTATCCGAGCAACATTAAGCAAACCAAAAAATTTGGTCTACCCCATGACTCCGCCCTATGTGAGTTGATGAGTTATGTAAGCCAATTTGCCAAGATCTTTTTCTAAATTTTTTTTTTGGAAACTTTTAACGTTACAATTTAATCATGCTAAAAATAAATGTTTTTTCCAACCAAAAATGTAAAAAATTATTTTTATGTGTGATAGAAAAATGGATAAAGAATAAAGATTATAAGATACATAAGATTAGGATTAAAAAATTATTACTTAACATTAAAGTTTTACTTCCTTATTCTTTTAATTTGGTTAATTTTTTTAATGCATACTTACTTATAAAAATTTACTATTACTATATTTTTTTTTTAGCTTTCGAGGTTTACTTATGTTTCAGAAAAATAAAAAATAAAAATAATACCCATGCGAAATCATGGACTAACCTGACCCGTAAGCAAGTTGGTCCGCTTTAGCTCATAGGTTATGTAGGGCAGGTCAAAATGCCTCGTGTAGTAAAAGGGTTGAAATTTTTAGTTCAACACACTTTTTCTTTTCTTTTTTTCTTTTCTAGGTTAAGTGGGTTGGCTCATGTAATGCTCCCTGCCTACAAGCTATACTTGTCTATTAGAAGTATCAACTTATGAAAAAATTAATTTTTTTAGTTGAGATAGTATTAATGTAGATGAAAAATTTTATTATATATTAAATTGATTATTTTAAATTTCAATAATTCAAAACTAGATATAAGATAAAGAATGAAGTATTAAATTAAGTACTTTTAAAATTTTTAGTCCAATATGCATTTTTTTTTTATGTTAAATGGGTTAGCTCATGTAACTTACCTACTTGCAAAGTTATACCAATTTACTGAAGTGTTAGCTTAAGAGATAAACATAAAAATTGTTATTATATATTAAATTGACTACTTTAAATTTAAAGTAATTAATCATATAAGAAAAAATCAGATCTGGATATAATATAAAGAATGAAGTATTAAATTAAGTACTTTTAAAATTTAGAAAATTAAGTGTAAGCTTAAAAAAAAAAAAAAGGCTAACTCATGATGACGTACAGAAGATGACAAAAGCAAAATGAGAAAAATAATTATTAGACTGCGCATCCGGGGAATCGAACCCCGGTCAGTACCGTGGGAGGGTACTATGATACCACTACACCAGATGCGCTTGTTCGATGATGGATTTGAAATAAACATATTAATAGTTTCAAATCCAATTCACAAAATGAATGCCTACCATTAACAATTGGATGCAGTCTTAATGGTTTCGTATTCGGCAATTTCCCAAGGATTTCTTCTGTGTTGATAATCATCAAAATAAGCAAGAATGCTATTTCTAAGAAAACTACCATTTTGATCAGGGTTCTCTGTTTTTATCCCACTAATTTCTAACTCGAGTCATTCATGGCACCGAATGGAATATATTTGTGGCAGATTAAGAAGAGAAAATCAAAATCAATACTTCAATTAGGTATATGAACATAATTAGATATTTACAGTATCCATTTTTTGTATAAATTGGCAATCCGGAAATAGTTCCTCAAAAAGACATTAAGAAAAGGTTTGCTTCTGCACTCACGTAAGACCAAAAAATGCTTCCCACAAAATGAAGGTACAATGTGTTGCCCATCATTTGCACTGCCCCGGTATCTGGAATCCAACCTGGATGCCTTGGAAAATGATTTTGCAAAGCAACTAACACGATGATGACTACCGAATTATCAGCCTCGGTCTACCTCCAGATGCTAATTAAGGACAGGGTGAAAATTCACTTAGAGAAGTCAGAGTCAGTGCACTTCGATGATACAATGGGAGCTGCTCAATGTAATACTAGATGCAAGGTCCCAGATAGGAGGGAATGATAATCAACCGCCAATGATGTCTGCAGGCAGGTCTTACAAACCTTTGATTTCTCACTTTACTTTGAGTATCTTAGCTGACAACCTCCCCCGAACGGTTGTCTGATCTAGCTTCGAGGTTCTGCGTCGGCTTTTTCGCGGTTTTCTATTCTTCCTCCTATTTGCTAAACGCTGTCTACGGATTTGAGGATCAGCCCAGCCTTTTCCCCACTCAGAGAAAGTAGAAAAGGACTTTCTGGTCGATGCTGATAGAAGCATATCAGCTTCAGGAAAAATGTAGAAGTGTTCACCCTCTTTTGATTGGAGGAAATCAAATCCTTGATTTGTTATCTGAGGATGCTTTATATGAACATGGACCTGCAAAAAGCAAACTATAAAAGCTAGGAGAAAACTTATGTGAATAACAGTTTAGATTACACTTGGAGGGATATTTTGAATGTTTAGCATGTCATTTCATTTAGGATATACCCTTTCATCTCCCTCTTTGATATACCCTTTGTCTTCCATAATCCGAGCAAGACCTCGCCACCATATCATATCAGTTGTCATATACTTGGATGACTGCAGGAAGCACAAGGAAACATAACACTTGACTTGTTAAAGAATGTTCTCTGACTACATAAATATGTACTCTGCTTTAGGTTCAAATATGGCCATTGATTAAGGGACAAAACACTAATTTGAACAAGTCAACATACATCACTTTCAAGTCTCAAATGAGAGTCGAATTTCAGTATCCCAACCTGGCAGCAAACTTGATTGCTGATGCAAAAGAGTGGTGCAAATTTTGAGAAAAAATGTTTTAACCGAATGACCAAAAAAAATCTAAATTTTTTTAAAACATATGTATAAAAGTATTTATGAGGTGTGGAAGTACATTTTCTGGAGAAGAGAAAGGAAGGGGAAATGTAAGCAAGGGGAAGGTAATATAGAAGAGGTAGTACAAAAATCACCTGCTCCCTTATTTTACTGACTAACAGCCTGAGGCTTAGCTCCTTCATAAATTTCCATTGTCCTTGGCCATTACCTTCTATGTATTCATCAAACGAACCATCAGCATATCTGCTATGCTTCTGAAATACATCAGAAAATGTTAGAGATGTCAATAATGTCCCACCTACTGAGAATAAATAAGCAAAATGCTATATATTAAAGAACAAAAACATTCACAAAACATCAATTAAGTAAACCCTAATCTGTTGAAATTTCATAAATTACCAGAAAACACACTGAGTTTTCTTAAACACCAAAGTTGTTTAGTGGTTCGAAAAAAATTAAAAGTTAACAAATGTAAAATCAAAAAATTGAACATTTGAATTACCATAATCATCAGTGCAGCGTAATATGCATCCTGATATTGGTGAAATTAAGAATGCTTTGACAAAGCATCTTATGGAACTTACCTGATGAGCAGCAAGAACCTGCAAAAAAACATCAACCTCTTCCTTCACATTCAGCATTTCAGGTGGTCCTTTAACACAGACGTCACACCTGCAATGGATACTCTTAATTTTCAACAACAATGATGAGATGACTAATAAAGTTACTACTGTTTCACCATCACTAGTGATTCTGTCAATCGCAGCAATGAGAAGGGCAAATTGCAAAATACAAAATGCTTCTACAACAGTGGAAAGGGGATAGGGAGAAACAGCACATACATGAGGCACTTCTGATGAGTGAAATCCTCACCAAAGTACTCAACAAGTGTTTTTGCCCGACACTGTGATGTGTTCATTCCATATCTGCCAAAGAACTTTCTATGTGAAAAAATAAAATACTATGAAGATTAACAAAGGGGAGAAAAGCTGTATGTATGGGTATCACATCACCTATGAAAATCGGATAGCATCTTATATGCTATTTTTGTCTGATCTTCACTTCTTTGACTTGGCAAAAGTGTTGGTGCTCTAGTTAGGTTTGCATATAAAACTGCACAGGAAGAAAGACAAATTGTTATGTATATACTCAATCCATTTAGACAAGTGACTAGGAAAAAAAATAAGGATTTAACCAATTAGGCATCAGAGATTCATTGACACAGACAGACTTCAAAACAAATAATGGTTTTGAACAACAATTATAAAGTCAAGCTACTGCAATGTACAAAATATTTCCTCAACTACGAAATTTCCAGGACTTACACATCCATCTAGCCTTTCTATGTTTATACTTCACCAGTTACAAATGCTATACATACTGTTTTTGAAGCTTTCATCTATCTTGCAAAACAGTTATACATTCCAGCAGCAAATCAACTTCATATCCAAATTATAACTATTAAGTCATAAAGATGAACCTTAAAATCTCAGGTTCCCCAAATCATCAGAGCGCAGTACTCTTCATGATTGTCTTTCCAAAATTTTAGCATGTACAAAAAAATGAAAGAACAAAATTCCAGAAAATGTCCTTCAAGCACGTAGAAAGTGCAAATATACAACTCACTGCAATCAGCTAATTTCCCATCTCTTCCAGCACGCCCTGCTTCTTGATAGTATGCTTCTAAACTCTGTAAGGTAATTAACTCAATTAATCTTAAACTAAACACACTTGGCATTCCATAATAGTTATGAGAAATGAACTGGGGTTTGTCCTCATATCATATTGGTTTAAATGACAGACCTGAGGCCAACCATAGTGGATGATACGTCTGACATTTAACTTGTCGATTCCCATACCAAAAGCCATTGTTGCAACAACAACCTGAGTGCAAAAAAAATTATTAGTCTAAATTTTCATCATCCATCACCTGCACTTCATTCAGAAAAATGGGAATGACTGAAAGCCTCCTCATAATATGAAAAGTTACTCCAGGCCATTAACAATGCAAAAGCATAGCAACACAGTGCACACTAGGCTCCTGCATGCAAAAGCATGTCATCAGACAGAATGTGGAAGCAGTGCAGGCTCCAGTATTATCATGGATACATACTCCTGCACCTCCTTCAAGTATCCAATAATTTTTTTCATTTTAAAAACCCCAACAAATGTCACCTCAGTTGGAAGTAATATATTGACAGCACCTTCAAACTGAAAAAACTCATGCACCAAATTACCCACTATTTTAAATATCTCAATGAGTTTGTGAAAGCTTAGGTTTTCAAACAGAAATAACCCAACTACTAATTGAAGAATAGAGAACATCAGATCTTCCAAATATCTAATTGCTCATACCTGCAGTTTGTTCTCATGAAATTCCTTGTGAACTTGCCTAAGATGTGACTTTGGCAGCTGAGAAGGAACACAAGCTAAATATCAGCTGCAGCATATAAGATGGGTAATCTTAAATAATCACCCAATAGCAATTTGCAAACAAGAAAGTTTCTATATTTTTCACAATACAAGCACTATAAGAAATATTAGAACATAAAACCCATTTGTAATTTTATGTATGTGACAAAATACACTCAGAATGTTAGCATGTATATATAAGAACTGAAGCTTAAAGCATATTTTTCACTCCAGGAACAGGCAACCTTATATATATGGATAGAATTTGTCATTTGTCATTTTTTAATAGTATTACCTTTCGTCATATCTAAATTTTTCATTTTGTTATTTAGGCCTGTTCGCTATCAAAAATTAATTTCTTTTTATAGGACTTTTGGAGCAGTTGCAACCTTTAAATGATAGGTTGGGCTCTTCACATGACTGAGTTGCAACCTCTACATAATGAGTTACAATCTCTGCATGAATTGATAAGAAATAGCACAATGCCTTTTATGTGACATTGCCTTTAGATAATTTCAAAGGTTGTATATCTTACTAAACGGCATAAGATTTCAAATAACATATGGTTTTTACAAGTGTAAATGATTTGTTTCATTGGATGAACCTAGCCACATTTAAGATGGTTTAGTTCAAACCCCCAGCATCAAATCGCTTTTAACAATTCTAAATTCTGATTCAAACCACTTTAAATGCATTTCAACTCGACTTGGTTTGGCTTAAATTGCTTTTAAAAACACTGAATTATTCATCTGTCACTATAATTTTTACTTAGACAATTTAATACAAGATTTCACGATAAAAAAATAAAATTATAATAAAATAAAAAATGGACTATAACCAATATATGCAAATCAAATACAAAGAAATTATAGACAACCAATCCATTAATCAAACTCAACTTACTCCAACTTTTCCTATCAAATTACTACTATATCATCCATATTATATGACAAGAAAGTTGAGAGGAGAAAAGAGTCATATGCTTACAAGACATCAAGGTATCGGTTTAAGGATTGCAGGGAGATAGGTAATACTATGAAATTAAGGAAACTGAGACATAAAAGAAGAGATGAAGAGAAAGTGAACTTGGCAAAGGTGTGTACTAAGAAAGGGAGACTCTAGTGTAACGTAAAAATTGCCATACATGAAAGTAAGATGAAAGAAAGGAGGTGTTGAGGACAAGAAGATTGAGAGTCATTGCATTGAAGTTAGGGTCAGATTTCTTTTAATTTTCCACCAAAAGATTTGTCAAGTTAGGTTTGCTTGTTGTCATTCAAAGATCAAACAAGCCACTTCTTTTTTCTTTTTGTTTTTTTCTTTCAAAGTCAGAAGCAATTCAATTCAAGTTAAAACAGTTCAGGTCTGTTTGATCCCCCGAATTGAACCACAAACCATTCGGACTTCTTCTAAAACAAAGAGAAACTTGAATGAACCATATCTTCCTGTTTATTTTGGTTTGGTTCTCGGCCCAATTCAGTTCAATTCTATAAACCCTAATATTCACATAATTAAACAATATTATTCATATTGTACTTGAAAATATATCAATAAACATTGTTAAAATGTTAATTAAAATTATCTTTTAAATAATTCTATTATTTTCTTTACTATTGTATAGATTTAAAAGCAAAATTTGTGCGTAACACGGAACCAAAACTAGTTGGATTGAAAATAAGAAAACTGGAAAAGCCAGACTTTACCCCAGCATGATAAGCTGCAGCCTTAATGCCATGTCCACTGAGAAATTTTGCAACAAGCAATGTTTCTTTCCTTGTAGGAACATAGATTATGGTGACCCCATCTTCCAGAGGCTGCCGTTGGAGTTTTACTCTCTCCTCTAAACCCAAGGGAGAGTTCAACTCATCAACTGGTGCACCAAATCTGCAGTCTTTGTTGGGAGATTGGACAGAGAATTCGCCACAGGAAACTGAGAAATCAACCAAATAAAATGAAATTACATGCAGCAAGCTGAGCTGTTGCCATACATTCATGGAGTAAGTTAACAGAACTAAGCAAAGATCATAGGGCAGCATAAGAAGATATATTTTCAAATATTACCATCCCAATCATCTACACCCTGGAAAACTTCAACCTCATCCTCCAAGAATTCTACAGAGAGTGTCTTCTTCTTTAGAGGTCTTGAACCATTTCTTGCTGAAGTCACTTCCTTATCATCCCTGACACAGTCCATTTCAGACATTGAACAATCTGATGAGCTGGAAGAGCTTGTAGACTCATCCACGCCTTCTGTCTGGACAGATTTCTGATATTGTAGATTCTTTCTACCAGGAGAATATGAATTCATCAGTTCACAGAAATCATTTTCATATGAAGCTGGTGAGGACGTCCTGCTATGCATGACCTAATGAACGTCACATTTAGGAAGTCAATATAAATGATTAAAATTTCCACTTGAACACACACAGATAAAATGAGAAAAGCCAGAGAGGGGGATCTAATATGACAGAAATACTAAGCAAGATTCAGAGAAAAAATTTTTAAAAAGAAAATAGAATTTACAGGTAGGTAAAATATGTCTGGAGATACCTTAACAAAATTGAACCAACAAACTTAATGAAATACTTGGCCACAGAAAACTTACCGAGAAACGGAGATTTGGTCGGAAAAAGGAAGTGAGCACAATTTTTGTTTCATTTGACATGCAAAGAGACTCAATAACATCTGCTCGAACACGAGTAGTAGCAGTAGCTGTCAATGCCATCAGTGGGATGTCGGACTTTAAGAACTTCAATTTGCTGGAACTGAAGTTCTCTCGTAACACAGACAATTTCCTGAAACATGAGAGAGTAACCAATATTGATCATCCAATCCTGACACTAAACGGCAAGAACTTCTTTTTTAAAAGTATACTTTTCATACATCAGAAATATGCCTACGTGCACAGTACAAAGCAGGAAGTTGCAGAGAACACTGACAGAAATGACTAACAAGAAGGAGATCATAAGCTATTTATCATATAATATAAGATTCTTAGCCATATATCATACAAATGACAGATCAACATGGGCCAAGTAAAACAGACCTATAGTCAGGCCGAAAATCATGGCCCCATTTAGAAACACAATGGACCTCATCGATTGCAAATAATGCTATTCCTCGACCTGCTGCCGCAAGCTTCTTTAGCCCTTCAATCAGTCTGCATAAACATCACCTGCAATTAATTAAGAAAAGAAAGACTACTCCCACGTCCCATCCTTCAATATTATATTACCATTCTATACCTGAAAACAGTCTCGGGACAAATGTATACTAAACTGTACATCCATTCATTGCTTTCTGTTCTACACTATTGTCAGGTTGCCCCGATCCAAGAAAGCAAGCAGAAACACCATGTTTTGCAAGTTTCAGGCATTGATCATGCATCAAACTAATCAATGGTGAAATAACAATCACCACCTTCCCTGTTAGCAGTGCTGGAATCTGGAAACACATTGATTTACCTGCAGAAAGAAAGCAGCTTTCAATATTGCCACCAATAGGACACTTATGACTGAATACACATTTATGGACAGATAATTAACCAGATCCCGTTGCAGCAAGAACAAGGCAATCTTGGCGAGCCACCCATGCAGCCAAAGCGTCCTTCTGAAAATCCTTCAACAATGAATATCCAAAGTGTTTCCTCAAGATGCTGGTGACTTTTGACTCCCAATCAGGCCCAAATTCCACATCATGTGGACATTTGATATCAACTAGCTCTGATCCTGTATCAAGTTTGCACTCAACTCCATGAGGCAAATTAGGTTTTTCTCCCAAAGGATCAGGCAAAGGGATCATTTGAGGAACTGGTGAACTAGTTCTAGTGCAAATCCTGCCTCTTTTGGATTGTTGTGGTGATTTAAAATGATCCAAAATGCTGGATTGACGCACCTTTCCCGAAAGAGAAGGAATCGATGATGTTTTGCCAGAAACCTTTCCAACATTGCCAGAACTAGTAGATGCACTATGACTATATCTACAAGCATCATGCAAAACGTATTCAGTCGCATCACTTATTGATGGACCAACAGCTTTCACAGCTTTCACTGCTAAACCATGTTCAAATCCCATTTCAAGTAGCTTGCCTATGACAAATTCAGAGCCCCCTTTTGCGTCTTCCATGGTATAATATTCTGTTCAAAGCAGAGCAAGACCATCATGCGGAGAACAGATGCATTGCAAGCCAAAGAACTAGATAGAATTGGCATCCATCTACCATCACAGACTTCAAACTAACAGTCCTTCACAAACAATCAACATCTTTTCTAGAGCACTTCACAACTGAAAAATTCAATGTGCAAACCATGTTACCAGTGCATTCTCCTAGATATTCCCGAATTACCCACGGTGCACCCCCTTTCAAATAAGTCTCATTTACTACAATGCCGATATTCAACAATTAAAATTATTAGATTGTTTTAGACCTCCAAGAGAACAAAGTACCCCAATTAGTTGTGAATAATGATATCCCAATAGTAATCCTGTCCGAGTCTCTTCATTAAAACATTGTCAGATTAAAAGGAAAAAAAAAATCCAACAACAACCGAGTTCGGTATACACGTAAATTTATCTCAATAGATGACAACATGTGATGGACAAGAACATATACGAACATATTTGCAGAGCAATTTTGTTTCTCAAATTAGGGTTAGGGTTAGGATTGGGGTTAGGTTTTTCCGAAACAAATGAAGAAATGGTATGATTATCGAAATCAGTGAGCTCGATACGATTAACAAAGAATTAGAATGGAATTAACACAACATACAATTACGAGAAATTCAAACGCAGTACGAACAAAATCTCTAACCTGGTTGATAAGAAAAACTGTGATCGAAAAGGAAGCTGCTTTTGCAATCTCTACATAGAATGAGAATAATATTGGTTGTTTTTCAATATTTTTTGGAGGGAAGGAGAGGGTTTTTCACTATTATAAGTTTCCCCTTTTTTAATTTTTTATAATTGGTTACTATTTAAAAAAATTAAAAAAAAAAAAACTAATATCCGCAGTGCCTAATGCCTATGCAGGGAAAAAAAGTGAAAATAATTATTTTTAAAGAAAATAAAAATGCAAAGAGGAAAAGTAGCGAAGGGAGAGAGAAAGAGAGGAGAGTAATAATATCTTGATGTATATTTTTTATACCAATAAATATAGGTTACAAATTTTTTTCTTTATTTTTCGCCTCATTCTAGCTGAAGACCCGGATGATCATTTGACACTTTCGCTATTCCACTCGAGAAAGGAAATATAGATAATAAAAATTATAAAGTTTTTTTTTTTAATCTATTTAGAACACTTGAATACATTAATTAATTACTTAAATAAGTCAGATTAAAATCAACTATTATTATACTGTTTTAGAGATACAATTTTTTGTTACTCCAGACACTAAAGAAGGCCGTAATATTGCTTTTGTATATGTTAGCAAAATTGTAATGACAAAAATGCAATTTGCTTGTGCATCTTTAAGATGGGATTTTGTAATGAATATTTGATTTGTTATATTTTCTAAGTAACAGTTAGATGCATATAACACTCAAAATTGTATATAAATATATATTAACATAATTAGGTACGTCCAGATCCAATAATTTTAACAGTATAATTTTAGCGATATAAATACTGATGTTTCAAATCAAAAATGCAAAAGTATGATACTCAACAATTATGTTAATATCTGGGGAGGAAAAAAAAAACAATTAGGTATGGTTATTGTAATTTAAGTTTTCTAATTTATTTGATACTATGATGTTTTTATTTTTACTAAATGACATTAAAGTTCAAAAAGGCATCTTCCCCTCCTTTTGATACCATAGACAAGAGCAAACATTAGAGCAAGTACCTACAATCCTAATAGGATTAAGGTAATACATATCATCTTGTGTCATGTTTAGTATACGAGAATTATTTAAAATAGAATAGATTGAAATAAGAGATGAAATGACAAGTCCATTTCTTTATTTAGATACATCCTAGAATGACATGTTATTTGTTAAAAAGTTCATAATAATTAATGTAAATAATAAATAAGTAAGATAATAAAATAATAATTTAATAGTAATTATTTATAGGAATGGAATGTAATCACGGTTCTACTTATCAATAGTGGAATTGAATTCCCTCTCAAAGCTAAAATCATCGATTATCGGGAATCGCAATGCTAACTTTTAAAAACGCAACTAAACATAGAAATGGAAATAGAACAGAAATCACAATTCAATTTTAGGATCATTCAATGTACCAAATATCACATTAAGACATCATGTTCAGTTTGACATGATTCAATAGCCAAACCCAACCAAGCAAGACAGTAATTTAATTTTTTTAGTGAACTAAATCACTCTAAATAATTTGATTTGTCTCAGTTCAAACTGCTTCCAAAAAACATTTAATTATCGTAACCACGCTATTTATATACAATACACATCTACTATAGTAACTTATGCTTAACAGTTAACAAAATTCAGCACAATATTTTGCTATGATAAAAATGCAATATTTTATGTAAAATTATTCAACAAGTGGATTTTTTCCCCACCAGGACAACAAAACTTAACCATATGTGTATATTGCAAAGAAAATAATTATATTAATGATTCATCTAAAATATATTAATTTGATACTGAAATTTACGCTGTGAATTCTCTGCTAGATGATTCATTTGACATAACAAGGGAGTTGATAGGAGGAAAAAAAAAAGTACGCTTATACAACGTCGAGGTCTCCTAAGTTAGTGAATGAATTGGGAAGAACACCGAGAGTGTTAGAGATTAAGAATAGGAATGAATTAAATACGCGTGAATAAAGAATGAAGATCCAAATTAATGTGAAGATTAGGAAACCCATCCACATTACGTACATGACCGAGTAAGTGTTGAGTAAGTATTAAGAATAAAGGGATAGAGCTTGGCGTTCTTAAACTTTGGATCTGTTTGTTTTGGCTTTTTTCTAGCAGATACAGATACTTTTTCAAACTTTTTGCTAACAAATTATTTATCAAGAAATAGATAGATAAAAAAAAATTGACAGTTCACATCAAAAGATCAAATAGAAAAAATTTAGATAAAATTTATATGTAAATCGGATATATTTACACATATCATTTTAAAAAAGATATAAATACAAATGAAAAACAGACAATCCAAACAGATAGCCGTATCAGACGGGGTTGGGGGAAAGTAGTTCTACGTGTATGTGGCATTCACATGACAATTCAGACAGCAGATCCAAGATGGCTATGCCATGCTTTATATCAGCTTAGAAATGGCAAGACTGCTACAAATAGAGTAGCAATAGAAAGAACTGAGATGAAAAAAAATGAATACAATGTTGCTTTAAAGCAGCAGATGAGCGACTTAAGCTCAATTCGCTATCCAGGAACTCATTTTATGTACAAAACAACAAAACCCTTATTTATTTAAAAAGTAAATTATAACAAAAAATCATGAAATTTGAGAATAAGTTTATTTAAAAACTCTAATATTTAACTTTAAATAAATAAAGTTATTTTTTAAAATGTTGTGATCTTTTTATAACTACTCAAAACATTTTCAACCTCAAATAAACCTATCTTTAAATACCGTAACATTCCACTTACCCTTTATTTAAATGGATTGAATTTAAATGGATTGAATTCAAATGACAACTCATTCCACAAGCTCATGAGATAATTATATATTTATATTTTCAACTTACATAGACATATTACGACCTCAAATGAAATTATTTTTAAACGTTGTACGATGATAACCTTCTCATCTATTTTACCTTTTATTTAAATGGACTGAATTCCAATCACAATATCACAAGCTCATGAGCATGCATACATACATATATGTACACATATAAAATCCTTAATAAGTTGAAGTTTGAACTTGTAAAATCTCTGCTCGATGCTTTGATTCAGACAATCCACAAGCTAGTCGACTATAGCAAACTAAACATACATATATATAAAACAATACTCGAATATGATTGTGTAATCTAATGTTCATTAAATTCCAAAATGATGTAACAATCAAATTCCAACTATCTCAAATTTCCCACAATAGAATATAAAAAATTAAAAAAATGAAAAAGAAAATTGTTAAAACTGAAAAATATGAATGGCCATCTTCTAACATTTACAACTCATCATAAGGTTCTTCTCCTTCTTCTCCTCCTCTCCACTAGTTGATGAACCCCCACCACTCTTCTCATAAACCTCCTTAATCACGGGATTACACACACTTTCCACTTCCTTAATCTTCTCATCATACTCCTCCTTCTCTGCATTCTGATTCTCATCCAACCATTCAAGTGCTTCCTTCAATGCACCCTCTATTTTCTCCTTATCATCCACATCAATCTTATCCCCCAACTTGTCCTTATCATTGATAGTACTCCTCATGTTGTACAGATAACTCTCTAGCTTGTTCCGCGCGTCCACTCTCTCCTTGATCCTCTTGTCCTCCTCGGCAAACCTCTCGGCTTCCTCCACCATCCTCTCGATCTCTTCCTTGCTTAGGCGGCCCTTGTCGTTGGTGATGGTAATGGATTTGGCATTCTTTGCGGCCTTATCCTCGGCTTTAACGCTTAGAATGCCATTCACATCGACTTCAAATGTCACCTCAATTTGTGGCACCCCCCTAAAGACATAAGCATAATTCAAGTTTCAAGCATTAGACCATTCATCGCCTTAAAATCTCCCAGTTCTTTTGTATAAGAGGCTGCTAAAATTTCATCAACATCCAATTTATTAAATTAGCGCACTTTTAGGACAACGTTTCAAATAATTATTTTGTTGCCTACTTGACTGATTGAACGATTTAGCACCAATTCAGGTTAACTCAAGCAATATATTAGCATTAAAAACCAAGTTGGTAGTTTTCTAAGATCCTGCAGTTTAACCCGAAATTTATTTTACCACCTAGGAGCTGGTGGAATGCCAGTCAAGTCGAATCTTCCAAGCTCGCGGCAATCCTTTGTCAAGCTTCTTTCACCTTCAAAGACCTGAAATTTTTTCGAGCAAGATAACAACACAATGAGATGAACTACACATGCAGAGGATAATAAGAAAAAACAGTATAAGGCGCGCGGTAATTTAACAATACCTTGATGGTCACTGTGGTTTGTTGATCTTGATAAGTTGTGAAGATCTGAGACTTTTTAGTAGGGATCACAGTTTCTAGGAATTAACTTCGTCATAACGCCTCCAGCCGTCTCAATGCCCAAGCTAAGTGGGATAACATCCAGCAAAAGAAGGTCTGCAAAAGAAAAATGTGAGAACTAATTTCAACATTTTTCAAGACTATCTTCCACAAAGGTTGATCAAAATCGTAGGTGGTCAGGTATTGCCCGTACTTCATACGACCGCTTCTTACTAAAGATTACTAGTAACCGCGATCTATTGAAATAATTCTTAAGATGATAGATGTTGAAAAATTCAATCGATTGGTTCTTTTGCGAGGAAAATTACAGATCTTAGTGGCTTCACACAGCAAAAACAGAATTTATAGTCTTTTTTTTTTTTTTTTTTTTACCTTGACTTCCCTCCCCCTGATGATAGCACCCTGAACCGTAGCTCCATGTGCAACAGCCTCATCCGGATTCACACCTTTGTTCGGCTCTTTCCCGTCAAAGAAATCCTTCAACATCTCCTGAATCTTGGAATTCGTGTGCTTCCACTACGAGCACCAATCTCATGAATGTCGCCTTCTTTAGCCCCGTATCTTCCAAGGCTTTCTTAACAGGTCCCATAGTCTTCTTAAACAAGTCCATGTTCAATTCCTCGAACCTAGCCCGCGTCAATCGCTCTGAGAAATCAATCCCATCAACCAAAGCCTCGATCTCAACTCGAATTTCATGCTGGCTGCTCAATGCCCTTTTGGCCCTTTCGCATTCTCTGCGGAGTTTTCCAAGCGCCTTGTTATCTTTGCTGATATCTTTGTTGTACTTCCTCTTCACCAACTTGGTGAAATAGTCCATCATTCTATGATCAAAGTCTTCTCCTCCCAAGTGTGTGTCCCCACTCGTGGCCAAAACCTCAAACACACCATTGTCAATTGTTAATACACTAACATCGAATGTACCACCACCGAGATCGTAAACCAAAACGTTTGTGTCTTTTCCTTTCTTGTCTAGACCATAGGCAATTGCTGCGGCTGTTGGCTCATTGATAATCCTTTCAACATTTAGGCCCGCAATCGTGCCGGCATCCTTGGTTGCTTGTCTCTGTGCATCATTGAAGTAAGCTGCAAGAAGGGAAAAATTTAACGTTATCAGTCTAAATCACTGAATTCTTTTTAACCGATTTAATGTTTCATTGATTAATAGAAGTATAATCAAGTAATTCACTTGATATTTTTCTCAATTGCTGTCATATTCTAATAATTACCTGGAACAGTTATGACAGCATCCTTAATATCAACCCCGAGATAACTCGAGGCGGTCTCCTTCATCTTTCCTAAAATCATAGCGCTGATCTCTTCAGGGCTAAACACTTTATCTTCGCCTTTCACTTTCACCTTTATATAAGGCTTCCCATCTTTGTTCACAACCTTGTAAGGTAAGTACTTAATATCCCTCTGAACCTCAGGATCATCGAACCTAAATAAACAAATCCCCAAAAAACACAACAAAAACATGTTACAACTTAACAGCAAATACAACATTATTTTGCATTGTCGTCAACCAATAAATATAAAACCAAAACTCTCCGAATCATAATTCACTTACTTTCTTCCTATGAGACGCTTGACGTCGAAGATGGTACGTTCAGCGTTCATAGGTGCTTGGTTCTTTGCTGCTTCTCCTATAAGCCGTTCGGTGTCGGTGAACGCAACCCATGAGGGCGTGATCCTGTTGCCCTGATCGTTTGCTACGATTTCAACACGACCATCTTTGTATACTCCAACACATGAATACGTAGTCCCGAGATCAATGCCGATCACTTTTCCTTTCTTCGGCGGAACAGTTGCTGCGGTTGACAATCCAAACAATGACCCTAAAACACCATTGCATGCAAATTGTCAGTAAAGGCACTTATACGTATGATATATGAACTTTCTTTTGCTCAACTGGAGCATGTAATACCCACTGATTAGTCAATTATCTTACCGCTATAAAATTAAAATATATAATAATTAATATATAGTGATGCAATCACAAGTAAATATGAATTCGAATCATCAATCAATGAAATTTCTTATAAAACGGTTCAAACAAGGACCCTCGATGGAAAAATATTGAAAGGCAATACACTCTAACCTTAACAAGTGCTGTGAGATACCCGACAGGCTTTAAAATACGAACACAAACTTACCAAAAATAAAGAGACCCACAAACAAGAAAGCTTTAGTATTAAACTTCGCCATCTTCTTGAAATTTTATCTGAATCGCTCTGTCTTTCTATTATTTCAAACTTGGTGCATAAAAGAGCAAAGAAGCTGTAAGTCTTATTTATACAGTTTGATTCATTTTATAAAAAATAAAAAAAAAAATGGTCTTTGGGTTTCGGGGGTGCTAGAGTATTCAAGCCAATAGTATCGTGCCACGTCACACTTTAGTGTTACAAACTGTTGATACGTCGAATCATCAATGATATTCATCCACGTTGGGTTTTCTATGATAGCCCCGGCGAAGTCAGGAACGTTCTCGATTTGGAAAGAAGATGGGAGTCTGTACAAAAGAAGATGAAGTAAAGATACATATATTTATATGTATCTACTCCATTAGTTTTTTTTTTTAATTAATTTTTTATTTTGGACATTAATTAAAATTAATTTCTTAAATAAGATCAAAATGAAAATTATTATCAATTTACCACATCAAAAACATATTTTTATCACATGATATATGAGTGAACAGTAAATGCACGTATATCGCGTCTTTAAGACACGATATATATATGCATATCGCGATTATAAAACACGATACATATTTAATGTATGGATCAATATCGCGATTAATAATCATAATATTCGTACAAAATACTTATATCGCGATTAATAATTGTAATATTGCGACCATAGTCAAATATTAAATCGTGATTTTTTTTACACGATTTTTTTGTAAAATAACGTATCATGTTTCGTAAATGCAATTTTACAACTGAAAATTGGTAATTAATTTCATCCAAACGGCATATCAGTAATTATTTGGTATAGGAACCTTAGACATGTATTGAACTCATTTTTTTCTTTTTCAGATAAAACATTGGAAATCTACCTCATTAAGTTAATATTTCACTTTTAAGCTTCGCATCTTAAAGATTCATTAATGAGGGAGTCGCAAAAAGATTAAAAAGAATAATTATTATCTAACTAAATTAGATATATCATGATTTATTGAAAGAATAAAAAAGAAAAGATGATATAGCATTATTCTACGTAGTCAGCTTGGATTATTTGATTTTTATCTTTATTGTATCTATTTGGTCTGTTTATAAGTAAAATTGGCAGTTTTTTATCGGTACCTATTTTTTAACAAATATCTATTTGAAAAATGATAAAAATATGACATTAAAATGATGAAACAAACATACCCAACCACTAATTATATAAGTTATGATGGTATATGGATTATATTTATTTATTCTCGCCTTAAATTGTATTGTATACGTATATGAAAAAGAAACGCACCACCTAACTCTATGTTTGGCAAATTTTTTGCATATGAAAATGAATGTAAATGAATAGAAAGAAATGTGTGAAAATGGAAAAGAGTTGAACATTTATTTTATATTTGGTAAGCTACAAAAAATTAAAAAAAAAAGAAGAAAGGAAAAAAATGAAGTTGGCGATTAACTAAAATGCCCCTTGTTTTGTTTTTTCTGTTTTACTTTAAAAGATATTTTGTCATTTCAATTAATTTTACTTAGTTTCCGCCCCTTTCATTCAAAATCTGGATGGAAATAGAAGTGACCCTAATTTTTGTTGGTTTCTATCTATTTATTCCATTTCACCTACATGGAAATAGCCAAACACTTATGGGTTGTTCACTTTAATGGAATTCTGATTCCATTACATGTTTATTACCTATTGGACTTCTATTACATTGTTCAGTTTATTTTTAAGTCCGTAACAGGTATTCAGTCCTGAATCCATATTCTTTATTTTAGGTAATTGGGATTCCATTTATGCACTTCAGAATCCGGATTCAATACATGCCTACATTATCTTTTTCCAAAAATACCCCTACCATAATCAAATAGCTCCTTTTCTTTTTCGTTTTTCATACTTGCTCCTTCCCTTTCCAAACCTTTGTTCATTTGCTCAAACCCTAGCTCCATTGCTCTCTACTTAGCTACTTAGCTTTGATATGTGGTAAGAAATCTCTCTCTATCCCTTCGTTGTTTTTTGTTCAAAGGAGATTTTGAGGTGATTGAATTTTAATCATGATGTTTGAATCGAATAGAATTGCTAGGGTTTTGCTATATTTAGTTCATTTAGAACTTTTTCTTCTTGCAATTAACTTAAGATTTTATTGATTATCTTGCAGTGTTGTCTATCCTTGGCCATCGGAATTCAATACATATGTAAGATTTCAATCTGACTTTTGTTTCACCAAAAGATATTTTTATTTTTCCCGATTCTCATTTGAATTTATTTAACATTCTAGCTCTGTTTGTTATATTTGAGTACTCTGTCGACGTTGCTATTGAGCAGCTGATATTTCCATACTTCTTCTTTGTCTATGTACATGTCCATATCCATGTCGTTACTTTCATTATTACTTCTCTCCTAGGTTATATGCTGTCGAGCAGTTTCGTGTTGCGTTAAGTGGTGTTGTATCGTATGGCTGTGGTTTATCTATATATATACACATATACAAAGCATGAGTCAAAGAGGGGAGAGGGGTCGGAGGAGTATTACAAAAGCGTATGATAACCCGGTCATATTTGTTGGACCTTTCCTTTCTGGACATAGGACATAGAACTTTAGTGGCTTGGTGGATGTTGTTGTTGGTGAAGTGGTGAAGAGGTCCTAAAAAGGAATCCACCATAACTCATCCTAAGGCCATGGTTAGGCTAAAATTATGATTTGTTGAACCTTGAGCTCATATGGACTGAAATCTCAAAGCCGAGTGATATTTCACAAGACTAAACTTATTGCAGGTAGGATTGCTTAAATTCATTCGTTTCGAAAATGTTGATGTCAATCATGCCCCTCCTCCCACGTTTAGATCAAAAGAAGAAATTAATATTGATTTAACTTAGTTTGATCAGAGATTTACTAGATTTGTGAACATTAATTAAAATTTCAAAAGCTCACTTTAAATTGGACTAGACACTTGAACTCTTTCTAGTTCGAATTGAATGCAACTATAATAAATTCACATTAGGGAAAATCTTGAGAACCAGTTTATGTGTGGTTCTTTTTGGGGACATTTTATTTGTGGGTTTCCTCATGTCCACTTTGCGTTTCTTTAATCTGTTACACCACATCGGCAAGGAACATCGTGAGTTTATCCTGTGTGTTTGATTGGACTTTGCCCATCTTCTAACCCTTCTGAGGATAATGACTTCATTGACAAATAAGCTTCGACGCATATGATAGACACTTTTCATAACTTTCTTTGCATTTTTCTGGTCTTTATCAATCTTGAGTCCTGACTAGGTCATTTGTCGCTTTTACTTTGCAACATACGTAAATGACCATCTGTGTTATGAGAATGAAGAACTTTAGGCCTTATGCTATGAACGAGGAACTCGGAGGATTAATTGAGATTATTTCCCTTTGTGGAGGAAAAACTTGATTTGGCTTAACTGGTTACTTTTGGTTAATGAAGCAAGATCATCTCTAACCATTGCGATCATTGGAAAGGGGAAAGTTCATTGGTTCTGATGATTTTCCTTTGCCATTCATGTATATTTCTTGTTTTGCTGCTGAATTTTGTGTTGGAATAAATATAGGTAGCATAGTTCTTTGTCACTATTTTTTTCTGTGTCTGATGATTTTCCTTTGCCATTCACAGGAGCAAACTTTCTGAGTTTGAGTTTAATATATCAAGCCAACTTTAATACTATCAATTCCCCAAATACTGGATTTTACGACTTGCCTCTGAGCATGGTTTGAACTAATATTTATGACATAATCATTATAAAACACAAATGATCATTTTTATACTGAAACAGAAAGCTATGATGTCTACATTTTTTATACTGAAAATTTTCTGTTTTGAGCTAATAATAATTCCCTTGCAATAGAATATATATTGTATTGTTATTAAGTATGTTAAATTATCTTGACTTAAAATTTATTTATATATTCATATATGGCTGACTTTATTTATTTACATTTAATTGTTATATAGACAAATTGTCCTTTTCGCAGTAATGGATCAAGTTTGTTTACATGTTGATGATCAATGGACGAAAAAGAAAATTGTTTGTTTTCTTTTAGCTTTAGGTGTGGAATATTGTAACGTTGCTTCCGCATAATTTCCTTTTTATATGCTTTGGTCTTGCATTCCTACCAACCTCGTGTACAGTCTTATAGTTTGGATTCCTATCAACAGCGTGAATATATTAGGAGACTTGTTCATAGTGATAATGTGACATGTATTGAACAATTAAGATTAGATAGGCATGCTTTTTTCAAACTTTGTGAGATGTTAAAGGGCATAAGAGGGCTGAAATAAACAAGGAATATGCATGTGGATGAGCAAGTTGTAATGTTCTTGCATATACTTGCTCACCATGTGAAGAATAGGGTGATTAAGTATAATTTTAGAAGGTCTAGAGCAACTGTAAGTAAATATTTTCACAGTGTATTGAATGCCACTCTCCGATTGAGCAATCACCTATTGAAGAGGCTTGAACCCATTCCTGAGAACTGTATCGATGAGCGATAGAAATATTTCAAGGTAAAAAAAATCCCATATTGATAATTAAATTCATAAAAATTTAACGAAAAATCATTCTAAACTTTACCCATATTTTTGTCTTATCTAGAAATGCTTAGGTAATTTGGATGGAACACATATCCCAATTAAAGTACCAATGAAAGATAAGCCTCGATATAGAACTCGAAAAAATGAGATTGCAACTAATGTGTTGGGTGTTTATACACCAAATATAAGCTTCGATATACTTTTTGTTTATGTGTTGCATGGGTGGGAGGGCTCTGCTGCTGATAGTAGAATACTTCGGGATGCAATCACTAGGAGAAATGGCCTTAAAGTACCACATGGTATGATTTGCTGTAACTTACAAAATTTTGAATTTAGTTTTCTTTAAGTAGTGTCGTTGTTAAAACATAATTCACTTCTTCTTTCACTCATATAGGATGTTATTATCTGGTTGATGGAGGCTATCCCAATTGTGAGGGATTCTTGGCACCATTTAGGAGTCAAAGGTATCATTTAAATGAATGGCGCCAAGGTCATAAACCAAGATCTCCTGAGGAATTGTTTAAATTGGGGCATGCATCTGCCCAAAATGTGATTGAGAGGTGCTTCGGCTTGCTTAAAATGAGATGGAGCATTCCAAGAAGTCCGTCATTTTATCCAGCAAAAATTCATAATCGTATGATACTTGCCTGTTGTTTACTCCACAACTTCATTAGGACAGAGATGGCCTTTGACCCTCTTGAGGATGGCATGAATTCCATAGAAGAAAACAATGTAGATAATGAAGATGAACTTATTGCAACCTTAGAGAGTAATGATGCTTGGACAACTTGGAGACAACACCTGGCAACTCAAATGTTCAATGATTGGAGTGGAGGGAATTATAATTAGAATAGATATAAGTGAAGTTCTAAGCTATGTTTAATTTCATTATACATTCTTTTTGGTGTATTTTTGTTCTATATGACTTTTATGATTTGTCAATTGAAAGTATGAAATTCAAATCTTCGTATTATATTGTTTTCTTTTATTGCAATTTATCATATTGTTATTCTTATATTATCATGTTTTTTTGCGGATATCTAATTTATATTGAAGACAATGGAAGCTAAAGTAACGAAGGGTATAAAAAGAAAGTGGACAGTTATTGAAGACAATGCACTGGTTGAGTGTATGGTAGAATTGTACAATAATGGAACACATAATGCTGACATTGGCTTTAGGAGTGGATATCTCAATGAATTAGAGAGGACGCTTCTCATCAAGTTACCTAATTGTGGTTTGAAAGCAAAGCCATATATTGAATCACGCATTAGAACCTTGAAGAAAGATTGGAGTATAGTTTATGACATGGTCTATGGGAAAACAACTAGTGGGGTTTGGATGGGATCCAGTCCGGAAGATGGTGACTGCTGAGAAGCAAGTATGGGATGCATACTTATTGGTATGTAAACTTATTTCTCTAATATTATATTATGTAAAGATGGTGGGGATTTGATGCTGTCTTGTAATTGTGTTTTTGTGTATGCTCTATGTTTATCATACATTACAATCTAGGTTAGTAGATCCATGGATTATGTTTGCTCATAAGTAGTTATATACTTCAATTTTTTTTTTGCATTGCGATCCCTGTGGGGATTTACACCTATAATGATCTTCTTAATATATATCTATAATGATCTTCTTAATGTTTTTAATATTTTTTTATTTGCAGAGCCATAGAGATGCTGCTGTTTTTATGAATAGGAGCTTCCCTTACCTAGAAGAGCTCTCTATGAGATATATGGAAAAGATCGGGCTACGGGTCAAGATGCACAAACCGCTGAGGATGTCATTGAAGAGCTGAATAGAGAAGAAGCAACAATACAGGATATTGCAGATGAGTTGCCAATGAGAGATGAAGAAGACAATCACTCATCTCATCATAATGTTACTCATTCTAATACAAAAAGGAAGCAAAGCTTATTTAGAGATGGAGCAACATCTGAGCTATCATCCGTTATTAAAAGTTTGAGACTGGCATGAGGGATATGAAGAAGAGTATTGATCGTGCTGTGAAGCGTTTGTCAGTTGATGAAGGAAGAAGGGAAGTGAAAAGATTAAACAAATTTCTTTAAACAATTGAGGGTCCAACACAACAAGAGTTGAAAGCTGCTTTGATCAAGTTGCCTAAGCAGAAGGACAATTTAGTTGTGCTTTATGAACTTGAATCAAAAGATCGTTTGGATTATGTTAGAGACATTTTGGAGTTCGCATAATGTCAATTGGATTACATTAGGTTGCTTTTGATCACCTTAGTCACATTTTAGAGTCCACATAGTGTGGGAACTCATGAATTGGATTATGTTGGGTTGCTTTTGGATAGTTACTTTTATCGATCCTTTTTTGATATGTTGATGCTTTTGGATACATTTTATGATATGCTATAGCGAATGAAGTTGCACTATTATATAAATCATTTTTCATCATATTATTGATGAGATTAAATTTTTAGCTTGTTGGAATTGAAATTCAGGTTTTTTTTTTTTAATATTCTCGAGTCTTTATATTGACAACATCATTTTTAACTTTGTACTTTCCTTTGTTTCATGTAATATATATATATATAACATACATAATATTCTATTAATATATATAGAATCTATTTTACATATAATAATTTATTATATATTTATAAATATATTAATATTAAAATATATATTCAATGTGTAAATATATGTTTAATTATATATCTAGTAAAATATAAATTAATACATATATTAAAGACAAGGGCATTTTTGGTATTTGTCTTACCAATTCATGAGCTATTTATTGTTTTAATTCAATCAAGTGAACAATGTATTAGCTATTCATTACATCCAAGTGGACAACATCATACATATTCACAACATATTACATCCTTATGCAATTCATTAGGAATGGCTATTCATCACATTGCTATTACATTCAATGAAGTGAATGGCCCGTTAGTTTTCCATCTACTTTCCTTACCTTCCATTGTTTTCAGTGCATTTCCACCTATCCCAAAAACAGTGTAAAGTAATCTCCATCACCTCACTCATGGCTTGTTCATTTCGCTGAATGAATAAAATTACAATGAAATTTCTATTGCGGAGGAATGTAATAGAAGTATAATAGGATTTTTTTATTAATTTTTTATTTAAATGGTGATACTTAAAAAAAATATAATTTCAGCATTAAATTGATATTTATAGATTTATGAAATAAAAAATAAAATAAAAAAGAAACCTTGAGCCCATCTTTAGACCTAATCCAATCACTCTTAATTCCATCAGAAGTTCCTTTCTCCTGTTATGCTTTCCCTCAACTTGCTATTGATTTTCAGATAAATAGCGAATATACTTCATTTCTCCATATACAATTAATCTCTGATTTGAACAGAAAAAAAAAAAAATAAAAAATAAAAACTTACTTAGCTGGTGAAAAAAGAAATCGAAAAAAAAAATCCTTGTTTAACTTCAACTAATCTAGAAGGCTTAAGTAAGCTAATGAATGAGTGGATAGGTGGTTGATTTATTAGTGAAGTGGATTCAACTAATAACCAGAATTAAAGGAAATCAATTTTAAATTTATATTGACTGTAGTGTTTTCTTTTTCTTTTTTAAGTTTTTTCCCTTTTTTGGAGTAAGCAGGATAATTAATTTTCTTCAAAAGTAAGGAAAAAAGAGAAGGCACATTTACTACCTTTTATCCAATACAAATCAACTGGCGACGTATGAATCTCTCCATCTTAAATTTACTTTCAATAATCAAAAACTTTTGTGATCCTATCATTTAAATGTCTAGTTAGATATCATATTATTAAATTAAATATAATAATTAATACATTAAATATTTTAGTTATGTTATGATAGTTGAATATATATTTGAGGTATTAAATATTATGTTAAGCCGATCCTTAAAATAAATGATGAAATTATAAAATTTCTGGTATAAATTTTTGCTAACGTAACATCCATAGGCAGTCCAAAACAAAACATGGTTTCTCTTCATCCAGGCTAACCATGATCAAAATCTAACAGCACAGCATTTGGAAGCTGGATTGAGTTGAGTCGACACTGAGACCCCTTTATTTATAAAGGAATTTGCCATAGCCCAATTGCTCAAACACATTTGGTTCACTGAAATATAATAAAACTAAAATGAAATAATAATTTTTTTTATTTTAGAATTAGGGGCATTTTTTTGAAAAATATATACCTTTTGAAAAGAATAGCGATTCCTTTGATAAAAGAAAGAAATAAGAGTTTTTTCTCTATTCAATATTATACGAAAGAGACATTATTTATGGTAAAATTTTTTACGAACCAAGCGATGGGATATGTATTTCGTAATAATAAGGACAGAATATCCATATCATTTCTATCCACCAAATATGAACACCATATATGCTAAAAAGATTCCCTTAGCGCATCCATCTAACTTGACATTGGCATAGGCCAGGTCGAATTATCGACTCGACCCGAACCATCACCTGTGAGTCATGGGCCATGACCTGGCCCGGGCATATGAATTATGACCCACAGCCAATTCGTCGGCTTGATGGGTCAAAGCAAGTTCAAGGCCTCGACCCGTCAATCAGCAAGTAGAACGAGTCAAAATTAAAAAATACAAGAAATAAATATTTAAGCTCATTTTAATGTGAATAGATAGTATTTATTATAAAATTGTCTTTTTTTTTTTTTCCTTCATTTGTTCAAGTATGCTTTTTAATCCTAAGTATATGCCTCTAGAATAACTTCCCTATTCAAGTGTGCTTTCTTTAATAAAGTTTGTTTATTTTGCACAAGTTTGTAATTTAAAATTCTCTATATGTTTATTGTATGATGATCTAATTATGTGATTTTTTTATTAATTTAATTAAAAAAATTTACAAATTTTTTTTAAATCATTCACGGGTCAAAGGGCCATGAACTGGCCCTAAATCCCCGGTTTAAGCCAACTCAGCCTGGCCCTTCATATCCACCGGCTGGTTCAAGTTCTGGTTCAGGCGACCCGACGGTTCTGGATCGGTACAACCCGGCGCCTGCCTCTAGATCTAACATTGGCTAACACAATTTTGAATGTACAGATTACGATCATTTTAGGATATGATAAAACAGGATAAGGAAAACGAAATTGTACTCTTTATAAAAGAAAAGAAAGAGGGAAATTGACAATAGAAACGACATTAAAAATCATGTTAAAATCATGATTTCAAGACTGAATTTCTATATAAATATTAATTTATAAATTGGGTATTGAAAGCTCGGTGTCTTAGTAAATTAAAGTCGTATTTATGGCATTATTTTTAAAAAATCTGGATATTTAGGATTTTATTTTGACAAAAACATATTAATTTTTTCCTTTTCCCCTGATAGGACAATATTCTTAGATGTATTTAATTGAATCGATGAATAAAAATAACAAAATGTATTTTTATCATAATATTAAATTTATAGTGGAACAAATGAAATCAACACATCTCTTAAGCCTTAATCAGAATGATGGAATGAATCAAAAAGAAATAATTATGAAAAGAAAGAAAGTAGAAGTAATGAGGTATTAAAGGATTTAAATTATTTCACGTGTTTGGACAATGAAGAGAATGAATGTAAATGGAATCAATATTATAAAAGATAAAATAAAATATAACAATATATTATTTATTTATCTCTAAAAGATAATAAGTAATTTAAAATGAAGGATATAAGAATAATTTTAAAAAGATTTTTCGTTTCTTTTCTAATTGTCTTCATCTTAGAGGGGATAAAAAAATGATGAAACCTAAAAAAAAATAATACATCTATTTTCCTTCCCCACATCTTCATTTCTAATTCCTTTGTATCAAATACAGTGCCGGCGGATAAAATTTTAGTAGGCTTACTAAAAGTATATTTTAATAAAACTTAAAATTTTTGGGAATTTAAATAAAAATAAAATAATTTTTCAAAAGTGAAATGGAAAAAGTAAAGGACATGGAGTAATATCATGTTTGACAACTCTATGAAAAAAAAAATGGCAGAAAATAGTGGATATAGAAAATATGATATTTTTTTATTTTTTATTTGATAACTTATTATAAAATGAAAGGAAATATTTTTATTTTCATTATAGTTGGAAAGAAATTGGAGAGGAAAAAAAAAGTTAGTAATTGACCTCATGTTACTTTTATAAAAAATGGAATTTCTTTGGCTAATATAGGAAATAGTCAAAAACACAATCTAATAATTGCATATAAATTTATTTATGTATAAACCTACTACAAATATACTAGATGCTGCATTTTTTTAACCTACTATAAATACATTAACCTAACATATATACATTACAGCTACCATTTTCGACATAAAATCCAATGCAAGTCTTCTGTACTCAGTTTAGCATAATAATTTTTGTTTGACACCCTTTCTTTCACAATTTTCATGTCACTTCCTTACATTTACATTGGGTATGTTTAGATGGTCTATTTTTTTTTTTATCTATATTTGTATCAGTATTTATATCGTGAAGATATATGTAAATGTATATGATTTGCATTTATATGTTATCTATAATTGATCTATTTGATCTCTTAAGAATTGATAACTTTTTTTTTATTTGTTTTTATTTCTTGATAAACAATTTATTAAAAAAAAAGTTAAAAAAAAAGTTTATGCATCTATTGAAAAAAAACTAACTAAACAGGCCCCTAATTAAACCTGCACACTTCCCAAAGAGCTGAGAAGAAAATGAGCTTTGGAAAATGAAGCTTCGAGATCATCAAAATGAAGTGATGTTTTTTTTTTTTTTAAATTATTTACTTGCCAACACATCTTTTTCATGGGTAAGGCTGTAAACGAGTTAAGTCGAGTCGATAGAATACCAAGCTTAAACTCAATTTGAATAAAAAACTCGAACTCGATCGAGCTTTGATTTTTAAGCTTAAACTCGATTCGATTAAGCTCGATTATTTTTTTAAAATATTGATTTAATTATATAGAGTATTTAATATTCGATAAACTCGAACTCGAGTCGCCTCGATTTAATATTCTTTTAAGCTCGATTAAGCTCGCGAGCTCACCGAGTTGAGTATTTTGAAACTTGAACTCGAGCTCGATAACTACTCGAATAACTCGAGCTTGACTCGATTTTAAGCGAGTCGAATTCAAACTTTCACCTAGTCAAACTAAAGTAGCTCGCAAGCTGTTTTGACTCGCTTACAGTCCTATCCATGGGTGGGATTTTAACCTATTGCTACTTTGTATGAGGCAAATTGTCTAGTGACTAAGCAATGATTTAAAAAAATAAATAAATACTAACAATTCATCGAAATTTCCTCATATAAAAATGATTGAATATGAATAAAAGTTTAATACTGATATTATTGTTCTAAAAAATATATTTATTAAAATAAAAATTAGTAAATATCAATATAATTGCAATATTATTTTATTCTTTAATAATAATTATTATTTTATAAATTTTATCTATTCACTAAAGTGAACCAAATAGCTGCCCTAATAGCCCGCTCAGCTGTGCGTGACTGCATGTCCATGTATAGTGCAAATGCCTCCTCTGCTTGGGTTATACAAAGGAAGTTCAGTTGAACTTTGGTCATACTAGTCGAGGGAAAAAAAAAAAAAAATACGAGCGAACTCAAGCCCATGTTTAAGCCCAACCAATTACTCCGAATTCCATCCGATGTTCCTTCCTCCCCGACTTGCTATTGATTTTCAGATATATTGCGAACACACTTCATTTCTCCTTATACAATTAATCTCTGATTTAAACTTTTTTCTTTAATTAGCTGGTAAAAAAGAAATTAAAAAAAAATTCTTGTTTAACTTTAACTAATCTAGAAGTCTTAAATAAGCTAATAAAAGAATGTATAGGTGGTTGATTTATTAGTAAATTGGATTGAACTAATAATCAAAATCAAAGGAAAACAATTTGGGATTGCTAATGACTCTAGTGCTTTCTTTTTCCTTTTCCCCCCTATTTTGGGGTAAGTAGGATAATTAATTTTCTTCAAAATAAAGAAAAAAGAAAAGGCAAATTTACTGCCTTTTATCCAACGCAAATCAACTGACAAACGAAGAATCTAGAAATTTTATGATCCTATCAATTAGATCATTTGGTTTATAATCGGATCATTAAATCAAATATAATAATTTATATATTAAATATTTTGCCCAATGATGATCGAATATAAATTTGAGTAATGATCCTTAAAATAAATCACGAAAATATAGGATTTTGCCTTAGCCCAATTGCTAAGATTGAGACCCCTTTATTCATCATGGAATTTGCCTTAGCCCAATTGCTGAAACCCTCAAGTTCTGAACACCATATCTGCTGAAAAGCTTCCCTTAGCCCATCCATCTAACATTGGCTAACACAATTTTGAATGTATGGATTAGGATCGTTGTCGGATAATATTTTTGGCCCAACGTTGTAGGATAATATGATAAACAACATAAAACGGGATAAGGATAAAGAAGTACTATTCTCATAAAAGAGAATGGACAAGGGAAAAAATGAAAAAAAAAAAAATCCACGATAGAAATGACACTAAAAACCAAGTTAAAGTCGTATTTTCAAGACTGAATTTTTATATAAATATAAATTTATAAATTGTGTATTGAAAGCACGTCGCTTTTATAAATTAAAATCGTCTTTATGGCATTATTTTTAAAAAGTGTGGATTGTTTTCAACAAAAAGATATTATATTTTTTCCTTTTTTCCCATGGTAAAACAATATCCTGAGATGTATTTAATTAAACCGAGGAATCAAAATAACAAAATGTATTTTTATCATAATATTAAATTTAATAAATATAAAAATACTTTAATAAATCAATTATAACGGACTAAATGAAGTTAATACGATTCTTAGGCTTTGTTTAGCATGAAGAAAAGAATTAAGAAAAAAAGATTGTGGAAGGAAAGAAAGTTGATGGAATAAATTATTAAAGAATTTGAATCATTTTATGTGTTTGGATAATGAATAGAAAGAAAGAAAATGAAATCAATGTTACAAAAGATAAAATAAGATATAGCGATAAATTACTTATATGTTCCTAAAAGATAATAAGCCATTTAGAAAAGAATGTTATAAGAGTAATTTAAAAAAAAAATTCTCTTTCCTTTCTAATTCTCTCAATTTTGGATGGAATAAAAAAAATGATAAAACCTCGGGAAAATACTACATCCATTATCCTTCCCCCCACCTTTCCCTTTCAAAATAAGCAAGGGAATAAAACTTAATTCCTTCCATTTTCTCCTCTCCAATCATTCATTTCTAATTCCTTTATATCAAACACAGTGTTAGTGGATAGAATTTCAGTAGGGTAACTAAAAGTATATTTTAATAAAGCTTAAAATTTTGAGAATTTAAATAAACATATAATAAAATTTCAAAAGTGAAATGTGTAGGTCCCAAAAGGTTTCATCCGCGCAGTTTGGAGGGGGGGGGGGGGGGAGGGGGGGGGGGAGGGGTGTGTTGGTAGTGGGGTGTGTGTGGTGTCTGTTGGGGGGGTTGAGGTGATGTGTGTTGGGTGTGTGAAGTGTTAGTCTATAACTTTTTTCACTTAAAACCAATAAAAAATCCACAAACATGATTTAAAAAAATAAACTTTATGTCTTTATTCCTTTTAGATAATGCCACATGATAAACAAATAATGAATAACAAAAATAAAAGTGTGTAAAAGTAGAGGAGATAGTCAATTTATAGAGGTTCATTCTTATTAGTCGGTCCTCCTTCCAGCTTCATTGCTTGAGATTCGGTCTTCCACACTGATCGTTCCACTAATCCAATAGCAAAAAAAAATTACAAACATCATTAGCTCTTATTCTATCTTTCTAGTCTACTACTTAACCATGCACGGACTACAAGACTTTTATAATTTAACTTCTAATCTAGTCCTCACTAAAAAAGAGATAAAATCGTAGCAAGAGAAAATATATGATCTCTAAAATTTTAAGCTTGAAATCAATAAAGAAATATATAAAAGACGATGCTTGCAGTGTCCGTCAAAGTGTTTATCAAATGGGGACTTTTTGTAAGATACGATTTTTCTTGTAAACTTTTGTATTTTTCTTTTCTTTTTTTACTTCTCACAAATTTTCTCTCTTCTCTAAATTATATAAACTGTTCAAATGGCTCTCTTAATGATTATATCCTATGAAATCTTCTAATGGCTTCTTTGTTAGGTAGAAAAAATTGATACCCTAGATTTGTGAGATTTGAATATATTGTTTAATCGAGGAAATTACATGTAGCATGTACTTTTAAAAAAAAATTCATAAAAGAAAATTATAAAAAAATATTACAAAAGTAGTGTTGTTGTATCGTATATTGGTGATGTGATACAGATTTTTTAATTATTATAAGTGTATCGCATATTAGCTGTGCGATACACTTACATGTGTATCGCATAATCAACAAAAAATACACCTATAAATATACGTGTATCGCTCATTGGTTATGCAATATAGGGTCAGATGAGTATCGTATAACCAACATGCGATACTGAAGCACCTCTTTTTTTTTTTTTTTTGCCTAAGTTGCTATATCTCTATCCGAAAATGCGATACAAGTATAAATACTTGTATCTCCACTCCAAAATGCGATATAAGAACACTATTTTGGTATTTTTTTGTATAATTTATATTTGTGTATTTTTTAAATCAACCCTAAACATGTGTTCAACCCTTGTTTAATCTTTCAAACTTTGAACTGATTTGATCATACCTTACTTCGCTCTTTTTTTTTTTTTTAAATATTCTTCATGTGTATCCTTTTGCTTGATTCTTCAAGAGCTTGGTTGTATAAGCTTTGATTTCGAACTTGAATATCTCTCTAATTTCAAATAGGCTTCAACATAAAGATTATATCTTCATCTGTGATAGACATATTGAGATAAAATATTTTTGTTCTAACCTAACTGAAAAAAAAAAAAAAAAGATATCCTAGTTAAATTATGATATTCATTTGATAATATTTTTTCTAATAACTTGTAATACTTGAAGATACCAAATAAAAATCCCCATGGATTATTATCCTCCTTATATGGAATGAATTAAGTGCATTATCCAAATACACTTAATTAATGGAGCTGGGACTTCAAATAAATCCAACTTGTATTTTGATGATCGATAAAAACTGTATGAGCAAACATTTTGTGAACCAAAGTAGCATTTGTCCAACTGTTTGTTTAAGCGTCTAAAACATCTATTTGACCGTATGCTTAAATGTCTGTAAATATGAATATCTTTGTTCTACACACTAAAAGAAAAGAGTAGAAATATAAAAAGTGATATTTTTTTATTTTATAATTAATAACTTATTCGGAAATAAAAACAAAAGTTTTGATTTCCATTATAGTTGAAAAGTAAATGAATAAAAAAGAAGTTAGTAATTGATAAAATTATCTCATATTACTTTTTATAGAAAATTGTTTTTCTTTAGCCAATATAAGAAATAGTTAAAAGAAACAATTAGATAATTGCTTTTTTTTTCATTCATTTTTACTTTATACTAACATATCTACATCCCATAGAACTTTTATTATATCCTTAAAGTGCCACATAAGTATTTTACAAGCTTTATTTTCTAAAGAACTCTATTATTTTATCTTTAAGATTCTCTACATAAGCTCTTTTCACATCTTTAAAATTTTGTGAGTTCCATGTGCATATACTTATACACAATACACATAATAAAATAAAAAATATAAAACAACTATAAAAAAATGCAAAGAACCTTTAAGTAGAAAACTAAAAAAGTTGAAGGAAGTCCCTCATTGGTAAAGCTTATAAAGTGAGGTTCTTAACATATGGACTTGGACACGTATCAATATGCTTCAATGCTTAGCACAAGGGATGTAATCGGATTAGGTTTTAGATGGACTACATGAACCCGAAAACCCAACCTACTACCTTATAAGGTCTATCAAATTTTATCCTATAACTCTATAGAGTTTCCATACTATATTTAAGCCTGTTCTATGGGGTTTGATTTATAACTCGAAACCCAACCTTATAACCCTATGACCTTTTTTTTTTCTAATATATTTTCAAATATTAATAATAAATTTAAGAGAAGCCAGTGCTTCTAACATACATTTTTCATATATTCAAAAATGAAAAGATGCATGTGTAATAGATAGAATATTTAGCAAACCATATTTATGATTCAACATTTAAACACATATATTATTACTTTTGTTACCATGTAGCATATAAGAGACATAAACAATGACATAATATATTAAGAACATAATTAGATTAACTCTCTTAATGAGGTAAAAATGTAACAAACAACAAACAATATTAAAACAAACATGGCTTAAACAAATATTAATGAAAATTTTTTAAATTCTTAATAAGTTCGGTAAACATAAAAAAAAAAAAAAAAAACTCTAGGTGGTAGAAAAGATGATAGTCACTCCATGTATCATTTCCTCTCATTACCCATTTAGTAATGTTTTTTTTTTCTAAATTATAGTACCAAGTTGCAAGTATCTACAAAGTTGTACATGCGAGGCAAGTTATGTGGGCTAGGCAGCATAAATAACAAAAAAAAAAAAAAAAGGTCGGTTGGGCTAAAAATTTTAACCCATTTAATATGTGAGCAAAAATAGCCCGCCCCACATAACTCGCGGGTTGAAGCGGGCCAACCTGCTACGAGTCGGGTTGGCCTGCGAACCAACAATTAAAAAACTTAAAAAAAAGCCCTAGTACATTACCTACTTTATTTCTTATTCACTTCACTTTTCTATTATTTAGTTGTTGAATGTTGATTATGTAATTTTTATTGATATTATATTTTAAACTTTTATATCGATTATATCCATAGTCCTTTTATCAATATTTTTTTATTTATATTTATTAGATATTTAGATGGTTCTATTTAAAATAACAATACAATATCAATTGATAATTTTCATGATGTATTTTTTCTTGCCATGCAAAAAAAAAAAAAAAAGGAATGGATTCTAATTTCTATTAGTTAAAATAAATCATTTTACGTTGAGATAAAAAATTTTAAAATAGAAATCTATAATTTTTTCATATAAGATTATCATCTAATATTAGTATGTTGGTAATTTGTAAGATAAAAAGAAATATATTATATATTTAAGTTATTAAAAATTTAGAATTCTTATAAAATTTTCAATAAAAAAAAAAATATATTAATGGGTTCGCAGGCTAGCCTGCATAACCTACCAACCTGCGCAGGACGGGTTGGGCTAAAAATTTTGGCCCGCATAATAATACAGGCCTAAGCGGGCTAAAGCAGGCTGGGATGGGTTTACCCCACATAACGCATTTGCATAGCTTTAGATATCTATCAAATTTATTATATGATCTAAACTCGATATTAAAATCGTATAAAATTTTTATTATATATCTAAACCCGTCTTAAAAACTTATAGAGTTGAACTCTCTAAGATTTTAAAGGATTAAACAGCTCCGAAACCTTAAAATGGCTCGTTGGATTACATCCCTCCTCAGCACTTTTGCTGACACAAAATTCATGTCTCCTCCCTGGATTTACATCAATCAATTAAATCTGCACCCATCCCTTGGGGAGCTGAGAAGAAAATGAGCTTTGGAAAAAGAAGCTCGGAGATTAGCTAGCAACCACTTCCTTTTTTTTTTTTTTAATTTGCCAGGACACCTTCTCCATGGGTGGGAATTGAACCTGTTGCTGCCTTGTACGAGGCAAATCTGCCTACTAACTAAGCAATGGTTTTTATTTGTAATGAATTGATGATTAATATTTTTGTTTGCTAACTACACATAGCTACAAATTAATAGATGATTATGCATCATTTTTGCCTGTATCTCTTTATAACTCGTAGCTCGCGCTATTATATTGCTGGCAAAAAAATTTATTCATTATAAAATTTTAGAAAGTTATTTATTTATTAAATTTCAATGTAATAAAAATATTTATTGAAACTTTTTTTTTTTTTTTTGCAAAACATGTAATGTTGGTTCATTATCATAATAGTAATTTTATTACAACATTATTTATTTTGATTGGCGTTAATAGAGTTCCATAAAAAGTTCCTATTTAAAAGAAAATGATATATAATAGTAACTCTTTATAATGCAATTCAATGCTAAAATTATCTTCTTCTTTTTTTCTTGAATGCTTTCATTTGGATAAAAAATCTACAAATAAAAATTATATTACAGTTCTATTTCATTCATCAATACCGACAATTTCAGTATAGTACTATTTATTCACTAAAGTGAATAGACATATGTGGTTTTAATGTGTGAATGTATCATATTATGATAGAACTAGTGATTTATATTCTACCACTGTATTGATTTTAATTTATTAATTTGTAAACCATTATGACAAATTTGGTATGGGTAAGGAATGAATGCATGCTCCATGCTCATTCCCATGTTTCAAAGCGATTTTAAAAGCCCAAAATTTCATTTTTGGGAAATTTCCATTCGAGCTTTGAGGGAAATTCAATTATACTTTTAGAAGAGGAATTGCAATTCCATTTTGCTTTTATTGATGTTAATTATTAAAATTAACTTTTTATTTGGCTATGTTTATATTATCCATATTTATTATCAAATGTATGTTTGTAAATAGACAATATATTTCATTGGATGGATGTATCGAAAAATAGGAATGAATTTCTCATTCTTCTACAATTTTATTTCATTTCATTTATTTAATTTCAATCAATTCCATTCCACACAATTCATATGTACCAAATTTGACATTAGTATATTGTATTTGAAGAAAAAAAAAACTTGACATTTTGTGATACATACTTTTGAACTTATCCTATTATATTCTAATATCTCTAAACTTTTAATTACAAAATGAACAAAATTATTATAACTCTTAAAAAATGGCAACTTCAAAGGTACTTTGTCTAAATACTGAAAAAAAAAAACAGTGTCAAGATCAAATTTAGAAAATGTTAAAATACACTTTAGTAATTTAAAAGGATAGTTACATATTATGTCAAAAGATTGAGGTTATTTTCAATCTATGAGTAATATTTAGTAATTTATAAAAAAAATCAATATTGTTGATAAAGAATATCTAGTCATACCATAGCAGGATCAACATCTTTATAGGCTAATGGGCTCACAAAAAGCCTCTTTTGTTTAGCATGGACCTTCACTTTTCGCTCGCCATTAGTCCTTAGCTATACATGTCGAGGACCATGTCTCCACATCCCACTTTGATCTCCCTAGGAAAACATCTTTGGGCCTAGCCACCTCCATGTTCGAGGTTAGCTGCCTTCTCATAGGGGCAAACCCACTTGAAACAAGATCCCATAGGCTCTTAATAAAGCTATGATTAAAAGTTATAAATAGATCCTTATCTCTAAAGATATAGGTATCTTAGCTTGGCTTATTTTAAGCCTTTTTATGCTTTCGAGTCCACCACTAGCTTAAGTATTGGGGTAACCACACTAGAATAACCCTTGGCATTCCACTAACTATATTTCCATGTACTAGATCCATCATGCTCCTATATCCTCTTTAGTCTTTGATCAATGGATTATCAACTGCAACAAATATTAAGCATGAATATTAATACTACGAATATGTTTGAACTGGATCAATTTTTTATATAACTTATAGTTGGTAAAATCACATAGCGTGTTAAAAGTAGATACCAACACAATACATAGTATCTAAATAACTAGCTTACCATTATTTAAACCATGTCTATAAGGATTTGATTGAATAAAGACAATAAATCACTCAATACATTTGAATTGGGAGAATCCATCTTTTGACCTATAACAACCATTCAGGTTAAATAACATTTCGCTTATTTAATAATAACAATTTGTTACATAACATATATATTTACAGTCTCATAGTATGAATCACTAGTTTAGGAGATAACTAAAAGGAAAATATATCCTATTACTAAGTAAGCACATAATAGTAAATATTATAAGAATGCCCGTAGTAATAGTACTGAAAGGAAGCTAGATGGTTTAAACGAAAAACTTAACTAAACTAACTAAAGTAATAGAAAAAAATTAAAGAAAGAAAAAAGACCAAACAATTCCATAAAACCGGCCGAAGGCCATCTTACCAACGCTTTTCTCTTAAATTGACCGTCCACCCTACGTCGACCATCATTCATAGTCTCGTGCTGGTCACCTTGTCGATCTCTATTGCTTACGTCACAGGTGGTTGAATGACCACCATCATCTTTCCTTAGAGCATCCCCAATACTGTACCTCGGCAGCAATTTTAGGGGGGAAGGACCTTTCTTTTGGTCCTTACGAGACGAAAAGGATGCTTAAATGAAGAATCGATCCTCCAACCAGAACTGATTATTGATGCCAATTTTTAAATTTTTACATGTTATGTGTACTTTTTTTTTTTTATTATTATGGGATCATAAAATTATAAAAAAATTTATACAAAAGACTTCAAAGATAAAATGATAAGATAGAGATTCTTAAAATTCTGATACAGCATTTTAAAAACTTTTTGAAAGTCTTGCGGATTGTGAATGCTCTCACCCATCATATGCTGGCCAACTTCTCAATCTCCCATGCACTCCCCAATATGGCATTGAATTGCAACTGATGCTTTGGCTTAACGCTGATCATCGCAGTTGCTTTGGTGTCCTCTAAAGCGTAGGTAATACTATCTCATTACCCTTAATTTATCTTATAGAATGTTATGATCATTTCGTAACTTATACGCTATAGAATTTATAATTTTTTTTTCATAGAGCTTGTAAATTGTTTCTTTCTTTTTTAAATTTTTTTTATAATAATATATAAAGTTTCACGTAATGTGTAAATTTACCTTATTTTTATATATCTATATCTATATAATTTAAGTTAGAACATTTTTATTCATCGCACATCATATAGTTTTATATTGTAATTTATCAATCCCTCTAATATTATTATTTGATCATCTTTATAATTTAAGTGAGGACTTTCTCACTTGTTTTCACCCCTATTTGAAGGAATAATAAAGTATAGTTCATCCCACATTTACTTTAATGCACATTAAATTATGTAATTCATCTTAATGGTTGGTTGACTAATTTAGAGATTTTCATAATATATCACCAATAATCCCCTTATATACTATCTATATCTATCACGTATATTTTCTTTTTATTATATAATTTTTCTTTTTTTGGATTAAGACTTTACAATTCCAAGAAGGTATGAAATTTTACGGATTACATAAGTCTTTTCCTCTTGTAAATAAATTATTTGATGATTTATAGTCTTGGTTGGGCATTCTCTATTAAAACTGACAAAGGGGTATTATTTAAAATGATAAAACAAGAAATTTGAAAGCTTCGGCGACATGGGTAGTGTGCCACTATATAAACAAAGGTCGTAACTTTCATTGTATAATTTTCAGATATTGTATTGCTAATTACATACAAAAATATGATTTCCTTTTCATTATATTATCAATTACTTGTAGATATGAAGATGGGCTTAATCATCAAGTACAACACGAACAATATGTAGAATATGATAGGTAAGACAAATCTAATTATAATTATCATATACGACTGTTGTTGCAGCATAATATTGCCAAACACCATTCTCTTTATATGTTAGCTTTTATTTAATTTAAATATGTTGCTTCTTTCATTTTGCAAAGTGAAAGTTATTACATATGTCAAATTCTATCTTACTAAAGTTTAAAATTCCATTTTACTATTTTTTTCAATTTAATAAGTATAAACTCTTTATTTCATTTATTCCACTACATTTTATTTAATATGCACTTCTTCAATACCAAAACTTTTGCAAATAAGCTATTATACAAGGAATTCAATAAATTAATTACCAAAACACTTAAGTGTATAGATTAAAGTATAATTTAATTAAATAAATTCCCTTTTTAATGTCTCATTTGTTTTATAGGTATATGGTTACGTCTGCAATGAAGCAAAATAATTGTGATTACAATTCATATATTATAAATTTCGTAATAAATATTCACAATGTATTAGAGTATTATTTCATTAATCTTTTGATTTTTTCATGTATTTTTATGTAGTTTATGCAATGTTTTTAGTTTCTTCTTTCGTCTATCAATCTTACGTATAATTAACTTCAACTATGTTATTTATTGTAGAAGTTCATTTTCTTATTTAATTTTTACACACGCAATACAGGTGCATCGTCTACTAGTTTATCATAAAACAACATGTGACAATAAATTTAAAAATCAATTTCTTAATATCATAAATTTTATAGTATGCATAGTTTGTACATGTGTTAAAGTTGAAACTTGTAATAAAAATATGTGAAGCCTTTTTATGTGATATGAAACAAATTTGTAGAATATATGGCAAATTTCAAAATTAACAAATATGGAGGTACTTTCGTATTAATTAGCTAGCCTCAAAAGATGAACAACACTTCTACATAACTTAAAAGTACATGCACATACAATCAAAATTCTTTTCTAATAAAAATAACAAGTTCAACTAACATACAAAATTTATGAAAGTAATTTGCAAATGATAATCTCACGTGTCTTATTCATTAGTGTTTTTTTGTAATATTTAATATAGTAAGTACAAGGTGCCACAATATTTATAGCATAAGTTCAAAGGTGAGTATAGAATATGGATACCGTGTATTTATATCCTATCATATGAGAGTAGAATTCAAAAAATATGTATTTGTATCCTATCTTGTGACTCTAAATGCTCACCTCAGACCCTACTAAGTTAAATAACACACAAGAAGTATTTTGTATAGAGGGATCACCCGCTTACCCTACATACCGTTATGTTATAAGAGTGCACTAATAAAAATAACTATCAGTCCAAGTATACATTAATTATAAGCCAATAAAACCCTTATAGAACAATTAAAAGCAGTTTAAACTTTATCAAACAAAATGGAATTGCTTTTGAAATTATTCAATTTATTAGGAAATCGAATCGAATCGATCTATGTACAAATCAATTTGATTCAATCCGAAAAACGAGCCTCATTAATTATCAAACCATCGAAGATGATTCTAATTGCAGGGATAAATTCAACCATTTTAGGTACCGTTTGATTTAGTTTGAACTGAAACAAAACCACAAACACTCGTAAAATACGCCATAAATTATAAATGCAGACTATAATTAATAATCATTCAGTGTAAAAGTTTCATGTTTAAATTGAGTTTTTAAATCTTGGATTTAAAAAAGGGTGCTCTCTATATAAATATCTCGTCATTATAAAAGATAATAAAACATCCTTTTGGTGTATCTTTTAATCAATTTAGTTCGAGACAAAACAATAATTTGAAAACTATAAAAACACTTTCAAAAGATTTTAGATTGAAATATTCAATTAAAAAACAAATTAAGAAAAAAATTAAGTTAATTACAAAAACATGACTTGTGTTTTGAGCAATCTATCAATACATGACATGTGTTATTTTTTTTATAATTAAATGAAATGAGTTTTATAAAAATGTGTCAATATTATTAATTACTATTAGACGGAATGTATCATGGTTTTATTGATCTAAAAAAATTAGTATAATAAAAAATAATACTAAATAAAATAAAATAAAATATTAAAAATTATTTTTTGAAAATAATATTTTTTAAGATCAATAAAATATTAATATGTATTATTTAAAAATAATTAAATAATATTAATATTTTTATATAAAACTTAAATAATTTATTTATTAAAAAAATACATATTATATGTTTATAAATTAATCAAAATATATATCACATTTTTATAATTAAAGAACAGTGAAAGTGTACTTGCAATTTAAAAACATTTTAAAACCGACGTAGAAATACGTTGAAACCAAATGAAACACCGCTGAGGTCACTCTCATTTATGATTTCTGCTCTCTTTTTTCTTACACGTGTTGTCAGAACTTCCTCTCGTCATTTTCTACATTAATATTCTCGCACGCACAAATCACCACTCACCCCTCTTTCTCTCTCCATTTATTCCCTGTCTGCTGCACAATAGTTCGCTTAGGCGGTTCCTCTCACTCTCTCTCTCGCTCTTTTTTTCTTCGCTCTCTTTCTAGAAGCTAGATTTGTCTTCAACCTATGGCAAACCCAGAAACTAAACAAGTGAAAATAGTGGAAACAAAAGAGGTTGATGAAAATAAAGAGAACAACAAGGAACAGCCACCTCCTCAAGAACCTCTTAAATACAAGGTAACATCAAAACAAAACCCCAACAATACGCACACACATATATCTATACTTTTTTTTTTTTTTTTTCATGTCTAACATCAGCTTCTTTGTTTTGCAGACTTGGGTCTTGAAAGTTTCTGTTCACTGTGAAGGTTGCAAGAGAAAAGTGAAGAAGGTTTTGCAAAGCATAGAAGGTACTAGTAACAGTCATTTCTTTTCCTCTTAACATGATTCCCCTATAACAAAAATCATTGCTCTTTTGTCAAGTTGCATATTTTATTTTTAACAATAATCCAAATACTACCTAACTTACTTTTTTTTTTGTTAGATAAACCTATAAGGAAGTAAGTACTATAGGGTTTTGCCGGTTTATAAGGACGAGGATGAAGTTTTCACGAACTCTTTGACTCATTTTTTCCCTGGGAACTCACTTTTTCAGCTCATGATTCATCTCTTCTTTTCAATTTTTCATTTGGATTAAACAAATTCATGTCCTTTTAGTTCATGCACAGCTCAAAGATGTCGTTTTTCTTACACTTGCATTATCTCAATTGGGTTCGTTTTTAATCTTGTACCCATTTGAGAAAAACACAATCTTTCTTAAATTTTCCAGTACCATTTGTAAAAAAATCCATGTGTCCTTGTTTTCAGGTGTTTATACAACGGACATCGACTTGAAGCAACAAAAAGTGACAGTTAATGGGAACATAGACGCGGACACACTCATAAAGAAGTTAATTAAAACTGGTAAACATGCGGAGTTATGGCCTACGAAACCGGCGAAAAAGAAGCAAAATAAGAACAAGAACAAAGATCAGCAGCAGCAGCAGCAGCAGCAGCAAGGGGACGATCCCGAAAGCGGAGAAGAGAATGATGAAGAAGCCGTAAACCCTAAGGATAAACAAGACAACGATGTCGAAAAGAACAATAATGGTGAGGTTTTGGTAGGGGCACAAAACAAGAATGGTGTCACTGTCCAAGTGAAGGAGATCAAGCCGGAAGTGAAGCAGGCAGTGATGTTTCCTGCAGGAAATGCGGCGGTGCCGGTGGCGGAGGGTGAAGGAGGCGGCGGCGGTATGGAGAAAAGTGGTGGTGGTGGTGGTGGGGGTAGTGGTGGAAAAAAGAAGAAAAAGAAAGGGAAAAAAGTGAGTTTCAATAATGAAGACGGAGAACAGCATCAGCACCAACACCCACAAACTTGTGATGGACCTGCATGTAGTGGATTACCAATGCATGGTCATGGTCATGGTCATGGTCATGGTCCAGGTCATGGTCCAGGTACAGGTCCAGGTCCAGGTTCGCACCATTATCCAGCTAATCACAGCCCTCCACATCATCCGGTGTACCAAGACTCCTCTCCACATTACCACGCGTCTCCTGTACGCGGTCAATTACAATACGGCATATCCTAGGAACTACGCGGCGTCGTACTACGCACCGCATCCGCCTCCAACGTACTCCTACGAGTATGTATATTCCGGTCAAGAGGCAGAAGCGGGGCAGTCCGATACAGAACCGTGTCCGTATTCGCCCCGGCCGGCCAATACGTTTGAGATATTTAGTGATGAAAACCCTAATGCATGCTCAGTTATGTGAAATTGTGAAGAAGAAGAAAGGAAGGAAAAAAAAAAAAAGGGGTGGGGGGCTACTGAGTACTGAGTAGCATTTTCATCTAATCTAGGGCATTGAAGCCTAGACAAGTATAAAATTTGAGACTTGAGAACATGTACTAAGTACATTTTTTATGTATGTAACTGGGGCAATGTGGTTATTGTTCCTTTAATCATGTAATGTCCAATGTGGGACTTGGGTCCATGTAGAGGATAGTTTTTTGAAGTTATCAAGAGGTGTATTGTGAATATTGTCTTGAAAATATTAGTCCTTATCATTATGCTAATTTAGGGTTTTAAGGCTTTTTCTTATTTTTAATTAGCACTCTTTTAACTTTCAGCAATTGTTCTTTCTTGCAGTCTTTTTTTTTTTTTTAAATTACAAATCAGTTAGCTAGTTATTAGTCATTTATTCAACTTAGCTTGTTTCAAGTTTGGGCTTTTATTAAAAAACTTGACTCATGTCTTTGTATATTTTAGGGCTGTAAATGATTTAACACAGCTATATATTTATTTTTCTGGATTTGAATTTGGTTTCTATCATCTATCCTACATTTTAGGACTATAGATGTGTTCAACTGCTTAGAGCATCCCCATCCTTGAGGAATCCTATACTCTTTTAACAAACCACATTGGTGGGTTTTACCACTTTATTTGTAAAGCCTTTTATTCGAATGTATGTCAAAAAGTGAAGTGCTAAACCTATCAAGAACCTCGGATATAGGAAAATCGGGTTTGATTAAGATCAACTTAATCCGTAGATGAAAATTAGATTTGGAAATAAAGTTGGTTTGTCAAACGAGTTTAGACCGAGTATGTAATCAAGCCTATTCATTTAGGTTTTGTTGGAGTGAAAGGTGGGTGGTTTATTTTCCGTTTTGTTGGTTTAGGGCCTTAGCTGAAACATTTATACTATAAACAGTAAATAAAAATATAATAATAAACACAATATCTATATTATATATAGAGTAAATAAAAATATAATAGTAAACACAATAGAGTGGCTAAGTATTTGTTCTTATATCTTTTAAGTTGAAATCTCATTAACATTTTTATTTTTGCAAAGTGCATTTTTTGTGCTGTGGAAGTAGCGTGAATAAGTCCAACATTAAATTAACTTAATTAAGATTTCTTTATTGGTCACCACATGAAAAAATGAAAAAAGAAGAAGTTTTTATTGATAAAATTTCAATCTTTAAACATAAATTTTTGTTGTGGAAATTATTGGCGCTCATTGTTTTTGTAAAAATACAACTTTTTTTCTAATTTTTCCATCTCTGAATTTTTATTTTTAAAGGTCAATTTTCTTTTAATGAGTTGTACAATCTCGTGTCGACCCTTAATATAAGGGATAAATTGCATTAAATTGTACAAACTTTTGAAGGTAAGTATGACGAATGATATGATCCTTGAGTTGTATAATCTTGTATCCATCTTTAATTCATGGGATAAATTGCATTAAAGTGAATCAACTTTTGAGATAAGTCCGTTCAAAATAATACTTAAAAAGATGCATCAATGTTTGAAAATAAAGAAAATTATATCGACTACCTCAGTAAACTTTTGATAAAACATGAACACCCCACTCTTGTGTAGGTCCCACAAAATTTGATCAAATGGCATCTATTATGGAAATATTATGTTGTCATAAAAACAAAATAAATACTTATTCATTTCTATATTTTAAACTTATCAATTGAAAATAACAATAGTGAAACGATATTACTTATTAATATTTAAAAAGAAAAATGTATTATGACTCATATAAACTAAATAGATAAAAGAAAAACACTAATGGTTTGCTACTTATTAAAAAAAAAGTCCTCCAAAGGATGCAGAAAATATCAAGACATAAATATGTTGTTAGTATTATCATCATCATCCATTTTTTGCTTAATTTTTCTATTTTCACAACTCATAAAAAAATTAACATCAAGAATAAACACAACAAGAAAAAGAAACACAACATGAAAAGAACTTAGATGGTTTATATCTAAAAATAGGAATTAATATGATTCCATCATCAATCTCTTTTTGGGTTGGGAATGGTATATATATATATATATATATATATTTGTCAGTTTAGCTTATAAATTTATTTTTTATGTATTTTAATGAGTTGTCTTTTTTTTCTCTATTTTCATACTTATTAATTAAGTTTAAAATGATATGGAAATTAGTAAATATTTTATTTTATTACAATGACTTAATATTTACATCTCATATGTTATTTTATTAAGTTTTGTGGGGCAGCACAAAATTACAGGGGAAATTGTAGCATTTTCAAAAGTGGGATGTCTGTTTTTTTTTTTTTTTTAGTTTAAGGGTTAGATGATGTAATTGTTCCAAAATAAATTAATTTAGGATATTAAAATTTCCAGTATTTAAAAAGAAAAATTGATATTTTGCAAATTGAATCAATAAAGTATTAATAATTTTACCATTGATAAAAATTATGAAAACTTAACTAAAAACTAATCCAAATGTTAATATCCTAAATGAACTTTGCAAAGCGTTAATATTTCATTTGATTCACAATTGATTTCTTGTTTTAACTAGCCAAAACTTTGATACATTAAATAAATCTATCTCCAAACGTTAATATATTTTAGTGTAATCTACTTTAATCTAAGGATTGTGTGTTAGGATTAAACAGATGTAATACTCTTATACAAGGAATGGGGATTTCCATAATCCATGCCAAAATGTTGAACTACTGTGATTATGTAATTGAGGAAAAAAAATTAATTGCAAAGGTATTTTAAAATTATTGATTTCTTATAGATAAATTTTATAAATTTTTTACGCTGTAATTTTTTTTTTTGCGATATTATATAGGTGTAAATAATTCTTAAAAATGTCATCAAAACCTTTAAACTTATTGGATATGTCGTGGATATGTTGTTTATTTAATGGTATGAAGTAAGAGGCATTGAATTGTAATTTTAATGAAGTTAGCAATGCCTATTACATGGCTATTACTATATTACTTGATATAGGGGAAAAGAAAGAGAGGAACTAAATTGGAATAACAGTAAATTGTCCATTATATGCTCACTAAAAAAATAAAGGCATTTATAATAGATAGACATGAAAGTACAATCAAGTGCAGTTTTCAAGGTGGAGGTACTTATAAAATGTTGGTGAACAAAATGCATCTTAATACATATGTAAACATAGGAGAGTTAGTATATTTATATGTATTCATACATACAAATGAAAGTTATGAACGTCATTAATAATTATTAAAAAAAATCATACTCAAAATTTAATTTATTTATAGTAAATTAATAGTTGAAAAATACGTTTGCTCTTAATAGAAAATAATCAGACTCATATATATGTGTGTGTAATATACATATTTTGTCTCTTTATAATGTGTAAAGAATAAGATTATTCAAAGTGGGGAAAATTAATTTTTTGCACAATAAAAAAGGGAATTCGGTACTAAAAAAAGTGACATAGGAAAACAATAAAGATATATATACAATAGACAGGATCTGAATTTTCATTTCCTTAAAGAAAAAAGAAAAATTGTCCCTTTACTTTTATCTTTATTTTTTTTCCCTTCTCCTCGATTGGAGATATTTATCTTCTTGGACCATAATTTGCACTGCTTTTTAGTTTTCACTTGATTTTTTCGCTCTTTCTGGCTACATGCAAGGGAAAGGACATCCTTGGTACATCAATAATTGAGATCAAAGCAACACGAAAGAAGAGGGTAAAAGTGATGGATTAGAGCTGGTGGTAATATAAATGTTTTGTCTCCCTTTAAGCTTGCACTTTTTTCGATGCATTTGTTGATTTATTAGTTATGATTTGTATTTTTTTTAAGGTAAGGATAGATGATATTAAATAAAATCACTATCTAAACTTTTAGTGTAATTTTTTTTATTTTATACAGGGGATTTAAAGATATTAAATGTTATATATATTCAAAGTTTATTATCGCATTTTTATTTATCATAAACCTTTATCATCACATTTAGATCAAAATTGATATAAGTGTGAAAATTAATATCTTAATATTTAATAGTAAAATCTGATAACATTTAGATAATTATTTCAGCAGTGTCTTTTTTCATTTATGGTTTATAGTTTACAAAAAGGAGGTTATAGATTGTGGATTATAGACTATAAGCTATAATTATTTGTATATAGGGTTCTACCATATGCTTGTCTAGATAGTAGATTCTCTCATTGTGTATACTTGAATTATTGGACCAATAATTTATCGTTATGTCTTTCTAATATAGACATAGTAGTAAAGTTTGCAAATAAAAGTTTGATTTATTAAAATATTTTGTACCTTCAAATTTTATACGTAAATTTTGACAAATAAAAACAATTGAGGACATAGTATTTTAGCAAATTCACGCTTAAGACATAAATTTAAATAATTACTCATAATTCACATAATTAGCTTTTTCTTAATAATTCATAATTTATAGAGTATTAGGTTTTCAATTATGGATTATCGACTAGCTATAGGCTGCTAGTTGTGTACGGAGTTTCACGAGATGCTTGTCTAGAAAGTAAATAGTAGATTCTGATTTTTTTTTTCCTTCTCTTTCTTTTTTCCCATGATGAAATTTGAAATTTAAAATTAAGTAGATGAAATTGTTTATCATTTTTTAATTGTTATTAAAAAAAGATTAACGAGGTCCATAGATACTTGTCCTTTTTTCACTTTACTTATTCTATCAGGTTCATTTTTCACATATCGACCTTTACAGAATTTTTAATTCACCTTAAATAGTTATTATATGTTTAATATAGCAATGGGGAAGATTTCCATATATTCGACCTATGTGCATCATGTACCAAGCTTTGAAATTGGAACCTACTAATCGATTAGTCTAAGACTCTAAGCAATCTAGAAGACGTTGAACCGAATCTCAATTGGTTCGATTTCATTGGACCTTTTTTTTTCCCCCCTTGCCATTGGAAGGTGAATTCAAACCCATTCCACTTGGAAGATTAGTGTTAATATCTTTAGGTTACAAAGTTATTAACTATTAAACTCAATTAATATGTTTAACGTATAAGATTTTTTATAAACAATGATTTATGTTATAAAGTGAATGATCATTAATTTTTTTTAAGAAAGTTCTACAGTCAAGTAGACAGAAATATCCAATTGATTGTTTTGCTATTAAAATGATTCTAATAGATAATGTAATGAATGGATGGCAAAAAAAAATGGATAATGTAATGAACATATTACAATGATGGGTTTCTATGAGCTATTGAACAACTTAAAAACTATGAAAAATATTATAAAATTTTTTAATCTTCTAGATTGCATCAAACTTCACCAATTTTTTAACATCATGGCTCAATTTAGACATCACCCCCCCTCCCTTTATGAAAGATGGTAGGGTTAATTATGTTCATATGCGAAGAAAAATTTGCATTTCATGGACCCAACATATGATCATGCCTCCTCTTTTGTAGATGTTCATGGCTTTTCTTAATGGAGTTTTATTCATACTTTTGAGCTACTTTTAATAAAAATTATAGGACGCAAGATCATGAAAAGGACCAGTCACTTTTCTTTATCTAATTTTTTTTTTTTTTCATCTATTGTCTAGAAAATTCTTTTGGGAATTTATTTTTCATTTTTTTTTTTTGGTAACCACTTGAAGCACCTTGACATTCTTTTGTGTAATGGGGAACTCATATCTTGAAAGAATCTTACTGCATGTTTATTCTATATTCTTCCTTGAAGGGACTCTATCGACAGATATTATCTTTTAAGGCCAATCATAATCAGATCAAAATTCCAGACGAAAATCAAAACTTATGGACCCTTTTAAATTTTGAATAGTGGTTCATTTTCATAAAATTTTGAAAATATATCTTTTCAAATCGACATGTAAATTTTATAGCGTTATCATTCGTAATCATAAATATTAAAAGATGACCTTATTGATAATTTAAAATATATAAATATTTTTAATGTTATTGGAAACAATAATGGCTTGTTTATTTTATCTATGTCTATCTATGTTTTATGTAATTATGATATGCATATTGTATTTATTTTCTTCTTGGTTATGCCATCTTTTCCTTATATTTGTTGGAATTTTATCACAATCAAAGTGAAAAGATGCCGAAATGATGATAAGAAAAAGGTTAGGGTAATGCTTTAAAGGGTCATTATTCCATCCGTACATAGGTTAATTTGCAGCCAGTCCAAATTTTGTGTATATATATCATTCTATCATATTCACGGACAACTCGGGAAAAAGCTTTTTGGGTCCCCCACTCATGTGTCTTATTTTACTATTTAGATTTCAGAATTTTTACCGTGCATTTAGTGGGACCTTGCAGTCATTACTCATTTACTATATTCATTAATCATTAGTTTATCACTTAACCGTAAAAACTAAAATCATTGAGTAGAAAAAGAAAAATGAAGGAGGCATATTGGCAGGCAAATTGACTATATATTCATTTTATATTCTACATTTACATAATTACATTAATGTTTATCAAAATCAGGGTGTGGTTGTTTTGTGTACAATATATAATATATAATTCAATATGCTTGTGTGTAAAATACGGAATCTTTCGGTGGAGCTCAAACTCCATTCCACTTAATTTAATAATTGAGTTGAACTTATATAGCCAAGCTTGATTTCTTAAACCATATAGAGATTTATGGCTTAATTACGGCTTAATGAATTTGAAATTCGACATAATTTAAATTATGAAGTCATAATTTTTTAAGTTTAGCAAGTTTAAAGGGATCAAGCCAGGTAAGCTTGAACAGATGAAATAAATATTATTGAGTTTTAATAGTTTGACTTGAATTTGAGTTCAAAGCTAATCCTATTTATATACCCCCTTATGATAATCAAGAGCGATGCCCATGAATCTCTTTTCTTAAAAAAGTTAATAGCGTTGAATTTACCAGTAAAAATGGTAATTAATTTTGACATCAGAAGGAGCAAATTGAAATCTTGTAATAGAATTTTTTTTTCGAAAATGTAAGCATACACCTGAAAATGTTAGGTGTTTATGGGATTAAATTTAAATTTTATGTTCTGAATGGAAATTCTTTCAATGTTTATAGAAAAAGATTTTCTTTTATTGTGCCGAAAACTAATTTTGTAAATTAGTATATATTTTGCTCTATAGAAATATATAATATGCAATTTGTTTTCATTTTTAAGTTTTAAAATTTGATTGATAAAATCAACCAATAGTAACTAAAGCATATGTTAAGAACCGATTATTTCATCATATTCTGATCATTTTAATATTATATTTTTGTTGTTTTCAAATAAATACCTGTAAAAAAATAAATATTTATAAAAAACTAATAAACTGACAATTTTACTCATAATTTGACCAAACATTTACAACCCAAACAATTTCTATGTACTAATAAACTGTTTCACTTTGGAAATGGAAATATACTGATTCCTCTTGATGACCTTCTCAGAAATTTCCAATGGGAACAGAATCTGATTCTTCTTTCTTGATTTTATTCATCTTCTTTGCCAAGACACCAAATTTTGTATTAGCCATACAGGAGCACTAACTTGAGCTAAGGATTCCCCACCGGATATATTATAATATATTAGTAATTTTGCACCCACAATGTATTTGTAAATATCATACTAATATAAATAAAATTATAATAAGAATTATAATACGCAATACGATGGATGGAATGATTAGTTAAAGCAATGGACATGGAGATAGAGAATAAAACATAGCAAAATCCACAAATTTGATGTTGTTTGATATAATATACTGTGTGTCACGATTTTACTTTAATGTTAACTATTTTTTAAGAAGTTAGTTGTCTCATCTAAGCATGCTTAAACTTGAAGTTGACTTAAAATCGCTACATAAAAGAATGCTTAATAACTGGTTTTCCATCATCATCTACTTAAGGAATATTTTGATCTTCTATATATGTATTTCTCGTTTTTCTTACACAGACTGAAATAGAAAATTATTTGTTTTTGCAATTTTTATAATTTTGTCACCTTTCCTTTCATAAAGAATGCAATAAAGCTATTGGAGACTATATGTGCAGAAGAAGCAAGCGTATACAAGAAATATACAAAATTATCGAATTATAATTTAACAAACAGATACTTAAACAAGTCAAACACAACAAATGTATAATTAAAAAGAAAAAAGAAAAATGTTACTTGACTTTCTATATCGAGTTAGATGTACAATAATCATTTATAAAAGAATAACTCTGGTTATCAAATGATTGAATAACCAGGATCAATTTATTTATTATACTTAGTTGATATTAATAATATAATTTGAATCATTGGACAGCTGTTTAATCATTGAAATAATATTTCTTACATTGGTCCATCAGTTGAAAAAAGACATAATGATATATCACTTGTTGAAATAAGTAGTGGACGCCAAGATTTTAACCATGATCATAGCGTATACTATTTGTAAAATTATTTATATATAGATACCAATTTGTGCTTCGAAATCCCAAATGATTTATAAAGGTTAAATAAAGATTAGTTATGAACTTATGATGAATCTCTTTTCGTTGTCTCGAGATACTAAGACATGATACACCTCGATTAAATTAACCTCGAGCAATGGCAATTTGCATATATAAGTTTTGCGAAAACAGGTCTCGGTAATGACCTTGGGCGTCGTAACGTCATGAAAAGCAGCAAACCGAAAATTCGCATTACCAAGAGACAAGAGAAACTAGACGAACAAATAGACAATATATCTAACCCATATAGCTTTAGAATAGAAATAATGATCAAGCCCCGAATGCATTGAAAGAATCCACCAGACACATAAAAAGTATTTATTCAATATTGCACTTCATGTATACACAAATAGTAAGTGCTAATAAAATCCTATATATAATAGTTATAATAGGTAATTTAAGGGGAAAAAATAATTTGTATAATCTATACACTGAAATTTTAAATTTTGTAAGTATTTATTCACCATTTATCAATATTATTAGAACTAGAGTCGTCTATAGTTGATGGTTAAATATGGGTTACGAGTCTCTCAAATCCAAACTAACCCATTAACTACATGGGCCAACCACCCATTATGTTTAGGTCAAACTCATATTGATAGGGCCCATAGCCTCACTAAAATATTTGTCTCTTAGGCTTAAGATACTGACTGGTCACTATCTATTATATCTGTATAGCAATCGTCCAAAGTCACTTGACATGCCTCCCTCACCCAAGCTCGACACGGTCGAACATGGATTGTTAAACTCATCCCATGTCTACTATAACCATTAGTAATCACCCACTGGGCTATAATTCCATGATGCACTCAACTGTCAAGAATCTGCTCATTATAAATATCTCCTCCTACTTACCTCTGCACTAATATGTTTGCTGACATAGGTATTGAAATGGTCGCATCGGGCCCAACTCAGTGCACCACTTATCATGTTCTATCTTGCCAGCTTAACACATTCATGAGTCCAGTCAAATAATCCTCATTTTTGTCTCTATCAAATTAAAACTAGCCACACCTATGTTTAGTAATTATAAAATAAAATACATTTTGAGAAAAGAGAAAAAAAAAAACACTAAGAAGTCATATTAAGAAACTACTATGTATGAGAAGATGGGAAGCTACTGTATGTGATATGAAATTGAAAGCTACACGTTTAAAGTTCCAACTTCGAAGATATGTATTATGTATTTATAATAAAGCAAATTAAATAATTTACTTTACTTAACTAATATCTTTTAAGCCAGAAACAATTCATTCATTGCACAATTTTATATTATATAGTTTTATATGCTAACTTTATTAATTTCTCTTATTATTATATATATATATAATTACTTCAAGAAACTAATTTATTAGAATATTCATAACTATTGACAAAGCAAAACAATAATTATTGATTTTAAATTTGTATAATTCTTGTCTTAGACTCATTTAATTGATTCTTTGTATTTCACTATCTATTATATTTAAACCAGAAATAATCCATTCATCATGTGCTTTTATACTATATAGTTTTATATGCTAAATTTATCAATTCCCTTATTATATTTTGTTTTACTTAAAAAAACTAATTCATTACAACATTCATGACTATTGACTAAGCAATGGAATAATTATTAATTTTAAACACTTTTATACTATATAGTTTTATATGTTAACTTTATCAATTCCCTTTATTTTATTTAAAGAAATTAATTTATTACAGTATTCATGACTATTAACTAAGTAATGGAATAATTATTGATTTTAAATTTATTACAACATTCATGAATACTGACTAAGCAAAAAAATAATTATTGGTTTTAAATATGTATAAATCACTCATTTAATTTGTTCTTTGTATTTCACTATGTATTTATAACGCAAAAACCACTTCTACTACCTTATATCACTAATTCTTCCACCTCTACATGCAGGTGGTGCTATCTCTTCTAACTAGTCTCTTGTTAGAGATATATGGTACAACAATTGTCACAGATGAATTATACTCTTAATTTGGAATAAATAAGATCATCATTAGTATCAAGATCTAGATTATGAAATGAAAGTGAGAAAGGAATTCACCGTTATGGATCAAAATGGTTCCCCATGGGTTTTAATTGTTTCATATAAAACTTAGATTGTTATACGATATTTCATTTTAACGATGCTAAAAGTCATGTATGACATAAAGAAAACGAATATATTGTTTCATATTGTTTTTGCTTACTTTATTTGCTACAACTTTTGATTCTCTTGGATAATAATCGATTTTAGTTTCTTAAACTTCCTGTAAATTTTGAATGCAAATCAACAATAAATTAGCAATATTTAACTACAAAGAGAATGTTAAACTTTAATATTGTTGGGATGAGAAGGAGTTGTATTTTTATTCAACTTTCATTATTTATCAATTGGTCGGTATATTTAAAAAACTAAAAAATATAATAAATAAGTTGTAATATAATTTTTAAAGCAAAACTTGACTATTCGACTCCACATATTTTAAAGCAAAGTTTTAATAATTTTTGTAACGTCTTTTTTTCCGTTCCCATGAGTGTAACAAAAGAATTATACAAATTTAAAATCAATAATTATTCTTTTGCTTAGTCAATAGTTATGAATGTTGTAAAAATTTAAAATCAATAATATTTCATTGCTTAGTCAATAGTCATGAATGTTATAATAAATTAGTTTCTTTAAGTAAAACAAATATATAATAAGGGAAATTGATAAAGTTAGCATGGAAAACTATACTGTATAAAAGTATTTGAAATCAATAATTATTCCATTACTTAATTAATGTCATAAATGTTATAATAAATTAGTTTCTTTAAGTAAAACAAATATATAATAAGGGGAATTGATAAAATTAGCATATAAAACTATATAATATAAAAGTGTACGATGAATAAATTGTTTCTGACTTAAATAATAGGTAGATAATAATAAATCCTTTTTTCCAAGCCTGAAGGGATTAAAGCTCCATCCATCTTTCATATGTATGTTTAAGTTTATGGTTTATTTGAATTAAAAAAAAAAAGTTAATTTTTTCTCATATTATTAGAAACAAAATTCCTTCTTACCCATTTTTTATACATAAGCATTCAAAACACGGTTTATCTTCCATCCGCAGGATGAAACATAGACTTCTAGCAAAACCCATCGTCGCACATCCTCTCTCCTGCAAAACCATCCTTAATCCCACAGTATATTCTATTGCTCTTGTTTTGTTACTATTGTATTGCATTGCATTGTATAGTTCCTCCCTTCTCTCCAATCCCATTTCCATCCTAATCTCTCTCTTTTCTTCTTCACACACACTCTCTCTCTCTACCCATTGAAGCATTTTGATTTCCAAACCCTAATTGATAACAAATTTGCATTCTTTATCTTATTTATTGTCAGTATTAATGATTCTATAAACAAAGATGGGATCCCCAATTATGTGGTTTCTTATGCATCGTAATCTTTGTACCTTCTTCACAAACTCTAGCTCTTGACACCGTTCCCGCATTTTGTCAATTATTTATAAAGATAAACTTTTTTTTTCATAATACAAATTCATATAAATAGTGAAAAAAAAAAATCATAGGAGTCATATTAAGAAACTACTATGTATGAGAAGATGGAGAGCTAATGTATGTGATATGAAATTGAAAGCTATACATTTAAAGTTCCAACTTCAAAGATATGAGTATATATGTATTTATAATAAAGCAAATTAAATAATTTACTTTATTTAACTAATATCTTTTAAGCCATAAACAATTCATTCGTAGCACACTTTTATATTATATAGTTTTATATGCTAACTTAATCAATTCCTCTTATTATTTGTTTTACTTAAAGAAATTAATTTATTACAACATTATGACTATTCACTAAGCAAATGAATAATTATTGATTTTAAACACTTTTACACTATATAGTTTTATATGCTAACTTTATTAATTTCCCTTATTATATATATATATATATATTTTTTTTTTTTTTACTTCAAGAAACTAGTTTATTACAATATTCATGACTATTGACTAAGTAATGGAATAATTATTAATTTTAAATTTGTTACAACATTCATGACTATTGACTAAGCAAAACAATAATTATTGATTTTAAATTTGTATAATTCTTGTCTTAGACTCATTTAAATTATTCTTTGTATTTCATTATCTATTATATTTAATCTAGAAATAATTCATTCATCATGTGCTTTTATACTATATAGTTTTATATGTTAAATTTATCAATTCCCCTTTTTATATATTTGTTTTACTTAAAAAAAAACTAATTCATTCCAACATTCATGACTATTGACTGAGCAATGGAATAATTATTAATTTTAAACATTTTATACTATATAGTTTTATATGTTAACTTTATCAATTCCCTTTATTTTATTTAAAGAATTAATTTATTACAACATTCATGACTATTGATTAAGCAATGGAATAATTATTGATTTTAAATTTATTACAATTATTCATGATTACTGAATAAGAAAAAGAATAATTATTGGTTTTAAATTTGTTATAATCACTCATTTAATTTGTTCTTTGTATTTCACTATATATTACCTTGTATCACTGATTCTTCTACCTCTACATGCAGGTGGTGCTATCTCTTCTAACTACTCTTTTGTTGTAACTACCATCTTAACCCACATAAATAAATTTGTTAGAGATATACGGTACAACAAGTGTCGCAGATGAAGTATACTATTAATTTAGAATAAAGAAGACCATCATTGGTATCAAGATCTAAATTATGAAATGAAAGTAAAAAAGAAATTCACCACTACGGATCAAAATAATTCCCCATGGGTTTTAATTGTTTCATATAAAACTTAGGTTGTTATACGATATTTCATTTTAACGATGCTAAAAGTCATGTATGACATAAAGCAAACGAATATATTGTTTCATATTGCTTTTTGCTTACTTTATCCGCTACAACGTTTGATTCTCTTGGATAATAATCTATTTTAGTTTCTTAAACTTCCTGTAAATTTTGAATGCAAATCAACAATAAATTAGCAATATTTAACTACAAAGAGAATGTTGAACTTTAATATTGTTGGGATGAGAAGGAGTTGTATTTTTATTCAGCTTTCATTATTTATCAATTGGTTGGTATATTTAAAAAATAAAAAAAAATATAAAACTAGAATAATATTTCTCCCTATGATTTTTTTTTTCACTATTTGTATGAGTTCTGTATTATGAAAAAAAAAGTTCATCTTTACAAATAATTGACAAAATGCGGCAACGGTGTTGAGAGCTAGAGTTTGTGAAGTAGCTACAAAGAGTACGATGCATAAGAAACCACATAAGTGGGGATCCCATCTTTGTCTATAGAATCATTAATACTGACAATAAATAAGATAAAGAATACAAATTTATTATCAATTAGGGTTTGGAAATCAAAATGCTTGTTGGGTAGAGAGAGAGTGTGTGTGTGCAGAAGAAAAGAGAGAGATTAGGATGGGAAATGGGATTCGAGAGGAGGGAAGGACTATACAATACAATGCAATACAATAGTAACAAAACAAGAGTAATAGAATATACTGTGCAATTAAGGATGGTTTTGTAGGGAGAGAGGATGTGCGGCGATGGATTTTGCTGGAAGTTTACGTTTCATCCTGTGATGGAAGATAAATCGTGTTTTGAATGCTTATGTATAAAAAATGGGTAAGAAGGATTTCTGTTTCTAATAATATGAGAAAAAAATGACCTTTTTTTTTTTTTAAATTCAATAACCATAAACTTAAACATACATATGAAAGATAGATGGAGCTTTAATCCCCTTAGGCTTGGAAAGAAAGAGTTTATTATTTTCTATCTATTATTTAAGTCAGAAACAATTTATTCGCCGAACACTTTTATATTATATAATTTTATATACTAATTTTATCAATTTCCCTCATTATATATTTGTTTTACTTAAAGAAACTAATTTATTACAACATTTATGACTATTGATTACACAATGGAATAATTATTGATTTTAAATACTTTTATACTGGTTTTCTATGCTAATGTTATCAATTTCTCTTATTACATATTTGTTTTACTTAAAGAAACTAATGTATTATAACATTTATGACTATTGACTAAGCAATGGAATAATTATTGATTTTAAATTTATTACAGCATTCATGACTATTGATTGAGCAAAGGAATAATTATTTATTTTAAATTTGTATAATTCTTTTGTTACACTCATTTAGGAACGGGAAAAAAGAGGTTGCAAAAATTATTAAAACTTTGCTTTAAAATATGTGGAGTCGAATAGTCAAGTTCTACTTTAATTATAATAGATTATATTTAAGCCAGAAATAATTCATTCGTCACGCATATTTATACTATATAGTTTTATATGCTAACTTATCAATTCTCCTTATTATATATTTGTTTTACTTAAATAAACTAATTTATTACAACATTCATGACTATTGACTAATAATTATTAATTTTAAACAATTTTATACTTTATAGTTTTATATGTTAACTTTATCAATTCCCTTTATTGTATATTTGTTTTACTTAAAGAAATTAATTTATTACAACATCATGACTATTGTCTAAGCAATGGAATAATTATTGATTTTAAATTTATTACAGCATTCATGACTATTGACTAAACAAAAGAATAATTGATTTTAAATTTGTATAATTCTTTTCTTAAACTCATTTATTTATTTTTTGTATTTCACTATATATATATAACACAAAAACCACTTCTATTACCACCTCTGCATGTAGGTAGTGCTACCTCTTCTAACTGCTCTCTTCTTGTAACTATTACCTTGACACATATAAGTAAATTTGTTCAAGATATATCGTACAACAAGTGTCGTAAATGAAATACGCTGATAATTTTGAATAAAAGAAGACCTTCATTGGTATCAAGATCTAGATTATGAAATGAAAGTGAGAAAGGAATTCATCACTACATATCAAAATCGTTTCCTATGGGTTTGAATTGTTTCATATAAAATGTAGGTCGTTATACTATATTTAATTTTAATAAAATTATGTATGACATAGAGAAAAAGAATATATTGTTTCTTATTGCTTATTGCTTACTTTATCTCCATAAGTATGTAATGGCCATTAGTTGCTTCTCCTATTTTTAGGCTTTTTCTTCCTTTTTTTTTTTTTCCCTTCTAATTATAATTGTAATTATTTTGTATACATAGAAATATAATTTGATTAAATAAATTTTTTTCTAATATCTCATTTGTTTTGTAGATATATGGCTATATCTTCGATGAAGCAAAATAATTGTGATTAGGATTGATGTGTTGTAAACTTCGTTTTAAATATTTACAATGTATTAGAGTGTTATTTCATTAATCCTATGATTTCTTTTTCATGTATTTTTATACAATTTATGCAATGTTTTCAGTTTCTTCCTTCGTCCACTGATCTTGCATGTAATTAACTTCAACTATATTATTTATTATAAAAGTTCATTTGTTATTTAATTTTTAAACCCGCAATATTGGTATATTATCTGCTAGTGTCTGAATAATAGGTGTAACTTTCCTAATATATGCATAACTTGTTATTCTTAATAAGTCTTTTATTGTATTAATGATGTAATCTGTAATTTTAATTACATTTCTTGAAATTAGACTCAAAAGGAACATTTTTAAAACTGCTTTAGCTATAATGCTTATCATGAGCTTAGGGCCCTAGTCAACAAAACTCAAAATACACATTCAATTCCACGATTTACAATCTTTACTTAAAAAAAAAAAAAAAAAATCAACTGCAAGTTTAGTTGGGATGGCAAAAAATATCCTAGTCTCTTTGTTCCATTCCAATTTCTATTAGAGTGTTTAGCTGCATTTTAAATAGTAAATGGCAGTCACAAGTGAATAGTCATTGTATAAAATTTTGAATGAATAACAATTCATTTTCATTACATGTTACTTGTCATGAGTGCAATAAATGTCTACCTTTTATGATAGAGGCACAATAGATATGTTACAGATATTTTAATAAAATTTCTCATTTTTTATTCAAGTAAATATCATAATAATTATGTAATAGCTATTAAACTTTATTATATTTTTTATGAATTACAATTCAAATTCCTTCTTGTTTGATCTAGTGTTTCTTATTAAACATGGTTACCTACCTTGTCATTGGTGTTTACGTAGCTTCTCCACTCTCCAGCATTAGTTTTTCTTCTGGAAATTTGAATTCCGCAAATGATGCATTTCCTTATAAGACTTGTGTTAAAACTATAATGCCCTAACCTAAAATTACAACCCATCACGTGTCTTTACTAAAGATAGACCTATAGCTATTATCATACTACAATCCATAACTATAGAAATATCATCAAATCTTTATAAAAGTATACTTGTTAAAAAAATTATTTCAACTGATAAAAACTCCCGAATAACATAGTTGGCATAAACCAAAACTAACATATCTCAAACTTTAAACATCAGAAAAAAGAAGTCTTATAAAATCTTTTAGAACATCAACCATAAAAATAGTCTTGAAATACTAATTCCTTCTTTCACTTTATCTATAAATCAACAGGAAAGTCCGGTTCACTAGTGTCCCTCCATAGTCTACAAATACGTCATATCATGTTAAATCAAACACTGCTGAATCTTTATCTATTCTTGAAAAGGATAAAAGAATGAGCACAAAGGCCCGATACGTCATACCATAAACACATGCACATAAACAAGCATTGTACAATTTAACATACATCCTAAATACTAATGTAGCAAACATATATTGTTATCTTTTTATTAGCCATCCAACAGCACAGTTGAAATGACCCAGATTTAAATTTTATTTAAATTCTATGTGTTTATTTATTATCTTGAGTATTGAATTGAGTGAGTATAATGAATATCATGGTTGTGTTGTTAGTAGTCTAAAATGTATTATTTTGTAGATATATATTGAAATTAATATTTTTGTTTTATATGTATTAATGTATGTGTAATAAAATTATTAGTTATGTCTTTTATACATTAAGGTGTTAATTAAGCTAGATTAATAAATCCACTTTAATTTTTGCCTAAGGTTAATGATAGAACTTTATTTCTTTAGTTAAGCTAGTATTTATGCTCATAAGCCAAATGAGATCCAAATTAAAGCCAAATGCATCCTAAATTTATATATACTTTAAGGGGCAATTTTGGAATATGTTTAATGCCTAATTAAGCTAATTTGAACTACTTTTTGGGGGCAGCTCACTTTTATACGAATTTTGCTTCTTCTTTCTTTCTTTTCTTCTTTCTCTTTCAATTCCATTCCAAGCTCAAGTCAAGGTCAATATCAAGTTTAAAAATCAAAGTTTTTCTCAAGACAAGGTATATATATAATTATTTGAATTGATTTAGTTATGATTGTTGTTTTGTTTTGTTTTTCTTTCTTAAAGTGATTGTATGAATTCTTCATTGAAATGAGATTAGTGTTGATCAAATTGTTTGTCCATGCTTGAGATGAGTTATGAATGTGTTATATGAGTGTGTGAGTTTGTACATGCATGGTTAAAGTAATATGAAGTGTTGGGAGGATGTGAAGAGGAATTGTGTAGGGAAATTTAGAATGGATTGAAGTGGAGTTTGAAGTGTTTAATTGTGTCGATTTCATGATTTGAGTTGCTAGGATTGAGTAGTATAGATAGTAGAGTATATGAAGTTGGAAGTGTAGTGGAAGAAGGTTTAAAGTGTATTAGGATAGAATTTTTCAAAGATGAAAAACAGGAGATTTGAGATTTTTCGTTTAAGCCTGTTTTTAGAACGTACGCCGGCACCTGGGAATTCAACGCCGCCGGCTTAGAGGCAGCGTTGGATTCAGAATTCTTAAGGCTGGATGAAAGCCGCCGGCTTTCATTGGAAAAGTCAGCCGGCGTTCATTCTGTCATATTGTACGCTGGCAGCGGAAATCAAGGCCGCCGGCATATGTGTCAAAGCTGCCCGCGTATCTGGGTAAGCGGACGGCTTAGACCTCTTTGGACGTTTTTGAAAATTTTGGTTTTGGATTCTACGCCGGCTCAAGGCCACCGTAGGATGCAAAGGCTGACGGCGTACCCTTGAACACTGCTAGCGCTGGCAGTGTTGATTTTCAGAGAATTGAGCACCGGCTCAAAGCCGTCGGCTTTGGCCGCCGGCCTATCCCTTGTGCTTTTGAAATTTAAAACTTTTTCTAAAATTTTCCAAAGTTTGTTATTTGAGCAATTGAGTATTTATTAAGCAATTTGCGATATAATAGGACCTTTAAATGCTTATTTATGACTTTGTATTCAATTATTTGGATTTCTTTGATTAATTGTGATATATGGATATAATATGTGTATAATTGTGAGAATGAAATCTATAATTGTTGATTTATTGATTATTGTGATATTTCTATTACAGTTAAGGATTCTTCGGTTAGTTCATCACCGAGAGATCCTAGTTATATACTAACGGGTTCAGGTACGCAATAACTTATTTGATGATTGCTAGGAATAGGCATTCCTAATCGGATTTAAATCAATTTGACTTAACATTTGAATGAATTAGATGTCTATTACGCTGTTTAATCTGGTCCGAGGAGCAACAAACCTGTCATGATGCAATGACATGTTAGTTAGGCGCTTAACCAAGTCATGATGCAATGACTTTACCATGATGCAATGGTACGCTATGATGCAATAGCGATTCTTTTTGGTTAAGTGGGTAGCCGATAGGGAGGAATAGTATCTGAGTAACGTTTGCTTAAACTTAGGGGAAAATACTATGGTTTAGTTCAAAGTTTATGGGAACTTGTGAACCAGGCTCATGTTATGGACTGAGTTTAAGTAGAGTCGGGCAACGGCTTTTAAACCCTAAATGAAGCTATTATCTTCATAAATTAGATATAGGAGATATAAGTATTCGGACTGCTTATATCAACCCCCTGAGCAGCTGCTGTTACTCAGGATCCCTGAATTCTCGAAGCGTGTCCGGGGTTTGAATACCCTCTTGTTGATTTGTGAATGAAAATGTAATAAAGATAACCACTTGTTTTATGATGCATTACATCAATTTGATGACTTTTTTTTGCATTGGTTATTGTGTACTGGGCCTCTGGCTCACTTTTGCTGCTTTACAGGTATTGGAGACGAGTATTACGATGACTTGGGCTATAGGTCCGATTTCGAGAGATTTCTGGACGAGTGGGATGAATAGGATCCGATTACCCTGAACTTTTAGAAGACTTTTTGCTAAGGAAAAGTTATGTATAGATGGCTTGGTAGTTAAGACTATTTGCTGTAAAGACCTTAAGATTCCTTAGGTTTCTTTTTGATGTAAGAAAACATGTAATTTTGTAGTATCTTGTATTGGCACTAATCAATATTTATATGATGTAAATGTATGTATAGATTGCTTTTGTTAGCAATCTTGTTTTGTTTGAAAAGTTCTTTACAAAGTATAGTGGTTTTGATCAAACAATTTTCATAAACTGTTAGTTTTAGGACAACCTTACATATAATGTGAAAAAATTATATGTGGTTGGGGACTCGGTACTCTAATTCTCGGATTTAGAGGGTCGGGTCTTTACAACAGTCTAGGGTCATTCGCGCTTAACCCTAAACCTGGAGCAACCAAGACTTCGTAAAAACAATCAATATTGAAAAGAGATAATATATACATATATGATGTTAGAAATCTTCCCCCACACTCGAAGTACCATAATTGTACAACTTCTTAAACTACCGGAATCATATCTATGCACGAGTCCATTCTGGACGACCTCATATAGATTATCAGGGCACCACATTAATATCACAGTGCTGCCTGGTGTTACTAACCACAGCCAAGCACAAGAGCAAACACAATTTCTTATTACAGTCGAATAATATTATATCAATTTATCATGTTTAATCCTACAAGCATAAACAGCAAGTAAGGTAAGGTCTTACCTTTAATCACTTTTAGGAACAAAAACCTAATTCACCAATGCACCTAATAACAAAGACAAGAACCCATTGTTAACATATTTTCATAAAACAACATATTTTTCATTATGTAAACTTTAATTTGAAAAGAATTAAAGAAAACCCTAAACTGAAAAGAAATACAAAACCCTAACTTATACACACCTTAATCCTTTCATAACAAAAGCTCCAATAGAGTAAAAATTCTCCAAAATACTCCAAACTATGACTCCCTTCAATATAATACAAACAAAATCGGATATGATCACTTCTATAATCTCACAAAGAGAGAAAAGATTCTTACATACCTAAAATTTTGAATTTTTATTTCCCTTTTATCTCCAAACTCCAATCTCCCACAAAACTGGGGTTTCTTCCAAAATTCTCCAAGAACTTGATTTCCTTTAAAAAAATCCACTAAGAACTCAGAAAAATATCATATATTTAAATCACCAAAAGAAAAAGAAAAAGACAATTCTTACCTATTCTTGATTCTTTTTCCTCTTTGATTATAGATCTCTAGTTCTCCCAACAAGTCCTAGGGTTTTCTCCAAAATGTATTTTCAAACAACAAGAGATCTTTAAGGAAAAATGTTATTCTTTAAAATCTATAAAGGATTGAAAAACCAACTTATCTAGATCTTGATAATCTTGATCTCCTTTTGATGTTAGGATCACAAACGGAGAACCTCTTGAGAGAAAACTAGGATTAGGAATGAGTTTGGAGAAGAGGAAAGCCTAGGATATAAAGAAAATTTGTAATCTTTCAATTTCTATGTAATAAAGGTTGGTGGCTTAGGTGTGAAAGTTGGCGGTCATTTACTTTCGAGTCAAATTCTGGAACATGTAGGCCGAGTTAATGCCGGCAGGGCATAGGACATACGTCGGCGGTGTTGAATCGAAGGCTGGAGGCCTTCAAGGTAGCCTTCGCGCTGTGATTTTCCATCTTTTGTCACATGTCTGTCATGTGATTTTTCCATCTTTTGTCACATGTCTGTCATGTGATACAACATAGACATACTTTAGGTTTTAACCATAAAACCCTCTTATTTTTAATCAAATGACATTTTTGTCCTTCTTTATAAAACATTTATTTGTATATTACAAAAACAATTTGAAAGTTGATTTCGAGCAATTTCTAATTAAATTATGTGTTTTGCTGGTAGGGATTTTTTTTACTAATAAATGAACTTTGCAAGAATTGACCAAAACATTTTTTTTAATTGTATAAATATTTATTTTAAAACATATTATAATTTTATGCGTGTATATATTTTTATAAAATGACATATAGTTGTGTGAGTCAATAAAAACCAACTTGGACCACAATCGGATCAAGAAATTTTCTCGATTTTAAACAAAGCCTTTTCAGCTCAATCCTAGAACAAAGTTCACCATTCCCAATTGACTTATACATGAGATTACGATCAATAAAAATTTTTTATTAAAAGAGACCTTTTTCCGTCGCTTTTTTCCATATATTATTAAATGTTCATTTCTTTTAGTGATTTGGACAATATTTTATTTACAAAACAATCTCCACGATAAGATATTGGGAAAATCAACCGGTTATAAATTTTCAAAACGAATGATATATGGAATAAAATGGATAAGAATAAAAGGAATGCTGAAATGATATATCTATTTCTCAAAATATTATATAGTTTATTTATGAAGTAATAAATGGAGATAATAAATTTGTAATAAATCAATTATAACTTATGAAGGCAAAATGAAAGAGGAATTGTACTTTCTCGAGATTTTGACTTCCAAAAATAAGTTTTCAAAGGAACGAGAGAATCCTTACTCCATTCAGATCCATTCTCACGTTCATCTTGATGCCTAAAGGATCCTCATCAGAGTGCTCCCAATCCTATTCCTTTCTCCAAACCAAGTTCATTAAGATCCTTTCCCTTAGAAATAAAGTTCATTATGGTTTTATGTCGATGCATGAATAATCAAAAATAGAATCACAATTTCATGTTAATTCTTAATTTCTATATTTGGATACAATTTTAATAGTAAAAATCATGATTGTGAGAAGATATTTTATTCCACCTTCCAAAAAATAGAATTGCAATTTCTTTCTACCATCATTAAAGTTAGCTACTCAATTACTTTCTATCCCCTTATATTTTATTATCCAAAACTATCATTTTATGTTTTTTTTTTATAAATACAATATATTTATATATCATTTATATATCCAAATAAAAAAAATAGATTTATAAACTATTCCAACTAACTTCATAGCCTTCCACTGTTAATTAGAGTTTGAAACCAAGTTTTAAGGGTATTCGGCCAAGTCTAGTTGAATAAAGGCAAAGTTTGATTACGTTGATAGTTTTCATAATGGCAATTTAACCTTTTTTTTAGAATCTTATGATTTAAACTAATATTGCTAAAATTTGTCTTAAATTCAGTACAATTTTATATTATTAACCAAGTTCAACAATTCTACTTAATTTGATCGAATTATCTAACATTAAAAATACGACCTTATTTTTATTAGCACATCAATAACTAAGGTACTACATTTCTCTCTATCTCTCCCTCCTCAACATTAAAACATATTTATTTTATTCATATAATAAAAAATATGAGACAGAAGTAAAAAGTCATATTTTCATTATTTTCAAACAAAATAACAAAAAACACAATACTTAATTTCCTTTACTCCATAATTTCAACTTAATTTTTTTATATCTATTATATATTTCAACCTTTTTTTTTAAATCAAAAGAACTGATATAAACCGTGTAAAATTACACAAATACAAAACATATAAAATGAATTACCAAAATACAGACGCAAAATTGCCTCTAGTAGATGCGACTTAGATATTTTTGTGATTTACACATGAGTAGCATTTTATAACATGCGATTCATGTAAAAATGAATCATAATGCATAAATGTGATTCACAGAATCCAAAACTTTAAAACTATGCCCATACATGAATCACATCTTTTAAACATGATTCCCTTAAATTACACGTGAGTGGCTCATCATACATGCGATGCAGCATTATATAAGTTTTAGCTAAATAGCATGTTCAACAGGCTCTTCATTTGTAAAATTGTGAATCACCTAAATAACATACGATTCACACTTACTAAATCTATAATTAATTTTATTTTATCTGTATTTAAATTTTTTTTTAAAGATCGGCAAACACAAACTCCACCCGTGTTTTAAGTGATTAAATAGAAATATCAGCACTTCATTAAGTAAATAAAATATAATGTAATGAAAATCAATTAAAATCTAACTTAAATATCAATGGATTAAAGTAAACAATTAAACGTTGATATCTCATCCTATTCGCCTCACAAAATGTGAATCCACTTTGACACCTAGAAACGTCAATATAGTTTATATTAAATAAACCATTGCATCCATACGTTGGCAACCTATAATAAGCATACTTACATTTTTATTAATATAATAAGCATGCTAATAATTTTTAAAACTATTTTACATTAATTGTAGAATACTACATTTCCATGCTACCTCGAAGAGATCTGTGTAGAAAGAATCATAAATTTATCGACCTTGATTGGAAAAGGATGATAAGTTTTGATTGCATCAGTGCACGCCCAATAGGCGTAGTTCGATTGATTTAAGGCGATTGGTCGGCTAAGGTCAACTAAAAAGGTTAGTAAATGAAATCTTCTTCAAAGTACTTTTGTTTGCATGTAAGGTGCTCGACCCAAAGTACTTTCGTTTGCATGTAATCACGCATAAGAAAACAGAAGAAGAATAGTCAATCACTAGAAATGATGATTGACTCTATACTAGTATTGAATAGGACTGAGAAGAATCCACCAAATGCAACCCCAAAAGTTGCAACTTGGGATAAAATTTCATGATCCCTGACCAAGTATGATTACAACATGTGGCAGCATACGCTGCTACAGTGATCAGTGATCCAAATACAAAGCATGTTTGGATATTGCAACTCCATGAACCTAGCTAACAACTAATGGCAAATAGGGTGGACAATCCAGACTGTAAGTGTCAATAACACTGCATGATTTCAACCCATTAGGAGGTAGAAGAAAAAATCATAGATCTAAGCCTCCAAGCAAGTGAGCACTAGAAACGAAATTGACCAGCATGCGTTGAAAATTATTCCACGCATCAAGATAACTAAGCCGCCCTGTTGTATCAATTTGGCAAATTACCAACGCACATCCATGTATAATCAGCCAAACAAAATTGGAGTCCATTGTAAAGAGAAATTGGACATGATATAGCATAATTCCATGTCTCATCGTATTAAACAACCTTCCTGTTGCCATTAAGAAGTATGTTCTGACCATTTTAGAATCAAAGATGCCACAGGCCTAAGGACTCAGCCACACAGTTTTGAAGATGGCAAATAAAGAGTAGAATAGAGAAACTGACAGAAAGCAATCACTGGATAATCTACTTGAAAACACTAGTTAACCAAATTCCTGAATATGCAAGAATTTAAATGTATTGTTATCCAAAAAAAAAAAGCACCCAAAAAAGTACTGGTAGTCTAAGATTCCCCAGGCATCAAAATAGATAAACTGGACAATAAGACAATTACTGCCTGATTTCAGCCTTCTTCTTCTGCCAAAGCCTATCAATGGCACTGTCAGCATCACCCTGCAAAATGATGGGATCTATTTAACAAATTGGCCTACCAAAGGGCATGGCAGAATCATGTAATTGCCAAGGAAGAACAATACAGAGATGCTGAATTTGCAAATCAAACAGAGGCCATTATTTGAAATTTTAAATCGAGGAAAAAAAGGCTAAGAAAAGAGGGCACAGTTCAGACATGAAACATAATGCTCGGGAAAAAAAAAACAACAGCCTTTCTTAGGAAAGGTATTATAGATGCCATTTTGGAATATCAAGATTCTATAATAAAAATCACTGATACCACTTTAAGAGTATGTAATTATCTTTCATGACACATATAAAATGGAGGAAACGCAAATGGTGTGTGTCAACTCAACATACATTTCCAGATAAGGATTTTAGGAGTAAATATAAGGCTACTGATGACAGGCCAAGTGCCATACCTGAGCACGGATAAATCCACATAAAGCAAATGTGGTGAACTGGTTGGTGTAAACACCATCTGGACCCAAGTGCCCAATATTTATTTGGACAGAAGCATGATCCTTTGATGTAATAAGTCTATTTGTGGCGGAACTGGAAAAAAATTACCCAAAAAAAAACAGATCAAGTATTTCCTAAAAGCAGCTTACTGAAATGTCCATACAGGCTCAATGAGTTTCGTTACCATTTCCTGGGGATGTAAAGATCCATGTTTTGACCCTCTTCATTCTGCATCTTTGCTGACTTTCCTTAATTACCTTAATGAACAAGGAAAAGACCTGCTTGATCATCATCAAATAAAGATATCTCAGAATAAATAATGCAGGTACAGATAAACAGTCATAGGACACTCGTTTTAAGACATGAATGATAAAAATATAGCACCAAGCAACGTAGTATCATCCTATTAACAATTGCCCAACAAGGAATCACTGGCATTGCCATGTATTATGTATATCGAAACATTCACTAAAACAGGGAACACAGGCTCAAGTGAACAGATTGGGTTTAGGGTATAGGGTTTGCACCTACATGTTAACTCATATCAACCATCCATTGCAACTTGTCAAAATTTTCTCTTTTTTTTTATCTATGGTTGAATAAATAATTGAAAATTTACATAACAAAAATCTAACCAAATTACTCCACATGTTCAAACAAACAGTCTGAGTATAAGGTATAGAGTCTGCATTTATAGATTAACAAATGTTAACTGGCCAAACTAATTTGCCCGACAATTTCTCATTTGCAAATCAAGAACTTAACCGAATTCCTCCCTATACCCATTCACCACACATTACAAAATTCAGTGAACAAGAAAAACACAACACACCCTTTAGAAACAGCCACTAAATTACACTCTCCTTCATGGGAAATTAGTATGGTTGCTTATCAAAAGTTGTACATCCAGCAGTGAGATGTTTCCACTTATATTCCTACTAGGAAATTTAAATGGTCCTATGGTGGTTTTAACGGGACCAGTCTCTTCGATCCTAAACAGCTCAAATCTATTCTAACCATAATTGATTTATCAATATTTCTTTACATTAATTTTTCATAATCGATTTAACTGTTAACATTATTGGCAGGTGCGTAGAAGTCCTCATTCCTACTAATTTACTTTCCACTACACACAGTATCGTAACGGATTAAAATAAACAGTTAGAAACAAGTGGGTATCTAAAAACATCTACTTTTACTTGAGTATGGGTCTAAATCAGACAAATTAGTAAACATTCCTGGTTTATATAAAACCTAGGGTTTTTCGAATAATCGGCAACCCCCTTTAATGGGTATTTCGATGCATGAGATGATACGTATTACACCGTAATTATCAGACAGTGAATTAAACAGAACACAGATCACAATCTCTTACGTATAAGGAACCGTGGCATGATTGAATCAAAAACAGTGAAATTTGAAAACAATGTACGAAGAAGTGGTGCTATAGAACGTACCAGGACGAGGAAGCGGCTGTAGGTTGAAAATAATCGGAGAGTTCCCGTTGAGCCTAGGGTTTCGTTGGCCTTATATAGGCTTGAAAAACCCTAGTTATGCGAACGGACGGCCATGCCATTGACAATTTTTTTTTTCCTTAAATTATTTTCTTTATCATGAACTAACCCAGTATTCGAAAATCAACATACTTAAAAAATAATAATAATAAATAAATAAATAAATAATCATAAAGATAAAAGTAAAAAAAAATACAAAACCAATAAAATATTTTTTAAATTATAAGATAAAAAAACAATATCCAACATAAAATAAAGATCATATAGAATTGTAGGTGGGATTTAGCTTAGGAAGGGAGGTTTTTTTTTTTTTAACAAAGGATTAAGAGAAAAAATAAAAGTTACAAATAGGCAAAACTGCACTCTTCCACTTCAAATTTATACAAGCATCTTGGACGTATGATAAAAATTAATGATATAAAATAATTATCGAGTACTCGCAACTAATTATTTAAAAAACTTGTACATAATTTTTTATTAAAAATCTTAAAGAAAATAAGAACTATAAAAATGCAATAGTATATCCTTTTTTTTTTGGTTGAAAAAATGCAATAGTATATCAATTATATATGTTTGTAAAATTACAAAAAAAAAAAAAAAAGGAAGCTAAGCTTTGTATTATAAACAAGTCTTTATGGCACACTAAAACAATAAGTTGACCTACCATCTAGACGTATGCTATTGAAAAAAAGTAGTAGAACAGTTATTTAATATTCAATTCATAGAAGCATGTAGTTTACGGGAAGTTAATTGGAAAGTTTTGTTAGAACTTATATCCTCAATATAGATTTTAACGAGATAAAATAATACATAATTAATTATTTAATTATGATAAATTGTACTTAATTAGTCAAACAATATAATGAATAATATGTTAGAATATATAAATATATATTTTACGTGTTTTTTATAGAAATTATGTATGTTTTAGCTGGAACAAATTAGTGATGAACAATCTTGATCGAGAGCCAAGAGGAGAGCTAGATTGTATCATTCACTAAGGTGCGACAAACTCAAGAGCAAAGCTTGAGAAGCCAAAATGCATAATCATTAGTTGATGGTCACATCGAAGGCTCAATGAGTCAATTAGTCAAGGAGCAACAAGTTCAAAAGTGCACAACTTTGATCGTGGGGTTTATCGAGGGCTCGATGAGTCCATTGTTCAAGATGTGATGTATTTAAAATCTAAGACTCGGCGAGATTAAAGAAGTACAGCTTTTAGCTGAACGACAAGTTCAGAACGCGATAAGTTTGAATTCAAGGCTCGATGGCGTTCATGTAAGCAAAAACTTGGTTGATGGCTAAAATGAAGGCGCAACACTTTGTGGTGCAATAAGCAATAAGGCGCGACGGTTTAAATGAATGAGCTGATGTGACAAAAAGAGCCGTTGAAGCGCATTTAATACTTGGTGGCTTAAAAACGTTATCTTTGATGAACATTTGAATTTTTAAAGGCTACTAATACTCTCAAAAGAGAGAAATGCAAAAGTGAAAAAAGAGTTTTTATTTACGAACAAACAAATCATTAATTTTCTTATTCTCTTACTCATTAACTTATAAATATATTGAAAGTGATAAAAAAATATTATAGTGCTCTATTCTTGTATTTGGTATTTATTCATTATCATCTAGAGAGAAAAAGGAAATATTTTATTTCCTCTATGTTGAAAAAGCGGTGTATTGCTTAACTTGAGCGTGTTTATTTAAATATTAATAAAGCGGTGATGAAATCCTCAATTTGAGGCATTGGTGGATCATAGAGAGTACGAAGTAGGTCGAACCCCGCGTTAAATTTATAGTCAAATTTTCTATCTCTCTCTTTAATATTTCATATTATAATATGATGTATAGTATTCATTGTTATTCAAGTAAAATTTGATCTACTGCATTAAAATTAATTGTTTGAGCATTTCAGGATGAGTACTCAATTCATCCCCCCTTTCCTCTTGTGTATTTTCTAGTGCATTTTCACGTTTTCATTCAGCATCGAAGCTTCATTTCTGTTTTTGTTCTACTTAATCGCATACGAAGTAAATATCATGGCATCAAATGCACTAAGGTTTCTAGATAGGTAAGCTATCAATAGGCCACATTTCCTCACCAATACGAATTATACTTGTTGGAAATGTAGAATGAGGATTTTCATTAAAACACAAAATTTATCTCTATGGCATATTGTAACAAATAGTCTATAGTTATTGAAGGAAAAAATAAATCTAACTATGCTAAAGCTAAAAAAAAAAAGTTCGATTAAATAAAGTTGTAATGAATATTTTGTATTGTAGATTAAGAGTGATTTTAATAGAATTTGCAGTTGTAGATCAGCTAAATAAAATTGGGAAAATCTTGAAAATACCTATGAAGGATCTAAAAGAGTAAAAGATACTAAAATCAATATTCTTTATGGCGAATTTGAAAATTTTAAAGTAAAGACTGATGAAACAATTGATCAAATGCATGATATATTCATCAATATTTTGAATCAATTGCTTGTTCTTATCAAGACATATACTAGGAGACAAACTCTAAAATTCTTAGGTCATTGCCAAAGGAATGAGAGACAAAAAGAACCTCCATTGAAGAGGTACATCACTTGAGCAAAATGAGCAAAGAATAACTCCTTATAACCTACAAGACCCATGAAATGATTAAGAAGCATGGAGAGGAGTCAGCCAAGAAGAAAATTACACTAAATTTCTCTTACTCTATCTCAAGTTCATGTGAAGAGAAGAAAAGCGAGGAAGAAGATGATGGAGAGCTTGAAAAGTTTACAGGGAAGCTCATCGTGTCCTCAGAGGTAAACAAGAAGATGAAAAAGAAGGAAGACGTTAGCTCCTCGAAATCCAATAAAAAAACCATCACATGCTTTAAGTATAATGAACCAAGGCATACTCAACAATATTGCCCATACACAAATAAAGAGAGTAAGAAGGAGAATAAAAGAGCATATATGGCTACATGAAGCGATGAAGACTCATCTGACTCGGATAATGATACATGCTTGATGGCCCTTGATGATGAGACATGCTTTACTTCTTCACAAATTCCTTGTGATGAAATATGTGAAATGTATGAAAAAAAACATGTAGTAAATTAATTAAAATAAAGAAAAATAATAGTATGCTTAAAACATTAATGATGGAAGTAGGAGAAAAGCTAGATAAGTTTAGAATTGAACATGAGGAGATTAAAATGGAAAATGAAAAGTTACCTGAAGAAATTGAATCTTTAAAATTGGAAAATGACAAGATGAATAATAAATGTAATGAGCTGAAAAGCAAAAAAAAAAAAAGTCAAGCAAGATCAATGAAAATTTAATAATTGAAAATATTTTGCTTGATATGTAAGTTAAGACTTTAAATGATGATGACAAAAAGTAATAATAATGTTGCATGCACTAGTTATAGCAATGATGAAATTTTAAAGAGCTGGTTGATCTTAAAAATGAAAATGAAAGGTTGAATGCTAGCTTATGCGATGCAAATGCTAACATAGCCAAATTCACCAAGGGATAGAATAGTTTGAGTATTCTCCTTGAAAAACAAAAAATGTGACTTTAACAAATATGAAATTGTCTATGATAGAAACTATGGTTGCAAGTCTCATAAAACTAAGTTTATGAAATCTACTCACGAAACTTGCAACTACCGTGGCAAGCTTAGCCATATTGCACAATTGTATGCAATAAGAAAAACAATGCATTTGGGTAACACAAGTAAATGTATGCGAGTGTCAAGAAGGGAAATACTTGCTCTAGCTAACCGTAAAGGACTTGAGCAAAATTGGATGCCAAAAAGATGATTGTGTTTTTGTAGATACTCTAAGTGGCTGCAAAGGCAAAAATATGGTATATTCTCAACTTGCTTGGGTTTAATAATTTGTGCCCTTGTTGTTTTTGTATATAACATGTTAATTCAAATTTTTTTGTGTAGAGATGCTTTTGTGCATATTTCGAGCTAAAATTGGGTTTAAAATGCACAAAATTTTGTTTTCATATTTTTTATGCTTAAATCATATTTTGTCGTGTTTATTGAATCTAAACAAACTTGTACAAAGATTCAAATTTAAATAAAAATATTTTTTGACGATTTTATGCACACTATTGAGGAAAATTCATGTTTTTTATAACTAAAACATGCATAAATTTGCAATATGTGAACTTATGTAAATTTGTTTAGTTCTAACATGCTTTAAATACCTTTTTAAACTTGTATGAAGTGTTACATGTGCTTAGGCATGAATTTTTTTATAATATGTTGTTTTTGTGCATGTTTTAAGGTTAACTTTTGCTAAAACTTGGTGTTGAATACATGAAAATGATTTTTTCATGCTTTTGATGCAAAAACAATGTTTGTACATGTTTGATGTTGCTTTATAAACCCATTTTAATGATTAAAAATGTTTAAAAAGTTTCTGGATGAATTTATGCACGCTTGAAAAAACATATTCTGCAACTTTGGACGAATAACTTGCATAAATTTGAGACATATGTTTTTACATATATTTGAGTGACTCAAATATGTCTAAAGCATTTTTTGAACTTGTATGTTATCTATGCATCTTTTCTTGCTTGTAATACTATAACTTTGTCATCTTAATTTTTTTTTATGAGTACAAAGGAGGAGAGAAGTATGGAATGCATAATCAACATGCATAAAGTATTATTTTAATAAGTTCAAAGAGGAAGATGAGCTGCTACGATGTATGTTGTATGCTATTTTGTTTTCGACCAAAAAAAGGGAGCTAAATGATAAATTAAGTGCAGTTTGCATCTTCTAAAATTAAGCATAAAGTCTTTAAAAAGAAAACTTAAAAGTTCAAATTTGACGTGACATTTATAAACTAGTTAAAAGTTAAATGTACATTTTCAAAAATAAAATGAATTAATAAAATAGAAATCCTAAACCTATTATTTAAACAAGTTTAAAATCCTCCTAAAAGTTGAAAGACGAGTTACTAATAGTAATATCATGATAAAATGAAATTTTTGAATCATTTGTTGAAATTAAATATTAGTTGTAATATATAAAATTCTCAAATTTTGAAATAAAGTCGTGTACAAACGATGATAGTGAAAATCTTAATTATGTTTTTGAAAATGTAAAATATTAGAGAAAGCTATACATTACCATGTCTTTGATGATTAAAAAGAACTTAACTACTATATATTTCCTTTGCATGTAGTCATATATATTTAGACATGGATGGAATAGTAATTTACAACCTTTAATTGTCTGTTGTCGTATTGTGCTGGTTGATGTAGTGTTGTTGTGTGTCTTTGTGAGTGAAGGGTCAAGTTAAGTAAGAGCCAGAGTCATCAGTTCTACTGAGTTCAAGTTTGAGTTTTGTTTTGTCAAGTAAATGAAGGTTGAGTAATTGATAAACCAATCTCTGTTGTTTTATATGTGCTAGATTGCATTGAATAATGGTATTGTAAGGTTGAAGAAGTTTTTCAAAAGATTTAAATTAAGAAAATTAGACCAAACGATAGTTATGTGAATGATTAAAAGAAATAATATTAAAGTTAGACCAACAATTCAAAATTCTAAATTAAGAAATTGAAGAAATATGTATTGAACAATAAAAGTTATAAAAAGATAATATTAAACCCAAATAATACTAAAATTTTAAATTAAATATGAAAACAAAAAGGATTAAAAGAAAACATGAAACAAATGATGTAATCATATATACCAACAAATAAATATTTTATAAATAATTCAAACTTTCTTTAGAGATGAAGAGTAATAACAAAATTTAAATGGAAAAATAATCTAAGTGCGCAGCGGCAGCATGATGGAAAAGATAAAATTCTCAAAATGACTGAAAACTTAAGAACAATAAAGTTGAAAGTAAGGTAAAATATCTTATACCAACAAATAGCCAAGTGAATTTCGATGACAAAATTTTTTGAAGGGGGAAAGAATGAAATACCCCAAACCCTCACCTAGTTAATTTATAAATGGTTTAATTGAGGAATATAATAGATAATTAATTTTGAATATAGTTAGACAAACTAAATAAATAAAATAAGTAGACAATAGAGAAAGGAATAGACAATTTGATATGATTAATTTAGTAAATAGGTTAAATTGAGATTTGAGATTTTAAATGTTCTTTTCAAATATCTTTTTTTTTTCTATCAATTTTATAAATCAAACTATCCAACTTCTACACAATCTTTTATTTTAAATAAACTCCTTTTACCTCAAATTCGAATTTCTAAATCCCAAAACAAACATTTTAAACGTTTAGTAAATTCATAAACCTTTAAACCTTAGTTATCTTTCATTTTGTAAAATCTTATTAATTTTTTAAATCAGCTACTCATTTAAAAATATCAATTTTAGACCCGAACATAAATTAAATATCAAATTTTCATAACTTTAACTTTTGAACTAAGTTTTATATATAAAGTCATAAATTTCTAATATATATGTTCTCAAATTACTTTCTATATAATCATGGATCTTAAAATAATTATCATATAAGTTTAAACCCAATATCCCTACTTTAAAAATATCTTAATTTTACTTTTTCTTTCCCCTTATTTTTCTTTTTATGCCACCTGCCTTTCCTTTATCTTCCCTATCCTTCTTCTCTTTTCTTTTTCTCCCCCGTATCTTTCTCTTCCTCTTCTCGTTTTCTTTCTTTCTTAAATCCAAACCCAAATCTCAATTCAAACAAGATCATAGGATAAATCATAGGTAGAAATGAAATTGAAGATGAAAGAACAAGATCAAAGTGGAGCATTTGAATCAGAAGAAGTGGTAGGAAAAGATTAAGATGTTGGGTTTGCCCAAAAGATAAGTTTCTTGTGTTCTTTATTTTAGTTGTTAATTATACATGCAAATGTTATATTATAGCTCGATAAATGTAGATCTCGTGATGAAACTTGTAAGTTAGTAATATGTGATCATGTATGTTAAAAACCTAAATATATGCATAATTAGGTAGACTAAGTATTCAATGAAATGACTTGTGGTAATAAGATATAAATGTGTATATAGAGGCGTACAGGAGACAAGATTATGCATGTCTATACTTATAAGTAATTAGAAGTAATGTAAAAGACAAAGGAATTCATAACAAGGATCTCCCTGTTCATCATAGTTATTACACAACCTGTGATCTCCTTAGAGCAAAACATTTTCAAAGATAATGGCATGATCACGTTTTTCCCCTTAATCATGGGCGCGACGAGGCTCGTATTAACCATCATGGTCCCCACAACGACCGTGGTGAGGTAAGCGATGAAGATCACAAACTCCATCACAAACGTGATAAAGATGGTGACAATGATCACGACCCGTATCACGGGCGTGATCTGTCCCTTAGTGCTATTCACAAAGAAGAAAGGAAAAAGAAAGAATGATAAAATGAAATAAATAAAATGATAGATATATTGACATGCTAGTGTTAGTATAATTAGGAATGGATTAATAAATTAATATGATTAATAATTAACTCGGGTTAATATAGTTTCTAAGGTTGAAATGACCTTGATTAATAAACTTAAGTTCAACTTGACTTAATAAGTTACAATAAGACAAAACGAATTAGATTGAATAGGTTTAATCACTTTGGTGTAATAGTTGAATTAAATCATGGACTCTAATTAATTTGGCTAAGTTAAATTAAAATAAACTTAATGGGTAATAATTGGTTTTATTTAATGAATTAGTATAAACCTTTGTAAACATGGGGAATATGTTATTTCAAATGTGTGTTTTGCTTAGGAAATAAATGTTTTATATACAAATGCTTTGTTGATGCTTGTAATAAAAGACTGTAAATAAAGTGAAGAGAAGTACATTGACAGATAAAGTAGAACCATCTGTTTTTTTGTGGGGCAATATTGGCAGCCATAGCGGGGTTCCTGATTAGTATCTGATCAAACAGGTTAATAAAATAAGTTTGAAATATGTGGATATTTAATTAGATTTCTTATATGAGTTTAATTATTAAACAGATATTTGCTTATGAGTTGATTTCCTGATTTATCTTCTGAAAGGGACTTCGGTTAACCTTATGTTTTTTATTGGTTTTCAATTAAATAAGGTACGTAGTAACTTGAGTGCTGAATGTTAGGATATGCATCCTAAAAATGAATAAATACTTAAACTCGACTTAATAATTGATGAGCGATGATTGTGTGTGTGTCGTTGGATTTGGTATGGGGAGCAACTACCTTGTCCGAATGGATATGGTGGTTTAGATACTTAGGCCACTTGTTATGATGCAATAACTTTCAATAGGTGGCTCGACGGATAATTGATAGGATGTATGATATTGCTGTAACATTTGTTTATTTTTAACATGATATAACGTGATTCATTTCACATTTTATGGGGACGATTGAACTAGGTGATGTTATGGATTAACTTAAGTAAAGTTTAATAATGGCTGTAAACCCTTGATAAGATTTCTTTTTCTTTATCGGTTATATCATATATATAAGTATCCTGGCTACTTATATCAATCCCATAAGCAACTGCGGTTACTCAAAACCCCTAGATTCCTACCTTGAGATAGTCGCCTATGGGGGCTACTGGTGCGCTCCTTCACTGTTGTGGTGGTGGGCCAAGGATAGTAAATCAATTCCAAGATTGTTCAAAGTGTTAGTACTCAAGTGTTGATTTGTTGGACTTAAAATAAAAATAATAACCTGTTGTTGCTACATTGCATTTAGTTAAGCTCGTGTATCACTTCGTGTATGCTTGTGTTGTTATATACTAGGCTTTAGCTCGTTATTGTTGTTTGTTGTTTTCTTTTTCCTGGTATTGTCATGTGGATGTTGATGTTGATGATGATAATGTTGTTGTTGTTGTTGAATGATGTTCTTGATGATGACGCTTAGCTCGGGTTTTAGGCAATGTTGGATGAGTGAAGTGGGTTAGGATCCACGATTTCATTTGTATTATATATATTTGAAGAGCTGGATTTATCTCTTGAATTTGTATATTCTTTTAAAAGAGCCTAGTGGTGTCTATATGTTTATAAATGTCGATCTATCTTTAAGAGTAGATTACAAATGACTTTATAAAATTTTGTTTTTTAGAAAGTTGGTATGCTCTAATGGGAGTAGAGACCTTTACTATGTTTTTATAAAGTTTGATTTTTCTATAACTAAATCAAGTTATTTTGGAAATCTAACTAAATGTTTTAGTATTTAAAACCGGCTAGCAATGTTCAACATAAAGCAATTTCTTTTTAGATAACCTTACATATAATACTCAAGTATTATACGTGGTTGGGGACTTAACATGCTTGATTGTTGAATTAAGTATATCGGGTCTTTACAATTATCGAATAAGTTACATCATTTAGCCATTGAGTTCTTTGAAGAATTGAAATTTAACATAATTGCAAATCCTAAGTGTTACTTAGGTGTTTCTACAAAAATTATATAAAATAAAATTGTAACTCAAAAGTCAAAAAATTGGTTTTTCTTACAATTTTCTATATACGTGGAAAGCCCAATTATGTTATTTTACCATTTCATCAATTAAGAAAAACATTATTTTCAATCTTAGAGTTTATTGCTATGAGTCCATGATGATATCATGGTTTGTAGTCAATAGCATTCTTGTGTTGACACAAACAATTAACCAAAATAAGATGAACTAATGGAAACCTGTGCTCATTATGGAATATTGAAGGTGCTTACATAATAATAATTAAGAAAATTCTATTCTCTCGTCATTAATTTTGACGAAACCCTTCCCGTTACCATAAAAAAACTCACACCATATCCAATCATAGTCGAGCCACTAAAATAGTCAATATTCCTATTACTGTATTTATTTTAATAATTAAATAGTTAATTGGATGGTCCCGTGAATGAGATGGTAGAAGCTCCCCAACGATTGCTATATCATTAAGTTTTGTCAAAGTTTTCAATATTAGGGAAAGTTTATAGTGAATTGAACTTGCAAAAGATTGATTTTTTTTTAATGTTCATAATTCCAATAAATTCTTGGAAATCCATCAATTAAGCACGAGATATTGCAACCCACTTGAATGATTCTATGTTAGATTTCAATAACTATCGATCTAATGAGGAAAAGAAATAAAGAGTTCATGTGTTACATTGAATTCTCCACTATTGAAGAGGGAAAACTTTACGTCCTGTTCACTTCATTTTATTAAATGAATAAGGTTGTAATTGAATTTTCATTACTGAAGTATTGAATAGAGCTGGAATAGAATTTTCCTTTATTAATTTTTTTAACTAATTGGGGTATTTTACGAAAAAAATAAGACAATTTGAGCATTAAATTATTATTCATAGGTTTGAGAAATGAATAACTATTCAATATGTATATATTTTTAATAGGGATTCTTTGTGCAATCTTTATTAAGGTCAAGTAAACACCATAATAGCCATTAGGAATAAATCTATAATAAAATTATAATAACAGTAAAGCAAACTAAAAATGATGAATGGTCTTTGGAGTTATTAAAGGTTATAAATCCATCATCTTAGTGGACATCCCACAAATTTCGTAGGATGTATCTTTGAAGCAATAAGTCTCTTTCCAATTGGCAGGATTTATTTTTTTAGTACTATCACTGGCCCATTTACCTCTCCATGTCATTGAAATTAATCCCTCCTTTTCTTTTCTCTTAATACTCAAATGCTATATTTTGTATCTATAACTTTTTTTTCTTCCTTTCGGTTTTATATTGACTAATGCTAGTATTTACACTTTTTGTTTTCACGTTTTTTATATTATAAAGTAAAGTGAATCTTTTTTTTTTTTTTTTTGCCCTTAGAAAAAAGATGTTGAATTGAATAGTTGATAATGTAGTTATATTAAGGTTGGTATCAAATAAATTTTTGTCCTACATACATTTGGCTATTAAAGAGACTTTTGGATGAGAAGGATTAGGCATAGTGATGGTGTCTTGGCATTGCCCCCGTTAAGGAAAGTTTGTTGTATTAATTTTTTCAAAAAATAAAAAACACTAGGGACATGCTGATGGTATGAATTCGATGATACATGTATGTGTGATTTTTCAATTGATTGGTACAAATTGATATGGAAAAGTTTGTCGTTAGGCTTATAAGATTTGATTATGTAATCATTTTTTCCTTATATATTTTATTTAATCAATTTTTTCCAAATACAAACATAATAAATTATTTATTTATTCAATCAATCAGGTATATGGCAAAATGATTGGGATAAAAATGCTTAAATGTTTTCTAAGAAAATATTTTATGTACAAATTGAAATGGAACAAATGGAGAAAAAAAAGTAAAGTTTTATATGAATTTGCAAAAGGGTTTTATTTGTTTCTTTCTAATTATAATTGTTTAATGTTGTACTGTTCGGTCTCTTTTTTTTAAGTAAACGAATTAGAACTGTTTAATGTTGTTTGGAGGTTTTGTTGTTATTACACACACTATTTAAAAGAACGATAAATTTAAAATAATATTTGGGAAGTGTTGGATAAATTTAATATAATATCACATGTCGCTAGTTTGAATCAAGTAGAGCTGGATGTTGATAATCTAGACTGGATTGAAAGAATCATGGGCCTGCAAAACTAGTAGCACATGAGTTTGAGTTCGACATAGCCACTCTGCACGCATGTTAATAGATAGATAGATCATAAGTATGGAATGTATCTTTAGCAACATTACCATTCCCATTGAGCGAAAAGGGTAACTTATAGTTGATTGATTCTCGAAGGTTGGTGCTCCATAGGATCATGGGAAAGTAAGTGAGTGGGAGGTTAGTGACAATTATAGTGAATAACTGGACATGGGGCACACACATTAATCTTGTAAGTCCTCGAATTTTTCGAGAATGGTTTTGGAATACCGAATCGAAATCCTAAATTCTAAACCAAGTTGAAACCGAACCTTAAGTAATTTCGATCACGGGATTTCATAAGGGAATCTTCAAAAACAAAAATAGAAAGTTCAATAATTGTACTATTCGAAAAACCCGAACATGAGAAGGGCCACCTATTCGATCCCTGATCTAAACCCCTCAACTTCTAGGGTAAAGTTGGATTAAACCCTAACCCTAGTTAACCCGAAGTTTCAAAAGTCAACAAAGACTAAGACAATCAAACAATTTCAACTCCGGCAATCCCGCGTTCTCAAACCTTAGAAAATGAAATTAAGTTAATGGCTTTTAATAGTTCATAATAATTTAGGGTAACATAAAAATATCATATTCGTGAATTTTGAGTGTCCTTCGGACTTAAACGGGATCAGTTCTCGAAAAGCGTGTCCTGGAGCTTGGAATAATAAAAATATTCCAATAACACTAAAAAACTCGTAATTAAATAAGAATTTCAAAAATATCGGTTTTAAAATTTTTCGGTAACTAAAAATAACAGATATAGCTCGTTTACACGTATTTTTATTATTACCGGTATTCTATATATCTAGTCTACTATTCATAATACTATTCCTACTATTTATTGCTATTTCACTATCTCTATTTTTCCTTACACCTATTTCTTACTACCTACATACATATTTTCTTACTTTTTATATTTCCAATACATTTTATATCAAATCATATCTTACATATTAATTATTTTCTCACAAAATACAAACAAAATCAACTCACTCTCTCTCCTTCTTCACTATGGCCAGCGCAATCACCTCTCTCTTCCTCTCAATTATTTTTCTTTTTCAATTTATTTTATTACATAAAAAATTTACTCCAAAAATCCTATAAATACCCCATTCCTCCTTCATGCTTTCACACATCCACTTTACATAACAAAACTCTATCAAAATTTCCTCTCAAAACCTCTCTTCAGCAAATCTCTCTCAAAATACTCTCTACCATTCCCTACAACTTCAAGAAGAAAATAACAAACACAAAACCCATTCATCTCTTTTCAAACCTTCCGTTAAACCTTAGGTAAAATTTTACTTAGATTTCTTCATCATGTTCATACAACTTAGCATGAACTTAGTGTATGTTTCTTAGACTCATATGATTTAAAGAAGCAACAATATGTTCATGTTTTGTTTTTGTTCATGTTCCTGTTTTATATTATGTTGTTATGTTGTTGTTATTATTGTTATTATCTTTACTCTAATCTAACTTATATAGTATTATGTATACTATGTATATATATATATATATATTATTTAGAGCATATAAGCTCATTTATTATTTATTTATTTTCATGTATTGCAATTTATTTACTTGTTTTATGCAATTTATTAAAACTAATCTTTGTAGTCTTGGATTTGTCAATATCAAGTCAAAATAATTTTTCTTTCTTTTCTTTTGGGACTAGTCTATTCTTAATCCCGAATTGTCTTGATGAAGTTAAGGCTCCCAATACATGATCGGGATACCTTGATGAAGCTCAGGTTCCCAATGCTTGGCTATTTTATTATATTTATTTACTTACAAGTATTTCTTTCTATCTTATTATGTACTTTTACATTGCTACATAATCATATTCATGCATGATTAAGAATATTGTTGTATTAAATAAAAGTAAAAATGGGTTCTTTCTTGAATAAAGAAGAGTAAACTAGATTTCTTAACAAAAGGAATTTTCAACAAAAGATTTAAGTTTTCTTTTTAATAAACTCTTTTCAAATGATAAGCTAATCATAAATTCTAGAAGAATTAGTAATGAAGATTTCTTCAAAACAATAAAAAGGAACTCATTTCTTTTATAAATCGAAACGTAATATTCCATAAAGAAGATTTTTTTTTAAGGATTTTAAATCAATCATATCTTTTATAAGACTTAAATATATTCATTATAGACTTTGAAAATCACATGCTAAGAAAGTTTATTCAAAACTTAAATTTTATATTGTTATTCTCTTTTTAAAATTAAAATGAAATTTTTGCTAAGTTCTAATGTTAACAATTCTTTATTAAGAAAGTTTTTCTTATAAACTTATCTAAAGGAATTATTCCACCCCTTAACAAGTATTAAGAATAAAACAAGTTTTTCAAACCAAAGTAAAATCAACTCACTATTTCGGAAACCAACTTAGAAAAATAAAATTTGCCAAGAAAGTAAAGTTTTAAAAGTACACTTATTTCTTAAAAGAAAAAGGATATAAAAATAAGAGGAAAACATACATTTAACATGTCGAGCCTGGTTTTCGATTTTCGGTTCGATTTCCTTTAATTCGATTCGTACTAAACCCTAACCCATTCAATACGAATCCTCGACTATGAATTAAAGGAAATTTTAAAATTTTAAAATATTTTGGAGTTGCCACTCGACTAAAGTCGAGAAAAAAATAAACAAAAACCAATGGGTAGGTTGATTTTGGTTTTGCTATTGATCTGGGAAAAAAATCATTTTGAAAACGAGAACCAGAAATTAACTTGAGTTCGGGGGCTAACCTATTAAAACCTAAACGGTTACCACTTTAACTTTCCAAATTTAAATTGCTTTCTTTTAAACCCTAATTTCAAAATCTAAACTATTTACCAGGATCTAATTAACTAAACATATGTCTAATATGCACAAAAATACTAATCAAATTTCATCAATAATCATATATAATCTAAAAACTCGAAATATTCAAATTAATCAAATCTTATTAAATTCTATCAATATTCATATATTCTAAACTAAACTAACAAATCAAACAAATTCACAAAAATTATTTTTTACATATTTTAAGTCGCCCATTTAGGTGCCTACGCACCCTCTAATCGGGATTATACCACATGTAGTTCTTTTAGAAAAATTTAATTTGTTGGTTAATTTTAGAATTTTTTTTGAAATCTTTTCGCTTTAAGTTTATTAAATTTTATTAATTTTAACAAAATTAATTGTTTTCGATATGGATCATAAATCTATCAATTTTAGGTTTTTTTTTATAAAACATTGGATTTTTCTATGTGACAAAAATTTTGAACAAGAAATCATAACCACATATCATGCATATCAATTGATCCTACATATTATCAAGAATAAAAATATTATAAGAAATATCAATATTTAACGAGCTAATTTTAACAAAACAATATCATGGCATAATCAAGATTTATATATCATTAAAATTACATTATGAAGGGCAAGATTTCAATGTGGTTTCATATATGGTGGAATCATAAAATTCAATGTTATTACAATTAAGGTCATCACTATATTATAATAAGGCGAAATCATGGCATAAAAGGAATCTTAATGACTATCATCATACTTGATCACACAATTTCAAATATTGTAAACTTAAAACTCTAAAAAATTTCATATACTCCTTATGATTATGGCGTAATTATAGTTATATTATTAATGACAATATCTTAATGTAATTCTACGAATAAGTATCTAATATGATACATATCACAAAATTCAATTTTATCACAAAAATAAGATCATTACCATATTAATGCAAAAAGATAGAACATTCAAAAACTATATCATGACAAATTAGATCCTAAATTTCAAATTAACATTTTGAAAAAAAGTTAATGAGACATACATTCATTGACAAGAAAAGAAAAAAAAAATAATTATAATGACTATACTATCATGATTAAAGCTATTACTAATTTTACATATTTTGAAATTTTTTAAAATAACACAAAACATTCATAACAGATTTTGATATTACAATTATACACTAATTTTTTATTTTTCCTATTATTATTATTATTATAACTTTATTGAGACTTACCTGGGATCCAAGCGCGCAGGGAAGAAGATTAACGAAGTTTCGGTGGGTTTTCCAGCCACGCGACAGAATCGGACGTCAATGAGAATCGAAGATCTTGTCTTTCAATTTTCCAATTTGGCATTCTTACAGAAGCACGCAACCTTTTTCGACAAAAACCATGACGGGATCATCTATCCAGAGGAAACATTCGAAGCTTTTCGAGCAATCGGTTGTGGCATACCCTTGTCCACCGCAAGTGCTGCAACAATCCATGCGGCTTTTAGCCAAAAGACACGTCTTGGACAACCTTCATCATCCCATCTTCCAATCGAAGTCGCAAACATTACCCTTGCGAAACACAGAAGTGATTCTGGTGCCTATGATGCTATTTGATTTTTCTTTTCTTTGTTTTCGTGTCCTCTTTTTTGTTCTTTTTTCTTTTATTTATAGAGTTAGGGTTTCAAAATGTTTTTTGATTCAAATCCGAAAAATCAGCCTAAAATGATTATAATCTTCAATTAAATGCTTATAGCTGTTATTAACGTTCTAATATTAACAAGTAACGCAAGTTGTTAGCGAAATTTTCGGATTTTGAGATTTTTTCGGAAACTAAAAATGAGTTTTTTTTTCAAATTTCAAGTCCGAATTTGAAATAGTTATGGTTTATGAAAATATGCAAATTATATATCAAAATGAAATACTCCGTGTCTGGTTTCAAAATACTTATTTGTTTTGTAAAAAACAGGTTTGAAAACGGGCCAAAAATGGACTTGAAAACACCCCATCAAGCGGCCGAAGGTAAGAGATTATGAACAGTACAATTTTTCTCTTTTTTACAATTTTTGAAATTATATTATACTATATTAATTATATACATTACATCTATTATATTTATTTCTATTAAATTGATTTATTTTTCTAATTTTCATTCCTAGTTTTAACATTTATAATTTGCAAAAATTCAATTAATTTAATTATGTCTATACTAAGATTAGTACTTATTTTGACAAAAATAAATGTCAAAATGAAGTGCCTACGTAACACAACTTCAAATATTTGAAACTTAAAGAATATATTGAAAAGCTTATTTTCAATCACTAGAAATAAAGTTGGTAGAAAACTTAAAGAACCAAAAATTTTGAAAATAAATTTACTTTTAAAAAGTGAGAAAATAAAATAATAATAAAACAATTGCTCATAACGACTCAAATATCTTTTTGGTTTCCTTCTAACAATTCAAAAAGGAGAAATTTTCAAAAGTTTTACCTTTTAAAAACCATCAAAGACCAATTAGTTATGAAATATCAATATTGAGACAACACTACAAAAATCATGCATATAATACGAGTATAAATATATGTTCAAAGGATTTTCAACTATAAATATATACATATATTTTGCTTAAGGATTTTTGAGCAAAGAGAAGTTTGGAAAAATCATATTTTGTGAGCTATAAATTCATAATTATTATGTACCGTAGTATTTTCCAACCCAAATGGCTTTTTATAACAAAAATAACCTTAGAAATTTATAGATCTTTTCGAGTAGGTAGAAAACGGTACATTATTTGTGCGATTCTGAGTTAAAATGACTAAGCTATGACCATTTTTAGTTGGAATTACCTTCTATACGAATTTTAACGATCTTATGACATAGTTTTTGATAAGTACCATAGAATCAATAAGAAATACTTATTATGGGTATTCTTCTTGATTAGGTGATCCCGAGGAGGAGTATTCATACCTAAAAGATTATTTTGATTAGTGGATTTACTGATCGACTTATTTGTAAGAAAGATAGATCCTCATGACCAAGTGAGTTTATTCCCTACATTTTACGTACTTGGTTGTGCTTGTAGTTAAAGGCATTAGAAGTAGGAAAATATGAAAATGAATTATGTATGATAATATTGGTTAAAAGAATGTTAAGCATACCGAGGAATGAATCGTTGTTAATTAACTCATGTTTTACTATTATTCTGTTGAAGTGTGTGCAAATTCTGTGATCACCTTTAAATTACTCTAATCATATATTATGAATTATATTAATTGATTCATGCATATCACGTAGCTAGTCTCGTTGCATGAGATGCTATTCTTGATGGGAAAATAGTATAGTAGCCGGTGTACAGTAGTTAGAAATCTGCAAGATGAGCGATTAGGAGCCTGAAAGAACTATTTTAAGATAGGCGAGTAGGCGCTTGAAATAAACTACATGAGTTGGATATTAAGATGGGTTTTAAAGAGTCTGGAACACCTAATCCTGAATGGAGGGGTAAATCCATTCAAACGTATGATTTCCGGTAGTTCATATGCATTGCTTGATCACTTGCTTGATGCATTCATATACTTGTTTAATAACTTGTTTGAAAATTATTTATACAAGTACGTTGATTCATGAATATTCTCACTAAGCTAGTTATGCTTATACTCCAATAGACCTTTGTTGTATCAGGTCCAATATCTTTTATGCCCGATGACTGCATATACTCGAGTGGGATTATGTTTTGGAAAAGCTTCTGGATATCTTTTAAAGATGTTAGGTTAATTATCCTTCAATGTCTTATAGTGTTAGTATTATTTTGTTATGAGAAAGATTAAGTTGATATTATTGTTTGGAGAATTATAGGGGGAAAAGCCCCTAAGATAATGTAAGGATTATATTCTTATAATGTTGAAATGAGACGATTATCTAGAATTCTTGCACGCTGTATTTACTATCTCGAACTATACATCCCACCTGTGTCTCCTATTGTTGTGTTAGACGCCTTATATATGGTATTGAAAACTTTCACATGACTTCGAGAAGTCATTCTTAAGTTTTAATATCGTATGTGGCGGACTGCCACATTTAGGGTACCTTTTGGGGTGTGACAAATCCACTTTCACATGTATCAAGCTCGATTGAGGAGGATATACTGAGAGACGTTGAGTGAAGTGACACCAAATGTTAAGGAGTAAGTCAGATGCTGGGGTGAGGCGATGGGTGCTCGTAGAGGGCATTAGGTTGTTGTTAGCATAGACAAAGCTTTGCCCTAAGTGGTCGGTCCAACTAACTCATGTGATGGACTCGATTCGAGAGACTCGCATTCTATATTAGATCGTTGATATCATTTTTTAAAACTATACTCTAATGTGATGTAATAGGTTTGCAAATTTTTGCTTTTAATTATTTCATTTTGTGGTCTATTTGCAACTATTTACATTTCGAAAGCTTTAATGGTATCTACCCATCTGTTTCATACATAAATTAAATGTATTTCATGTATTTTTTTTCCTTTTGTTTATATATATCTTTGTAAAAAAAAAAAAAAAAAAAACCTTCTTTATGATAATTTCTATTAATGGGCACCACTAAGAATATTTAAAGTTTTAAACTTTTAATATTTTCATCAATTAGGAAGCATTGTGAGTATTTGATTATTGTTTACATGTATTAATATTTTGTAGTTTCTTTCTAACCTCCTCTAGAACTTGAGTATTCTCCTAAGGGCTACACTTAAGTCGAGTCTTTTAAATTTGATTTATGTAAAAGTGCCATTCACAGCCGTTGGATGAGGGGGAAAAATAAGAATCGTCATTAGTTTTATAAATTACCTTTAGTGTATAAAAGGAAAAGACAAAAAAAAAAAAAAGCATGCAAACAATAGAAACGATTCCTCTCCTGTCGAAGCTTTGAAGCCACTTCCAAAAACCCTAACTTACCTTCCTCTCCTGCTTAAGCTCCATAGCCACCTCTAAAAACCCTAACACCCACTGTAAGTTTGATCTTTTAAGAAGATGGCCATAAAATACCAAGCATCACCTGCCAAGACATCTAAGCAAAAGAGTCTCACCCAAAAAGGTAAAACATCAACTACCGAGATAGCGAAATGGAAGATGGTAGATTCCAACATGGATGGTAGTGCTCGTGAGGCAGGGGTAAGGTGTTATGTTATTGTTGTGATCCTGTATGACAAACAATGGCATAAAATAAAAGTGATAGAGAAAATGCACACACAAGTTTAACGTGGAAAACCTAAATTGAGGAAAACCGCGGGTAGAGGAGAGAAGAAATTCACTAGTGTTGAAGAAAGGAGTATAAGGTTTATTATAATAGATCTTTTTTTTTTTTTTTCAAAACTCCGGACACTCAAAAGAAAAAAAGTATTTTTCACACATAAAAATCCTATCGGAAGGTCAAAAGACTCAAATCACCTTAAACGTATAAGTAACGTATAATAAATGACTAATAAATATATAGCCAAATATACATTAATAGTAGCCTTAACTCTAAAAAATGATAGTTTTGACTAAATTTGAGTCACAAATATCAACAAACTCCACCTTGACTCAAATTATGAATCACAAATCAACACTAGCTTCAAAAGCAACAATAACCAATGCCATATCCTCTTCCTCTTCCACAAACCCCAAAGGGATTAATCATCAATCAACACCAACTGAGTTTAGACAATGTTTAAACTTGGCTATAAGAAGTATCTTGGTCATCATATCCGCAAGGTTATCATGTGTATTGATCTTATTCACAACAATCTCATCATCAGCAATAAATTCATGAACAAAATGATACCTAACATTAATGTGCTTGATCATCTCATGATACATCTGATCCTTGGTGAGGTAAATTGCACTTTGACTATCACAAAGATTGATACTGCCTTCAAGCTATCACTAATTTCACCAAATAACCCCTTTAGCTAAATAACTTCCTTAAAGGCCTCTGTAATTGCCATATATTCAGCTTCGATTGTGGATAAAGCAATTGTACCTTGTAACGTGGCTTTCCAACTGATAGCACAACTACTAAGGGTAAAAATGTACCCAGTGAGAGATCATCGCTTATCTAAGTCTTCAGCAAAAACAGAATCTACAAAACCAACAATTCCATCTCTAGTTATACCAAACTGTAGACAAACATTAGCAGTACCCTTTAAGTACCTGAAAATCCACTGAATTGCTTTCCAGTTATCCTTACCGGGATTTTCCATGTACCTATTAACAACACTTATAGTATATGATAAATCTGGACGAGTGCAGGCCGTGGCATACATAAGAGATCCTACAGCACTAAAATAAGGAACTCTTGACATATGATCAATTTCATCATCTGATTGTGGAGATAAGGTGGAAGAAAGTTTGAAATGAGCTATTAAAGTAGTATTTACGGGCTTAGTATTCATCATATTAAAACGGCTAAGAATCTTCTCAAAATACCCCTTCTAACTTAGATGCAATGAACCTACTTTTTTGTCCCTCATAATTTCTATTCCAAGAATCTTCCTCACTGTTCCCAAGTCTTTCATTCTAAACTCCTTACTCAATTGAATTTTAAGTTTTTCAATCTCTCTTATATCCTTAGCTACCGTCAACATATCATCAACGTATAAGAGAAGATATATAAATGATCCATCATCACATTTATTAAAATAGACACAATTGCCAAAATTACTTCTCTTAATATCACGAGAAGTTATGAAAGAATCAAACCTCTTATACCATTGCCTGGGCGACTGCTTCAACCCATAAAGTGTTTTCTTCAACATGCATGGTCCTCCTTTCCTAAGATCACAAAACCTTCTGGTTGTTGCATGTAAATGTTTTCTTCAAGCTTTCCATGTAGGAAAGCAGTCTTGACATCTAATTATTCCAATTCAAGATCTTGCAAAGCTACAATACCCACCAATACTCTAATGGAGCTATGTTTTACAACAGGAGAAGACACATATGTAAAATCAATACCTGGTATCTGACCGTAGCCCTTTGCAATAAGTTTTGCTTTGTAACTGGGTTCATCGACACCTGATGTTCCATCTTTCTTCTTATAATCCCATTTACATTGAACAATCTCCTTCCCTTTAAGAAGCTTCACTATATCCCAAGTGTGATTCTTCTGAAGAGATTTCATTTCCTCTCGCATGACAATCATCCACTTACTAGAATCATCACAATTTATAGCCTCTATGTGAGTAGATGGCTTCTGATTTGACTTAATGTCCTCAGCAACATTAAGAGCATATGCCACTAATCTGCCTTTGCATATCTTTGAGGAGGCTTGACTTCTCTCTTAGGTCTGTCTCTAGCAATAGAATATTGTTGTAGAGATGGTTGTGAAGAGATAGAAGTACTCTGTATCTATAATATAGGTTAAGAAGATGTATCTAATGTAGAACCTGAATTAATTTCAAACTCCACCTGTATAAATGTTTTATGGTGTACTTCATCAAATGTAGAGTTAGATGACAAGTCATGCTTCAACATTGAAGCTTTCTCAAAAACGAGATCCCTGCTCATTATGACTTTCTTCAGTTTAGGACACCACAATTTATTAGGGATGCAAGCGGAGTGGGTCGTTATAGGGTACCCGACCGCCTAACCCGCTAAAAACCCTATAGGGTTTTGGGTTTGTTATGTAACCCGTTGGGAAAACCCGACCCGGTATAAATTCAAAATATTAAAAAATTAAAAATATTAAGTTATTAAAGCAAGGATCCCATTTATATTATGTGTATGTGAAAGTAAGTGGAAATGAAGTGTTTGCATTATTTTATATGATATTATTGTCTAAATTCATTCTTTCAATATAAGTGTTTGTATCATTAATAACTTAAAACAAAAAAAATTAAAATACTTGGAGTCGGGTCGGGTCAGGTCGGGTCAGTTTATGGATTCCTTAAATCCTAGCGGGTTAAGTTTTGGGATTGACAAAAAAAATCGATAGGGTTTTTCTCGGGTTCTGGGACACCCATTAAGGACTCGCGTTGGGTTCAGGTTTCAAAAAACCCGTCTCGAACTCGCCCTGGTTGCATCCCTATAATTTATATCCTTTGACACTAGGTTTAAAACCAAGGAATATATACTTCAGAGACCTTGGCTCAAGCTTTCCATTGTTAACATGAGCATATGCAGAACAACAAAAAACTTTCAGGTCTAAATAATTAGTAGGTGTACTGGACCATACCTCTAATGGGGTCTTCTTTTTAATGGCTATTGAGGGAGACCTATTTATCAAATAACATGCTGTGGAAGCAGCTTCTGCCCAAAATGACTTTGGCAACTGAGCATTTGAAAGCATACATCTGACCTTCTCCATAATGATTCTGTTCATTCGTTATGCTACCCTATTTTGTTGAGGAGTACCAGGAACTGTCAGATGCCTCACAATTCCTTTTAACTTATATAGAACATTGAAATCATTAGAGCAAAACTCAAGACCATTATTAGTGCGAAGACACTTTACCTGTTTTCCATTGTTTTTCTATCATTGTATTCCATTCTTTGAATGTGTGTAAAACATAATTTTTCTGCTTTAAGAAAAAAACCCAAACTTTTCTACATAAGTCATTAATTAATGACAGCATATAAGTAGCACCTCCACTGGAAGCCACCCTAGACGGTCCCCATAAATCTGAATGGATATACTCTAAAATACCCATTGTATTATGTGTACTTAAGGCGTTTCTGCTTCCCAAATACACAGTGTTCACAAAACTTTAGCCTATTGATGCTTTGCCCATCAAGAAGACCTCTTCTACTCAATTCAATCATCCCGGATTCACTCATATGCTCTAAACGCATATGCCAATTTCTGGTAAAATCATTATTTGAAAGTGAAGAGGAAGTGATGGCTACATCACCTGCAACAAACGAACCTTGCAAAACATATAGGTTAGCAATTTGTTCTTGTTCTTTCATCGCCACTAAAGACCCCTTACTACTCTTCAAGACTCCACCTTCACTGGTGTATCTGTACCCTTTAGAATCAAGACTACTAAGAGAAATAAAATTTCTTTTCAAGTCAGAAACATGTCTAACATCTCCCAGCATCCTCACAGCACCATCAAACATTTTGATTTTCATGGTGCCAATGCCTACAACCCCGCAAGAAGCGCTATTTCCAAACAAAAAACACATTTAGAAACTTTTCTATATGTAAAAATCCAGTCCCTATTGGGGCGCATATGAAAAGTACAACTACAGTCCAAAATCCACTATCGACTAGTCTCTGGATCATCAATAGAAGTAACAAGGAGTTCACCAACATTGTTGTCCTCAACAACATCAGCCTCACCTGACTTCTTTGGTTGTTTTCCTTTCTGATTTTTAGAATCTTTCTTGTTTTTGTTCTGCAATTTATAACATTACGACTTGATATGCCCTACTTCTTACAATACTTGCAGGTTCCATTTCTATTCGAAGACCTCAATCTTTCTCTTGAATTTCCATCAGTATTGCATTCCTAACTCCGACTTCGAGTACCCAAACCCTCAACTTTGGCTCGATTTCAATAACAAGATGTTTCATTTTCTCAAAAGATGCCAATGCATGATAAACCTCATCGACAATAAGAGTATCTCGACTATACAATATTGTGTCTTCGAAACTTGAATACGAAGGTGGTAAAGAGCACAAAAGGATTAGGGCTAGATCTTCTTCATCATATTTGACATCCATAGTTTCCAAATCGGAAACGATTTCCTTAAAGACGTTTAGATGATCATCCATAGATCCACCTTCAGATAGACGGTGCGAGTATAATCGTTGTTTTTAAGTGCAATTTGCTGGTGAGACTTTTCGTCATACAAAACTGCTTTAATTTTAACCACAACACAGCTGATGTTTTTTCCTTTAACACGTCTGGTAAGATTTGATTTGAAAGATGAAGGTGGATTTAAGGAAGGGCTTTACGATCCTTGCGTTGCTTCTCTTCTAGTGTCCACAATGAAGGCATTTTATCAAACCCTAAAAATGCATCATCTAGATCCATCTGTGTGAGAACCGCTTGCATCTTAACTTGCCATAAAGAAAATCTTGTGTTGTGATCTAGCGGCAGAATATCATATTTGACTGAAGCCATTGTAGAGAAAGACAAAACATCAAAACTTTGTCTTTGACACCACTTGTTGTGATCCTGTATGACAAACAATAGTAGAAAATAAAAGTGATAGAGAAAATGCACACACAAAATTTAACGTGGAAAACCCAAATTAATAAAAAAACAATGGCAGAGAAGAGGAGAAATTTACCAATGTTGAAGAAAGGAGTACAAGATTGATTACAATAGATTTTTTTTTTTATCTCAAAACTTCCAACGCTTAAAAGGAAAAAGTGTTTTTTCACACACAAAAACCCTGTTTGAAGGTCAAAAGGCTTAAATCTCCCTTAAATGTATAATTGATATACAATAAATGACTAATAAATGTATAGTCAAATATACATTAATAGTGTCTTAACTCAAAAAATGATAACTTTGACTAAATTTGAGTCACAAATATCAACAGTTATTTTACATTCGAGGTCGAGTTTTTGATGGATAGGATAAGATTGATTATTTTTCTAACAAGTGACTGAAATGCCATGCAGTGCATTGGGTATAAGTTAAGACCCATCAAACTATGTTTGTTGGCTAAAGCGTGCCCTTATGGAAGTGAAAAGTGACAACTCATCGAGCAACTTGGCTTTGGTGGTTTATTGAGTTTGAAGCTCAATTTTATCAATAGAAAGTTGTTGAAAAACTTACTACTTTATTTCGATGAAGACTTTGCACTTTGAATATGGGAGAACGTGAGGTGACAATAAGTCCCAAAAAAGCAAAGGACATTTTGAGGCTGAACTCAATCGGGGTGGATATGGAAGGTCACATAATCGGCAAAGAAATTAAGGATCATTAAAGATTTTTTTGCATGACAAAGGCTTAAAGCAACAAGTTTATGGGAACTAATACCTATGGAGGATGTGGAGTCACCCCACCAATTCAAAGTTGTCGCAATACTCTATGTCATGAGTATACTCATTTCTCCGACTTCAAACTTCGAAGTCCTAAGAAATTACCTTAGTATGGCTAAGGATGTAAACAACAGTCTTGAAATGAATTGGGCGAAACATCTTCTAGATCGACTATGTGAAGGAATCAATCAGTAGAGAAAATATGAGCAGCTATATGTCAACAGATAGTGGATGGGGGATACAGCGTCAAAGCGTAAAAACATAAATCAACTCTCCAGATGATTTCTAGAAAACACTCAATTGCAAAACATTCAATTTCCAAGAGAAAAAACTCTTTCTCAATTAGGGTTTAAAGTGTATCAAATGTTTTGATCTAAAAGCCTATTTATACTATTACATGAGAAAACCTTAAAGATGGATAATAAATATAATAAATACAGATAAATTGTATAACCAACAATTAATATTGGAGATAAAAGGTGGTGCTTTATAATTAATGTTGGCAGTTTCAAAACTCAAAAGATGAAATTGTCAGCAATAAATAGTTGGTTTCAATGATGGAGGTGTAATGTCCAAGACCGGTGGCTTACGATTCAAAGCTAGCGGCGTATGTCACTGTTTGTTGTCTGCATTATTCTCTTCCACCAGTGAAAAACTCATCCTTAAGTTTATGATTGAATTTGGCTATAGGGGTTCTTCTACTTTAAGACGATGAAGACATGCTTGGAATCCTAAGTATTCTCTAGGATCAAATATGAACCTCTTTTTGTAGCCACTCTTGTACTTTCTCCTACAAAATTGTGCTCTCTTTCGACTCTACCATCTTCTTCCTCTCTAAGTTCTCTTCTTTCCATTCAACAGCACCCTGTCGCATCTCTTAGGCAATATTAATCTTTTTAATATAATTTTTGCTAGAACTTTCACCTCCATAACACCTATTACCATCAAAATGACTACTCTTTTCATGCAGTGTCAATTCCGCTTTAATGGATGTGTTCTTAGTTTCATTCAAATTATGCGGAATAAGAACGTTAACTTTATCACAGATTCATGGCTTTAACCCCTCCAAGACTTCTCTCTCTTCTTTATCCTTGATTTAACCTTCAGCAGCCTCGCTAATAGCTTCCTCCTTTAGTTTAGTTTCAACTACTTCCACTTTTGGTCTCTTTTCTTGCAATGGTATTTCCAAAAGTTTGTCTTCAACGACTTCAGGAGTCTCTTCAGTGTGTTCTTTCCCGTTTTCTTTTGGATTAGGAGCTTCTTCTACCTGTTTAAATTCATTATTTTGCATCGACTTCATAAACTCCACAGGATATTTATGTATCACTTTCTATTTTTTATGAAATTGGTGGTCCTGTTAAAAGATGATTTCCTCATAATTAAGAGGAAAAAAATCATCTTCCAATAATAGTCTCATCCTAAACCACGTTGTAACAGCTGCTTTTCCTTCAGAACTTAACTTTTTTTTATAACCTCTTTTACCAAGCAGAAGAATAACCTTTCAATAGACACACTACCAACTTTGGCCTCTATTCTTTGGAAATTTCTATATATTCAAAGATCTGCTCAATCTCATGAATCCAATTAATAAAATTCTCAATCCCTATATTTCCACTAAAATATGAAATATCTATCTTTTGGTAGAAATTATCACCGTCTCTTTAATTGTACCTATAATAGCCCCTTCGGTATTCGCCACCACCATCACCACCTCTCCTTCGCGGTTGCCTTTCTTCACACAACTCAACTTCCTCCTCAGAATCATATTCGTAATAATCATCAAAATTATGACACTTACCTCTATACTGATACCTATGGTTCGCAGCAATAGGTTTGACAATAGGATTATCGTGCGCATACTCTGCCCTTAGTAGTCTCCGATGACCATTTTTATTATTTTGGCATTGGATTGACTAATTAGATTATTAAAGCGCTGTTCAATATGCCAAAATCTCTAACCTATGTTTTCCAACACCTCCCTAGGAACCTATGACTTGGTTCGCAGGATTTCCACATCCCAAACACCATAAAGGACACGACTGTTGCCAACATTGTCGTTAGTTGCCATCTTCGCAAGAACTCACCGTGCTCTAATACCAATCTGACGCAGTGTAAAAGCGTAAAAATAGAAATCAACTCACCGAATGATTTATAGAAAACACTCAATTGCAAACACATGCAGTTTCCAAGAGAAAAACTCTTTCTCAATTAGGGTTTAAAATATATCAAATGTTCTTATTACAATACTATTACATGAGAAAACTCTAAAGACAAATAATAAATACAAATAAATCGTGAAATCGACAATTAACATTGGAAAATAAAATTAGGTGACCTATAATTAATGTTGGCAGTTTCAAAATTGAAAAGATGAAACCATCAGTAATAAAAACTAGTTTCATTGTCGACGGTGTAATGTCCAAGGACAGTAGCTTATGGTTCAAAGATGGCAGCGTATGTCGCTATTCATCATCTACATCAATGCGTCATGTTGTTAGAGGTACATGTTATTTACGTACTAAAGCAAAGATAGTCTTCGATGTCAGGTCCAATGTATTTGTACCAAGTAGTGTATTTTGTGCTAGGTTGTTGGTTCCAAATCCTCTTATAAGTTCAATGTCACCAGTGCTAGGTGCAATCTATTTGAGCCAGGTAGTGTATTTTGTGTTAGGTCACTTGTTCTAGGTCCTCACATATATGCTAGGTCGTCAGTACTAGGTGTAATGTATTTGATATAGGTCATTTGTTGTATATCATGTTATAAGTGCCACGTCATCTACGCTAAGTACAATGTATTTGTACTAAGTATTGTATTTTGTTATAGTTCATGCCATGGCCCCATCTCAGGCATACTACGTGATGTGAGGATGCCCCTAGGGTCTAGCCGTACTAACTCCACATCTTAGGCAAGCAAACGTGATGCCAGGTATTCTAGGTCCCCAGCGTACCTTCAGGCACGATCAGAGCACAAGAGGTATTGTTACCTTCAGGTAGATTGACCTTCTAGCTGCAGCTTACAAGGATCGAACCCAATACCTAAGGCTTTTGTTTGCCCTAAGACCTAAGGCTTTTGTTTGGCCCAAAGGCAATGCCTTTCACCAATTGAGCTAACTGCAACTAGAGGGTTAGTTTACCTGAGGGTAACAATACCTCTTGTGTTCTGGTTGTGTCTGAGGGTATGGGGGGGGGAGGCAGTATACCTGGCATCATGGTTGCCTGCCCAGGTGGGGAGTTAGTGCGGTTGGACCCTAGGGGTGCCCCCACATCATGCGGTGTGCTTAGGATGGGGTTATGACATAAAAGGCACATCTCAATTGGTGAAAAGCATTGCCTGCGATGCAAACAAAAGCCTTACATCTAGGGTTCAAGTTCGTAAGGCTGTAGCTTAGACTCAAATGCCATGGGTAGGAGAACAATACCTCTTATGTCCTGAGGGTACATTGGGAGGCTAAAGTACTTAGCATCATTGTTGCCTACCCTGGGTGGGAAGTCAATGCGGTTGGACCGTAGGGGCGACCCCACATCGTGTGGTGTGCCTGGGATGGAGCTGTGACATGCAAGCAACCGTGATGCTAGGTACACTAGCTCAATTGGTGAAAGGCGTTGCCTATAAGGCAAGCAAAAGGCCTACATCTGAGGTTCTAATCAGTGAAGCTGCAACTTAGACTCGAATGCTACAGGTAGGAGAATAATACCTTCTATGCCTGGTCGTACTTGATGGTACATTGGGGGGCCAATATACCTAGCATCACAATTGTCTACCCAAGGTAGGGAGTCAGTGTGGCTAGACCCTAGGGGCACCCCCACATCATGCTGTGTGCCTAGGATAGGGTTGTGGCAGTTCACTTGTTTTAAGTCCTCATATATATTTACGTTATGAGTGTCGGGCTCAATATATTTGACTCAAGTCAATGTATTAGTACTGGATAGTGTATTTTGTTCTTGGTGATTACTTCCAGGTGCATCTTATATGTTTCAGGTCATCAAGTGCAATGTATTTGTACTGGGTTGTCAGTACTAGGTGCAATGTGTTTATGCTATGCAGTGTATTTTGTGCTAGGTCATTTGTTTTAGGTTCTCTTATGAGTTATAAGTTATCAGTGCCACGTACAATGTATTAATACTAGGCAGTGTGTTTTATGCTAGGTCATTTGTTCCAGGTTCTCTTATGAGTTATAAGTCATCAGTTCCAGGTGCAATGTTTTTGTGCTAAGTCATTTGTTCCAGGTTCTCTTATGAATTCTAGGTCATAAGTGCCATGTGCAATGTATTAATACTATGTGGTATATTTTATGCGAGATCATTTGTTCTAGGTCCTCTTATAAGTGCTAGGTCATCAGTTATGGGTACAATGTCTTTATGATAGGTTATTTGTTATATGTTCTCTTATGAGTTATAGGTCACCGGTGCCATGTACAATGTATTTGTGCTAAGTAGTGTGTTTTGTGCTCGGTCATTTGTTTTTTGTTCTCTTATGAGGTCATTAGTGCCATGTGCTATGTATTAGTACTAGGTAGTGTATTTTGTGTTAGGTCCTTTGTTTCAGGTCCTCTTATAAGTGCTAGGTCATCATTCCATATACAATGTATTTGTATTTGGTCATTTGTTTCAGGTTCTCTTATGATATATAGGTCATCAGTGACGGGTTCAATATATTTATGCTAAGTCATTTATCCAAGGTTCTCTTATGTGTTATAGGTCATTAGTGCTACACGCAATGTATTAATACTAGATAGTGTACTTCGTGCTAGGTCATTTGTTATAGTCTTCTTATAAGTGCTAAGTCATCGATTTAAGGTAAAATGCATTTGTTCTAGGTCATCTGTTCCAAGTTCTCCTATGAGTTCTAGGTCATCAGTATCAGGTCGAATTAGGTCACTTATTATAGGTTCTTTTATATATTCTAGGTCATCAGTACTAGTGTAACGTATAAGAGGACTCCTCTTATAAATGCTAGGTCACTAGTGCCAAGTACAAGATATTAATACCGGGTACTGTATTTTGTGCTAGGTCAAGAATGCTCTAGGTTGGTATATTTTATACCAATTGAAGACACTTCATCTAATACAACTCGTTAAATATTCTAACCTATTATATTTTTTTGTATAGTCGGCATACTATGACAGTCTATTAATGGGCGATCCCCTACAAATTTTGAGCTGAAGATATTAGGACATAAAGACTAAGAAGAAAGCTTTAAAGAAAGTGGGTGTATGCATCAAATCATGATTTTTAAGCATAAAACACATGTACTCTATTCAATTTGATCTATGTTCTTTAATAGTGTAGTCGCCTACTGAATTGATGTAGTCCACAATCCATAAATTCCAGCAGGATTGGTCGGTTGCATCATCAGACCCAGTAGGACTACCAGCACCAGAGACGGATAAAGAGGTTTCATATATTTTCTTGTTCTTTATTACCAAACTAATTCAAATTTGATGTACTTTTCCCAAATGTAGTACAATAGATCAAAAATCAATACTCTTAAGGCAGAGGCTGCTTCATTGAGGGCATGCATCAAGGTATGGGTTTGTGCCCTTGTTCTTTACTTTGTCATTTTAAAATTTTCCATTGTGGTTTGATGGTGTCTTTTTTACACAGGAAAAGGACCAACAAATTGAGGAGAGGCTTAAGCTGATTGAGGAAAGGGAAAAGCTGCTAGATGAAAAGCACAAGGAGATCAATCTTTTAAGAGAGGTATCAGTTTCGAGCATGAGTTATTACTTATAATAGAACCTAGGACAAACTTGAATATTTACCTAGTACTTGTATAAGGACCTATAACTGACAGACATATCTAGTACGAATGTCTACTTGTAGATGGATCTAGCATTGCAGGAATATGTAACGTCTCTCTCTCTTTTTTTTTTTTTTTTGTTTTACATGCACTTCAGGATTACACCACTGATTACAACAACCCAAGAGACAATATCAGTTGATTTGAAGCATACTTTAAAGAGACATTGTCCACTATTACTATTGATATTATGGTTGATGTTAAAAAAGTTGTCGATCAAACTATGGGTGAGTTTGGCGCCAATGTAGTGCAAAATAGCTAGTCAAATTAAATCAAAGGTGGTGAAGAAAGTGCTGAAGTCGCTTAAGTACGTGAAGACTACCTTCACCACAATTAGTGTGATTTCTTTATATTAATTAACATATTCGATTTTCACTTTTTGCAGGTAGTTAACCTTGGATGAAAGATATAATCAACATCTTTTAGGTGTAAGTAATAAATCGGTCATGCGTGCCCATGCAAAGGTGGAGATTTCCAAGTTTAATTTAACAAAGCACCCTACAACGTTGACGTTAAAAACACACTAAGAATACTCAAGAGGAGAGGGGGGGGGGGGTAGAGGTTGGTGAATTGAGTATTTCCACTAAAACTCAAACAATTAATTTTAATGGGCAGATAAAAAATTAACTTTAAAAACAGCTGATATACACCAATAGATACAAGATGAAATTTTAAAAAGGTTAAGAAAAGAGAAATTAATCCTGAGATAACGTGAAGTTCGACTTACTTCCTACCCTCCACGGTCCACTAATGCCTCGATCGAGGACTTCACCATCATTGTATTGATTTCACAAAACACGCTCAAGATGAACAGTACACAGTTTTTACAACATACTTAGGAAACAAGATATTTCCTTGCTCTCTCTAGATGTTCCCTGATAAACTACAAATAAAAAAACAGAGCATTAGAAAAAATTTTCTCTCCTTATTGATATACAAGTTGATGAATAAGATAATATAAAATAAATGATTTGTTTGTTTGCAAATAATTGCACTTTTGCCCCTTTATATTTTTGTTAATCTCCCAAGGATAGCATATATATAGCCTTAAAAAATTCAAATGTTCGCTAAAGACAACACCTATAAGTCACCAAGCATTTAATGCACTTCAACAGCTCTTTCTTGCCACATCGGCTACAAAATTTAAACCGCCATGCCTTAAATTTGCACTTGATCATGCTTTTTCTATATATGCTTTTTAAAACTATTCTTAATCTCTCTTGAAATTCCTTTTAACAGCGCAAATATTAATCGGCTAATGTACCAGGTGCACGTGTAGTAGTAAAATTTCGATGAATAACGTGTTGTGTCTACACGGATTGAGGACTAGCTCTCAATTATATTAATTCTAATTGTAGCTAGGCAATATATATATATATATATATGGATTTTTTATATAAGACTAATCTACAAAGAAAATTGAGATTTCCAACACCTAAATTGAATTAGGTTAAGAGCCAACAAATCAAAAAATTAATCGAATGTATACTATTGACCACATATATCCTTGAAAATCCAAATTAGCAATGGGTTTAGTTTTTTCAATCAATCAAGTACCAGATAACTACTCATTTTTCCAAAGAAAGCAATTATCCTAAATTAACCAATCAATATTTTCTATTCCTAAGAAAGTGATTAATTGACTAATCTATTTAATTTACCAAACCCTAATCGAATTTAAATCCATATGTCTATGTGATATGTAATCCAAATTAACTATTTACAAAATTGATTAGAAATGGATTTGCCACTTACAATCCTAATCTAACACGAGTTCTAGATTCAATCCAAAAGACATGTTCTGTGAAATAACATCAACAATGTTAATACAATCAAAGATTCAAGCAACAACAGATAAAAATCAATTAGATGATCCAGATCGACAACTCAAAACCTTAATGATAAGATCAAAAGAAACAAGCTTTAAACATCATCCATAAAAAGTGAATATAACAAAAGAATAAAATCACATCGTTAAGAAAATCTTGTTTTTGAATCCAATTTCAAATGATGTTTTTGACTCGAATCTTAAATTAGAGTTCTCAATTAAATTAAAAAGAAAATCTTCCTAGTAGTTTATCCCCTAAATTCTATCAAGGAACAAATAAGAATGTCCTCAAGTCATGTTAGGGTTTCTCCTCTTCACAAATGATCCAATAAGAGAATGTATATATATGTAGGACACAAAGGTTGGCTCTATATACCGGCGACATTTAATTTAATTCAGCCGGCCTTCGATGTGAAAATAAAATTTCAAGAGTACAAATGGATGTACACTAACTTCAGGGCCGACAACCTTGAATGTAATTTTGTCGGCATTCGTTGAATGAAGAAATTATTTCTGAGACAAAATCACAGGCGACATTTGGGTAGCGTTGAGGCGGCTTTGCATCTATGCTGGCATCAAGGCCGACGGTGCAAATCTCCCAGTAGCCAGCGTTTGAGTTTTCAAAACTATGAACATGCAAGGCTGGTTTAAAGCTAGTGACATATATGTAAAATTTGCAGGTGTACAGGTTGATTTTCAACACTGCTGTAAATTTGGTTTCAAGCTTGCGACCTTTGTTAAAAATCGATGAATTCTGGCTTATTTTAATTGAAAGCTGGCAGCTTTCTTTCCTCAATTGTTGACCTACTTTGATTTCTTATCCAAATTGCACAAAGTTCCTCTTAGTTGCTTGTATTTGTCATATAAGTCCTTCGAGACCTAAAATATCACATTAAGTGCATATAGTACCAATTCCTTTTGATTTCTATAAAATCAATAATAGTTTAACATGGTTTAATCAATGAAAAGTGAGTATAAAATGACTTTATCGGCACTTGACAAGTCTTTGCTCTATCAAGCCTTAAAGTCAAATTGATGCGCCCTAAGATTTAACACATCGAGTCATCGACGTGACCCCAACCAGAGTTGTACAACATTGAACTTTTGTCAAGTCATAGTCTTGAGTTTGTTGTACCCTAACCATCGGAATCATCGAGCCCTCGACGATCCCCTTCAACAAAGCTATACATTTTTAAGATTTATTGAGTCTTGGTTTACTCTCGTCGTGCCCAAGCTAGTGGTTTTTTTGTCAAGCCCTCAACTAACTCCTTAACCACTGATTTTGCATTTTTTTTTATCTTGTCAAGCTTTGGCTTTAAACTTTGTTACACCTAGAAGATTTGAAGTTGTCTAGCTTTCGACCGATACCGTTCCTGCTAAAACCTGTAGCAAACTCCACAAAAATGCACAACACACACACACACACATATATTTGACTAATTACGTGCAGTCTATAATAATTGAATAGTTAAATATGCATTATATTGTCTCATCAAAATCCACATTGAACATACAGGTTCAACAAACGTCGCCTAAAAAAGAAGATACCTTTGAGAAGAAAGATAAAATGTTAGAGAGGCTTAAACTTCATGGAATTCCAGTGGCAATCTTTTGTCTAAAATGTTGTTTTAGATGTGCATTGTAGTCTTATGTATCTGACAACATTGGATGTGTATTTCAGTATGCCCGCATGCACATCCCCTAAACGTAAAGGATTGAGTGCTGCCCACCGTTGATCGAGCATATTGCCACGTGCAATTACACTTTTGACTGTTAGATGCTTGGTGAGTATACATTTAATGCGAGCTTTGATATATCCAAGATGATATTGTTCCTACACATACATTGCACGGCTTATGCATCATAGCTAAGGTTGAGGAGAAAGGTGATAAAGGACATCATAACTAAGGATTCTAATTTGAAGTGGATGGAAGAGGTAATTTCCGATCAGTCTGTGAAAACTATATGTAGGAACTTTTCTGTAATGGTAATATCATACGCCCTCTTTCATAATCTGTTTTGTATTGTTGGCAACACACCATTGAGATGATGTTAGCCCAACACACCATTGGAAGATAAGGTTGCTAACACCCACTTCTGTCCTTGGCAACATCCTACTCTGGACCACAACGGCACCTTCTTTTAGACCATGACGACACCCTTTTCGAACCAAGACAACACCCTCTTTTGGATTTTCAAATCAAATTTTCGAAGATGAGGTTGTTCCAACACATTATTCGTATGGGGAAATGAGGATAACAACATCATATTATCGAAATTAAATTAGTCTAGAACATTATCTATATTGCAATTGTCTAACATAACTCTAAATTTCAAATTTTTTCTATAGTTTGATGTAATTTATGGTAAAGTTAACTGGCGGTTAGGTTTGACTTGTAAGTGAATGGAAGGTGTTCAATTCAGCATCATTTTTATGACACATTGATTGTTGGGTAGACCATTTTTCTATTATATACATAAAGGGAATGAGAGAAAACCAAATACACTTATGGGTGTTTGCTTCAATGTCTTTTTTATGACATACTGACTATTGGGTAGACCATTTTCATGTTACATAAGTGCAAATGAAGGAGAGAAAACCAAATCCATTTCAGTTGAGTTAATCATTTTTACGACACATTCACTTCAACAACATTTGTGAAGTACTCTGATCCATGGCATAAAAAAAAAGTACATTCGAAGCAAGTACTCTGATCTGTGGTCGCTTTTATAAATGTCTATGTCTTATATGTTCATGCACATGTGCTTTTATAGATAAATGCTCCGGGTTTTAAATCTGTTGTGGCTTTTCTTAATGTCCTAGGTCCTTTCGGATGTTGTAGGTTGCCACCTATTTTAGGTCCTTCTAAATGTTCCAAGTTGGTCCATTTGTTCTAGGCCCTCTCATATATTGTGGTTTGCCAATATGTTATAGGTCTTTAGGTGTTCGTGTTTATTCTATGCTGGCTCATTTGTTACATGTTTTCGAAGGTCCCAGTCGTTGTATTTGTTCTAGCTCCTTATAAATGTTCCGAGTTGATCCATTTGTTCCAGGTCTGTATGTCTTCATATATGTTCTATGTCCACTCATTTTTTATACATTTTTTAATGTCCTAAGTCATCGTATCTGTTCTAGGTCCTCTAGTATATTATCATTTGCTATATGTTCTAAGTCTCCAAGTCTTCGTATCTGTTTTATGTCGACTCATTTGTTATATGTTTCTAAATGTCCTAGGTTGTCATATTTGTTCCAGGTCCTCTCACATGACGTGGATACCATTTGTTCTAGGTCCTTGTAAATGTTCTAGGTTGGTTCATTTGTTCTAGTTCCTCTCATATATTGTGGTTTTCCACATGTTATAGGTCTTTAAGTATTTGTATCTGTCCTATGTTGATTTATTTGTTATGAGTTTCCAAAAGTCCTAGGTTGTCATATTTGTTTTAGGTCCTCTCACACGATGTGGTTGCCATTTGTTCTAGGTCTTTGTAAATGTTCCATTTTTGGTCCATTTGTTTTAGGTCCTTGTAAATGTTCCAAGTTGGTCCATTTGTTTTAGTTCCTGTCTTATATTTGTGGTTTGCCATATGTTATAGGTCCATTTGTTCTAGGTCTCCAAGTTTTCGTATTTGTTCTATGTCGGCTCCTTTGTTATATGTTTCCAAAAGTCTCAGGTCATCATATTGTTCTAAGTCCTCTCGCATGATGTGGTTGCCATTTGTTATAGGTCCATTTATCCTAGGTCTCCATGTGTTCGTATCTGTTCCATGTCGACTTATTTGTTATGTGTTTTTGAATGTCCAGATCATCGTATTTGTTATATGTCCTCTCGTATGATGCCTTATGTACTAGGTCTTTATTAATGTTATAGGTTAGTTCATTTGTTATAAGTCTCTGGGTCTTTGTATTTCTCTATACTCATATACTATAATTGAGTGTTTATGAATTTTGTAAACAATAACATACTTTTTTATCGACTGCAGGTATAATGGAGTCCATGTCGTCTATGAATTTCTTAAAGGGGAAGGCTATTGTAGATAATGGAAATAGTCAATGTTGGCGTCTCGATCAAAACACCGAGGAAAATAATGAGGAGACTGCATTTATAGGAAACAAAGAGCCAGCATTTAAGGGTGGAGATGTCAGCACTTATAGATTTTTAATGGTAGAAGGTATTCAATCATTCGATTGTTTTTTCTTTTTTGCACAGTAAAGCAAAAGACTTCTACAAAATGTATGTTGTATCAATGTGATTTAATATAAGAAGAGAAGACCAACGTAGAGTAAGTGATAGAACTGCGACCATGCAATGTTAGGTTTGTAGTAGGGTAGGGACGTCAAGAAGTGGTTATATAGATAATCAATCAGTGTATAGATGCTCTGTTACATGGACAAATTGTTTGGCGACTTTCAAAATTATGTCGGGACATGACAAAGTTGCTAGTTATGTGCCCCAGGCCATATGGATTCTTTATCATTTGTATGTTTGTTATCAAGTCATTTTAATTATCAAAGTTATTTTTGGCCTATTTACTTTGGTAATGTTATTCCTTGAATATTTAGTTATACCTTATGTCATTAAAGTATGTGACTTTAATAGTAGAACCATAAGCTGAATTATAACTTTATTCTAAATTATCCCTAGTCACTCATTATGTGGAATGATAATGAATTAAGACTAGTATGATTGCTGTATGATGATCAAGTTTTACTGATCATGGATATGGGATAATAATTCAGCACATAGATACAAACAGGAGTGTATTGTATTGGATTGACCAATTATAAGAATACTGTATGGATCAATGCAATAAGTATTCTTTTTTACAATGTTGTTTGAGTCCTTTGACCTAATGGCACCATGGATTCCTATATAACAGTTTTCATGTTTTGATTCATCTCTTCATCATCTTTAATCGGATGATTGCAGCAGAATAAACTTGGGCATGCAATATGTTATATAGAGGAATGTGAGTGTTAGTGAAGGATTTGTTCATCTCATTAATTTGAGAGAGATATCTATCGGGCCTCTTGATGAGTAAGACTGAGAAATGCATGGCCATGCTCGAATGAATTGATAAAGAGTTATCAATATCATTTGTTTAAGTCAGTCAAACTCTAGATTCAAGGAATAAGTAATTAGACAATATAAGAGTGTTTTGATCCACACCTTATGTTTGATTATAAGATATCGTGTAACAAAAGGACCGAATGACTAACTGTTAGTAGGTAAAGTCGGATCATCGATCTTCACTAAAATTGGGTAGACATAATGTCTTGCTAGAGACCAATTATGTCTTGTAGTCCTAAAAAATGTTTAAGAGCTACTACCAATTTTATGTGAACCTACAGGGTCACACATAAAGAATGAATAAGATGGATCTTCGATAATCGTATTGGGAATTGATTAATTATTTATTTGTCGATTTTAATTAGATTAAAATTAACAAATAAATAAATTAAGATAATAAGGATATATATGTCTTTCTACATAAACCCTAATTTGTTCAGGGTAATTTGAAAAGACATAACCCTTAATATATCAGGGTAATATGAAGGGACATAACCCTTCTATATATATTCTCTTTCTAGGTTAATTTTTGATAATCTGACGCTGGCCGTCATTTTAGAAAAGAAAATTCGTAACCTAGAAAGAAAGAGAGAGGGATTCCCAAAGGTCGAAATTTTTCGACGTGCTAGCACACACGAAGATCCAATTCATTCGCGTGGATACCGGTAGAGGGATTGGTATAATCTGCATCTCCTTGATCCCATCATCAAAACCAAAAGGTACACGATTCCCTTTTATTTCTGATTTAATTGAAATGCTTGATCCGATTGGAAATTAAAAAAAAAAAAAACGATTTTCTGCTGCATGATTCAGATTTGGATCGTAAATTCCCAACAGAAGTGTGGAGAGTGAAAGATGTGGTCACAGAGCACAACATGAACTTGTGCCACCAAACCACTCATTTTTTCTTAAGGGAAATAGTAAAATTTCAACACCGAAAAGGGACATGCATAAACATCCTTCAAGAATCTAGACTCAAGCCTAAACAAATAATGGGGCATTTTGTAAATATATCGAGCGGATTAATAAGATTAGATTCACTGAAAAAGATTTGCCTAATTACATTAGTGTGGAATAGGAGAAAAAAGAACAAGGTGGTGATGCGATGACAATAATTGCATATACGATTGCAAAAGTTGAAGAAGATCCTATATTTTTCTATCGATAACATGTGGAGGAAAAGCGACTAGCAAGGTTGTTGTGGATTGACTCCAAAGGACCAGTGGATTACTAATGTTTTAGAGATGTTATTGCTTTTAACTCCATGTAGAAGACCAATGTTTAAAACGTGCCACTTTTAGTCATTATTAAGGTCAATCACCACCACCAACACATCCATATTTGGTTTAACACTCTTCATAGACGAGACAACAGATGCCTACTATTGGGTGCCTAAAACTTCACTGATGGATTGGTTGTGGGGGGGGGGGAGGACATCACTATCAATTATAACCAATGGTACAAGAGCCATGCACGCTATACAAATGTTTGGCCCCATGCAAGACATAGGCTATATGCGTGGCATCTATAACATAATTGCCGAACAAATCTCAAGAACATGGAGTTTCTTGTAGACTTCTGGGCATCTCTGTGTCGATGTCAATTGACGAATGCAAGCATAAATGGACAGAGGCTATTTCTAGGCACGATCTCCATGGCAATGCATGGATAGAAGTGACATACACTAGTCGACATTCTTGGGTTGAAGCCTATGTTCGTGGGAGCTTTTGGGGGGCAAGGGATGCAGATTACATAACAGTGTGAATCACTTAATGCAGTCGTTAAAAGACATATACAGAAAGGGTTCGAATATAATAGTTTAGAGAAAGTTTAAATAAAGCTATCAAGAGCATAAGGCATAGAGAGACAATGGTCGAATATGAAAGCATATACAAAGAACCTATGGGGACGATTTTAAGGAAAACCGAGTCCCGTGTTGCCAAGTTGTACATACGTGCTTCATTAACCAATGAAGAAGGTATGTGGTATGTTGTTGGAAAAACATATGGCATTGGTTTCAAACAAATGAGACAAAGGTGGAGCATGTGGTGTATAAGACACATGAACCATCTATATAATGCCCGTGCTTGGAATTTGAGACAAAAGACTTCCCTATTGTCATGCAATTCACACTGCAATGGTTGAGGAACAAGTCGAATACCTTTCAACCTGATTATGAACAGGTGACCCAGAGAGGGCAACAGAGTTGTACAGCCATGAGGGCTCCTCTGCTGATAATGAGCAGAAAAGCATGTGCTGGAGAACCAGGTATGGAGCATTGACAATTGTCTGCAGTCAACTATGTTATTAGGCTAGTCAAACGATTGAAGCGTATAATGAAGTATTGGGAGAGATCACAAGACTATTAGCCAAAGTAGAGGGACTCTCTATGGCGAAGGATGTATCTAGAGAAGATAGTATGCTCTTTAAAGCGAGAATCAAGGATCCACTCAAGTAATAGAGGCAAACGACAACAAAGCCAAAGAAGCTATCTAACAGCCCAGAAAGTGCAGCAATTATCATAGAATAGGAAACGCTTGGAAAACTTATCTGATTTATGTCCAGATATAGCCACCTTCAATATGCTATGGGTAGAGAATAAGGAAGTTGGAGTGTACGAAGATGAGGACGGGTAATAGTACGGATCATTTCAAGGAGATGGGAGTAACTAGAGGTTGGACGAAAGAAATTACACGAACATGTTTGCACAAGATATCCATGGCCAATACATGAACTGTATAATGCCTTCATCCATAATTGGTACATCTTATCTATATCCCATTTTATGTCATAAAGTTTTCATTAGTCATACAATTGTTTGTGGGATCTATTGTATTGTGGTATATTTTTATAACATAAAAAGAGGTGGAGCAAACATATAAATAACTAACCCAAGTTTTTCATTACAGGTTGTCGGGTTGGTATCCAAATAAATGAAAGTTAGACGGATTGATATACATATATATCCAACCCATATCGTTCTCATGGGTAAGCATATTCGTTCCATGTATTGGCACTTTCGTGTACCATGTTTGATGTTTTGTCATAGATTAATCAATGTCCTAAGTTCTGTTGCTTTTGAACTACATATGTGCACTCATTCAGTTGGTATGAATTTCCTATGTTCTATTAATATATTCCAGATCGTCGCATTTGTTCTAACTATACAACAACTTGGAACATCTTTGTTGGCCTAGGACATATGTTGTAACATGGGACATCGTCTCTATAGCACCAACCTTGAATAACTAGACACATGACAAAAAAACAAAGAAACACACCTAGAACAACACAAACATACATAGAACAAAATATAAACCTAGAACATCTAGGAACTCAAGACAAAGACTTGGACCTAGTACATAGAGAAAGCTAGGACATTCCTCAACCTAGCACAAGATAAAGAACCAAATACATTTTGAACAAGTGCCATTGTTATTTGTCCCATGTCTAGTTAGATTTTCTAGGGTACGAGTCCCAGGTACTAGTCTCAGTACTAGGTCTTACGTTACCACATATGTCTCAGGTAAAAATGGAAGTTTCGGGCCATCGTACAACTCGAACAAATGAGTTTTCTTATAACAATAGTACTCATTCGAAATGTACCAGGTTCTTTATGTTGTGTTAGGTGGAGGAATGTCCTTAGGTTTGCTAATATGTTGGATGTATTTGTATTTGTTATAGATGTACGGTGACCTAAAACTTCTACGCTTACTTGGGACATATGTGGTAACCTGGGACTTATGACCTAAAACATCTAACTGGATATGGGACAAAAAACAATAACACTTGTTAAAAATGTACCAGGTTCTTTATTTTCTACTAGATGGAGGAATATCCTAGGTTCTATTGATATGTTCTAGGTTTTTCGCATTAGTTCTAATTGTATGATGACTTGAAACTTTCGCTCTTATCTGAGACATTTGTGGTAACCTATGACTCGTGGCCTAGAACATATAACTGGATATAGGACAAACAACACTTGCACTTATTCAAAATGTACCCGGTTCTTTACTTTGTACTAGTGGAGGGATGTCCTAGCTTCTGTTAATATGTTACAGGTATCTGCATTTATTCTAGCTATATGATGACCTTGAACTTCCGCACTTACTTGGGATATATGTGGTAACTTGGGACTTAATACCTGAGACTCATGACCTATGACATCTAACTGGACACTGATAAACAACAATAGCACTTATTCGAAATATAACAGGTTCTTTATTTTCTATTAAGTAGAGGAATGTCCTAAGTTTTGTTAATATGTTCTAGATATTCACATTTGTTCTAGTCATACAATGACCTGGAACTTTTGCACTTACCTGAGATCTAGTACCTAGAACTCGTGACCTATAACATCTAACTGGATATATGACAAATAACAATGGCATTTGTTTGAAATGTACTTGGCTCTTTATTTTGTACTAGGTGTTGGAGTGTCTTGGTTCTGTTAATATGTTACGAGTAATGTAACTACACAATGACCTGGAACTTCCGCTTTTACTTGGGACATGTGTGGTAACCTAGGACTTATGACCTATAACATCTAACTAGACATAGGACAAACGATAATAGTGCTTGTTTAAAATATATTGGGTTAATTATTTTGTACTAGGTGGAGGAATGTCTTATGTTTCGTTAATATGTTATAGGTATTTGCATTTGTTTTAGCTATAGGATGACCTGGAACTTCGAGCTTACCTGTAACATATGTGATAATCTAGGACCTAGTACCCGAGACTCATGACTTAGAACATCTAATCGGACATAGGACAAATAAAATAGCGCTTGTTCGAAATGTACCAATTTCTTTATTTTGTATTAGGTGAAGGAATGTCCTGGGTTTGATTAATATCTTATGGGTATTCGCATTTGTCATAGTTATACAATGAACTGGAACTTTTGCACTTACCTTGAACGTATGTGGTAACCTGTGACCTAGTACTTGGGACTTGTGACTTAGAACATTAACTAGATAGGACAAAAAATATTAGCACTTGTTCAAAATGTCCTGGGTCCTTTATTTTGTACTAGGTTAACTAATGTTCTAGGCCTTTCTTTATCTACTAGGTTTTCTACTTATGTTTTGGGTTTGAGTATTTGTCCCAAGTTGCTAAATGTTCTAGGTTTGTATAATATGTTTTAGGTGTGTTGGTTTGTTTTAGGTCTATTTTTACTATGTGACCAGGTCACCACTTGTGTACAAATCACCGCACAATAAAAAGTAGCGACTTGACCTAAGAATTTCCATTCTCCTAAGCTAATAATTTTCATTGCATCCAATAAGGACTTGTTTATTCCAAATTATCAGTCCATTTTTTTCTGACTTGGAAATTTTTGGTGAAATGAATTTTATGGTATAAATGACTGTGCTATACCAATTTACTAGCAAATATGCATCTATGATATTTCAAATACTTATTATTCTAACCAGATATATAAAATCTCTTACCACCATAATTTTTAACAAACATCTATTGAATTGAAAAAGAAAAATGAAAGCAATGAATTATTTTATTGACTATAAATCTTGTCACTAAAAAAAAGTTTTATGGACCTGATTTCCTTTATATGTATAATGTCCTGCTTGCAAAAGTAAATGAATATTTTCAAAATTGATCTATAAACTAAATTAATAAAAAATAGCCAAAAAAAATGTATTCCTATCTTTAATTTAATGGGATAACATTAGTGGGTTTTTTTTCCTTTTTTCTTTTGGCTCTACACATAACCAACTTATTTGAATTAAGTAATCATACTTGTTATTTAGCTATATGGTACCTTTAAATCATAGGGTTCACCATTATCTATATTTTTAAAGTACAAAAAAATTAAAGTGTTTAAAAAAATTACAAAATTACCACTGATACGAAAATAATCCAAGTTTTAGACGAGTTAACATCGTCTCTAGAAGAGACGAGGTCATTAGTGGCTAACCTCGTCTCTTTAAGAGACGAGGTCCTCTATTCATGGTATTCCGTCTCCTGAAAGGGACGAGATCATCCACTTATGACCTCGTTTCTACAAGAGACGATGATGAACATAGAACTATCTCATCTCTTAAGAGATGAGGTTAGCAATCATAAAATTGCCTGCCATCTTCTTCTTTCTTATTCAGACACAACTCTTTCCCCTATCCTAAACAAAACCCCTAAATCGGAAATAAAAAACCCTAACCCTAATTCGTCAATCCTACAATCGATTTTCATAAAAATAGGCATTATCTTGAATAGTTTCAATCACCAAACATTGTACAAGCCATTATTTGTGAAATAGTAAAGGAATTCATGCGAGAAATCCCTAAATTTTCATGCACTGAGCTCCATAAATAAGTGCTTTAAATTTTCTCTTAATTTTTCATGATTATTGATGTTGCATTGTTGAATATCGGCTTGGTTTATGTTGTTGTATTTTGTTTTTCAAATGGTGGAGTGTTGTGTGTTAGATGGGTGTTATGCATAGTGTCAGATGCGTTGTATTGTGGAGTGGTAATGTGATTTCCATGCTTGCTATGTAGCTGTTGATGCTGCCTTGTAGATAACGTGTGATGTAATTATGATAGAACTTCATAGTTTTAGAATTTAGGAACCAAATTATGAAATCATATATTATTATGCACTATATACCTTGATCATATATCATCATAAGATCGTGGTGGATATAGTAACATTAGTAAATATGTTAAATATTAGGGGAATTCAATTCATAAGTCATGATGTAGATTTCATGCATTTAACCTATGTTTTATGAGATGACAGGATAAGTGAGAAATGAATAAGGCAAAGTTTGTAATGTATGCTCATGGCAACATTATGGAGGGAATGATGGGTTTGGTTATGATAAGCGGCCTGTTACCGTGGTCAGTGTTAGTAGAAACTCATCATACGAGCAAATACTTGGCACCATTTGTAATAGACTTAAGGTAAATATGTATATATATTAGGAAGGGTAGTATTAAAGATAGGATGCTATGTTATGATATTATTCCAGTAAACGATAACGATGCTGCATATGAGATATCAGTGTACACAAAAGGGTCAATGGCTATATATGTATAGATATTTGAAAACGAGTCGCCACATGCACCTGCAGGGGAAATGAGCATTGATGGAAATATTGGCAGCTAGGGGTTAGTTGACTCAAACTCCACTCCAATCCAGATAATAACTAGCACACAGGTGTAGATGGGTAACTTTGAAATGAGTGCCCGATTGGACATGTCGACATAATATTGATGTGATGCAAGACTCCTCAGCAAGTGAATCTAGTGACGATTATGACGATGATGGAAACGATAATATGGAAGCTTTCCCCTAGCAAGATACTACCACCGAGGCATAACTAATAGAAATGATTGGCACCATTTCGTGGCTCCTATAGTGTTGGTGCAGTAGGGAGCTCGATGCTATCACCATTTTTCACTGTTTATGTGATAGTGATTATATTGTATTTGATGATGAGCAAGAAATGAGTGCTGGAAATTGGAGTTTCAACGATGAATTTAAGGTTGGGATGCGGTTCGAGACTAAATATCATCTCATATGAGCAGTTAAAATGTGGTAAATATTGAACCATTACAATTTCAAGGTAGTAGACTCCAACCTAAGGTCATGGGCAGTTAAATGTATTGATATCCATAACAGAAGTTACAAATGGAGACTTAGAGGCAGCTATAAGAAACATGGTGGGTGATTTCATATCACTAAATATGAAGGACTCCGCACCTGCTTAGATAAAATTACTAGACAAACACTCTCAATTAGACTCCACCAGCATGTCCAAGTGTATTATATTGGAGATTTGTAATTCCCCATGCGTGAGGACGAAGGACCTCCAATTGACTATCTTAAAAAAGTTTGGGTATCATGTTCATATGAAGAGAATTTGGGAGGTAAGGCGAAAATTTATAAAGAAGGTATATGGAAGTTGGGAAGATTCCTATGTGGAGCTTCCTCATATACTTAATGCGATAACGAAGGCAAATCTACGAACAAAGGTTGAGTGATGAACTCTTGATTTAGATACTGCAGGACACATCTTCCTTAACAAACTCTCTTGGATATTTACTCCTTGTATTGAAACTTTACAGTACCGTAGGTGCCATCAGCTATTAGGAGTTAGCCCTACTACCGGCATGGATATTGTTGGAGGTCGCTTGAAGATGTCCTAGTTAGATGTACACTTCAGAGTTCTACCTGATCATACAAGCGATATCATGATTCAATACCATGCCAAGGCGTACATTTTGTTGTTGTTGTTGGGGGGTTTTATTGTTGGGGACAAATCATCCAACTTGGCTCATGTGATGTACCTGTAGTTGCTTAAGGACCTCGATAAAGCAAGCTAGTATGCATGGGAAGCAACTTGCTTAGTATGGCTATACAGGCAGCTATACATGGCTTCCCACAGCGACACGGGTGGCACAACAAGGCCGTTTGTACTTCTACAGATTTAGGCCTAGGAGCACTTCCCACACATTCCATGGCTGCGATGCAAGATCACTGCAGTTATCGAGGGGTACCCTCTCATCAATTATTGGGGCGTCACTTTTGATTTGACTAAAGCTCCATACATTTTTTGTTCAGTATAGGGGATGCTTTGATCAATAGGTCCCTAGACATGTAAGGTTTTGTATGACCTAGTTGTTTATATGTCAACAACTACATAATTTTTTTTTTTATATATATCTTAATATTTTATGCAAAAAGTTGTTTGAGACCTGTAATATGTCATAATAGATTACCTACCGGAGTGTTACCATGTTGGCAGCGATGTATGGTGTACACGGGTTCCTCCGATTTTCTTTTATGCTGTTGAGCACTTTTATCCAGAGGCTCCAGACAGGGTGCTTAGACAGTTTGGTGGTTTATAGGGATCCCAGACACCCCCTCCCCCCCCCCCCCCCCCCCCCCCCCCCCCCCTTCTTTTATCCAGAGGCTTACATGAGATCGACTTACGAAGGCGTTGCAAGTGGAACTGGGTGGCAGAGTACATCGGGTAGATTGCAGAATGGGATGGCTGGCGTAATCGCATCATGGAGGCGTCGGATATCACCGCTGGTACATTAGTAGATTATTTTGATTGGTATCACGCGATCACCAAGAACTTGATAAATTGTATGGAGCCATCATACTATATATGGTAAGTTCATTTATTACATATGAATATGTGATATATGGATGTTAAGTGGATTCGTTATTTCTTGACTCTATGCGTTTACTCTTAATTGCAGGTATATTCCATTCACCGGGTCCCTGATATGCTACCTGATGACACTAATGGCATTGCATGAGATGTTTTTTGTGTGGTTGATGAGTTCATGGACGTCATATCGGTGATATCGTACGAAGACGTAGACCACACTGGGGGAGGCATGGTCGAGGGTAGGGTCAAGAGTGAGGGTGAGACCGATACAGAGCTAGGGGTGTGCAAAAAAACCGAATGTTAGGATAATCGAACAAAAACCGGAAAACCAATCGAAAAAAAAAAACGTTAACTGATCCATCGGTTTAGGTTTAAGATTAGCATTTTTTTTCGATTTTCGGTTTCGGTTTTTATTTTTAGATTCTAGAAACTGATGAATTCGATTAACCGATCTGTAATTATAAATATATATAATTTATAATATACCCATATAATTCTTTTTTTAGTGTTATCAATATGAATTATGTTAAAATGAATGGTTCAGATAAGAAGAAACAAATGAATATATGTTTGAAAATTGGAATGGTGGTGTTTGATTGAGATTTTGTATTGAGCTCAATTGATCAAGGTTGATAAGAACACATGAGTAAAAGGCTATTATGATGATTATTTTGATGGTATTGATATATATTAACAACTATTTACATGTCTTACATTCTTAATTTATAGTTTTTAATATAATTATACAAAAAAATACTCTAATTTTTTTATAGATATATTGAAAAATATGGTTAATTGCAAAATTTGCATAACTATTATGTTAAACGGTTAAAAAACGAGAATTGAAAAAAACGGTTAACCGTTAAGACGGTTAACCGTTCATAATTGATTGGTTTAGGATCAGGATATTGAAAATCCGATTATTACGGTTAGGATAAAAAAATAGGGCCACGGACCGGTTAACCGAATCGTGAACACCCTTATATAGAGCTATGGATATCAGAGATGAGCCTTCGCCCTTGCATGTACACTATGACCAGCCTGGCCCTTCGCATGTTCAGCTCGATTTGTTTGGTGCATCATCATCATTTGCTCATTTGCTTGATACTCCGATGCTAGACATTTATGTCGTTCATACCCCTAGAGCTCAACATAAGAGGTGACCGTCACCGCCACGTGATATAGGAGAGGGACTCACTTAGTCGGATCTAGACCTTGTCCCATTTTCACCAGTATGGTGTTAGTGGTGGAGATAGGGGTGCTACGGATTACGCAAGTTGATCCATCTATAGAGCATCCCCAACATGGTTTGCATTAACGTACCCCATTTGCTCGTATTTTCACTAGGTGGAGACGAGGGAGACATAGCACACAATACTAGAATATATTTTATTTATATTTATGTCATACAATGATTATATGTATTATTGTATATACATTTTATGTAATTAATTGAACAATATTGCAGCTTTTTCCATATTATGTTATATGCATTTTCTCTTATTGTGATTGGTTGGATTGGCTTTGGGAATACTGTTACAATTGAATGGATTAAGTTTGGTAGGTTTATGTTGTTTTGAAGTTGTTTCTCTGTAATGGATTTGTGGTGGATTATGATTTATAGCTAATTATGATAGGTTATGCTTAGAGGGAGTATAATATGAAGTTTGAAGAGTGGGGGGAAGGGGGGTTTTATTTTCAAAAGATGGGGTTACTGTTTTTATTAACCTCATTTTTTGAGGAGATGAGATCAGCTATTAATGATCTTATTTTTTCAAGATACGAGGTCAACTTGCCTAAACCTGGGATTATTTTAATCCCAATGGCAATTTTGTAATTTTAAAAAAACTTTAATATATTTTCTTTTTTCCCAAGTGTTTATTGTTGGGATTCCAAGGGTTTAAAATTTTTATAAAGATCAAATCTTTTTGCAGCGGAATCAAAAGAAAACCCTAACCCAGTATCCATGTGTATCGATTAGATCAGAACAAGATAAAGATTTCAGATCCATACCTTTTTGGTACTTTTTCATATCTGGAAATTCGGATCTGAGATGTTGCAAACGCAAACACCCTCTACGGTATCCACACGAATGAATGCTCCTTAAAGATCTTCTGTGTGGTAGCACAATCTAGAACACCTTCTATATTCGAACGGGATTAAACTTTCTAATCACGACTCTCGTGTTATTTGCTTTAGGGTTTACAGTGTTTCACTGCAGTCTAATGTGACAGCATGTGTTGTCTAACCCTAAAGACAAACCCTTATGTTCTATTTATAATGTCATTCAATAATGACATTTTTAACCCCTTAATCTAATTAGGGATAAATAATTATATTATAATTTATTAAATAAATTATAAGATAATTAACGAACATAAGAATCCCTAATCTAATTAGGGAACATAAACTATTTGGCCTAGGGCATAATTACCAACATTTATATCTTTGTTTTATCTATCAATTATTTAATTGCATAAAAACGGAAATAACAACCAATTCTTTTTTACTCATTTTTTTAGACCACTCCATCTATAAAATTCACAACTTATGCCCATTTTTTTCCCGTTTCAAAAGTTTGCATACGTTAAATAATTAAACCATATGTCAAATATAAAATATTATTTGTTGAATAGATAATTATTGAATTTGATATTAAACAAATACTCTATTTTTATTTTTATGATTTAGCATTATGGAATTTGCACGAGTTGTGACGTGCAATAAGATTTTCATAAATACTTTGGCCAAAAAGTGGTAGCTTCTACTGTTTTATGATGAGACCATCCAATTAATCATCTAATCAATAAATATAGTAATTGAAATATTTAATTATTTCAGTGGTTCGATCATGGCTAGATATGATGTAAGCGTTGGATAATATAGTAATCAGAATATTTAACTACTTCAGTGTTTTAATTACATAATCATGGGAACATTGCATTTCACAAAAAGAGTTTAATTATGTTATATTAAATTATTCGAAATAGAATAGATTGGAATCGTTCTAAATGGAATGGAATGATTAAGGTAATGAGATTTCAATTCTTTTGTTTGGATATAAACAAGGAACGAAATAGAAATGAATGGGTATATAGAATTTGTCAAAAATGTCCTTAACAAAAATAAAATAATAATTTTATATGGATAAAAAAGCAATTAAATCAATGATCGTTAATGTATGATCGAAAGGAATCGTGATTTTGCCTTCTCAAAGGTAAAATCGAATTCTCCCTTGAAATTGGAATCATCAATTTCAAGGAATCGTGATTCCATTCCATTCCATTAATAAGGCTTCTAAACATGAGAAAAAGAAATGGAATCCAAATTCGTGATTCTATTTCGATCAATTCCTACATACCAAACATACCATTAGAGTTTTTTTTTAAATGGATTTGGATTGACTTGAATTAGAAAGTATCAATCAATGAAAGTCCGTTTACTTGATATGAATAGTTATTCATTTTTTCTTCGTTCGACGTAAAACTGCTATTACATTGTTCACTTAAGGGAAGTTGAATTGCAATTACTTAAAATAATGAATAGTATTTTATGTCCTCACTCTCATGAAATACTGATAGTTTATTTTTCAGTTCTATCATAAATACTCTTATCTTAAAAAGATCATCTATACAATTATCTTTTATTTGTAATAAATATAAGAAGATTGTAGACATTTTATGTTTTATTCTAATAATTACTTATTTTATTTTTTATATCAAATAAATATTACAATAATTATTATAATTTTATTATATTTATCTTAAATTGGGATCCTATTCCCTTCCGATTCTATATGGCGCCAAGCAATAAACGACTGATGCCCAATTCTTCATGGACATCACAAAAAGTCGGAAAATTTTACGACTAGTGACGGTTGCAAGAGATCCAGATTTTTTCAACTGTCTTTCAAACCTTATATATTTCTTTTACCGTTACTCCTCTTGCACTCAATTTAATTTTGGTATTGGCCCTAGAAAAGGCCTTTACTTTCTCTATTTAATCTTCTTCTCGGCCCTTTTTACTCTATAATCCAGTACTCTCCACCCTCTCCCTGCAGCAGAACCCAAACCCGGCGTCAACCCAGAAACATGGACGCACAACGCAAACCAAATCACCTTCACACCTTCAACTGAACACCCATAGCCAACTACACCGACCGAGACGTCGCTAAGCTCGTACCCAACATCTTCACCCGCAGCCAAACACCTAGCGTCGTCGCATCCTCTCCCCACCGAGCCAGTCAACTCCAGACTCACCCATTCGTTGCTTCCATCGAACTCCGACTCAGCCGAACCAACAGTAGCATCTGCCGAGACCAAACGCTGAACCCAGCAACAAGGTTAGGCCGCAGCATCTTTGACGCATCTCCACCGGTGCCGTGAACCACCAACACCTTGGCCGCTCGACTCAGTCGCGTATCACCACAGTCACGTTCACCGATCGCCCCTAACCCTACCCCCAAGACTCGAACCCTAGGGACCACGAACAACCACCCCGGGATCCCATCCCCTGTCCTTCCCCTTCCTCTTTGGTGAAACACCACTTCGGCGAGCACGCGAGTTGGATTTTCGGTGCCTTCTGCAGCGAGTACGCAACCTCCTCTGCTTCTGTCATCTCCGCGTTTGGTTGTGTAAGTCAATTCCCACAAGCCGTCTTCGAATCCATTATACAATAATTTACCTATTGTATGTGTTATTGCTGTCGGATGTCATTAGTTGGTTGTTATTTATGATTGTAGCATTTACTTTGATTACCATATATTATTTAAATGTTCGATTATTAGTACAAATGGATTTGATATCGATGTTACCGAAATGCCTGAGCTGAGCTGTGATGTGAACCGGTGTAAGAAAATGATTGGTACATGCATTTGTGATTTGGGGGCTAGGATTGTACCAATGTAGCAATCATACAAAGTTGTAATTGTTAAATGTTGGATACACTAATAACTATGTTTACATTTCATAGGTTTGTTTTGAAAATGCTGGTAAATTCCGCGAGAAAAGAAAATTTCTTTTCAAATATAATTTCCTACAATTTGCTTCACAACGGGGTTAAGTATAAAAATATTAGAATTGAATCTTAACATAAATCTTGTATAGTACATATATATACCAAACATGGTATAAGAGCTTTCAGTATTCCTTGTACTATGTTATGTAGTTCTTATTTTGTCAAATTCTTGCAACCAACGTTACTTAAAAAGTTACTTTAAGTAAGAGAACGGAAGTAAAAGTTATTTTAATGTTTGTTACTGTTAAGATTATTGTTTTGGATCTTTTGTTTAGGTTGTTATATTATGATTGATGTAGAATTTCTACCATTTAGCCAAGTAAATGGTAGATGCTATATCATAAAATGATGGTCTTCTTTGTTTCTTTCCAGTGGCAGTGTAATGATGAAGTTGACTTGGCTGTTGATCTTTGTTTTTAAATTAAAGTTTTCTTTAGAATATTCAATAATATGATTATTCCTTTATTGATTAGTGGACGGATATACTTTAGTATATATATAGATATATTGATGTTTACTTATCCAAAAGAAAACTAGATATATTAATGTTCTCTTGCTCGTGATTAACAACGAATGGAAGTATTTGTTTTTTATTTTCCATTGGAGTTATTTATTCTTGTGGGACTTATGTGTTCCAAAGTCTTATCACAAAGAAGATAAATATTTTTATTGTATGATATGAGCAGCGATATTCTCAAATTATCAAATCATTATGTAGCGGATAATCCTAAGGATGGAAAAATGTGAATAGGATACGAAGACTATCATTCCAAGTGTAGATGTGGCCTAGTATTATTAAGTAATAATAAACTTTTGTTTTGATTGCATGTTCAATAGATTTTCCAACTTCATCAAGTTTGAGGACACAGTCCTAGTGTTTGTTGTTCTGATTTTTTATATGCTTTCAATCCTATTTTAGTTAATGAAAAGGCTAGATTTTACTTTACTAAGTATATGCGACATATTCACACTCCCTTGTATTATCCATAGAAGATATATATAAATGAATCTCGAATCACTTGTTATGTTGTCTCAATAGGTTTCCAATTGTATGTTAAACAGATGAAGCTAAATTTTACTTGTGAAGGACTTATGGAAGAGTTAGAGAAAGTTTATCAGAAATTGATTAGTTTAGCTGAGGCTCTTGTTGAGAGAGAATTGGAGAGCAAGTTTGCTCTTGGAGGGCTCGTGAGCACTTGAGCTCTTGGAGTTGACTTCCATGGAAACCTTTTTTTTTAAATTCTGTCATTAAAAATCCCTCAGTTTAGCCCTGATTTTTATTAAAGTGCATATATTTATTGTAATTCCTCTTAAGGTTTCCATCTTTATTATATACAATCCCTAGATTATAACAGTGTCAGCACCTGTACAAAACAACATCACTAGTTTGTATAAAGCTTCTGTGGTGGTGTGTTGCAACTTTGTCCTTTCATTTATTTAAAATTTCAAATTTAATTATGGTTTTATTATTCTAGGTGAAAAAAAAAGGGGGGGAAAAAAACGTGGGTTCAGTTTTAGAAAATAAGGGGAACCATTAATATTTCTGTTTGATAATTGTCATTAGGCTTTTCCTGGAAGGAAGAAGGAAAATTGAAATTCTGTCACATACAAAGCTGTCTATTCTTCTCACAATGCCATATGTGAGGATTGGAAATTTATCTCCATGACCATCTCTATTTTTATAGCAATTAGCTTGAGCAATCACAATCATTAGAACATTATTTAAATATGGATTTTATTTACCATATAGAATAATGTTATAAGTCATGACAAGCTTGTATTATTATTGCTGTTCTTTACTCAGCTTTTTGTGGCTGTCTTGTCATATCTCAATTCTCTCATGGTAATGCAATTCTGATTATGTGAGTATTTTTTTGCTTGTGTAGTGCTTTAGATGAGTCTCATGACGGATTCCCCTGTAAATTCATCTAGCAGCGATGATTTTGCTGCCTTTCTTGATACACGTTTGGCCTCCAGTGCTGCTAGTTCCTCATCGGACGAAGAAGCTGAAGATGACCATGATGATGACCTCAAAAAGGACAGGTAGCGTTTGGAGCAACTTCCTTTTCTCGACGGATAATGCTATCCAAAATATATCAATTGATGGCTTTGTTATTCTTTCTTATCTGATCTCAGCATATATATTGCTAAATTGCAATTTATTTGTCAAACACTAGGATAAAAAGGTGCAAGGTGGAAAGTCTGGAAAGTACAGAGGAAGAGCAGGAGTCAGCATCTCAGGGATATGTGGAAAAGAGCTTAGGTAAGACTCTTTATTGTGGGTATTTCGATTATGGTCTTTTTTTTTTTTTTCCAAAAAATATCTTAAAAAAAAAAAAATAACTTGTTTATTTATATGTTAGCATGCATTGTTATCTAAATCTCTTTAGTTCTATATTGCCATCATGTTGATGTTTTCTGTTTGCTTCAACAACACTTACGAATGTGCTTTTCTTAAAATATGGTGTCCGTTACTCATTAAACTCTTCAGCTTCACCTATTTTAGAATTAATTTCAAAAAACAATTTTACCTATTTTCTTTTGTTTGTGAAGCTGAAAATAGTCTTCTAAGTTTAAAACATGTTTCCTGGTAAAAAAAGTAGAAAACTTTTTTTTTTGGGGGAAACATTCTTCTATTGAAAGGGAACATTAGCATTTCCTAGGGAAACAACTGATGCTTTTTATTAGTCTGCAAATAATCTAACTCTTAGAATGTGAATTCTATTTGATGCTTATTTGAATTGACCTACATATCACATTTTAAACATGAAAAGACTTTAGTTTTTTTTTTTTTTTTTTTTTTTGGGGTGGGGGGTGGAACTTGAAATGCATATTATTTAAATTAACCTATAAGTTTTTGGTTTTGTGTTTTGCTTTTTTTCTTTAATTATAAATTTTATGGGTTTACTTTTACATAAAAGGTTCTTATGGTCATATGTTGATAATATTCCATCTAGGTTCAGCTATGTACGTAAAATTTATGTTAAACATTGGGAAAAAAAATTCTTTTCTGAAACATGTATTTTCTTTAAATAAATGGATTTTCATCTAACAAACAGGGCCTTAATTTTTCTTTCTGTGGTTGAATGGTATTACTTTGCTATATTTTGGCAGCATTTTGTTTTTCTAGTTCCATCAATAAGATCAAGTTCCTAGTCTATTGATTGGTCCCGCGCACATTTTTATTACTATTCATAGTATATAGCATTTTCGTCTACGTTTGAAGATGTTTTGAATGTTTAAACTTTGGTATATGTTGGGTGCCAAATGTGCTAACACTATGTTGCAGCTATTCAACCCTCGTGAATTGACAGTTTATGCTGACAACTTTAGATTTGTTAGTTTGTGTTGGTTTGATTGATAGTGTATGTGTTTTCAAATATTGTTAAAATGTTAGGTTTCATTTTAACTTTATATAAATTTACAAAAGCTATACAACAACTTGATAGGACTCACATGAGACGTATAACCTTGAGCAATACACCTAACCAAAATAAGGGTGCTTAGATCAAAATCTTGACAATTTACAACATGGTGCTATCTATAGATGAAAATTAACAAAGAATGATGTGGGACACTTTTAGTAAAGTCTGAGAGCTAGCTCCCTGCCTTTTCTCATTCCTCTCTCTCCTTGTCCAATACACTCTATTTGATATGCTATTTTATGCAGAAATATCTGTCAAGCTGGATGCTTGTCAACATCCTGGTTCTTTTGGGGATATGTGTATAAAGTGTGGGCAAAGATTGAGTGGCGAGTCTGGTGTAACATTTGGGTATATACATAAGGTGTGTTTTTTACATGAAAACCTGAGTGTGCTAGGAGATGAAAATTGGTGTTAGATTAACATTTTTCATCCTTCCATCTTTATTATTTTTTTTCCGAAAAGTTTCCCAGTTCTTTCTCATCGTATTTTCGTTTCTTTTGATATATGTAGTTTCTACAGGACCTCTTTCGAGTAACAGCTGCAAAATTGTATGCAGGGCCTACGACTTGCTAACGATGAAATTGTTCGATTACGCAATTCAGACATCAAGAATTTATTATGTCACAAGAAGTTGTATTTGATCCTTGATTTGGACCACACGTTGCTTAATTCAACTTTACTTTTAGATATGACTTCGGAGGAGGAATACTTGAAAAGTCAAGCTGACTCTCTGCGAGGTATTTATACGTTTTTCATGGGTTTCAGTAGGAGTTACTTTCATGCAATGAATAATTTAGATATGTATGCATCATGTTTTTTCTTTATTATTTTTATTCTGAATTTTCTAATCTTTATAACAACATGCACAGATGTTTCTAAAGGCAACCTTTTCATTTTGAGCATATGCACATGATGACCAAATTGAGGCCCTTCGTGCACACATTTTTGAAAGAAGCAAGTGAAATGTTTGAGATGTATATATACACAATGGGTGACCGGTCTTATGCCCTGGAAATGGCCAAGCTGCTTGATCCTAGTGGAGATTATTTTCATGCAAGAGTGATCTCTAGGGATGATGGCACTCAAAAGCATCAGAAAGGCCTTGATGTGTTTCTTGGGCAAGAAAGTGCTGTACTAATCCTAGATGATACGGAAAATGTATGTGTAGCTGCGCATTGAACTTGTATATTGTCTATCCATACATTATGTTGATTTTTTACTCCGTGCAACTTAAAGGATATCCTTTTTTTTTTTTTTTGAAAGAATCTTATTGTCTCTTTCTCTTTAATTTATTTTATTTTCTATATATTTTTTTAAATCGGTTGTGTTCTGTTGCCTTGTTAGTACTACCTTATATGATTCATCTCTAATTTATTTCTCTATTTAAACAGGCATGGACAAAGCATAAGGAAAATGTAATTTTGATGGAAAGGTACCACTATTTTGCTTCCAGTTGTAAACAGTATGGCTTTGCATACAGATCACTCTCTCAATTAAAGAGTGATGAAAGTGAATCTGAAGGAGCTCTTGCAACTGTTCTTGAAGTTCTACGGCAAATACACACCATATTTTTTAATGTATGGGACTCTAATTCTTTATATGCTTTTAACTGTCATGACAGTTTTTCGAAGTACTTATGTATATACTATATGTCATGCAGGAACTTAATGATGACCTTGCAGGCAGAGATGTAAGGCAGGTAAATGTCTAATGCCTTCTGGTTATCTTCTTGTTTGAGAGGTCTCCTTCTTGTTATCTTGTCATTGTTCTTTGCTTTACACAGGGCACGGTTTTTGGTTGGTCCACAGCCGGGTTTAAAAACTTGATAAAATTAACCAATTTGAGTGTCATACATGCTTTGGATGTATCTATTTAACTTGGGTACACTTGAGGTGAATTTGATCCTAGATCCAAGATATTGCTGATAGATGAATGAATTTCGTATGGATAAGATTTACTGTTGTTGTGTTTTATTTGTTTGTTTTTTAAATCCTGGTTGTTGGTCTTACGCTTGATGATAGAGATATGCGCGAGGATAAGTTGCTCATTTCTTTGTTGTGCTATTGTTTCAGCTTTATATATATATATATTTTAATTGTCGGCTTAGGTTGCCTTTGGCTTGTATAGCTTGTTTTGGTGCTCACAATGGTGCAAGGGAGGTTTGAGAAGAAGAAATGGGTGTGGGTTGAAATGTTGCTTTAAATGTTAGCTTTGCTGCCTGAATAATATGATGGATGTTTTCATTGACTTTACTATAACAATTCATCCAGGTACTGAAGGTAGTGCGAGGGAAGGTGCTAAGGGATTGTACGATATTGTTCAGTCGTGTTTTCCCTAAGGATTTGCAGCAGATAATCACCATTTGTGGGGGATGGCGGATAAATTGGGGGCAACATGCCTATTAGATATCCATTCTAATGTAACACATGTAGTTGCTACCGATCCAGGAACGGAGAAGTCTCGATGGGCAGTAAAAGAAGGGAAATTTCTAGTAAATCCACAGTGGATAGAGGCTTCATTCTATCAATGGAAAAGGCAACCTGAAGAGAATTTTACAGTCAGCTCAGTGAAGAGCTAGATTGTTCTAGTTTAGATCTGTCGTTGTTGAACTTGTAGGACATTGGTCCGATGGATTTGCGCCTCTTAGGACGGTCTTTAACTGCAATTTTCTAGACCATTAGGTTATATATTTAGATGGACTCCTTTGTAAATATTTCCCAGCACTAAAGGAGCAAAAGAAACACAATATAATAAATATATTGATCAGACAGGTATGTGTTGATATTTATTTATTTGTTTCATTATTCTGGTATCATTTTGATATAATTTTTACATTAATATTTATCAAGAAATTTATATGGTATTACTTATAAATTGATCAAATCGAACTAATTCTAAACAGATATCGATATGATATAGATAAGTTATAGATGTTGATCCGATATAGATATAGTATTGCTAAAAATATGACAATACAAACAAGTTACGGGTTAAAATCCAATGTACTTCAGATATTTTTGCAGTTCATCATTTGCACTTTTTTGAGTGCCATTGCTATCGATGCTTTTGTGTAAATATCAAATTTCGGACTTGAAAGCCGTGTTTTTGCAATTTATGTTTTGTATTTTCTAAGCATCACGCTTAAAACTAGACATGGGTATGATTCAATTCCGAACCAATAATCGGATTGAAACCGTTATCGGATCGGCCCATCCGATTCCATGTCAGGAACCGGCGGTTCTAGACTAGTTCCTACAAAAAAAAAAAAGTTGAAAACATGGTGTCGTCTACAGCAACTGGTCATGAAACTCACGAACCAAAATGGAGACAAATTTTAAAAGGTTGCAAAGGCAGCTTGAATTATGGGGAAAAAAAAACCTGCAGCGCCAAGCTTTATGTCGAATTCCACTTGGATGGTAACTTGAATGATGTCATTCTATATATATCTGCTGACATTTTGGATCAAATTTGGTCTTAAACATAGACATGTGAGTTGATCTTTTGAAGAAAGGGCCCCTAGGACGTCTAACGCAAAGAGAGAGAGAAAGGAAAAAAACAAAGCAAATTAAAATATGATATGTCGAAAGTGTAAAGGAAGATGTAATATATATAATTGCATAAACGAAGTGAAATTTCAATGTTTCAGCCTATGAAACAGTTGCGTTAAATTATGACTATAAAAGCAGTAGCAATGAACAGTAGGCAAGACAAAACTTTTGGAATTTGAAACGTTACGAATCGACGAAATCAGTCTATAAATGTAGACATATGAAAACATTCATCTTCACACACTCACTTTCTTGCTCATAGACCTTTATTTCATAAATTTAGTTGTTGTTCTGAACGCATAGTAGCTATCTAATTTTTTGCTCTTATTACTATATCCCACAAAAAAATATAGAATGACGTCATTCTTTTGAGGATCATCAAGTAAATCAAAGAAATCAAAGAACCAGGGAAAAGGTAAGGAAGCCTTGGGGGAGCAACAGTAGGACGAGCAGTATGATTACTATGACTTTAATGCGTTACAAGCTAGTGACTTACTTCCAGATGAAGTCCTTCCAGATTCTGTCCCACCAGGTTTCAAGCACGTAACACCTATGTTCGATACAAATATAGAAATAGACTCACAATACCTGAAAGTGCTGGAAATTCCACCACTGGAAATAGAAGAGGAAGGTGAAGGCAACGACGGTCTCCGGTGCAGTGGTGGAAGCAATCAAAGTAAGCCTCTGCAACTATTAAAATCATATATTTTTTCTAAAAATTTTTGGAAAGGCACAAGACTAGATGGGAAGGGATGGGCATATTGCAATTACTGTAGCGAGAGTTATGCTTGGAAGAGCGGAGATGGGTACGAGACTTTGACGAAACATATGCGGTTACGTCATCCATCTGAACATGGTATATACCTGTCACAACCACAAATTGTTCGGTCATCAACTAACAATTATGCTGCTCTGTTTCGCTTCGCAGATGAGAGGTACAAGAAAGGCTAGCCCAAATGATTGCGGGTATGCACTTATCTTTTACAGCAGCTGAACATCTTGACGTCAATTATGTAGCTCAAGAATGCCTCGATTTGAATGCATAAAAGTACAGTGCCACGGCGATGCACCGTGAAACATTGAAGTTATATCATGAGTGTAAGCAGGAGCTCGCCTATAAGTTTCACAGTCTTGATACCTGTGGGGTCTATATGCTCAAACATTTGGTTAGATAGTTGGTAGGAACGCTCATACATGGGAGTGATGTGTCATTGGGTAAATGAGAAATGGGTTATGCATAATTGCACTTCGAAAATGGATGGACAACATATTGCACAAAATATCTATACAGTTATAAACACTATCTCAGGGGAATATAAGCTGACGAATTTTTTTTTCCATTGGATTCGATAGCACCTCGACAAATACAACAAGTGTATCGAAATTGTAGGATTTATGTCAACCAACTTTAGGAGACACATTTTTCTATATTAGATGTGCATGTCATATCCTAAATCCACGTGTGAAGGAAGGAATTGGCATCTTAGATCTCAAATACTTACCGATCAAACAGGTAATCGACTACATGGTAAATCACCCTCAGATACGTAAAGCTTAGCGTAATTTCTGTAGAGAAAATGGAATATGACTGAGGAAATTTAAAAAAGATGTCTAACACAGTGGAATTCCACATGCGAACTTCTAAATAACACTTGACTATAAAGATGCATCGTGTAATATTGTCATGATACACATAGCAAGTATACTATTGCATCTAACGATTGGAATGTATGTAGTAGGTTATTGTAGGTCCTCAAAATTTTTTATGACTGCACGAAAACCTTCTAGCAAGTATATAATCCTAGTGTGCATTTATTTTTTGTTGAGGCATTTGACATTGTCGGCACCTTGCATGGAGTTATGCATGACTTATTCTTACAGACTTGTGTGATTGACATGTGCAAAAAGTGGTTAGATTACCATCGTGAAATATCGAGGATTTATCTTATTGCTATGCTGCTTGATCCCTGTTGTAAGAGCAATAAATTTGCTGGTTATTTAAATTTGTATTATGAATATGTGGACAAGCTAGCCGACACTCAGAATGCCTATGCTGTGATTCTGACTCAAACAACTCGTGATGTAAGTAACATTCTTTCAAAGTTGTATTCACAGTTTTCATTTACTTATGTAGCCAATTCCATGTGAGTCCATCCCTACATTGATGTCAGATCAATTATCAATAGGCAGTCCACCTCCTAGCCTATCATTCATGAATAAACTTACGAAAAAACATAAAGGAGTTGGTGGGATGGGTACTGGTTCAGAAATCAACGAGTATATGACAACCTCGTTCGAGTTTGGTGACAACATGGAAGCACGAGAATTCGACATATTAGAGTGGTGGAAGGGGCATTCAAAGACATCCTATACTTTCCAGAATCGTGAGACAGGTTTTAGCGGCACTTGCTTCAACGGTTGCAGTGGAACAAGCTTTTAGCATTGTCAGTCTTATATTCGGCGAGCATAGGTCAAGACTAACTCCACTTGTCGTAGAAGCCCTCGCTTGCACTAATGATTGGAACAGAATGAAAAGGTGGCTGCAAGATATGATATTCACAACTAGTGAAGAAGATGAATAATTTGGTGACTATAACACATCGACGGAAGCATGATCGGCTCTACACTAGAGTAGCCTTGAGATAAATCCAAAAAATGTCTGTAATAAATAAACCTTAGTTTGACTTTTGTTATTGTTTTTCTTAATTGCTAATGTGCTTGCAATATTTGCTCTTGTTGAATGTAATTTACCATACCATAATGGATTATGATTACAACTCTAGAAGACTACCATCATGGGTGATAAAAAAGATTGTATAGAACTAGAAGAAACATTGAAAAGGCGAAAGATTTAAAGAAAGAAGAGATGAAAGGGGGTTTTAGCAATGGAAAACGAGACTAGTTAAATCGCATAAACACTCTAAAGTTTTTTAATTTATATATTTAAATTGTAGGAACTTATATTTTTAAAAAGTCTGTACATGAGCTTATTGAAATGTAAACGTATTGTCCATGGTAAATTATATGGATATTTTCTATTTTATAAAATTTTAGTATTTAAAATCCTTAAAAACTGAAAAAATGGGTTCTAAGATGTTCAGGTGTTAACTTTTGAAAAAGCAAAAGTTTTATACAATTTTAAAAAATTTCAAGAATATTAATGTAATTTACTCAATAAAATTAATTTGAACTTGCCTCAAAAAAGGGAAAAAAAAAGAATAAAATTGAAAGATTTTCTACATCTAAAAAGTTGGAATTTCTCTTTTTACTTTCATGAAAGAAAGCATACTTATAAAATGCTTGTTTTTCTGAACACACAAATAAATGATGTTGCTAATATTTGTGATTCAGCTGCAGACAATTTTACTAGAGGAGGATGCAAGCATACCTCTGAATATTTTTTAAAGTATTTAGTTTAGCTTTGATGGTTTTGGTGCATAAAAGTTTAATGTAATATCTATTCAACTTTATTCCAACAAAAAAAAAGGGAAAAAAGGCAAGGAAATTGGTCTTGGATGTTTTTTTTATTGTGTTATGATGTTTCGTAATGAGGATTATTGGTGTATTGCACAAACTCAAATTCTTGCAAATGTGAGACGGATATTTAGTAAAAAATACGAAGGTGTTCTTGTAAATACATCATACATGTGAACGATATTTATGTCTTTCCATAATTCATTTTTTATATATGTATCTATATATTACTTTGATTTTAGTTTTAAAAACTGAGACCAAATCTATTTTCGTAGGATGTTTCCGAACTGATAAAACCAATAAGAATACATCGTATCGTACGAAGAAAAATAAATAAACTTAGAGTATCCTTTTAGTTTTTTTTCGGTTTCTTTTTTTATCTGGACCACTTTTTTCCTCCCAATTTTTTTCATGTCTACTTCATGTTGGTTGTTGGAATTAAAAAAAAAATTCCGGTTCATCGTTTTCGTTCCCCATTTCCCAAAACAGGATCTGATGATTCTGATCCCGGTTCAGTCAGTTTCGAACCGGTGGGGAAGTCTACTTAAACTTAGTATATAAGCTAATCGTGGTACTTTGGGTCTGTTTGGATGTTTTATTTTTTATTTATATCTGTATCAAAATGATATATGCAAATATGTCCAATTTGCATATATATTTTATTTATTCATGTAAATTGCTAATTTTTTTATTTATATATATTTTTGATAAATAATTTATTAAAAAAATATTTATATTGTTAAAAAAAGCAGCCAAATTGACTCATATTAGTGTAAGTAACGAAAAGACTTTGGTTTTTGGATTGTAAAAAATTTATGAGACTAGACTGGATAAAAATCTTAGTCACCAGCTTTAGTATTAGAATGGAACTCTTTAAACGCTAAACCTTCTAAAAAAATATTGTACCATGCGGATAATGCCATAATGGTTATATCTATTTTAAATTATATTTATCAAATAATATACATAATTAAATAAATATTGGACAGCAAAATGGTATAATGTTAATATAGAATATCTTATATTTTTTTGGCCACACAATGATAATATAGAAATCTCTTTCTAGTATGGTAATACGGTGCATAGGTCGCATCTATAGCCAAACTAAAAGGAAAAAAAGAAGAAGGGAAAATTAAGAGATCAGGCACTTTAACATAGATGACCCAAGAGAACGATTTCAACAGGAATGGTATAGGTTTCTTAAGAATTTTTTATACATACAAATGTTACATTGTAGGTGCAATAATAATAATAATAATAATAATGGGCAGATGCTAAAACATATATTTTTTCTTTCGATTTGCTGCGACGACTTCGTCATTCGTCTTTTAATTTATTTGAATTAACATTTTACAAAAAATTGTAAAAAACTAATAACGTACACGACTGTAAAAAAAAATTACCGACCTATAGAATTTTCCATGATCCTAGAGTCAATAAAAAATAGATGGGCTTTTTAGCCCAAAAACTTTAAGCCCGTTGTCATGTCAACCATACCCGCCATTCATTAATTTCGTATTCGCAGTTCGGTTCTAGAGAGGGAGGGGGAGAGGTAGAGAGGGAGAGTGGAGAGAGGAAGCGCGGGCTTTCGTGGGCGGCGAGCTATGGAGTTCACGATCAGCGGGAACGCCTTGAAAACCCTTGCTCGATCAATCACGTGCCTTGCCCGTGTTGGCAACGAGCTTACTGTTCAAGCTTCTCCTTCTCAGGTTGCTGAAACCCTTGCTCGTTCACATAATTGAAGATGTAGTCTTGCTTATTCGAATTGGAATTTGAACGATTCGAGCTGTTATTAGTTCAATTATTTGATCAAAATAACTTGGGATCAGTGTAACTATCTACGAGAGCAGGTTTAGAACTTAGTCGAATACCTCGATCGATTAGGGCTGGCCATTCATGTTAGCTGATCGTGTATTTTTCATTTCGTGCTGAATTTATATCAATGCTACAAGTGCATAAAAATAAACACAAGATCATTGTAACCATGTTTATTCGTACCATGATAGCGACTTCTGTGCCGTGTCCTGTCTCAATTCGATGTGGATCATATAATTGATGTGTTTTTTCAAGCTCAAAATGTAAATGTAATATATACAAAGTTAGGTCTCTAGATAATTGTTTTTTGATGTTAAATTTATCATGGAATCATAGGAGAGGGCTTGAGTTCAATAAAATTTGAAAAGAAAAAAGAGCGTCTTGGTCTGGTTGTGAATGCTTTTTGCCAAGAGGCTGTTATTGTGTCTATCTAATATTTTTTCGCAAATGATTAACTGGTATGCTTCAAAGATGATCTTTGTCCACACGTAAGGAAATGTTGAAATATAGATGGAAATTATATAGATCAGATTTAAGTTTTAAGATGAATCAGTTGTAGAATTGAATTAATGAATGGTAAAATGTTAATGATTTGTTTCAATGTATCTAGGCTCACTAGTCCAGTAACTCCAAGTAGTTAGATCAAAAAAGATTATTTTCCGTGTTGTTGTACATAAAGTATATACAATTTTCTTTTGTATGATTATTTCGGTGTGATGCTTTCACAAGAGATGGTTGCAGTATTGAAATTAAAATGTATAAAATGAAGGAAAAGGCGCTGTGGCAAATTACTGTCTATTTACTTATTATTATTGCATTCTTTTGCAGCTTTCTTTTCACACATTAAATTCTTCAAGGTCAGCATATCAATTGATAACTTTCAATGCGGATTTCTTTGATGTATATACAGTTCCAACTTCCCAGGTCCAATGCAGTATGTTATTGAAGGTATATGGATCACTAATAAAAAAATTTCAGGTTCTTTGGATCATACTGCATGTCAACATCCTAATTGGTAAAGTTTATTCAGGCTGTTTGTGCCATCCTCAGGACTCCTATTGCAAATATTGATAACTTGAGGGTGCTTTTGGCAGACCAGATGCATCAAAGGTCCAATGGACTCTGGATTGTTTCAATGGTAAGTTACTCTCTGTTTCTGTACATGTGTGTCTTTCCATTCAATGGTAAGTCAAGAAACGGCTCTAAGTCTACCTTGCCTTCCTCGAAACCCAGATCCTTAGGTGGGGGTATCATCCACTAGACAAAAAAACCAAAAGAACTTGCCCGCGTAGTGGCATTTTCTATCTCATATGATCCCACCTCCGGTAGTGGGTGGAAACATATACATGTTTCTGAGTATAATAGTTGAAGTCTGACTAGGGAGGGGTGGTCTTGTCTGTAACTCTAAAACAGCATCCCCAACCTCACTCATACCTTAGATACAAGGAGATGTGCTCTGTGCAATAGATAACCTCCAAACCTGTCAAGTGGACTCAGCAGTGTGGATCGGAACTACACCCCGTGAAATGCTCATACCACTTGATGTACTGTAAATCAATTCTCTAAGGAGAATGTTAGAGATGCTGACCTTTTTCTGAAACCTAAGACTGTATCGATGGATATTGCTTCCCCATCACCAACAGTTGCAACAGAGAAGGTGCAGGGATAGCAGGAGCTGCAACCTGACTCTATATTGATCCTTCGATTACACATTTGACTTTTTAGCACCATCTCCCAAGCCTTTAGTTTGGTTGTGGGTGGAGCAAAAGGATTATGTCCTGCCAGTCCTAGTGATTTGGGAGTTAGTGGAGGCCTGGCCCTTCATGGAGCACACATTGTACTAGAGCCAGATCCCATTGCTTTCTTCCTTCCTGAGGAAGAGCAGCAGGCTATCATCTCAGATCTTGAGGATGATGACTCCAATTGTTGTAGTGTTGGGCCATTGGTTACTCCACCCTTCGCTCTTCCGCCACTGCTGCTTGTTGGACTGTGGGTTTAGTCCCAGATTTTAGTAGTCGCTACAGACAGACAAATGATTATAGATGATTCTGCTTTTGAATATTTGAATCATGATCATTTTATAGATTCAGGGCTGTCTTTTGATATATTTTGGGAAATTTTTTATGCATTTTGGGTTTTTGATTTGATGTATTGATCTTTTGGATGTATTTCAACTTTTGATCTATTTTGTTGAGAGAAAGAGGGATATTAGTGAGAGAAGATGTATTTTTTGGGAAAGCCAAGAGATTCCTAAAATGATAGGGAATAGATTTACTGGAGTTGCAACACCTACAACTTGGCAATAGCTGCAGTGATTGTGGCATGTATTGTACTTGCTTGGTCATTATGCTATCAAAAATTGAAGGCACCCTGTGCCTTTAAGAATGTAAATGATCAACAGCACTTGAAATCTATTTGAGATCAATTGTGCTATCAGCTTACATTTCTACCCTTTAAATTGTATGCTCATATGTAAATTTACAGAAATATATTTAGCTAAAAAACATACATAGGAAGCCCGTTTACTTGTTAGCATTTTATCTTATTCTGTGCAGGCATTAGAAAATCATACTGGATTACCTGCAATATTGAACCGGACATACAACTGTCTCTAGATAGAAGAAGATACACGAGCAGTTTTGTAGTGGCCTCGTGAATTGAACAAGTTGCTTGGTAATTTTCAGTCATCCCTTCAGGAAATTACCATCATTGCCACTGAAAGAAGTGTCTTACCATCCAATGCTGCAAATGAAATTGGTGGAAAAGCTGTTGAACTCCGTAGTTATATTGACCCAGCCAAAGGTAAGTGCATTAAGTTTCTTTTCAAAATTGCTCTTTGAGAAGAGTAATTCGCTGAATGTGGACTGCAGATAGTGATGCATCCTTACACACACAGCTATGGATAGACCCAGCAGAGGAGTTTGTACAGTACAGTCACAGTGGCGACCCTGTAGATGTGACTTTTGGTGTCAAAGAGTTGAAGGTATAGATCATCCCTAGCTCATTCCACCAAGATCAATGACCATGTTAAATTTTCACTCTGCGGAGATCATTCAATTAAAATTAAATCACAGCTTCAAAGACATCTCTTTCTTTTGTCAAAGCATCTAAATTTTTGCATTTGTCAAATTCTAGGCGTTTCTTTCCTTCTGTGAAGGCTGTGAAGTTGACATCCATTTATACTTTGAAAAAGCTGGCGAGTAAGCTAATTTTGTTTCCTATGGAAACTTCTGATCACCTCTCTCTCCCTCCCTCCCTCCCTACCTCTACTCTCCCCTTTCTTTCCCCACCTTTTAACTTTCATTTTATCTCAAACTCATGTTTGGAAGTAAACTAAGTGTCAATGACTGGCTATTTTGCTTATATGTAGTTGCTGGCAACTAATGCTTTGTCTAGCCTAAAAAATTGTGGAAGGTAAAAACATAGGTGAGAAAACAGATTAACTCACCTCTTTTTGTGAGATCGGATAGGTATGGGCAGCAAATATTCTATATAGTACCAGCATATGCGAAGACAAAACTTGGAAGACAAGGAATTGTCACTTTTGAGGGTGATTGGTGAATATGTTCCCTATTTCTCACCTTCATGAAATTGAGCGATGCACATAATTTAAGCCTAGAGGGATTGTGTCTCTCAATTTCTTTTGACATTTCCTTTGATATACAAATGAAACAAATTTGAGTGCTGCTTTCTTTGCCTTGTTAGTTTTCTTTTCCAGTGCTTCCTTCAGTTGGCGTTGCTTTCTTTGCCTTGCTAGTTTTCTTTTCCAATACTTCATTGAGTTGGCATTGATAATTGTCAAGACATGTGCAATATGCATTTAATTATTCCAATGGATTTCATGCAGGAACCATGGTGGTAATTTATGAGGAAACTGGAAGCAGTAAAAGATTTCAATATTTATATATTTCTCTCTATGGTGAATACTGCAGATAATTATATATTTTTTCCTCTTGTCTATATGATCATACTAATTCATGGGTATTAGTAATTTTCACCTAATGACTTGTTAACAATCCTTTGTGTGTTGATGCTGTTTATTGTTGCATGACACATGGTGATGATGTAACCTGGATATTTTTAAGGCTTTATATTTGAACACTTGATTGGGTTTGAATGTCTAGTAGACAACTTTAACATCTGAAATATTTATACCTATGAATCAGGCCTGTTTTGATGGCACCTAAATTTGGTCTTGATGGGAGTGCTTCAAATTTTGATTCTACACTTGTATTAGCCACCGTACTTGTGTCACAACTACATGAAGGAGATACTCCTGGGCTCCAGCCAATTTCTGCAGTGCATGGCCAGGCTGGACAACATACCACATCTGGAGCTCGGCAAGAGAGTAGGGCAACTAGCTCTGATAACCCATCCAATCGTACTAAAATTTGGTCTGACCTTTCCGGTAATTTTATACTCAAATTTCTTATTCTTTGCACTAATAATATGTGAAAATCATACTAAAATTTGGTCTGACCTCCCATAATTTTACACTCAAATTCTTATTCTTTGCACTGATAATATGTGAAATAAATGGTTACCTTTACTGAGATAGGAAGTGGAGCTAGAAGTGGCAGCGGTTCCGGTGGAAGGCACGTTCCAGATGAAAGAAATTTGAATGCTGTTGTGGAACGGGAAACTGGAAGGATTAGCACCATTCAAATATCAAGAGCTGTTCCTGATGGAGGAAATGTACATGCAGGTCCTTATTTACGTGTTTACTTCCATCTATTTACTTCAACTTCTATGAATATAGGAGTTTCAAAATTTCTAGTGCCTTTGCTATTGTTGTTGCCATTCTTTAAGACTTACAATTGATTTTCATGCTCTATATTTTGACTACTATGAAATTCAACTCTCAAATTGTTATGATACACAGCAATATCTGAGGGCCTCTTGATAAGCTCTGCCTTCAAACCCTAAATTGAGATCTCAAGAGGAAGTGATGTTTGAGTAAGTGCCAAACATCGGACTGTCCTTTTGAGTGGTTTAGCCAAATCACGGAGTAGGCACTAAAGATGTTTCTAGTCTGCCCCCTAATTCAATGCAAGAATCAGTCTCCTGTTGCCAATAAATTTTGTTTTCTTGTTTGAAGTGTCAAGGCAGAAATTTTTTAATGGAGCACTAGCATATTAGTGCCATAACATGTATATTTCTGTTTCATTTTTCAAAGGACATTTGTTGACTGCATAATAATACTAACTCATTAGTTTGATATTCAATTGTATTATTCCCTTATATTCTATGATTTTGCTCTCGGGGTTTCAGTTAGGATTGATGATAGCCAAGCCATTCATTCACAGCGGCATCCTAGTAACTGGGTTGAAGCAGATGAGGATGATGAAGATGATAATGACGATGGAAATGAACTGTGTGTTCAGTCAACACCACCATACTTTGAAGAAGAATAGTAAGTAGCTGCTGATTCAAAGTTCCCTTTATGCTGTAATTAGGCATCGGACAAAATAATGTCTTTGATCTGCTTTTCTCTTACAGGAGCTACAAGTTTCAATAGGTATCGCTGTTCTTCTATAGTGGCATGTGACTTTTGAAGACAAATATTATCACATTAGGCACCTGAGGAGCTCAGCCTTCATCTGTACACCATGGCCACACATGCTGGCCATATTAATATCTGTACCCTCCAATAGGACATTGATAAAGCTCTAAATGTATGGTACCTGTAATTTTTTAGGATGGATCTGTCTCGTCTTCACGAATGATGCTATCAGCATCGACATCTCCTAGAACCTCTTAAGAGTTCCTTTTAAAGTATCATATTAGCATTTTAAGAACATCTTTTTTCTAAAAAATCCTACTGTTTTGTCTCTAATTCTTTATACAAGATTTTTACATTTTTTTAGGTTTTATGGGTTCGATAATATTTACGTAATATATTAAGAAAAAATGAAGAAAAAAATTTATAAGAGGGCGTAAAAACTTTATTTTTAGAGTTCTTGGTAGAGATCCAAAAAGTTTTAAAAGCTTCCTTTACTCTCTAAAACCTAAAAAAATAAGTCCTTCGTAGGGTCAAGGACCTAAGATGTGGGATGTTACTTTAGCCACAAAGATTCCTCTTCTCACACAGACTGTCCTTTCTATGTGCTGGAAGCATTCTTGTCTTAGCTGATTGACTTCATGCTGGTTGCGTCAAGAGCAACCTTTCTGGGTTGCAATTGCATCTGCTAGTGCAACCATAAGGATTGGCTCGTATTGCGATCATGATAAAAGTCATTGTTGCATCCATCGAGGCACATGGGCGTGGAATGAATCCTTTTCATGTATTGACTATTTGTCAGGGATTACGAGGTTATGACTCATCATAAACAAATTTCGTGACGGAAGATCAAACTGGAATTTTCAGTTGATAGTGAGATGGTTGTTTCTATAAGCAATGATCTCAACAACCAACCTTTTTTTTGCGCGCCCACAACAACACCTCCACCTCCTCAACCCACCAAAAGAGGGGGAAAAAAAAAGAAAGAAGAAAAAAACGACCAACTTTTGAAATGGATTCAGCCTATTTGGATGTTGAACAGAAATGCAGTTTGAAACCTTATGGTTCAACATCAACGAGGGATTTGTTTTAATTAATTTTACTTTTCTACGATATGTCCATGATTTGGCCTATTTTTGACGTTCTGATCCATTTGTCCACGGTTTGCAAAATTCATTAGCGACTAGATGAAATGAGTTGCATTTCCATTGATCACAATACATTTAGAAAACCTATGAGTCGAGTAGAAAATTGTATTTCAGTTTCTTAGTTCATCATGCAGAGTGATTTGGCGAAAGGGAAAACATATATTAGATTTCTTTTCCACTTAGTGCCATAGAAACTTTAAAATTATAATAAATTTTGAAAAGTTGTGATTATAATTTACTTTTAATATTAAGGTAAGGTGTGAAGTTAAGGGTTATGTGATTATAGACGACAATTGTCAAGATTAGCTATTGCAATTATCCTTCATCATGACTTGTTACTTTGAGTTACTGACACTTGTAATATTATGAAATGAAATTGCTATGGTATTATCTCATCACTGTGCGGAATTTAAATTGTGTCAAATGTTAGAAAAATTCTGTTGAAACATGTTTACTCAAAACAAACACACGCTTTTTAAGGACGCAAATTATATTTCATTCCATAAATTAAGTCAAATCATTTTTTGATCTCTTCCCCGATAGATTCGCCTCACGGTAGTATGAATTAATTTTGTACAATTCTGGCCAAAAAAAAATTAAGGGTTGTATGATGGAAGGTATTCTAAGTTTTCGAAATTGGAGCTGGTATGTATAATCAACAAATCAATCATATTCATCATAGTTAGACAGGAAAAGTAATTCAGGAATAATATCTGTTTTTCCAAACGTCTAGCCTCCATTAAAGATCGTTTGTTAATGTGGAAGTCAATTGCCAAGTAGATACCAAGAATGTCTTGACTTCACAAGTTTTGTCCCGTGATTGAGATCGACAACAATCGTTGTAATGTGAAATGTCCAAAGGAAAAAAAAAAATTAAATATATAGACTGGTATTTTTAACCTTCCTTATTATCATCATGACATTTTATTGATAAAATTTATATTATAACAAATTTAATAAATTCTAAAAACACCTTCCGTAATATAAACATCGTGAATCTATCCTATATTATGAAATTCATCATTTATTAATTTTTTTAATAGATTCATCTTTGGAGTCGCATGATTTGTTTACTTCTTGTTGTTGAAGAGTTCATATGAGGAAGGTATTATAAGTTTTCAGAATTAGAGTTGGTATATGATTGATTAGCAAACCAATCCAATTGGTTATTGTTACATAGAAAAAGATTTTAGGAGTAGTTCTCAAAAGTCTTAATCTCCGTTAGGCATGGTTTGTTATTTGTTAATGAGGAAGTCAATTGTCAACTAGGTTGGAGGAATGTCTTTATCTTTACAATTTTGGTCTGATGATTGAGATTAGACAAGTAATAATCATGGTATGATGACAAGTGTTTAGGAGAATTTGTTACGTTTTATTTTTATTTTAACCAATTTGGATGATTCAAATTCGATCCTCAAAAAAATAATAATAATAATAATGGAAACGAAGTTTTATTCTAAATTTTTTTTTTCACCGAAAAGTTTTATTCTAACTTAATAGATTGTTTTTATGAGTATGAACTCATTACATTTAATCTGTTTGGACACTTATTTGAAGGGGGGGGGGGGAAGGGCAGAGGGAGAGAGACGTTCCTAGAAAATGAATAGTAAAATTGGGAAAAATATACATTATTGTGGGTACATATGGTATGGAAGCAGAAATGAATTGTTTAGTGCAAAACAAAAATAGTTAAGACACAGCTGGCTTAGAGTGGAGAGAGAGAGAGAGAGAGACAGAGCTGATTCCTGGGGACCTGCAAGCACCGCTTTGCAATCTGTAATGGGCCCGGTTCCACAATGACGTCTCCGTCGATGTTACGTTGGCCCTCTCCTACCCCTCCCTCCCCTAGGTAGTATGTACCTCACGTGTGCACTTGTATTTCTTCTTGAAGCTTTCCTTTTTCTTTTTCTTTTTCTTTTTAATCTTCTTGTTCATATTTATTGCTGTTCATAATTGGGATGGGATATATTATGATAAGACCAAATTTTATTCACACACTCATATTTGTGATATTTTATATTTGGGGCATGGCTTATAGTACCCAAATTCTATACCCTTTTAGATCAATAAAATTAAAGTAATAGTGATTTGATCTGTGTGTAGCTACAATTTGTAAGTATTGAGATATCACCGCAATTACATGAATGTTGCGTGACAATCATGCTATACGTGAGCTAGAAAAATAAAGTGCGTAGGTAAGAATTGGATAAAAAAACTAACCGAACCAAAATCAATTCGTAATCGAACTAAAGCAAACAAAAAAAATTATTTTTTTAAACAATTTGGTTTAAAAAATTCTCAATCCTAATTAATCCGTAAATTTATGATTTGTTTAAAAAGGTAAACCTCACCGATCCATAAAATCAAATCGAACCATTTCAGACAAATATAAAAATATTTTAGTTGTAATTATAAATTTTATCATGATGATTGATTAAATGTTATATATATTCTTATAAAATGATATTTTTATTATGTATTAATTTTTCATTGTATATTTTGTTAGTATTTTTCATTCTTATATATTTTTATTAATTATTTAAACTCTGTGGAGTATAGATTTTGTTAATTAGTTATATATCTTATTATGTATTAATTTTTCATTGTATATTTTGTTAGTATATTACTTTTATTTATAAAATTACTTCTGTTTGTAGATGATTTTTTTTTTGCCAAATTTGTTAATAAATGATTGACTAGATGATTTTTTAGAGAACTACAGATTATATTTTACTATGTAATAGTTAGTGTGTGTATTGTGTTAGTGACTAAATGATTTTATGAATGATTATGGATTATAAATGTGAATGATTTATAAAGTATTTTTGTTGAGATAAGTGATTTCAATATTTGAATATGCACATAAATATAAAATATTAGAACTAAATTTTTTTTAACTAGAATTTTGATTTAATCCGTAATCCAAACCGAACCAAATCATTATTTAATGGTTTTGAAAATTTCTCATCTGAATCAAACTGTTATTTAAGGATTTGGTTTAAAGAAAAAAAAAAACCCACAAATTATGATTTGATTTGTTTTGATTTTAGTAAAAACAGAACTAAACCAATCCAGGGCTACTCCAGTATATATATAATAAAGAGATAATTGTATAAGAGGAGAAGTAATCAATCTCAATAGGTTTGAATGCACATGCAATAAGTGACAAGAGTTAAATAGCATCAAACTTCACTAAATAAAATGAAATAAATAATTCTTTTCTTTTTCTTTTTTTTTTAATGGTGCATGTTTAAATTAAATATGATATATTGGTTTAACATAATTCTTGCACGAAGATGTCAATGGCTAGGAAAGACCATATGAACTATAGCATGGGTAGAAATTCAAGTACTACAAGCTCGATTCTAATGCCCATTCACCATCCTGTCCAAGTACAACAAATTCAAGTGTTAAAATTGCACTTACTATAATCAAAATAAAATATACTGACCATTCAAGTAAAACTTTCAACTAGTATTGGCAAAACAATTGAAAAAGGGAAAAGAAAAAAGAGAGGAAGTCGACTGCTTGGTTTATTGGATTGAGTGACAAAATTTAGGAAGCCCAATTCATAATTGAGATGATTCAAGTAGATTTGATGGGCTCACATAGTTAATTAAACTTATTAGACTTATACCATGCTTATCAAAATAATCTTAAATGATTAAACTTTAACTTATCCATTGATCATTTACATGATGTGATGAATATATATATATATATATTTTAGGTATAATAATAGAGAAGAATAATTAAAATATGAGATATTTTACTTAAGAGTTAGGGGTAGTGTCATAGTCTCACAAGATTATTGATCGATGGATATTCAAAGAATCTATAGATATCCTTTTCTACTTCCTAATAGAGATAATGGCAGGCTAGGTGCGTGTACTTTTAAATTTTAATAATTTGGTATCTCATCTTTAGTTTTGACAAATTAGTACTTGTATTTCAAAGTATATTCGATTTAGTGTATTTGTTAAATAATATTTTATGGTTGTTCATTTTAATAAAAGAATAATGGTAGATCGGTTACCGATGCTTTTAATTTTTTGCATTGTTTCTACAGTTTAGTAATGTATATTTAGATTTTAGCAATTTTTTGTCAAATGTCTAATATTATCTTATCATCAAAATAAACATGTGTCACATATTATTTAACAAAAGCATTGAATCGCACACGTTTTTAAAAATACGAGCACTAATTTATTAAAATCTAAAAATAAGTTATTAAATTGCTAAAAATTAAAAGTATATAAAATTGACTAATAAAGATTTAACTTGAGTAAACTTGTAAATAAATTTTAAAGAACTATCAAATCAAAGCCAAAGTTGATAATCAACCATTGTATTGCCCAACTGTTTTTCTTAGAACCACAAGGGTACAGAAGTTCCTATTTTTAAGGATTAGTGATCATGCCACAGTTTAAATTAAAAAAAAAAAAAAAAAAAACCCACCTCGGCCAAACTTCGAGTTCAATCCAGGATTAGGGCATTGACATGTGGATATATATCATAAGCAAATGTGGTAAGTATATTTATAATTCCTTAATTTTTTTTTTTTTCACCGAATCATTAATTTACTGATATAAAATCTTTTCCACTCTGTATCCAAGAGCAAACGGCGGATACGTAAACGATAACGGAGACCGAACCAAGTGAGATTGGAGAAAAGCGAGTGGTGAGTAGGAAAGAGAGAGACAAAGAGAGAGATAACGTGTTTCGGTTAATAATTTGTTGGATATTGACTTGGGAATATGTGCAAAAACCCTAGATGCCGTCTCCGTCTTATTTTTTTTTTTTTAATGTTAATTTAATTTTCCTTCCTGTTTCTTTCCCAGCTAGGAGAGAGAAAACATACAGTCAACTTCTCATGTTTAAAACTTAAAAAAAGCTGTGTTGTATTACCAAACCACACCTTTCTTCCTTCTTCAAACACACTCTCCTCTCCCTCTCCCTCTATTCCGAACAGTACGCTGAACTTTCTTGAGATAGAAAGAGAAGCGAACAGAAAAACCCTAACTCATGGCGAGCTTCCGTCTTCCAGCTCTCTTCGCGATCTTCTCTCTCATCATTGCAACCTCAATCTTCGTCGCGCACGGCGGCGGGCTCCACGAGGGATGGTTTCCCGTCCAATCGTTAGGCGGAGCGTGCCGGGGCTCGGAGTGTAGTATGGCGACGATGCTGGTGGGAGAAGAGGAGGAGTTCGATCTTGACTCGGAGTCCAGCCGGCGCATTCTGGCAACCAGCAGCTACATCAGCTACGGTGCGCTGCAGAGGAACACGGTGCCGTGCTCCAGGCGCGGTGCGTCTTATTACAACTGCCAGCCTGGCGCGTCTGCCAATCCGTACTCCGCGGGTGCAGCACTATTACAAGGTGCAGGAGCTAAATTTAAAATAAATAAATAAATTTTTAAATTTGGTTTTGATTTAATGGAAATGGAAATAAATTTTTCGTTTTGTTTTTTTTTTCCTTTTTTAGTGTTAGGAGAAAAATACTTTGTAATTTGGTATTTATATTGTTGTAATTTAAGTTGGTTGGATCTGTAAAACATGGATATGATTGTCATATTGTTCATGGAGTCACACCATTTTTAATTTTTAGTTTTTTTTTCAATTTTAATGAGCTGTTTCTTTGAAGAAATAAAAATGTTCTTTTGCTGTTTATTTGAGTGCATTCTTGTTGATCTTTATTTTATTCTAATATTTCATTTTGGGAAGAGGGTATAATATTTTAAATTTTTTATATTTTGTTTCTAAGCATAAACATTATGGGTATGTTTTTCATTTGGATATATTTAAGTGAATTCTATCAAATAATAGTGTAATTAAATTAGTTTTGGAAATTGTAAAAGGAAAAAGTTTTGGATGACCCAAAGTTCCAATCTTTTCAAATTTCTAAATCTCCATAAAAAGGTTGCTAGATAATTTTTGCTTTTAAACTCCTCGAATCCGACTTTTCTAGGTTTAATTTTTTTAAGTTTTATTTTATCTCATCATAATGTTTTTTTTTTTATTCAATTGGCTCTGAATTTTCAATTAACTTTTGATCTGTCATGAAATGATTTTAGCTTGATTTGATAAATTTGAGGATTTGCCTAAATTGGGTTTTGTCAAATGTTCTACCCATAACCGTTTAGTCTTTTTATTTAAACCTTTGTCACGAGCACCTAATTTGTAAACTTCTATTTATATATCGCTCCGGTGGAAGCATAATTAGCAAACACTAATAACCCGTTTTCTTTGCCAAAGAATAATTCTGTAATGGATTACTATGAAGTAAATAAATTGAGTTGTAATATAATTTTCATCTATTAATATTTTACTTAAATAGGGTATTTTGGGAATTCAATGTCCGTTTAGTTTACCCAATAGAGTTATGAAATATCAATTTCAATATTGAATTACTATTTACATATTTGGATAAGTATTGAATTGTTATTTTAGTATTATATTACTATTTATATATTTGGATAATAAATAATTATTTGTTAATAGTGCTATAGTTTAGTGTCATCTCACATAATCTCAAGTAAAAAATATTAGGTTCAATTCTTCCTTTTCAATTATAATGGTAAAAAAAGAAAAAAGAAAGATTATTCATTTTTTTTAATGGAGATCTCTTATATAAAATTGCTATTGAGTATACATCTCGATAGTTCAACATAAACCATTAAAACAAAAATAATAATTAAAATATTAACTATTATAATAATGCGATTATAATTGGATATGATTTGAACTGTGATATAGTTGATGTGATCGATCGCATTAAAATTAGTGATTAGATCGTAAGATTTTCGATTAACGGAATCACCCTAATAATATGTTTGGTTGAATGGAATGGAATCAGTGTTCCATTTTTATTACCACGAAATATCTATTCTTTTGTTTGGTTTGCAAAAAAATCTATCAAAAGAATGTTTATTGCGAAATAGATAAGAAATCTCAATGGCTCTTCTTGATCAAAGGCATGTTTTGTTTCAAAAATACCATTAACTATAAAATAAAGAATTGCTATTCTTTCCAACTTTATTCCATTTCAATGAATCAAACTTACCGTAATAGTTTTACATCAGAAATAATATTATAACGGAATCGGTATTATAGTAAAGTTAATGAGAGTCAAGAATTTTTTTAATATAAATTCATTATACAATTACTATTATAGTTAATTAAATGTCATAATAATTATTCATAATAAAATAACAGTAAAAAAGGAAATTACAAACACCCTATTCATAATCTTTTATTTAAATCCGGATCTCGGAGCAAGCACGACAGTGAAAGTTACAAGCTTTTCCTATTCAAGTTGTACAATGTTAGGTGTGACTTTTTCAAAGACCAAACGTTGTAAAGGATGAGGGGGCAAACAAGATTCGAGGGGCCGGCAAATTAAAGAAATTGGATAGTGAAAGCCAGAGAAAGAAACTATATTGACTATGAACAAGAAGACGAATATATGATGCATAATAATTGACCTGGAATCAGAAATCATATTCTTAGGACGAAAAGGTCAAGTATTGATTTTCATATTACTTTCTTTTCCTTTTCTAAATGTATTTTTTATTGGTAGGTTAATATGTAGGATTAAGTTTGCATTTTAAAAATTAAAGCAATATGTTCTGTTAAAAAAAAAGAAAAAGAAGGTAAATCTATTTTTAGATGTATTCCCTTCTACCTACTCTTTAGTTTAACAAACAACCTTTGAGATTTATAATATAAATGAATTTTAATTATGTTCATTGAGTGGAGCTTAAATTCAACGAATAATACTTTCTATTATGTGTGATGTTGAAACTTGTTATCTTCTACAGCCTTATCAATAACTATTCATTTAATCAATCATCTAATTATTAAAATAAATATAATAGTTATTATATTAAATATTTTAGTGTGTGATCATGGGTAGGTATAAATCTAAACTGTTAAATAATTAAAGAGATAAATCTCATTAAAGAGATCAATAACTATTCATTTAATCAATCATCTAATTATTAAAATAAATATAATAGTTATTATATTAAATACTATAGTGTGTGATTATGGGTAGGTATAAATCTAAACTGTTAAATAATTAAAGAGATCAATCTCATTAAAATAAAAATGATTGGACCATAAAGTTTTTAAAAAAATTCAATAATGTATAGTTTTGTATTTACTACAATATAACTCCAAATATCTATTAAAAAACTATTTTTTCTTTATTTTACTTTTATTCTTTTGACATGTAAATAGTAGATTGACAATGTAAATTTTTTATGCATTCTTTTAAGTTGTTAGTTCTTTTTTTTTTTTTTTAAATGAGTATTCCAATAGTGAAATATACATATTTTAGAGCTTTGAATAACCACATAGTAAAAAAATTATAAAGAATTAAATAAATATTAAGTGCAATCTAATTTTAAAAAATGTATTTTTTCCTAATTCTAATACAAAATTTTGATATTTCTAATAAGAATAATGGATAAAAAGGATCATACAAAAGTCTAAAACCAATATCACTTGTTTGAAAATTTGAGGAGCTAAATTTTTAATTTTTAAAGATAAAAGAATTAAGCGATTAAGGGGTTATATTTACCTTTTATTTGAGATGAATTGTAATTTCAACCATTGATTTTTAAGATAGCCATGCCATGCAAATTGGGTCAAAATCAAATTTGATATTTGAATTTAATCCAATATATGAGTTTTAAAATTAGTTAATTTAAAACTTAATCAAATATAGCTATTTTCATTACCATAGTTTGCTTTGTATTATAATACAATAGAGACAATCCATGATTAAATTTATTCTATTTCTCTTAACATACAATCATATGGCTTCTTTTATGGTGAAAAACAAAGCAAACAATATCCAAATAGCAGTAAAAATAGTTATAAAAAATTTAAATTTTAAAATCTATGTATCAAATTAAATTTTTATTAAAAAATAAATAAAGTATCAAATTGGATATTTTTTCAATGTAAATTGCAAGATGCTTAGTCATCATGCTTTAAAATATATAATTAAAAGAAAAAGGAAAAAAGAAAAGTTATAAAAACAATAATAAATGTTGACTTTAAAGTATTCATAATTATGGCAAGATTGGGAGCGGACCTTTTAAAGGCCTTGATGTCCTTCCTGCCAGCTTCGTTTATTCATCTGGAGCTTCATGAAAAGATGAACAAACTCAGGAGTCAGGAGTCAGGCTCAGGAGCATGAACTGTACTGTTTCACTTTTTTCCATATTTAATTTGGATTTAATTTTCTGCAACAATTACATGTCTTTCTCTATATAATTTGGATCCAACAATTTGATTTGAGTTACTTATAATATTGTTATCAAATTGATTATAAAATATTAATGTAGCAGAATTATTAAGAGTTACAGTTATAATTAGAATAGATCAGAGTTGTTCAATAATTATATAGGTCATTTCTTAAAAAGGTAAAAACAGTAAAAGATAGAGTTTTACATAAGAAAAAAAATAATGATTATCAGATATAAGCTTTTGTCCGATTTTTTTTCCCTCTCTATTCTCTAGCCCTTTAGTTAAATTATGCACAGCTTTGAAATTCATTTTTTAAAATAAGAATCCAAAAGGATTAAATAATTATACATACATCAATGCTTTTATATAATTAAATACCTAAATAGTCTAGTAAATTGGACTTTACTTAGTTTTTCAAAAATAAACAAAATAGATAAAAATATTATCACATAGGACCATACAATCTATATATAGAATTATAAATTACTCATTTAATCATCTACATATCCCATTTTCTTACATATAAAAAAATTATGGGAGAATACATAATTATATACATATAAAATCCGTTTTACCTGTATTTTCAATTACGTTTGAAAGTGATTTTCCATCCCATATTAGCTATAGAAATCACTGTTTAGACCATAATGCATTATGGATGGGCTAATAAACTCCTTTTCACTCTTAGATACGTATGATTTTCCAATTTAGTACAACTTCATCAGTTAATTAAATGATAGGGTAAATGTTATGATACTCCACAAATCTTTGACGATGGAGAGAGCCCATACCTTTCAAAAAGTCGGTATCTAAGTCTCCTTAAACTTATAGAGAAAGCTCGACATCTTCCTAGTCCGAGTTGAGTTCGGGTCCAAAAATACGGACCTAGAACCGTCCTGTAGGGGTGGCAGGGCAGGTAGGATTCGTGGACCTACTGATGCATGCGGTGGTCCTATAGGTCCAATCTACATTTTAAAAAATCACAAGCTAAATAAATTTTTTCTTCTTTTTTTTTTTTTAACAAAAACTGAATGGATCCAAATTGGACCTGCCAACCCAATGGATCCACAAGGCGGGTCCAATGGAGGATCGACCGTGGTAAGTTCTTCCGGGTCCCGATTTGGACCCGATCCAAGGAGATATCTAGAAAAAGCTATGGCGATACTTCTTACTATTCAAAATAGTTGGCACTTAAAACCCTTAAGGATTAATATAAATTATATAAAAGAAACTTGTTAAAGTAGAACTTAGCACCTTTTAATTCTTTTTATTTATTTTAGTCATTTTGATATCTTATTTTTATCGTATTTAAATAGATATTTGTTAAAAAATAGATGTAGATAAAAAATAAATATTTTTATTTATAAATATATCAAACATATTAGATACAGATAAAAATAAAATATAAACATAAATCAAATATAAATTAAAATAAAAAAATTCAAACTGTCCTTTCATATATTATTGCCTCACAAGTTTTCCATGTGAACCGTAATAATTGACTATGAATTTCACAGCTGTACCGACAGGAATTATAAACATTATTCAATTTGATTAGTATAGTTTGGTTGTGATTTTTTTTTTTTTTTTTTCAAATCCAAAATCGTCGAGTTACACCTTGGCAATCAAAGCAAACCCATTAATGCTGCGGTCCCCAGTCTTATATTAAAATGGTATGTATTAAGAGTGGACCCTGTGAAGACCATATTTCCTCTTAAATTAATAAAGGGTATTTTTCCTTTTATACACACACACACACATATAGATATATGAATTATGAAATAGCCTTCCAATGGGGTTCAACCGTCTCAATCGACTGTTTCCCTTTTTTGGCTATAAAACAAATTCGCATAAAACCATAACCAAGGACAAACAATATTTTGATATGGACCTGTGGTTTTGATATATTTTGATATCGTTTTCAAATTTAATTAATATTTTATTAATATAAATATGATATTCATAAAAAATTAATAATTTTATTCGTAAATTAATCATATCGAATCGATATTAAATTGATATTAAAGTAATATCGATAAAAATGTGATAATTTGCTCCTGCGACTATTATTGCTAAACGAATCATCATGACTTTTCATTACGGTTCTTCGAGCAAATTTATCAGGTTCTTTTGCTAAATCGGCCTTTGCTAGTTGGCCAGCTATAAAATTATAAGATTCCTATCCGACGAAACCTATGTACTGTGTATTTTTATAGTCCAACCAGATAAAGGTGCTCTACTCATAATCCAACTATTAAAATAAATATAAAAGTAATTAAACTCTTAAATAATTTTAAAAATCAATCCCATAAATAGAAAAGATAGAATATAAAACTCTCTCTCTCTCTATATATATACATATACATATATATCATAGGTAAGCATTTGTAACTTGATCTAAGCTTGTGTAGCCATATAGGGTATTTAGTTTTATGATTCTATACTACAAGTGTGGAAATTTCGTTTTAATTTTATGATTGTACTTTTAAGTAGTATCTAATTACGTACCATGAGTCATAATCAGAGATTGGTTGAATAATGGACTATGAGTTATAGTTACTATCATGAGTTATAATTAATTGTCATTAGGGATGCAAATGATCTATGACCTGATTGAATAATGGTACTCAACAACATCTCATGAAACATCCCTAATAATATTGGTTTTAAAGTGACGGGTATCCAGAGGGCCTTAGGCTCCTTGTAAATTGCATGATTTATTCTAGTAGATCTATGATGAGAGGATACAACTTCAACTCTTTCTTTGATAGCACTTAGTTTATTCCCATAAACAACTCAACATAAAAACATCACATAATGGAGAAAGAGATTGTCACAACTTGATTAGAGTTAAAGCATGTCTAGTTTTGTCATATATAATAATAGAGCATCATGCGCAAAGACAAACCTATAAGACTAGTTTAACAAGTAAACTTTATATTTAGAAATCGTTTATTTTGTTTTGAAAACTTTAAATGATGCAATGGAACATATGTTTTTACAATAATAAAAAGGCTACTCCCATAAGTAAGCCAATAGTAAAATATAACATATGATAACAGCAATCTCAAAAAGTCTCTTTAAACATCCATAGGAGATGTCGATTGTAAAGAAAATATCTAGAAAAAAGCTATAAATTCTAATACAAGTCAAAGGCTTTCAGCTAGGCCCTAAAGATGATAACAAATCTGAAATAAAATTCTAAATGAAATCAGGATGTGGGTCGCAATTGTAATCATTAAGTACGTCTAGTAGCTCTTCGAAGTCGGTCCTATACCCCATGTCGTCATAATACTCGTCATTAGAACCATAAGTACTTGAAATATAACAAAGCGAGCCAAAGCCCAGTGCATAGCAACACAATCACATGCGATATGACACAAACACCTAAACTATATGCAATGCAATAATCGAGATTTTATGTTTATTATTTAAGACAATTGAAACAACATGGAATCACTCATGCTCCGGATAATAAGCCATGGAAATCTGGGGATCCTAAGTAATAACAACTGCTTAGGTGGTTGATTAAGGTAGGCTGAATGCCTTAACCGCCTAGAGCAATATTCTACGTGATAATCTTGTATAGGGTTCAGAACAGTTACATATCTCTATTTATTTCAGTCCATAATGGTATGCAGCTCAATCGGCACCCATAGTTGTGAACTATATATACTACTTCTTACCGAACCACCAATAGTGGCCTAAGTGCCTAACTAGCATGTTAGTATTTGCCTAGCAAGGTTGTTGCTCCCTGACTCAAATTAAACAACACGTTCAATTATTAAGTCTTCTTTGAGTTAAGTCCATTTGAGAATACTATCGTAGGTAACATAACAAGCATGTTACTGTATACTTGATAATGAATCAATGGACGATAAAAAGGATCACATGAAAGATAATAAGTCAATGATATACCTGTTTAAGGAAGATAAACCTATGTGAGAATAAGGTATATAAACTAATGATTCATATCATATTGATTAATCAATTAACATAAGATTTTATGTAATATGAGACCCTTAGGTTATGATTGAATTATATCTATTCATGTTAACTAGGCTTAGAGGATTTGGACTAAGCCCATTGAATTCGAAAATTGAATTTATTATTTAGGTATATTGGGCCTTAGAGATCCTAGGTTAGACCCAATGAGAAATTCTATAAGTATAAGTGTTTTACTTTTTAGGATAATGGGCTTTAGGGTTTAGGAATTGATCCCATTAAGGAATATAGATATAAAATTAGGTGGAATTGGACTTTATTTTGAATTTACGTCTAATTAGAGTCATATTGATTATTACACCTAAAAATTTTATTTAAGCTCAATTGGAATTTAATTATATCCTAATTAAGCAATTGAGCCTTCTAATTTCCTACTTAGGTTCGTTGAGGATATTTTAGAGCTTTTGAGCCTAGGGATTGAATTTGAGCTCAAATAGGTATTTCAATACCTAAAATTGATAATAGACTTAAATATTTTATAAATAAAACCAATTGGAAAAATTAAAAGGTATGAGGCCTGTTATGGAATTTATGCCCATAAAACACAAACTTAGGTATTTGTCTATGCTTTGAAGGTTTAAGCCTTGAATGGCTATAAAAACTTGTTTTGATTTATTTTGGGCCTATTTTGCATAAACAGGCCTCATTGGCTGGAAATTATGTTATTTGCCCTAGAGTTATGTTTCTACACTGTTTTTATCTAATTAAGCTCATTTGTAGTTATTTATTCAAATTGGGTCATATTTTAGTGTTTATACCCATAACTAATAGTTAAAGCCCAAAATTATTAATATTAGCTAAGTCGGGCCTAAATTCATTTATAAGTCCATTTTAGGTTATTTTGGTTAAGTTGGGCCTATTTATACTATCTTGTCCCATTTTACGTCATTTATGTCATATTTTTACTATTTAAGCCCATTTAGGTCATTTTAGCCTATTTAATCATAAAATATTTATTAATTCAAGTTTATAGCCCATGATATTTATCAGGCCCATTTATTTGCCAATTAACTATTTTAAGCCTAATTAGTTAATTAAAACCAATTATAACTTGGTCTGGTATATTTAGCCCAATTAAGCCCTATAATTGATTTAAGCCATAAATTATTATCTAAGCCCAATTTAGCTACTAAAGCCCATAACAGTTTAATTATATTGATTTAAGCCCATACTATATTCGTTTACCTAATTTTACAATTAAAAGTCATTTTATACCTACTCAACCTAAGTTAGCACAATAACCTATAAATATATATATACCCAATTTTAATTCAACAAAAAGCCTAATAAATCAAAATATATCTAAATTAACTAATTATAAATTAATTAATCTAGTTTGATAATTATTAAATTTAATTACATTTGAATTTCATAATTTAAAAAAAGGGTTCGGAAAACAAATGAGGTCTACTCATTGGTTTGTTTTTGGATTGGTTCACTTTGATTTTCGTATATTCCAGTCCAGTTCGGTTCACCATCATATACTACACATCCTAGGCTATCATTGCAATCAATACTTGTATGGAAATAATGTGGAAAATTAGCGAGTTCATCCTTTGTAAGAAGTTCGATTTAATCAGTGTTTTGCACAATGCATCCGAAAAAAAAACCCCAAAAAATACATTAAATGATCTTAAAAAAAATTTTAAATTCCAAATCATATATGCACCAATTGAACATCATGTCCTAAAAAATTTGTGCAAAAATAAGCATGTTTTGTATTTTATTTATTTTATGAAGGAATACAACTATTAGGCCTTTAAAAACAGTAAATAAATATGAAACATTACGAAACCTTCTAATTTTTATTATAAAATAATATACTATCATTTGTATAGATTCTACATGAAAATAAATTTGTTTAATATCTTAACTAACATTACATATCATAACAAACAACATTTCTATTTTTTATCCAACAAACATGTTTTTTTTTTTTCAATTTTCATCATGAAAAATCATTACAAAAATCATATAAAACAGATCAAAACAAATTACATAACACGCTAATTTATTTTAACCATATTTACATCATAAATTTACTAAACAATACATCAAACATTGCCGATATCAATACATTTTGATCAAACTTGGTAACATAAGATATTTAACCTAAATCATATATTTCATATTCTATATTTTTTAGTGTTACAGGCTATTATTTACTAACACGTTTTACTAATCTCACTATTTAATTATACCACTTACTTGTAGTACCAAAACAAGCTTAGAACATTTACTACCCTACTCTCGGGAATTTGATGAAACTTTTTTTGCTTCTAATCCAAAATCCCTCATGATAAACACCTAATTTCAAAAAAAAAAAAAGAAATTAATGAGGCTTTTTAGGTGATCATAAGATAAATAAAACATATATGATTTAATATCTATTAGGGTTTTGATAAAGGAAATGAGTTTGTAGTGTTTTAGGGTTTGTTTTGAAAGAAAAATAAGATGAGATTTTATGCTAGATAGGGAGATAATGTGATGGATACTATATGGTACATTAGGGCTTCATTTTGCAAGAAAAGAGAGTAGGACAAAACTAAGGACATTAATTGATAACATGAAGAATGTTTTAAAGCCTATGAGTTTGGAAAAGGGATAAGGTTTGTGTTAAAATTTATGTTGAAATTTGAAATGGATAAGAATAGTGATGTGTAGGTTTTAAGAGATTTTTTGGAGGGTTTAGAACTAATATGGTTAGTGAGTTGGATTGGTAAATTGATCAAGGCCTTGAGATGTAATTAAATGTCAAATAGTCTTAGAAACTAGCTAGATTAATTTAGAAATTTAATCTAGCAAATTTGAATATGGTAAAATAAATTAAGCTGATTACGTGGTTGGATATATATTTGATTAAAATTAGGCTATTGAGAAATTTAGATATTGAATTTATAGAAAATTATCGAAATTGGGAAAATTAGAAAAATTGAGAAATTATAATTTAAGTAGATGGCTAATTTGATGTTTGTGTTTGATTTTATTTATTTCGTATAATGAAATGGGAAATTTGTATGGTTTAATCTCTATTTCCAATTGAAATTAATTTCTAACTTAAATTTGATAAATTTACCTAGCCATATCAGGTATCTCGTTTAATTTACTCAGTCAAATTATCTAGTCTTTTTTTTCCTAATTTTTTTTGTTTAAATTTGGCTCAAATTTCCCCCTATTTTTCACAAATTAAAATACATATTACTACTTAGGTTATATTAGCATCAGGGTTATTTTAGAGATATCAGCAATTTGAGATAGTTCATTCCCTTGTATTAAATCAAGCTATTCCTATTCACCTGTAATGTTCTAAATTTAATTAAGGTATTACTACCACGTATAATACTCTGTTTATTATACACTCAAGCTTTCTTGAATAATACGTTTATCATGAACATTGCTAACCGATTTTAATTTAGTGAAATCATTTATTTAAATTTCTTAAATAAATGGATTCGGTTCAAAAAACCAAAATTTTATGAAAAAATAAGAGATGGTTTTACTCTTACTGGAGCAAACCAACTTTATAAAAAATAAAATTTTATAAAAACATTTTATAATACACTCTTATGAGTAGATCAACAATTTCAAAACATTTAGGTTTTACAGGCCCCTTAAAGAAAATTACAACTTGAAAAATATAATTCCAACTCTTAAAACAAAATAAAAATAAATAGAAATAAATCTATCGGCCTACTTCACTCACTCCTCCTCTCAAACTTCCTGGATCGCCCATACTCGATTCAAACATCATCATCATCGTCAACCACACCATCATCATCACCAGCATTATTCAACAACAATAACTCCATCATTAGCAACATCATCATCTCTATCATTCAGCAACACAAAACCTGGAAAAGACAATAACGACAATAATAATAAGCCGAAACTCAGTACATAGTAACAAAATCACATACGGAGTGGCACATGAGCTTAACTATGTGCAATGCAATAACAATAATTTATTATCTTTTCTTTAAAGTAAACAAATCAATACTGGAGCATTTAGACTCCGAAACAAGCTACTGAGAATTTGGAGGTCCTGAGTAACCACACGATGCTCAAGGGATTGATATAGACGGCCCGAATACCTATATCTCCTAGATGATATAAATGATAAAGAAAAATAGCATCCTCTAAGGTTCACAACCATTACACACTCTTTAATTAGTCTTAGTCAACAACATCGTCTAATTCAACTGGTCCCATAAACATGAACTAAACCACGTTATATCACCCTAAGCTTAAGTAAACGTTACGTCGTTACCGTATACCCCATCAACTATCCACCAAGTCACATACGAATTGCTATAGCACTATGGCATACCATCATCATGGTAGAGGGTAACCTAAGCGCCTAAATTATCTTGTCCGTTAGGACAAGATTGCTGCTGCTCGAACTAGTCAACAGCACATGCACAAAACAACACTTAATACTTAGGCCGTCTTTAAGTTTTTAATCCATTTTAAATGCATATCTTATCATACAACATGCAAGTTACTGCATATCTTTCATATTAAAAGTTCAAATAGGGACATAGGGTAGAACAAAAGCTAACTCAGAAGATATATCAGATATCCGTATCTATAGCTTCAAGAATTTAAACTCATATAGGGTCTGTTTGGATTGTCTGTTTTTCATCTGTATCTGTATCTTTTTTAAAATGATATGTGTAAATATATCCAATTTGCATCTAACTTTTATCTATACTTGTTCTATTTGATCTTTTGATGAGAACTGTCAATTTTTTTTTATCCATATCTATTTCTTGATAAATAATTTGTTAGCAAAAAGTTTAAAAAAATGTCTGTATCTACCGAAAAAAAGCCAAAACAAACAGATCCATAAGAAACTATACTCATCATCCATTTATCTCAAACTTTATTAAGACCCTATTTGATTAGGCACCGAATAGGAACCCCGCTATAGCTGTAAAGATGACCCCGCCAAAATACGGATTATTCTCCTTTGTTTGTCAAAATATTTATTTGCACTTTGATTAGAGTCAATTTATTACAAAAGCATCATCACATCATTCATATTCAAATCAAACAAGCATTTGAAACAACATATTCCCCATATTAGACTAAGGTTTATCCTAACATATTAATCTAATCCAATTATTAGTTATTAACTCGTTTTAACTTAATCCTGAGCAAATCAATTAGAATTAATCATTTAATTCAATTATTAAGCTAAGTTAATCAACTTATTTAATCTAATCCATTTTAACTTATCTAAGCCCATTTAGTCAAGTTAGACTAAGATTATTTACCAATTCATTTTATAACTAAGATTCATATTAACTTAGGTCTATTTTAGCTTAATGTTGGCTAAATTGATTAAACATAACCAATCTGATTCATTTTAGTTCATTCAAGTTCATTAAGTCAAGTTGAACTTAGATTATTAACTAAGTTCATTTTATATCCAACTTTATGTGAAATCAAATTATTTATTAAATCTATAAATTCACTAAACTCATGCTTAATCATATCATTCAACAAGGGTAACACATCAAATATCATCCATCTATCTCATTTTAGCTCAAAAAATACGTAATTACATACTTTTATTTAGTAAAACAAGTTTTCAACTTTGTTTAAAAAACGTAGCAGCTAGAAAGAATCAAAATTTTGGTCTTGATAATTTTTGAATTTACAAAAACTTAAAACATAAAATTGTATTTTTTAAGCTTTCCAATATAATTTGAATCACGTCAATCATAGGTCGGATGAGAAAGTTACAAGCAAAATACGAAACATCACTACTGTAGGGGAAATTCAAGCGGGTCGTATCAACCCCGGGATTTTACTAAAAAATGATCCAAGAGTGAAACATCCCTCTATATAAGCCATTTTCAAGGCTGTTTGCTGCATACACTCCTCCATACAAGCCGTTTTAAGGACTATTTCAACTCAAAATCTTTACACAGAAATCGAAACACCCCTCCATATAGGCTATTTAACGAGGTGTTTGGAGTTTTTCGAACTTTCTCTGTTTCAAACTCCATTTTTACACATTTTTACACATCCTATCATACTTTAAACTCCATACAAACATCAAACTACATACTATATACGCTTAACAATTCCAAACATGCATGAACTCCACTTCTCAACACCAAACAACTTCCTATCCATTTAACACATCAAACACCATAAATTCCTTCACCAAACCCCACAACTACTATTCATCTTCCTCAACAACCCATCTCATATACCCACCATTAAATCAACACATACAATTATAAACAACAATTAAAACAAAGTAAATAATAATGAAAATGTAGAAAAGCAAAACTTATCTCTTGTTATTATTTTTCTTCCTCTTATTGGCCTACTCCTAACTTGAGTTCCTCTTCTCTTGTCTCATATTCTACTTGATTTCTCATTAATTCTTGTTGAATTTGAGATTTTTGAGAGAAGAATCCAAGAGAGAAAAAGAAAAAGGAAAGAATAAGAAGGATACAATCAAGAAGAAGAAGAAGAAGAAGAAGAAGAAGAAGAGAAGAAGAAGAGAGAGAGAGAGAGAGAAATAAAAGGCGAAGGAAAAAGAAAAATAAAAGGATAAAGATAAAATTAAAATATTTTGGAATAATAGTATTGCGTTTAGAACTTTCAGATTAATATATGTAGTTCTAAAAATATTTAGAGAGTGGTTTCATAATCAATAGGTTAGAAATTAAGAACTTAATTTATGATTTAGTTTAAACCAAAATTATTTTTAATTTGAGTTCGGGTTTAAAACTGATATATTTAGGCAAGTAGATGAACTCAAATTTTACAGGGATTAAGGAATTGGAATTTAGGTTAATGTTTAGGGGTTTAGGAGTTGAAATCTCAAATTTCAACTTAATTAATTACTAATTTAATTATACTAACTTATCTAATTATTTCCTATAATTTATTTGATTCATTTAATCTATCTAAACTTAATTTCTAACTAAAGTGAAGGTTTGGGGTATTTCATCACCTCTCGATACACATGTTACGCCTAACCACACGAATTCCGTGGTTAAAGCCTGTAAGTCCCAACACACTTTGCCCAATGTCATGTGCCATGGCATACCTAGGATTAGTTGCACGCTGAGAGTAACATAATGTAAAGTGTGGCATCGAATTCTAAATCTCGCTCATTCCATTTGAACCCATCATGTTGGTAGTTGCTAAATAATTGAGTTCCATATGTTAGAGTGACCTTAATAGTCATAATTTCAATTAACTTACAATTGATTCCCTTCACAGATATTTCATCAATAAAATATGATGAATGACCTGTATCAGTTAGCATACTCAGCTGTTTCTTCTTAAAATACCCAATCATCTTCATGCTAGTATCACTGTCCTTAACTGTATCATTCATTAAATACGGAATAAGCTTGGCCATGTCTGACTCAAGCTCACTTACATATGTAGATATTGAATCCCTGTCCGCACTTTCCTTGCTCCTTTCTATTACAAGCATATTGAGCTTCTTACCTTTACACTTATGGCCAGACCCAAAGGGTCCATCACATAAAAACATTACCTTTTCCTTTTCTTTTCCTCAAATTCTCTAAGGATTGATGTTCAGACATTTCGTTTGAGATGGTTATTGATTTGTCGAGACTATGTATCTTGAAAGGAATTGGTTAGTGTGTTGAGTACTGGTGTTTTGAAATGGGAAAATGGTGCTGCTTGCTATTAATTGGTAGATAAAGTTGAAGGATAAGTCGAGTGAGACATATGTGTGTGTTGGTATGGTGTTTTTAAGGTTATGTTATAGGATAACAGGGTGGCTTCTTACAATTTAGCTAAAGTGTAAGTTAGGTACTTATATTGGGTAGAAACATTTGTATAAGGTATTGAATGCATGGCTTCGGCTAACTAAGGACGTGGCATATAAGATGAATTTCAAGCCAACTGAACTTGAGTAGATAAGTGCATGAAGTCATCTATATATTCTTCTAATGTCTCGGTTTATTGTAGCTATTTAAGCTCAATCATAGGGTCCTTAAAAGTAGGAGTGTGCATTTTGTTTTTTTGTTTTTTTAATTTGAACCTAACCATATAGTTTAGTTCATAATTTTTTCTAAAAAAGAAAGAATTCGGTAGGGTTTAGTTTGCGATTTAAACCGTTTTATATTCTAAAAATAAAAATAAGTTTTATAAAAAAAATCTTCAATTGCATATTTCTTATCATAAATGTAGATATAAACTATAATATTTGAAATTAATTAATTATTTAAATAAATGTGTAAAACTTATAGTAGGAGAGAGATTTTATCCATCATAAAATTATAATCATATTAAACTATAATGATATACTAGATTCGATAAAATATGAATATGTTATTATAACATGAGGCATAAATTTTAATTTGTTGTATACTTTTAGTTAACATATTGACAATTATATAAATAATAAGTAATTAAGTAATAGAAGTGGACCAGTTAGTAAGACAAAAGAATTTTTTTCTAAACATTAAAAACTAAAACCTAAAAATTATATTATTTGTATACACACCATAACAATCAAAACATCAGATGACCATTCTAATTTTATTTTCATGAATAATATATCTAAATAAAAGATTTTAAAAATAATTAAAAGAAAGAAAATGATATATTTTAATTTTTTTAATAAGTAAAATGGTTTGATTTAGTTTAAGATCTCGAATTGAACTACGAACCAAATCATTTTAAAAAAGAATCAAAATTTCAGTGTGGTTTGGTTTGGTGTTTTTTTTTTTTTTTTTGCATAGTCCTACTAAAAAATACTTCATTAAAGCGAACACTTAAAGCCTTAACAAGCTCTTCCCAAGTCAAAGGGGCGATCTCACTCCTGGACTTAGAATATGTAGGATACCATTCATAGGGTTTTTAATCAAGATGTATTATAGTAATTTTCACCTTGAGATTCTCTGGTGTTTCATCTAAAGAAATGAATTCTTCAGCTCTTATCGACCAAGTTTTAATTCCTTTTGTTTTAAATAACTAAAACTTAATTTTTGTGTTTCTTGTTGACAATTGATATCCAGTAGCATTCTTTTCCACTTGCTTTGATGTCTTTCCTTTCGTCTAGCACGAGATGTTCCATAATCATTACTTAATGGTTGCACATTGTTGTGTGAAGCGGTACTGTTATATTTCTCCTTCACTTGCTAACGTAACTTATCTATGGATCAATTTTGCTTTTCTAATACTGAATGTTGTTTTTTTACTAATGTTTCAAAATATAACTGTACCTAGCTATCATGCTTCTTAGATTGCTCTTTAATATAAGTTTAATGGCTTCCTTTATGTGCTTGAACTCTTTACTTCAGTCATTACTACCACCCTAAACAGCTTTGATACCAATTGGAGCATGATGGATTTAAATAAAAATGAATGCAAGTATAACTGCAATAGTAATGGTAGCTTGAATGCAAGATAAGGAACAAGCAATTCGAAAGCTTAAATGGTAGTACATTTTTTGCTTGACTTTTATGTAATACATATGGATACTTTAACTAATTTGTAAAATTGGTGATGATATGTGATGCAATTGCCACACCACCAATTCAGCTTCTAGAAGCATCTAATATCATGATATTTTCTACTTACTATGGGACAACGAAATATACAAAAAAAACATAACACAATGCTTTCGGCCAAAAAAAACATAACAAAATACAAGTACCAATTAATATTGGGCCTCTGGCCCATTCTGGTCGATTAGTCTTTTGTTCGGGCTTGGCCTTCCGCACCACCAACATCCTGGTTACCCATTTTGGTTGACACAACGACAAACCAGCGTCCTCTTAACTCAAGTCTCCTTTCCTTCTTGTTTCCAAAAAATTCAGAAACCCTATAAGTATACGATGCGGCCTCAATATGCTTGCCTGTTTGGGTTAAGAAATTTTGATGATTAAGCATTACTAATAAGTGTAACCGAAAGCACTGGAAAATGCCAAAAGCCCGCTGTGCATAGCGGGTTCCGGCCCGCAAACCGAGTTTCCTCTCATCTAATTTTGATTGCAACACTTCCAACAGACAATGAAAAAACACTAGCAGGACACATACTTCCCACGAAATCTCCACCACCACCACCCAAAATGGCCGTATCCACCACCATTCTTAACCCAACAATGGCTTCTCTATTCCCATCTCCATCATCTTCTCCTTCTCCTTCCTCATCTTCTTTGTCTCTCTCTTCACGAACCACTAGACCTAACAGACCAATCATCCTTAACAGTACTAAGTCTCGATGCTCCTTAACTTCTTCTTCTAAAATTCCTCTACCCCCATAAACCCTAAAGACCCTTTCCTGTCTAGACTAGCTTCCGTTGCTGCTAATTCTCCTGAAACTTTCCTTAACCGTCCTGTGGGCTCTGATACGCCGCCATATTTGGACTTGTTTGACTCTCCCAAGCTCATGGCAACTCCTGCTCAGGTATAGTTATTGTGGGTTTTAGTTGTTTTGTGGATTTAAATTGCTTGTATTAGTTGTTTAAGCTATTGGGTGTTAGTGAAATTATTGAAATATTTAATTTTTTTGGGCATAAAGCTTCAATTTTTCATAATTTTTGGGTGATTATTTCAATTATTTTCTCGTAATTAAGGGATTGAAATGTTTGTATTGGTTGTTTAAGCTATTGGCTGTTAGTGAAATTATTGAAATATTCAACTTTGGGGCATAAAGTTTCAGTTTTTAATGTTTCTGGGTAATTGTTTCGATCATTTTCTTGTAATCAAGGTATTTAAATATTGTATTAGTTGTTTAAGTGTTTGGGTATCTAAATTTTCAATTTTGAATTGTTATATTATTGAGTTTATTTTCAAATTAGTTAAGATTTTTTATACGGTGAAATGGCTACGTATGCATCTTTTTGGGTATGTAAAGGTTTCAAGTGATATAGAGTTTTGGTGTTTATATGAGTTGTTTATGCTGTTGGGTCTGGTAAAATAATAGAGGCTCATTTTTCAAAAATTTTTGGCGTATGATAAGTTTCAATTTCGAGTTCTTATATATAGAGTTCGATGTTCTCGTTAGTTGTTGAAGTTGTCGAGTGTGGTGAATTTGTAGAGAATCGGTATATGATTGGGTATTATTGCATGTCTTGGTACACTATCAAATTCTTCTCTATGAGGAAGGTTTTCATGTCGATAAGGATTGGGTTGGCTGTTCTTATTGGTGTATTGATTCAACAAGAAGGTTTAGTTTTGTGCTAATTCATATTAGTGATAGATATTTATGAATTCAATTGAACATCATCTATTTGGCCGAGGATTAAACATTACATATTTAGCCAAAAAATTTAAACATCACATATAGATAATAGTGTATCGTATGTTTGTATCATATTTAGATTAGACGTGCCGAACTGTGTTGTTATGGCTTTTGCCTTTCTAATCACATTGAAGTAATGACTTTGCGTTTTAATTACCCCCTAAAGAAATGATTAATTTGTTCTATAATGAATTGCCACCCTTACGAGGGGAGATAGGAGAATTTATTGTAAATTTATATATTTGTAGATTAATTGAGCAGTGATTCATCAAATAAGGCAGAAAGATAGGTACCCCTTGCAACATGCACTGGCCGAGCAGGCATATAGGTATACTTGTATTGCAGTAAATTTTTTGTCGTGGAATTTGTCCTATGAATGAAGTTTGAACAGGAGCATTGGGGGAGAATATACCTCTTATATTCATAATTTTCATTTAGACTTTAAATTGGAATTGTTTGTTTTAGATAAAAGATCCAGAAGGTTTTGTGTTTATAATAATTGAACTGGGGTGTCTTTATGATAGTATACTTCGTTATAACCTTTTTGTGTTTATAGTAATGAAACTGGGGTCTTGGAATCAAGTGGATAGGCCGCTAATGTAAAATGAGGCTATGAGCACTAATGGAGAAGGCATGGATTTTTTTGCTGCAGAAGTAGTTTGATATGCTGTTATTGCTTGTTTAATGAAGTTTTGAAACCTGCATGAGGGAAGATAAATGTGTACTTCTGTTTATGATTTGATTAACTGATTTGGGATTAACGAAGTAGGTGGAAAGGTCAGTTTCATATAATGAGCACCGCCCAAGAAGGCCGCCGCCAGATTTGCCTTCACTGTTGCTTCATGGGAGGATTGTTTACATTGGCATGCCAGTAAGTGGTGTTATTCATGATTGTTGTGGGGGTTATGTTGTTGTTGTGTTGAATTTTTCGAAGAACAAGCTAATTAAGGAAAAAGGAAAATATGTTGATTTTGTTGGTTTGTGAGGAAAAACATGAATTCTTTGGAGAGATTGCTTTTGTTACTAAGTGGATGTTGGTCTAGCTTAGATAAAGCTGAGGGTCTAATTGTTTCATTATATTTCTATCGTTTTAACTTCATCTTTTTATTATTTTCAAACAGACTGCTTGTAAAAAACAGATACCAATGAAAAAGAAACATTTTTACCCATAAACCAATTAAATAGATCAGATATTGATATAATATAGATATTAATAAAAAACAGACCATTCAAACAGACCCTGAAAATATTTTCAGACTAATGGTTGACTGCCATGTTCAAGCTGTGGTACCTTTTCCAAGTATCCCCGATAAAGATTGTGCTATTCATTATATGCCATGATAGATTCTCAGTGTAAGTCGCGGTTTTCAGTAAATAGCTGTCAATATATGCAACTGATAGATAAGCCATTGATTTTTTTTTGGGCATGTAAAAGGTTTCCCGTTGAGAATGTGTTAATTAAAATTTACTACCTTTCATTTCTTAGTTGGTGCCTGCTGTGACGGAGCTTGTAGTTGCGGAGTTGATGTACCTGCAATGGATGGATCCAAAAGAACCAATATATCTTTACATAAACTCTACTGGGACAACTCGTGATGATGGTGAAACGGTAAGGTTCCCCACCAATTATAACATCCATTTGTTCTCAGATGTTATCTTATTATATGCGGAATCCTTTGCTAGAATCAACACATACGTTTTTCTGGTCTGAAAAGTAATATAAGTTTCATTGCATATTTGGTTGTCTCGCAAAAAATCTACAAGCAACTGAAGATTTTTTTATATTTATATTTATTTTCTGAAGATGTGTAATTAATGGGGTATGATGTCTCAATGACTGAAAAAGTGATTTTGCTAATTATTTGCAAATTTGATCAAATGTGGCCATATTTTATTTAATTATCCAAAATCTGGTTGCGCATATCGATCTGCAGGACAAGCATGCTCGTGATTTGAAGCCTAGGCTTTATAGAAGGATTTTGTATTGTTCATGCATTTACTTTTTATAGTGTCAAATTATAAGCATATTTAGTAAACCAAGGCAGGACTTAGTTGTGGTTTAGATATTATTAAGATACTATATATTTTTTGTAGGTGGGAATGGAGACAGAAGGTTTTGCCATTTATGATGCTCTCATGCAGTTAAAGAATGAGGTAGACTTTTCATAATTGTCTCATTTTTCTTAGAGCATTTTTTTTTAAAATTGTTTATTGGCTTCATGCTGTGTGGATAGTATAGAGTTGACAATCTGGGGTTGAGGTAACTCTGCTGTTTGAAATTTAGGAAGACTATGAGACAATCCAATTAACTATTTGTTTGGGTGGGGGTGGGGGTTGGGGTGAGGAATCTGCTTGATGAACAAATGTTCTTCATTCGTGTTATTTCATGGTTTGAATTTTAATTTCATCCTGTTATGCTTATTGCAATTATAGGTACATACGGTTGCTGTAGGTGCTGCTATAGGCCATGCTTGTTTGCTGCTGGCCTCGGGAAGCAAGGGAAAACGATTCATGATGCCACATGCGAAAGGTGTGCTAATTGGCATGATGATCTGTAACTACACATTCTCATTGTTCCTTTTTTTTCCCTTCCTTCTTATGTGTTGTATGTGTGCTTTTTCTTTCAGCAATGATCCAGCAACCTCGTGTCCCTTCATCCGGTCTGATGCCAGCTAGTGATGTTCTTATTCGGGCAAAAGAGGTATTATATACTATTTTTTGGAATTTCTGTTGTTGTCCTCTATGAGGTTCCTTTATCTTTCTTAGTCTCCTCCACTTGTCAGTAACTAAATAATGCGAATGTGGCATTTGTTGCTTCAGGTGATAACAAATCGGGATACACTAGTTAAGCTCTTGGCTAAGCACACGGGCAATGTGAGTGACTGATCCACGGCCCTTCAACCCCACGCATGCAAATCATTTATGGCATTCTTGGCTCTACAAAGCTAACTTTTGGGTTTCAATTTTGCAGTCCGAAGAGACAGTAGCTAATGTCATGAGGCGGCCATTTTACATGGACTCCACAAAAGCTAAAGAATTTGGAGTTATTGATAAGGTGAGCCTGCCAGCTTTTGCTTATTCACTAGTATCGCTGCTACATTTTGCATATAAGAATCGTACAAACATATTTGGTGTATACTGGTTCCAGATTCTTTGGCGTGGGCAAGAAAAGGTCATGGCAGATGCTGCACCTCCAGAGGAATGGGACAAGAATGCTGGCATTAGAGTTATGGATGGATTTTAATGCTTTCAAAAAGCCTAGGCTTCTAATTGTGAGTAGATCATGGTGCAAGCAATAGGGTCTCTCCTGTTCCTAGGCGGGCGTGCTGAGCTATCTTTGCAGTCGATTGTGCTCTACTTAATTTTATGATGAAACCAATCATGGCTGATATCGACATGGATGGATTTCTGGAAATGATAAAATCCCACATATGTTTAAATCCATGATTTCATTTTTCGTTGTAAATGCAACTGGCTCAAATTCTCAGCCTGGCATTAGTTACATTTTTGTTAAGTTTCTTACATACGCCTACAAGCTGTGTACAAATGCTTGGCATTAGTTACATTTGTTGTTGAGTTTCTTATAATAATGTGGTGACCGAGCGAGCAGCATAACGAGAAGTGTAGATTTAGTGATCTTAAAATCAAGTCTTACAGACGTGTGTCCAATTATATCTTTATGTCTACTTTTTGAGGGTATTTGAAGGTATTTTATATTGTAATGGGCTGGATAAATAGGCAATCAAGTCGAGTGGGGACAGTATAATAGTAGGTTGGAGCTTGAATCGAAATTTTAAGTTTAAACTCGGTTTTAGCTCGGTCAAACTCAAAATTTTTAGTTTGAGTTTTGCTGAACTTAAATTTTTGAGTTCAAACTTGACCAAACTTAAATTTTGAGCTTGAATTCCACTTTGAGTAGCATTTTACAAGCTTGATCTTGAGTTGATTAAGCTTGTTTAAGTTTAATTTATTAAAAAAAATAATATTAATTTTAATTAAAATTATATTAATATTCAAATTTGGTTTGAATTCAATTAACATTGATACTTGGCTCAAACTTGTTTCGATTCAGGAATTTGTTGAGTTAAATATTATAATTTTTGAACTTAAACTTGATAAACTATCCAACTAGCTAGGCTTTGAGGGTGAATTTGGTTTCATGCTTTAGAAGACAAAATCGCAATTTCAATTTAGTTCACAAATGATTATCATTATACTTACCTTTTTATCATTTTGTACATTTATTTTTTATATTTATTATTGAGGATATTTTTGATAAATATCTTGATAATTCCATTTGGTTCCATGATGTATCTAAATAAATGGCTGGATTTATCATTCTACTACTCATTACCTTCAATTTTATTACTTCCATTCAAATTCATTTTATTCCGAACGATTATTACATATCAAATGTGACATAGGTACATTTTGTTAGTGATCTTGGTAATATGGCTTATGTAATGTTTCCTATTCTCTTCACTTATCATGTCACCAATGGTTTATTTTGATCAAGTAAATTTTAAGATGTTTTCATTTATGAATGATTTTGTAAGGACCCGACTCACTTAACCCATAGATTAAGCATGCTAAATCCTTTGACCATGCATAATATTCAAGTATTAGGAAATACCCAAGTATTATACGTAAGGTCGTCTAAAAAGAAGTGTTTGTAATGATTGCTTACTTCAAAAAGATATAATATTAACATGATTTGAATTAAGAATTACTACCACTTTACTAGTAGTAGGCCATCTCATATATATACATATATATATACAAAACATACATCATATACATTGATTAAAGGTCTCCCAAGGATCGCTCCAACATATAAAGCTTACCTAATACAAGTTATATTACAAAAACAACTTAAATAAAAAATACATTCCAAGGCTTAACAAATAAGCCTAAACGCTTCACAAAATACATCCAGTCCTAAACATCTACTGTTAGGTCAAACTCCTAATCGTCCATAGAAGTCTCCCAGCCAGTCCCATAGCCCATATCATCGTAGAGCTCATCCTCATAATCACTTGCAAGATAGCAGCATGAGCCAAAGGCCCAGTACACAATAGTGCAAACAAATACATATGCCATGCACACTTAACCAAATGCAATGCAACAATTCATCATAACTTCATTATCTTTAGTTAAGTGAGTAAAACAACATTGGAGTATTCAAACTCCGATTCAAGCTGGGGAATTCTGGGGTTCCTGAGTAACGACAGCTGCTCAGGGGGTTGATATAGATAGACTGGATATCTATATCTCCTATATCTAACCGATAAAGATTATTAATAGCATCATCTAGGGTTCACACTCCTTTATACACTCCACTTATCCCGGTCTATAACATCAATTAGTTCAATAGTCCCATACCTGTGAAGTAAAACATATTATTTTCTCCCGAGCCTAAGTAAAGAATATGCCGGTACAGTTAACCCCATTAGCTATCCACTTAGCCATCAAGATAAACCACCATTGCATCATGGATTTGTGTCATTACATCATGACAAAGATTCGGGCTAAGTGTCTAAACTACCGTGCCATTGCGTCATGATAAGGTTGTTGCTCCTCGGACTAGACACGACTCAACCATAAATCATTTCAATAAACTTTTATTAGTCTTTAGTTAAGGTCAAATTGAATATGCTTGTCCTAAGCAATAATAAATTAAATTATTGTATACCTGGTTCGGATTGAGAATTGATAGGAATCTCCAACTGAGTATCTATCTCTGTTCCACACAAACAACTATATCACATCACTATCCTAAGTGAAGCTTATATTCACTAGATTAGAACTTAGGAAGTTATTAAATTTATGAAAAAACAATCCAAAGTCATCACATAACATATATATATAATATAGGGCAAATTTGATCAAGAAGTCATATATCATGTATTGGAAGATGTTGGAAGAAGTTAGAAAAATTAAAATTTATAAAGTCCACGCTGGTAATTAACGCCAGTAATGCAAACCTCAATGCCGGCGGTGTAGGATTATACATCGGCGGCATTAAGAAAAATACATTATGTACAGAACCTTTGAGTCTTTACGCTGGCAATTTCGTCCTCAACGGCGGCGGCATTTAAGATGAATTTTAAAAGATCAAAAGTCAAAATTCTAACGCTGGCAAGTATGCCGATGGCATACAAGGCGGCGTACACTGCAATTCGAGTTGCAGAATTCCTCTGTTTTCTAAACACAAAATTTTTACATTTTAACTTTTCCAACTCATTGCAAACCACAATATAACCTTCCTAATACATGGTATAAGAACCTTATATCATCTAGCATACAGAAACTTCCTTCGAACATTATTGAAATACAAAACTCATTCCTCAACCATTAAGACATACAAAACACTATGATTTCATTTACTTCACCTCCATTACTCTAACATGAATCTACTCTTCAAAACAACTCAATAATAACAACCTCTCATCACACCACAACTCAACACCATTCTTGCACTTCCATAATCCTAAGTTATCTCAACTTCACAATACGACAATATACATTTATTTCAACATACATTAAATTTGACAGAAAAATTCATAGATTAAAGAGAAATAAAGCACTTTAAACATCATATAAACTTACCTTAATATATATATGATGGTTAGGGATGGATTCTTGGTGTGTTAGGTGCAAGAAAACTTAGTTTAGGTGTTGGAAAATGTTGGTCTTCTAGAGTTACGAATTTCCTCCCCTTCTGTTTTGGAATGTCTAAAGTGTGTAAATGAGGCTTTAATGTTTATCTAAATCTATATTGACTTTTGGGGCAGACTTGTGATGGGCTTTGGGCTTTAATTGGGCTTGGATTTGGGCTTAAATTTGGGGTTTAAGATGGCAAAAAATCTATTAAGTTAAGGGCTTAAGTTTTAGTTTGAAAATAAGCTTAATTCATCAAACATTAATCACCACAATAACCATTTGCATTAACATAATAATTGGTAACATAAATAAACAATCATCCTAAATATATTACCATAAACTAATATTTAGTTATTACTTCCTAACACATATAATTATATCAAACACCACAATTCACTCTACACATACACATACACACATGCAACAATCAATTTACATGTATTAGTTATGAATTTAACTTTGGTCATTTAAGATTTTTCTTTTCAGAGGGAAAATATCAAATTTTGGTACCTAAATTTTTTAGTAGTAGATTTAAAAATTAATCGAAGTTTTTATGGCTATTTTTACTACATTACTGACATCATTGGCTCTGTTTCTTATTGTTGAAAACATAGCTCACACTAGATGATGTCAAGAGTAGTAAAAATTTAATCATATGCTGCCTCGTTTACATTTGCAAACAAAATATACGATGTCAATGAGATAGTAAAACAATAAAAAAAAAAATTTGATTGGGTATTAAATTAACTACTTTAATGTTTAAATTCAAAATAGAATTTTTCATGTAAAGTTTATGTGCTGAATTTGACACTCACTCTCCTTTAGATTTTGGCTTGCTCGTCATTAAGAAGGTGCATGCCATCGTCTTCCTATATTTCTTACCTCCTATTTTTTAGTTTTCCGATTAACTTTTAACGATCAAAAGAATTTAGGCTTAAAAAATGTCTTTAAAGGCTAAGGAGTAGTTCAACTTTTCAAGCTTCCTCAATAACACGAGAATCTCTACAAGCATTTGGACCCATTTTAGGTTATCCCATGCACACATAATAGACAATCAATCTCCTTTTTATAGTTGTGTGGATATGAATCCGGGTGCGACGATCACGTGCGTGTCGCGTGACTATCGCGCTACACGTGACCTAGAGAAATAACACGTGTAAGGATGATCAAGAGAGAATCGTGTAGGGAGGAGGAGTAGGTAATCTCAATAGGCTCTAACACACGTGTGACAGGTGTGGGAGCTAAAAGCATCAACCTCACTAAGTACCACGAATATCGTGTGCGTTCTTGAGTGAGTCAAGTAATCGATTCACAAAAATGGAAATTCGGCAGCACAACGGTGTTTGTCTAAGATTTCACCTTGTTCAAATGAGGTAAGGACTAAGAGTATCCATAATGAAAGGGACTCATCCTGGATATGGATGTGGGCTCCCTTATGGACCCAGGCCCATTGAGGCCTTCATTGTAATGTGTGTAAGCCAATTTGAGAAAGGTTGGAATTGGGCAGGCCAATTCCAACGGGCCCTACTCCAAGCCTCCATGCCAATTCTCCCATGATCATCCCAATTGAATTGGGCCTAACTCTTTATAAGCCCTATCACATTAGCCCAAAGAGTTAAATCCAAATAAGAATTAGGCTTAAGGCCTTTGTAAGCAGATTTGTACATCTACAATAGTCATTTCATAAATGGGTTATTCTATATTTATATGTATGTATATATATGGTTAAAGAGGCTCATTCAAGTCTTGTTCTTATTCATCCATTAGTTCTCTTTCTTGTTATCGCGGGGTAGAGCATCTTGATAGCTCGAAAGGCTGATAACCTTGAGATCATCGGTTCAAATTCAATCTCCGTAATATTTTTTTTATCAAAAAATTAGGTTAACTCTGGTAAATGGTAACTAATGTTAAAACAAACTATTTTAGATATGATTTTGATGAGGACAAAAGTTATGTAAAGATATTTGATAAATAGTTTTTTAAAGGAATATCAATATAGAAATTCACCTTGTGTATACATGTGTGTATTTTGTTTGTGTTTGCAGGCTTAGCATTGGCGAGTCGGTGTGTATGGGACCGGCGAATCGGCCTAAGAAGAGCTAGTACAAGAAGCAGTGGATGCTAAAATGCAAAGGCGCGACATAGGCAATATGAAGCAAGTTTTTGGTGCGACATAGGAAAACTTCACACTGGCGAAGTGGTCCAGAGATTTGAAGTGTTTAAGGCTATTGAGCCCATGATGAGGCATGACAAAGAAAACTTGAGGGGTGATTGTGATGATTATAGATAGGTAAGCTGGTGCTCTATTAAACTCAACCGTTGTGCGCATTAAATGTTGCCATCTGACGAATGGTATCTCCAATGGGTACTTAAATTTTTGAAAGCTATAAATACTCTTTGACTTGGAGATTCAAATAACTTTTGACAACTTTTTGTGAGCCTTCATTTGCAAATAAACAAATCTAGTTCTCTTATTTAATTTTCTATTTTTTCATTCATTATTTGCAAATCTTAAGTAAGAGAGAGAAAATCATTTTAGTACTCAGTTCTCATAGTTGTAAAATCTAAAAAGAGTGTTTAGGGAGTGAAGGAAATATTCTATTTTCTGAAGTGCTCCAAATTGTGTATTGTTCATCTTAAGCGTGTTTTTGTTGGTGATAAATAAAGTGATTATGAAGTTCTCGTTAGAGACATTTGTGGATCGTAAAGAGTAAGAAGTGGGCCAAACTTCACATTAAATCTTGGCTAATCTTATCTATCATTATCTCTTTTATATTTCATATCTTTATCTGCTTTGTTATTTGCTGTTGTTAAAAGTTTAATCTGATCCATTGCAGAAAAAAATAATTGTTTGTGCTTTTTAAGTCAAATACTCAATTCATTACACCCCCTTACCCCCTCCCCCCAAATATCCTTTAGTGTGTTTTCAGCTAGTAATGCTATGCTTACTTAAATTATTCTAGTAAAGAGGCCTTCACAAAGGATTGCACATATTAGCTTTATAGATGGTGGGGTTTTCAAATCTTACTCCAATAAGGTATCTTTTTCACTTATAAGAGTCTTATTGGCATATTTAATGATAGTTTTGCCTCTCATGTGCTATCCATATTTTATTGTCTCCATCTTAATATTGAAATAATGTGGATGAATTCAAATGAACTTCTTATTTAGATTTTATTTAGAAAGGAAATATTCCCATTATTCTAATCTTTTAAAGTTAAACTCTCCCCAGTATTTTTGAAGATTGAGGGATCATGATTTTGGGGTAAGAGGACTATTTAAAAAGGATCTTAGAGTACTAGCTTGAATCTAAACCAACAATCTTTTTTTATTGCAGTTTTCATTAAAGGATCGTCATTACAACACTACTGATGGTACCTTATCTCTTTCTAATATTAAAAGTTACTTAATATTTTTTTTAATTTTTTTAATTGCCATATATCGCATTCTACTAATAAAAATAGGAGAGAGAATAAGAAATTTGCTTTTTAAATTGCTTAGTTAAGGAACTCTGATATAAATTCTCATGTCAAGTAACTCCTTTAATAACTCACTTTATTGATTTTTTGAATTACTTAGTACGGGAGTCTGTGTTAAGCAACTTCGATAAAGTTGCTCTAAACCTATTGATGTATTAAACTATAATTAGTAGTTACCTACCATGATACATATAAGTGATGAGTACCACCCAATGAAATTCTTTTCATTTAACCTTAGAAAGCTCTTGTTCAATTTCTACAATTTATTTAACAAGCTCATAATTTCAGGGTGACTTGTAAATAATGGTGTATTGTATTTGTCTAACATTGTATTGGATAATTTGCCTAGTAATTCCAACACTAAGTTAAAACGTAAGAAGATATATGATTATCACGAGCTTCTACGGTCCCATTGACGAGATTGTTCAGTTAGCCATCTAACTGTTAAAATAAATATATTAATTATTTTAGTGGTTTGATCATGATTGAATATGGTACAAGCCGTTAAATAGTTGATGGGACTGATCTAGGGATGAAACCGGGATGGATCGTTATATGGTACCCTGACTGCCAGCCCTTCTAAAAACCTATAAGATCAAACCTTATAGGGTTTAGGATCGGGTTTTAGGTCATATTCATAACCCTATGGGTAAACCGATCCATTATAATTAAAAAAAATTAAAAATTTTAATTTAAGAAATCTACTTGTTTATTAGTTGAATGATGTTTTTTTGTATAATCTTTTTGTTATTTATGTATTGAGTTACATGATATGATATAAATAAGTCTACTTACTCTCATGAGTAAGGATAATTGATTGATTTTTCTTTTTTTTTTTTAAATTATTTTTTCCAAATATACAATTACTAGTATCGGGTTCTCTAAAATCGGTTGAGTCAGGTCGGGTTTCTCTTAAATCAGGTAAAGTTCGAGTATTGAATGACCCGTTCCAGACCCATCCTGTTTACATCCCTAGATTGATCCCTTCAAAATTAACTACATAATCAAATTTCGTAAAATTATCCTAACTACGGTCGTTATTAGATTCAAAATTTGGTATAAATAATAGACAAGAGCTTATTAATGAAAACTGAAATTTCTTGAAAAATAATAATATTATGGATCATTCTTTTTTTTTAAATACGTGTCCACTATTGATAAATAATGATTATTAATTAAGAAAATTAAATCGTGTTAAATAATCCTACAAATGATTTATTTATATAATTTTTTCATAATATTTTGGCAATTTAAGCCGAATTTATAGGATAAAGGCCAAAAAAAAATAAAAAGTGGGCCAATTTTGTCTTTCGAAAATGAAGGGCCAGGATGTCTTGAGCCATGCAGCACGCATCGCCAGCCGTCGGATGAAGAAGAAAAATTTAGATCAAGTAGCTGACAAGCCATGCCTATTTGGACAACCATATAACGTCTCAGAATCATAACTCCAAATGGAAAACACCAACCTTCTTCACTTTACAGATCATCTCCCGCCATCACCATCATCCTCTTCATCATTTCATCTTCATCTTTCTCAACTCAATTCAATCCTCCGTCGAGAGAGAGAGGGAGAGAGAGAAACTGAACAATGGCCGACGACACCGAACCTGTAGTCGAACTAACCTCAAAACAGAAGAAGGAGATCGCCAAATGGTTCCTTCTCAATTCTCCTCCCGGCGAAATCCAATACGTCGCCAAAGGTTCCTGTCTCTCCCTCTAAAATTGCCTAATTACTTGTTTTATCGCAATTTATGATAATGTATGATATACACGCTTAAGTTTTAGGGCAAATTTGGAAGGATTCGTTGTTCTCTCTCTCCTCGTCATATATTGATGCTAGCGAGTGGCGCATCTATGACGTGGCTGCTTTTAAAGAGTAATTTATGCTTACGTAGCTGAATAAGGAACTGTTTCTGTGTTCTGTTCTGCATTATATATAGTCGTATGTGTGGTTTTTGATTTGTATAGGTATAGGTTGATCGGTGTGACAGCGGTTTTGAATGGGGATGGAGTATATAACAAATCTCACATGATTTTAGGGCAAATGAGGGAGGATTGATTGTTTATTTTCCTTGTAATGTACTGATACTAGCGAGTGACACATCTATGACGTGGTTGCATTAAGAGGAATTTGTAGTTACGTAATTGAATAAGAAAGGATTCCCGTGTTCTATTTCTGCATTGTTTATAGATGTGTGTGTGGTTTTTGATATATGTACGTGTGGATTGATAGATGTGAGAGCGGTTTTGAATGATGATCGAGTGTATAACGAAGCAGCCTCTGAAGCGTTTCCGATATATAACAAATCTCACATGATTAGCCTTCCAATGCCTTGTCATTCCGGTGATGTAAGTCTCCAGATCCAATTACTGTTCGAAATTTGAAAACTTTGTCTTATAGCTCTGGACTTTGATCCTTAGTTTATTGTATTTGAGTTGTTGTTAGCAAGTTATGGCTTTCATGTGAGCACCGAGAGAATTTGATCCGTAAATGTATTTGTTTGAGCTGAAGTTTGAATTATCTCGTGTAAATCTTTGTATCTAGTTTTTCATTTTTATCAATATTCGAACATTTTAATTAACCAAAAACAAAAAAAAAAACGAACCTTTTGACTTAATGGTCTGAATGATCTTCAATTAATGGCCTTATTGTGTGTAAGTTCGAATATTAACTTTTTAATATCAATTCTTTTAGTTCTTAGAAATTAATTGAGTGATGGATATTTTTGATGGTGATGCTGTGAATCTTGTGTAAGTTGCAAGAGGATTTGGTCATTAATTATGTTGAGTTGAGATAATGTTTGAATCTTTTATGTGACATTTTTAACTTAATTTATGTGTTTTATTGAATGTGAGCCTGAAAGTGGAGTTATTATTATGAGTGAATTTATAATTAAAAGTTTTTGTTTGATCAAGATCTGAACGTGGAATTGAGTTTTTGTGTAAGTGTTTAAGTTGTCAGAAGCCTAGCGGATGAAGGATAATTATGACCATGATATAGTGGTTTTCGTGTAAGTGTTTCGAGAATTTGATCAATACATGTGTTGGTTTGAGTTAAAGTTTGAATTGTTTTCTGTAATCCTTTGAATGATTCCTTGAACTTAGTTTTTCTATTCATATTACAAGCTTGAATTTGAAGTTATTATGTAATTTGAGTTTTCTGAATATGTAATTTAAGTTTTCTGAAAACGTAATTTGTTATGTACCCTCTCTTTAAAGCTCAGGTCTTATTGGCTAAATAGTTTTGGTTTTTGTACTTATTTTGCACTTACCACAAATATCGACCCTTGGGCTTCTAGGCATTTATAGTCCATACTTCTGTTTTTGTACAGTGGATTATACATTTATGAGTCCTTTTTATTCATGAAATCTACTGATTTTATAAATGAAATCTTCTGTTTTCTTCTGATTAATATGATGGATATATTCTTTCGTAGTTTAAACATGGACTTTTTTTCATTTTTGGACCAGAGTGGACTTTTATATGATTATTGTAGTTAATGTGTTTGCATATAATAATTGTAAGGCTGACACTAAAGTTTTCCAGTAAATTTTGAGAAACTGGATTATGAAGTATTTTGCTTTATATTTACCAATAATATATATATATATATATTTTGCTTTATTGGGTCAATTGTTTTAAGCATGATTCAGATTTTGTAATTTGTATGAACTTTTGGATTTAGTCTTCAACTGTTGCATGTGAGTTCAAGTGTGGACTCCTTATCTTTCTTACTTGAAGGGATGAGCTTTTTATTTTGGGGTGAATTCATTCATGTTGTTATGGTTGTGTCAATGATTGTCAGCATTATTTATTGGAAGTTGGTTGAATACTAGCAAAGTAAATATCATTGACATCCGGCAATATCTGTGGTCTTGATAACTGAGTGTTTTGGAAATGTGTATGCAGGTGGTAATTTCATCATATGGTGAGATTGCAGAGGGTGAATTTCTTGATCCAAGGACAGCCCAAGTTGCTATTGTTGACCATATTAAGCAAGTAAGACCTCACTCTCAATTCACTTAATGTGCTGGCATTTCTTTGATGTAACATGTGTAAATCTTCCTCTTGTCTGTAAATGGAGCTTTTGATGGTGACAAGTGTACTTACCTTCCCATCCCAACCCAGAAAACGAAAAAGCTATAGCTGTATTTAATTGTTTTAACATTTTCTAGTTAGTAAGTTCTCCTATTAATTTCACTGGTTGTTATAATTCAGTAGGAATGTGAAGTTGGCTTAATCAGAAACACTTTTAGTAGGCTCCTTGTTCCATCAATTGTGCTGTTAATGGTGTTGCCAGTTATATTAGATCCATAATTGTATGAAATATAAAACCATACGTCTTGCTCTGAATAGTTGATGCAAAAGTGACTGTAAGGAAAGAATAAAAAGATTTCTTTAATTGATTAGTTATTATTTTTTTCGTTAATTAATTGATTAGTTATTATTAGTTGTAGCTTTATTCTTATTTCGTAGTCAGTAAAAGTGTGTATTGCAACCTTAAAAGCCCACCTCCCCCTCTCTTCCCCCACCACCAAAAAAAAAAAAAAAAAAAAGATATTACAATGTCTTTGTGTTGATTGGATAAGATCAATAGTTGTTTCTTTTTGGGCCGAAGATCAATAGTTGTTTATTTTGTACATCGTGACAATTTTATATAAAACCTACATATGTTTTCTGATATGAATCCAGAGATTCAAAATATTAACTATTTTTAATATAAAATGATTACTAACCCTAATTTAAAGGAGCTGGGGCTAAAACTGCTAAAGTACGGAGCAAATAGTTTCTCACATGCCTCCTGTGGAGAGAAAAAACCAAATGCTTCTATACTCTTGACTAATTTTTGCCCCACACGGTAACATTTCATTTGTCCATTTAACTGTCGTACTATCACATTAATATATAAACTATAATATCTTCTTACTAATATAAGGTATACAAATACTATTAATTATATCTAATATCTAACAATGCCACCCGTTAAAATCATTTTATCTCAATGTAAGCAATGAAATGTTTTCAAGAGATGGCTTCAACTAGGTTGTGTACACTGGATGAGAAACAGGTGACCTGAAAATTAGAAATAATAACCACAAAAGTCATGATCCACCTCTATCAACATGAATGATATCTAACCCATTCCTTATGCCATTAGTTACTTCACCAACATTCCTTATATAGGGTATATGTGTGCGAATACTCACTTTCCCATTTTCCTTTCATCCGAAGTCAATATCTTAAAAGCTTGCACAACCCGGCTTCTGAAGTATTTCCTCTGACATGAAGCAAAGTAGTAGAAGTTTTACCATGCAATTTAATTATAACTAATGTAGCCATTGTCCAATTAGCACTGTTTACAATGCAACCAGTCTCCTTTCAGACACACTATTTCACATCTGCTCTGGCTGCATCAACCCCTCTTGAATCATTTTGAGTTGCATCACGAGGAGCAAAGATCTTTTCGTGTGGAAATAGCATAGCATTGAAATTTAATTTCACATCAGTACTAAACAATTAGTTATCAGAAGTTTTAGCCAGTAATTCTGTCCCCACTGGTAGGACCTGTAGATTAGCAGCTTCTGCCTCCATCTGTGGATCACCTTTTGCTATATGACTTTGATTAGAATCTGAACCTTTGTGGATCTTTGCCTTTGTATTGTTCTTCTCCTCCCCCAAAAAATTACAATGATGTTTACAGGCTGATTTCGCATTAACAAAGTATGCCTTTCTTAGAGCTTTGTCCAACTTCACATTAATGAAGTAAATTCGGATGTCACTCTTTGGCTTTTGATGACGAAATTTGGAAATTCAAACATGTCATTGTGAGTTTTCTGATTGGTGGAGCAAAGGTGTTCATTGTTGATGTAGAATCTCTCTCTCCTCTTCAGAATCTATTAGCCTGCTCTCACTTATCCTCTGAATTTGGCAATTCTATCATCTTTTGGTTTGAATGGGTATGTTGGTTGGTGTGTGAGAAAGGTAGAAGATTATTTATGTGATCTTGGGTTGCTGGGCGTACTACTGGATTAGGATGATGAGTTCGAGGAAACAAACTGAAGATGCTGGAGAGGATAGATTATGATGAGCTAGGCATGGTGGGTCGAAAGTGCAAAGGGCTTGGTATGTGGTTCATCAGTGGAATGGTCGGGCTTGCAGGTCTTTATTTAGGTGTTTGTGTTTGTGGTAGTGGTAGCGGTAGGTTTCATGAGTTTGTATATGATGGTGCTGGGTCTTGTGGTCTCTGTTTGTGGTGGTGGTTCATCAGGTTTGGGTGGTGGATTTTTGTCTGTTTTTAGGATGATGGTTCATTGGGTTTGGCTTATGTGTTCATTGGGTTTGGGTGGTTGAGTTTAATGGTAGTTGGTTTGGGTTTGGGTGTTCTGCACCTGCTTGTGGTTATAGAAAGAGAAATAGTAGAAAAAAGAGAGGACAAGGACTCTTCAGTTTGGTGGTGGTGTTGTGCATCCGAATGATCCGTTGGTGTTTCTTTCTCATTCAGGGTAGAACTCCTCTTCTCCTTCTTATGTTGGCAGTATTTTCTTTTCTTCTTTTTTTCATTTATTTTTGGCCCTTTTTTTATTCTGAGGGTATTTTTTCCCCTTTAGTTTATCTTTCCTTTTTTCTTTTCTTTAGAAAATATAAGTAATTGCATTTCAGATGGCCAATTGATTGGCAAGTTGGACCTGTTGATTCAAACCAGGAAATTCTACTCTAATTTTTTTGTGGTAAGGAATTCAAATATTAGCCATATTTAATATAAATCGACTACAAACCCTAACACAAAGGAAATAGGGCTAAGGATGCTAAAATACAGTGCAATTTGCTCCGTACGTAGAGCTCATTGCTCCTAAGACACCCCCCAACTAGAGAATAATAGCCAAATGACTTTATGACTATCTACTACACTCCCCTATTTATACTGCTATTTTATCATTCATATGCCACATGGCAACATTTCATTTGTTTCTTTAACTGCTATTACTAATATAAGCTATTCAAATACTACTATTAATTACCAATATTTATACTGCTATTTTATTATTCATATGCCACATGGCAACATTTCATTTGTTTCTTTAACTGCTATTACTAATATAAGCTATTCAAATACTACTACTATCACAGAATGTACTTCCCTTTATTATTTTTGAGATTTTTTGTGGTTTGCTTATCAACATAAGATTTGTTATCATTTCATTCTTTTGATATGTTTTACTTCTCTAGAGATTTAACAAAATCAATTCACTTGAGTGGTGGTATACATTCATTCAGGTGTGTGCAGATGTGAGACCTGCAACAGATGAAGAGCTTCCATCTCAATATATTGAGGAATTTAGGTATAGCTACTACTTTGGAATTATCTTAATGTTATTAGCAATTTCTTCAAGCCATGTTTTTATCCCTAGTTCTTTGTAGAGGTTTTCTTTGAGAAATGATACATTTCAAAGTCACCATTCAAATTAGTGGCAGCACAGGACTGTACTTTCTGAATTCTGTTCTTACTTCCTTCTTTTTTCTGGTAGATGTGCTTTGGATGCAGAAATACTTAAATATGTTGGTGAAGCTTATCCAAAAGGTGTTTGTTCAGTTTATTGTACTAAAGGGAAGGATGCCAAGGGACCAGGAACAGATTTTGAGTTGGTTGTATTGATTTCAGCTGCTAGAAGTAGCCCTCAAAACTTTTGGTGGGTTTTTCTATTCTTTCTTCTCTCTTTGTCAATTTCTTCTGTTGTCATAGTTTTTAGTTGTATTGAAGAGCAAAATTCAGATTCAATTTCCACATACTGCAGCAATGGAAGTTGGCGATCGGTGTGGAAGATTGAGTTTAAGGATGATGTACAGATTCTTGAAATAAAAGGAAAATTGCAGGTATTTCCTACCTGCTTTGGGTAGAGATTTGTTCCTCTTTGTTCCAATATGTTTATTTGAGCTTGGGTATAGCAGCTTTAAATTGTATCCCTTTTCTTTTTCTGATTCTTTTCTTCAGGTGGAAGCTCATTATTTTGAAGAGGGAAATGTGCAGTTAGATGCGATGCATGAACGCCAACATACAACGTTATTTCAAGTGAGTCTGCTATGAATATTTTCTTGTTAATTGGTAGTTGAACGCCAAGATACAACGTTATTTCAAGTCAGTCTGCTATGAATATTTTCTTGTTAATTGGTAGTTGAATTAGATGTGTGCATCCAAGTGGCTCTATTGATAATAAGCTACAATGCTTTAGGGTCCTTTTAGACTGTCACATTTAGTTTGACCCAGCAGCGATTTTAATTTGTAGATAAATTTGTCCTTCTTATGGATTATACAAGCATTTTCAGATCTCTTGTGCTTAACACGGTTAATGGTCCTGTGAGGTGTGGCAAGTTTTTTTAAGATACAATATTTAACATATAGGGCCATTTAATTCCAGAAAAAATGGGTTTGTCTCTTCAATACTTCCTGTGGTTAGTTCCTATAGAAACTTGATCAATATAGTCAGTTGCTTTATTATTTTATGTAAATGCTTAGGTTTTAAAATGTGGTTTATTTTTTCCCATATAAAACTTCCAAATGTGGTTGTGGTCTCATTTATAAATGATTGTTGCTATCTGAAGTTTATGCTTCTTTAATTTTGGTAAAAGAAAAATATATATTGAGGTTGCTGGTGCATAGAACAACTCCATGATATATGTTATGATGATTGTTGTGGCACTTACCTCAGTAGTTTCTGTTGATGTTGGGTTGAAAATTTGCTCTGTTCTGATCCAACTCTGTCTTTTTGCATGTGGTCCTCTGAGGAATCTCATCATGAAACTTATTTTTTATTTTGGATGGACAAAGGTTGACTAGTTGCTTTGCTTGTATTTAATATTATTTATCTTTGGATTTCTTCCAGTACCCTGATGATTGTGCAGTTTCAATCTCCAACATAATTCGTCACCATGAGACAGAGTACTTGGCTTCTCTTGAGGTACTGAACTTTCTCTTTAAGATCGTTAAAAACATATGGTTTTTGGTAAAGCACCTTCTAATTGTGATACATATGACAGGAATGCTATACCAACTTGCCAGATAATACTTTTAAGGTAGGAACATCTCTGACAATTGCTCTTCAAATGTTTTGTTTTGGTTCTGTGAGCTGTAGTTTGCAGTGTACATATCATGCCCAGTTCTGGAAGAATGTTTTTTTCCCTTCTGGTCAATTGAAAGTCATGCTATAGGAAGTTATTTGCCAGCTATTGACTAATATACTTCCCAGAAATGGAGATTTTCCTGTTATACTAAAATTTGTCAAACAATACAGCGCATATCTTTCATGTCAGTTAATTTTGTTCTGCTTTCATTTTCCCCCATTTGTGTTGATGTAACATAATAATTAGTCGTGGCATAAATATATGTCAAAATGGTTCAGCATAGCTACATAACATACAGTACTGAATGACAAAGTGGCATGGCCAATTACATTTTCTGCGAGTCCTCAAGTCACCTTAAGGTTATTTCTCATGTATTTTTTACTTATTTATCTGATGATTTAAAACAGCAGAACTTCTTACTTTCTAAGTATTCAAAGGAGTTTTATGGCCATCCTAGTGGCTAAAATATCCTTGCCATCGCCATTATTCTATGGAGGTCATATACTTTTTACAGTTTTCTCCTGATGAAAATTATTATTTGTCCTTTGTAGCAAATTTTCCTGTTAGTCGCATTTTCTGACCTCAAAATCATGCTGATTCATTTAAAAGGCAGCTTGTTTTGGTTGACCTAATTTTCTTATTTTTGTGATCATCCTAGGATCTTCGAAGAAAGCTACCTGTTACTCGCACCCTTTTTCCCTGGCATAACACTTTGCAGTTTAGCCTGACGAGGGATATCTCAAGAGAGCTGGGAATTGAGAAGTGAATTGACATTGCTGAGGTTTAAGACAGAGAATGTGAGTTCAATCTGTGGTGTGTTGGTATATCTTCTGGCTAATTTTGGCAACCTGTTTCAGATTGTTCTTCTTTTGAGTTTCTCAGTTTTGGTGATTTGTACTATGATTGTAATGTTACTTGTAAATGTAAGATGTGTAAACATAGTAGCTGCTTCTAGACATCATGACAGGTTGGTTCTAAAACCGACCAGCCCGTCACCTTCGGTCCCAGAATTGGGCACCACATTGGGGAGGCGAGTCTGAACCGGCAGGTCTAGCTGGTTGAACCTTCAAGAATTGCCTGACTTGGCGGTTTGGGAACCACTGGTTCAAGAATCAATTGTAGATATGGTTGAACCAATGATTCAAACAGTTTTATGCCATAAAAATTAAAAAAAAAAAAAGAAAAAAGGAAAGGAAAAAAGAGGAAAGAAAATTAGAACAAAAAAATAATTGTAAATATAAAATATATACTCATACTATTTTCGCATGAATAGTGAATTTGTTTTCAATTCACAACATTTATTGGTCATTCACTTTGCTAAATTAATTAGATCATAATAGAATTACTGTTACTTGGGAGTAGAATAGAATGGTAATATTAATTCTATTATGGTCGACATTTGTTGGTCATTTAATGTTTTTTTTTCCTTTTAAATAGCGATTCTATTGTAGTCAACTAAACACTAATAAAATCAAAATGGAATTATAATTACAATGAACTGAACAAGTACTTAATGTGTTATTAATAATGTCAGGAATTTATATATTTGAAATTATGTGTTATTTAGTATATACAGACAATAGACTTATAACAAAAATAATTTTTAATCAAAATGAACTTTTTTTTCTCTTAACAATGGGGCTTATTTTGTATTTGTGGGATTTTTTTTTTGTCTTTTTGAATATTTTATAATTCCACAATGTGTTTTTGTGTATAAAATAATGCACAATTTTAAAGCTTTTTTCAATTAATGGGATAAATATAATTATTACTGGGTCCAATCTTATTTTAAATTAAAAATTTGTTTTGCATTTTTATACTCAAATTAAGTATACTTATTTTAATTTTTTTTTTATATATTTTTAGATAGGTTTCTAAGAAACCATAAGCGAACTATGGCAACAAGTGGTTCTTAAAAATTGGGAATTGGACTAGCTTCATGGTTTCGATTCTGATTTCATTTTCGATCCAAATCAGACTGGTAAAATCTAGTTGTTTCATACCTTTTTGGGGTTTGGGACCAAATCAAGCAAAGTTATGAAGTGGCATTTTTAATTCCATTAAAAATAATGTATAGTTTTTTTGATTTTTTTTGTTTGGCTAAAACGATTAATGTCTAGTGAATTCGGTGGAAGCCACAAAATCTTCAATAGAGATGTTATCACATCAAATGCTAACCCGATCTTAATTTGCCACTCCTCTAGCTTGATGGTTTGGAAATTCGAATCAGACCATGAATAATGAGCTGTTCTGATATATAACCCATGCTCCTTTTGTATGCCAAAAGAGAATCTGGACAAACTTCTAAAGGAGAAGGTGAAGTTTATTGAACGGTATAATATTTATAAGGCACTTATAAATCTCAAATGGCAGGCATTGACACTGTGTTTTGGGACGATAGAAGTTGAGTGAAAGGAACAAAAAAGGGCAAAATCAAGGTGAATTGCTTTAGAAATGGGAGGAATCCAATGGAAATAGGATGAAAAATCAGCCCCTCTGCTTTCCGTCCAAATGTGGGTGGAAACGGAGAGAAATGAAGAAAAATCAATTCAAAGTACTAAATTATTCTATGTTTTTCTTTCTACTAATATTTTATAAAAATAATATAAGGATAATTTTATTAATTACTAACTATCTTTTTTCTTTTTGTTCAATTTCCTTCATAAATTACCAAACATAAAATAAAAACACTACTTCTTTCTATTTCCACTTATTTCCATTTCCTTCTATTTTTTTCTGTCCATTTTCTATTTTAAACAAAAATCCCAAACTTAGCATTAGGCGATGTGAGTAGACATGGCAAGACACAGAGCAACTGGCAAATGAAAGTAGTGGGACATGGATTCTCAATATAATAGTGTAATTGTTTGTTATATTGTGGTTGTTGGCATTTGACCAATTTTGACTATGTTGGTCGACTTTGCTCTGATATACAATAATCATATTTTGGTTTAATTATAATGTAACGTATGGACTAAAAACTGAAAATCGTAGTGTAACCTACAAGGGATATTAATAAAGGAAGTTAGGGTTCATAGCACTATTAAAGAGACTATTTAATCTTTAAAAATATGAGAGGCATAGTAAAATTAACTGAAATGGAATCTTACGATTTACTGTGGTCTTGATTCCGTGTCATCAAAATATTATAAAATATTTTAAGGATTCAACACTGCCAATTAAAGATCCAAATTCCAGATAGACAAATCACAGCTCAATTATTGAAATGCTTATCAGGTGCAACATAAGAGACAAAACTGTCAGTTTCAGACACTTGCAACCGCAGTTGTAAAACTGAAACCTTAGTCTTAAGTTCTACTCATCAAGTTTGCTGCGTGACGTGTGTGGATTAGTGTATTTTTTTGACGTGCGGTTTTGGAATGCCGAACAAGATTTATTTAAAAGAATTATATATATATAATATTAGAATTGCTACATAGCAATAATGAACTTAACCGAACTAAGCCTGTTAGCAACTGAATTGCAGACACCTTAGTACAGGCGAAAAGCTTCACTTCTCTTCTGTTGGTAAGAATTCTATGGCGGAAATCAAGTCTGAAGGTACTCACCAGCACACTCTTATAATTCCTGAATCAAGTGTTCCATATAAGAATCCTGAGAAGCCTCGGCGTGTAGCATCACTTGACATCTTCAGAGGACTAACTGTTGCGGTAAGCTTCAACTTCAACTTATGCAAACATGTTTTATGTGAGAAACAACTTTTCTGGGTTTTGTCTGTTTTCTTATTTTAATGCAACAGGTGAAAAGAGTAGTTAAAGAGACACGAAGTTGACTCACCATCTTCGTCGGTTTTTTTACCTGTATCTTGTCGTATTTGATTCATGTTGTGTCCTAGTTCTATTTACTCTGTTTGCCAAAACAACAACCCAAATGAACCCTTATTAAACTTGCCAGAAGGAATGATGGCATCTTATGGACGAAATGTGGTTATATTGGTGTGGGCTCTCTCAACGATATTGATGAAGAGGGTAGAATTGTGAGAGAAGTGTTAGTGATGGTATCGTGTGCTTCTGACTAGAGAAGTTTTATGGTGAATAGCTGAAATCATTTTTATTTTCTTTCCTAAAAGCCAAAAAGTGGAATGCTTATCCTCTCGGGAGGAAAACTACATATTGATCCGACAAAACTGGAACCAACAGGAGACAACATATCTAATGGGAATATAATGAGTATGATATGAATATGCATGAATGAAGGTAGAATAATTTACATGATGTCTGATTGATTTTATGTAATTAATAAACAAATTTGATATGAAAATCAGATGAAATCGATCACCACCAACTAACACAAATATCCATGGTTAGGGAGCAAATGAATAGTGTACTATGCTATGCTCTTAGTTCCAGAAAAACCTTTAGTGCCTGTAATCTGTATTTGACTGCTATTTAAAAGAAAAGGATAATGATGTTTTTATTTGCTGATTTCCCATTTGATTATGATTTTCCTGCTATCTCATGGACTGATATTCTCTCTTTGTTGGGAAAAATGATGATGTCTTTAGCTTATGATTTTGGTGGATGATGCGGGAGGAGAATGGCCTGTGATTGCGCATGCACCATGGAATGGTTGCAACCTTGCTGATTTTGTGATGCCTTTCTTTTTATTCATTGTCGGAATGGCTATTCCACTTGCACTTAAGGTTGGATATGCGTTTTGATTTGATTCATTATCTGATTATTATGCTAAATCACGAATGCTTTAACCAAAATGTAGTTACTTCTGTATATCTGTCTCAAAACAGAGAATTCCTGACCAGTGTGGAGCCTTTAAAAAGGTCCTATTCCGAACCATCAAGCTTCTGTTTTGGGGTCTTTTGCTGCAAGGTCAGACATCTTTTGATACTCATTCCATTCTGCCTCTCTTACATCAAATACGGAATAAGTGGAGCAATAATGGAAAAAACTGCTATACACTAGTGATATGTGACTTAGTATGATTTAGCCTCCTGCATGTGAAGAATGTGAGACATCATACTTGTTCATTGTTGGCAAATTAAGTTTGGTGTCATGTTGATGGTAATTGATCTCATTTTATGTGATGCAGGGGGGTTTTCACATGCGCCCGACAAACTGTCATATGGTGTGGACATGAAAAAGATAAGGTGGTGTGGCATTCTTCAGGTAACCCTATCCCTTTTGCACTAGATCCCTCAATAGTGAGTTTTTGCCTCGGGGGAAGGTGGCTTAATCATATGATTGCTTCTTGCTCCATTTTCTAGAGAATTGCTTTGGCCTATTTGGTGATGGCGTTGGTTGAAATCTTTACCAAAAGGAAACCAGTAAAGGATGAATTCAATAGCTGGTTCTCTATATTCAAGATGTACTATTGGCACTGGTATGTACTCAAGTTGATATTCCAATGTCGTTAATTTCTAGCACGATGCAATAGCAAAACAGGATCCATAGATCCATTTATCTGACCCCAAGTAATAAGGCTTGAGTTGTTTGTAATATATTCTTCCTTAGATTGGGCGCAAATGGGTTTGTCAGTTTGTTGATCTGTTCCTATTATCAGGTTGCTTGGAGTATGTGTTCTTGTTATTTACTTGGCTGTTATATATGGGACATATGTTCCTGACTGGCAATTTACAGTTCAAGATAGAGATAGTCCAAAATATGGAATGGTTTTCAAAGTAAGGCTCCTCTCTATCTTATTCTACCTATAAGCTGGTTTTTAAACTTAATCTCGCTCGATAACCATAGCTCTTATCCAATTCCTTGCCCAAGCTATTTATATAGTTCTAATTTTAGGTAGAATGCAATGTTAGAGGAAAAGTGGATCCTCCCTGTAATGCAGCTAGCTATGTTGATAGAGAAGTCCTTGGAATCAATCACATGTATATACATCCGGCTTGGAAGAGATCGAAGGTAAGCAAATATTCTATCTTCCTACTTTGATGTCAATGCTGGTTTTATATCATGAAATTGACTTCTGCAGCATTTGTAACTGTTTCATTTTCTTCAACTGCCTACAGTATTGCACTGCAGATTCTCCATATGAAGGGCCAATAAAGCCTGATGCTCCAGCATGGTGCTATGCACCTTTTGAACCAGAAGGGATCCTAAGGTCTAGTATATCTCTTTTGTAATCGATTGCAGCCCAAGATAATTTCCTATACTGAATTGTCTTTAGCATTTCATGTTTTACTCTCTATATATGCTTCTATGGTGTATTATTGAGCTTTAAGGGGTGTATAGAAACTGGTTAGGACACGGGAATGAGAATAGCTGCCCTATGATTGAGATGGCCCTATACTTGTGCTGTTTTACTTCAATAGATGTGTTTCAGTTTTGCATATGGTTTTCAATTTTCGATTTGTATTTGCCCACATGGATTGTCGCAGCACTATATTAGCATTAGAAAAATGATCACAACTTGTAACGTTTCTGTTTTGGACTTTGATTTGCTTGCAGTTCGATATCTGCGATTCTCTCCACCATGATAGGAGTGCATTTTGGTCATGTGCTAATACACTTGAAGGTATGATCTTTCTCGTTTAATCGGATATCGTTTCTGCCCAGCTCTTTGATCAACTTGTGTTTGCAGGATCATTCAGGCAGGCTGAAGCAATGGGTTCTGATAGGTCTTGCATTTCTTCTACTGGGATTAACCTTGCATTTCACAGATGGTAAGTATACGTAAAGCAAACGAGATAGCTCCATCCTTTTAATGCCTTTGATGTTTTTTGAAACTTTGCTTTATGTCAGTGCAGCCATCCCTTTGAATAAGCAGCTGTACACGTTTAGTTATGTCTGCGTGACCGGTGGTGCTGCAGCATTAGTGTTCTCCACATTTTATTTTCTGGTATATACTTTTATCCCCTTTGAGGTTTCTTGATCTTTGATTTCAATAAACTTTGATATTCTTCTATGGTAGGTTGATGTCTGGGGACTGAAGTTCCCATTCCTTCCTTTAAAATGGATCGGTATGAATGCCATGCTTGTGTACGTCATGGCAGCTGAAAACATTTTAGCAGGATTTGTAAATGGGTGGTACTATGATGATCCCCGTAACACACTGGTTAGTCATGGAATTTTATGTTAATTTCATAAACAGAATGAGTGCATGAGTATGGTTTTGTTGTAGAATTTGTCTATTGACACTCGCCAACAAGAGTTATGCTACATTTATGAAAGCTGACCTGAATATCATGCGACAGGTGCATTGGATTCAAAAGCACATATTCATAAAAGTTTGGCACTCAAAAAGAGTAGGAATGCTGCTTTACGTATTGTTTGCAGAGATCCTCTTCTGGGCGGTTATATCAGGCATTTTGCATCGCCTTGGTGTGTACTGGAAACTTTAAGTGCTTTAGGAAAGTACTTTTATCGTGGCTCCTCTCACCAAACAAGCCCACGACGTTGCAAACTTATAACTGAGGTTTTACATGAATTATTCTAAGAATGACCAAATTGTATCTGGCTAGCTGCTACAATGATGTAAAAATGCAGATTGTCTACTCTCTCTGTACTGAAGATCTCTGTTCATTTCAATGAGATACTATGATTCCAAGATGCAATGTTGTTTGTTTATCCGCTGAAAGAACTCGAGCTTTTTAGATCTGGGGATCCAAAATGTACTGTGGTATCAAGAGTATAAGTCATTACTAAAGCCTTAGATGTGCTAAGAGACTAGTTTTTACATGCCTAGTTGCATCCTAATTATTAACGTCTCCAAAAGCGGAAGCACCCCTAGCACAGTAGACATTGGGATTTTGCTATGGCAACCGCCTCTGTATTCATCCATTTTAGGTGTTGTTCACATTACCAAGAATCAGAAAAAGATGCCTAGAGTAGACATCTCGTTATTAGAGAACTATCAAACGCAAGGATTTCATAATTAAGCAGGTACATTCTGAGAAGCAAACTTGATTTCAAGTTTAAAGCATACCGTGAATAAATGACAACAGCAATCACAGATCTAAAACAATGCAAAAATTGAAGCTGATATATGTTACTTCTCAACCCAAAAGAAAATCGTAGTTTCTTGGATCCAGTAAACACAATAGTGTAAGGAAAGCACCTTCAAAGTACCTAGAATAGAGGAATGTAGGATCCGTAGCACCTTCCTTGTAATAAGCAAACACCATGGTACACCATCATCGTGCATACTTTCTCCGACAAAGCTGCAATCAAATTCAAATATCTCAACTGGTAGGAATATAATTCACCAGAGACAATTCTACTGATAAATTTCCTACGCGTTAAAGCATTCACGTACAATTGAAGGTCGCTAAGTTTGGAAAGCAATAACTTGGTGGCTCCTGCGACGTTCTTCTTGAAGGCCTCTTGCTTCTCGGGTTCCAACTTAGGTGTGAGCAGCTTGATGTACCTCTTCATGTATGTAATAAATTGCTTCTTGTCAAAGGAGGGTTGTTCCTGGCGGAAAATAAGACAGAGATGCTGAGTATTGAGCATTATGATTAAACATTTTTTGAGAAAGAGATTATTTCGCCTGTTACTTCAAATTTTCCATGATTGCCAACTACAGAACACCCGATTGCTTCCATTGTCATCCATCACCAATTGTTGCTCAAAAAGTCACTATCCACAACCACTTGGGATTATTACAACAATATTTAACAACTACAATAACTTGTTAAGAAATCCTTAAAATACTACACAAACTGTCAATAGCACTTCCATCTCTGTCATTGAAGAAAAACCAGCCTGAAGCGTGAAAGTATCAACAATATCAACAACCTTGACGGCCTAATTGCAACACCTTCATCCTCAACACCAACCTCAGCTGAAGAGTGGCGCCCATATTGACATCGACTGCTCCTTTGACAACCCATCGTCAATACACAACACATAAAATTATTAAAGCAATAATTCAACTTCCATATGCAAACATTATTTCAACGAATTGATTGACATTTGTAAAATATTTATGATTGGTGTTTACCTTGCCCACTATTTCCCAGAGCATTCCATTCTCAATTTCCTCGTATGGAAAAGAATCAAACAAGAGCTCATCACCTGCAATTTCATCATCACACGCAAAATATAAAAGGCTTATAAAAACAACTTTAAACAAAGCATTAAGAGAAGATATTATGTAAATCAAGGTTTGTTTTGGCTAGAACCACGTGGAAACCATAATTCAATATTCATTATTTTTGATGATTAGATGATGAACTGAATATGTCCGATGTCACGACTCCAAATAGGGGCCTAGTAGGATTTACCTAAAGCTATCATATCACGTGTGCACCTGTAATATGAGAGCCGTTTTATATGTCAGAGTGTACAAGACTCTATTTGTTTATCATATAAATGATATAATATATTACAGGATTTCAACTATGGAATCCGATTTTCCAATTTCTACTAGGATCGCAGAGAATCGGTATCCCTTACCAAATAGTGAAAATGGGTTTCAAACTACAACTTACAAATTTCAACAATATAAAATTTATTTAGTTTACATTCTAAATTTACCATATTCTATATCCCTATCTTCAATAGAGTTCGTTGGAGAAGCTCTCTTCACACATTCCTAGCTCAATCCTAGCTGGTAATAATCCTGCATAAAAACTGTTGGGGGGTGAGCGAACCACGGGCTCAGTGAGATAACCTGACCAAACCACACATCAACCAATAACAAACAAGTATATTTATCAATCATATGTAATGCAACAATCAATCATATGCACATTACAAGCTTGGATGATCTAGAATCTACAGCAGGATGAAAATTTACGCCCTCTTCATCGTGGTTAAAGGAACTCGATACTATGGCCCACCTACTCAGGAGAAACTAAGTATACAGGAATGCCACCTTAGAAACTCCACTAAGTGTTAGTCATTTCACAGCGATACCATGGGCGGCGTCCTTCATTTCCAATTAGTTCCCATGGAACCGACGGAACAAAGGTAAACTTGCGTAGAACTAATAGCCTCCTGCCTAGAAAAACCAAGCATTACCAAAGAACCGAAATACTAACACGTAGTAGGCTGCCATATCTCCAAATGCAGTTTATGTAAATAGTGCAATGCATGTCTGTTTCATTTATAGTACCAGTAGTTGTTAATCCAGTTTAAGGCGATCATATGATTTACAGACAATCATCAACATGCTTCATACAACATTTATTATACAATAGAATTATCAATTATATTATGATAATTTACCATTCAATCATACACCACACATCATGTATTATCCCAATCCCGCGTGCATATCACTTGAATATATATATTATTCCAAATGCAACTATACTACAAGCACGAAAAATGTGATAAAGTCAAGTAACTCACTTGTGGTCCTCGCTAAATTATTGTATAAGCTATCGATAATCCAGAAATTGATCTATTTTCTTCTGAAAGGAAAATAATAGAGATTCATTATCGGACCGTTTCTGTAAGAGAAGTCTTTCTAGAATTAAAGGTGTTGATTTCTATCGTCGGATATTAGATTAAGTCTATTATATTAATTATTGTGTCGTTCAATACTTTAATCTAATTCCTATAAGTGCTTAACTATTCTGTATCGGTATTTGATATAGTTTTTATTAAGGTTTTAATTTCTATAGTAAAGAATATTTATCTGTTATTTGTTTTTATTTTGCTTTTTTTGATCTTAATTACTATCTATATTTTTATTTAAGGGCTTTGTCTTTTTCTTAAGTCTTACTGCATTTAGTAGAAGATTTTTATTTATTAATTCTTTGCCCGTCAATCTTATCTGTCTCTCAAATTGGTATTTTTATTTATTTAAGTGTATATTCTAGTATCTATACCTTTCAAAAATTATTCTAATAAAATTGTATGTATATGGAGTTTAGATATATCAAATTTTTATTATACTTCAATTTTATTTTTATTGCAATACAAACTAAGTTTAATAATATAATATTATCAGTAATATTAGTATTGAAAGATTAATATCAATATTAATAGTAACTACAAGTATAATAATAATAACAACTTTCATACTATTAGTAAATAATGTTATTAGTGACAAAAATAGAATTGATGATAGTATAAATATAGTGACCTTAACGTAAAATAACAGTATTGATAATCATAAAAATATCAACAATACTGAATACTATACTCGGTAGTAATAATAATGGTAATAATTAGAACTATATTAATAGAAATAACAGTAGCATAAATATTGGTTTAAGAGTGAAAACTGAGTGAATTTCTATTTGCGATTTCTTATTCGTTTTAACTCCGATTTCGCTGTATAAATAGTCGATTTGGTAGTACTCGAAGACTACTTTCTAGTAGTGAAATTATTTTTCAAGAAAAGAGACTTATACAATTTTTAAATTTATGAAACACATGCATAGGTTTCAAGTGAATCCTAATAACTGTAGTCAAATTTGTTTTGATGATATCTAACTCATTTCTAATCCGTTTTTTACGAATAAATAGTCTTTTTCATAGTATTTTCCCAGTACAATCCATTAATGGTGTTAGTTTTATAAAAAAAAATCATTAAGGGGGCGAAAAAGACAAGAACAGTCTGCTCTATTCGCACAAATCTGGCAGCAGTAATTTAATTTTTGTTTTTGCAATATCTAATTCATTTCTTATCCGTTTTTAACAAATAAATAGTCGATTTCATGTGATTTTTCATGTTCTTTCCATTGGTGAGGTCGCTTTTGGATTAAAATCAACACATTAATACAGTTTATTCCATCTTTCTAGTCGTTTACATGAGTTATCTTAGTTTTGTTGTAGTTTAGATATGGTTTTGGTTTTTCCTTTCTAAGACTTGAATTTCTACACTTAAAAATCTTCAAGTTGATGTATTTATATACTAAATAGTCTAAATAACACAAATATACTATCAAATTAATCTTGATAAATTTATAAGACAAATTTTTATAAATCAACATAACGAATATTTAACCTTAATATAATTCTTATCTTGATTGGATAATAGAATGAACTTAGCTCTTCATTCTTGATGAAATTAATGATCTAAAGAGAAAGGTTAGAAAGTGAGTAACTAATCTAGCTAAACTACATATATATATATATATATATATATCTATTTATTTTCTTACCTTGTTGAGCCTAGATTCCTACTTGAATCTATGATAAACCAAGGCCATTCAACTTGGTTTTTGATGTTGTTGAAGGAAGGGATTTGGTGTCCTTAAAGTGTTTGATATTTAGATAAAAGATAGGAAGGAAAAACAAAGGTTTTCTACTTGGTTTTAGGACTCTTCAAGGCTGTCCAAATGAGGGAAACACTAAGGAAAAAGGGCTGTTCGAACTTCCACTTGTAGCTATATTTTTAGAGTAGATTTGTGGGAGTTGAGAGTTAAATTTGTTGCTAACTCAAACCTATATATATGTACTAATGTTAAATTAGATTTAGACACAAAAGAGGGTGTTTTAGACTTGGAAAAAATACAAATTCCAACTATTATTCTCAGGTAGAAATTTCATGCGAATTTAAGGATGATTTTTGATGAATTTGTATTGAATTTGTGGCTGATTTCAAGGAGCTTTAATTGTGTTTGTTTGCTAGTTACTTAATTTCATTTATATGTGTAAATTAGGGGCTCAAGTTATACAAAAATCGGACCAAAATCCAAGGTTGAAAGTTGGAATTTCTGCTGCAGTATTTGTTGTTGTTTTTCCACCCCTACTGTAGCTTCTTCAACAAGGATTTGAACAAGGTTTTTGAGCTAAGTTTGACTTTGATTTGAGTTGGATTTCTTCTTTATTTAATGTTGGTCTTATGTGAAGTATTGTGGTTGGATTAAATGTCATTTTCATGTTGAATTTTTGGGTTCAAATTAGGTGAAAATATTGGACAGAATTTGCTGGAAATCCTGCAGCCGAATGATCCACTGCACATGACCTCCTCTGTTTTAAAGTGGATGATATCTTGTGTGTGGAAAAAAATGGCTTATGCTCTAGTGTGATTTCCAACATCCTCTGCTGTACATGAAGGATTGGTTTGTGAGGATTGCTGCAGCTGATATTCCCGTTTGAAGCTGCTGTCCGTGCATGAGAGATTGTGGGTGGCTGATTTGCACATGGGATAATCTTTGGCAATCGACTCCCCTGTTCAACTTGGAATTTTACAATGTTCTTTACTGCCCACGTGAAGACTTTGTTCTAGCTGTGAGGATGCGTGTAATACTTGTCGCACCGTCCATGTTCCAATGACTTCCCATCGTGAACATCCTCTGTCAGTGCTATTTGAAATGAAGCCGACTTTGATTGTAATTTGCAACCGAAATTTCTGCTCTGCACGTGGAGAAGTCTTCAAGCAACCGACTCCTCTATTTTTCGTGGTGTCCTCTGCTTCACGTGGAATTTGTAACGTGGCTGCGTGGACTTCGGCTGATTCCTCTATTCGGGAATTCAATTTCTATCGTGGAGAACTCTGCTTCGTTGGTTTCCATTCCTTCTTCTTTATTATTATTATTATTATTATTATTATTATTATTATTTGGTACATATAATTAATTAAAATATTGTATTCCATATCAATATATATATATATATGTATGTTTATAATACTTAAGTAAGAGTTTTATCGAAATAGAATTTTCTAAGTTTCTATAACAATTATAAGTTGTTTATACGTACAAATTTTTAGTTTAAAGTTTACACGATTAATTATTTATAATATTTTAGCTTACGTGATTAAATTTTTCAAGTTTAATAAATTGGATTTGGAACCGAGTCTTAATAAATTCAGAATTTCTTAACAAGTGTAACTGCGGGTTTGGAATTTTCATTTTAGATCTAGATTAATATTATTGATCAATATTAGTATCTATTATGTATTGATAATCTTAGTAAATCCTCTTTGAATTATTGTTCTATACCGATAATCTCTATCATTAAACTATATCTTATCGGTTTTGAAATTTGGAGTTACTTCTAATTATATCGTGAATTATCAGTTCAAGATACGAAATCTCGTTTTTGGTATTCATTAAGGTCAAGAAAATTTTTATTCGGGTTTTTCAAACTATGAATGAGTTTATTATATCTCATAGGTCTATTTTAAGATTTCTGTTGAATCATATATCATATTTTAGTTTCACCTTTGCTAATTAGCTCATTTTCTAGTTATGAAAATTATTAAATGTTATACGTTGACAATTTAGGATTTTAATTTCTAAATCTCTAAATCTTTTGATTGGAATATTAGTGTAATTTAAATATTTATTTAAGATCTAGATTCTTTGATATCAATCTATTTGTGATCTTATCGTATCTTTTGTAATTCTAGTAATTTATCTTTAGTCTATACTTTTATAACTTGTAGGTTCTAAAAATTATTCGTTTGTTATGTGACTTAAATTTAAGGTTAACTATGATTTCTTGTTGAACTATTGATCATTTTACCAAATATTGGGTTTTAATGTATAAGAGTTACTTATTCTAATTTGTTAATCATATTTTTGTCTAGTGCTACTTAATAATGTTAACAGATTTTGAACACCATTATTTCATTATTTTACAAGCGTATGATTTATTTTCTAAGTATTGGATTAAGGAAAAAGAATTCAGTAATTTATATTAACGATTGGTTTGTCGTCGTTTTATAAATTATTTGAGATCATAGAAGTTACAGTTTTGTATTTCGAAATTTTTATTGGTAACGATTCTACTCCTTCTAATTATAATCAAATTCATTCATACTTTAACATTTTCAAATCGAGAAAAATTTGGAGTGATTTTTACTACTTGTTCCAAATATTCTAAATAATCAGATATTACATTTTTAGTTTGTTATAATCAGGTTACGTAAAATTTGTAGATTCTTTTAATATATCTAGGATTATAACAACTTTTAAATTATATTATTCTTGAAAATAAACCAAAAATCATCAACCTGCAAAAAAAGCCAACTTAAAGATCTTTAGCAGATTAAACACCATATAATCCATCAAAGAAATACATAATAAAACTACTAGTTATCAACATAAAATTCAAAAAGAAAAAAAAAAAAAAACAAGGATCCTTAGTAAATTAATTTATTAAGCAGTAATTTCTCCGTTAATGTTTAACTAAAAAAAAAATCCTACAAAACCAGGTTTATCTATTTGTTTAATTAAATTTAAATCCCCTTAATCTGTAGTAGCCCTAATCCCACCACCCCACCCCCCCCAAAACCACATTTTATATCATCAAAACTTAAATAAATATCATAATAACTCCAACTTGCATGTATTTGTAACATCAACAACTCTTTGAATAATCAAAATAAAACGAAAACAGAACGAGATTTCTCATGCACCTAACTCACGACACATAACATGATACCCAGAAACACAGCACCATGATACCGAATTAAAACATAAATACAACTTAGATTAAAAATATTACATAAATACAGACATGTGATATTGGTATTAGTGTGTATTGTACTTTGAAAGTGTGATCGTTGTATATCATATTTTCAAAGTACAATACACATTGATACCTATATTGTAGGAGCTTTGATTTTTTTTTTCTCTTTCGTTTGCTCCAAACATGTAATATTTTAAATTTTATAGTTCATACGATCAGTAATTGATCATCTCATCTATTGATCAACAGCCCATCCCAACTTCATCCAATAATTAGAAACTTATTACAATTTCATCCAATAATCAGCAACTTATTATAACTTCATCCAATAATCAGCTATTAGAGAGGTTTAATTGAACTTTTTTAAAAATTTAGTGATTATGATGATTAGTATGATTTTTCTTTTCTTTTCTTTTTTTTTTTTTGAAAATATAGTAAGGTCAAGTGAATTTTATCCCTTTTAACATATGTTTTAAAATTTTAAACTTATAAATATATAATATCATTAGCAATTACCTCCAAATCTATACCCAATCAAGCATGACAGGACATTTTATGATTTCGTCTATAATGGTTGAAATTATAATTTACACCATTATTAAGTTGGATCATATTATCAAGCACTTAATAAAATCTATTTTTTTTTTTTCATTACAATAAGAGGGGGAAATGTTTCTGTTGGATTGCATTTGATGAAGAGAATAGAGTCATGGACCAACTCCAAACCCAAACCATAGTTAATGTTTTGCAAGTAGATGAACTATTTTCATTGCTATGAAATGTTAGCTCTTATTTTCAGTAATTGTAATAAAAAAATAATTTTAATTTACTTTCATGATATATATTTTAATTAATTTTTTCGAGGAAATTTGTATGATTCAAAGAAAGAATAATTACAATTATCAACATAATTATATTAGTCATGTTGTTCTAATTATTGGTTATAGTTCAAACAATAGAAGGGGTTTGGATTATTGGATAGTTTAGAACTCATATGGCTATATGGGATGTAGGTGGATATGGAAAAGTAGCTAGAAATTTCAGTTGAAGAAATAATCCTAGATGATGTATTTTATCCGTTATTAATAGATGGTGAGAACTCATATATTTAAGGACTCTATGTCATACCCCAAAGGATACCCTAAACATATCATTACGCCTTACGTTAGTCTATGGCCTCAGATAGACACAGGTTATGATAGGAATAGGTCACTCAAAGGAGTGTGACATGTTTATCAAGGATCAAGATTGTATAGAGTCGAATAAAGTATATACACACATTATAGAAACATGAGATAACACTTACTTAATCATAGTCTTAACACAATTACAATATGAGCTAATACAACACGTAGTCTTAAACATAAACAAAAAACACATAATAAAAAACGGATAGCTTAAATATTCATTCTCCGCTTTACCTCGCTCGTCCTACCCATAAGGCACAAGCGCATATTAGTGAGAGGACTCTTGAAGGGACAAACCACAGGCTGCCTCTGAACCTGTGAAATCTATAAGGGTGTGAGTGAACCACAGCTCAGTGAAGTAACTAAACTATAACCATACATCAACAAGTTAACCAAGTTTATTAACACCCATATGCAATGCATTAATTAAACATATGCTTACATACATACAAGTCTGGATGACCGGAATCTAAGCAAGTTAGAGATTTACACCCTCTTTGTGGATTAAGGAACCAGTTCAAACACTAACGTCCAGAAAAATCAGAGTATACTAGGTAACACCTTTAAAAACCTTTGAAAACATTTATCAACCCGTCATGTTAAGACTTTCCCTAAGTATTACACACTTCACACAGACCTTTGACAAGTGGCGTTCCTCGAGCCAGGTAGTTCCCGCTAGGTCTTACCATCAGGATCCCATCTAACTTATCATGGCTTGGAACGGCAATATGTAATGGTAGTAGCTAAAATATACAATGCAAATGCAAATGAGTCATGCTATGCATGATCGTTTAATTTGTATTCAAATAATCTTAAATTGTTTTCTTAGTGGTCAAATAGTTACAGACATTCATCATATACAATCAACTCGACGTCACATCACCATATGACGTTATCCTTGTAATTAAAGTATTTTTATTCAATCAACAAGCATAACAACAAGGATGATCCCTATTCCCCGCACAATCCAATTCATTATTTTTATTTAGGTGTAACTAAGCTATATAACATAAGTGTGAATAAATTCAAGTTAGTCACCGGTCCATGATAACAGTCAAGCATCGTAATAGTCGAAAGGAACGTGAGACAAGTAGTCGAGCTCGCCTATATATATAAAAGAATAATATGCATTAATACTTAGATGAGATGTAATTACTAGCTAAAGCTAGAGTGCTACACAATTTTATTTATTCTCATTCTTGGTTTCTCTTGTTAGGCTTTACTTGAGATTTTCCTCTCATGTGGGTTTTTAGCTAATTCCCTCTACATGAACATAAGATCCTATTTGAGCTTTTGGACAATGTTTTCTACCATATCAATCTTTATATGCTAATGAGCCCTTACACTTGTCACAAGGCTTTTAATTGAGCTTCTTAGGCTAATTCCTATTTCTTTAAATTCCTCTACTTTGTGTAGTTTCTATTTACCTAAGGTTGCCCACTTTGTGGGCCTTGAAATCCTTAGAACATAAAATAATTTCCTCCTATTTCTTTATTTTCCTTCTTGGGCCCAAACTACTATTTTAGAGTTTTGTGTCTATATTCCCTTTCTTCATTTCATTTTAGAAGAGAAATCCATGAGCTGATGAGACTAGAATGCATAATGGGTCATTATTTCCATAATATATTCATGTAACTTTTCTTTATGCCAAAATATCTTTTGTTACTACTTATTTCTCAATGGTGATCCCAATATCCACATAGTGGTTAATAGGCTTTCTTATTTTAATTTTGTTTTTGAACATTTCTTACCTATATTTCTTAACCTTTATGGGCCATAATTTTATCCCACTTATAATTTTACACCAATAGCCCATTGAAAACATGTTAAGGCCGAGAATCAAATTAAGAGTTCATGATCCACTTCATATTGTTTTTCCCAATCCCTTAATTTACTCACTTGCCCATTTTTTGGGTTTAAGCATCAAAAAGGCCCATTTAACATATAGCCTAATTCTTAACACCTTATTTATATATCTTAGCCCACTAATTTCTTTTAGATTACTTTTCCACAATTATTTAATAATCTTTTTATATTTAATTGAGAAGTTAATGACTATATTAATTAAATTAACTAAAAAAATTCATATCTTCTCTTCTCATTCAACTTTTGACATGCTTGTTCTTTAAACATGATTGATTTGATGATTATTCCCACTTATTCATCTTGTATGATGGTGGTGTTACTACGCATACTCATCCTTCTCTTGGTTCTATTACTACTCATAGTATAAAATGGAAATTCGGGTCAAATTAATCCTATAGAACCAAGGTCTAAAAATTGCTCCTAAAGGTTTTTATTTTATTTTATTTATTTATTTATTTTTATTTTTGTTGTTGTTTTAAGCCTCCTAAGGGTTTATACAACATGTCTAGATATAGATCAATTATACAAACATCATTTTTGTTAAGTATAACTCACAAACAAGGGGAAAATATAAAGAGTAAATTCAGATTTCTAGGAGTTATCCAAAATAATAAGTTATAAAGCTTAGTATGTGTGGATCCTTGATATTCTAACCTTCCTAGAGGTTCATATATTACATCTAGTTTAAAAGAGCAATAAAAACATCATCTTGACTACTCATAAGAAATAAACAAATAGTAACTAAAGAAAACAAATTCGGATCTCTTGAGATCCTCTAAAAATATAAAGCATAAAACAACATATTAGTAGATCTCTAGTGTTCTAAACTTTCTAGGTGCTTATATAAGTTGAAAAGGTGCTTTTAAGTAAGAAAAACATTATTTTTAATTACATATAGAAGAGATCCATCCCTAGTATAGTTTATGCTACTGAAAAATAGAGTTTTGACAAAGAAAATATCCCTTTTTGGTGGCCTTCAATGGGAACACAAATTTAAAAAAACTCATACTCATATTTCCTTCATTTTTCTACTTATAAAAGGTATCAAGAGTAAGGCCTTTGTGTTATACCTTGATTTTGAGAGTGATAGATTATCACTCCCCTCTTTAATGAAGAGATCTGCCTCCCAGGAGACGAAAAAGGAAAGATTCTTAATAGAGATAATACCAACAACTTAAAGTTGAAGATTTTAAGGATGATTCCAGTTTTACCTTTAAGCTTGAGTGTGTTGTTTATTCCCTACTCCAAGATCCCACTTTCTAGAGCATAAAGTTGCTATTTTTGTTGTTGTAAAGGTTGCTTTTGTTAACTTGTATAGAAAAGGAAAGAAGATAGGTGAGACAAAAGAGAAAAGAGAGAGCGAGTGAGGACATGAGGAAGTGGGGAGAGAGAGAGAATGTGTGGGTTTAAGTGTAGATTTTTGAATGTTGAAGAAGAAAATAGAAATGACTTGTTTTGATAAATCCTATCATTGTGAAAGGCTTAAGGGATGGGAGGATTATGCATTAAAGGCTTTGTATAATTTTATACAATCTCTCTATTCACAAAGCTTAAAAAAGACTTAAGGAAGAAGGCATGATGTCTTGTTATTGTACCTTTTGTACTTATGCATAGATATTGTTGGCTTTTGAGGAAAATAATAGATTTAATAGATTTATCCATTGGAGTACATGATTTTGCTAAAAGAATTATATGGTGGTCTTATTCTTTTTATGAATCATTGAATTTCTATTATGTACATGGGACGAACAACTTTATTTTCTGACAATTATTTATGAATCAGAGGACAATTTTATTTATGAATTAGAGATATAAATATATATTACATAGTGATCCTAAATTAATACAAATGACTCTTGGTACTAATTTTTTAGGGTTCTATGGTTACGTGATTGGCTATGCTAGGATTTGAGCCACATAAATAGAGTTTGCGTTCTAAAATTGGATTCTTAGTCTTAAAACCTTGTAATAATATTATTGAGCTTGACCCTAGGGTTTGGTTTCTATTTCGCGGTATTGGTGTTGTTTTTGTTTCGTTCCTAAGTCTTATCAGATGATTTCCGAGCTTTCCGTATATGTTCATAAAACTATATGATATTTGTAAGGTCTTATACCTATAAAGAAATACTATGGTACAACCTATCATGATACTATAAAGATTTAATCAAAACAAAAATTTCTGGGGGTTTACACTTTTAAGTATTTTTACGACCTTAAACTGGTTCTTTGGTTTATATAGCTCATTTTCCAATTTCCAGTTGTTGCTCGCTCGTTCTCAATTGATAGTTTCGTTCTTGATGCCGAAGTGTAGTGGATTTTTAGGGTAGCATTATATCACTATGGAAGTTGCTGCCGTAATTTAGTCTACATCACTGCGGAACTTGATGCCGAAATCTAGTCGATATCCCTTTAAAGTGTTCTTATTTTTTCTATTTAATAAATTACAAGTAATCTGAAAACTATGTGTTTTAGACTGAAATAAACTTTCTGAATGCGGGTGATATGCTGATAGCAACTCGATAAATAATTGATTCCATCCCACCTCTTTATCCATCAGCAGTCGATCCATGAGATAATTGTTTCGCGGAACATTTGAATGGATATGCAAACAGAGTCTTATTCCAGAAGAGGGCGATCCTTATTCCGGATTTCATCGAATTCGGTAAGGAAGGGTGAACATAAGCAAATCAATGCAATCAATTTTTTTATTGTATACTAAGATTATTTCTTCAAGTTAATACTTAAGTTACATCTACAAATGCAGCCACAAGGAACACTTACGATTGATGGACATGGTTCGTTGGAATTGATGACGAGAATAGAATCATGAACCAACTCGAAACACAGCCTGTAGTTGGTGTTTTGCAAGTAGATGAACAATTTTACTTTTGGTTATTAAAAAAAATTAATTTAATCTATTTTTATGATATATATCCTTTAATTAAATTTTTATGGAAATTTATATGATTCAAAGACAGAATAATTAGGTTATAGACATAATGACATCAGTAATGCTATTTTAATTATTGGTTATGTTTCAAACAGTAAAAGTGGTTAGAACAATAAACAATCCTCAATGGATAGATGATGTATTTTATTTCGTTATTAATTTATGGTGAAAAATCATATATTTAAGGACTTGGAAGAATGTTTACGGCCTTAAACTGGTTCTTTGGCTAATGTAGCTCATTTTTTAACTTCCAGTCGTTGCTCATTCTTTCTCAATTCATACTTTCATACTTCTCTCCATCCCAAGCAACAAAACCCTGAGTTAACGCTGGGTTATAATAAGTTTATTAGTTTTGTTATAATTCTAGATATAGAATGATCGTTTATGGCTTTGTTACATAATCATTCTTATAACTAACTTGGTAGTGATCGGAATGAGACTTAGATCTGCCAAATTTAATGCTATTTTAGTTCATAATTATTGTGAATATTTGATGCTATATATAGGAGGGCATGGGATTTTCTTCAACATTTACCTGATACATTTTGATTGTCTTTGATGGTATTTCTTTACATTTGTCTAAGGACTAAACACAATTCTGAAAGACATTAGTTTATTGATTGCTGTGGTGAGCTAATAAAAGATGACTTGATGATTGATTTTAAATTGTGGAATTCGGAAAGCAAAGGTCTTCTATCTTAACTTGCAATCCCAAAACATAGATTAGAAAGTATTCCATGTAATCTAATCTATTTCATGGCTGATCTGTGGTTGTTTTGTCTAACAGGGGTTTTGGGTTTTGCATACACCATGGAGTAGTAGTGTGTTTCAGAGACCAAAACATTAGGGCTGGTATGCTCTCTGCTACTCATTATAGTATCTTAATGTTACTGGTTCTTCTTTCTCAAAGCTTGTTGATGTGGATGAATTTATCATTATTTTTTCAGCTATGCAGGCTTGCCTCTTTTCCTACATAACATGAAGTCTAAGAAAGGGTTTTGATGTCAATAGGGAACCATCTCTACTTTGGAGAAGAAGAGGAGGTTAAAATCCCTCTTGTTCCTTGGCACTCTTCTTGACTAAAGTACCTATGTCAGAAATTGTAGATATAGGTTATCTGTGAACAGCATGCATGCGATATTAACTATCATTAGGCTAGTCCTTCTAATGTGTGTTACTCTCAGTTGCTATATAATTCAGAGATGGTGGTATCACGAATGTTGAGGTCGTCAAGACCATGATGTTGGTGCTATTGCTATTGCTAGTGCTGATGATGATTACGGATGCTAATTAACTAGAGTTTACTATATCCTAGAGACTAAATAATGGGTGATTTCGATTTTCCAAACTAGTTTGATTTAAACAGGTTGTACCATGACCAATGATCCTCGTAACACATTGATTAGTTATGGAGTCGTATATTATTTCATAAACAGAATTTGTCTATAACACCCGCTAACAACCGTTCTGCTACATTTATGAAAGCTGACCTTAAATATTATGCGACAGGTGCACTGGATTCAAATGGGCATATTCATACAAGTTTGGTACTCAAAAAGAGTAGGAATGCTGTTTTACATAATCAATGTAATGTAACAGTCTCTCTTTCTCATTTTAATTAGTGAAAATCCTAGCTTGGTAGTACCCTCAAACGTAGTCACAATCGTGACGAATTAGGTAAACAATTTTATGTCTTTGTCGTTTCAATCTTTATTTTTCGTCTTCGTTTTTGTAATACAAGATCGCGCTATTTAAAACTACAAGAAGCAGAAATTTCATAAATATTCTGCTTTCCACACTTGCAGATACAATTTGAGAAGCGAAAGTTTAAAGCATACCATGAAAAAAATGACAACAGCAAACAGAGAGCTAAAACATTGCAAAATTGAAACTGATGTATATTACCCGAAAGAAAATGCTTTGATCCAGTAAATTCAGAAGTGTAAGGAAAGCATAAGTACCTAGCCACCGTTGTCAAACCCTGTATCTATGTATAATCTAGATTACTATATTAAAAAAGTCTGCAAGCAATACCGACATAGTATATCTCGTGGTAGCCAAAAAAAAAAAAAAACTTTTTAGCACTTGACTTCCTTCAGCCCGTACGCAAGGTATAGGAATGTAGGATCGGTAGCACCTTCCTTGTAATAAGCAAACACCATGGTACCGTCATCATGCATACTTTCTCCAACAAAGCTGCAATCATATAATTCAATATCTCAACCGGCAAGAACATTAATCATCACAGAAAATTCTACTGATAAATTTACTCCATGTTAAGCATTCACGTACAATTGAAGGTCACTGAGTTTGGAAAGCAAGGACTTGGTGGCTCCTTCAATGTTCTTCTTGAAGGCTTCTTGCTTCTCGGGTTCCAACTTAGGTGTGAGCAACTTGATGTACCTCTTCATGTATGTAACAAACTGCTTCTTGTCAAAAGAGGGTTGTTCCTGGCAGAAGATAAAACAGAGATGCTGAGTACTGGGCATAATGGTTGAACATTTTTCAAGAAAGAGATTATTATGTCCATTGTCCCTTCAAATTTTCCGTAATTGTTAACTACCACAACAGAACACCTGATTGCTACCATTGTCATAAATCACCGACAATAGCTAAAAAAGTCATTAATGTCCATCTACAACCACTTGGGACTATTACGAGAATATTTAAAAACAACGATAACTGGTTGAGAAATCCTCAAAATACTACACAAACTATCTATATATCCATCTATACCATTGAGGAAAAACCAACCTGGAGCCTGAAAGTATCAACAATATCAACAACCTTGACGGCCTGATCGTCAACACCTTCATCCTCACCACCGCCCTCAGCCGAAGGGTTGGCACCGATATTGACATCCACGGCTCCTTTGACAACCCACTGTCAATACACAACACATACAGTTGTTAAAGCAATTATATAAACTTCCATATGCAAACAGTATTTCAATGAATTGATTGATATATTGATTGATGTTTACCTTGCCCTCTACTTCCCAGAGCATTCCATTCTCAATTTCCTTGTATGGAAAGGAATCAGACAAGAGCTCATCACCTGCAATTTCATCATCACATGCAAAATATAAAAAGCCCATCAAAAAGACAACATTAATCAAAACATTAAAAGAACATACTATGTAAATCAAGGATTATTCTGGGATCATATGGAGACCTTCATGTCCATAATCAACCGCTGAAGTATCTATTATGTTAACTCTTATGCTCGTTTTAATGATTAGATGAGAATGTTCCATAGACCAAGAATTTCGACAATTTCTTGTCATATATCCGGGCTTATAGCAACTTTTAAATTATATTATTCTTGAAAATAAACCAAAAGTCCCACTTAAAAAATATCTTTAGCAGATTAAAGATAATATTTATAATCCACCAAAGAAATACATAATATAACAACTATTAGTTATCAACATAAAATTCCAAAAAGAAGAAGAAGAAGAAGAAGAATCTAAACCAAGGATCATTAGTAAATTAATTAATTAAGCTGTAGTTCCTCCATTAATGTTTAACTGAAAAAGAAGGAATCCTACAAAACCAGGTTGATCATAATTATTTAATTAAAAGTTAAATTTCCTTAATCTATAATACCGCTAATCCTGCATGTATTTGTAACATCAACAAATCAGTGAATTATCAAAATAAAACAAAAACAGATCAAAATATTTTTTTTTACAACCACTCAGGCACCTAACTCACGACACGATAACAGTAACACCGATACACAAAAACACAACACGATCATTACCAAATTAATATCTCTCTCTTAGTACCTGTGAGAAGATCCTGATAAACCAACATGTTTACGAAACTTGGTTTCTCTTAGAAATTCGGGTATCAAATAGAAAGCTTTAAATTATATAATTGAGAGAATTTGGAGAATATCGGAATTATCCCGAAGTTAAGGTCTAGGGGCGCCGTCATGTATTTATAGCATAAAAATATGGGGGCAAAAAAGTAAATTTACCAAGATACAGATTGATATTTTCAGGAATCTAAATCTATTTCTATAGTTGTGTTTATTTATTTATATATCCAATTTTTGTCCGTTTATTTATATATTCGATTTTATGACGACTTCTGTTGGTAATTTTAGTCGGCCGAGCCGACATACCGAAAAACACTTGCAAACCTCGATCAGAAATCTTATCTACTTCACCGCCGGAAAAATTGTGATTTTATATGGTACCAGCAATTATGGAAATTTCAATTAAATCGGTTTCATCGATTATTTATAAGATATATAATCACGATCGAATCATTAAAATAGTTAATATATTAATTATTATATTTATTATAATAATTAAATAATTGATTAGATGATCTAATCAATAAGACGATAGAATCACCTATCAACCTTTGATTTTTCTTTTTTTTTTTAATACTTTTGGGTTGGATGGGTTAAATTTTTTCCTTTTTTTTATATCAATTTTTTTGTGGTAATTTTTTATACCCAATTTACCTATTAACTATTAAGTCTTTTATGATTATTTATACTACTTGATTATTCATAAATCTCTTTCTAGATCTCGATTTACTTCTTGGAAAATTATATGGTACTATTGTATTTTTTAATGGAATTGTTTAATAAGTTATTTAACTGTTTAGATATATATTCAACATAATTATACCACTTAAAATACTTATTACTTACTATATTTGTTTATTTAATGGTTAGATAATTAAGCTTCTTACCTAATTTATTATAAATAATGACTAATAAAAGCCAATTTTTCGAGGAAAAAACTTTTATAAGTAACATATACCATGTATAACACATATATAATGAATAAATATGCATTGATCATCTTTTAACATATAGCTGTATTTATAAAATATTAATAATAGTTATTTTTAGAAATGATCCACTATATTTACCATGTGTTAAAAATATTAAATAGGTCTATTTATTTAATTTTAATCTATTTGAAACGATAATTGGCTATTTATATGGTAAAGGGCAAAAGCCCCTTTTGGTATCTAAACTTTGACCAAGTAGGTTCGTTATATAATACTCTTTGAGAGCAGGTTTTAGAAAACTTATACTCATATTCTATCAAATGGCCTTTAACACCCACCTGGATCCTATCCAATTGAGTAGGGTCCAGGTGGGTACTCTATAGGATAAGGTTACCCGCTTACTCCTTGTTGTTGCGAAAGAAAAAAAAAAAACACATGCATATATATATATATATAGAGAGAGAGAGAGAGAATAGGTAGTGTAAGAAAGATAAAGTAACTAGTGTAACAAATATATATTGAAAAAATAAAAAAAATACACTTATAAAATTTGAACTCGCGATCTTATGGATATAAGTAGGTAATTAACTACTAGACTACACTTAATTTTATCATTGTCCTCTCTTTATGGTATACACATTTTTTCTTCTTTTTAAAAAACATTTTAAAAATAATTTTTTCCAAATTTGGAAGGCCGGGGCCCGATCGCCTTGCCCCGCAAAAATCCCGCCCTGCCCTGGAGTTTCTGTCAAGTTTTTCTTATGACAAAAAATGAAATTGGCATTTATAAAGCATTATAATTAAACAATATTTGAAAGTTAAATATACGGACATTGCAACTTATAAATAAAAGGCATGACAATGAACAAATTAGAATCATAAGCCGATACGCTATTCAAATTGGAGCATGGACGTCAATATCAAATGTTTTTGTTATTTATTTATTTATTTCTTTTTTTAGAAAATGCGCAGACGTTGCCATTCATAGGATCCTTGACAGAAGGGAAATTAACTGTTTAAGATAGATCAGCTATCAGGTTCTCATGTGGCCACCGAAAACAAATGATAGTTAATACCGAGTTTTACGGGATGTACATATTCTAAATATGTGATTTTAACTTCAGCTAGGCTCATTATCCTTAGAAGTATTTTGTTGCCATCCTTCACAAAGGCATAAGTATTTTTGTGCCATCATGAAGAACTTGCTGATCGAAAAGCTAACCAAGAGAATATGAGTAGCACTCATAGGTAGAACATCACATGGCATCTCATCTTCATACCTTATTAGAATCATGACCAGTACTTTAACTTGTCGAGTCACTTGAACTGACCTTTAACACATAACCAATGTAGCTTATAAGAATATGGATGCAGAATAGTGGGAAGCTTAGGTCTCTCGACCATGGGAATAATGGCAACATTAGTATAACTTTCTCCATCTATGATGACGGCACAAACTGCATCCTTCGCCTTATGCTTAATATGAAATATATTTTCTCTTTGCTCATCATTAGTGGTCTGAGCTACATTCAATGCCCGTCTCACTACTAAAGACATATTAGTAGCGGGACCTAACACTCCTGCAGTACCATCTTCTTCCTCATTGAAATCTACCATTAGATTCTCCTTCTCCTCTTTCTCATCCTCACTCACCACTTCAATCTCTATATGTTCAAACGCATCAACCATAATTCTTCGTTTGGACGCTGAGCAACAATGTGTCTATACCCTAAACACTTGAAACATTTCACCTGGCTACTCTGTCTACCGGCTGCCTGTACCTAAATATTGGCATTACTAATATCAACAACTACCTTGCCTCTGTTGTCATCTCTTCTATCCATCTTCTTGGCATTTCTACTAATTTTTTTCTTCAGTTTTCTCTCTAAAAATGATTGATTGAAGCTAGATTCCCAACTAAGAGGTAATGAGGATAGATACAAAATTCACTTTTGTTACCTTTTAACCTTGCAAGCTAAATTGATAGCTTCCTCTAAAGCGTAAAAACTCTGGAGTTCTACAACCCAACACTAGCTATCTCAAACTTCAACTCAGTTATGAAGCAGGCTATAGTATGCTCCTGAAGCTCTTCTACATTGCGTCGGATTGTCAACATTTTTAACTCCTTAACATAATCTTCCACACTCATTCCACCCTGACGCAAAGATTGTAACTTCAAATATAGCTCTTGACGTAATAATCAAGACAAATCTCCTGTGCATCACCTGTTTCATGATTCGCCATGTGGTAATTTCAACTTTTCTACTCCTTCTACTACTCGGCGAATTACGCCACTGTAGACACCCAATTTTTGCCCAATTAATTAAGGCTTAAATTTATAAAATTAAACAGAATCTTTATTTTTGTTTAATTAAACTCATTTTTTCAAAAGCCTTAATTAAGTATTGATGAAGTTGGCTAAATGATCAAGGCACAGGCCAAATGACCTGTTGGTTAAATACATTGACCCAAACACACGCCCAAGCTCAAGGACCCAGGTTCAAACCCTAGCAAAGACAAATTTTTGCCTTTTTATTATCTTATTTTTTTTTTTGCCTTTTCATCTTTTTCAAAGTGACTTTTTGCCTTACTTTGCATCAGTTTTTAACTGACAAAACATCATTAATTGTTGAAATTGATGATGCCATTGCAAAGTAGTTATGGAATATGAAAGATTAGTGCACAATTCATGTGTAAAAACAACCCAAAAGTCACAAAATTCGTGCTAAAAAAATTGAAAAAAAATGCAATTTGTGAAGCTTCAATTGTCCATTAATGAGAATTGATGAAATTGGACAATTAATCCGCCCACATTGGATGATCTGATGGAGAATATGAAAGATTAATCATCAATTCATCGGTTTAAAACGAATAAAACACGAATTATTGATTAAATTCGTGCAAATGAAGAGGCAAAAATCGATTCGTTTTCGAAACAGTACGAAACGTAAAATTGAGCTTGCAATCTATAAATAGAGGGTCCTAGGATCAAAAGGCACAAGTCAATTTCGAAGAAACACACACATAACAATATCAATTAGAAATTCTCGAATTTAGGATGTAGGATTCGAATTTTTCAAATTCGAAGTGATTGGATCAGATTTGATCCAAATTGAATGGTTTAGGAGTGTTAGAAATAAGTTTTGATTTTTTTAGTGTGCTTGGATTCGATCAAATTGATCAAAATCATCTCTGCAATTTTTTTTTTTTTTTTTTTTCGAATTTGAACCGCCGGCAACCACCACTTCGAACCGCCGTCCACGGTGGTTCTGGGCGCTAACCACCATCACCAGCGGACGCGCAACGACCAAAGGAGTCGGGCCAACAAGCTTGTGGAGGCCAACAACCACCAGGGACGGCCGAGGAAGGCTCGAAAGCTCGCCTAATCGTCTTCTTCGCCCGATCGGGTCGAATCCGACCCGAAATTTGACCTGAAAATCCGAAGTCCAACCCGCCCCTGGTCAACGGTCAACGGTTAACGGTCAGCCCAGATCAGACGGTCCAGATTTGATCATCCAGATCAGACGGTCCAGATTCGATCATCCAGATCAGACGGTCCAGATTCGATCAAGCAGATCAGACGGTCCAAATTTGATCAAGCAGATCAGTGGCCCAGATTTAATCAAGCAAATCAGACGGCCCAAATTTAATCATCTTGATCAACGCCCCAGATTTGGTCAATTCCATCAGACGATCAGGATCAGTCCGCACGACCGACGCTCCAGATCTCCTCCGCTTTATCCAACGGTCCAGGTCAATCCGCACTATTTTATTATATTTTATATATATAATTAATTTCGAAAAATAGGAAAAAATAGTAAAAAATTCATAAAAAATTCAGAAAAATTCAGAAAAATCCAGAAAAATCAAAATAATTATTTTTCATATAAATTTATTTTTTTTTGATAATTTTGAATATTTTGAATATGTATTTATACATAAATTGCTTTTAGAAATGCATATTTAATGCATGAAAAATAATTTTAATATATTGTAAAATATTTTGAATATGTTGTGAATTTATGTGATGATTATTGAAAAAAATAATAATAATAATGATAAAATTAAATAAAAATGATAAAATTGGATTTTCCAAAACCAAAATTTTTAAATAAAAAAAATGATTTTTGGACTTAGAAAAATATATTTTCATAAAATAAAAAATCAATTGATTAGATCATAGGATCATAAAAAATGGTTTTCATAAAAATTCAAAATTTAATGAATTTAAAGTGAGAAGAGTTCAAAAATTAAAATTGATCAACAAATTAAGTTCTTTTTTTAAAAGAACTACGTTTTGTCTGATCTCGATTAGCGAGTACGTAGGCACCTGCGGGGCGACATTAAAACATAAAAAAATGTTTTTTAAATATTGTGAATAACTATTTTGTAAATATAAGTTTTTGTTTTAAAAAAAAATATATTTGTTAATATTGATATTCTAAAAAATAATAAAAATGAATAAAAGCACATAAAAATAAAAAAAATGAATAATGTAATTTGTGAATATTGTTTCATAATGTATCATTTGAATTTTTGAGCATGAAAAGGATAGATTATAAATTTAAAATTCCAAAAGTGGTAACCAATTTGGTTTTAATAGGTTAGCCCCCGAATCCATGATATCTGGTTTTAAAAGTTGATTTTTTCAAATCAAATTTTCGCAGACTAGTAGCTAAGTTAGGATCAACCGACCCATTGATCCTAGCTTTTTATTTTTCCCGATATATATCGGGTGGCGACTCTAAATCATTTTCAAAAATGAAAATTTCTTTTAACTCCTAGTCGAGGATTCATGTTAAATGGGTTCGGGTTTAATATGAATCGGGTTAGGAGAAATGAACCAGATAAGTGGAAAAATCCAGGCTCGACAGCTTGGCGACTCCACTGGGGATTACTAATTTTTTTTTTTTTTAAAAAGAGAGGGCTAAGCCAATTAGGAATTTTAAATTTTAAATTTATCCTTACTCAATTTTTGTGAATATATGATTCTTTGTATATTATATTGAATAATTGTTTTGTAAATATATATACTAACCTTGCAAGTATGTAAAATAGAAAGCAAAAGCTTGATTGTTTGTTTATTTATTTATTTGCATTTGCATTTGCATTAGCATAAATGTGTGCCAGATACGGTCGGACCCAGGCCGTCTTAAGAGCCTAAGCGAGGAGGACGAAGTAAGGTCCGGGGGCTGTGGCTTTCCACCCTCTAGATCAAGAAATGTCCTCCCACTTCGGTTTAGTACCACTAAATCGGGGGACCTATAGAACCCTACCAAATCATGCATTTCAACATGGGATTTTGACCAAACTTTTCAAAAAAATGGAGTTGTATTTTCTTCCAAAAAAATGTTTTTTCAAAAATAAAAAAAATTTCAAAAAAGTCCACCAAATTTTTTTTAAAAATGTGGAGTTGTTTCTTTCCTAAAAAAGGAATTTTTCAAAAATCAAACATTTTTTTAGTAAATAAAATTTTAGATTGAGATGGTTTTTAAACCTTTATTTTTTAAAAAAAAAAATTTAATACCACTTCAAGTAAAGTTTTTTGGTCATTATCCCCATTGGCATGAATAGTGACTAATTTTTTTTTTTTGGAGTCTTAATTAATTTTGTTATTTTTTTTTAAAAAAGAAGATTTTCAAAAAAATGATCTTTCATCAATTCCAACAAAACTTTTTCACCAAGAACTTTCAGGGTCCTTATCTCCATTTATATGGATAGTGACAAAATTTTTTTTTAAAAAAATGGAGTTATTTTTTTTTTTAAAAAAAAGGGTTTTCAAAAAAAAATAATTTTTCATCAACTCCAGCAAAATTTTTTCATCAAATTTTCAAGGTCATTATCCCCATTTGCATTCGTGTGCTAGCATATGTGCACATTTGCATCCTTGCATTTGTATATATTTTCTTAAAAAATGTGTAGTAGACTTGTATATATCCATAGAATATATATATATAGTTATAGGGTCTTTCTAACCAAAGTTGGACTTGTATATATCCATAGAATGTATATTATTCACCTATAGTTATAGATTCTTTCTAATCAAAGTTAGACTTGTATATATCCATAGAGTATATATTATCCACCTATAGATATAGGTTCTTTCCAACCACAGTTACTTTTGTCATAGGTATTCCACTTCGTTGTCATCAAGTCTATCGTTTTTGTAAAATATTAGCCCCTATTCGAAATTTTTGAGAGAGTCATTGTTTTTTACCATTATTCAAGAAAAATAGTTTTGTTTTAAAATACTTTTTCCACTTTAGGTTTTAAATAATCTTTTATAAATTTTTTGTGAATATCCATTATTCTTTCAAACAATTAATTCTTTGATAAATTTGAAAAATAAAAAAAAAAGAATAAAAGTTGTAAATAAAAATGTTCCAAACTTTCTTTTAAAAAAAATAAATAAAAAATGAAAAAACAAACAAAAAAAAAAAAGAGAAAAACTAAATAGGAGATATTTTGCTAGCAAGAACATAATAAGATTTTAAAATTGCTTATGAGCAGGTTCAGCTAATCCCTTACACACTAAGTCAAGATGGCTAACAACAACAATACTCTCAATCAGACTACTGAACAGAGACCTAACACCATGGAACAAACCCTGTTTAGAATTGCTGAACAAATGCAGACTTTAACACAAAATCTTGCTCAGCTTAAGACCCCTACAACATCTGAAGGATCTTTAGGGACACAGAAAGGGAAAGGAATTGAGGGGCAACTCATCGATCAGGATGACATACAAAATGAGTTTAATGTAGCTGAGCTAAAGAAAGAACTAGAAGCTCAAGCTAGGGAGATAGAGAAAAAATTGGTTGAAAAAATGAAGACATTTGATGGCTTTGACCAATCTGCAATCTTAAGCTTACCACAGTTTGAGGAAGGTGCCTTTCCTGGAAAATTTAAGGCACTTGAATTTGAAAAATATAATGGAACCGGTTGTCCCAATATGCATGCAAGACTATACATACGACGTATGGGGCAGTACGCCAAATTTGACAAACTGATGGTACAAACTTTTCAAGATAGTCTTACTGGTCCAGCATTAGCCTGGTATGCCCAATTAGATCACCAAGAAGTCGATACTTGGGATAAGTTAGCCAGAGCATTTTTCAACCAATATAAGTTCAACATCGAAATGGTACCTCAGTTTGGGACCTGAACAATATGAAAAAGAAGACAGAAGAAACATTCAAGGAGTATGCCCAACGATGGAGAGCTTTAGCTGCAAGAATCACCCCCCGACGCCTGAAAAGGATCTGACAATCACTTTCATATACTTGGATGAACCTTTCTTTTCACATCTTGTGGGATATGCATCAGCAAGTTTCTCAGAAGCAGTAGTGGCAGGATGCAGAGTTGAAAATGCCCTCATTTCTGGTAAATTGCAAAACAATGAAGAACCGAAAATAGAAGAGACACAGCCAATGTAGTGAGTTACAACAATCCTACACAAAATCTAGGAGGAAATTCACTCAAATCTCATTCCTCTATCTCAAATTTACCAGAAGCTGAAAGGGATCATTTATTATACCCTAGTGAGCCAGTACCAGGGTATAAACCACGAAAATATGACCCTAATGCACATTGTGAATACCATATGGGTCAACAGGGGCATGCTACTGATGTTTGTTGGGAATTAAAGAATAAAATTCAGGATTTGATTGACTCAGAAATGGTCCAATTGCAATTTTTGATAAGCTAGTGGCTAATGATGAAGAACCCACAATTAACATGCTTCGTGCACGAGAAGTCAGCAACACCTCAAATCAAAGAGGTAATTCACAAGAGAAAGATCAAAAAGAGCATGGAAATCTTGAGCAAAGACTTGCAGAATGACAAAAGGATTGAAACCCTCGAGCGAGTTATGGCACGTGCTAGATAAACTCCAACATTTAGGCCTTGATGCTCACAATGCTCAAGAAGGATCATCAAGCTGCAAGCCAAAGAATATGAGGCAAGAAAAGAAGCCTTTGAATTCAAAAGCATGGGGCAAAAAGAAACAGGATTGTTTGACACAGCGAAGGCGTCTCACACAATTTGAGATTCCGATGATTCAAGTTCTTAACCGGTTAAGAGAACAGAATCTGATAACATTTGAAATCCCAAAGAAGGGTACAAGCCGAGGAAATATGATCCTAATGTACAATGTGAGTACCACATGGGTCAAACGGGCCATTCTACAGAGAATTGTTGGAGATTAAAGCACAAAGTCCAAGATTTGATCGATGCTAAGCTTATCCAACCCGAGCTCCTGAAATCTATGAAGCCAATTGATGATAATGATCCTATCCCAACTCCGACAGGGTTTCCAAGCGTCACTTCATCAAAAATTGAGAGTTTGTTGTTACCATCTGATAAAGTAGCCTATCATATGCAAAAGTTGAATGTTGCCGTCAACACCAATAGGGGCAGTAGTTAAGAAAGAGATCGACATTGATGCCTATTCTTTAATAAGAATGATAATGAAATATTCTTTCTATTGACATTTGGGGCAATTTGAATGGATGTTTGTCTATGGATATTTTATTGCTTGAAAATGTTTTGACAAAAAAGAGGCAACCAAATACCAAACACTAACCACTAAACACTTGAGAGTTGAGTGATTGTGAGGAAATTTATAAGGCTCATTCCTTAAAAGAAGTCTATTTTGCACTTGATACATAGGTTAAGATGATACCAGGCATTCATTTCAATAACCAAAATATATCCCTTGTTAACCCGTTGGGCCTAAAAAGAAGGAATTCTTAAAAATAAACCCTGTCACCAGAACACCCCACAATGGGCAATTTGGAGGTTAGGGTCATTAATAAGGAGAAAAGGAATAACTTATATGCACTTGACCTAGTCGCATCAATTCAAGAGTAGTCAATTGACACAAATAAATCATTTCCTATGAAAGGAAAAAGAGTCTTCATTTCAAACCATACACAGCACATACACTTTGAGCTATAAAAGAACAAATCACCTTGAATTTGTCTCCCAAAAGGGTGTCGAGCCTGGATTTTTCCACTATCTGGTTCATTTCTCCTAACCCGATTCACATTAAACCCGAACCCATTTAACATGAATCCTCGACTAGAGGTTAAAAGAAATTTTAATTTTTGAAAACTTTTTAGAGTCGCCTCCCGATATAAATCGGGAAAAAAAAAACAAAAGCTAGGATCAATGGGCCGGTTGATCCTAACTTAGCTACTAGTCTGCGAAAAAATTTGATTTAAAAAAAAACAAACTTTTTAAAAACCAGATATCATGGATTCGGGGGCTAACCTATTAAAACCAAATGGTTACCACTTTTGGAATTTTAAATTTATAATCTATCATTTTCATGCTCAAAAACTCAAATAATATATTGCATAACAACATTTACAAGTCACATTTTTTTTGTTTTCTTTTTATTTTTATATTTTTCATTGCTCAAAAATTTCATAGAAATAATCAAAGTGATAAACAAAAGATATTTTTTCATTTTTTATTGTCGCCCCGTAGGTGCCTACGTACTCGTTAATCGAGATCAGACAAAACGTAGTTCTTTTAAAAAAGAACTTAATTTGTTGATCAATTTTATATTTTTGAACTCTTTTCACTTTAAGTTCATTAAATTTTTAAATTTTTATGAAAATCATTTTTGATGATCCTACGATCTAATAAATTGATTTTTTATTTTATGAAAATATATTTTTCTAAGTCCAAAAATCATTTTTTTTTATTTTGGTTTTGGAAAATCCAATTTTTTCATTTTTATTTAATTTTATCATTATTATTATTATTATTATTATTATTTTCTTTTTAATAATCATCACATGAATTCACAACATATTCAAAATATTTTACAATATATTAAAATTATTTTTCATGCATTAAATATGCATTTCTAAAGCAATTTATGTATAAATACATATTAAAAATATTCTAAAATATTCAAAAATATAAAAAAAAATAAATTTATATGAAAAATAATTATTTTGATTTTTCTGGATTTTTCTGAATTTTTCTGAATTTTTTATGAATTTTTATGAATTTGTTACTATTTTCTAAAATTAATTTTATAATAAGATATTAATAAAATAATGCAGATTGACCTGGACCGTTGGATGGAGCGGGCGCGATCTGGATCATCTGATCTGAAGACCAATCCTGGCCGTCTGATTTCGTTGACTCAATCTGAGGCGTTGATCACTTTGATCAAATATGGGCCGTCGGATTTGGATGATTAAATCTGGACCATCTGATCTGCTTGATCAAATCTGGGCCGTCTGATCTGCTTGATCAAATATGAACCGTCTGATCTGCTTGATGGAATCTGGGCCGTCTGATCTGCTTGATTGAATCTGGCCTGTCTGATCTGCTTGATTGAATCTGGGCCGTCTGATCTGCTTGATTGAATCTGGACCGTCTGATCTGCTTGATTGAATCTGGGCCGTCTGATCTGCTTGACCGTTGACCGATGACTATTGACCGATGACCGACCGGGTTGGGTTCGGACCTTCGGGTCGGATCTCGGAGTTCCGACGGGTGAAGAAGATGAAGTCGCAGCGTTTCGGGGCTGATTCCGGCGGCTGTGGTGGTTGGTGGCGGCTGGAAGCTTGTCGGCCCGACTCCTGGTGCGACGGCGGATCTCCTGAAGGTGGTGACGTGCACCCAGAACGGCAGCAAGGGGCGGCTCCGGTGGTGGTCGCCGGCGGTTGTTCAGAAAAAAAAAAAAATTTTGCAGAGATGATTTTGAGTAATTTGATCAAATCCAAGCACACTAAAACAATCAAAACTCGTTTCTAACACTAATAAAACACTCAATTTGATCCAAATCTGATCAAATCATTTCGAATTTGAAAAATTCAAATCCTAAACTCTAAATTTGAAAATCTCGAATTGAACTCATTGTATGTGTGTTTCTTGAAAATTGAGTTGTGCTTTTTTATCCTAGTACCCCCTATTTATAGGTTGCAAGTTCAATTTTACGTTTCGTACTGTTTCAGAAATGAATCGATTTTTGCCTCTTTGTTTGCACGAATTTAATTCAATAATTCGTGTTTAATTTGTTTCAAACTGATGAATTGATGATTGATCTTTCATATTCTTCATCAAATCATTCAATGTGGGTAGATGAATCATCCAATTTTATCAATTCTTGTAACTTCTCATTTATGTGCAATTGAATGCTTCATAAATTGTATTTTTTCCAATTTTTTTAGCACGAATTTTGTGACTTTTGGGTTGTTTTTACACATGAATTGTGTACTAATCTTTCATATTCCATGTCTACTTTGCACTTGCATCATCAATTTCAACAATTAATGATGTTTTGTCAGTTAAAAATTGATGCAAAGTAAGGCCAAAAAGTCACTTTGAGAAGGCAAAAAATATGAGATGATAAAAAGGCAAAAATTTGCCTTTGCTAGGGTTTGAACTTGGGTGTGTGTTTGGGTCAATGTATTTAACCAACAGGCCATTTGGCCTATGCCTTGATCACTTAGCCAACTCATTACTTAATTAAGGCTTTTGGAAAAATGAGTTTAATTAAACAAAAATGAAGATTTTGTTTAATTAACTTTATAAATTTAAGCCTTCATTAATTGGGCAAAAATTGGGTGTCTACAGCTGCCCCTCTTTATGGTAAAGTTTGAACAAAACTTTTGCCACAAAGACAAAAAGATAACCAATTTTTGCTTAGCTTTTCCTCCCAAATTTTATTTTCAACAAAGAGATTTTTATCTTGTGCTAAACCATCTGTCGAGTTTAGACTTTGAGATTCGCTAGGTCAACTGTTGGACCTAGACTTAGAAAACTGATAGACCATCTGTCGGGTCTAGATTTTGAGATATGCTTGGTCAACTGTCGGACCTAGACTTAGAAAACTGATAGACCATCTATCGGGTCTAGATTTTGAGATATGCTTGGTCAACTGTCGACCTACACTTAGCAAACTGATAGACCATCTGTCGGGTCTAGATTTTGAAAAATGATAGACCATCTGTCGGGCCTAGATTCGCTAGGTCAACTGTCGGACCTAGACTTAGAAAACTGATAGACCATCTGTCGGGTCTAGATTCGCTAGGTCTACTGTCGGACCTAGACTTAGAAAACTGATAGACCATCTGTCGGGTCTAGATTTAGAAAAATGATAGACCATCTGTCGAGTCTAGATTCGCTAGGTCAACTGTCGGACCTAGACTTAGAAAACTGATAGACCATCTGTCGGGTCTAGATTTAGAAAAATGATAGACCATCTGTCGGGTCTAGATTCGCTAGGTCAACTGTCGGACCTAGACTTAGAAAACTGATAGACCATCTGTCGGGTCTAGATTTTGAAAAATGATAGGCCATCTGTCGGGCTTAGATTCGCTAGGTCAACTGTCAGACCTAGACTTAGAAAACTGATAAACCATCTGTCGGGTCTAGATTTAGAAAAATGATAGACCATCTGTCGGGTCTAGATTCGCTAGGTCAACTGTCGGACCTAGACTTAGAAAATTGATAGACCATCTGTCGGGTCTAGATTTAGAAAAATGATAGACCATCTGTCGGGTCTAGATTCGCTAGGTCAACTGTCGGACCTAGACTTAGAAAACTGATAGATCATCTGCCGGGTCTAGATTCGCTAGGTCAACTGTCGGACCTAAACTTAGAAAACTGATAGACCATCTGTCAGGTCTAGATTTAGAAAAACTGATAGACCATATCGGTTCTAGATTTAGAAAAATGATAGACCATCTGTCGGGTCTAGATTCGCTAGGTCAACTGTCGGACCTAGACTTAGAAAACTGATAGACCATCTGTCAGGTCTAGGTTTTAGAATTTGGTCACCATCTCTAAAGGATGGATTTTGTATTGGGTCACCATCTCAAAAGGATGGATTTTGAATTTGGTCACCATCTCTAAAGGATGGATTTTGTATTTGGTCACCATCTCAAAAGGATGGATTTTGTATTTGGTCACCATCTCTAAAGGATGGATTTTGTATTGGGTCATCATCTCAAAATGATGGATTTTGTATTTGGTCAGTGCTAGACTATCTGTCGAGTCTAGACTGAGGGGTACTTGTGATTTTTCAATCCACTTGGGGACTTGGTTTTTTTTTTTTCTGATCCACTTGGGGAACTGGTTTTTTCTGATCCACTTAGGGACTTGGTTTTTCTGATCCACTTGGGGAACTGGTTTTTTCTGATCCACTTAGGGACTTGGTTTTTCTGATCCACTTGGGGAACTAGTTTTTTCTGATCCACTTAGGGACTTGGTTTTTCTGATCCACTTAGGGAACTGGTTTTTTCTGATCCACTTAGGGACTTGGTTTTTCTTTTTTGGAAAACTCGAATAGGCTTCAGACTTTTTTCTTTTTTGGGAGACTTGGATGGGCTTCAAGCATTTTTTTTTTTGAAATTTTGCTTTGAAAACTTGGATGGGCTTCAAGTTTTTCTTTCTCTTTTTTTTTTTATTTTTGGAAGACTTGGTTTGAAAACTTGGATGGGCTTCAAGTTTTTCTTTCTTCTTGGAAGATTCGGATGGACTTCAAGCTTTTCTTGAAAACTTTGGAAACTTGGTTCAAATGTACCCTATGAACTGGCGTTTGGTTTTAACATTAGTGCGCTTCTCGAGCTGACACTCGACTTGTTAAGGCGCTCCTTGAGCTGGCCTAAAACTTACAACTTGACAAGGCAGCACAACACTTCCTTGAGTTGGCGATTCTCAGCTTGAAGAATAGGATGAAACTCCTTTGAGCATACGATCCTAAAGATTGAAAAAAAAGGACAACGCTCCCTTGAGCAGACTATCCTGATGCTGAAGAAATAGGATGATGCTCCTTTGGGCATACAATCCTAAAGATTGAAAGGTAGGATGACGCTCCTTTGAGCAGGTGATCCTAATACCTAAACAGGTAGGATGACGCTCCTTTGAGCGGGTGACCCTAATACTTAAACAGACAGGATGACGCTTTTTTTAGCAATCGATCCTAAAACTTAAACAATAGGATGACGCTCCTTTGAGCAGGTGATCCTAAAACTTAAACACAAACTTGAAAATCAAGTTTTGAAAACGTAGCCTGAATTTTTTTTTTTGCTAATTTTTTAATGTGGGAAATTCTTCCCCTTTTTTCATTGAAAATTTTTAAGAAAACCTTTGAGAATTTTTTTAAAAAAAAAAACTTTATGCCCTTTTTTTTTTTTTGCAAAGTTTTTTTTTATTCTTTTATTTTAAAAATTTAAACCAAAGGCAATTTTTTTACTTTTAATGAAGAAAACTTATTTTTTTTTTTTTTTACTTTTTTTTATTACTTTTCAGATATTTGGAAAAAACTTTTTTTTTATTTTTTTGGAAGAAATTCCTTCTTTTCTTGGACCTTTTAAAGGTAAAAAGTTTCCTTTTTTTCTTTTTGAATTCCAACTTTTTTTTGAAAGTTACCAACAGGTAAAAATAATCATAAATAGGGTTTGCCCCATTGATCACTCATTTTTTTTTTCAGCCTAAGGCTTCACTATTAACCACCTAAGGTCTTTTATTGAAAAATTTTAATCATTGGGGGCAAAGTTTTTCTTTTAGGACATTAATTTGAAAATTGGGGCATTGTTTCCAACTTTGGGGCAATTAATTCCTAACCCTGAGGCAGACTTCTTTCAAATTGGGGCAAATGATTTCATGCCCCTGGGATGATTCTTACACCAAGGTTGGTTATCTTATTTTAAGTTACCTAATCAAAGAGGACTTCCTTACACTCTCTTAGGCTTATTTTCACACATTTGACTCGGATTCCAAAAATTATGGTCCGGCTTGCAAGTGACACACTTTGGTCAATCTATTAGGTCTTTTTTGGACTGTAATGTGGGCTTTTGGTTGTTGGCTTTAATCAAAAAGAGATATTTCATAAAGGCTTTTTTTTTTTTAAATTTTTCAACACATCCCGGGTTTACAAGTCAAGAACCCTTAAGGAAAACTTGAATATGCACTTATTCCTAGTTTCAAGAGCATTAATAAATCAACTCCTTTGATCCAAAGAGTTCTAAAGGGTGGAATTGTGGATGGGCCCATAATATAGATTTTGGACCTTGTGTTTTGATGGGCTTTGAACTTTGAGCATGTGCCCCCAGTGTTTGGGTATGATCACCTTGTGTGATTGTCTTCCATCAGGGTGGAATTGTGGGTGGGTCCATGATATAAATTTTGGACCTTGTGTTTTGATGGGCCTTGAACTTTGAGCATGTGCCCCCAGTGTTTGGGTATGATCACCTTGTGTGATTGTCTTCCATCAGGGTGGAATTGTGGGTGGGTCCATGATATAAATTTTGGACCTTGTGTTTTGATGGGCCTTGAGCTTTAAGCATATGCTTCTAACTTCTTGGTTTAATCACCTTGCTTGGCTATTCTTCTTTTTTTTTTTTTTTTTTGGCACTTTATTCATGCATCCCTTTTTTCTTCTTCTTTTGCAAGGTGATTTGTATTTTTTCCATTGGATGGCTTATAGCTCAAAGTATATGGATTGTGTATGGTTTGGGATAGAAACTCTTCTTCCTTTCAAAGGAAATGATTTATTTATGTCAATTGACTACTCTTGAATTGATGCAACTAGGGCAAGTGCATACAAGTTAATCCTTTTTCTCCTTGATAATGACCCTGACCTCCAAATTGCCCCGTTGTGGGGTACCCTAATGTAGGGTGGTTCTTGACAGGGCTTAATTTTAAAAAATTCTTCCTTAATAGGCTCAAATGGGTTAACAAAGGATAATGTGTTTAGGACTTTGAAATGAATGCCTAATGTCACTTTGACCTATGTATCAAATTCAAACTAGACCTCCTTTAAGGAATGAGTCCATTTTATCTCTCACAATTCACTCCACTCTTAGTGTGTAGGGTTAGTGTTTGGGATTAAGTTTGCCTCTTTTCATCCTTAGGCAATTATTTAATGAGAATTTTTGGGTTTTCAATCATCCTTTTTTTATTGCCTCAGGATTTATACTAAATGCCCCCTTTTATCTTGGGTTTATCTCTTGGAGATTAAACTTAACAAATGTCCCTAATTGGCAATGAATCAAGTCTTCCTGGTTGCCCCCTAGTTTTGATTTCATTTGCCTTTAGCTTAAAATGAATGATCATTGGGTAACAATTTTGAAACATTCTTTTTCTGTTGGCAATTTTCCTTCTTTTCTAATTTTTTATTTTTTTTATTTTTTGAAAATAACCTTTACAATTTTCATTTTTTTTTCTTAAAAAAAATTGTTGGAGAACAAGTTTGAAAAACTTTTATTCTCTTTTTTTTTTAGACAACAACTTTTTGTTCTCACTTTTTAAAAAAATCTTCAAAAAAAAAAGTTGTTGATGGATATTTAAAAAAGAATGTTTGAAAATGATTATTTATCCTAAAGTGGAAAAAGGATATTTACAAAAATAATTCATTTTTTTCTTTTTTCTTTAAGGCAAAAATTATTTTACAAGAATAGTGGAACAAAAAAGACCCCCCTTTTTCTTTTAGAAGGAAATTCAAATGGGGGTTGATTTTTACAGGGATGATTATCCTGAAGACAAGGGAGAGGAATACATATGACAAAGGTAATTTTGATTGGAGAGGACCTATAACTATAGGTGGACAAAATTTACTCTATGAGTATTTACAAGTCTACTGTACACATTTTTTATTTTATTTTATTTTTTTCTTAAAAAAAAAGATGCAAAATGCAAGATGCAAGCATAGATGCAATTGGGGATAATGACCTTGAAAATTTGATGAAAAAATTTTGCTGGAGTTGATGAAAATTATTTTTTTTTTTGAAAACCTTTTTTTTTAAAGCAAAAAAAATAACTCCATTTTTTAAAAAAAAATTTTGGTCACTATCCATATAAATGGAGATAAGGACCCTGAAAGTTTTGGTGAAAAAGTTTTGTTGGAATTGATGAAAAATCATTTTTTTGAAAATCTTCTTTTTTTTGAAAAATAACAAAATTAATTAAGACTCCATTTGAAAAAAAAAATTAGTCACTATCCATGCCAATGGGGATAATGACAAAAAAAAAAACTTTACTTGAAGTGGTATTATTTTTTTAAAAAATAAAGGTTTAAAAACCATTCAATCTAAAATTTTATTTACTAAAAAAAATGTTTGATTTTTGAAAACTTCCTTTTTTAGGAAAGAAACAACTCCACATTTTTAAAAAAAATTTGGTGGACTTTTTTGAAATTTTTTTATTTTTGAAAAAACATTTTTTGGAAGAAAATACAACTCCATTTTTTTGAAAAGTTTGGTCAAAATCCCATGTTGAATGCATGATTTGGTAGGGTTCTATAGGTCCCCGATTTAGTGGTACTAAACCGGAGTGGGAGGACATTTCTTGATCTAGAGGGTGGAAAGCCACAGCCCCGGACCTTACTTCGTCCTCCTCGCTTAGGCTCTTAAGACGGCCTGGTCGACCGTATCTAGCACACAATATGCTAATGCAAATGCAAATGCAAAACTTAAATAAACAAACAATCAAGCTTTTGCTTTCTATTTTACATACTGCAAGGTTAGTATATATTTACAAACAATTATTCAATATAATATACAAAGAATCATATATTCACAAAAATTGAGCAAGGATAAATTTAAAATTTAAAATTCCTAAGTGGCTAGCCCTCTCTTTTTTTTAAAAAAATTTAGTCCCCAGTGGAGTCGCCAAGCTGTCGAGCCTGGATTTTTCCACTATCTGGTTCATTTCTCCTAACCCGATTCACATTAAACCCGAACCCATTTAACATGAATCCTCGACTAGGGGTTAAAAGAAATTTTAATTTTTGAAAACTTTTTAGAGTCGCCACCCGATATAAATCGGGAAAAAAAAAAAGCTAGGATCAATGGGTCGGTTGATCCTAACTTAGCTACTAGTCTGCGAAAATTTGATTTAAAAACAAACTTTTAAAACCAGATATCATGGATTCGGGGGCTAACCTATTAAAACCAAATGGTTACCACTTTGGAATTTTAAATTTATAATCTATCCTTTTCATGCTCAAAACTCAAATAATATATTGCATAACAACATTTACAAGTCACATTTTTTTTGTTTTCTTTTTATATTTTTATATTTTTCATGCTCAAAAATTTCTTAGAAATATCAAAGTGATAAACAAAAAATTTTTTTTCATTTTTTATTGGTCGCCCGTAGGTGCCTACGTACTCGTAATCGAGATCAGACAAAACGTAGTTCTTTTAAAAAAAAAACTTAATTTGTTGATCAATTTTATATTTTTGAACTCTTTTCACTTTAAGTTCATTAAATTTTTAAATTTTTATGAAAATCATTTTTGATGATCCTATGATCTAATAATTGATTTTTATTTTATGAAAATATATTTTTCTAAGTCCAAAAATCATTTTTTTTATTTTGGTTTTAGAAAATCCAATTTTATCATTATTATTATTTTTTTTCTTTTTTAATAATCATCACATGAATTCACAACATATTCAAAATATTTTACAATATATTAAAATTATTTTTCATGCATTAAATATGCATTTCTAAAGCAATTTATGTATAAATACATATTAAAAATATTCTAAAATATTCAAAAATATCAAAAAAAATAAATTTATATGAAAAATAATTATTTTGATTTTTCTGGATTTTTCTGAATTTTTTTATGAATTTTTATGAATTTTTTTTACTATTTTTTACTATTTTCTGAAATTAATTATATAATAAGATATTAATAAAATAATGCGGATTGACCTGGACCGTTGGATGGAGCGGGCGCGATCTGGATCGTCTGATATGAAGACCAATCCTGGCCGTCTGATTTTGTTGACTCAATCTGAGGCGTTGATCACTTTGATCAAATTTGGATCGTCTGATCTGCTTGATCGAATCTGGGCCGTCTGATCTGCTTGATCGAATCTGGGCCGTCTGATCTGCTTGACCGTTGACCGATGACCGACCGGGTTGGGTTCGGACCTTCGGGTCGGATCTCGGAGTTCCGAGGTGAAGAAGATGAAGTCGCAGCGTTTCGGGGCTGATTCCGGCGGCTGTGGTGGTTGGTGGCGGCTGGAAGCTTGTCGGCCCAACTCCTGGTGCTACGGCGGATCTCCTGAAGGTGGTGACGTGCACCCAGAACGGCAGCAAGGGGCGGCTCCGGTGGTGGTCGCCGGCGGTTGTTCAGAAAAAAAAAAAATTTTTTGCAGAGATGATTTTGAGTAATTTGATCAAATCCAAGCACACTAAAACAATCAAAACTCGTTTCTAACACTAATAAAACACTCAATTTGATCTAAATCTGATCAAATCATTTCGAATTTGAAAAATTCAAATCCTAAACTCTAAATTTGAAAATCTCGAATTGAACTCATTGTATGTGTGTTTCTTGAAAATTGAGTTGTGCTTTTTTATCCTAGTACCCCTATTTATAGGTTGCAAGTTCAATTTTACGTTTCGTACTGTTTCAGAAATGAATCGATTTTTGCCTCTTTGTTTGCACGAATTTAATTCAATAATTCGTGTTTAATTTGTTTCAAACTGATGAATTGATGATTGATCTTTCATATTCTTCATCAAATCATTCAATGTGGGTAGATGAATCATCCAATTTTATCAATTCTTGTAACTTCTCATTTATGTGCAATTAAATGCTTCATAAATTGTATTTTTTCCATTTTTTTTAGCACGAATTTTGTGACTTTTGGGTTGTTTTTACACATGAATTGTGTATTGATCTTTCATATTCCATGTCTACTTTGCACTTGCATCATCAATTTCAACAATTAATGATGTTTTGTCAGTTAAAAATTGATGCAAAGTAAGGCAAAAAGTCACTTTGAGAAGGCAAAAAATATGAGATGATAAAAAGGCAAAAATTTGCCTTTGCTAGGGTTTGAACTTGGGTGTGTGTTTGGGTCAATGTATTTAACCAACAGGCCATTTGGCCTGTGCCTTGATCACTTAGCCAACTCATTACTTAATTAAGGCTTTTGGAAAAATAAGTTTAATTAAACAAAAATGAAGATTTTGTTTAATTAACTTTATAAATTTAAGCCTTAATTAATTGGGCAAAAATTGGGTGTCTACAAAGGGCAATGAAAAAAAAAATGAAAAAAAAAAAGAAGAAAAGAAAAAAAAAAAAGAAGAGAAAAAAAAAGAAGAAAAAAATGAAAAAAAAACAAGAAAAAGATATTAGGCAAACAAGGTGATAAAAATCAATGATTTGAAAATACATAGCTCAAGATCATTAAAATTCAAAATTCATCAAGTCCCACCCACAAATTCCACCCTTTGGAGACTCTTTGGATCAAAGGAGTTAAATTCATCAAGTCCCACCCACAAATTCCACCCTTTGGAGACTCTTTGGATCAAAGGAGTTGATTTATTAATACCCTTGAAACTAGGAACAAGTGCATTATCAAGTTTTCCTCAAGGGTTCTTGACTTGTAAACCCGGGATGTATTGAAATTTTTTTTTTCAAAAATAAAAAGCCTTTATGAAATATCCTTTTGATTAAAGCTAATGACCAAAAGCCCAATTTTTTTTACCCAAGAAAAGTCCTGATAGATTAACCAAAATGTATCATTTACAAAACGGACTGTAATTTTTGGAATTCGAGTCATGTGTGAAAATAAGCCAAAGAGTGTGGGAGGAAGTCCTCTTTAACTTAGTATTTCAAGCATAAGCTAACCAATCCAAGTTCATGGGAATGACAAGAAAAAATGAGAATTAGTTTGCCCCAAAGGCAAGAAAGTCAAATTGGAGATTGTTGCCTCTTAATCAAGGAGGAGAAAAGAAGGCTACCAAGGATTGACCTTCAAAGAAAATAAGTAAGGGAGAAGTTGTCGTTCATTAGCAATTTTGAAATCAATAAAATTCTTTGCTTGTTAGCAAAATTGAAAAATGATGAAATAAGAAAAAAAAAAGAGAGAAGTTTTTCTCAAAAGTTTGTTTTTCAAAAAGGAAAAGAACAAGAAAGAACAAAGGAATCTCTAAATTTTTAAAGAGATATAATTTTGAGGAAAAAAAAAAGAGAGAAGAGTTTTAAACTCAAAAGTTTTGAAAAAAGGCATTTGGCCTTAACAAAAATGAAAAAGAAGAAGTCTTGACTCAAGAAAAGTTTTCAAGTTAGCACAGTTTTCGAATTATAAGATTTCAAAAAAAAAATCAGTCATCATTGTTCTTTTAATGTCTAATCACTTGCTCAAAGGAGCGTCATCCTGCCTTTAAGAATTATAGTTACCAGTCCAACCAAGAATCAGTTCAAGTAGCACCAATTCAAAAAAAAACTAAAGCCCATAGGCCCGACAGATGGCCTATCATTTTTCAAAATCTAGACCCGATAGACGGTCTATTAGTCTAGGCCCGACAGATGGCCTATCATTTTTTCTAAATCTAGACCCGACAGACGGTCTATCAGTTTTTTAGTCTAGGCCCGACAGATGGCCTATCATTTTTTCTAAATCTAGACCGACAGACGGTCTATCAGTCTAGGTCCGACAGTTGACCTAGCAAATCTCAAAATCTAGACGCGACAGACGGTCTATCAGTTTATTAGTCTAGGCCCGACAAATGGCCTATCATTTTTCAAAATCTAGACCCGACAGACGGTCTATCAGTTTTCTAAGTCTAGGTCCGACAGTTGACCTAGCAAATTTCAAAATCTAGACCCGATAGATGGTCTATCAGTTTTCTAAGTCTAGGTCCGACAGTTGACCTAGCAAATTTCAAAATCTAGACCCGACAGACGGTTTATCAGTTTTCTAAGTCTAGGTCCGACAGTTGACCTAGCAAATCTCAAAATCTAGACCCGACAGATGGTCTATCAGTTTTCTAAGTCTAGGTCCGACAGTTAACCTAGCAAATCTCAAAATCTAGACCCGACAGATGATCTATCAGTTTTCTAAGTCTAGGTCCGACAGTTGACCTAGCAAATCTCAAAGTCTAAACTCGACAGATGGTTTAGCACAAGATAAAAATCTCTTTGTTGAAATAAAATTTGGGAGGAGAAGCTAAGCAAAAATTGGTTATCTTTTTGTCTTTGTGGCAAAAGTTTTGTTCAAACTTTACCACAAAGAGGGGTAGCTGTAGACACCCAATTTTTGCCCAATTAATTAAGGCTTAAATTTATAAAATTAAACAGAATCTTTATTTTTGTTTAATTAAACTCATTTTTTCAAAAGCCTTAATTAAGTATTGATGAAGTTGGCTAAGTGATCAAGGCACAGGCCAAATGGCCTGTTGGTTAATACATTGACCCAAACACACCCAAGCTCAAGGACCCAGGTTCAAACCCTAGCAAAGACAAATTTTTGCCTTTTTATTATCTTATTTTTTTTTGCCTTTTCATCTTTTTCAAAGTGACTTTTTGCCTTGCTTTGCATCAGTTTTTAACTGACAAAACATCATTAATTGTTGAAATTGATGATGCCATTGCAAAGTAGTTATGGAATATGAAAGATTAGTGCACAATTCATGTGTAAAAACAACCCAAAAGTCACAAAATTCGTGCTAAAAAAAATTGAAAAAAAAATGCAATTTGTGAAGCTTCAATTGTCCATTAATGAGAATTGATGAAATTGGACAATTAATCCGCCTTCATTGGATGATCTGATGGAGAATATGAAAGATTAATCATCAATTCATCGGTTTAAAACGAATAAAACACGAATTATTGATTAAATTCGTGCAAATGAAGAGGCAAAAATCGATTCGTTTTCGAAACAGTACGAAACGTAAAATTGAGCTTGCAATCTATAAATAAAGGGTCCTAGGATCAAAAGGCACAAGTCAATTTCGAAGAAACACACACATAACAATATCAATTAGAAATTCTCGAATTTAGGATGTAGGATTCGAATTTTTCAAATTCGAAGTGATTGGATCAGATTTGATCCAAATTGAATGGTTTAGGAGTGTTAGAAATAAGTTTTGATTGTTTTAGTGTGCTTGGATTCGATCAAATTGATCAAAATCATCTCTGCAATTTTTTTTTATTTTTCGAATTTGAACCGCCGGCAACCACCACTTCGAACCGCCGTCCACGGTGGTTCTGGGCGCGAACCACCATCACCAGCGGACGGGCAACGACCAAAGGAGTCAGGCCGACAAGCTTGTGGAGGCCAATAACCACCAGGGACGGCCGAGGAAGGCTCGAAAGGTCGCGTAATCGTCTTCTTCTCCCGATCAGGTCGGATCCGACCGGAAATTTGACCCGAAAATCCGAAGTCCAACCTGCCCCTGGTCAACGGTCAACGGTCAGCCCAGATCAGACGGTCCTGATTCAATCATCCAGATCAGACGGTCCATATTTGATCAAGCAGATCAGCGGCCCAGATTCAATCAAGTTGATCAACGGCCCAGATTCAATCATCCAGATCAAACGGTCCAGATTTGATCAAGCAGATCAGACGGTCCAGATTTGATCAAGCAGATCAGTGGCCCAGATTCAATCAAGCAAATCAGACGGCCCAGATTTAATCATCTTGATCAACGCCCCAGATTTGGTCAATTCCATCAGACGATCAGGATCAGTCAGCACGACCGACGCTCCAGATCTCCTCCGCTTCATCCAACGGTCCAGGTCAATCCGCACTATTTATTATATTTTTATTATATAATTAATTTCGGAAAATAGGAAAAAATAGTAAAAAATTCATAAAAAATTCAGAAAAATTCAAAAAAATCCAGAAAAATCAAAATAATTATTTTTCATATAAATTTTTTTTTGATATTTTTGAATATTTTTGAATATTTTTAATATGTATTTATACATAAATTGCTTTTAGAAATGCATATTTAATGCATGAAAAATAATTTTAATATATTGTAAAATATTTTGAATATGTTGTGAATTTATGTGATGATTATTAAAAAAAAATAATAATAATAATAATGATAAAATTAAATAAAAATGATAAAATTGGATTTTCCAAAACCAAAATTTTTAAATAAAAAAAATGATTTTTGGACTTAAAAAAATATATTTTCATAAAATAAAAAATCAATTGATTATATCATAGAATCATAAAAAATGGTTTTCATAAAAATTCAAAATTTAATGAATTTAAAGTGAGAAGAATTCAAAAATTAAAATTGATCAACAAATTAAGTTCTTTTTTTAAAAGAACTACGTTTTGTCTGATCTCGATTAGCGAGTACGTAGGCACCTGCGGGGCGACATTAAAACATAAAAAAAAATGTTTTTTAAATATTGTGAATAACTATTTTGTAAATATAAGTTTTTGTTTAAAAAAAAATATATTTGTTAATATTGATATTCTAAAAAATAATAAAAATGAATAAAAGCACATAAAAATAAAAAAATGAATAATGTGATTTGTGAATATTGTTTCATAATGTATCATTTGAATTTTTTAGCATGAAAAGGATAGGTTATAAATTTAAAATTTCAAAAGTGGTAACCAATTTGGTTTTAATAGGTTAGCCCCCGAATCAATGATATCTGGTTTTAAAAGTTGATTTTTTCAAATCAAATTTTCGCAGACTAGTAGCTAAGTTAGGATCAACCGACCCATTGATCCTAGCTTTTTATTTTTCCCGATTTATATCGGGTGGCGACTCTAAATCATTTTCAAAAATGAAAATTTCTTTTAACCCCTAGTCGAGGATTCATGTTAAATGGGTTCGGGTTTAATATGAATCGGGTTAGGAGAAATGAACTAGATAAGTGCAAAAATCTAGGCTCGACAGCCACCATACTCGGAGAACTCTAATGTAGCAAGTCGGGGTTTAGTAAGGTCATCATATTCACAATACTCAAAAAGTTGCTCTTCATGTTGTTCCCAATCCAAATAATCACCAGGTGATCCTCCCTCATTAAGGTAAGATGTTGATCTTAATCCTTTCGAATCCTCGATGGGTTTGAATTTCCTGGGCAACAAAATTGTCAGACCCACCTTTGGCTAAGGATTGTCCCCCTAAATTCCCAAACATACGCTCTGTGTGGGTATGATTCTAGATGCAATAATCATGTGCGTACTGCGTGACTATCATGCTACACGTGACTTAGGGAAACAACACGTGCTAAGGTGGTCAAGAGAAAATCGTGTAGGGAGGAGGAGGAGTAGGCAGTCTCAATAGGCTCTAACACACGTGTGACAGGTAAGGGAGCTAAAAAGCATCAATCTCACTAGATACCATGAATATCATGAGCGTTCTTGAGTGAGTCAAGTAATCGATTCACAAAAATGGAAATCCGACATCACAACAGTGTTTGTCTAAGATTTCACTTTTTTCCAAATGAGGTAAAGACTACGGGTATTTATAGAGAATCTAGCTGTCGATGTCAGCCGTCTGATGAGACAGACGACCAACAGCTAAGATGAGTCCCTCTCATAGTGGATATGTGTGTGGGTTCTCTTGTCGACTTAGGCCTCGAGGCTTTCATTTGTAGTGTGTGTGAGCCAATTTGAGAAAGGTTAGAATTAGATAGGCCAATTCCAATGGGCCCTGCTCCAAGCCTGCCATGCCAATTCTCTCATGATCATCCCAATACGCCAGGCCTAACTCTCTAAGCCCTGTCACATTAGCCTATAGAGTTAAGCCCAGATAAAAATTATGCTAAAGGCCTTTATAACAAGATCAATACATCTACATTTTGCCCCCTGACCAAAGTCCTTCGAGTTATATCGGAGGGATTTGGGCATTATTTAAGGCCTTTCGAATTATAAAAGTATTAACTAGTGCATGTGCGCTATAAATTAGTCACATCGCTGCTTGACACGTTAACAATCCATGATATGAAAGCCTACTACTTTGCTGTTAGGCAATTAAATCTTCTCAAGGCATAAGAATGTGTAAATAACTCAATCCGCCGTTTTAGCATGTTCAAAACACCTTTTACACTTTCAATCATTTTCAATACCTAGTTTATTTCTCTTCATCATCATCATCCCCTTCACTGTCGTCTTCGTCATAGTCTTCTTCAACATTTTCTTGAACATGTGGCTACATTTCAAATGTTATCCCCACAACACCCATAGCATTTTCAAAGCTCCTATTGTCTTAAGAAGTTTCGTGCATATAATCATCCTCACTAGCAGGATTAGAGCCACCATCAAGATCTTGGCCATGTTCCATATTATCGGTCACAGCCTCACATTGGTTCTACGAGAATTTGTAGAATGGTACTTAAATCTAAAGGGTTCTCCCACCTATTAGGCTAGTCTTTTGGGTTGGGCTCTCTACCTTTGGACTTATTACCTAACATTTGATGCTCTCGTTGAGAGACCAATGCTAGCGGAAGGGGCGACCTAGGAGGGGGCGACCTGGAAAAGGACCACCTAGGAAAGAGCTACATAAAAAAAAAAAAAAAGAAGATAGAGTGCAGCCACCTAGAGGGAAAGCCATCCAGAGTAGGTCGCCGATGGCGTCGGCTTTTCAAGGGATAGGTAATGTTACAATTCCATATCGGTTCTAAGAGAAATTTTAGAATGGTACTTAAGCCTAAAGGTTCTTCTACCTAATAGGCTAGTCTTTTAGGTTAGGCTCTCCCTTTAAACTTAGTACCTAACATTTACGTTGTGGCAATTTGCAGACCAGAATCTTGTGACAAGCGAGATCAGTCTTGTTCAACTTACTCCCAATTGTAAATATAACATCAGCAGAATATTCTTTCCACAAACTTCGAGCTCCATAAGTTCACTCTGATAGCACTTTTTTTTAAAAGGCATAATTAGGCTGCAAGCATGACAAAAAAAAAACTTTTATATACTTGGATGAAGGTATGTTGCCACCAAGCTCTTTAATTTGATCTATCAATATCCAGACTCCTCGAACTGTCCAAACACCAGTATATTCATCCCATATACAAGTGAGACATAAGTTGCTCTGAAGCCCGTCGTTGGAGTCAAGTATCACACCTTCCCACCATGCATCCTTAAAAAAAGGCATCAACATAATTTCCAAAATGTACTTTTAAGTCCATAGGAGTCTGTATCAAATGGTGGAGGCAAAGGCCGAATACGTTCATGATATGCAGAAGCAATAAGCCGGCGCACAAGTTCGTGACTTTGACGAATATGCACCTTCTTCCATTTTGATCTGTATTTTTATGCGCACACAACAGACCAGTGTTCTGCAACAACGTCCTTTATTGTACAATCTTGTATTGTGACGAGCTGTCCAAATTCAGTATGCCCGCTCTGAAAAGGAAGGAAGACGTTAGCTCTTTTCTTTTTTTTTTTTTTTGCGTTTTCCTGGAATTCCCAATACGCACTCTGCTATGTAACAGAAATGGTACGATTTTGTACGTGGGACAGGTAGCGAAATTTGATTGGCGTTAGTTACAGAGGAACAACTTATTCTATTAAATCACGCATTCCCTCTTTTCTTCAACGTATTTCAATTTTCATCTTAAACCATGTTTGAATATCTTTCGCTGTTATATTTTTTCTCTTCGCCATTTTTTGAGAACTAGAACTTTTTCCTTTATTCTTTGCATCTGCTTTCTTCTTCATTACATCCCCCTTTTTAATGTTGAATCTTGACTTTGTCATTGTCTCTATCTTGGGAAAAACACGACTCGACTCAAGATACCCGAAGGTCAGTGGCTTGATAAACATCCACTTGCGATAATCTTTGAGCTTTCATTCAGTTTTCATTGAGTTTTTCCTTTATTCTTATCATTTCTTGTGCATTTAAAATCTAATCCCCTTGATGTTGTACAATGACAGCTACTTTCATCCTCGAGAGTGGTTAGCACACAGTGTATTTTGCTAAAGCAGAGTTCCTCTTTAGCTTGCTGTTCCAATCTTATATAGTTCTTGGATGTTTTGTTTGGTTTCTCTCTCTCTCTCTCTTTTTTTTTTTTTTTTTTGAATTTGCTGCATGAGTGGTCGAAATGCTGATGTGATATTATGGTGGTCCAATCTTATATAGTTCTTGGATGTTTTGTTTGGTTTCTCTCTCTCTCTCTCTCTTTTTTTTTTTTTTTTTGAATTTGCTGCATGAGTGGTCGAAATGCTGATGTGATATTATGGTGGTCCAATCTGATATAGTTCATGGTGTTCTCTTTGTTCATCTTCTTCCCAATCTGATGTTGGTTTTCTCTCCCCCTTCTGTGAACGTGCTTGGTCATTATTCAGCTGTTTCAATTGATGATCTTTGTAATCTGGTGTGGTTGTTGGTGTAGAAAATGCATCTGCTCCTTAAATGGTTCTTGGGTTAGTTGCTTCATTTTTTTTTTTTTACCATGTTAAGTCAACTCGGATAGCTCATGGAGTTAGTTGTGTTCGGATTGGATTTGTCGCACTCCATCCAGCTCGACCATGTTCAAGCTAGAAGATATACTGCTTGAGGTCATTTTAGAAGATAGTTTTCTATCGTCTGAGTTAGAGCATGTTGTCAGATTTGTAATTATGACATTTGATCCACCAGAGTTGACACAAAAGAATCAACTCGCGCGTGAGTCAATGGGAAAGCATGTGATTGTGAGGAATATGCTTCTTGAGATGCTTATTGATCGATAAGTGACTATAAATTCAGAAGAGTTGCTTGAGCAGTGTCGAGCATTCTGGAGGGCAGCGTGTTCACCTTGATTTACAAAAAATTAGACCAATTTTCTATATTTCCAGGCCAGGAACTTGGCATTGAAGGCAATAACCCCAGTGGACACTGTCTAATTGCGTCCAAAATTATGGATTCAATCCCCCTGACTGTTTCAGATGAGGAATGTGCCCGTCCTACCAAGAAACAGCCTTGGATCAGGAAAATCAGCCAACTGGTCCAAATGTGCCGTCTTTGGATGAAGAATTATCAACGATGATTGCAGTAGGTCCCTTTACTACCTCAGATAACTTGCTGTTTGAACCAGCAGCTAAGCTATGCAAGCAGAAAGATTCCTCAGCTGCTTGTACTGTTGGGGCCATTTGTTGATTCTGGACACCCTGAGACAAAAAATGGAACTTCTGGAAGGAGTTTTGATGAAATATTTCATCTTGAAATCCTAAGGAAGCTGCAAGATTATGTGGAGTATCTTGGTGACAGTGTTCGTATAGTCCTTGTACCATTTATTAGGGATGCAATCATGACTTTGTCTTCCCTCAGCCAGGTTTTGATATCCGACCCCCTGATCTCAGACCTCAGATAACCAATTTGACAAATCCAGGAATTTTCAAAGCAAATCAGGTCAAGGTTGGATGCTGCACGGTGGATATCCTTAAACAGCTTAGTGGGGAAGAACTGTCCCGAAATACTAAAGATGGACCTCTAAGCGATCGCATGAGTAGACTTGCATATCATGTACTTGGCCAACGCAGCTTCTACCCTTTCTACTCCTAGCAGAGAGTGTTCCTTTAGATTTTCTGGGTGTGAGTGAAAGGGTCTGAGAGTTCTGCCAATTCTCCGATGTGGATCTAAGTTACTAACCAAATGGGCGGTCCATATGCTCAAGCATTTGCCAAAGACGAACCAAAACGGAAGGACAAAAAAAGAGGTGGAGAGGTGTCCAGAAAGCAAGCGGTTTAAAAGTAGCTTATGAGGTTAAATCAAATAGGTAAGTATGGCTATGCTCTTGTCTTTCTACTTCGTCTCTGATTATGCTTAATTGCTTGAATGGATATGGAAATTTTTTCTGTAATTTTAACTCGGAAGGTCCTTAACACAGTAGGCTTCCTAGTTGCTTCTATTGCACTAGTGTCAATTCCATTTTCAGAAGTTCTAGTGGTGCTGTCTTCTATTCATCTGTTGCTCTTGGGTTCCTGGTCCTTGGCCGAGCTGTGTTTGCAGTAAGCCACATGGATATTGCTGCAAGATATGCTGGAATTGTTATGAGGGTTTCAAATATAGTGGGCACATTAGCTGGGATTGTTGGGGTTGAACTTACAGGGCAGCTTCTTGAATCTACAAAAGCTAATTACTCGAGCCTTTCAACTCCTGAAAGTTGAAGAACAATATTCTTCATACCGGGGCTACTCTGCATTTTGAGTTCCTTAACATTATTTTCTCAACGGTGAAAGGATTTTTTATTGATAAAGGCTAGGATTTTTGTATTTAGCAGCTACTTGCTGGTGGATGATGCTTATTATTTTCTTGAATCCTACCTTAGTGTTAGTGCACTCAATGTCAAAAGGGATCATGAATAAGCTTTAGTTTAACTCTCTCTGTTTTTCTTTTTTTGAAATTTTCCATACCACCTTGTCATTTTCTTTCCACAATTCATCCTACTCTTTATCTATGTGTTGCATTGTATAAGTTGCAAGCATGAAGTTTCTCACTGTTGGCATTTAGATCAGCTTCAGCTACATGGATCAGGCAATACAAAGTTATGCATTAGTGATATCTTGAGCATGGTTAGGTCAGCTGTTGGGAATGCACGCAATTTGATGGACAATATGTTTGGTTATCTTGTGGTCGGCTTCTTATGGTTTCCATTCATGACAGTTCTTGTAAGGGGACTTTGTGGTTTTGTAGATTGATTGATCCTTTACTTAAAATAGTTGTGTTTTTCTAGTTCATACATGGAATTTTTTCAAGATTACTGCTCTGGCACCGGAGGTAGAACTGCATGCGGAACCAAGAAAGTTTTAGTAAAAGGAAATGATGGGAGAAGCTTTGCTCACTGCACTTTCAATGGAAAAATCGTCCATCAACAATGTTGTCAATGGACTCTGGCTTTATGTCGCATGAAGAATTGGAGGGGGAGTTAAATCGCTTACAGGTTTCTAGTATGAACTCAGTAAACCGTGGGCATATGTAGATAACTTCCTATTTCTTTGGCACTTTGACAAGTGGTAAGTCATTGATTTGTTTAGTCTATCAACTCATGCAGTTGATTCTCGTTGGGGTAGGGCCAAATGATATGGATCCATATACAGATGTTTCATTACAGCCATTGCCAGATTATGCAGTACCATCTGATGGAGTTGCCATGAGTTGTATTACTTGTGCGAACAAGGGGCGTATATTACTGGCTGGCCGTGATTCACATATTTATGAATTGCAGTACACAACTGGGTCAGGCTGGCACAAACATTGTCGTAAAATTTGCATTACTTCTAGTTTGGGCAATGCCATTTCAAGTGGATTGTGCCAAACATGTTCAAGTTTTCAGCTGCTGATCCAATTGTTGAAATGGTTTTTGATAATGAGAGACAAATTTTGTGTGCTCGCCCAGAGGATATGAAACTCCAGGTTTTTATTCTCGGATCAAATGGAGATGGTCCTTTAAAGAAAGTAACTGAAGAAAGAAATCTGGTCAATCAGAAGGATACCCGTTATGGAGGTAGATAATCAACTGCACTAAGGATCCATACTCGATCACCCAAGCCATCAATTGTTTGCATTGCACCATTGTCAATGGTGGAATCGAAGTCCATACACCTAGTTGCAGTTTTATCTTATGGAAGGAGGCTGTACCTTTCCACTTCTACATTCCTTGGAGGTTGAGTGGCTTTAATGGTGACTATTATAAGCCAAGCTGCTTAAAAGGTCAACAAGACCTGCTCCCCCTCTTGGAGTGAGCGCTGGACTTTCATTTGGGAATGTATCCCTGCCTTGTAGAACTCCAATCGTAGACCTTTCTCTAAAGGTTGAATCTGCTTACTTCTGTAGGGACCCTTCTACTTTCGGATTCATCCACCAAACATGTCTTCCCTTCTTTTGGTAAACAAGGATCCAACAACACAGACTTCTGCTTCAGGTTCTTTAGGAGCAGCCGTAAGGAGCTCTCGAGCATTACGTGAAGCAGTTTCTTCTTAACCTCATAACCTGTGAAGGTCGCATGCTTTTTGTGGTGGATGTTTTGCTATTGCCAAATGCTGCAGCTGTCGTGCAATCATTATACTCGCAACTTGAATTTTGTGGCTCTGAAAGCTCCTGGGAGTCTCTGGAGAAATTATGTGGGAAGCTTGGGCGAGAAATGATCTTTCATTTCAGCATATACTATCAAGGAGAAAAATGGTTGTCTTTAGCAATCACTCCATCCGAATCTACTTTCCAACATGTACACAAAGAAGCACTGTTACGTCATTCTCACCTCGTATCGTAGACAAAAAAGGCAGGGAGTAATTCGAGTCTTTATGTCTACAAAATGGTAAGACTAAACCAGTAAGCAAACGCTTCACTTATTCTATTCCAGGTATTCTTCCCCAAAATCTGGAACTGTTTATGCATATTGTAACGCCCTAAACTAAGGCATTACAACCACGTGTCCCTCTCTTAAAGGAGACACGCAAAGGCTCTAAATCTCAATACACAAAATATAAACATATAAAAATCTCCATGAACCCACATTTAAGGGCACTCTAAAAGGAACAAAACCTGTGAAACTGTAATTTATAACTTTCAAATATCTCCTGTAATATAAACTAAATCCGAGTTGGCAAAACCAAAGCCAACAATAATCCAGAAAAGATCTATCTTCCAACTAAAAACATATAATCCTGTTTAATAAACTATTACATAAAAACCAATACTTCAAATCCTCAAAAAGATAACTAATCAAAATATTGTTTCAAAAATCTTCAATAACTCAAGAAATCTTTTTTTTTTTTCATATGTCCTGTATAACATCCTATTCCTGCAGTATAGTCAGGTCCACTATCGCCATCCCCATGATCAAAATACAAGTCATAACCAGACAAGTCATAAACAATATCTCCATCACCTGTACCTGAAAAAGAAAGGAATGAGCGAAAACGCCCAGTACGCCAGTCCACAAACAATATGCAAATGCACAAACAACATGTATAGATACGTGCAACTAACTAAATGCAAACAACAGGATTATTATCTTCATTAAGCCTGCAAAACAACACAGTTCAGAATCATAGATCTCTGATCCCAAACTTGGAGTTACTCAGACTCCTGAAAAACAACCATATATCGAAAATAAATAATTATATACATATATTGGTGAATGGGTACTCCCCAAACACCCGCGGCCATACTGCCAATAAACCTATATCTACCGGAATCATCTCCAAGTGCAACTCCACTAGGGACAACGACACACAAGGATCATCAGGGTGCCTCACCAGTATCACTGTCTGCCAGGTCTTTACTGGTCAAAGCCAAAGACATCCAGAAAAACAATTTAAGCCAAATAGAATTAAGTTCATTTATATATCTGTTCCTAAGGCAACAATCAGAAAACTAAACCTGCAAGCAAATACAAACAAGGAAAGGTCGTACCTTTTCCAATTCCAGGAACAATTTCTCCAAATCCACAAATCCCTTATGAACAACAATACAAAATCTCCAAATCTCCTGATATACAAATAAATAGAAATATGTAAATCCTCAACCCATACAACCCTAACGTATCAAAATCTCCAAAACCCTAACCTTTTATGGAAACCACAACAGAAATTTTTTTTTTCTATCAAACTCCTCAAAAACTCAAAAGAACATATCTTTCTCTAAAAACCTAATATGGAAATCCACATAAACAGACAAATCTCTCCATAAAACTGAACTTTTATAGAACCTTTAATTTAAAGGATGAGAACTTACCTTTAATTCTTCCTGAAACCAAACCTTAGGTTTTCTTCATTTATCATTAGATAAAAACTCCAAAAAGAACAACTTCCTCCAAAACCCTAGATAGATAAACCAACAAGAACAGACATGATATATCACTAATCGTTCCTTTGTTTAAATCTACGATTAAAAAGACATAACTTACCTGATTTGAATCTTGATCCTTGCTTGTTTTCCCGAAAGATTGGATCTTGATAAAAACTAGGGTTTCCAATAAAAATCCCTTCAAAATCCAAACAAAACCCTAAGGAAACGAAACGATATATGAAGAATCTTGATAGATAAAGGCAAGATTACTTACTCTTGATCCAAATCTGATCTCCCTTGATTTTGTTCTTCAAAAACACCCAAAAACTCTCAATTCTCTCTTTCTGGTCAAAGGAAGGAGGTTACAAATGAAAAACACGAACCCTAGGATTTCTTATAACAGCACAGGAAACGAAAGGACACCTCATGTATTATATGCCTGCCATATAATACACATAAATAAAACTTATAAGGATGGACCATAAAACCCTCTTATTTTTCAGCATATGACAACTTTTACCCTTTATCATAATTTATTGAAGATTTACTATTTTTAAAGACTTGTTGACCATAGAACCCTCTTATTTTATAACAAATGACAAACTTACCCTTCTTTATAATTTATTTATCTTTATATTACATTTCTCCCCTCCTAAAAGAAACTTTCGTCCTCGAAAGTTACCAAATCACTATTCCTTTTTATCCATGCATCCATTGGTTCTTGTCACTCCTTTCTTCTTGTTTCTGATTCTTTACACCATATTGACCCATCTTCATGTTTATATCTGCTAGCTAGAATTTAATTCCATCAATGTTTCCTTAATTCTTAACTTTCACCACTCAATCTGGATTCACTTCTGTTACTTCACAACACACCTCTTGACTATAACTTAAACTTATTAACAATATTCATCAAGAAATCTTTCCTTGACTTCATTGTATTAAATCTTCAATTCAGTTTCCTCGATCGATGTTTAGAAAGCTGAAAATCTCATACTATAATTCCAAATTTAAATTCCAAAAGTCAATATCTTACATTAACCGGAGCTCCAAATGTCACTATGTTACTTCTACTTCATTGATTCAACTTAGTTTTTATCCTTATTGTTCCATATAAAAAAATAATTCACATCACTTGCATATCATTCATCTAATATCAAAATACTCATTACTAACCATACTTCTTCAATATTTTCTCAATCTCCAATATATTTTCTTATATTTTCCATCAATATATACATGAAGATTAAAATTAGTACTTATGTCCTTAAGTAAACCTTTAAAATCATCGGATGACTTTAACTCTTCCTTTGACATCATTACTCCTAACGTTCCGATAATTCTTTGATATTTAGATTACTAATGCACTTGTCTCCAGGGTTTCACCATACAAATCCATTTATTGGCCCAATATTAAGTGATTGTTCTTCACTTGGATTTGATATCCTTATATAACTATTAAATTTACTTCTCAACAAAAGATCTTCTTTGATTATATACTTTTATCTTAATTCATAAATCAATCATTACATCCTCTAATACAATTGTATATTACACTGTAGAAAAATTCAATCCAACTTATTATTTGACCATTATACTTTACCTCTAATTACACCATTTCCATTGAAACTTCTTTAGGACGTATTCACCTTTTAATCCTTCAAATAACAATCAGAAAACTCAAATCATGAAATTTAAGATTTTTCAACCCTAACTCTAATGATCAAACCTTACATTGCTCTGTCATTTCATATGATCATAGCATCTACGTATCTGCTAGTCAGTTTTATCACCCTGTTAAACACCATAAACAATTCACAACTTTTACTTATTCATCGTACTTTTCCAATTGTCTTCCAAAACTTGTATTGCTTTTTATATAACAATTTATATCTTCATATAAATTTTCTTTAAGAATCATCTCAAAATTCATCATCATAGATTAATATAGATGTCATCCTTGTTTCACCATATATAGATTTCCGTAACTCACTAAGATCATATTTCCTTCTTGCAATGGCCATTTACATGCACATTCATATCTTCATAGGATTTAAGTATTCTCTAATTTATATTGGTTATCTCAAATACTTTTTTTTTCTCTTCAACATGATCTTTCTCATGTCATCTAACAAATATCGCTGAGGTGACTAAAGCCACTAAATTCTCATTCTCTTCTTACTCAGAGCTTCTACCACAACATTCGCTTCTCTAGGGTGCTGTTGTATATCCGCATCAAAATCCTTTATTAGTTCCAACTACCTCCTTTGTCTCATATTCAAATCTCTCTAGTTGAAAATATACTTCAAACTCTTGTTATTCATGAAGATTTTGCATTTCCATCAAGTAATTAATGTCTCTAACTATTTAATGTATGAACTATGACTGCCAGTTCCATGTCATGAGTGAGTCAATTCTTTTCATAAGGCTTTAACTATCTAGATGCATATGCTCTAATTTTACCTCCTTGCATCAAAACACAATCTAGATCTTGTATAGAAGCGTCAATACCAATAATGTACTATTCACTACTTACTAGCAAAGCTATCACCGGTGCAGATACTAACTTTTCTTTTAACTATTGGAAACTACTTCCATAATTATCATCCCACACATACTTCACTCCCTTTTGAGTCATTCTTATTAAAGGATTTAGAAATCTTGGAAAAATCCTCTAAAATCTCCTGTAATATCTTGTTGTTCCTAAGAACTTCTAATTTCCAACACATTCTTAGGAGTTGACCATTCCCTTATAACTTTCTCCTTTTCAAGGATTTACTGAAATTCCATTTTCATCCACAATATGTTCTAAGAGAAACATGGCTCAAAACTTATACTTGGTGAGCTTGGCATATCACTTTTCTTCTTGTAACATTCTCAAAACTAATATCAAATGTTCTTCTTTAATATTTGAATACGTGAAAAACATCATCAATATACACTATTACAACTGAATTCATTTACTCTTTAAAGACTCTTTTTCATAAGATCCATAAATATAACTGGGGCATTTATAAGATCGAAAAGCATAACCACGAATTACAATGCCCGTATCTGGTCATAAAAACTGTCTTTGAAAATATCGTCGGCTTAAATCTGCAGCACTACTACAACGGGTACTTATTCTTAATCATACTTGGTTTAACTCTTTATAATCTATACATAACCTCATGTTCCTATCTTTCTTTTTCACAAACTCATTGGAACTCCTCAAGGTGATACGATTGGTATAAAGAACTTCTTCTTAAACAAGTCCTCATGTTGAACTTTTAATTCCTCCAATTCGTCGGAGCCATACGATACGGTACTTTAGACTTAGATAAGCTATTGATACTAAATCAATACAAAACCCTATCTCTTTTTCAAGCGGTAGCCTAATAGATCTTCTGGAATTAAATCAAATATTCTCTCACTATTTGTATCCTTGTAGGATCGGTCTTTAATTCATCTCCTATTGTCAAAATTATCATTTACTAAAACTGACTTTTCCTACAACTCATATGTAAGCAGCATTGAAGGTCCTTGCACTTCAAGCTTATACACAAAATGATCTCCATCAATAAACTAAACTCCACAACTAGATCCAAATACAACATTATGTTTTCTCAACCATCTACTCCTATCATATATTACTATAATATCGCAAGTAAAATATCCTTCCATTTTTATATCCAAATTCTTACAAATCCAAGTCAACATTCTCCATATCCTAAAGGTATCTACAAGCACACTCTTAACTCTTCTCATAACAAAACAACAAACTTCTCAAATGCTTGAAAACTTACACCTGTATCACAATCCTAAGAAACACTTGCCCTTCAGGCTCTTTTCATTATTTGGCCGATATCCATATTGTCCACACTTGAAATAGAATACCTAAGGACAAATTTTTTTTTTTTTTTTCCAAAACTTATCACTGCCCAACCTTGACACTATAAAAGCAGGCATTCTTAAGCCATTGAAATCCTTGATATCAAACGATCCATAATATCTACTACACTTCCTTTTATACCTTGAACTGTTGATTTTGCTTGATAAAAGATCAACCTCTTCTCCCTGTCTTAGGTAAGGATGCTAGATATCTTAAGATATAACCATCCAAAAGAATCTAAACACTATGGGACTACAAGATATGATCTTACTAACACAAACAAACATATCTCCACAAAATAAAAGGGTAATCCAACTTAAGGATCAAAACTCTATAACTACAGGATGAAAACAATACTAATCTAGATAAGATCAAGAACCCCAATGTATTTTACCCCACTCATCATTACTCACCGTCCTAAGAAGTCAAAACTTAAATCTAATAGATCATAACCTATTGCTCTGATACCAAATAAGCTGTAACGCCCTAAACTAAGGCATTACAACCCGCCACGTGTCCCTCTCTTAAAAGAGACACGCAAAGGCTCTAAATCTCAATACCACAAAATATAAACATATAAAAATCTCCATGAACCCACATTTAAGGGCACTCTAAAAGGAACAAAACCTGTGAAACCTGTAATTTATAACTTTCAAATATCTCCTGTAATATAAACTAAATCCGAGTTGGCAAAACCAAAGCCAACAATAATCCAGAAAAGATCTATCTTCCAACTAAAAAATATAATCCTGTTTAATAAACTATTACATAAAAACCAATACTTCAAATCCTCAAAAAGATAACTAATCAAAATATTGTTTCAAAAATCTTCAATAACTCAAGAAATCTTTTTTTTTTTTCATATGTCCTGTATAACATCCTATTCCTCTGCAGTATAGTCAGGTCCACTATCGCCATCCCCATGATCAAAATACAAGTCATAACCAGACAAGTCATAAACAATATCTCCATCACCTGTACCTGAAAAAGAAAGGAATGAGCGAAAACGCCCAGTACGCCAGTCCACAAACAATATGCAAATGCACAAACAACATGTATAGATACGTGCAACTAACTAAATGCAAACAACAGGATTATTATCTTCATTAAGCCTGCAAAACAACACAGTTCAGAATCATAGATCTCTGATCCCAAACTTGGAGTTACTCAGACTCCTGAAAAACAACCATATATCGAAAATAAATAATTATATACATATATTGGTGAATGGGTACTCCCCAAACACCCGCGGCCATACTGCCAATAAACCTATATCTACCGGAATCATCTCCAAGTGCAACTCCACTAGGGACAACGACACACAAGGATCATCAGGGTGCCTCACCAGTATCACTGTCTGCCAGGTCTTTACTGGTCAAAGCCAAAGACATCCAGAAAAACAATTTAAGCCAAATAGAATTAAGTTCATTTATATATCTGTTCCTACAGGCAACAATCAGAAAACTAAACCTGCAAGCAAATACAACAAACAAGGAAAGGTCGTACCTTTTCCAATTCCAGGAACAATTTCTCCAAATCCACAAATCCCTTATGAACAACAATACAAAATCTCCAAATCTCCTGATATACAAATAAATAGAAATATGTAAATCCTCAACCCATACAACCCTAACGTATCAAAATCTCCAAAACCCTAACCTTTTATGGAAACCACAATAGAAATTTCTTTTTTTCTATCAAACTCCTCAAAAACTCAAAAGAACATATCTTTCTCTAAAAACCTAATATGGAAATCCACATAAACAGACAAATCTCCATAAAACTGAACTTTTATAGAACCTTTGATTTAAAGGATGAGAACTTACCTTTAATTCTTCCTGAAACCAAACCTTAGGTTTTCTTCATTTATCATTAGATAAAAACTCCAAAAAGAACAACTTCCTCCAAAACCCTAGATAGATAAACCAACAAGAACAGACATGATATATCACTAATCGTTCCTTTGTTTAAATCTACGATTAAAAAGACATAACTTACCTGATTTGAATCTTGATCCTTGCTTGTTTTCCGAAAGATTGGATCTTGATAAAAACTAGGGTTTCCAATAAAAATCCCTTCAAAATCCAAACAAAACCCTAAGGAAACGAAACGATATATGAAGAATCTTGATAGATAAAGGCAAGATTACTTACTCTTGATCCAAATCTGATCTCCCTTGATTTTGTTCTTCAAAAACACCCAAAAACTCTCAATTCTCTCTTTCTGGTCAAAGGAAGGAGGTTACAAATGAAAAACACGAACCCTAGGATTTCTTATAACAGCAGGAAACGAAAGGACACCTCATGTATTATATGCCTGCCATATAATACACATAAATAAAACTTATAAGGATGGACCATAAAACCCTCTTATTTTTCAGCATATGACAACTTTTACCCTTTATCATAATTTATTGAAGATTTACTATTTTTAAAGACTTGTTGACCATAGAACCCTCTTATTTTATAACAAATGACAAACTTACCCTTCTTTATAATTTATTTATCTTTATATTACAAAAATTTTATAAAAATAGGCTTCTATCCAATAATATATTCTTATTTGATTGAGACAAACGAATATTTTTAACATATAATATCATTATATAATAAATGGAACGGATGATATCATGAGCATTCTCAAACATAATGTCATATTTATTAATTCGTTTTAATTTCATTCCATGCCCCGTATTCCATTTCTTAGGAGCACAATTATGAGTTGGGTTTGAGAGTTAAGGGTTTTGGGTATGGTTTCCAGCCAGTACTTGTAATTTCTAGTTCTCAAAATTTAAGTGAAAAGCGACATCTCTAGAATGTAACTGTCGGACCAGCATGAAACCGATTGTCCTTGTCTCTAGGTCGATTCTACGAACATATATATTTAGCCTTTCCGACTCTTTTTTTTTTTTTTTGCCCTTTCTGAGTCTTAGTCATCTGTTTAGCGTTTGTTTGCTGTCATTTACTTACATATAAATTATATAATATAAAATATATTATATATCTATTACTATTAATGGAATCGAATGTAATTCATTTGTGTTAAAAATGAACACTAAAACACATTATTATATTATATGTTAGAGCCATTAGTCACCTACGGACAGATCAATCTGTCTTTTGATTGTTGACATAATCATAAAAATTGTATATAAAATGATTGGAGTAATATGCAGTTTAAATCTAAACTTATATTTACAATTAGGGTGAGAATTTGATTAGTTTATGGAATCTCATTTCATGACAATACTTGGAGGTGGAGATTAAATGGAGAGGACCGAAATCGGCGGCGATTATGCTCGCTAAGACGGGTTCCAGTGACACGGAATTTCACAAGAAACACATTATTATATTTTTGTGTGTTTTAATTGGTATTTTGGGAAGAGATTGGTTTATAGTAAATCTAATTTGGCGATAAAAAAAAAAACTATTGAAATTATATATATAATATAACATAATATAATGTAATATTTTGTAGTTTTTATGCATGGCACGAGAATCCATAGCCATGGTGGACCTCACGAAAGTCGAAAGTTTGAACCTGACTCCACAGAAAGACCGGTGGCTGATGCCAGGTATGGGTGGTTTGCCGAACTTAATACCATTTCCGGCGCTTCATTAACATTTTGTCGGCTAAAACTTCTTGTTGCAGACAGTAAACCCTATGTTGAACTAATATATTAGAATGTACAAGAAATATGATTTACATTATAGCAAACCACATGAGCACTATTATTGGCAAGTACTCAGCGGCCACCTCGATGGAGTAAGTAAAATAGTTAAAAAATATAATTAAATTAATATATTTAAAGTAATATAAAAAATAATAATATCAAATCTAATCCCCACTTTATCGGGCATTGGTGAGCCGTACTATTTCATTGTCTTTGTCTTAGCATTTGGCAGTTTGCTTAGCCGAAATTGGCATAGTGGAGATGATAAAAGTTTGCTTCATATATTAGGATAAAGACAGAACAACACAACTCGGTTTGAACGAGGAGCCCAGCGCAAGTAGAACTGGGGCTCACGGTAGGACAGCATAATATTGAGGCTCCATTTGTTTCGTATTATTTCGATTATTATGGCATCTTATCTTTTCTGTTTTTAAAGAGATGTTTATTAAAAGAAAATATATAAATAAAAATATATATTTTTATTTATCAATAATAAAATCTAAATAAGATATAACTAAAAATCAGACAATCCAACATCCCCTTAATTAGATAAGTAATGAGTGTTATTTATGTTATTTATGTTTTTAGAAATAATATTTGGACATACCACAACTATAGATGTACTATCATTATTCCACCTTCCTTTACTCACTTTTGCTAATTTTTTCCAGTGTATAAAAAAAAGATGAAACTGAAAAATAGAATCGAAACCAGAAAATCAATCCAAAAAATATGGTTAACTGGTCCATTGGTTCGGTTTAAGATCATGGTTTTTATTTTTTTTCGATTTTTGATTTCAGTTTGTAACCACAAAAAACCGACCATTAACAGTTAACCGTTTCAATATCTATAAATTATTATTAATAAAATTTGCTATACCAAGAATTATTTTTTTCAAAAAATATTTATATATATGATTTATATATATTAATGTTCCTTCAAATCATTAAAGTACCATGTTTTATCCTATGTTTGATGGAAGTTAATATGGTAATTGATTTGGTTTGATTTTGTTGATAATTATACTTCCAAAAGTTTGTTTTTCTCCTTTTCCTTAATTTAATTTTCCTTTTTTTGGCTCTTGTAATATATAATATATATATATATATGACGGTTTTAAAGAAAATTCTATAATAAACGCTAAAAGATAAGGTTCATTGTAACTATCAATTTTGTTTATTGAAATTATTACATTAAATGAATTTTTTTTTGCTACTCATTATATTAAATGGTTAAAAGCTGAAAACTGAAAAAAATGATTAACCATTTATAAAAGAATGGTTAAAATTAAAATATTAAAAAAACTGATCATTATGATTAGGTTAGGTGAATCACAAACACCCGTGCTTTTTTCACCACCATTTTTCAGTTTTTATAGAAACTAACTTTCAACTTCCTCCATTTGTTTCTCCATCACATAGCAGCAGCACCATTTTTCAGTTTTTATAGAAACTAACTTTCAACTTCCTCCATTTGTTTCTCCATCACATAGCAGCAGAAACAACGAGGCTTCCAATACCCAAAAAAATAAAAAAACTCTTTTTTTTTTTTTCCTTGCGAACTGTAATCTCTTCTATCATTAAATTAGCTTTATTTCCAGAGGTAATTTATCATTTAACAACTGGGAGCATTGATAAATTAGGTTTTTAGTTAGAAAAAAATTTCGAATTTTACACACATAACACTGATACGCCGCCGCTAGTATATATATATACATATATAATTAACAAGAGAAAGAGGGGAAAATAAAGAAAGAAACAAAGAAAAAGAAATGTACGAACTTAAGAATAAAGATGAATAGGTGTTTCCTCATTACTTATGTTTATTATGAAAAATTAGTTCACGCATGATTATTCGAATTAAAATGCACAAATTGGTAATTTAGAAAATGATTTACTTCTTTTTTTTTTTTTTAAGTTACATGTGGACAATGAACCTCCATCTAATTATTATCTCATCGTAAAACTGTTACACTATATGTTTCTATAAAATCTATTTATGATATTACATTATTATAAGATATAAAACATTATTTGTTTGTACTAAATAAAAATATGATAATATAAATTATCCATATACTCAAAATAGCAATATCTTGATACAATCTACACTTTACAAGCATATGATTTGAATAGCTAGATTTTATCTTTCGTTCTCTCCTAGGTCAAGCATTTTCTCCTCTTGGTAAAGGTGTTTACCTATGACTAATAGTACATTTATTTCACCATATGAAATAAGTAGGGAATTAAGAATATAATGCACAATAGCTATTCCATGACTATTATGATATTTAGTTGGTATTGAACAAAGAGAAGAAATTATTTCTCCACCATTATTTAGTCGATGGTGATTAAAAAATAGCAGTATGCATGAAATGTAGCAGTAATCACTTATTCATGTTGCAACTAATATAAAAAAATACTTTGATAGCTATGGTGGAAATGCAGGAGTTTAAGCGAAAGACAGAAGCCAATTGAGTTGTGCTTAACAAACAAGACTAAAGGATAATAATTAGGTTCAAGTTTTCTTGAAGACACTAAAGAAATAGTAAAACTTGTTAAGATTGCAAAATCAATCAATAGATGAGCCAATATAACAATTACCTGAATAAAGTAGTGGTATTTCGTCTCTAGTGAGTGTGGATGTGGGCGGTACATTAGGTTTGAAATGCCCAATAAAGATGGTAAGAGAGAATTTAAGCTAAGATATTAAGTTACACTTGAAGTATTAACTATCTACGTGTAACTCTAAGGTAGATGGCCATCATTAAATGTACAAGATTTCAAGTCATCGTTAATAAACTAAAATAGTATTTCTTGATTGAGAAACCCTTAGAGAGCTTTTTTTTTTCAATTATTTTTATACATTGGGATGAGAGGTCGTTTTCAAGATTTAACTCATTTAGACATCATTATAGGTTGGGTTTTACTTGAGAACTGACCTGACTCAGCCCTATTGGTTCTCGAATCGAGAACAAACCTGTGAGAGGCGGTTCCATCAACAAAACCGATGAGTCTGGTGGTAGCGCCTTGAACCTGTTAGTTCAGGTGGATCATGAGCTATTAGGTCATACTTGTCTACTTAAAAAAAATAAAAATAACAGAACAAAAGCAAACCTGCTTACCTTTAATAAAGCAACATCCATAAACTGATCTATGCCAAAAGTCCTAAGCACATTAAGAAATAGTTGCTAAGAATCGACAACATCAAAGTAATGCCGTAGCTACACATCTTCGTATTTTAAGTAAAAGCAGCACGTGTAGGCAAATATTGCATTCACCCCTATAAACTTTGAAAGATGATAGACAAAATAATCATAGTTAAATCATTTTGACAAAAAAAAAAAAAAGAAGTTTCACAAAAGTAAAATTATACTCTCGTAGATTAACCACCTTACAGTTTTTTCTCATGAGTAATTAATTCATGCTTGCATGCAAAAGAGAAAGACGGATAAGAGCACATGAGTAATTGATAATTCATGTAAAAATATAGAAGAGAAGTGTCTCCAACACAAAAGAATATAGGTTGTAAACAATTGAAACTAAAAAACATTGCACTTTCTTTTGGTAAATCAAAGCATATTAAATAGATGAGACAGTTACGTACAACTAATAAGAGCAAGATAGGAATAGCAACTCTATACAAATACAAAAGTTACAAAAACACAAGCTAGTTACAAATAAAATATTGCCATCATGTGACAGTAGCTATAACTTATAATGGTCATGTCTACTTTCACTTTTGCCCAAGACTCTAAAATCTAGGCAAATGTTTAACATAAAAACAAAAGTAGTCTAAATATGGACCCTAAAGTCTTGTTCCTATATGCGGGACTTAGGTTATCACGACTTCTACTATATGTTATCTTGATCTAAGTATCTACAAGCAATATACAACATATTCGAGATTCCAATGTCCATGATCATAAACTGCATATTTAATTGACACAAAATAAAGCTAAGTAGGCTTTCTAAATTTTCAATTGTGTGAAGAAGAGTTAGTTCATGAACAAAATAATAAGCAAGAGGACCTTTAAAAGAATTAATAGTTTTTTTGTTTTTTAGCGAGATTTTAGAGAAAAAAACTAGTTCATAGTTCCGGCAGAACCAAAATTGACTTGTAAGACTCGTTAGTTCCCAAGAATAAAAAACCAGCCTGGCTTTCATGGGTACAATTATGACTCTACCAAACATTTTAGGTATGGAATCATATCAGAACATACCTATGACGATGTCTAAACTCATTTTCTAAGGCTAGGATGAACACCAATCAAACATCATTAGAAGAGCTTGTGGAAACTTAGCATTCGAGATTTAATGAGCTTGCATATAAAGATCTAATGATTGAACTTAAAGAATTTGAACACTTTGGAACATTATAAGAATACTTTAATGAATATGACCACTTAGTAAAACAATCACAACATTTTGAAACCTATCATATAAGTTGCTTCCTTAGTAAGATCAAATTGAATATATTGTATCCTATAAGAATGTTTCAATCATGAAGCTCACATTAGGTTTACACTCTCAAAACTCCAAGCAGTAACAATTTTATACTCTAAATAATACATGAAAAACCAATTATAACTCACTCCCCACCCTTATTCTTATTTACCACTTGCCTTCTAAGTATTATCTAAACATTAAATACTAATCAATGCAAATCCTTTACAAACCATCCTCAACCTAGCTAGCAAACCACAAAAACCAACCCAAACATAACCAAATAAACCCCAATTGAAATACATAATGCTAAACCTTTAAGGAACAAGAAGAGAGAGGGGAAAAATGCAACGCCTATGATGTGATTTTGATGCGGTGATCAATAATAATGAGATCAATGTTCTTTTTTTTTTTTTTTTTTAATTTTAACAGTTTTTAGTTGGATAGTTAATAGCTTTTTATTGATGTATTTTAATAGGATTTTCTATTTTTTTAAATATCATTTAATGTCTTTTAATAACAGTTTTTTAGTCTCTTTTTTTTCAACTGTATTTAATGTTTTTTTAATAGGATTCTTCTTTTAGTTGTTTTTAGTTTTTTTTTTCCTCCTTTTGGCAGCTTTAGGCTTGTTTATAAATGTATGCCCTAGGGCAATGAGTTATAACATTTATCATATTTTCAGTAAAATTTTATAAAGCTAGCATTGCTTTTGTTTCCAAATCTCGAAATTGCATTATATTACAGTTTTTGATACCATCCATAAGTATTTCTATAATCGATAGGCTATTGAAGAACATTATGCTAGATATTTTGAGAATCAATGGAGTTGTGATATATAATTCACGTTGTACGTTGTGTCAATTGGTATCAAAGTTGCGTTTGCTCTTAGAGGATCATGGCGCTTCGCAGACAAGTTAAACAATGACGTGTGGATGAGATATATGATATAATGATCTTGACTAGAGAATCGAACAAATGATCGATCAGGGGCTAGAAGCTGTTATAGAACATTGATAAGATATGATAGTGGATTGACTTGTAGAGAGGATGGGTGCACTTATGGTAGAGGAAGATGTTTTTGAGGATGATGAAGAACCAATCTTTGATATTATGTTAATGAAAAAGATCATGTTTTTAAGGCTACTGGTGATGGTGAACCAATTTTTGACATCGAGTATGTTGAAGAAGAGATGCAAGATTTAGATGATGCTTTTGCTCTAGTGGGTAAAGAGGTTGATTGGGAGATGGCAGTAGTTCTTGTCGTGTAATGAGCTAAAGAGACAAAAGGAGCTATTAACTAAACCTTTTCTTTATGAAATATGAGTTTATGCAGTTCCGGCCCTTCCTAAGAAGGATTTCTCATGGCATATTTATGTGGTTAATCTTAAATAATTATTGCATGACATGGTGAAAATTTGAGGGTGAATTTTTTCCAACCTAAGGAGAATGATGCGATAGTTAATAATGTGGTCAATGTTTTTTCAATTTCTTTTAATAGTTTTTAATTGGATATTTCATAACTTTTTATTGATGTATTTTAATAAGATTTTCTTTTTTTGTCAATATTCAAATAATATCTTTTGAATATGATTTGACATGTTTTAATAGGATCTTCTTTTTTCTTAGTCAATATCATTCAATGTCTTTTAATTGGAGGCTTTTCTTTTTAGTCTCTTTCCTTTTTCAATATCATTTAATGTTTTTTAATAGGATTGTTTTTTTTTTAGTCTTTTTTAGTTGTTTTCCTTTTTGGCAGCTTTCAAGCTTGAAATGTACGCCATAGGGCAATGAGTTATAACAGTTATCGTATTATTAGCAAAATTTTATAGAGTTGCGATTACTCTTGTTTTCCAAATGTTGAAATTACATTATATTTCGATTTTAGATGCCATTAGCCTAGGTATTCCTAGAATCAGTAGGTTATTGAAGATCATTATTCTAGGAATTTTGAAAATTAACGGAGTTGTGATATATTGACGCAGCGGAATAAAAGGGAAACAATCGCAAGACGTTGATTCGCGCACGAATACCGGCTTGTGATCTTCAAATATCCATTGATTCTGAGAATACCTAGATATTTGGCATCAAAAATCGAAATCTACACAAGATTACGAATTTTGGGACAAAGAGAGAACACTCTCAAAGAAAATTCATTCAAAAACAACATATATTCTGTCTCATATGCCATAAGGCTTACATATATATAGGCAAGCTTGAAAGTTTCCATAATCGAAAAAGGACTAAAACCTATTAAATAATATTAAATAGTATTTAAAAGGAAAAACTAAAACTGACATCCTATTAAAAGATATTAAATCCTATGAAACTGACATTCTATTAAAAGACATTAAATCATATTAAAAATCCTAATAAATGATACTAAAAATTATTCTTTAAAAAATTAAATGATATTCTAAAGGCATTGACTGCATTATTAATTACGAGTTTAAAAATCACAAAAGACATGTAAAGTACGCCGCTCTAAAGGCCGGCGGCATAAGTTGCCAAAATAGGATTTTCCGTCTCTTCATCGTATGCTGCATCATCCTCTCCAGGCTGGACAAAATTCGACCTCGAATTTTAACCATGTTATGCAGTAAGTCCTCAACTTGTCTTCCTAAATCTTCATGTTTTGTAGGGCTCATTTGATGACGAGGACAATTTAGAAGGGTTGCACTTAGTTCAAGATCGATTTGGTATTGAGTATCATGCAAAGGTGGTAAGCCATCATACAATTCCTCAAGAAACACATCCTGAAACTCCTTTATAACCTTAGTTGCAAACTCATGTATTACTACCTTCTTAGTAACCTCCTTGCCTACAATACGCTGAAAATTTTCATCTTTTTCCAAAAATTCTTCCTCCTCATACTCATCATCAAAAATAGGTTTTCCATCTCCCTCAATCTTAAACACATCATCATATTTTGTGAAAATCTCTTCTTCATCATTCTCAGTGTCGAAGATAGGTCCTCCATCACCCATAGCTTTAAACATAGGTTCTTCATCCTCATAAGTATCAAAGATAGGTTCTCCATCACAGTAGTCCCCATAAACAGAAGAGAAATTATCATCAAATTCCAGGATATTTGCGTTCATCCCTAATTCCTTACAACTACTATCTTCCTTAACAAAAGAGGAGTAATCATCTGATTCCTCATAACCTATGTCATGTATCAAATCAGAATTAGGCACCAGATTAGGATTAGGATTTCTACCTTTATTCTGATTCACCAAAAGTGCCTCTATCCTTTCTGTGACCTGATCCACCATACGACTGAAGCACCAATCAACTTTTTTTTCAATTCGTCGACCTAGGTCATCATGACCATAGATTTCATCCACATGTCGCTGGTTAACTTGTTTGCGAGGCGCCATGATATTCCAAGAGCGAACGCGGCTCTGATACCAACTGACGCAGCGGAATATGAAAGGGGTTATCGCAAGACGTTGATTCGCGCACGAATACCCGGCTTGTGATCTTCAAATATCTATTGATTCTGAGAATACCTAGATATCTGGCATCAAAAGTCGAAATCTACACAAGATTACGAAATTTGGGATAAAGAGAGAACACTCTCAAAGAAAATTCATTCAAAATAACATATCCTGTCTCATATGCCATAAGGCTTACATATATATAGGCAAGCTTGAAAGTTGTCATAATTGAAAAAGGACTAAAACCTATTAAATAATATTAAATAGCATTTAAAAGGAAAAACTAAAACTGACATCCTATTAAAAGACATTAAATCATATTAAAAATCCTACTAAATGATACTAAAAATTATTCTTTAAAAATATTAAATGATATTCTAAAGGCATTAACCACATTATTAATTACGAATTTGAGAAACCCAAAAGACATGTAAAGTACGCCGCTCCAACATGGGCAGTGTAGAACTAAAGGCTGATGGCATATGTTGTTGGTATAGGATTTTTCGTCTCTTCATCCTATGCTGCACCATCCTCTCCAGGCTGGACAAAATTCGACCTCGAATTTTAATCATGTTATGCAGTAAGTCCTCAACTTGTCTCCTCGGCTCTTCATGTTTTGTAGGGCTCATTCGATCATGAAGATGGTCTAGAAGGGTTATGCCAGGTTCAAGATCGATCTGGTATTGAATATCATGTAGAGGTAGTAAGCCATCATGCAATTCTTTAGGAAACACACTTTGAAACTTCCTCACTATTGGAATGGCTACTTGAGATAACTTAAGTTCTCCTTTAACCTGCTTACCCACTAACGCAGACACAATATCAGAATCATGAATCTCCTGTTCACCACCTATCACGAATTCTTCCTCAACATACTCGGTGTCAAAAACAGATCTTCCATCACCTATAGCCTCCAACACAACTTCATCATAAATTGGCTCAAAATTGCCTCTTCCCTCAAAGACATCCCCTTCATCTTCCTCATAAACATCAAATATCGGTTCTTCATTATAGTAATCCCATCAATAGAAGAGAAATCATCATCAAATTCTAGTATTTTGTGTTCATCCTTAATTCCCTACAACTACTCTTCCTTAACAAAAGAGGAGTAATCATCTGATTCCTCATAACCTACATCATGTATCAAATCAAAATTAGGCACCAGATCAGGATTAGGGTTCTACCTTTATTCTGATTCACCAAAGTGCCTCCATCCTCTTTGTGATCTGGGCTATTGCAGCATCCATTCGCCGATCGATCATCTGTTCTAACCTCTCATCGATCATAACTCCAATCCTCTGATCTAAGTTATCACGCTCATAAATCTCATCTATACGTCGCTGGTTAATCTGTCTGCGAGGCGCCATGATATTCCAAGAGCGAACGCAGCTCTGATACCAACTGACGCGGCGGAGGTAAAAGGGAAACAATCGCAAGCCGTTGACGCAATGGAATAAAAAAAACAGCTCTGATACCAACTGACGCAGCGGAATAAAAGGGAAACAATCGCAAGACGTTGATTCGCGCACGAATACCGGCTTGTGATCTTCAAATATCCATTGATTCTGAGAATACCTAGATATTTGGCATCAAAAATCGAAATCTACACAAGATTACGAATTTTGGGACAAAGAGAGAACACTCTCAAAGAAAATTCATTCAAAAACAACATATATTCTGTCTCATATGCCATAAGGCTTACATATATATAGGAAGCTTGAAAGTTTCCATAATCGAAAAGGACTAAACCTATTAAATAATATTAAATAGTATTTAAAAGGAAAACTAAAACTGACATCCTATTAAAAGATATAAATCCTATGAAACTGACATTCTATTAAAAGACATTAAATCATATTAAAAATCCTAATAAATGATACTAAAAAATTATTCTTTAAAAAATTAAATGATATTCTAAAGGCATTGATGCATTATTAATTACGAGTTTAAAAATCACAAAAGACATGTAAAGTACGCCGCTCTAAAGGCGGCGGCATAAGTTGCCAAAATAGGATTTTCCGTCTCTTCATCGTATGCTGCATCATATACTTTACGTTGTATGTTGAATCAAACTTAGAATTTGGTTTCAAGTATCATTGAAAACAATATGAGGCTTTATATAATACTGGTTGAAAGAGATGCAGAGGAAATAAAAAAAAAATGTAAAGGTAATAATAGAGGAAAAACTGAAAGAAAGAATGGCTAATCTAATCCTATATTCCCGATGATTTGAGGGGCGAATCGGATCGAGTCATACTGTGCATAGCCTAAAGATTGATGGTGAAAAGGATTCAAGGATGAGAATGTTGAAACTCTAATAAATGGGATTCTTGAGAGAGCATTATCATGTGATATGGGTTTTGGGTATTTGTGTTTGGTCACACTTGAAATTATATCATTTAGTGCAAAATGAAACGTGTATGCAAGACATGTTTCAAATGCCCAGGTTTCTTTTCTTAGTAGTATTTTGTAAATTTTTATGAAAATATTATTTTTCTCTTTAATCCCAACTATTCTTTTATTGCCTATTCACTTCACTGTAAAAAACTAATATCAATTCCATTACATTTCTTATTCGCTATGAAGAACTATTAAGGTGTTTTGGTTGGTCATAATAATAATTTCATACGAATCTCTATTATAGAAAAAACATCGAATAGTCATTTATTACTCAAAACTTAAGAATCTCCATAATTGACTTTTTTTTCCTGAACTACTTTAATTTAATAAAAAATTAACAAATGAAAAACTTATTATAGTTAATCTGTTCCTTAGTAATAATAATTGATTACAGTCTTATTTATTAGTAAGTCAATGAGAAGTTAGTAATATAGCAAAATGAGTGTAGTTCTTTATATGGTAGCAATAAGAATTTCTTTGAATAACAATTCCCAACATCACATAGTATAAAAAATATCAATATACCTAATTCAAGATTATGGCTAGCTAGTAGCTAGGGTTTGATGCTTAAAATATGAAATGTCCAATGGAAAAAAAAATTGGAATAATATTCCTTTAGTCTTGAGAGAAGGATAAGTGCAATTCTTCAATAGCAATAAGAATGTCTTTGAAAACATTTCCTGAACAAACATGATAGCGTAATTCTTTGTATTATTGAAATTTTCAAATATATTTAACTTAAAAAAAGGTGTTGGTATAAATTAATGGTTACATGCTAGATCAACATGGTTGAATTTCTATTATATTAGTCAATTAGAAAATGGTGTACTTTGAAGACCCAGATATAAAATCACTTTTCTCTTATATCTTCATTCTTTGGAGAGTGTTGGCCATCTTTCATCCTTCATAAAGTTCCTATTCATCTCTAATTTTTATATGTTCATAAATTTGTTTTATTATAAAGTATATAATATATTTTGAACATAATATGAACTTGTAATAAGCGCAATCTAATGAGTAGCATTGTAGCGAAATGGTGTCATCGTTGATTTTCCAAGTGGCATAAGTTTGTTCTTTCCTTCTGTTATGATGGGAAAAAAAAAAAAAAGAAAAGAAAAGAAAAGCTAGATTTGAGTGTAAAAACTAGACATGATCAAAGAAATTGGGACAATACGATATAATGAATACTGGTTACATAATTCACTTGTACCACATTTAATATAATAGCATTAGTAATATTTTTTGTGATGACCATTATTTGATATATACAAATTCAAAATAGATATTATGAGATCTTTGAGTAGTCCAATGAAATTTGGGGTTTTTCATAGAAAGTTTGAATATCTGGTGAAAAAGAAGATTGTTTAACTTCCATATGTAACTAATTTTTTGTTTTCGTAAATTTGTCCAATAATTCTAAGGTGAATGCC